>CM029012.1:111622757-113089330 GCA_016801055.1 Panax notoginseng
CGCGTAGGCATTAGACACGTGTTACAACTTGCGGGACTCGATTTCGACATACGGAGACTAAGTTATCGCCCAGTTTGCAAAACTCGCCAACACTTAGGCAAAAAGCGAAAAAGAGCCCAAAAACCGGCATCGTCCGTCCAAACGCCACGCAAACACACAACATAGCACTAGTAGGCATTAGACAAGTGTTACAACTTGCGGGACTCGATTCCGACATACGGAGACCGAGTTATCGCCCAGTTTGCAAAACTCGCCAACACTTAGGCAAAAAGCCAAAAAAGAGCCCAAATCCCGCATCGTCCGTCCGAACGCCACGCAAAAATACACATAGCACCGCGTAGGCATTAGACACGTGTTACAACTTGCGAGACTCGATTTCGACATACGGAGACTGAGTTATCGCCCAGTTTGCAAAATCTCCCAACACTTAGGCAAAAAGCCGAAAAAGAGCCCAAAACGGCATCATCGTCCGTCCAAACGCCACGTAAACACACATAGCACTACGTAGGCATTAAAACGTGTTACAACTTGCGGGACTCGATTCCGACATACGGAGACGAGTTATCGCCCAGTTTGCAAAACTCCCCAACACTTAGGCAAAAAGCCGAAAAAGAGCCCAAAACCCGCATCGACCGTCCGAACGCCACGCAAAACACACACATAGCACCGCGTAGGCATTAGACATGTGTTACAACTTGCGGGACTCGATTCTGACATACGGAGACCGAGTTATCGGCCAGTTTGCAAAACTCGCCACACTTAGGCAAAAAGCGAAAAGAGACCCAAAACCGCATCGTCCGTCCGAATGTACGCAAACACACACATAGCACGTGCAGGCATTGGACACGTGTTATAACTTGCGGGAATCGATTTTGACATACGGAGATCGAGTTATCGCCCAGTTTGCAAAACTCGCCAACACTTAGGAAAAAAGCAAAAAGAGCCAAAACCCGCATCGTCCGTCCGAATGCCACGCAAACATACACATAGCACCGTGTAGGCATTAGACACGTGTTACAACTTGCGGGACTCGATTCTGACATACGAAGACCGAGTTATCGCCCAGTTTGCAAAACTCGCCGCACTTAGGCAAAAAAGCCGAAAAAAGAGCCCAAACCCGCATCGTCCGTCCGAACGCCACGCAAACACACACATAGAGCGTAGGATTAGATACGTGTTACAACTTGCGGGACTCGTTTGACATACGGAGACCGAGTTATCGCCCAGTTTGTAAAACTCGCAACACTTAGGCAAAAAGCCGAAAAAGAGCCCAAAACCCGCATCGTCCGTCCGAATGCACGCAAACACAATATAGCACCGCGTAGGCATTGGACACGTGTTACAACTTGCGGGACTCGATTCTACATACGGAGACGAGTTATCGCCCAGTTTGCAAAACTCGCCAACACTTAGGCAAAAAGCCAAAAAAGAGCCCAAAACCCGCATCGTCCGTCCGAATGCCACGTAAAACACACACATAGCACCGCGTAGGCATTAGACACGTGTTACAACTTGCGGGACTCGATTCTGACATACGGAGACCGAGTTATCGCCCAGTTTGCAAAACTCGTCAACACTTAGGCAAAAAAGCCGAAAAAGAGCCCAAAACTCGCATCGTCCGTCCGAACGCCACGCAAAAATACACATAGCACCGCGTAGGCATTAGACACGTGTTACAACTTGCGGGACTCGATTTCGACATACGGAGACTGAGTTATCGCCCAGTTTGCAAAACTCGCCAACACTTAGGCAAAAAGCGAAAAAGAGCCCAAAACCCGCATCGTCCGTCCGAACGCCACGCAAACACACATAGCACTACGTAGGCATTAGACACGTGTTACAACTTGCGGGACTCGATTCGACATACGGAGACCGAGTTATCGCCCAGTTTGCAAAAACTCGCCACACTTAGGCAAAAAGCCGAAAAGAGCCCAAAACCGCATCGTCCGTCCGAACGCCACGCAAAAATACACATAGCACCGCGTAGGCATTAGACACGTGTTACAACTTGCGGGACTCGATTTCGACATACGGAGACCGAGTTATCGCCCAGTTTGCAAAACTCCCCAACACTTAGGCAAAAAGCCGAAAAAGAGCCCAAAACCGCATCGTCCGTCCAAACGCCACGTAAACACACATAGCACCGCGTAGGCATTAGACACGTGTTACAACTTGCGGGACTCGATTTGACATACGGAGACCGAGTTATCGCCCAGTTTGCAAAACTCGCCAACACTTAGGCAAAAAGCCGAAAAAGAGCCCAAAACCCGCATCGCCGTCCGAACGCCACGCAAACACACACATAGCACCGCGTAGGCATTAGACACGTGTTACAACTTGCGGGACTCGATTTGACATACGGAGACGAGTTATCGCCCAGTTTGCAAAACTCGCAACACTTAGGCAAAAAGCCGAAAAAGAGCCCAAAACCCGCATAGTCCGTCCAACCGAATGCACGCAAAACACACACATAGCACCGTGCAGGCATTAGACACGTGTTACAACTTGCGGGACTCGATTTTCGACATACGGAGACCGAGTTATCGCCCAGTTTGCAAAACTCGCCAACACTTAGGAAAAAGCCGAAAAAAAGAGCCCAAAACCCGCATCGTCCGTCCGAACGCCACGCAACACACACATAGCACCGCGTAGGCATTAGACACGTGTTACAACTTGCGGGACTCGATTCTGACATACGGAGACCGAGTTATCGCCCAGTTTGCAAAACTCGCCAACACTTAGGCAAAAAGCCGAAAAAGAGCCCAAAACCCGCATCGTCCGTCGAACGCCACGCAAAACACACATAGCACCGCGTAGGCATTAGACACGTGTTACAACTTGCGGGACTCGATTTCGACATACGGAGACTGAGTTATCGCCCAGTTTGCAAAACTCCCAACATAGGCAAAAAGCCGAAAAAGAGCCCAAAACCGGCATCGTCCGTCCAAACGCCACGCAAACACACATAGCACTACGTAGGCATTAGACACGTGTTACAACTTGCGGGACTCGATTCCGACATACGGAGACCGAGTTATCGCCCAGTTTGCAAAATCGCCACACTTAGGCAAAAAGCCGAAAAAGAGCCCAAAACCCGCATCGCCGTCCGAACGCCACGCAAAACACACATAGCACGCGTAGGCATTAGACATGTGTTACAACTTGCGGGACTCGATTCTGACATACGGAGACCGAGTTATCGCCCGTTTGCAAAACTCGCCACACTTAGGCAAAAAGCCGAAAAAGAGCCCAAAACCCGCATCGTCCGTCCGAATGCCACGCAAACACACATAGCACCGTGCAGGCATTGGACACGTGTTATAACTTGCGAGGACTCGATTTTGACATACGGAGACCGAGTTATCGCCCAGTTTGCAAAACTCGCCAACACTTAGGCAAAAAGCCAAAAAAGAGCCCAAAACCCGCATCGTCCGTCCGAATGCCACGCAAAACCACACATAGCACCGTGTAGGCATTAGACACGTGTTACAACTTGCGGGACTCGATTCTGACATACGGAGACCGAGTTATCGCCCAGTTTGCAAAACTCGCCAACACTTAGGCAAAAAGCCGAAAAAGAGCCCAAAACCCGCATCGTCCGTCCGAACGCCACGCAAACACACACATAGCACCGCGTAGGCATTAGACACGTGTTACAACTTGCGGGACTCAATTTCGACATACGGAGTCGAGTTATCGCCCAGTTTGTAAAACTCGCCAACACTTAGGCAAAAAGCCGAAAAAGAGCCCAAAACCCGCATCGTCCGTCCGAACGCCACGCAAAACACACATAGCACCGCGTAGGCATTAGACACGTGTTATAACTTGCGGGACTCGATCAAATCTCTGACATACGGAGACCGAGTTATCGCCCAGTTTCAAAACTCGCCAACACTTAGGCAAAAAAGCCAAAAAAGAGCCCAAAACCCGCATCGTCCGTCCAAACGCACGAAAAACACACACATAGCACCGCGTAGGCATTAGACACGTGTTACAACTTGCGGGACTCGATTCTGACATACGGAGACCGAGTTATCGCCCAGTTTGCAAAACTCGCCAACACTTAGGCAAAAAGCCGAAAAAGAGCCAAAACCCGCATCGTCCGTCCGAACGCCACGCAAACACACACATAGCACCGTGTAGGCATTAGACACGTGTTACAACTTGCGGGACTCGATTTTGACATACGGAGATCGAGTTATCGCCCAGTTTGCAAAACTCGCCAACACTTAGGCAAAAAGCGAAAAAGAGCCCAAAACCGCATCGTCCGTCCGAACGCCACGCAAACACACACATAGCACGCGTAGGCATTAGACACGTGTTACAACTTGCGGGACTCGATTCCGACATACGGAGACCGAGTTATCGCCCAGTTTGCAAAACTCGCCAACACTTAGGCAAAAAGCCGAAAAAGAGCCCAAAACCCGCATCGTCCGTCCAAACGCCACGCAAACACACATATACACCGTGTAGGCATTAGACACGTGTTACAACTTGCGGGACTCGATTTCGACATACGGAGACCGAGTTATCGCCCAGTTTGCAAAACTCGCCAACACTTAGGCAAAAAGCCGAAAAAAGAGCCCAAAACCGGCATCGTCCGTCCGAACGCCACGCAAACACACACATAGCACCGCGTAGGCATTGGACACGTGTTACAACTTGCGGGACTCGATTTCGACATACGGAGACCGAGTTATCGCCCAGTTTTCAAAACTCGCCAACACTTAGGCAAAAAGCCGAAAAAGAGCCCAAAACCGCATCGTCCGTCCGAACGCCACGCAAAACACACATAGCACGCGTAGGCATTAGACACGTGTTACAACTTGCGGGACTCGATTCCGACATACGGAGACCGAGTTATCGCCCAGTTTGCAAAACTCGCCAACACTTAGGCAAAAAGCCGAAAAAGAGCCCAAAACCCGCATCGTCCGTCCGAACGCCACGCAAACACACACATAGCCCGCGTAGGCATTAGACACGTGTTACAACTTGCGGGACTCGATTTCGACATACGGAGACCGAGTTATCGCCAGTTTGCAAAACTCGCCAACACTTAGGCAAAAAGCCGAAAAAGAGCCCAAAACCCGCATCGTCCGTCCGAACGCCACGCAAACACACACATAGCACCGCGTAGGCATTAGACACGTGTTTTACAACTTGCGGGACTCGATTCCGACATACGGAGACCGAGTTATCGCCCAGTTTTGCAAAACTCGCCAACACTTAGGCAAAAAGCCGAAAAAGAGCCCAAAACCCGCATCGTCCGAACGCCACGCAAAAAACACACATAGCACCGCGTAGGCATTAGACACGTGTTACAACTTGCGGGACTCGATTCCGACATACGGAGACCGAGTTATCGCCCAGTTTGCAAAACTCGCCAACACTTAGGCAAAAAGCCGAAAAAGAGCCCAAAACCGCATCGTCCGTCCGAACGCCACGCAAAATACACACATAGCACCGCGTAGGCATTAGACACGTGTTACAACTTGCGGGACTCGATTCCGACATACGGAGACCGAGTTATCGCCCAGTTTGCAAAACTCGCCAACACTTAGGCAAAAAGCGAAAAAGAGCCCAAAACCGGCATCGTCCGTCCAAACGCCACGCAAAAACACACATAGCACCGCGTAGGCATTAGACACGTGTTACAACTTGCGGGACTCGATTCCGACATACGGAGACCGAGTTATCGCCCAGTTTGCAAAACTCGCCAACACTTAGGCAAAAAGCAAAAAAAGAGCCCAAAACCCGCATCGTCCGTCCGAACGCCACGCAAAAATACACATAGCACCGCGTAGGCATTAGACACGTGTTACAACTTGCGGGACTCGATTTCGACATACGGAGACCGAGTTATCGCCCAGTTTGCAAAACTCCCAACACTTAGGCAAAAAGCCGAAAAAGAGCCCAAAACCGGCATCGTCCGTCCAAAGCCACGTAAACACACATAGCACTACGTAGGCATTAGACACGTGTTACAACTTGCGGGACTCGATTCCGACATACGGAGACCGAGTTATCGCCCAGTTTGCAAAACTCGCCAACACTTAGGCAAAAAGCCGAAAAAAGAGCCCAAAACCGCATCGTCCGTCCGAACGCCACGCAAACACACACATAGCACCGCGTAGGCATTAGACACGTGTTACAACTTGCGGGACTCGATTCTGACATACGGAGACCGAGTTATCGGCCAGTTTGCAAAACTCGCCAACACTTAGGCAAAAAGCCGAAAAAGAGCCCAAAACCGCATCGTCCGTCCGAACGCCACGCAAACACACACATAACACGTGCAGGCATTAGACACGTGTTACAACTTGCGGGACTCGATTTGACATACGAAGACCGAGTTATCGCCCAGTTTGCAAAACTCGCCAACACTTAGGCAAAAAGCCAAAAAAGAGCCCAAAACCCGCATCGTCCGTCCGAACGCCACGCAAACTACACATAGCACCGTGTAGGCATTAGACACGTGTTACAACTTGCGGGACTCGATTCTGACATACGGAGACCGAGTTATCGCCCAGTTTGCAAAACTCGCCAACACTTAGGCAAAAAGCCGAAAAGAGCCCAAAATCCGCATATCGTCGAAACGCCACGCAAACACACACATAGCACCGCGTAGGCATTAGACATGTGTTACAACTTGCGGGACTCGATTTCGACATACGGAGACCGAGTTATCGCCCAGTTTGCAAAACTCGCCAAACACTTAGGCAAAAAGCCGAAAAAGAGCCCAAAACCGCATCGTCCGTCCGAACGCCACGCAAAACACACATAGCACCGCGTAGGCATTAGACACGTGTTATAACTTGCGGGACTCGATTCCGACATACGGAGACCGAGTTATCGCCCAGTTTTGCAAAACTCGCCAACACTTAGGCAAAAAGCCAAAAAAGAGCCCAAAACCCGCATCGTCCGTCCGAACGCCACGCAAACACACACATAGCACCGCGTAGGCATTAGACAGTGTTACAACTTGCGGGACTCGATTTCGACATACGGAGACCGAGTTATCGCCCAGTTTGCAAAACTCGCCAACACTTAGGCAAAAAAGCCGAAAAAGAGCCCAAAACCCGCATCGTCGTCCGAACGCCACGCAACACACACATAGCACCGCGTAGGCATTAGACACGTGTTACAACTTGCGGGACTCGATTCGACATACGGAGACCGAGTTATCGCCCAGTTTGCAAACTCGCCAACACTTAGGCAAAAAGCCGAAAAAGAGCCCAAAACCCGCATCGTCCGAACGCCACGCAAACACACACATAGCACCGTAGGCATTAGACACGTGTTACAACTTGCGGGACTCGATTCCGACATACGGAGACCGAGTTATCGCCCAGTTTGCAAAACTCGCCAACACTTAGGCAAAAAAGCCGAAAAAGAGCCCAAAACCCGCATCGTCCGTCCGAACGCCACGCAAACACACACATAGCACCGCGTAGGCATTAGACACGTGTTACAACTTGCGGGACTCGATTCCGACATACGGAGACGAGTTATCGCCCAGTTTGCAAAACTCGCCAACACTTAGGCAAAAAGCCGAAAAAAGAGCCCAAAACCCGCATCGTCCGTCCAAACGCCACGCAAACACACACATAGCACCGCGTAGGCATTAGACACGTGTTACAACTTGCGGGACTCGATTCCGACATACGGAAACGAGTTATCGCCCAGTTTGCAAAACTCGCCAACACTTAGGCAAAAAGCCGAAAAAGAGCCCAAAACGCATCGTCCGTCCGAACGCCACGCAAAAACACATAGCACCGCGTAGGCATTAGACACGTGTTACAACTTGCGGGACTCGATTTCGACATACGGAGACCGAGTTATCGCCCAGTTTGCAAAACTCGCCAACACTTAGGCAAAAAGCCGAAAAAGAGCCCAAAACCGCATCGTCCGTCCGAACGCCACAAAACACACATAGCACCGCGTAGGCATTAGACACGTGTTACAACTTGCGGGACTCGATTTGACATACGGAGACCGAGTTATCGCCCAGTTTGCAAAACTCGCCAACACTTAGGCAAAAAGCCGAAAAAGAGCCAAAAACCGCATCGTCCGTCCGAACGCCACGCAAACACACACATAGCACCGCGTAGGCATTAGACACGTGTTATAACTTGCGGGACTCGATTCCGACATACGAAGACCGAGAGTTATCGCCCAGCCCAGTTTTCAAAACTCGCCAACACTTAGGCAAAAAGCCAAAAAAGAGCCCAAAACCGCATTGCCCGTCCAAACGCCATATAAACACACACATAGCACCGCGTAGGCATTAGACACGTGTTACAACTTGCGGGACTCGATTCTGACATACGGAGATCGAGTTATCGCCCAGTTTGCAAAACTCGCCAACACTTAGGCAAAAAGCGAAAAAAAGAGCCCAAACACGCATCGTCCGTCCGAACGCCACGCAAACACACACATAGCACCGTGTAGGCATTAGACATGTGTTACAACTTGCGGGACTCGATTTTGACATACGGAGACCGAGTTATCGCCCAGTTTGCAAAACTCGCCAACACTTAGGCAAAAAGTCAAAAAAGAGCCCAAAACCCGCATCGTCTGTCCGAACGCCACGCAAACACACACATAGCACCGCGTAGGCATTAGACACGTGTTATAACTTGCGGGACTCGATTCCGACATACGGAGACCGAGTTATCGCCCAGTTTGCAAAACTCGCCAACACTTAGGTAAAAGCCAAAAAAGAGCCCAAAACCCGCATCGTCCGTCCAAACGCCATGTAAAACACACACATAGCCCCGTGTAGGTATTAGACACGTGTTACAACTTGCGGGACTCAATTTGACATACGGAGACCGAGTTATCGCCCAGTTTGCAAAACTCGCCAACACTTAGGCAAAAGTCGAAAAAGAGCCCAAAACCGGCATCGTCTGTCCGAACGCCACGCAAACACACACATAGCACCGCGTAGGCATTGGACACGTGTTATAACTTGCGGGACTCGATTCAGACATACAAACCGAGTTATCGCCCAGTTTTCAAAACTCGCCAACACTTAGGCAAAAAGCCGAAAAAGAGCCCAAAACCCGCATCGTCCGAACGTCACGCAAAAACACACATGCACGCGTAGGCATTAGACACGTGTTACAACTTGCGGGACTCGATTCCGACATACGGAGACCGAGTTATCGCCCAGTTTGCAAAACTCGCCAACACTTAGGCAAAAAAGCCGAAAAAGAGCCCAAACCCGCATCGTCCGTCCAAACGCCATGTAAACACACACATAGCCCGCGTAGGCATTAGACACGTGTTACAATTGCGGGACTCAATTTCGACATACGGAGACCGAGTTATCGCCCAGTTTGCAAAACTCGCCAACACTTAGGCAAAAAGCCGAAAAAGAGCCCAAAACCGGCATCGTCCGTCCGAACGCCACGCAAACACAGTCATAGCACCGCGCAGGCATTGGACACGTATGTTATAACTTGCGGGACTCGATTCCGACATACAAAGACCGAGTTATCGTCAGTTTTCAAAACTCGCCAACACTTGGCAAAAAGCCGAAAAAAGAGCCCAAAACCGCATCGTCCGAATGCCACGCAAAAATACACATAGCACCGCATAGGCATTAGACACGTGTTACAACTTGCGGGACTCGATTACGACATACGGAGACCGAGTTATCGCCCAGTTTGCAAAACTCGCTAACACTTAGGCAAAGCCGCAAAAAAGAGCCCAAAACCGGCATCGTCTGTTCGAACGCCACGCAAATACACACGTAGCACTACGTAGGTATTAGACACGTGTTACAACTTGCGGGACTCGATTCCGACATACGGAGACCGAGTTATCGCCCAGTTTGCAAAACTCGCCAACACTTAGGCAAAAAGCCGAAAAGAGCCCAAACCGGCATCGTCCGTCCAAACGCCACACAAACACACACATAGCACTACGTAGGCATTAGACACGTGTTACAACTTGCGGGACTCGATTCCGACATACGAAACCGAGTTATCGCCCAGTTTGCAAAACTCGCCAACACTTAGGCAAAAAGCCGAAAAAGAGCCCAAAACCCGCATCGACTGCCGAACGCCACGCAAAAATAAGCATAGCACCGCGTAGGCATTAGACACGTGTTACAACTTGCGGGACTCGATTTCGACATACGCAGACTGAGTTATCGCCCAGTTTGCAAAACTCCCAACACTTAGGCAAAAAGCCGAAAAAGAGCCCAAAACCGGCATCGTCCGTCCAAACGCCAGGTAAACACACATAGCACTACGTAGGTATTTGACACGTTTTACAACTTGCGGGACTCGATCCGACATACGGAGTCCGAGTTATCGCCTAGTGTGCAAAACTCGCCAACACTTAGGCAAAAAGCCTAAAAAGAGCCCAAAACCCGCATCGACCGTCCGAACGCCACGCAAACACACACATATCACCGCGTAGGCATTAGACATGTGTTACAACTTGCGGGATTCGATTCTGACATACGGAGACCGAGTTATCGGCCAGTTTTCAAAACTCGCCAACACTTAGGCAAAAAGTCGAAAAAGAACCCAAAACCAGCATCGTCCGTCCGAATGTCACGCAAACACACACATAACACCGTGCAGGCATTGGACACGTGTTATAACTTGCGGGAATCGATTTTGACATACGGAGACCGAGTTATCGCCCAGTTTGCAAAACTCGCCAACACTTAGGGAAAAAGCCAAAAAAGAGCCCAAAACCCGCATCGTCCGTCCGAATGCCACACAAACATACACATAGCACCGTGTAGGTATTAGACATGTGTTACAACTTGTGGGACTCGATTCTGACATACGGAGACCGAGTTATTGCCCAGTTTGCAAAACTCGCCAACACTTAGGTAAAAAGCCGTAAAAGAGCCCAAAATCCGTATCGTCCGAACGCCACGCAAACACACACATAGCACCGCGTAGGCATTAGACATGTGTTACAACTTGCGGGACTCAATTTCGACATACGGAGACCGAGTTATCGCCCAGTTTGTAAAACTCGCCAACACTTAGGCAAAAAGCCGAAAAAGAGCCCAAAACCCGCATCGTCCGTCCGAACTCTATGCAAACACACATAGCACCGTGTAGACATTAGACACGTATTATAACTTGCGGGACTCGATTCCGACATACGGAGACCGAGTTATCGCTCAGTTTTCAAAACTCGCCAACACTTAGGCAAAAAGCCAAAAAAGAGTCCAAAACCCGCATCGTCAGTCCAAACGCCATGTAAACACACACATAGCACCGCGTAGGCATTAGACACGTGTTACAACTTGCGGAACTCAATTTCGACATACGGAGACCGTGTTATCGCCCTGTTTGCAAAACTCGCCAACACTTAGGCAAAAAGCCGAAAAAGACCCCAAAATCAGCATCGTCCGTCCGAACGCCACGCAAACACACTCATAGCACCGCGCATGCATTGGACACGTGTTATAACTTACAGGAATCGATTTCGACATACGGAGACCGAGTTATCGTCCAGTTTTTAAAACTCGCCAATACTTAGGTATAAAGCCAAAAAAAGCCTAAAACCCGCATCGTCCGTCTGAATGCCACGCACAAAAACACATACAGCACCGCGTAGGCATTAGACACGTGTTACAACTTGCGGGACTCGATTCCGACATACGGAGACCGAGTTATCGCCCAGTTTGCAAAACTCGTCAACACTTAGGCAAAAAGCCGAAAAAGAGCTCAAAAACTCGCATCGTTCGTCCGAAACGCCACGCAAAAATACACATAGCACCGCGTAGGCATTAGACACGTGTTACAACTTGCGGGACTCGATTCCGACATACGGAGACTGAGTTATCGCCCAGTTTACAAACACTCGCCAACACTTAGGCAAAAAGCCGAAAAAGAGCCCAAAACCGGCATCGTCCGTCCAAACGCCACACAAACACACACATAGCACTACGTAGGCATTAGACACGTGTTACAACTTGCGGGACTCGATTCCGACATACGAAAACCGAGTTATCGCCCAGTTTGCAAAACTCGCCAACACTTAGGCAAAAAGCCGAAAAAGAGCCCAAAACCCGCATCGACTGCCCGAACGCCACGCAAAACAGCATAGCACCGCGTAGGCATTAGACACGTGTTACAACTTGCGGGACTCGATTTCGACATACGGAGACTGAGTTATCGCCCAGTTTGCAAAACTCCCAACACTTAGGCAAAAAGCCGAAAAAGAGCCCAAAACCGGCATCGTCCGTCCAAACGCCAGGTAAACACACATAGCACTACGTAGGTATTTGACACGTTTTACAACTTGCGGGACTCGATTCCGACATACGGAGTCCGAGTTATCGCCCAGTTTGCAAAACTCGCCAACACTTAGGCAAAAAGCTGAAAAAGAGCCCAAAACCCGCATCGACCGTCCGAACGCCACGCAAAACACACACATATCACCGCGTAGGCATTAGACATGTGTTACAACTTGCGGATTCGATTCGACATACGGAGACCGAGTTATCGGCCAGTTTTCAAAACTCGCCACACTTAGGCAAAAAGTCGAAAAAAGAACCCAAAACCAGCATCGTCCGTCCGAATGTCACGCAAAACACACATAACACCGTGCAGGCATTGGACACGTGTTAAACTTGCGGGAATCGATTTTGACATACGGAGACCGAGTTATCGCCCAGTTTTAAAAAACTCGCCAACACTTAGGGAAAAAGCCAAAAAAGAGCCCAAAACCCGCATCGTCCGTCCGAACGCCACGCAAACATACACATAGCACCGTGTAGGCATTAGACACGTGTTACAACTTGCGGGACTCGATTCTGACATACGGAGACCGAGTTATCGCCCAGTTTGCAAAACTCGCCAACACTTAGGCAAAAAGCCGAAAAAGAGCCCAAAATCCGTATCGTCCGAACGCCACGCAAACACACACATAGCACCGCGTAGGCATTAGACATGTGTTACAACTTGCGGGACTCGATTTCGACATACGGAGACCGAGTTATCGCCCAGTTTGTAAAACTCGCCAACACTTAGGCAAAAAGCCGAAAAAGAGCCCAAAACCCGCATCGTCCGTCCGAACTCTATGCAAACACACACATAGCACCGTGTAGGCATTAGACACGTGTTATAACTTGCGGGACTCGATTCCGACATACGGAGACCGAGTTATCGCCCAGTTTTCAAAACTCGCCAACACTTAGGCAAAAAGCCAAAAAAGAGCCCAAAACCCGCATCGTCAGTCCAAACACCATGTAAAACACCACACATAGTACACGTGTAGGCATTCGACATACGGAGACCGAGTTATCGCCCAGTTTGCAAAACTCGCCAACACTTAGGCAAAAAGCCGAAAAAGAGCCCAAAACCCGCATCGTCCGTCCGAACGCCACGCAAACACATCATAGCACCGCGCAGGCATTGGACACGTGTTATAACTTGCGGACTCGATTTCGACATACGGAGACCGAGTTATCGTCCAGTTTTTAAAACTCGCCAACACTTAGGCAAAAAGCCAAAAAAAGAGCCAAAACCCGCATCGTCCGTCTGAATGCCACGCAAAAACACACATAGCACCGCGTAGGCATTAGACACGTGTTACAACTTGCGGGACTCGATTCCGACATACGGAGACCGAGTTATCGCCCAGTTTGCAAAACTCGCCAACACTTAGGCAAAAAGCCGAAAAAGAGCCCAAAACTCGCATCGTCCGTCCGAACGCCACGCAAAAATACACATAGCACCGCGTAGGCATTAGACACGTGTTACAACTTGCGGGACTCGATTCTGACATACGGAGACCGAGTTATCGCCCAGTTTTACAAAACTCGCCAACACTTAGGCAAAAAGCCGAAAAAGAGCCCAAAACCGGCATCGTCCGTCCAAACGCCACACAAACACACACATAGCACTACGTAGGCATTAGACACGTGTTACAACTTGCGGGACTCGATTCGACATACGAAACCGAGTTATCGCCCAGTTTGCAAAACTCGCCAACACTTAGGCAAAAAGCCGAAAAAGAGCCCAAAACCCGCATCGACTGCCGAACGCCACGCAAAAATAACATAGCACCGCGTAGGCATTAGACACGTGTTACAACTTGCGGGACTCGATTTCGACATACGGAGACTGAGTTATCGCCCAGTTTGCAAAACTCCCAACACTTAGGCAAAAAGCCGAAAAAGAGCCCAAAACCGCATCGTCCGTCCGAACGCCACGCAAACACACATAGCACCGCGTAGGCATTAGACACGTGTTACAACTTGCGGGACTCGATTCTGACATACGGAGACCGAGTTATCGCCCAGTTTGCAAAACTCGCCAAACTTAGGCAAAAAGCCGAAAAAGAGCCCAAAACCCGCATCGTCCGTCCGAACGCCACGCAAACACACACATAGCACCGCGTAGGCATTAGACACGTGTTACAACTTGCGGGACTCGATTCCGACATACGGAGACCGAGTTATCGCCCAGTTTGCAAAACTCGCCAACACTTAGGCAAAAAGCCAAAAAAGAGCCCAAAACCGGCATCGTCCGTCCGAATGCCACGCAAACACACATATAGCACTACGTAGGCATTAGACACGTGTTACAACTTGCGGGACTCGATTTGACATACGGAGACGAGTTATCGCCCAGTTTGCAAAACTCGCCAACACTTAGGCAAAAAGCCGAAAAAGAGCCCAAAACCCGCATCGTCCGTCCGAACGCCACGCAAACACACACATAGCACCCGTAGGCATTAGACACGTGTTACAACTTGCGGGACTCGATTCCGACATACGGAGACCGAGTTATCGCCCAGTTTGCAAAACTCGCCAACACTTAGCAAAAAGCCGAAAAAAAGAGCCCAAAACCCGCATCGTCGTCCGAACGCCACGCAAAAACACACATAGCACCGCGTAGGCATTAGACACGTGTTACAACTTGCGGGACTCGATTCGACATATACGGAGACTAAGTTATCGCCCAGTTTGCAAAAAACTCCAACACTTAGGCAAAAAGCCGAAAAAGAGCCCAAAACCGGCATCGTCCGTCCAAACGCCACAAAAACACACATAGCACTACGTAGGCATTAGACACGTGTTACAACTTGCGGGACTCGATTCCGACATACGGAGATCATGTTATCGCCCAGTTTGCAAAACTCGCCAACACTTAAGTAAAAAGTCGAAAAAAAGCCCAAAACCTGCATCGTCCGTCCGAACGCCACGCAAACACAAACATAGTACCGCGTAGGCATTAGACACATGTTACAACTTACGGGACTCGATTCCGACATACGAAGACCGAGTTATCGCCCAGTTTGCAAAACTCGCCAACACTTAGGCAAAAAGCCGAAAAAGAGCCAAAACCCGCATCGTCCGTCCGAATGCCACGCAAACACACACATAGCACGTGCAGGCATTAGACACGTGTTACAACTTGCGGGACTCGATTTCGACATACGGAGACCGAGTTATCGCCCAGTTTGCAAAACTCGCCAACACTTAGGCAAAAAGCCGAAAAAGAGCCCAAAACCCGCATCGCCGTCCGAACGCCACGCAAACACACACATAGCACCGCGTAGGCATTAGACATGTGTTACAACTTGCGGACTCGATTCTGACATACGGAGACCGAGTTATCGGCCAGTTTGCAAAACTCGTCACACTTAGGCAAAAAGCCGAAAAATAGCCCAAAACCCGCATCGTCCGTCCGAATGCCACGCAAAACACACATAGCACCGTGCAGGCATTGGACACGTGTTATAACTTGCGGGAACTCGATTTCGACATACGGAGACTGAGTTATCGCCCAATTTGCAAAACTCGCAACACTTAAGAAAAAAGCCAAAAAAGAGCCCAAAACCAGCATCGTCCGTCCGAATGCCACGCAAACATACACATAGCACCGTGTAGGCATTAGACACGTGTTACAATTTGCGGGACTCGATTTTGACATACGGAGACCGAGTTATCGCCCAGTTTGCAAAACTCGCAAACACTTAGGCAAAAAGCCGAAAAAGAGCCCAAAACTCGCATCGTCCGTTCGAACGCCACGCAAACACACACATAGCACCGCATTGGCATTAGACATGTGTTACAACTTTCGAAACTCGATTTCAAATACGGAGACCGAGTTATCGCCCAGTTTGTAAAACTCGCCAACACTTAGGCAAAAAGCCGAAAAAGAGCCCAAAACCAGCATCGTCCGTCCGAACTCTACGCAAACACACACATAGCACCGCGTAGGCATTAGACACGTGTTATAACTTGCGGGACTCGATTCCGACATACGGAGACCGAGTTATCGCCCAGTTTTCAAAACTCGCCACACTTAGGCAAAAAGCCAAAAAGAGCTCCAAAACCCGCATCGTCCGTCCAAATGCCACGCAAACACACACATAGCACCGCGTAGGCATTAGACACGTGTTACAACTTGCGGGACTCGATTTTGACATACGGAGACCGAGTTATCGTCCAGTTTGCAAAACTCGTCAACACTTAGGCAAAAAGCCAAAAAGAGCCCAAAACCGGCATCGTCCGTCCGAACGTCACGCAAACACACACATAGCACCGCGTAGGCATTAGACACGTGTTACAACTTGGGACTCGATTCTGACATACGGAGATCGAGTTATCGCCCAGTTTGCAAAACTCGCCAACACTTAGGCAAAAAGCGAAAAAAGAGCCCAAAACACGCATCGTCCGTCCGAACGCCACGCAAACATACACATAGCACCGTGTAGGCATTAGACATGTGTTACAACTTGCGGGACTCAATTTTGACATACGGAAATCGAGTTATCGCCCAGTTTATAAAACTCGCCAACACTTAGGCAAAAAGTCGAAAAAAGAGCCCAAAACTCGCATCGTCTGTCGAACGTACCACGCAAACACACACATAGCACCGCGTAGGCATTAGACACGTGTTATAACTTGCGGGACTCGATTCCGACATACGGAGACCGAGTTATCGCCCAGTTTGCAAAACTCGCCAACACTTAGGTAAAAAGCCAAAAAAGAGCCCAAAACCCGCATCGTCCGTCCAAACGCTACGTAAACATACACATAGCCACGTGTAGGTATTAGACACGTGTTACAACTTGCAGGACTCAATTTCGACATACGGAGACCGAGTTATCGCCATTTTGCAAAACTCGTCAACACTTAGGCAAAAAGCCGAAAAAGAGCCCAAAACCCGCATCGTCAGTCCGAACGCCACGCAAACACACACATAGCACCGCGCAGGCATTGGACACGTGTTATAACTTGCGGGACTTAATTTCGACATACGGAGACCGAGTTATCGCCCAGTTTGTAAAACTCGCTAACACTTAGGCAAAAAGCCGAAAAAGAGCCCAAAACCGCATCGTCCGTCCAAAGCTATGTAAACATACATAGCCCCGTGTAGGTATTAGACACGTGTTACAACTTGCGAAACTCATTTTCGACATACGGAGACCGAGTTATCGCCCAGTTTGCAAAACTTGCCAACACTTAGGCAAAAAGCCGAAAAAGAGCCCAAAACCGCATCGTCCGTCCGAACGCCACGCAAACACAGTCATAGCACCGCGCAGGCATTAGACACGTGTTATAACTTGCGGGACTCGATTCCGACAAATAGACCGAGTTATCGCCCAGTTTCAAAACTCGCCAACACTTAGGCAAAAAGCCGAAAAAGAGCCCAAAACCCGCATCGTCCCCGAACGTCACGCAAAAATACACATAGCACCGCATAGGCATTAGACACGTGTTACAACTTGCGGGACTTAATACGACATACGGAGACCGAGTTATCGCCCAGTTTGCAAAACTCGCCAACACTTAGGCAAAAAGCCAAAAAGAGCCCAAAACCGGCATCGTCTGTCCGAACGCCACGCAAACACACACATAGCACTACGTAGGCATTAGACACGTGTTACAACTTGCGGGACTCGATTCCGACATACGGAGACCGAGTTATCGCCCAGTTTGCAAAACTCGTCAACACTTAGGCAAAAAGCCGAAAAAGAGCCCAAAACTCGCATCGTTCGTCCGAACGCCACGCAAAAATACACATAGCACCGCGTAGGCATTAGACACGTGTTACAACTTGCGGGACTCGATTCCGACATACGGAGACTGAGTTATCGCCCAGTTTGCAAAACTCGCCAACACTTAGGCAAAAATCGAAAAAGAGCCCAAAACCGGCATCGTCCTTCCAAACGCCACGCAAACACACACATAGCACTACGTAGGCATTAGACACGTGTTACAACTTGCGGGACTCGATTCCGACATACGAAGACCGAGTTATCGCCCAGTTTGCAAAACTCGCCAACACTTAGGCAAAAAGCCGAAAAAGAGCCCAAAACCCGCATCGACCGCCCGAACGCCACGCAAAAATAAACATAGCACCGCGTAGGCATTAGACACGTGTTACAACTTGCGGGACTCGATTTCGACATACGCAGACTGAGTTATCGCCCAGTTTGCAAAACTCCCCAACACTTAGGCAAAAAGCCGAAAAAGAGCCCAAAACCGGCATCGTCCGTCCAAACGTCACGTAAACACACATAGCACTACGTAGGCATTAGACACGTGTTACAACTTGCGGGACTCGATTCCGACATACGGAGTCCGAGTTATCGCCCAGTTTGCAAAACTCGCCAACACTTAGGCAAAAAATCGAAAAAGAGCCCAAAACCCGCATCGACCGTCCGACGCCACGCAAACACACACATTGCACCGCGTAGGCATTAGACATGTGTTACAACTTGCGGGACTCGATTCTGACATACGGAGACCGAGTTATCGGCCAGTTTGCAAAACTCGCCACACTTAGGCAAAAAGTCGAAAAAGAGCCCAAAACGAGCATCGTCCGTCCGAATGCCACGCAAACACACACATAGCACCGTGCAGGCATTGGACACGTGTTATAACTTGCGGGAATCGATTTTGACATACGGAGACCGAGTTATCGCCCAGTTTGCAAAACTAGCCAACACTTAGGGAAAAAGCCAAAAAAGAGCCCAAATCCCGAATCGTCCGTCCGCATGCCACACAAACATACACATAGCACCGTGTAGGTATTAGACATGTGTTACAACTTGCGGGACTCGATTCTGACATACGGAGACCGAGTTATCGCCCAGTTTGTAAAACTCGCCAACACTTAGGTAAAAAGCCGAAAAAGAGCCCAAAACCCGTATCGTCCGTCCCAACGCCACGCACAAACACACACATAGCACCGCGTAGGCATTAGACATGTGTTACAACTTGCGGGACTCAATTTCGACATACGGAGACCGAGTTATCGCCCAGTTTATAAAACTCGCCAACACTTAGGCAAAAAGCCGAAAAAGAGCCCAAAACCCGCATCGTTCGTCCGAACTCTATGCAAACACACACATAGCACCGTGTAGACATTAGACACGTATTATAACTTGCGGGACTCGATTCCGACATACAGAGACCGAGTTATCGTCCAGTTTCAAAACTCGCCAACACTTAGGCAAAAAGCCAAAAAAGAGCCCAAAACCCGCATCGTCCGTCCAAACGCCATGTAAACACACACATAGCCGCGTAGGCATTAGACACGTGTTACAACTTGCGGACTCAATTTCGACATACGGAGACCGAGTTATCGCCCAGTTTGCAAAACTCGCCAACACTTAGGCAAAAAGCCAAAAAAGAGCCCAAAACGGCATCGTCCGTCCGAATGCCACGCAAAAACACACATATAGCACCGCGTAGGCATTAGACACGTGTTACAACTTGCGAAACTCGATTTCGACATACGGAGACCGAGTTATCGCCCAGTTTTGCAAAACTCGCCACTTAGGCAAAAAGCGAAAAAAAGAGCCCAAAACCCGCATCGTCCGTCCGAATACCACGCAAACACACACATAGCACCGCGTAGGCATTAGACACGTGTTACAACTTGCGGGACTCAATTCCGACATACGGAGATCGAGTTATCGCCCAGTTTGTAAAACTCTCAACACTTAGGCAAAAAGCCGAAAAAGAGCCCAAAACTAGCATCGTCCGTCCGAACGCCACGCAAACACACACATAGCACCGCGTAGGCATTAGACACGTGTTACAACTTGCGGGACTCGATTCTGACATACGGAGACCGAGTTATCGCCAGTTTGCAAAACTCGCCAACACTTAGGTAAAAAGTCGAAAAAGAGCCCAAAACCCGCATCGTCCGTCCGAACGCCACACAAACACACACATACCATCACGCGAGGGATCTATCAGCTTGCTCAGAAGGATTGTCCACGGCTCCATCGATCTTACACTGCCGTTGACGACCTCATGGTGCAGTTGTCTTGGCAACATCTTCCACCACATATTCGACAGGTAAAAACAATTAAATTCTGTATTTCTTTTTTAATTTATGTAAATTTATAATTGTAATTGTAAATTGTAATTGCATCGTCCGTCCGAATGCCACGCAAACACACATATAGCACCGCGCAGGCATTGGACACGTGTTAAAACTTGCGGGACTCGATTCGACATACGGAGACCGAGTTATCGCCCAGTTTGCAAAACTCGCCCACACATTAGGCAAAAAGTCAAAAAATAGCCCAAAACCCGCATCGTCTGTCCGAATGCCACGTAAACATACACATAGCACCGCGTAGGCATTAGACACGTGTTACAACTTGCGGGACTCGATTTGACATACGGAGACCGAGTTATCGCCCAGTTTGCAAAACTCGCCAACACTTAGGCAAAAAGCCGAAAAAGAGCCCAAAACCCCATCGTCCGTCCGAACGCCACGCAAACACACACATAGAACCGCATAGGCATTAGACACGTGTTACAACTTGCGGGACTCGATTTTGACATACGGAGACCGAGTTATCGTCCAGTTTTCAAAACTCGCCAACACTTAGGCAAAAAGCCAAAAAAGAGCCCAAAACCCGCATCGTCCGTCCGAATGCCACGCAAAAAACACATATAGCACCGCGTAGGCATTAGACACGTGTTACAACTTGCGGAACTCGATTCTGACATACGGAGACCGAGTTATCGCCCAGTTTTCAAAACTCGCCAACACTTAGGTAAAAAGCCGAAAAAGAGCCCAAAAACCCGCATCGTCCGTCCGAACGCCACGCAAAAAACACATAGCACCGCGTAGGCATTAGACACGTGTTACAACTTGCGAACTCGATTTCGACATACGGAGACCGAGTTATCGCCCAGTTTGCAAAACTCGCCAACACTTAGGCAAAAAGCCGAAAAAGAGCCCAAAACCGGCATCGTCCGTCCAAATGCCACGCAAACACACACATAGCACTGCGTAGGCATTAGACACGTGTTACAAATTGTTGGACTCGATTCCGACATACGGAGACCGAGTTATCGCCCAGTTTGTAAAACTCGCCAACACTTAGGCAAAAAACCAAAAAGAGCCCAAAACCGGCATCGTCCGTCCGAACGCCACGCAAACACACACATAGCACCGTGTAGGCATAACACACGTGTTACAACTTGCGGGACTCGATTCTGACATACGGAGACCGAGTTATCGCCCAGTTTGCAAAACTCGCCAACACTTAGGCAAAAGCCGAAAAAGAGCCCAAAACCCGCATCGTCCGTCCGAACGCCACGCAAACACACACATAGCACCGCGTAGGCATTAGACACGTGTTACAACTTGCGGTACTCGATTCGACATACGGAGACCGAGTTATCGCCCAGTTTGTAAAACTCGCCAACACTTAGGCAAAAAGCCGAAAAAGAGCCAAAAACCGGCATCGTCGGTCCAAACGCCACGCAAACACACACATAGCACGCGTAGGCATTAGACACGTGTTACAACTTGCGGGACTCGATTCGACATACGGAGACTAAGTTATCGCCCAGTTTGCAAAACTCGCCAACACTTAGGCAAAAAGCCGAAAAAGAGCCCAAAACCGGCATCGTCGGTCCAAACGCCACGCAAACACACACATAGCACTACGTAGGCATTAGACACGTGTTACAACTTGCGGGACTCGATTCCGACATACGGAGACCTAGTTATCGCCCAGTTTGCAAAACTCGCCAACACTTAGGCAAAAAGCCAAAAAGAGCCCAAATCCCGCATCGTCCGTCGAACGCCACGCAAAAATACACATCAGCACCGCGTAGGCATTAGAGACGTGTTACAACTTGCGGGACTCGATTTCGACATACGGAGACTAAGTTATCGCCCAGTTTGCAAAACTCTCCAACACTTAGGCAAAAAGCCGAAAAAGAGCCCAAAACCGGCATCGTCCGTCCAAACGCCACGTAAACACACATAGCACTACGTAGGCATTAGACACTTGTTACAACTTGCGGGACTCGATTCCGACATACGGAGACCGAGTTATCGCCCAGTTTGCAAAACTCCCCAACACTTAGGCAAAAAGTCGAAAAAGAGCCCAAAACCGCATCGACCGTCCGAACGCCACGCAAACACACACATAGCACCGCGTAGGCATTAGACATGTGTTACAACTTGCGGGACTCGATTCTGACATACGGAGACCGAGTTATCGGCCAGTTTCAAAACTCGTCACACTTAGGCAAAAAGCGAAAAAGAGCCCAAAACCGCATCGTCCGTCCGAATGTCACGCAAACACACACATAGCACCGTGCAGGCATTGGACACGTGTTATAACTTGCGGAATCGATTTTGACATACGGAGATCGAGTTATCGCCCAGTTTGCAAAACTCGCCAACACTTAGGGAAAAAGCCAAAAAAGAGCCAAAACCCGCATCGTCCGTCCGAATGCCACGCAAACATACACATAGCACCGTGTAGGCATTAGACACGTGTTACAACTTGCGGGACTCGATTCTGACATACGGAGACCGAGTTATCGCCCAGTTTGCAAAACTCGCCACACTTAGGCAAAAAGCCGAAAAAGAGCCCAAAACCCGCATCGTCCGTCCGAACGCCACGCAAACACACACATAGCACCGCGTAGGCATTAGACACGTGTTACAACTTGCGGTACTCGATTCTGACATACGGAGACCGAGTTATCGTCCAGTTTGTAAAACTCGCCAACACTTAGGCAAAAAGCCGAAAAAAAGAGCCCAAACCCGCATCGTCCGTCCGAATGCCACGCAAACACACATATAGCACCGCGCAAGCATTGACACGTGTTACAACTTGCGGGACTCGATTCTTACATACGGAGACCGAGTTATCGCGTAGTTTGCAAAACTCGCCAACACTTAGGCAAAAAGTCAAAAAATAGCCCAAAACCCGCATCGTCGGTCTGAATGCCACGTAAACATACACATAACACCGCGTAGGCATTAGACATGTGTTACAATTTGCTGGACTCGATTATAACATCCAGAGACCGAGTTATCGCCCAGTTTGCAAAACTCGTCAACACTTAGGCAAAAAGCCGAAAAAGAACCCAAAACTCGCATCATCCGTCCGAACGTCACGCAAAAATACACATAGCACCGCGTAGGCATTAGACACGTGTTACAACTTGCGGGACTCGATTTCGACATACGGAGACTAAGTTATCGCCCAGTTTGCAAAACTCGCCAACATTTAGGCAAAAAGCCGAAAAAAAGCCCAAAACCGCATCGTCCGTCCAAACGCCACGCAAACACACACATAGCACTACGTAGGCATTAGACACGTGTTACAACTTGCGGGACTCGATTCCGACATACGGAGACTGAGTTATCGCCCAGTTTGCAAAACTCCCAACACTTAGGCAAAAAGCCGAAAAAGAGCCCAAATCATGCATTGTCCGTCCGAACGCCACGCAAAAACACACATAGCACCGCGTAGGCATTAGACACGTGTTACAACTTGCGGGACTCGATTTTGACATACGGAGACTGAGTTATCGCCCAGTTTGCAAAACTCCCCAACACTTAGGCAAAAAGCCGAAAAAGAGCCCAAAACCGGCATCGTCCGTCCAAACGCCACGTAAACACACATAGCACTACGTAGGCATTAGACACGTGTTACAACTTGCGAGACTCGATTCGAACATACGGAGACCGAGTTATCGCCCAGTTTGCAAAACTCGCCAACACTTAGGCAAAAAGCCGAAAAAGAGCCCAAAACCCGCATCGTCCGTCGAACGCCACGCAAACACACACATAGCACCGCGTAGGCATTAGACATGTGTTACAACTTGCGGGACTCGATTCTGACATACGGAGACCGAGTTATCGGCCAGTTTGCAAAACTCGTCACACTTAGGCAAAAAGCCGAAAAAGAGCCCAAAACCCGCATCGTCCGTCCGAATGTCGCAAACACACACATAGCACCGTGCAGGCATTAGACACGTGTTATAACTTGCGGGAATCGATTTCGACATACGGAGACTGAGTTATCGCCCATTTGCAAACTCGCCAACACTTAAGAAAAAAACCAAAAAGAGCCCAAAACCCGCATCGTCCGTCCGAATGCCACGCAAACATACACACATAGCACCGTGTAGGCATTAGACACGTGTTACAACTTGCGGAACTCGATTCTGACATACGGAGACCGAGTTATCGCCCAGTTTGCAAAACTCGCCAACACTTAGGCAAAAAGCCGAAAAAGAGCCCAAAACCCGCATCGTCCGTCCGAACGCCACGCAAAATACACATAGCACCGCGTAGGCATTAGACACGTGTTACAACTTGCGGGACTCGATTTGACATACGGAGACTGAGTTATCGCCCAGTTTGCAAAACTCCCAACACTTAGGCAAAAAGCCGAAAAAGAGCCCAAAACCGCATCGTCCTCCAAACGCCACGTAAACACACATAGCACTACGTAGGCATTAGACACGTGTTACAACTTGCGGGACTCGATTCCGACATACGGAGACCGAGTTATCGCCCAGTTTGCAAAACTCGCCAACACTTAGGCAAAAAGCCGAAAAAAAGAGCCCAAAACCCGCATCGCCGTCCGAACGCCACGCAAACACACACATAGCACCGCGTAGGCATTAGACATGTGTTACAACTTGCGGGACTCGATTCTGACATACGGAGACCGAGTTATCGCCCAGTTTGCAAAACTCGTCAACACTTAGGCAAAAAGCCGAAAAAGAGCCCAAAACCCGCATCGTCCGTCCGAATGTCACGCAAACACACACATAGCACCGTGCAGGCATTGGACACGTGTTATAACTTGCGGGAATCGATTTTGACATACGGAGACTGAGTTATCGCCCAGTTTGCAAAACTCGCCAACACTTAGAAAAAAACCAAAAAAGAGCCCAAAACCCGCATCGTCCGTCCGAATGCCACGCAAACATACACATAGCACCGTGTAGGCATTAGACACGTGTTACAATTTGCGGGACTCGATTCTGACATACGGAGACCGAGTTATCGCCCAGTTTGCAAAACTCGCCAACACTTAGGCAAAAGCCGAAAAAGAGCCCAAAACTCGCATCGTCCGTTCGAACGCCACGCAAACACACACATAGCACCGCGTAGGCATTAGACATGTGTTACAACTTGCGGGACTCGATTTCAACATACGGAGACCGAGTTATCGCCCAGTTTGTAAAACTCGCCAACACTTAGGCAAAAAGCCGAAAAAGAGCCCAAAACCCGCATCGTCCGTCCGAACTCTACGCAAACACACACATAGCACCGCGTAGGCATTAGACACGTGTTATAACTTGCGGGACTCGATTCCGACATACGAAGACCGAGTTATCGCCCAGTTTTCAAAACTCGCCAACACTTAGGCAAAAAGCCAAAAAAGAGCTCAAAACCCGCATTGCCAGTCCAAACGCCATATAAACACACACATAGCACCGCGTAGGCATTAGACACGTGTTACAACTTTCAGGACTCGATTCTGACATACGGAGATCGAGTTATCGCCCAGTTTGCAAAACTCGCCAACACTTAGGCAAAAAGCCGAAAAAGAGCCCAAAACACGCATCGTCCGACCGAACGCCACGCAAACACACACATAGCACCGTGTAGGCATTAGACATGTGTTACAACTTGCGGGACTCAATTTTGACATACGGAAATCGAGTTATCGCCCAGTTTGTAAAACTCGCCAACACTTAGGCAAAAAGTCGAAAAAGAGCCCAAAACCCGCATCGTCCGTCCGAACTCCACGCAAACACACACATAGCACCGCGTAGGCATTAGACACGTGTTATAACTTGCGGGACTCGATTCCGACATACGGAGACCGAGTTATCGCCCAGTTTTCAAAACTCGCCAACACTTAGGCAAAAAGCCAAAAAAGAGCCCAAAACCCGCATCGTCCGTCCAAACGCCACGCAAACACACACATAGCCCCGTGTAGGCATTAGACACGTGTTACAACTTGCGGGACTCAATTTCGACATACGGAGACCGAGTTATCGCCCAGTTTGCAAAACTCGCCAACACTTAGGCAAAAAGTCGAAAAAGAGCCCAAAACCGGCATCGTCCTCCGAACGCCACGCAAACACACACATAGCACCGCGCAGGCATTGGACACGTGTTACAACTTGCGGGACTCGATTCAGACATACAAGATCGAGTTATCGTCCAGTTTTCAAAACTCGCCAACACTTAGGCAAAAAGCCGAAAAGGAGCCCAAAACCCGCATCGTCCGAACGTCACGCAAAAACACACATGCACCGCGTAGGCATTAGACACGTGTTACAACTTGCGGGACTTAATTCCGACATACGGAGACCGAGTTATCGCCAGTTTGCAAAACTCGCTAACACTTAGGCAAAAAGTCGAAAAAGAGCCCAAAACCCGCATCGTCCGTCCAAACGCCATGTAAACACACACATAGCCCGCGTAGGCATTAGACACGTGTTACAACTTGCGGGACTCAATTTCGACATACGGAGACCGAGTTATCGCCCAGTTTGCAAAACTCGCCAACACTTAGGCAAAAAGCCGAAAAGAGCCCAAAACCGGCATCGTCCGTCCGAACGCCACGCAAACACAGTCATAGCACCGCGCAGGCATTGGACACGTGTTATAACTTGCGGGACTCGATTCCGACATACAAAGATCGAGTTATCGTCCAGTTTCAAAACTCGCCAACACTTAGGCAAAAAGCCGAAAAAGAGCCCAAAACCCGCATCGTCCGAATGTCACGCAAAAACACATAGCACCGCGTAGGCATTAGACACGTGTTACAACTTGCGGGACTTAATTACGACATACGGAGACCGAGTTATCGCCCAGTTTGCAAAACTCGCCAACACTTAGGCAAAAAGCCAAAAAGAGCCCAAAACCGGCATCGTCCGTCCGAACGCCACGCAAATACACACATAGCACTACGTAGGCATTAGACACGTGTTACAACTTGCGGGACTCGATTCCGACATACGGAGACCGAGTTATCGCCCAGTTTGCAAAACTCGCCAACACTTAGGCAAAAAGCCGAAAAAGAGCCCAAAACGGCATCGTCCGTCCAAACGCCACACAAACACACACATAGCACTACGTAGGCATTAGACACGTGTTACAACTTGCGGGACTCGATTCGACATACGAAAACCGAGTTATCGCCCAGTTTGCAAAACTCGCCAACACTTAGGCAAAAGCCGAAAAAGAGCCCAAAACCCGCATCGACTGCCGAACGCCACGCAAAAATAAGCATAGCACCGCGTAGGCATTAGACACGTGTTACAACTTGCGGGACTCGATTTCGACATACGCAGACTGAGTTATCGCCCAGTTTGCAAAACTCCCCAACACTTAGGCAAAAAGCCGAAAAAGAGCCCAAAACCGGCATCGTCCGTCCAAACGCCAGGTAAAACACACATAGCACTACGTAGGTATTTGACACGTTTTACAACTTGCGGGACTCGATTCGACATACGGAGTCTGAGTTATCGCCTAGTGTGCAAAACTCGCCAACACTTAGGCAAAAAGCCGAAAAAGAGCCCAAAACCCGCATCGACCGTCCGAACGCCACGCAAACACACACATATCACCGCGTAGGCATTAGACATGTGTTACAACTAGCGGGATTCGATTCTGACATACGGAGACCGAGTTATCGGCCAGTTTTCAAAACTCGCCGCACTTAGGCAAAAAGTCGAAAAAGAACCCAAAACCAGCATCGTCCGTCCGAATGTCACGCAAACACACACATAACACCGTGCAGGCATTGGACACGTGTTATAACTTGCGGGAATCGATTTTGACATACGGAAATCGAGTTATCGCCCAGTTTGCAAAACTCGCCAACACTTAGGGAAAAAGCCAAAAAAGAGCCCAAAACCCGCATCGTCCGTCCGAATGCCACACAAACATACACATAGCACCGTGTAGGTATTAGACATGTGTTACAACTTGTGGGACTCGATTCTGACATACAGAGACCGAGTTATTGCCCAGTTTGCAAAACTCGCTAACACTTAGGTAAAAAGCCGTAAAAGAGCCCAAAATCCGTATCGTCCGAACGCCACGTAAACACACACATAGTACCGCGTAGGCATCAGACATGTGTTACAACTTGCGGGACTCAATTTCGACATACGGAGACCGAGTTATCGCCCAGTTTGTAAAACTCGCCAACACTTAGGCAAAAAGCCGAAAAAGAGCCCAAAACCCGCATCGTCCGTCCGAACTCTATGCAAACACACACATAGCACCGTGTAGACATTAGACACGTGTTATAAACTTGCGGGACTCGATTCCGACATACGGAGACCGAGTTATCGCTCAGTTTTCAAAACTCGCCAACACTTAGGCAAAAAGCCAAAAAGAGTCCAAAACCCGCATCGTCAGTCCAAACGCCATGTAAACACACACATAGCACCGCGTAGGTATTAGACACGTGTTACAACTTGCGGAACTCAATTTCGACATACGGAGACCGTGTTATCGCCCAGTTTGCAAAACTCGCCAACACTTAGGCAAAAAGCCGAAAAAGAGCCCAAAATCGGCATCGTCCGTCCGAACGCCACGCAAACACACTCATAGCACCGCGCAGGCATTGGACACGTGTTATAACTTACAGGAATCGATTTCGACATACGGAGACCGAGTTATCGTCCAGTTTTTAAAACTCGCCAACACTTAGGTAAAAGCCAAAAAAAAGCCTAAAACCCGCATCGTCCGTCTGAATGCCACGCAAAAACACACATAGCACCGCGTAGGCATTAGACACGTGTTACAACTTGCGGGACTCGATTCCGACATACGGAGACTGAGTTATCGTCCAGTTTGCAAAACTCGTCAACACTTAGGCAAAAAGCCGAAAAAGAACTCAAAACTCGCATCGTTCGTCCGAACGCCACGCAAAAATACACATAGCACCGCGTAGGCATTAGACACGTGTTACAACTTGCGGGACTCGATTCCGACATACGGAGACTGAGTTATCGCCCAGTTTACAACACTCGCCAACACTTATGCAAAAAGCCGAAAAAGAGCCCAAAACCGGCATCGTCCGTCCAAACGCCACACAAACACACACATAGCACTACGTAGGCATTAGACACGTGTTACAACTTGCGGGACTCGATTCCGACATACGAAAACCGAGTTATCGCCCAGTTTGCAAAACTCGCCAACACTTAGGCAAAAAGCCGAAAAAGAGCACAAAACCCGCATCGACTGCCCGAACGCCACGCAAAAATAAGCATAGCACCGCGTAGGCATTAGACACGTGTTACAACTTGCGGGACTCGATTTCGACATACGCAGACTGAGTTATCGCCCAGTTTGCAAAACTCCCCAACACTTAGGCAAAAAGCCGAAAAAGAGCCCAAAACCGGCATCGTCCGTCCAAACGCCAGGTAAACACACATAGCACTACGTAGGTATTTGACACGTTTTACAACTTGCGGGACTCGATTCCGACATACGGAGTCCGAGTTATCGCCTAGTGTGCAAAACTCGCCAACACTTAGGCAAAAAGCCGAAAAAGAGCCCAAAACCCGCATCGACCGTCCGAACGCCACGCAAACACACACATATCACCGCGTAGGCATTAGACATGTGTTACAACTTGCGGGATTCGATTCTGACATACGGAGACCGAGTTATCGGCCAGTTTTCAAAACTCGCCACACTTAGGCAAAAAGTCGAAAAAGAACCCAAAACCAGCATCGTCCGTCCGAATGTCACGCAAACACACACATAACACCGTGCAGGCATTGGACACGTGTTATAACTTGCGGGAATCGATTTTGACATACGGAGACCGAGTTATCGCCCAGTTTGCAAAACTCGCCAACACTTAGGGAAAAAGCCAAAAAAGAGCCCAAAACCCGCATCGTCCGTCCGAATGCCACGCAAACATACACATAGCACCGTGTAGGTATTAGACATGTGTTACAACTTGTGGGACTCGATTCTGACATACGGAGACCGAGTTATCGCCCAGTTTGCAAAACTCGCCAACACTTAGGTAAAAAGCCGTAAAAAGAGCCCAAAATCCGTATCGTCCGAACGCCACGCAAACACACACATAGCACCGCGTAGGCATTAGACATGTGTTACAACTTGCGGGAATCGATTTTGACATACGGAGACCGAGTTATCGCCCAGTTTGTAAAACTCGGCAACACTTAGGCAAAAAGCCGAAAAAGAGCCCAAAACCCGCATCGTCCGTCCGAACTCTATGCAAACACACACATAGCACCGTGTAGACATTAGACACGTGTTATAACTTGCGGGACTCGATTCCGACATACGGAGACCGAGTTATCGCCCAGTTTTCAAAACTCGCCAACACTTAGGCAAAAAGCCAAAAAAGAGTCCAAAACCCGCATCGTCAGTCCAAACGCCACGTAAACACACACATAGCACCGCGTAGGCATTAGACACGTGTTACAACTTGCGGGACTCGATTTCGACATACGGAGACCGAGTTATCGCCCAGTTTGCAAAACTCGCCAACACTTAGGCAAAAAGCCGAAAAAGAGCCCAAAACCGCATCGTCCGTCCGAACGCCACGCAAACACACTCATAGCACCGCGCAGGCATTGGACACGTGTTATAACTTGCAGGAATCGATTTCGACATACGGAGACCGAGTTATCGTCCAGTTTGCAAAACTCGCCAACACTTAGGCAAAAAGCCAAAAAAAGCCCAAAACCCGCATCGTCCGTCTGAATGCCACGCAAAAACACATACAGCACCGTGTAGGCATTAGACACGTGTTACAACTTGCGGGACTCGATTCTGACATACGGAGACCGAGTTATCGCCCAGTTTGCAAAACTCGCCAACACTTAGGCAAAAAGCCGAAAAAGAGCCCAAAACCGCATCGTCCGTCCGAACGCCACGCAAAAACACACATAACACCGCGTAGGCATTAGACACGTGTTACAACTTGCGGGACTCGATTCCGACATACGGAGACCGAGTTATCGCCCAGTTTGCAAAACTCGCCAACACTTAGCAAAAAGCCGAAAAAAGAGCCCAAAACCGGCATCGTCCGTCCAAACGCCACACAAACACATACATAGCACTACGTAGGCATTAGACACGTGTTACAACTTGCGGGACTCGATTTCGACATACGCAGACTGAGTTATCCCCCAGTTTGCAAAACTCCCCAACACTTAGGCAAAAAGCCGAAAAAGAGCCCAAAACCCGCATCGTCTGTCCGAACGCCACGCAAAAATACACATAGCACCGCGTAGGCATTAGACACGTGTTACAACTTGCGGGACTCGATTTCGACATACGGAGACCGAGTTATCGCCCAGTTTGCAAAACTCCCCAACACTTAGGCAAAAAGCCGAAAAAGAGCCCAAAACCGGCATCGTCCGTCCGAACGCCACGCAAACACACACATAGCACCGCGTAGGCATTAGACACGTGTTACAACTTGCGGGACTCGATTCTGACATACGGAGACCGAGTTATCGCCCAGTTTGCAAAACTCGCCAACACTTAGGCAAAAAGCCGAAAAAAGAGCCCAAAACCCGCATCGTCCGTCCGAACGCCACGCAAACACACACATAGCACCGCGTAGGCATTAGACACGTGTTACAACTTGCGGGACTCGATTCCGACATACGGAGACCGAGTTATCGCCCAGTTTGTAAAACTCGCCAACACTTAGGCAAAAAGCCAAAAAAGAGCCCAAAACCGCATCGTCCGTCCAAATGCCACGCAAACACACATATAGCACTACGTAGGCATTAGACACGTGTTACAACTTGCGGACTCGATTTTGACATACGGAGACTAAGTTATCGCCCAGTTTGCAAAACTCGCCAACACTTAGGCAAAAAGCCGAAAAAGAGCCCAAAACCGGCATCGTCCGTCCAAACGCCACGCAAACACACACATAGCACCGCGTAGGCATTAGACACGTGTTACAACTTGCGGGACTCGATTCCGACATACGGAGACCGAGTTATCGCCCAGTTTGCAAAACTCGCCAACACTTAGGCAAAAAGCCGAAAAAGAGCCCAAAACCGCATCGTCCGTCCAAACGCCACATAAACACACATGACACCGCGTAGGCATTAGACACGTGTTACAACTTGCGGGACTCGATTCGACATACGGAGACCGAGTTATCGCCCAGTTTGCAAAACTCCCAACACTTAGGCAAAAAGCCGAAAAAGAGCCCAAAACCCGCATCGTCGTCCAAACGCCACGCAAACACACACATAGCACCGCGTAGGCATTAGACATGTGTTACAACTTGCGGGACTCGATTCTGACATACGGAGACCGAGTTATCGGCCAGTTTGCAAAACTCGCCAACACTTAGGCAAAAAGCCGAAAAAGAGCCCAAAACCCGCATCGTCCGTCCGAATGTCACGCAAACACACACATAGCACCGTGCAGGCATTAGACACGTGTTACAACTTGCGGGAATCGATTTTGACATACGGAGATCGAGTTATCGCCCAGTTTGCAAAACTCGCCAACACTTAGGGAAAAAAGCCAAAAAGAGCCAAAACCCGCATCGTCCGTCCGAATGCCACGCAAACACACACATAGCACCGTGTAGGCATTAGACACGTGTTACAACTTGTGGGACTCGATTCTGACATACGGAGACCGAGTTATCGCCCAGTTTGCAAAACTCGCCAACACTTAGGCAAAAAGCCGAAAAAGAGCCCAAAACCCGCATCGTCCGTCCGAACGCCACGCAAACACACACATAGCACCGCGTAGGCATTAGACACGTGTTACAACTTGCGGGACTCGATTCCGACATACGGAGACCGAGTTATCGTCCAGTTTGCAAAACTCGCCAACACTTAGGCAAAAAGCCGAAAAAGAGCCCAAAACCCGCATCGTCCGTCCGAATGCCACGCAAACACACATATAGCACCGCCCAGGCATTGGACACGTGTTACAACTTGCGGGACTCGATTCCGACATACGGAGACCGAGTTATCGCGTTTTTGCAAAACTCGCCAACACTTAGGTAAAAAAGCCAAAAAAGAGCCCAAAACCCGCATCGTCCGTCTGAATGCCACGCAAACATACACATAACACCGCGTAGGCATTAGACACGTGTTACAACTTGCGGGACTCGATTCTAATATACGGAGACCGAGTTATCGCCCAGTTTGCAAAACTCGCAACACTTAGGCAAAAAGCCGAAAAAGAGCCCAAAACTCGCATCGTCCGTCCGAACGCCACGCAAAAATACACATAGCACCGCGTAGGCATTAGACACGTGTTACAACTTGCGGGACTCGATTCTGACATACGGAGACTGAGTTATCGCCCAGTTTGCAAAACTCCCCAACACTTGGGCAAAAAGCCGAAAAAGAGCCCAAAACCGGCATCGTCCGTCCAAACGCCACGCAAACACACATAGCACTACGTAGGCATTAGACACGTGTTACAACTTGCGGGACTCGATTCCGACATACGGAGACCGAGTTATCGCCCAGTTTGCAAAACTTGCCAACACTTAGGCAAAAAGCCGAAAAAGAGCCCAAAACCCGCATCGCCGTCCGAACGCCACGCAAACACACACATAGCACCGCGTAGGCATTAGACATGTGTTATAACTTGCGGGACTCGATTCTGACATACGGAGACCGAGTTATCGGCCAGTTTGCAAAACTCGCCACACTTAGGCAAAAAGCCAAAAAAGAGCCCAAAACCGCATCGTCCGTCCGAATCTCACGCAAACACACACATAGCACCGTGCAGGCATTGGACACGTGTTATAACTTGCGGGAATCGATTTCGACATACGGAGACTTAGTTATCGCCCAGTTTGCAAAACTCGCCAACACTTAGGAAAAAGCCAAAAAGAGCCCAAAACCCGCATCGTCCGTCCGAATGCCACGCAAACATACACATAGCACCGTGTAGGCATTAGACACGTGTTACAACTTGCGGGACTCGATTCTGACATACGGAGACCGAGTTATCGCCCAGTTTGCAAAACTCGCCAACACTTAGGCAAAAAGCCGAAAAAGAGCCCAAAACTCGCATCGTCCGTCCGAACGCCACGCAAACACACACATAGCACCGCATTGGCATTAGACATGTGTTACAACTTTCGAAACTCAATTTCACATACGGAGACCGAGTTATCGCCCAGTTTGTAAAACTCGCCAACACTTAGGCAAAAAGCCGAAAAAGAGCCCAAAACCAGCATCGTCCGTCCGAACTCTATGCAAACACACACATAGCACCGCGTAGGCATTAGACACGTGTTATAACTTGCGGGACTCGATTCCGACATACGGAGACCGAGTTATCGCCCAGTTTTCAAAACTCGCCAACACTTAGGCAAAAAGCCAAAAAAGAGCCCAAAACCCGCATCGTCCGTCCAAATGCCATGTAAACACACACATAGCACCGCGTAGGCATTAGACACGTGTTACAACTTGCGGGACTCGATTTTGACATACGGAGACCGAGTTATCGTCCAGTTTGCAAAACTCGTCAACTTAGGCAAAAAGCCAAAAAGAGCCCAAAACCGGCATCGTCCGTCCGAACGCCACGCAAACACACACATAGCACCGCGCAGGCATTAGACACGTGTTACAACTTGCGGGACTCGATTCTGACATACGGAGACCGAGTTATCGCCCAGTTTGCAAAACTCGCCAACACTTAGGCAAAAAGCCGAAAAAGAGCCCAAAACACATCGTCCGTCCGAACGCCACGCAAACATACACATAGCACCGTGTAGGCATTAGACATGTGTTACAACTTGCGGGACTCAATTTTGACATACGGAAACCGAGTTATCGCCCAGTTTATAAAACTCGCCAACACTTAGGCAAAAAGTCGAAAAAGAGCCCAAAACTCGCATCGTCTGTCCGAACTCTACGCAAACACACACATAGCACCGCGTAGGCATTAGACACGTGTTATAACTTGCGGGACTCGATTCCGACATACGGAGACCGAGTTATCGCCCAGTTTTCAAAACTCGCCAACACTTAGGTAAAAAGCCAAAAAAGAGCCCAAAACCCGCATCGTCCGTCCAAACGCCACGTAAACACACACATAGCCCGTGTAGGCATTAGACACGTGTTACAACTTGCGGGACTCAATTTCGACATACGGAGACCGAGTTATCGCCCATTTGCAAAACTCGTCAACACTTAGGCAAAAAGCCGAAAAAGAGCCCAAAACCGGCATCGTCTGTCCGAACGCCACGCAAACACACACATAGCACCGCGTAGGCATTAGACACGTGTTATAACTTGCGGGACTTAATTCCGACATACGGAGACCGAGTTATCGCCCAGTTTGTAAAACTCGCCAACACTTAGGCAAAAAGCCGAAAAAGAGCCCAAAACCCGCATCGTCCGTCCAAACGCTATGTAAACATACACATAGCCCCGTGTAGGCATTAGACACGTGTTACAACTTGCGAAACTCAATTTCGACATACGGAGACCGAGTTATCGCCCAGTTTGCAAAACTCGCCAACACTTAGGCAAAAAGCCGAAAAAGAGCCCAAAACCGGCATCGTCCGTCCGAACGCCACGCAAACACACACATAGCACCGCGCAGGCATTGGACACGTGTTATAACTTGCGGGACTCGATTCCGACAAATAAAGATCGAGTTATCGCCCAGTTTTCAAAACTCGCCAACACTTAGGCAAAAAGCCGAAAAAGAGCCCAAAACCCGCATCGTCCGAACGTCACGCAAAAATACACATAGCACCGCATAGGCATTAGACACGTGTTACAACTTGCGGGACTTAATTACGACATACGGAGACCGAGTTATCGCCCAGTTTGCAAAACTCGCTAACACTTAGGCAAAAAGCCGAAAAAGAGCCCAAAACCGGCATCGTCTGTCCGAACGCCACGCAAACACACACATAGCACTACGTAGGCATTAGACACGTGTTACAACTTGCGGGACTCGATTCCGACATACGGAGATCGAGTTATCGCCCAGTTTGCAAAACTCGTCAACACTTAGGCAAAAAGTCAAAAAAGAGCCCAAAACTCGCATCGTTCGTCCGAACGCCACGTAAAAATACACATAGCACCGCGTAGGCATTAGACACGTGTTACAACTTGCGGGACTTGATTCCGACATACGGAGACTGAGTTATCGCCCAGTTTGCAAAACTCGCCAACACTTAGGCAAAAAATCAAAAAGAGCCCAAAACCGGCATCGTCCTTCCAAACGCCACGCAAACACACACATAGCACTACGTAGGCATTAGACACGTGTTACAACTTGCGGGACTCGATTCCGACATACGAAGACCGAGTTATCGCCCAGTTTGCAAAACTCGCCAACACTTAGGCAAAAAGCCGAAAAAGAGCCCAAAACCCGCATCGACCGCCCGAACGCCACGCAAAAATAAACATAGCACCGCGTAAGCATTAGACACGTGTTACAACTTGCGGGACTCGATTTCGACATACGCAGACTGAGTTATCGCCCAGTTTGCAAAACTCCCCAACACTTAGGCAAAAAGCCGAAAAAGAGCCCAAAACCGGCATCGTCCGTCCAAACGTCACGTAAACACACATAGCACTACGTAGGCATTAGACACGTGTTACAACTTGCGGGACTCGATAACGACATACGGAGTCCGAGTTATCGCCCAGTTTGCAAAACTCGCCAACACTTAGGCAAAAAACTGAAAAAGAGCCCAAAACCCGCATCGACGGTCCGAACGCCACGCAAACACACACATTGCACCGCGTAGGCATTAGACATGTGTTACAACTTGCGAGACTCGATTCTGACATACGGAGACCGAGTTATCGGCCAGTTTGCAAAACTCGCCACACTTAGTTAAAAAGCCGAATAAGGGCCCAAAACCCGCATCGTCCGTCCGAATGTCACGCAAACACACACATAGCACCGTGCAGGCATTGGACACGTGTTATAACTTGCGGGAATCGATTTTGACATACGGAGACCGAGTTATCGCCCAGTTTGCAAAACTCGCCAACACTTAGAGAAAAAGCCAAAAAAGAGCCCAAAACCCGAATCGTCCGTCCGCATGCCACGCAAACATACACATAGCACCGTGTAGATATTAGACACGTGTTACATACAGAGACCGAGTTATCGTCCAGTTTTCAAAACTCGCCAACACTTAGGCAAAAAGCCAAAAAAGAGCCCAAAACCCGCATCGTCCGTCCAAACGCCATGTAAACACACACATAGCACCGCGTAGGCATTAGACACGTGTTATAACTTGCGGAAATCAATTTCGACATACGGAGACCGAGTTATCGCCCAGTTTTCAAAACTCGCCAACACTTAGGTAAAAAGCCAAAAAAGTGCCTAAAACCGGCATCGTCCGTCCGAATGCCACGCAAAAACACATATAGCACCGCTTAGGCATTAGACACGTGTTACAAGTTGCGAAACTCGATTTCGACATACGGAGACCGAGTTATCGCCCAGTTTGCAAAACTTGCCAACACTAAGGCAAAAAGCGAAAAAAGAGCGCAAAACCCTCATCGTCCGTCCGAATACCACGCAAACACACACATAGCACCGCGCAGGCATTAGACACGTGTTACAACTTGCGGGACTCAATTCCGACATACGGAGATCGAGTTATCTCCCAGTTTGTAAAACTCATCAACACTTAGGCAAAAAGTTGAAAAAGAGCCCAAAACTAGCATCGTCCGTCCGAACGCCACGCAAACACACACATAGCACCGCGTAGGTATTAGACACGTGTTACAACTTACGGGACTCTATTCTGACATACGGAGACCGTGTTACCGTCCAGTTTGCAAAACTCGCCAACACTTAGGTAAAAAGTCGAAAAAGAGCCCAAAACCCGCATCGTCCGTCCGAACGCCACACAAACACACACATACCATCACGCGAGCGGATCTATCAGCTAGCTCAGAAGGATGTCCACGGCTCCATCGATCTTACAACTGCCGTTGACGACCTCATGGGTGCAGTTGTCTTGGCCAACATCTTCCCACCACATATTCGACAGGTAAAAACAATTAAATTCTGTATTTCTTTATTTAATTTATGTAATTTATAATTGTAATTGTAATTTGTAATTGTATCGTCCGTCCGAATGCCACGCAAACACACATATAGCACCGCGCAGGCATTGGACACGTGTTAAAACTTGCGGGACTCGATTCCGACATACGGAGACCGAGTTATCGCTTAGTTTGCAAAACTCGCCAACAATTAGGCAAAAAGTCAAAAAATAGCCCAAAACCCGCATCGTCTGTCTGAATGCCACGTAAACATACACATAGCACCGCGTAGGCATTAGACACGTGTTACAATTTGCGAGACTCGATTCTGACATACGGAGACCGAGTTATCGCCCAGTTTGCAAAACTCGCCAACACTTAGGCAAAAAGCCGAAAAAGAGCCCGAAACCCCATCGTCCGTCCGAATGCCACGCAAACACACACATAGAACTGCATAGGCATTAGACACGTGTTATAACTTACAGGAATCGATTTTGACATACGGATACCGAGTTATCGTCCAATTTTCAAAATTCGCCAACACTTAGGTATAAAGCCAAAAAAGAGCCTAAAACCCGCATCGTCCTTCCGAATGCCATGCAAAAACACATATAGCACCGCGTAGGCATTAGACACGTGTTACAACTTGCGGAACTCGATTCTGACATACGGAGACCGAGTTATCGCCTAGTTTTCAAAACTCGCCAACACTTAGGTAAAAAGCCGAAAAAGAGCCCAAAACACGCATTGTCCATCCGAACGCCACGGAAAAACACACATAGCACCGCGTAGACATTAGACACGTGTTACAATTTGCAGAACTCGATTTCGACATACGGAGACCGAGTTATCGCCCAGTTTGTAAAACTCGCCAACACTTAGGCAAAAAGCCGAAAAAGAGCCCAAAACCGGCATCGTCCATCCAAATGCCACGCAAACACACACATAGCACTGCGTAGGCACTAGACACGTGTTACAAATTGTTGGACTCGATTCCGACATATGGAGACCGAGTTATCGCCCAGTTTGTAAAACTCGCCAACACTTAGGCAAAAAACCAAAAAAGAGCCCAAAACCGGCATCGTCCGTCCGAACGCCACGCAAACACACACATAGCCCCGTGTAGGCATAACATACGTGTTACAACTTGCGGGACTCGATTCTGACATACGGAGACCGAGTTATCGCCCTGTTTACAAAACTCGCCAACACTTAGGCAAAAAGCCGAAAAAGAGCCCAAAACCCGCATCGTCCGTCCGAACGCCACGCAAACACACACATGGCACCGCGTAGGAATTAGACACGTGTTACAACTTGCGGTACTCGATTCCGACATACGGAGACCGAGTTATCTCCCAGTTTGTAAAACCCGCCAACACTTAGGCAAAAAGCCGAAAAAGAGCCCAAAACCGGCATCGTCGGTCCAAACGCCACGCAAACACACACATAGCACTACGTAGGCATTAGTCACGTGTTACAACTTGCGGGACTCGATTTCGACATACGGAGACTAAGTTATCGCCCAGTTTGCAAAACTCGCCAACACTTAGGCAAAAAGCCGAAAAAGAGCCCAAAACCGGCATCGTCGGTCCAAACTCCACGCAAACACACACATAACACTACGTAGGCATTAGACAAGTGTTACAACTTGCGGGACTCGATTCCGACATACGGAGACCTAGTTATCGCCCAGTTTGTAAAACTCGCCAACACTTAGGCAAAAAGCCAAAAAAGAGCCTAAATCCCGCATCGTCCGTCCGAACGTCACGCAAAAATACACATAGCACCGCGTAGGCATTAGAGACGTGTTACAACTTGCGGGACTCGATTTCGACATACGGAGACTAAGTTATCGCCCAGTTTGCAAAACTCGCCAACATTTAGGCAAAAAGCCGAAAAAGAGCCCAAAACCGGCATCATCCGTCCAAACGCCACGCAAACACACACATAACACTACGTAGGCATTAGACACGTGTTACAACTTGCGGGACTCGATTCCGACATACGGAGACTGAGTTATCGCCCAGTTTGCAAAACTCGCCAACACTTAGGCAAAAAGCCGAAAAAGAGCCCAAATCATGCATTGTCCGTCCGAACGCCACGCAAAAATACACATAGCATCGCGTAGGCATTAGACACGTGTTACAACTTGCGGGACTCGATTTTGACATACGGAGACTGAGTTATCGCCCAGTTTGCAAAACTCCCCAACACATAGGCAAAAAGCCGAAAAAGAGCCCAAAACCGGCATCGTCCCTCCAAACGCCACGTAAACACACATAGCACTACGTAGGCATTAGACACGTGTTACAACTTGCGAGACTCGATTCCGAAATACGGAGACCGAGTTATCGCCCAGTTTGCAAAATTTGCCAACACTGAGGCAAAAAGCCGAAAAAGAGCCCAAAACTCGCATCGCCGTCCGAACGCCACGCAAACACACACATAGCACCGCGCAGGCATTAGACATGTGTTACAACTTGCGGGACTCGATTCTGACATACGGAGACCGAGTTATCGGCCAGTTTGCAAAACTCGTCACACTTAGGCAAAATACCGAAAAAGAGCCCAAAACCCGCATCGTCCGTCCGAATGTCACGCAAACACACACATAGCACCGTGCAGGCATTGGACACGTGTTATAACTTACGGGAATCGATTTCGACATACGGAGACTGAGTTATCGCCCAATTTGTAAAACTCGCCAACACTTAAGAAAAAAACCAAAAAAGAGCCCAAAACCCGCATCGTACGTCCGAATGCCACGCAAACATACACATAGCACCGTGTAGGCATTAGACACGTGTTACAATTTACGGAACTCGATTCTGACATACGGAGACCGAGTTATCGCCCAGTTTGCAAAACTCGCCAACACTTAGGCAAAAAGCCGAAAAAGAGCCCAAATCCCGCATCGTCCGTCCGAACGCCACGCAAAAATACACATAGCATCGCGTAGGCATTAGACACGTGTTACAACTTGCGGGACTCGATTTTGACATACGGAGATTGAGTTATCGCCCAGTTTGCAAAACTCCCCAACATATAGGCAAAAAGCCGAAAAAGAGCCCAAAACCGGCATCGTCCCTCCAAACGCCACGTAAACACACATAGCACTACGTAGGCATTAGACACGTGTTACAACTTGCGAGACTCGATTCCGAAATACGGAGACCGAGTTATCGCCCAGTTTGCAAAATTTGCCAACACTTAGGCAAAAAGCCGAAAAAGAGCCCAAAACCCGCATCGCCGTCCGAACGCCACGCAAACACACACATAGCACCGCGTAGGCATTAGACATGTGTTACAACTTGCGAGACTCGATTCTGACATACGGAGACCGAGTTATCGGCCAGTTTGCAAAACTCGTCACACTTAGGCAAAATGCCGAAAAAGAGCCCAAAACCAGCATCGTACGTCCGAACTCTATGCAAACACACACATAGCACCGTGCAGGCATTGGACACGTGTTATAACTTGCGGGAATCGATTTCGACATACGGAGACTGAGTTATCGCCCAATTTGCAAAACTCGCCAACACTTAAGAAAAAAACCAAAAAAGAGCCCAAAACCCGCATCGTCCGTCCGAATGCCACGCAAACATACACATAGCACCGTGTAGGCATTAGACACGTGTTACAATTTGCGGGACTCGATTCTGACATACGGAGACCGAGTTATCGCCCAGTTTGCAAAACTCGCCAATATTTTGGCGAAAAGCCGAAACAGAGCCCAAAACTCGCATCGTCCGTTCGAACGCCGCGCAAACACACACATAGTACCGCGTAGGCATTAGACATGTGTTACAACTTGCGAAACTCAATTTCAACATACGGAGACCGAGTTATCGCCCAGTTTGTAAAACTTGCCAACATTTAGGCAAAAAGCCGAAAAAGAGCCCAAAACCAGCATCGTACGTCCGAACTCTATGCAAACACACACATAGCACCGCGTAGGCATTAGACACGTGTTATAACTTGCGAAACTCGATTCCGACATACGAAGACCGAGTTATCGCCCAGTTTTCAAAACTCGCCAACACTTAGGCAAAAAGCCAAAAAAGAGCTCAAAACCCGCATTGCCAGTCCAAACGCCATATAAACACACACATAGCACCGCGTAGGCATTAGACACGTGTTACAACTTGCAGGACTCGATTCTGACATACGGAGATCGAGTTATCGCCCAGTTTGCAAAATTCGCCAACACTTAGGCAAAAAGCCGAAAAAGAGCCCAAAACACGCATCGTCCGTCCGAACGCCACGCAAACACACACATAGCACCGTGTAGGCATTAGACATGTGATACAATTTGCGGGACTCAATTTTGACATACGGAAATCGAGTTATCGCCCAGTTTGTAAAACTCGCCAACACTTAGGCAAAAAGTCGAAAAAGAGCCCAAAACCCGCGTCGTCTGTCCGAACTCTACGCAAACACACACATAGCACCGCGTAGGCATTAGACACGTGTTATAACTTACGGGACTCGATTCCGACAAACGGAGACCGAGTTATCGCCCAGTTTTCAAAACTCGCTAACACTTAGGTAAAAAGCCAAAAAATAGCCCAAAACCCGCATCGTCCGTCCAAACGCTATGTAAACACACACATAGCCCCGTGTAGGTATTAGACACGTGTTACAACTTGCGGGACGCAATTTCGACATACGGAGACCGAGTTATCGCCCAGTTTGCAAAACTCGCCAACAATTAGGCAAAAAGTCGAAAAAGAGCCCAAAACCGGCATCGTCTGTCCGAACGCCACGCAAACACACTCATAGCACTGCGCAGGCATTGGACACGTGTTATAACTTGCGGGACTCGATTCAGACATACAAATATCGAGTTATCGTCCAGTTTTCAAAACTCGCCAACACTTAGGCAAAAAGCCGAAAAGGAGCCCAAAACCCGCATCGTCCGTCCAAACGCTATGTAAACACACACATAGTCCCGTGTAGGTTTTAGACACGTGTTACAATTTGCGGGACTCAATTTCGACATACGGAGACCGAGTTATCGCCCAGTTTGCACAACTCGCCAACACTTAGGCATAAAGCCGAATAAGAGCCCAAAACCGGCATCGTCCGTCCGAACGCCACGCAAACACAGTCATAGCACCGCGCAGGCATTGGACACGTATTATAACTTGCGGGACTAGATTCCGACATACAAAGATCGAGTTATCGTCCAGTTTTCAAAACTCGCCAACACTTAGGCAAAAAGCCGAAAAAGAGCCGAAAACCCGCATCGTCCGAATGTCACGCAAAAATATACATAGCACTGCATAGGCATTAGACACGTGTTACAACTTGCGGGACTTAATTACGACATATGGAGACCGAGTTATCGTCCAGTTTGCAAAACTCGCTAACACTTAGGCAAAAAGCCGAAAAAGAGCCCAAAACCGGCATCGTCTGTTCGAACGCCACGCAAACACACACGTAGCACTACGTAGGCATTAGACACGTGTTACAACTTGCGGGACTCGATTCCGACATACGGAGACCGAGTTATCGTCCAGTTTGCAAAACTCGTCAACACTTAGGCAAAAAGCCGAAAAAGAGCTCAAAACTCGCATCGTTCGTCCGAACGCCACGCAAAAATACACATAGCACCGCGTAGGCATTAGACACGTGTTACAACTTGCGGGACTCGATTCCGACATACGGAGACTGAGTTATCGCCCAGTTTACAACACTCGCCAACACTTATGCAAAAATCCGAAAAATAGCCCAAAACCGGCATCGTCGGTCCAAACGCCACACAAACACACACATAGCACTACGTAGGCATTAGACACGTGTTACAACTTGCGGGACTCGATTTCGACATACGAAAACCGAGTTATCGCCCAGTTTGCAAAACTCGCCAACACTTAGGCAAAAAGCCGAAAAAGAGCCCAAAACCCGCATCGACTGCCCGAACGCCACGCAAAAATAAGCATAGCACCGCGTAAGCATTAGACACGTGTTACAACTTGCGGGACTCGATTTCGACATACGCAGACTGAGTTATCGCCCAGTTTGCAAAACTCCCCAACACTTAGGCAAAAAGCCGAAAAAGAGCCCAAAACCGGCATCGTCCGTCCAAACGCCAGGTAAACACACACAACACTACGTAGGTATTTGACACGTTTTACAACTTGCGGGACTCGATTCCGACATACGGAGTCCGAGTTATCGCCTAGTGTGCAAAACTCGCCAACACTTAGGCAAAAAGCCGAAAAAGAGCCCAAAACCCGCATCGACCGACCGAACGCCACGCAAACACACACATATCACTGCGTAGGCATTAGACATGTGTTACAACTTGCGGGATTCGATTCTGACATAGGGAGACCGAGTTATCGGCCAGTTCTCAAAACTCGCCACACTTAGGCAAAAAGTCGAAAAAGAACCCAAAACCAGCATCGTCCGTCCGAATGTCACGCAAACACACACATAACACCGTGCAGGCATTGGACACGTGTTATAACTTGCGGGAATCGATTTTGACATACGGCGACTGAGTTATCGCCCAGTTTGCAAAACTCGCCAACACTTAGGGAAAAAGCCAAAAAAGAGCCCAAAACCCGCATCGTCCGTCCGAATGCCACGCAAACATACACATAGCACCGTGTAGGTATTAGACATGTGTTACAACTTGTGGGACTCGATTCTGACATACGGAGACCGAGTTATCGCCCAGTTCGCAAAACTCGCCAACACTTAGGTAAAAAGTCATAAAAGAGCCCAAAATCCGTATCGTCCGAACGCCATGCAAACACACACATAGCACCGCGTAGGCATTAGACATGTGTTACAACTTGCGGGACTCAATTTCGACATACGGAGACCGAGTTATCGCCCAGTTTGTAAAACTCGCCAACACTTAGGCAAAAAGCCGAAAAAGAGCCCAAAACCCGCATCGTCCGTCCGAACTCTATGCAAACATACACATAGCACCGTGTAGACATTAGAAACGTATTATAACTTGCGGAACTCGATTCCGACATACGGAGGCCGAGTTATCCCCCAGTTTTTAAAACTCGCCAACACTTAGCAAAAAGCCAAAAAAGAGTCAAAAACCCGCATCGTCAGTCCAAACGCCATGTAAACACACACATAGCACCGCGTAGGCATTAGACACGTGTTACAACTTGCGGGACTCAATTTCGACATACGGAGACCGTGTTATCGCCCTGTTTGCAAAACTCGCCAACACTTAGACAAAAAGCCGAAAAAGACCCCAAAATCGGCATCGTCCGTCCGAACGCCACACAAACACACTCATAGCACCGCACATGCATTGGACACGTGTTATAACTTACAGGAATCGATTTCGACATACGGAGACCGAGTTATCGTCCAGTTTTCAAAACTCGCCAATACTTAGGTATAAAGCCAAAAAAGAGCCTAAAACCCGCATCGTCCGTCTGAATGCCACGCAAAAACACATATAGCACCGCGTAGGCATTAAACACATGTTACAACTTGCGGAACTCGATTCTGACATACGGAGACAGATTTATCGCCCAGTTTCCAAAGCTCGCCAACACTTAGGTAAAAGCCGAAAACGAGCCCAAAACCCGCATCGTCCGTCCGAACGCCACGGAAAAACACACATAGTACCGCGTAGGCATTAGACACGTGTTACAATTTGTGACAATCCCAAAACAGGTCCATTCCACCCAACCCATTTTGAGTCGTCAAATACATGGTACAGAAAACAACTACAACTTTATTACAACAATTGTCGTGCAAAATACAACAACACATATGCTGTGAGTTTGGATACAAATATATACCAAATGTGACATTGGACACCATCATGTATCAGCACCTCACAAAGGTACCTTACATAAAGGTACAGTCAAAAACTGTTTTAGAAATTAGAATCTTTGGGAAGTGCTCAAGGAAACCTTCGTACATGGGAGGCCACGCGTCTAGGTTATGATAGATATCATATGGCCACAGAATTATCCTTGGTTGACCCAATAGACCCCATAGAAAAACGAGAAGATTACTATCATATTCTTCCCAATGGTGAGTCTTCTCTTGACATATCATTATCTCTACTGTCTCCAATTGAGAATTATACTTTAAACAAACACCAAGATTATATAGGCAGTGCTCGTATATATACTCAGCAAGTGGATGAGCACATCCCTGTCTTATGATGACACGAGGTTGTATATCGTTAGACATCTTGTATGATAGTGGCAAATCACCCTTCCAACGTTGGGTACACCTTACCCTATTGGATTCACCAAATATAACTACTAAATGAACTTTTCTAAACTGCTTCGGGAGAACATCCACAGCTAGAGACCACCGTTCTATTTCCCCGTTACCCTCGCTCGACCCAGCTACACTCTTATTACCTGAAAGGAATTGTGAAGCAAAAGGGTGAGCACAACTAGCTCAGTAAAGAATATCATGACTAAAGATAATTAAATTATCAATAGCCTTCATCAATAATAAATCAGAGATTTAGAACATATGGTAAATGATAAAAATTTCAACCATAGTTGCAGCGGAACGAGCAATCCATTAGAAGAGTCAAATAGACTATAAAGTCTATTATCTTCTCCATGTTAAAAATCCACCAACAATGTTTTATCCATGTAACATCACTCAACAGTTCCTTTCCACAATCATATGAATAACTCATAATCATAATTGTGACTATAAATTTTTCTTCGCACCCAGGACGAATAATATTTTCATCACCTGTCTTTACCTGAAACATCAAAGATCATGGTTATACCAAATCATAATTCTTGTTCATAATCATACTAATAATTTCATCTTTGTACTACGGGCCAAAGATATTCGTCAACAGTTTATCTTTGCACTACTGGCCAAAGATATTCAACAACAGTTCATCTTTGCACTACAGGCCAAAGATATTCAACAACATATCATCTTTGCACTACAGGCCAAAGATATTCATCAACAGTTCATATTTGCACTACAGGCCAAATATATTCATCAACAGTTCATATTTGCACTACATGCCAAATATATTAATATCTCAAAGAATTATAATCATTTTAGAATTTATATAAACAATAATTATAACCATGTTGATCAATTCACCTTTGCACTTAAGCTTAAGATATTCAATTATAAATTCAATGGTCATGATCATACCAGTCACAATTCAACTTTGCACTACAGGCCAAAGAGAACCCTAGTCATGATCATACCAATAATCTACCCATCTTTACACTCCAGTGAAAGAGAATTTCAACATCAGGGTTATAAAAATGTTATATATAATGATAAAAATAATATGATCAACATATAGTTTTAATCTCAAGAGTAATATTCGTAACTCATGAATAGTAAATCGTGAATAGTAACTCATGAATAGTAACCCCGACACAAAAGATAGAAATTTCACAATAAAATTCATACCAATATTTCGGTATAATGATATTGAAAGAATAACATTACTTAAATTTATAAACAATTTATTTTAATTGTTTACACTTTACTAATTAATGCATTTAATCATCATAAAATGCCAACTCTTACAATTTCATCATCAATAACCAAAACCCTCATCAAAAATCTGCATATACCTCGTATAGGATTCTCAAGCCATAAAATTCTATTTTTCCAATTTTCTTTCTTCACAAAACATATTTAATTCATTTACCCATAACTAGACCATTTTCATGAAAAATACCAAATCAGTTCCAAAAATATTTCTTTTCTGGGATTTAGCATAATATAGTCCCATATTGAACATATATTTTTCTCAGAATTTTTAAAAGTCATTTACTATTTTTCATATGGCCAAAATAGCCGAATATTTAGACATTTATCAAAAATTGTACTTTTGTCTAAAAAATTCTAAAATTTACAGAGTATACTTCTATCATATACATGTACTCCCAATAAAAATTTCATCAATTTTGGAGTTAACCACAAGGAATTATAAGCTGTTACTTTTAAAATAGTCTTTTCTAATAAAATTCATACTCTCAATCTATACATCCAAAAATCACCATTTTTGGACACAATCAAGAAAACTCATCAAAATATCATTTCAAATTTTTTCAAAATTTTTGAAGATCAGAAAAATTACGAAACTGAAAATCATAACAACCCTTAAAATCCCTTAATATCCCTTACTATCCCTTACTATCCCTTACCTCAAAAGAGCAGTACTTCTGACTGGATATCGGATATGACGCTGAAGGAAACTTGCACTGATGAATATCAACTCACCAAGTATCTAAATACTCACAAAATAAACTCAATAATCTAGAGAGAGAAAGAGAGAAAGCTTATGTTTCTGGTGTGATTTTCAATTCTAACTTAGCCCTCTATTTATAGGAAAATTTTGGTAGGTTTGACCTGCAACCTGATGGCTTTACCTGCTACTATTCCCACCCACCACATTTGAAATATAATTCAGCACATTTCTTCACCAACCACAAGTGGGACCCACCAATTCTAGAATTTTCCACCAAAATGGCTAACTCCAAAAATTCAACAATTTCTGAACCAGTCATCTCGTAAAATTCATAACAAATCATACGTTCATTTTTAACGGTTCAAAATTTGTGGACATATACTCAACTTATATATGTATAACATATCCAAAAATTACCACGATCCAACGGTCGGATTAAAAATTATAACCCCCGCAAAATATCTCAAAAACCCTGATTTTTAATACCTCCATTCCGACAAAAATACGGATAAAAATATCAACATTAACTCCTTCATTTTTTAACCACAAAAATATATCCCTCATTTATATCCACATAAAATAAATATTTTCTTATCATATGAATCAATAATTAATTATTCACAAATAATATTACAGAATCACATTTATGACAACCAGGCCGTTCCCAGGAAAGAGGGGGCTTTCCAATAAGGATTTCTCCTTACTGGCGCGCAATTAGATGACCAAACCTCTCCTTAGACAGAACTTTCTAGACATTGACAATAATGTTATCTAATAATATTATTCAAATAATATGAATTATTGATCTGATAAAGGAAAATACTGTGCAGCAACAATTATTGAAACAACAATAATATAAAATATCAACGCAACAATTATTGAATCAATAAAATAAAATATTGAACAGTAATTACTGTAACAATTATTGAGTAGTGCCTTCTTACGTAAGAATCAATAATTTTAAAAATACTATGCAATACCGTGTGCTACTGTGCAATAACGCGTATTACTGTATTTTAACCACCGGGTATTCCAACAGTGTTAACGGTAACAACTACGCCGTTATTTGTAAAAACTCAAATTTGTCGTTTTCTTCACCCGACAGTTATTCTGTTATGGGGCCCACAAATGGCTGCGCCGTCGTACGAATATTCCCCGACAGAAAGAATATTTCACGACCAAACGAATATTCCCCGACAACAATGATTATTTTATAACCACTTGCTTATTTTGAAAAAAAATCATATTTCACTCATAACTTTAAAATTTTATCAATTTAACCATTTACTGAATAGTAATTATAAGAAAAATTGAATACTTTTATTTCATAAAATTCGGGGTCTTACACAATTTGCAGAACTCGATTCCGACATACGGAGACCGAGTTTTCGCCCAGTTTATAAATCTCGCCAACACTTAGGCAAAAAGCCGAAAAAGAGCCCAAAACCGGCATCGTCCATCCAAACGCCACGCAAACACACACATAGCACTGCGTAGGCACTAGACATGTGTTACAAATTGCTGGACTCGATTCCGACATACGGAGACCGAGTTATCGCCCAGTTTGTAAAACTCGCCAACACTTAGGCAAAAAGCCAAAAAAGAGCCCAAAACCGGAATCGTCCGTCCGAACGCCACGCAAACACACACATAGCACCGCGTAGGCATAAGACACGTGTTACAACTTGCGAGACTCGATTCTGACATACGGAGACCGAGTTATCGCCCAGTTTGCAAAACTCGCCAACACTTAGACAAAAAGCCGAAAAAGAGCCCAAAACCCGCATCGTCCGTCCGAACGCCACGCAAACACACACATTGCACCGCATAGGAATTAGACACGTGTTACAACTTGCGGTACTCGATTCCGACATACGGAGACCGAGTTATCTCCCAGTTTGTAAAACTCGCCAACACTTAGGCAAAAAGTCGAAAAAGAGCCCAAAACCGGCATCGTCGGTCCAAACGCCACGCAAACACACACATAGCACTACGTAGGCATTAGACACGTTTTAGAATTTGCGGGACTCGATTTTGACATACGGAGACTAAGTTATCGCCCAGTTTGCAAAACTCGCCAACACTTAGGCAAAAAGCCGAAAGAGAGCCCAAAACCGGCATCGTCGGTCCAAACGCCACGCAAACACACACATAGCACTACGTAGGCATTAGACACGTGTTACAACTTGCGGGACTCGATTCCAACATACAGAGACCTAGTTATCGCCCAGTTTGCAAAACTCGCCAACACTTAGGCAAAAAGCCGAAAAAGAGCCCAAATCCCTCATCGTCCGTCCGAACGCCACGCAAAAATACACATAGCACCGCGTAGGCATTAGAGACGTGTTACAACTTGCAGGACTCGATTTCGACATACGGAGACTAAGTTATCGTCTAGTTTGTAAAACTCTCCGACACTTAGACAAAAAGCCGAAAAAGAGCCCAAAACCGGCATCGTCCGTCCAAACGCCACATAAACACACATAGCACTACGTAGGTATTAGACACGTTTTACAACTTGCGGGACTCGATTCCGACATACGGAGACCGAGTTATCGCCCAGTTTGCAAAACTCCCCAACACTTAGGCAAAAAGTCGAAAAAGAGCCCAAAACCTGCATCGACCGACCGAACGCCACGCAAACACACATATAGCACCGCGTAGGCATTAGACATGTGTTACAACTTACGGGACTCGATTCTGACATACGGAGACCGAGTTATCGGCCAGTTTGCAAAACTCGTCACACTTAGGCAAAAAGCCGAAAAAGAGCCCAAAACCCGCATCGTCCGTCTGAATGTCACGCAAACACACACATAGCACCGTGCAGGCATTGGACACGTGTTATAACTTGCGGGAATCGATTTTGACATACAGAGATCGAGTTATCGCCCAGTTTGCAAAACTCGCCAACACTTAGGGAAAAAGCCAAAACAGAGCCAAAACCCGCATCGTCCGTCCGAATACCACGCAAACATACACATAGCACCGTGTAGGCATTAGACACGTGTTACAATTTGTGGGACTCGATTCTGACATACGGAGACCGAGTTATCGCCCAATTTGCAAAACTCGCCAACATTTAGGCGAAAAGCCGAAAAAGAGCCCAAAGCCCGCATCGTCCGTCCGAATGCCACGCAAACACACATATAGCACCGCCCAGGCATTGGACACGTGTTATAACTGGCGGGACTCGATTCCTACATACGGAGACCGAGTTATCGCGTTGTTTGCAAAACTTGCCAACACTTAGGCAAAAAGTCAAAAAATAGCCCAAAACCCACATCGTCTGTCTGAATGCCACGTAAACATACACATAACACTGCGTAGGCATTAGACACGTGTTACAATTTGCTGAACTCGATTCTAATATACAGAGACCGAGTTATCGCCCAGTTTGCAAAACTCGTCAACACTTAGGCAAAAAGCCGAAAAAGAGCTCAAAACTCGCATCGTCCGTCCGAACGCCACGCAAAAATACACATAGCGCCGCGTAGGCATTAGACACGTGTTACAACTTGCGGGACTCGATTTCGACATACGGAGACTAAGTTATCGCCCAGTTTGCAAAACTTGCCAATATTTAGGTAAAAAGCCAAAAAAGAGCCCAAAACCGGCATCGTCCGTCCAAACGCCACGCAAACACACACATAGCACTACGTAGGCATTAGACACGTGTTACAACTTGCGGAAGTCGATTCCGACATACGGAGACTGAGTTATCGCCCGGTTTGCAAAACTCGCCAACACTTAGGTAAAAAGCCGAAAAAGAGCCCAAATCACTCATTGTCCGTCTGAACGCCACGCAAAAATACACATAACACCGCGTAGGCATTAGACACTTGTTACAACTTGCGGGACTCGATTTCGACATACGAAGACTGAGTTATCGCCCAGTTTGCAAAACTCCCCATATAGGCAAAAAGCCGAAAAAGAGCGCAAAACCGGCATCGTCCGTCCAAACACCACGTAAACACACATAGCACTACGTAGGCATTAGACACGTGTTACAACTTGCGAGACTCGATTCCGACATACGGAGACCTAGTTATCGCCCAGTTTGCAAAATTTGTCAACACTTAGGCAAAAAGCCGAAAAAGAGCCCAAAACCCGCATCGCCGTCCGAACGCCACGCAAACACACACATTGCACCGCGTAGGCATTAGACATGTGTTACAACTTGCGGGAATCGATTCTGACATACGGAGACCGAGTTATCGGCCAGTTTGCAAAACTCGTCACACTTAGGTAAAAAGACAAAAAATAGCCCAAAACCCGCATCGTCCGTCCGAATCTCACGCAAACACACACATAGTACCGTGCAGGCATTGGACACGTATTATAACTTGCGGGAATCGATTTCGACATACGAAGACTGAGTTATCGCCCAATTTGCAAAACTCGCCAACACTTAGGCAAAAAGCCGAAAAAGAGCCCAAAACTCGCATCGTCCGTTCGAACGCCGCGCAAACACACACATAGCACCACATTGGCATTAGACATGTGTTACAACTTTCGAAACTCAATTTCAAGATACGGAGACCGAGTTATCGCCCAGTTTGTAAAACTTGCCAACACTTAGGCAAAAAGCCGAAAAAGAGCCCAAAACCAGCATCGTCCGTCCGACCTCTATGCAAATACACACATAGCACCGCGTAGGCATTAGACACGTGTTATAACTTGCGGGACTCGATTCCGATATACGGAGACCGAGTTATCGCCCAATTTTCAAAACTCGCCAACACTTAGGCAAAAAGCCAAAAAAGAGCTCAAAACCCGCATCGTCCGTCCAAATGCCATGTAAACACACACATAGTACCGCGTAGGCATTAGACACGTGTTACAACTTGCGGGACTTGATTTTGACATACGGAGGCCGAGTTATCGTCCAGTTTGCAAAACTCGTCAATGCTTAGGTAAAAAGCCAATAAAGAGCCCAAAATCGGCATCGTCCGTCCGAACGTCACGCAAACACACACATAGCACCGCGCAGGAATTAGACACGTGTTACAACTTGCAGGACTCGATTCTGACGTACGGAGATCGAGTTATCGCCCAGTTTGCAAAACTCGCCAACACTTAGGCAAAAAGCCGAAAAAGAGCCCAAAACACGTATCGTCCGTCCGAACGCCACGCAAACATACACATAGCACCGTGTAGGCATTAGACATGTGTTACAACTTGCGGGACTCAATTTTGACATACGAAAATCGAGTTATCGCCCAGTTTATAAAACTCGCCAACACTTAGGCAAAAAGTCGAAAAAGAGCCCAAAACTCGCATCGTCTGTCCGTACTCTACGCAAACACACACATAGCACCGCGTAGACATTAGACACGTGTTAAAACTTGCGGGACTCGATTCCGACATACGGAGACCGAGTTATCGCCCAGTTTTCAAAACTCGCCAACACAGAGGTAAAAAGCCAAAAAAGAGCCCAAAACCCGCATCGTCCGTCCAAACGCTATGTAAACACACACATAGCCCCGTGTAGGTATTAGACACGTGTTACAACTTGCAGGACTCAATTTCGACATACGGAGACCGAGTTATCTTCCATTTTGCAAAACTCGTCAACACTTAGGCAAAAAGCCGAAAAAGAGCCCAAAACCGGCATCGTCAGTCCGAACGCCACGCAAACACACACATAGCACCGCGCAGGCATTGGACACGTGTTATAACTTGCGGGACTTAATTCCGACATACGGAGACCGAGTTATCGCCCAGTTTGTAAAACTCGCTAACACTTAGGCAAAAAGCCGAAAAAGAGCCCAAAACCCGCATCGGCCGTCCAAACGCTATGTAAATATACAGATAGCCCCGTGTAGGTATTATACACATGTTACAACTTGCGAAACTCAATTTCGACATACGGAGACCGAGTTATCGCCCAGTTTGCAAAACTTGCCAACACTTAGGCAAAAAGCCGAAAAAGAGCCCAAAACCGGCATCGTCCGTCCGAACGCCACGCAAACACAGTCATAGCACCGCGCAGGCATTGGACACGTGTTATAACTTGCGGGACTCGATTCTGACAAATAAAGATCGAGTTACCGCCCAGTTTTCAAAACTCGCCAACACTTAGGCAAAAAGCCAAAAAAGAGCCCAAAACCCGCATCGTCCGAACGTCACGCAAAAATACACATAGCACCGCATAGGTATTAGACACATGTTACAACTTGCGGGACTTAATTACGACATACGGAGACCGAGTTATCGCCCAGTTTGCAAAACTCGCTAACAATTAGGCAAAAAGCCGAAAAAGAGCCCAAAACCGGCATCGTCTGTCCGACCGCCACGCAAACACACACATAGCACTACGTAGGCATTAGACACGTGTTACAACTTGCGGGACTCGATTCCGACATACGGAGATCGAGTTATCGCCCAGTTTACAAAACTCGTCAACACTTAGTCAAAAAGTCGAAAAAGAGCCCAAAACTCGCATCGTTCGTCCGAACGCCACGTAAAAATACACATAGCACCGCGTAGGCATTAGACACGTGTTACAACTTGCGGGACTTGATTCCGACATACGGAGACTGAGTTATCGCCCAGTTTGCAAAACTCGCCAACACTTAGGCAAAAAATCGAAAAAGAGCCCAAAACCGGCATCGTCCTTCCAAACGCCACGCAAACACACACATAGCACTACGTAGGCATTAGACACGTGTTACAACTTGCGGGACTGGATTCCGACATACGAAGACCGAGTTATCGCCCAGTTTGCAAAACTCGCCAACACTTAGGCAAAAAGCCGAAAAAGAGCCCAAAACCCGCATCGACCGCCCGAACGCCACGCAAAAATAAACATAGCACCGCGTAGGCATTAGACACGTGTTACAACTTGCGGGACTCGATTTCGACATACGCAGACTGAGTTATCGCCCAGTTTGCAAAACTCCCCAACACTTAGGCAAAAAGCCGAAAAAGAGCCCAAAACCGGCATCGTCCGTCCAAACGTCACGTAAACACACATAGCACTACGTAGGCATTAGACACGTGTTACAACTTGCGGGACTCGATAACGACATACAGAGTCCGAGTTATCGCCCAGTTTGCAAAACTCGCCAACACTTAGGCAAAAAGCCGAAAAAGAGCCCAAAACCCGCATCGACGGTCCGAACGCCACGCAAACACACACATTTCACCGCGTAGGCATTAGACATGTGTTACAACTTGCGGGACTCGATTCTGACATACGGAGACCGAGTTATCGGCCAGTTTGCAAAACTCGTCAACACTTAGGCAAAAAGCCGAAAAAGAGCCCAAAACCCGCATCGACCGCCCGAACGCCACGCAAAAATAAACATAGCACCGCGTAGGCATTAGACACGAGTTACAACTTGCGGGACTCGATTTCGACATACGCAGACTGAGTTATCGCCCAGTTTGCAAAACTCCCCAACACTTAGGCAAAAAGCCGAAAAAGAGCCCAAAACCGGCATCGTCCGTCCAAACGTCACGTAAACACACATAGCACTACGTAGGCATTAGACACGTGTTACAACTTGCGGGACTCGATAACGACATACGGAGTCCGAGTTATCGCCCAGTTTGCAAAACTCGCCAACACTTAGGCAAAAAGCCGAAAAAGAGCCCAAAACCCGCATCGACGGTCCGAACGCAACGCAAACACACACATTTCACCGCGTAGGCATCAGACATGTGTTACAACTTGCGGGACTCGATTCTGACATACGGAGACCGAGTTATCGGCCAGTTTGCAAAACTCGCCACACTTAGGCAAAAAGTCGAAAAAGAGCCCAAAACGAGCATCGTCCGTCCGAATGTTACGCAAACACACACATAGCACCGTGCAGGCATTGGACACGTGTTATAACTTGCGGGAATCGATTTTAACATACGGAGACCGAGTTATCGCCCAGTTTGCAAAACTAGCCAACACTTAGGGAAAAAGCCAAAAAAGAGCCCAAAACCCGAATCGTCCGTCCGAATGCCACGCAAACATACACATAGCACCGTGTAGGTATTAGACATGTGTTACAACTTGCGGGATTCGATTCTGACATACGGAGACCGAGTTATCGCCTAGTTTGTAAAACTCGCCAACACTTAGGTAAAAAGCCGAAAAGAGCTCAAAACCCGTATCGTCCGTCCGAACGCCACGCAAACACACACATAGCACTGCGTAGGCATTAGACATGTGTTACAACTTGCGGGACTCAATTTCGACATACGGAGACCGAGTTATCGCCCAGTTTATAAAACTCGCCAACACTTAGGCAAAAAGCCGAAAAAGAGCCCAAAACCCGCATCGTCCGTCCGAACTCTATGCAAACACACACATAGCACCGTGTAGACATTAGACACGTATTATAACTTGCGGGACTCGATTCCGACATACAGAGACCGAGTTATCGTCCAGTTTTCAAAACTCGCCAACACTTAGGCAAAAAGCCAAAAAAGAGCCCAAAACCCGCATCGTCCGTCCAAACGCCATGTAAACACACACATAGCACCGCGTAGGCATTAGACACATGTTACAATTTGCGGGACTCAATTTCGATATACGGAGACCGTGTTATCGCCCAGTTTGCAAAACTCGCCAACACTTAGGCAAAAAGCCGAAAAAGGGCCCAAAACCGGCATCGTCCGTCCGAACGCCACACAAACACACTCATAGCACCGTGCATGCATTGGACACGTGTTATAACTTGCGGGACTCGATTCCGACATACAAAGATTGAGTTATCGCCCAGTTTTTAAACCTCGCCAACACTTAGGCAAAAAGCCGAAAAAGAGCCCAAAACCCGCATCGTCCGTCCGAACGTCACGCAAAAACACACATAGCACCGCGTAGGCATTAGACACGTGTTATAACTTGCGGAAATCAATTTCGACATACGGAGACCGAGTTATCGCCCAGTTTTCAAAACTCGCCAACACTTAGGTAAAAAGCCAAAAAAGTGCCTAAAACCCGCATCGTCCATCCGAATGCCACGCAAAAACACATATAGCACCGCTTAGGCATTAGACACGTGTTACAAGTTGTGGAACTCGATTTCGACATACGGAGACCGAGTTATCGCCCAGTTTGCAAAACTTGCCAACACTAAGGCAAAAAGCGGAAAAAGAGCCCAAAACCCTCATCGTCCGTCCGAATACCACGTAAACACACACATAGCACCGCGCAGGCATTAGACACGTGTTACAACTTGCGGGACTCAATTCCGACATACGGAGATCGAGTTATCTCCCAGTTTGTAAAACTCGCCAACACTTAGGCAAAAAGTTGAAAAAGAGCCCAAAACTAGCATCGTCCGTCCGAACGCCACGCAAACACACACATAGCACCGCGCAGGTATTAGACACGTGTTACAACTTGCGGGACTCTATTCTGACATACGGAGACCGTGTTACCGTCCAGTTTGCAAAACTCGCCAACACTTAGGTAAAAAGTCGAAAAAGAGCCCAAAACTCGCATCGTCCGTCCGAACGCCACACAAACACACACATAGCATTGCGTAGGCATTAGACACGTGTTACAGCTTGCGGGACTCGATTCTGACATACGGTGACCGAGTTATCGCCCAGTTTGCAAAACTCGCCAACACTTAGGCTAAAAGCCAAAAAAGTGCCCAAAACCCGCATCGTCCGTCCGAACGCCACGCAAATACACACATAGCACCGCGTAGGCATTAGACACGTGTTACAACTTGCCGGACTCGATTACAACATACGAAGACCGAGTTATCGCCCTGTTTACAAAACTCGCCAACACTTGTAGAACACAAACTAAAATAATTTAAATATGCTCTATTTTGGACTTCATTATTAATATTTTAATTTTATAGGGTCTTGTTGATGAGACTTATGGGGGTGGAGATTGTGGCACAGACGATGCCCGTGGAGGAGATGGTGATGATTGCCGGGCTGATGCTGATGAGACTATGGAGGATGGGACCGGAGGTGGGACCGGAGGCGATGACACAGAGATTCCTGAACTTGGGCAGTAGTTAGTTTATATTTATATTTTGACTTTCACGTATGTATTTAGCTTTTGAGTTGTACAGACATGAGTTTGGTATCTAATTATATTGATTGTTGATAGTAAAAGATATGATTGTTATTGATATGCGTACATTGTCATTATTTATTTTTCTTTAGTTTATAACAGGTACAATGCATGTAGATGGACAAGGGAATTTTGCAATTTTATTAAAAAAAAATTTGAAAGTGGGTCATTGGCGATGGGGCATTGGCGACGGCATGCCATCGGCAATGACCTACAATGACGGTTCCAGATTCATATTAAATAAACCTTATTGGTGACAGGGATACACACATTGGTGATGGTAGTGCCGTCGGTAATGACTGTATTATTAAAATTAAAGAATGGTTATTACCGACGGTCTGTCCGTTGTTGGTGTCGCTAATGATACATTGCCAACGGCATGCCGTCGGCAATGATCTCGTCGGCAATGACATAGTTCCCGACGACGAGCGACGGGAGCCAGGGGCGACGACCTGAGGGGCGACGGCAGAGGCGACGGCAGTTCCAATGCCCGCACCTCATTGCCTACGGTAAGAGGATCATTGGCGACGACGAAGCCCATCGGCAATGATTGATTTTTCTGTAGTGATATCTATTAGAACCTAAACATGGTTCAAGAACATATATTTAATTAAACTATTCAATCTCCTTTGATGTGATTGAACTTTATCAATCAAGTAGCACGTAACCTTTACCGTGTGTCCTTAACCTGCAAAAGTGGTTATTTGCAAGGGTGAGCTCGACAATCCAACAATTCTAATAGTTTTTCATGCAGCACATAGCATATAATAGCATATTCAATTCATGCCTTCATAATCAATTAGCATTTACTACGCATGTTACTTCTCATAACAGGCATATAGGTTTATTTCACAAGCATATCATCAAAGATTAACTTTCACATTTCATACATATCTCATATGCATTTCATATATATATCAACATTTTCATAGCATAATATAGCTCAACTAACAGTTTATCGAATTCATATAACAAATAGGAACTGAAAGACTTGCCTGATTAATAGTTTAACAACTACGACTTAACTGCTTATAGATATCTGCACTTCGTGTAATCCTACACAGTTATATAATCATGGATTCACATCCATTAGTAACATATTTCATGCACTTTTAATATAAGAACAATGTTACATTGTTTCCTAATTAGGTTTGTAAAACCTACATTTCACTTTCTCACCATACTCATAGAATAGGTAGGTATGTCTAGGTATACCTTAACCACTCGTATATGACATCAACATTCATATATAACTACCACACACTTGACTCACTAGGTGTTCAACACCTTTAAAACTCATATAGGTAAGTTCAAACGTTTAACTTAGTTGTAATTCCATACCACATCACCTATCCTATATTTTCATAGCACAAATCAGATCACGAATTCAAACAACGTATCGTTGCTTTATATCTTGAAAACATTCCTTTGGACTTTAACAATTGAATGTCCTAATTATCATTCATCTCTATCACCTAGCATGCTTCCTACATATTACATAGCATATTGGTCATATATTGCAAATTAAAGTAATCATTGAAGCATGCCTTGAACTTCAGATTAAAAACAGAACTTATTTATAACTGCAGGATGGCACGGCCGTGCCTAATTTGTACTAAGGCGACGCGCGGCCGCGAGGCTCCTATTTCAAACTAGGGCTGAGCAAACACTTGCTTGGCCTAGCTTGCCCATCCTTATATACATAACATATATTAACATGTTAAGGGTCCTATTGCATATTTCAAGTTTAATCTAGGTCCCGTCTTGCATAATATAGTTCTAAGTTGGACATCTCAACAAATTAAGGCCATTTAAGGTTATGAAACCACAAAATCCAAAATGCTTGATTCTTAAACATATAAGGTAGTTATATAACTCACATTAGACATGCTTGTGAGTATTCATATGACTAGCATGGTTTATCACTTGAAAACTTACCTTAAGACATACATAATTCATATTACGTCTATCTAGTTGTGTGCACGTATCATTCATGTTCAAAGGAATACACATCCTATCATGTTTGCACATATAGGCCATGTTTAAAGACCCAAAAATTACTAGTATGTCATCCTAGAAGTTGTAGAAGTTTAGACAACACAATGTTCATGAATATTGGTTTCAAAACGTCTAAGTTTTCTTTTCTTCAAATCCATATCACGCCAACCTAATCATAAAAGGCAACTTCGAATCATATGTCATATTCATTTGTGCATATTTCTACACATACTTATAAGGTCGAAATGTAGGCGACACCATGCTCATGATTATTAGTTTTCAAAACTTGAATTTCTCTTTGAAAACACATATTATCCAAGCTATATAAGTTATCTTATACGAGGTAACTTAAGATCACATTTAATGCTCACATGACTCCACCATATGCTCACTACAAAGTCAAAAATCAAATGACTTAAAGTTTGTCATGGTTAGTTTTCGAAATCTTCAAGTTTCTTTTTAAAACACATACTAAGTCATGCTAAAGCATTCCATTATGAGTAAAGTAATCTTAGCCATATGACATATACATTATCATGCATATTCATGTTTTATCACTTAGAATAACATATTCTATTGTCGGGAGCACTATACTTGTGTATGTACTCGTTCGACGCTCTCTGATCGCCTCTGAATACGTAATAGTCACAAAGATGACTATTTTGACCTCTTCTAACGACCTCAAATTGGAAAACTTAAAGAACAAAAGTTGTAGGTCTATTCGTTCTCGTTCCGGATCATCTTGAATCGCCTCAATCGGAGTTTATATGAAAAAGTTATGATCGTTTTACCAAAATAGGTCAAAGCAGTCATAGTCAGCTCACATGGGTCACGACCGCGCCTCTTTTCCTCACCATTACAGTGCGCCCGTCCCATTGCCCAGCCCTAGCTACGCGTTCGCATGCCTGGGCAGCGCGCCCGCGCTTGGCCTCTCACAGATCACAATTTTTTTAACATAACTTTCTCATTTCAAGTCCGGATTAGTTGGTTTTCGATTCGTTGAACTCGTTAAACTCTTAGCTACTCATCTACACACTAATTATAACACTTTAAACATATTAACAAATCATTTTAAGGGTTCCAATTCAATGTTTATGCTATATTTTCACATTTTGACAAATGTAGTGAATTCATTCACTACAAATTTGTTTCTCAACCAAATTGATCCGTTTAACTCTCGTTGTTTTCGTTTCTAACTGTATTAACAACATCTAGCAACAATTCATGGATTATAACAATCCCTAGGCATAAATTTTGTGATTCAAAGGCTACTTTTTCTTGTTATTTCTAAGGAATTGTAAAAATTAGGAATCAAAGGCATATAAGTTAGAATTTTTACCCCTTGATTACTCCAATTGACCAACCATAGCATTCCTAACCTCTGATTGCTCTCAATTATACAATCCTTCCACAGCCAAATTTCTCAGACAACCAAACTCACGTAAATGAGAAGAAAGAGCTCTATTTATGGAGGAAGGATTAACCAGTTCATGATTTTGCACACAGAATTAATCCAAGGGGAGGAAGAAGAAGCCAGTGAATTTGAGAAGATTTGGTTACCAACTCCACCTTCCTTCATCATCAGCTCTACTACTTAGCCTTTGCCGAGCTTAAGTAACATAGTGGAGTAGGATAGGCCAATGGCCTATTTATGCGTCTGAAGAGTTTTTGAGACACAAAAATTGGGACAATGCGTAATACTTTCTAATTTATCTGTGAAATGAGTCTCATTCTACTAAAGTTTATTCCTTTTGGGCATATTAAATCAATTATAATGATTTAACATTACTACAAATACACATATATATGTACCTACCCACATATAGGAAGTATACTTATATTTTAAATATACACCAATACAAAATCTTATATCCCATGTACATTGGACTAGTCCAATTAATATAATTCAGTTGGGTACTTTCAACCCATTAATTCATATCACCCAAAAATATTATAATGATAATTATTAATCATTAATTCTCTTTTAATAATTTCAGTTAAATCTTCAGCCTGACTTAACTTTAATATTTAGGTCATACAAGGCTCATCTACCTCATTTACTGGAGTTATATTTAACTCAAGCTCATTATTTCTATAATAAAATATTAGGGGTCTAGGCCATATTTGGCTTTTCCCCAATTCCTCATTATTTTATTATTTATTTAATATAAAGTTTATGTCACACTTTATCATAATGCTAAATTATTTAGCTTACTTAAATAATTACATACATATAATATGTACAACCTTTACACTTAGAATAATTAATATTTACTCTATTAATTATTTTAATTATACACTATGTGTATAATTATTCGATCGTCCTAAGATAACTTTCTCAATCTTTACATTAACATCTTTCAAATATTAAACCCTTTCATATATTACCATATTATGTAATATATAAAAATAACAAAATTAACTAACATAATCATTTCATTTTCTTTATGTAAAGCACATATATTAATTCACCATTTTACTTAAGTGAATTACTCATTTCATTTAATCTATACATTTAACCATATCCCAATATTAGTCAATAATTTTCTAACCAATATTTATCTAAAGATATATCGATTTTCTTCTCTCACCAACAACGTACATATACACAAGTCCAAACCTAACACACATCGAGTCTTTAATGGTATTCAATATAGTACACTGAGCGGTTTCTCACAAACAACCAACAAATTAGTTTCCGTCTCGTCTACACTACTTTCACAGTGAGTTAGATCAGTTACTAATTCGTATATACCTCCACTCTCTGAAGGAATTGTTTAGCCCAACTTCTATACATCCACCAATAAAGGATATGATTGCACTGCCTTAGACTTGATACTTACTCGTATATACACTCAAGAAATTGGTGATTATCAAAGATATTTTAATGTCACCAACTTACTATAATAAAATAATTTCACATAAATTATTTAATCATCAATAGTTAAATTTTATCCATCTTCTTACTAATTCCTCTCTAAAATATATAATAAATATATAATAACGGTATATATTTATTAAACACAACATCATTTATCACATAGCTCATAATACCACATATGTCGTAACACACTTAAATAATCTTGTTCGAACCCATCTCATGCTTTAAGAATTTTATTTACTAAATTCTTATTTTAATATTTTCTAAAAATTCGGGTTCTTACAACCTCTCCCCCTTATAAGGATTCCGTCCTCAGAATCACCGAAACCTTCTCTACTCGGTGCTATTTCGAATATTACATATTTTTTTGAATAATTTTATCCATTCTCTTTTCGAAAGTTTTATTATAACTTGCTCATTTGCATTCTACCACATTCTCCTTTCTAAGGAACATTCTACTTACCACTTTCATCACACAGAAGAATAAGATCTCCCATGATTTTTCAATAATCGGGAAGTAGTATGAATAACTCAGATTTTAAATTATGCTGAGGGGTCACAAGACCGTTAACTAGTGCTTCAACACAATCATCCACACTACAAACCAGAGTGTTTATCTATCACAAAGACTGAAAACACCCTCCACACGTACACTAGGTGACCAACCTATTGTACCATTACGTTGGGCTGTAACGTAGTGTTTTGTATCGACTACATGCGTTACACTCGGAACCATTGTCCCCGAAATATGTCCCCTTATAGGGTTGTTCACCTCAGCTTTTCAACAACTGAACCCGCACTAGAGTAATCTAGTTTGGCACAAATACTCAAGAATGCTTGAATTTCACAATTATTTTTCAACAGTCGTCTAGCTGAATCAAATAGCTTAGACTTTTATCAACAATTCGGACATCAATTGAAATAATTTGGCCAACTTAATTGACCTTCTTCATAAATTAAAAGAAAACCAAAATTCTTTTATGACATCATGATACCGTACTAGATTAGTAGTACATTGAGGATTCTGCCATTATGTGACTTTGTCATACTACATCATACCAAAATTGGTTGACGATCTTCCAATCACAACCAACACTAGGTTCAACTGCATTGATGACTCCATCGTTTACTATACATCATCTCAAATGATGCACATAGTTAGAAATACATTTTAAAAATTTTCAAATTATTTTTGTCTTAGCCGAAACAATTAGCATAGACATAAGAATAAAGGTATTATTTTTAAACATCATTGGTTCAATCACAATAGCTAATGTTTTTCAAGAAAACAGAAGTGCAAACATCAGCACGAAGTCAATAAATTTTGAAAATCTAGTAGAGCTAGAAGATCTAGAAATCCATGTTTCTCCATCAATTTCAATCTTTACTATACCAAAATTTCTAACTTCATAACATATATATACCCGATACAATTCATCAAACTTACCACACTTTGGAAATTCAGGAACTTTTCACAATTATATGAGTTTAAGAACTTATCCTAGTCAGACCATAGGCGTCCATTCGCTGAGGGGCTCAAAAATATTTCATATAATTATAAGTCATGAACGTACCATGTGCATGAGTTTTAAGAACTCGCGCCTAATCTTAATATTCTCTATCTTAATCTTAATAGTCTCTATCTATCAAATATGATATGAGAAAAGAATCACCTTCTCACCATAAACATATCGATAGAGCGACACCGACATTCCATTGATTATCATTGTGAGGAATCGAGCGTGAGCACAAAGCCTCCTCCCACACAAAGGTTTGTACAACTCAGCTCTCACATGAGTCCTCAACTGAAATCCCACTTAACTCTATCTTACACTTAACTTGCTCTTTGCTCGATACGAATTCTTCGTATCTCATCACGTACAACTCCTCATGAGTTCACATCGTACCATTTCACAGTACAATCACTTATAGCATCAAGCTATACACACTTAGTCATTACAGACTATTTATCACTTCATAGCTCATTCTGATCACGTCGTGATCCTCAATTTACCTTAGGGTTCTTTCCCTATTAACTACAAAACTCCACTCGAGTTCATTCTCATTATCTTTATCATATAGACACCATCTTAACATTTTTATTACAGGAGTTAGGAAACTCCTAAATTCTCATTCTCTTTGATACTTCAAGATTCTTCTTTGAATCTTCACTTATATATATTAATCTTTATCTTTCTCTCTCTCAGGTTATAGCCTAAGGTACACTTACCTAAGTTTATAACCTACAGCTTTGATACCAACCTGTGACGCCCCCAAATCCGGGTCCCTTCGAACCTCGGATCCGGTCCGCCACGATACTACTATCGCCAGACTATTTATATATTTTATTCATAACTTAATGAATAAACTTTACTTATTACAAATTAGAATATAAATTCATTCCATTTCCAGGATCTGCACAATGACCCCAAACTTTTATAAGTTTCACAACTTGGTCATTTACTATTTCTGTTTTACATCGTATTCGATGTTATAAAAATATGCGGAATAATTTAAACTTTTTCAATCTCCTTCGAAAAATAATATTTTATTGATATCTTACCTAGAATCAATTACAAATCCCTGAATCAAATTATGTTATGATTCATTCTATTCGAATTACTGTATAAACTTTTACATCTCGATTCAAAATCCTCTATATTTCACATAGTATACCTTTATAACTTAACATGTATTACACATCGTAACTACTATCAAGTATATCTATTAGAACCTAAACATGGTTCAAGATCATATATTTAATTAAACAATTCAATCTCCTTTGATGTGATTGAACTTTATCAATCAAATAGCACGTAACCTTTACCGTGTGTCCTTAACCTGCAAAAGTGGTTATTTGCAAGGGTGAGCTCGACAGCCCAGCAATTCTAACAGTTTTTATGCAGCACATAGCATATAATAGCATATTCAGTTCATGCCTTCATAATCAATTAGCATTTACTACGCATGTTACTTCTCACATAACATGCATATAGGTTTATTTCACAAGCATATCATCAAAGATCAACTTTCACATTTCATACATATCTCATATGCATTTCATATATATATATATATATCAACATTTTCATAGCATAATATAACTCAACTAACAGTTTATCGAATTCATATAACAAATAGGAACCGAAAGACTTGCCTGATTCCTAGTTTAACAACTACGACTTAATTGCTTATAGATATCTGCAGTTCGTGTAATCCTACATAGTTATATAATCATGGATTCACATCCATTAGTAACATATTTCATGCACTTTTAATATAAGAACAATGTCACATTGTTTCCTAACTAGGTTTGTAAAACCTACATTTCACTTTCTCATCATACTCTTAGAAAAGCTAGGTATGTCTAGGTATACCTTAACCACTCATATATGACATCAACATTCATATATAGCTACCACACACTTGACTCACTAGGTGTTCAACACCTTTAAAACTCATATAGGTAAGTTCAAACGTACACATAAACATTTAACTTAGTTGTAATTCCATACCACATCACCTATCCTATCTTTTCATAGCACAAATCAGATCACAAATTCAAACAACGTATCGTTGCTTTATATCTTGAAAACATTCCTTTGGACTTTAACAATTGAATGTCCTAATTATCATTCATCTCTATCACCTAGCATGCTTCCTACATAATACATAGCATGTTGGTCATATATTGCAAATTAAAGTAATCATTCAAGCATACCTTGAACTTCAGATTAAAAACAGAACTTATTCATAACTGCAGGATGGCGTGGCCGCGCCTGATTTGTACTAAGGAGACGCGCGGCCGCGCGGCTCCCAGTTCAAACCAGGGCTGAGCAAACACTTGCTTGGCCTAGCTTGCCCATCCTTATATACATAACATATATTAACATGTTAAGGGTCCTTTTGCATCTTTCAGGTTTAATCTAGGTCCCGTCTTGCATAATATGGTTCTAAGTTGGACATCTCAACAAATTAAGGCCATTTAAGGTTATGAAACCACAAAGTCCAACATGTTTTTTTCTTAAACATATAAGGTAGTCATATAACTCATATTAGACATGCTTGTGAGTATTCATATGACTAGCATGGTTTATCACTTGAAAACTTACCTTAAGACATGCATAGTTCATATTACGTCTATCTAGTTGTGTGCACGAATCATTCATGTTCAAAGGCATACACATCCTATCATGTTTGCACATATAGGCCATGTTTAAAGACCCAAAAATTACTAGTATGTCATCCTAGAAGTTTAGAAGTTTAGATAACACAATGCTCATAAATATTGGTTTCAAAACGTCTAAGTTTTCTTTTCTTCAAATCCATGTCATGCCAACCTAATTATGCAAGGCAACTTCGAATCATATGTCATATTTATTTGTGCATATTTCTACACATACTTACAAGGTCGAAATGTAGGCGACACCATGCTCATGATTATTAGTTTTCAAAACTTGAATTTCTCTTTGAAAACACATATTATCCAAGCTATACAAGTTATCTTATATGAGGTAACTTAAGATCACATTTAATGCTCACATGACTCCACCATATGCTCACTACAAAGTCAGAACTCAAATGACTTAAAGTTCGTCAAGGTTTGTTTTTGAAATCTTCAAGTTTCTTTTTAAAACACATACTAAGTCATGCTAAAGCATTCCATTATGAGTAAAGTAATCTTAGCCATATGAAATGTTCATTATCATGCATATTCATGTTTTATCACTTAGAATAACATATTCTATCGTCGAGAGCACTATACTTGTGTATGTGCTCGTTCAACGCTCTTCGATCGCCTCTGAATATGTAATAGTCACAAAGATGACTATTTTGACCCCTTCTAACTACCTCGAATTGAAAAACTTAAAGAACAAAAGTTGTAGGTCTATTCGTCCTCGTTCTGGATCATCTTGAATCGCCTCAATCGGAGTTTGTATGAAAAAGTTATGACCGTTTTACCAAAATAGGTCAAAGCAGTCACAGTCAGCTCACATGGGGCGCGGCCGCGCCTCTTTTTCTCACCATTACAGCGTGCCCGCGCCATTGCCTAGCCCCAGTTGCGCCCCTGGGCAGCACGCCCGCGTTTGGCCTCGCACAGATCATTGTTTTTTTAACATAACTTTCTCATTTCAAGTCCGGATTAGTTGGTTTTCGATTCGTTGAGCTCGTTAAACTCTTAACTACTCATCTACAGACTAATTATAACACTTCAAACATATTAACAAATCATTGTAACGGTTCCAATTCAATATTCATGCTATATTTTCATATTTTGACAAATTTAGTGAATTCGTTCACTACGAATTCATTTCTCAACCAAATTGATCCGTTTAACTCTCGTTGTTTTCATTTCTAACTGTATTAACAACAGCTAGCAACAATTCATGGATTATAACAATCCCTAGGCATAAATTTTGTGATTCAAAGGCTACTTTTTCTTGTTATTTCTAAGGAATTGTAAAACTTAGGAATCAACGGCATATAAGTTAGAATTTTTACCTCGTAATTGCTCCAATTGACCAACCATAGCATTCCTAATCTCTGATTGCTCTCAATTATACAATCCTTCCATAGCCAAATTTCTTAGATAACCAAACTCACGTAAATGAGAAGAAAGTGCTCTATTTATGGAGGAAGGATTAACTAGTTCATGATTTTGCACACTGAATTAATCCAAGGGGAGGAAGAAGAAGCCAGTGGATTTGAGAAGAATTGGTTACCAACTCCACCTTCCTCTATCATCAGCTCTACTACTTAGCCTTTGCCGAGCTTAAGTAACATAGAGGAGTAGGATAGGCCAATGGCCTATTTATGCGTCTGAAGAGTTTTTGTGACACAAAAATTGGGACAATGCGTAATACTTTCTAATTTATCTGTGAAATGGGTCTCATTCTACTAAAGTTTATTCCTTTTGGTCTTATTAAATCAATTATAATGATTTAACATTACTACACTAAATTAATCTATAGGCACTTATATACACATATATATGTACCTACCCACATATAGGAAGTATACTTATATTTTAAATATACACCAATACAAAATCTTACATCCCATGTACATTGGGCTAGTCCAATTAATATAATTCAGTTGGGTACTTTCAACCCATTAATTCATATCACCCAAAAATATTATAATGATAATTATTAATCATTAATTCTCTTTTAATAATTTCAGTTAAATCTTCAGTTTGGCTCAACTTTAATATTTTGGCCATACAAGGCTCATCTATCTCATTTACTGGAGTTATATTTAACTCAAGCTCATTATTTCTATAAAAAAATATTAGGGGTCTAGGCCACGTTTGGCTTTTCCCCAATTCCTCATTATTTTATTATTTATTTAATATAAAGTTTATGTCACACTTTATCATAATGCTAAATTAATTAGCTTACTTAAATAATTACATACATATAATATGTACAACCTTTACACTTAGAATAATTAATATTTACTCTATTAATTATTTAAATTATACACTATGCGTATAATTATTCGATCGTCCTAAGACAACTTTCTCAATCTTTACATTAACATCTTTCAAATATTAAACCCTTTCATATATTACCATATTATGTAATATATAAAAATACCAAAATTAATTAACATAATCATTTCATTTTCTTTATGTAAAGCACATTTATTAATTCACCATTTTACTTAAGTGAATTACTCATTTCATTTAATCTATACATTTAACCATATCCCAATATTAGTCAATAATTTTCTAACCAATATTTATCTAAAGATATATCGATTTTCTTCTCTCGCCAACAACGTACATATACACAAGTCCAAACCTAGTACACATATAGTCTTTAATGGTATTCAATATAGTACACTGAGTGGTTTCCCACAAACAACCAATAAATTAGTTTCCGTCTCGTCTACACTGCTTTCACAGTGAGTTAGATCGGTTACTAATTCGTATATACCTCCGCTCTCTGAAGGAATCGTTTAGCCCAGCTTCTATACATCCACCATTAAAGGATATGATTGCACTGCCTTAGACTTGATACTTACTCATACATACACTCAAGAAATTGGTGATTATCAAAGATATTTTAATGTCACCAACTTACTATAATAAAATAATTTCACATAAATTATTTAATCATCAATAGATAAATTTTATCCATCTTCTTACTAATTCCTCTCTACAATATATAATAAATATATAATAACGGTATATATTTATTAAACACAACATCACTTATCATATAGCTCACAGTACCACATATGTCGTAACACACTTAAATAATCTTGTTCGAACCTATCTCATGCTTTAAGAATTTTATTTACTAAATTCTTATTTTAATATTTTCTAAAAATTCGGGTTCTTACAAATGCATTGCTGCAATTTGCAGTGATAACACAGATGCATTGATGCAATTAACACCCAAAGCACTGATACCATTATCACATAAAAATAACTATTGTATAACACAAATGTATTATTACACTTTGCAGTGACTGATATTTTGGAAAGTGTGTATTTCCATTAAAACAACTATTATTTCCATTAACACCAAATACCAATAGATGCATAATATTAAAAGCACCAATAATACAATAATACTTCCAAAAACAAAGACTTTTGCATTAAAGCATTCTGTTCAACATGTACAGACAATGCCACATAGCTATCATACATAATGTGCACCACTTACATAAAGTAACCCAACTGTCACAATTTGCCAAAACATAAACCAAAAATATTACTTAGTTTGCCAACAGTAAGCACTTAGACTATTTAGCCCTGTTCAAATACTAAATAATAATTAATTGGATAAACTCCTACATAGTCTAAATAATACTAATAATTCCCATCACGCACAACTTGAACTAGATATCCACAACTTTCTCTTTTGCCTTTGCATCCTGCCTTGCATTCCTTCCATTAATTAGTTGATTTGTAGAAATCTAATTTCTTCCCCTAGATTAGAATGTAGATGGCCTCATGTGTAAGACCCCAACTTATTATTAAATAAAATTAAATTTCCTCTATTTATTATTTTGAAATAGTAAGGGTTGATTTGATTAATGTGGTTAGTTATGGGTAAAATGCACAAATATTTCAAATAAGTAAGTGGTTATAAAATATTCATTTTTGTCGATGAATATTCGTTTGGTCGTGGAATATTCTTGCTGTCGGGGAATATTCGTACGAAGGCGCAGCCTTGTGTGGGCCCCATAACATAAAGCGATTGGATGAAAAAAATGACAAGTATAAGTTGTTTATAAATAATGGCGTAGTTGTTACCGTTAATATTGTTAGAATACCCGGTGGTTACAATACAGTAATACGCGTGGTTGCACATTAGCACACGGTTTTGCACAATATTTTTGAATTATTGATCCTTAAGTAAGAAGGCACTACTCAATAATTGTTACAGTAGTTACTGTTTAATATTTTATTTTATTGATTCAATAATTGTTGCGTTGATATTTTATATTATTGTTGTTTCAATAATTGTTACTGCATTGTATTTCCCATTATTAGATCAATAATTCATATTATTTGAATAATATTATTAGATAACATTATTGGCAATGTCTAGAAAGTTCTGTCAAGAAGAGGTTTGGTCACCTAATTGCGCGCCAGTAAGGAGAAATCCTTATCGGAAAGCCCCCTCTTTTCTGAGAACGACCTGGTTGTCATAATTGTGATTCTGTAATATTGTTTGTGAATAATTAATTATTGATTTATATGATAAGGAAATATTTATTTTATGTGGATATAATTGATGGATATATTTATTTTATGTGAAGGAATTAATGTTGAGGTGTTTTTGTCGGAATGGAGGTATTAAAAATTAAATCACTGTTCTTGAGATATATTACGTGAGTTATAATTTTTAATCTGACCGTTAGATCTTTGTGATTTTTGGATATGTTATACATATATAAGTTGAATATATGTCCACGAATTTTGAACCGTTAAAAATGAACGTATAATTTGTTATGAATTTTAAGAGGTGACTGATTCGGAAATTAGGTTTATAAATGATTTTGGTAGAAAATTCTAGAATTGAGTGGGCCCCACTTGTGGTTGGTAAAGAAATGTGCTGAATTTTATTTCAAATGTGGTGGGTGGCAATAGTAGCAGGTAAAGCCATCAGGTAGCAGGTCAAGTCTGCTTCGGTGTGCTAATATTTTCCTATAAATAGAGGGCTAAGTTAGAATTCAAAATCACACCAGAAACATAAGCTTTCTCTCTTTCTCTCTCTATATTATCGAGCGTATTTTGTGAGTATTTAGATACTTTGTGAGTTTTTATTTATCAGTGCATGTTTTCTTCAGCCTTATACCGATATTCCTAACAGAAGTACTGTTATCTTGAGGTAAGGGATGCTATTTTTTTCTTAAATGATATTATTTTCTTCAATATCATTATGCCGAAATATTGATTTGAACTTTTTATCAAATTTAGAACTTTTTGTATCGGAGTTACTATTCACATATACGACACTATTCACGTATACAACACTATTCATGAATACGATACTATTCACCGAAAAATAAAATTTTTCCTTTTTGTCCAAGATGTCTATTATGGTTACTATATTTGATTATATCAATGTTTTGATCTTTATTTTTGAATTCTACTTCACAATTGGTGGTTATGGAGTATTATTGCACTTGGATAAACTATAATACGAATCCCTAATATTTGTCATTCTGTCTCACTGGATTCGTTTTCTTTAAAATATTTTTCATTATCCTTAGTCCTAAATGATGATATTACTGAATATCTTTGTCCTGTAGTGCAAAAATGAATAATTAACTGATGAATATCTTTGGCCCGTAGTGCAAAGATGAACAGGTGTTGAGATGAACATGACCAACTAGTGATACAAATGAATATCTTTGGCCTGTAGTGCAAAGATGAATATTTGATTCAAAATATATATTGATTGATGTTACATGGATAAAATATCGTTGATGGGCTTTTAAATCTTAGAAGATAATAGAATTCATTCTCTACTTGACTCTTCTAATGGTTTGCTGTTTCCGTTGCAGTTGTTGATCTAAAACTTGTTGTCTATTATATTTTATCAGATTTTTTCCTATTGAAGACTAATGATAAGTTGTTGTATATTATCTTAGTCATAATATTTTTTACTGGGCTAGTTGAGCTCACCCTTTTCCTTTTTGTTCCATTTTTCTCAAGAGGCGAGAATATAGAGGGAACTAGTCGGGGGTGTGGAGTGATGTTTCTAGTCAGTTGTGTTAGCAGTCCTCACTATTTTATAAAATAGTGTTTCAATAATTGTAATGAGGACTTATTTGAGTGTGGATATTGTCTAGAAGACAATATTTGTATTTAAACTCATAGTATTGTGTTGTCGTATTTTGCGCGACAAGTGTTTTAATGAAGTTGTATTTATTTCTGTACCATGTATTTGGCGACTCAGAATGGGTGATATATACCTATTTTGGGGGCGTCACAGTTGGTATTAGAGCTTAGGGATATGATCCCTGGCTGAGATGTGAGACAAGAACTAGGAGGGGAGAGTCGGGGAATTCCTTCGCTAGTATGACCTGAATAAGTTTATTTGGTAATTATTTGGTCGGTCAGAGTATAGGGATAATATGTGACATGTCAATTAACCCTTGTTTTGTGGCAGTATTTGAGAATGGAAGCAGAGAACGTTAACAATGGCGTGAATGAGACCGTGGAGACACCTTTAATCACCACCTAGGGGAACGTGCAATAGGAAGGCAATATTCCTCCTGTAAACAACACCACCGAACAAATGATGAATGATGGGATGTTTAGAAGCTTTTTGCAGTTCATGCAAAATCAGACGAGGGAGACTCGTGTGCAGAATACGGGTGAAAATGATAACAATGCACGGTTTGTCACGACCAAGCAGTTCAAAGAGTTGGGACCACCAGAATTCTGGGGAAAGCCGGATCCGATTAAGACGGAAACGTGGGTCAACCAAATTACCAAGATATTTGATGTCTTAGGATGCACAGAGGAACAGAAGGTTCCATTCGCCACTTTTATGTTCCGTAATGAGGCAGATTACTGGTGGGAATCTGTGAAACGTACCCATCCAACTGCACTCAGCATATCTTGGGAAATGTTTCAAAAACTGTTTAATGACAAGTACTTTCCTGAAAGTATTCGTCATATAAAGGAGGTAGAGTTTATTAGACTGGAATAAAATAACATGACGGTGTCCCAGTATGAGGCGAAGTTCGCGGAGTTATCCAGATTTGCACCTCATTTGGTGGAGAATAAGGAACGAATAACAATGATGTTTCTGAGAGGTTTAAAACCTGAGATTCGGAAATATCTTATCTCTCATAAATTTTGTTTATATTCAGATGTTGTAAATATGACTCAATTATTAGAGCGAGATAATGAGTATGTTCAACCGAGGGAACACAACCAAGGTAATACTGGTGGCAACGGTCATTGAACCAATAAAAACCAGTAGGGAGAAAAATATTCGGACAAAAATCGGTAACCACTCTGGTGGAAATCGTGGCCGTGATAATAGAAGGAGCGAGTCGGGAGGAGATTTCAAGAAGAGAAGGTACAACAATGATAACGTGAAGACGTCAGCACAAACATCAACTGTTTCTAGAGGAGGAGAACGAGCACCGGTCGTTTGTTACAAATGCAGGAAAGAGGGACACATCAGCCCAAACTACCCACAATAATCCAAGGTGTGTTATAACTGTGGAAAGGAAGGTCATATCGCTCGAGATTGTACTGTAGCAAAACCAAGTTCAACGGGGATGGCGACTCCAAAGGCTATACCGGACAAGTCAAAGTCGGTGGTTCCTGGAAGGGCGTTTGTTGTGACTGCCCAAAACGCGAGGAACCCAAACGAGGTGATCACAGGTAAGCTAATCATAAACTCTTGCGAAGTTTATACCTTATTAGATACCGGTTTTACCCATACTTTTATCTCTCTTGCTTGTGCTCAACGTTTAAACTTGACTCCGGAGAAATTAGACTTTGACTTATCTATGGAGACTCCGTTAGGAGAAACTTTCATTACATCTACAGTTTATAAATCTTGCTTAATCCAAGTTGGCACAATCACATTACCTATTGACCTTATCTCTTTAAAGATACTTACTTTTGATGTGATTTTAGGAATTGATTGGTTAACTACTCATCATGCCAAAATTGATTGTTTTCGTAAGGTTGTTAGTTTTCATATTTCTAACCAACCTGTTATGCGAATTCAAGCAACCAAACCACTAAAATCAATCGCTGTCATATCAAGCCATAAAGTCATTCGTTTATTAAAAAATGGATGTCAAGCTTTCTTAGCCCATGTTATGGACTTGAACAAAAACACGTCAGATTTGAATAATATTTCTGTTGTTAGTGAATTTCCTTACGTACTTCCTGAAGAACTTCTTGGTCTACCCTCAGAATGTGAATTTGAATTCTTTATTGACCTTGAACCCGGTACAAAGCTCATTTCTAAAACTCCATATCGAATGGCTCCTATTGAACTTCAGGAGTTAAAAGTCCAATTACAGGAGTTGTTAGACATCGGTTTCATTCGTCCTAGTACGTCTCCTTGGGGTGCTCCTGTTTTATTTATAAAGAAGAAAGACGGGAGTATGCGACTTTGTATTGACTATCGAGAATTGAACCATGTCACCATCAAGAATAAGTATCTGCTACCTCATATTAATGACCTATTTGACCAGTTGCAAGGAGAACAATTCTTTTCAAAGATCGATCTTCGTTCTGGATATCATCAGCTGAAGATTAAAACTGAGGATATTCCAAAGACTGCCTTCAGAATTCGGTACGGGCATTGTTAATTCTTAGTCATGTCTTTTGGATTGACTAATGCTCTTGCTGCTTTTATGGATATGATGAACCGTGTGTTCAAAAAATATTTAGATCAGTTCGTTGTTGTCTTTATTGATGACATCTTCATCTTTTCCAAAAGTCGTGAAGATCATGAGCGCCATTTGAAGCTGGTACTGCAAAGGCTTTGTGAAAACAAGCTATATGCCAAACTGAAGAAATGTGAGTTCTGGCTTGAGGAAGTAGCATTCCTTGGGCACATAGTGTCAAAACATGGAGTATCTGTCGACCCGGCGAAGATTGAAGCCATACAAAGTTGGGAGCAACCAAAGTTGGTGACCGAAGTACGTAGCTTTCTGGGCTTAGCTGGTTATTATCGAAGATTTGTGGAAGGAATTTCTCGAATCGCTACTCCGTTAACTCAGCTGACTCGAAAAGATACAAAACTTCGTATGAAACGAAGAATGCGAGAAGAGTTTCTAAGAGCTCATCAACACCTGTTCTGACAATACCATCTGGTTCAAATGGATTTGTTATCTACAGCGATGCTTCAGGCAAAGGGTTAGGATGTGTTCTCATGCAACATGAGAAAGTCATAACCTATGCCTCGCGATAACTCAAAAAATATGAGAGGAATTATCCTACTCATGATTTGGAGTTGGCAACAGTCGTTTTCGCGTTGAAGATTTGGAGACACTACCTGTATGGGGAGAAAGTGGAGATCTATACGGATCATAAAAGCCTCAAATATTTCTTCACCCAAAAGGAACTCAATATGCGGCAACGACGTTGGCTGGAGTTGTTGAAAGATTACGACCATACCATCCAATATCATCTTGGAAAAGCAAACGTGGTAGCTGACGCATTGAGTAGAAGATCATATGCGGGTACGAGTGCGATATTGTCAACACAAAGGCCCATTTTGTATTATTTGCAAAGGATAGAGATAGAGGTAAAGGCTCTAAGTACCCACATGATGATATCAAATATACGAGTAGAACCGACTTTAATCGATAAAGTTAAAGCTGCTCAAGCTACGAACATGGAGCTGATGCGTATGAAGAAGAAAGTGCAAGAAGGTGCTATTCCAGAAGCAAAAATCGATAAAGAAGGAATACTTCGAGTCAACTCCAGACTTTACGTTCCTAATGATTCTGACTTGAAGCATAGAATCATGATGGAGGCACACAACACACCATTTGCAATCCATCATGGAAGTACCAAAATGTATCATGATATTCGATATACATTTTTGGTGGAGCAATATGAAGAGAGAGATTGCGGAGTTTATCTCAAGGTGTTTAACTTGTCAACGTGTAAAGGCGGAGCTTCAAATGCCAAAGGGTCCATTACAACCACTTGAGATTCTGAAATGGAAGTGGGAACACATTACCATAGATTTCGTTACAGGTCTTCCCAAAGTTTCTCAAGGCATAGATGCGATTTGGGCTATTGTTGATAAATTAACCAAGTCTCCTCATTTCTTGCCTATACGAGAGACTTATTCCCTTGAACGTCTTGCTCGTATGTACGTGAATGAGATTGTAAGATTGCATGGCATGCCAGTATCCATAGTTTCGGATCATGACTCAAGATTCACTTCACGATTTTGGGTTAGCTTGCAGAAAGCTATGGGCACGGATTTACGATTCAGTTCAGCATACCATCCTTAAATGGACGAGCAATCAGAGAGGACTATTCAAACTCTTGAAGATCTATTAAGACTCTATGTTCTAGATTTCAAAGAAAGTTGGGATAAGTACTTGCCATTGGTGAAATTCTCCTACAACAACATTTATCAGGCAAGTATAGGTATGGCTCCATTTGAAGCCTTTTATGGACGAAAGTGTCGTTCTCCAGTATGCTGGGATGAGGTGGGTGAAGCAACGTTGTTGGAACCAGAATTGGTACGCATAACTACAGAGAAGATCCAAATGATTCGACAATGTATACAAACTGCACAGGAACGACAAAAGAGTTATGCGGATCTTCATCTAAAGGATGTAGAATTTAGTATTGGGGATCATGTATTGTTACGTGTTGCACCATGGAAAGGAGTTACAAGATTTGGGAAGAGAGGAAAGCTTAATCCATGATTTGTTGGTCCATTTGAAATTCTTAACCGAATAGGAAATGTGGCATATCGACTCGCATTACCTCTAAGCATGTCTCGTGTTCATAATATTTTTCATGTATCTGTGCTTCGTAAATATGTGAAAGACCCGAACCACATAATTGAGTTAGAACCAGAAGAGATAGCCGAAGATTTAACGTACGAAGAGGTACCTGTTAAGATATTGGATAGAAAAGAGCATGTCCTACGCACCAAGGTTATACCACAAGTTAAGGTTTTGTGGAGAAACTATGCTATTAAAGAAATGACTTAGGAGTTAAAATCAGAAATGAAAGCGAGGTATTCTCACCTTTTCGAAACACCAGGTACGTACGTCAATTTCGAGGACGAAATTTCATAAGGAGGGGAGGTTGTAAGACCCCAACTTATTATTAAATGAAATTAAATTTCCTCTATTTATTATTTTGAAATAGTAAGGGTTGATTTGATTAATGTGGTTAGTTATGGGTAAAATGCACAAATATTTCAAATAAGTAAGTGGTTATAAAATATTCATTTTTGTCGATAAATATTCGTTTGGTCGTGGAATATTCTTGCTGTCGGAGAATATTCGTACGACGGCGCAACCTTGTGTGGGCCCCATAACGGAAATTGATTGGATGAAAAAAACGACAAGTATAAGTTGTTTATAAATAACGGCGTAGTTGTTACTGTTAATACTGTTGGAATATCCGGTGGTTAAAATACAGTAATACGCATGATTGCACAGTAGCACACGATTTTGCACAGTATTTTTGAATTATTGATCTTTACGTAAGAAGACACTACTCAATAATTGTTATAGTAGTTACTGTTTAATATTTTATTTTATTAATTCAATAATTGCTGCATTGATATTTTATATTATTGTTGTTTCAATAATTGTTAATGCACTGTATTTCTCATTATCAGATCAATAATTCATATTATTTGAATAATATTATTAGATAACATTATTGGCAATGTCTAGAAAGTTCTGTCAAGGAGAGATTTGGTCACCTAATTGCGCGCCAGTAAGGAGAAATCCTTATCGGAAAGCCCCCTCTTTTCTGGGAATGGCCTGGTTGTCATAATTATGATTCTGTAATATTATTTGTGAATAATTAATTATTAATTTATATGATAAGGAAATATTTATTTTATGTGGATATAATTGATGGATATATTTATTTTATGTGAAGGAATTAATGTTGAGGTATTTTTGTCGGAATGGAGGTATTAAAAATTAAATAACTGTTCTTGAGATATATTGCGTGAGTTATAATTTTTAATCTGACCGTTGGATCGTTGTAATTTTTGGATATGTTATACATATATAAGTTGAGTATATGTCCACAAATTTTGAACGATTAAAAATGAACGTATAATTTGTTATGAATTTTAAGAGGTGACTGATTCGGAAATTAGGTTTATAAATAATTTTGGTAGAAAATTCTAGAATTGAGTTGGCCCCACTTGTGGTTTGTGAAGAAATGTGCTGAATTTTATTTCAAATGTGGTGGGTGGCAATAGTAGCAGGTAAAGCCATCAGGTAGCAGGTCAAGTCTGCTTCGGCGTGCTAACATTTTTCTATAAATAGAGGGCTAAGTTAAAATTCAAAATCATACCAGAAACATAAGCTTTCTCTCTCTATATTATCGAGCGTATTTTGTGAGTATTTAGATACTTGGTGAGTTTTTATTTATCAGTACAAGTTTCCTTCAGCCTTATACCGATATTCCGAGCAGAAGTACTGTTATCTTGAGGTAAGGGATGTTATTTTCTTCTTAAATGATATTATTTTCTTCAATATCATTATGCCGAAATATTGGTTTGAACTTTTTATTAAATTTGGAACTTTTTGTGTCGGGATTACTATTCACGTATACGGCACTATTCACGTATACAGCACTATTCACGAATACGACACTATTCACCGAAAAATATAATTTTTCCTTTTTGTCTAAGATGTCTATTATGGTTACTATATTTGATTGTATCTATATTTTGATCTTTATTTTTTAATTCTGCTTCACAATTAGTTGTTATGGAGTATTATTGCACTTGGATAAACTGTAATACGAATCCCTAATATTTGTCCTTCTGTCTCACTGGATTCGTTTTTTTAAAATATTTTTCATCATCCTCAGTCCTAAATGATGATATTACTGAATATCTTTGTCCTGTAGTGCAAAGATGAATGATTAACTGATGAATATCTTTGGCCCGTAGTGCAAAGATAAACAGGTGTTGAGATGAACATGACCAACTGGTGATACAAATGAATATCTTTGGCCTGTAGTGCAAAGATGAATATTTGATTCAAGATGTATCACTACTAGAAATTCGACATATAGCGACGAGTTATAGCGATGGTCGGCACGGAACCGTCGCTATAGGGTATCTATAGCGACGGTAGGCACGGAACCGTTGGTATAGAGTTTTTTTTAAGGTAAAACCCTTCCATTTCCCCCCAAATCATTTCAATATCTTCACTCTTTCTCTCTCGTTACAGACGAACGGACCAGAGCGATCATGACCGGAGCGAACAAGGGTATAGGATATGCGATGGTGAGACGAAGCAATCATGACCGGAGCGAACAAGGGTATACCATCATCAATCTCTATCTATATCTGTATCTTTCTCCATACCCATATTTCTCTCCTTTTTACATCTTTACTCTTTTATTCCAAACCCTAATTATTATAGTTGTTTTATCGATTCATTCCTTTTCGGGACTTCTGCAGTACATCTTAAAAAGCTTTGTTTTTGTATCTTAATAATACTCGCCACACTAAAGTATGTTGTTATGAATGATTTTGGGTATGAATGATTTTTATTAAAAAAGATGTAGAAATTTTGGGTCTGAATGATTTTGGGTATGAATGATGTAGAAATTTTGAATTAGTAGTTTGAATGATTTTTATTAAAAAGATGCAGATTATAATGGTATGTAGTTATTTGATATTTTGATTCTCTAGCTCTCGATCCTATCAAATTTTGCTGAGCATAGAGTTGTTAAAGTTCGTGGGTACTGAAAAGTTGCAACTTCTTCCATTAAAGCAGTGCAGTATCATGAAAATTGAAATAGAAGTTTTATTTCTTCCCTATAAATATTATATATATATATATATATATATATATATATATATGTATATATATTAATATATGTTTATAATATTTCTACAAATATAGATCTTTTACAAGCAAGGTGAAAATTTTAATACGTACTTCAATAAACTGGTAAAAGTGGAACTCATGCATTCATGATTTTTGTCTCCTAATTAGTGGGCACATCCTGGCTGGTGTGCTTTCATTTTGCTGTTTAGCCATGTCATTTTTCGTTCCAAAGTGATATTGTGATTACATGAGATTTGCAGGTCCAGGTTTCCTACTTCAAAAGATTGAGGACATGTTTTAACTGCAGCTTACCATGAATTTGTGTACACGTTTGTTTGGTGCTGATCTGATAGGGATTTTTAGGGACTCGTTGGGAGGAGTTAAGAAAAAGCCTTCACTTTTGATGAAACTATGTACTTACATGTGTTCTGCACTATATGTCCATGTTAGGGATGGTAATTTTTGCTCTTGCATTCGGATTTTCCTTTCCTTTCATTCTTTGAAAAACTTTAGCCAAGTGTTATTTAATGCAAGAAACTTTGTTAAGAATTATGGTCTAATTTATAGTTGATGGTTTGTTTAGCTATTAGTCTGTTACATGGTGTTCCATTTTCACAGCTGCTTGTCTCTTGCTAAGGTCATTCCAGCTACTTGAGGGAGTAAAGTATCTTCACAATAATTGGGTTCTTCACCGAGATTTGAAGACTTCAAATTTGCTTTTAAATAATTGTGGTGAGCTGAAGATATGTGATTTTGGGTTGGTTCGTCAATATGGTAATCCATTGAAACCATACACTCGATTGGTTGTTACTCTTTGGTTCTACTTATGGCATTTAGTAATCTATTGCCAGAGTTGTTTGACTTAGTTACATATATAGCTATTGTTGTTGCTATCATTTATTTTAATTTTTGTTGGTTTAAATCATGGTAGACATGTTTCTTTCTTGAATTTTAGATGTGTAGATCAATTTGGAATCCAAGTTTGAAATCTACTAATGCTAACACTTGATTGTTTCAAAGTTATGAAATTAAATTGACATGTGGTCCTTGGGTTGTATCATAACTAGTCTGTATAACCGCAGATATTCAGAATGCTTGGCACACCAAAATGAGACTATATGGCCTGTCATTATGTCATTCCGGCGAACCACTGTCAGTAGATGAGTGACTTCTTTGGTAAAATATTATCAAAATATGTGGCTGAGCAGAGTACCAAGGATGTGGGTGAGCAACTTTGGTATATTTTTAACAATGTTTCCTTGGTAATTCCTTGATGTTTCATTACATTCACTATTTCCCATGCTTTTATATTATTTTATTTAAATTTTAAGCAAACTTTTCCAGAAATTGTCCCAAATCTTATTCAGTTTTTCCTCTATAATTGCACTCAAGATGCAATTTTGTTAACTTCTTTATTATTTTTTTATTAATAACTTCTTTATTGTTATGATTGATTTGTAGCATGTTAGTTTAACTTGTTCTTGAGTTTTGACTTAAAACTAACTTTATCTTTCTTATTGCAGGGACTGCTTTGCATCTACATCAGCATCAAAAAAAATTAGTCTTCCAAAAGGAGTGTTTTTGCACAACATCCTGTTGTGTTTTTGTTTATTTTGTTACTTTTATCTTAGGTGTTCTTATTATCTTTATGTTTCTTCTTTTTTTAACGCAGCCATGTTTTGGGCATTGGCATATGTTAGATGTTACGTATTGTAATGTTGTAATGTGAATGATTTTAAATGATGTATATAATATTTTTTATTTTATATTGTATTTGTGTTTGTTGAATAAATGTGCATTATTAATTATTTTTTTTTTAAATTTAAAAAGTCTATAACGACGGTCGCCGACCATTTCTATAGTCCTAAAGACCGTCGCTATAGAGTTTATCGGCGGCTTCTATGGCGACGGTCGGCGACCGTCGCTAAATCCTATAGCGACGGTCTTTAGGCCTATAGCGACGGTCGCCGACCGTCGCTATAGGTCGATTTTCTAGTAGTGTATATTGATTGATGTTACAGGGATAAAATATCGTTTATGGACTTTTAAATCTTAGAAGATAGTAGAATTCATTCTCTACTTGACTCTTCTAATGGTTTGCTGTTTCCGCTGCAATTGTTGATCTAAAACTTGTTGTCTATTATATTTTATCAAATTTTTTCCTGTTGAAGACTAATGATAAGTTGTTGTATATTATCTTAGTCATAATATTCTTTACTGGGCTAGTTGAGCTCACCCTTTTCCTTTTTGTTCCATTTTTCTCAAGAGGCGAGAATATAGCGGGAACTAGTCGGGGTGTGGAGTGATGTTTCTAGTCAGTTGTGTTAGCAGTCCTCACTAATTTATAAAATAGTGTTTCAATAATTATAATGAGGACTTATTTGAGTGTGGATATTGTCTAGAAGACAATATTTGTATTTAAACTCACAGTATTGTGTTGTCATATTTTGCGCGACAAGTGTTTTAATGAAGTTGTATTTGTTTCTGTACCATGTATTTGGCGACTCAGAATGGGTGATGTATACCTATTTTGGGGGCGTCACATCATGGCTGACATGGATGTTGTTGAACCTTGAGTATTCCCTTGGCTTTGAGGATTCATTGTGGCTGGAGTAGTTGTTTGATTGTGATGATTTCCTTGACTTACATTCGAACCAGTTGAAATCTAAAAAGCATTAAATAAAAACAATTAGTAATATATGCTTTAATAAAGTAAACATGTTAGACTTAAGAGGAAATATTTACCCTAGTATGTTGAGCCCCACTTGATATGTATGACTCCCCATTTTCAGATACATAGATACCAAACCCATTTCTACCTCCACTTCTCCCTCTCCCTCTTTGGTGGCGTACTTCTTCCTCTTCCTTGACCTCTAGTGCTTGGGGGCCTACCCATTTGTGACGCCCCCAAAATAGGTATACATCACCCATTTTGGGTGATGTATACTGTAACGACCCCAAAATAGGTTCATTCCACCCAACCCATTCTGAGTCGTCAAATACATGGTACAGAAAACAACTACAACTTTATTATAACAATTGTCGTGCAAAATACAACAACACATATGCTGTGAGTTTGGATACAAATATATACCAAATGTGACTCATGTTCCAACCGTGGACATCACCTCACAATAACACCTTACATAAAGGTATAGTCAAAAACTGTTTTAGAAATTAGAATCTTTGGGAAGTGCTCAAGGAAACCTTCGTACATGGGAGGCCACGCATCTAGGTTATGATAGATATCATATGGCCACAGAATTATCCTTGGTTGACCCAATAGACCCCAAAGAAAAACGAGAAGATTACTATCATATTCTTCCCAATGGTGAGTCTTCTCTTGACTTATCATTATCTCCACTGTCTCTAATTGAGAATTATACTTCAAACAAATACCAAGATTATATAGGTAGTGCCCATAGATATACTCAGCAAGTGGATGAGCACAACCCTGTCTTATGATGACACGAGGTTGTATGTCATTAGACATCTTGTATGATAGTGACAAAACACCCTTCCAACGTTGGGTTCGCCTCACCCTATTTTCTTCACCAAATATAACTACTAAATAATGACCACCGTTCTATTCCCTTGTTACCCCCGCTCGACCCAGCTACAATCTTATTACCTGAAAAGAATTGTGAAGCAAAAGGGTGAGCACAACTAGCTCAGTAAAGAATATCATGACTAAAGATAAATAAATTATCAATAGTCTTCATCAATAATAAATTAGAGATTTAGAACATATGGTAGATGATAAAAAATTTCAACCATAGTTACAGCGGAACATGCAATCCATTAGAAGAGTCAAATAGACCATAAAGTCCATTATCTCTTCCATGTTAAAAATCCACCAACAATGTTTTATCCATGTAACATCACTCAATAGTTCATTTCCACAATCATATGAATAACTCATAATCATAATTGTGACTATAAATTTTTCTTCGCACCCAGGACGAAGAATATTTTCATCACCTGTCTTTACCTGAAACATCAAAGATCATGATACCAAATCACAGTTCCTGTTTATAATCATACTAACAAATCCATCTTTGCACTACGGGCCAAAGATATTCATCAACAAACCATCTTTGCACTACGGGCCAAAGATATTCAACAACAGTTCATCTTTGCACTACAGGCCAAAGATATTCATCAACAGGCCATCTTTGCACTACATGCCAAAGATATTCATCAACAATTCATATTTGCACTACAGGCCAAATATATTCATATCTCAAAGAAATATATAATCATTTCAGAATTTATATAAACAATAATTATAACCATGTTGATCAATTCACCTTTGCACTTAAGCTTAAGATATTCAATTATAAATTTAATGGTCATGATCATACCAGTCACAATTCAACTTTGCACTACAGGCCAAAGAGAACCCTAGTCATGATCATACCAATAATCTACCCATCTTTACACTCCAGTGAAAGAGAATTTCAACATCAGGGTTATAAAAATGTTATATATGATGATAAAAATAATATGATCAACATATAGTTTTAATCTCAAGAGTAATATTCGTAACTCATGAATAGTAAATCGTGAATAGTAACTCATGAATAGTAATCCCGACACAAAAGATAGAAATTCCACAATAAAATCCATACCAATATTTCGGTATAATGATATTGAAAGAATAACATTACTTAAATTTATAAACAATTTATTTTAATTGTTTACATTTTACTAATTAATGTATTTAATCATCATAAAATGCCAACTCTTACAATTTCATCATCAATAACCAAAACCCTCATCAAAAATCTGCATATACCTCGTATAGGATTCTCAAGCCATAAAATTCTATTTTTCCAATTTTCTTTCTTCACAAAACATATTTAATTCATTTACCCATAACTAGACCATTTTCATGAAAAATACCAAATCAGTTCCAAAAATATTTCTTTTCTGGGATTTAGCATAATATAGTCCCATAGTGAACATATATTTTTCTCAGAATTTTTAAAAGTCATTTACTATTTTTCATATGGCCAAAATAGCCGAATATTTAGACATTTATCAAAAATTGTACTTTTGTCTAAAAATTCTGAAATTTACAGAGTATACTTCTATCATATACATGTACTCCCAATAAAAATTTCATCAATTTTGGAGTTAACCACAAGGAATTATAAGCTGTTACTTTTAAAATAGTCTTTTCTCATAAAATTCATAACTCTCAATCTATACATCCAAAAATCACCATTTTTGGACACAATCAAGAAAACTCATCAAAATATCATTTCAAATTTTTCCAGAATTTTTGAAGATCAGAAAAATTACGAAACTGAAAATCATAACAACCCTTAAAATCCCTTAATATCCCTTACTATCCCTTACTATCCCTTACCTCAAAAGAGCAGTACTTCTGACTGGATATCGGATATGATGCTGAAGGAAACTTGCACTGATGAATAGCAACTCACCAAGTATCTAAATACTCACAAAATATGCTTCATAATATAGAGAGAGAAAGAGAGAAAGCTTATGTTTTTTGTGTGATTTTCAATTCTAACTTAGCCCTCTATTTATAGAAAAATTTTGGTAGGTTTGACCTGCAACCTGATGGCTTTACCTGCTACTATTCCCACCCACCACATTTGAAATAAAATTCAGCACATTTCTTCACCAACCACAAGTGGGGCCCACCAATTCTAGAATTTTCCACCAAAATGATAAACTCCGAAAATTCAATAATTTCTGAACCAGTCATCTCGTAAAATTCATAATAAATCATACGTTCATTTTTAACGGTTCAAAATTTGTGGGCATATACTCAACTTATATATGTATAACATATCCAAAAATTACCACGATCCAACGGTCGGATTAAAAATTATAACCCCCGCAAAATATCTCAAAAACCCTGATTTTTAATACCTCCATTCCGACAAAAATACTGATAAAAACCTCAACATTAACTCCTTTATTTTTAACCACAAAAATATATTCCTCATTTATATCCACATAAAATAAATATTTCCTTATCATATGAATCAATAATTAATTATTCACAAATAATATTACAGAATCACATTTATGACAACCAGGCCGTTCCCAGGAAAGAGGGGGCTTTCCAATAAGGATTTATCCTTATTGGCGCACAATTAGGTGACCAAACCTCTCCTTAGACAGAACTTTCTAGACATTGCCAATAATGTTATCTAATAATATTATTCAAATAATATGAATTATTGATCTGATAATGGAAAATACTATGCAGTGACAATTATTGAAACAACAATAATATAAAATATCAACGCAGCAATTATTGAATCAATAAAATAAAATATTGAACAGTAATTACTGTAATAATTATTGAGTAGTGCCTTCTCACGTAAGAATCAATAATTTCAAAAATACTGTGCAATACCGTGTGCTACTGTGCAATAACGCGTATTACTGTATTTTAACCACCGGGTATTTCAACAGTATTAACGGTAACAATTACGCCGTTATTTATAAAAACTCAAATTTGTTGTTTTCTTCATCCGACAGTTATTCATTATGGGGCCCACAAATAGCTGCGCCGTCGTACGAATATTCCCCGACAGAAAGAATATTCCACGACAAAACGAATATTCCCCGACAACAATGATTATTTTATAACCACTTGTGTATTTTGAAAAAAAAATCATATATCACCCTTAACTTTAACATTTATCAATTTAACCATTTACTGAATAGTAATTATAAGAAAAATTGAATACTTTTATTTCATAAAATTCGGGGTCTTACATATACCTATTTTGGGGGCATCACAGTTGGTATCAAAGCTTAGTGATATGATCCCTGGCTAAGATGTGAGAGTAGAACTCGGGGGAGAGACGGGGAAATCCTTCGCTAGTATGACCTACCTAAGTTTATTTGTTATTTAATTAGTTGGTCAGAATATAGGGATAATATGTGGCATGTCAATTAGCCCTTGTTTTGTGGCAGTGTTTGAAAATGGCATCCGAAAATGTCGAGTTAAGCAATGGAGCACATGAGACCGTTGAGTCACTACTGATCAATACCCAGGATAATGTGTATCAGGAAGGTAATAATTCTCAGGTGAACAACAACATTGACCAAATAGCGAACGACAGAATGTTTAGGAGCTTTCTGCAAATCGTGCAATATCAGGCAAGAGAGACTCATGTTCAAAATACAGGTGGAAACACTAGCAACTCCAGGATGGTTACCGCTAAGCAGTTTAAGAAGCTAGGACCATCGGAGTTTTTGGGAGAGCCAAAACCACTTATGGCGAAGACGTGGATAAAGCAGATCACCAAGATATTTGATGTCTTGGGATGCTCCGAAGAGCAAAAGGTTCCCTTTGCCACCTTTATATTGCGAGAAAAGGCAGATTACTGGTGGGAATCAGTAAAGCGTACTCAATATGCCTTACTGAAGATGTCTTGGGAGAAGTTCCAAGAAATGTTCAATGACAAGTACTTTTCCGAAAGTATTCGTCATATGAAGGAGGTAGAGTTTATAAAGCTGGAGCAAAACAATTTGACCGTGTCGCAGTATGAAGTTAAGTTTGCCGAGTTGTCCCGATTTACGTCCCACTTGGTTGATAATGAGGAGAGAATGACGCGGATGTTTCTAAAAGGTTTGAAACCCGAGAAACGTCAATACCTAATTCCTCATAAACTGTGTTTGTATTCAGATATTGTAAATAGGGCTCAGTTATTGGAGCGCGATAATGAGTCAACCCAACTAAGAGAGAGCATCCGACAAATCGATAATACCAGAGGTATCAGTCATCAAAACGGTGACAACAAACGTGGAGGGAATCAACATGCCAGAAATGGTAACCACTTCAGTGGTAATCATGGCCAAGACAATAGGAGTGAAAATTTCAAGAAGAGGAGATTCAACAATGATGGAAAGACGTCAGCGCCAACACTCGTTGATAAAGAAAGAAAACGACCACCGATCGTATGCTTCAAATGCGGAAGGGAGGGACACATCAGTCCAAACTACACGATGCAGTCCAAAGCGTGTTACAATTGCGGAAAAGAAGGTCACCTAGCTCAATTTTGTCGTGCAGTAAAGCCAAGTCCAGTTGGGATGGTGACACCAAATGCTGTCCCAGAGAAGTCAAAGCCGGTAGTTCAAGAGAAAGCATTTGTCGTGACCTCCCAAAAAGCGAGGAACCCGAACGAAGTCATCACGGGTAAGCTAATCATAAACTCTAGCGAAGTCTATACCTTATTTGATACCGGTTTTATCCATTCTTTTATTTCTCCTACTTGCGCTCAACGTTTAAATTTAACTCCGGAGAAATTAGACTTTGACTTATCTGTTGAAACTCCGTTGGGAGAAACCTTCATTACATCCACTGTTTATAAGTCTTGTTTGATTCATATTGGCAACCACACGTTACCTGTCGATCTTATCTCTTTGAAAGTACTTGCATTCGATGTGATTTTAGGAATTGATTGGTTAACTACTCATCATGCTAAAATTGATTATTTTCGTAAGGTTGTTAGCTTTCATATTCCTAACTAACCTATTATGCGAATTCAAGCAACCAAACCACTAAAGTTAATCATTATCATATCAAGCCATAAAGTTATTCGTTTATTGAAAAATGGATGTCAAGCTTTCTTAGCCCATGTCACATATTTAATAAAAATACGTCAGATTTGAATGATATTTCTATTGTTAATAAATTTCCTGACGTATTCCCTGAAGAACTTCCTGGCCTACCCCAAGAGCGTGAAATTAAATTTTGTATCGACCTTGAACCCGGTACAAAACCCATTTCCAAAGCCCTATATCGAATGGCTCCTATTGAACATTAGGAGTTAAAAACCCAACTACATGAATTGTGAGACATCGGTTTCATTCGTCCTAGTACGTCTCCTTGGGGTGCTCATGTTCTATTTGTGAAGAAGAAAGATGGAAGTATGCGACTTTGTATTGACTATCGGGAGTTGAATCATGTCACCATCAAAAATAGGTACCCGTTGCCTCGCATTGATGACCTTTTTAACCAGTTGCAAGGCGCCAAATTATTTTCAAAGATCGATCTTCGTTTCGAATATCATCAGTTGAAGATTAAAGCTGATGACATTCCAAAGACTGCTTTCAGAACTCGGTACGGACATTATGAATTCCTAGTCATGTCTTTTGGATTGACTAATGCTCATATTGCCTTCATGGATATGATGAACTGAGTATTCAAGAAATATTTGGATCACTTTGTGGTCGTCTTTATTGATGACATCCTCATTTACTCCAAAAGTCGTGAAGACCATGAGTAACACTTGAGGCTGATACTCAAAAAGCTTCGTGAAAACAATCTTTACGCCAAGTTGAAGAAATGCAAGTTCTGGCTTGAGGAAGTAGCATTCCATATGCACGTGATATCAAATCACGGAATATCTATTGACCCAGTGAAGATTGAAGCAATACAAAGCTGGGAGCAACCTAAGTCAATGACCGAAGTACGTAGCTTTCTGGGCTTAGCTGGTTATTATCGGAGATTTATGGAATGATTTTCTCGAATTGCTACTCCATTAACTCAGCTGACTCAAAAAGATATAAAATTCGGTTGGAGTGAGGAATATGAGAAGAGTTTTCAAGAACTCAAGAGGAGACTCATTTCAACACATGTTCTGACAATACCATCTGGTTCGGAGGGATTTGTCATCTATAATGATGCTTCAGGCAAAGGTTTAGGATGTGTTCTCATGCAACATGGAAAAGTCATAGCCTACGCCTCACGACAACTAAAAGAATATGAGAGGAATTATCATACTCATAATCTAGAGTTAGCAGCAGTCGTTTTTGCACTTAAAATCTGGAGGCATTACCTGTATGGTGAGAAAGTAAAGATCTTTACGGATCATAAAAGCCTCAAATATTTCTTCACCCAAAAGGAACTCAACATGCGACAATGACGTTGGCTCGAGCTGTTGAATGATTACGATCATACCATTCAATACCATTCTAGAAAAGCGAACGTGGTAGCTGACGCGTTGAGTAGAAGATCATATGTGAGTACGAGTGTAATATTGTCAATGCAAAGGCCCATTTTATATGACTTGCAAAGGATGGAGATAGAGTTAAAGACTCTAGGAACCCACATGATGATGACAAATATACGAGTAGAACTGACTTTAATCGATAAAGTTAAAGCTGTTCAAACCACGGACCTAGAACTGATGCGTATGAGGAAGAAAGTACAAGAAGGTGCCATCCCGGAAGCAAGAATCGATGAAGAAGGAATACTTAGAGTAAACTCTAGATTTTGTGTTCCTAACGACTCTGACTTAAAATATAAAATCATGATGGAGGCGCACAACACACCGTTTTCAATCCATCCTGGAGTACCAAAATGTATCATGATCTTCGACATATATTTTGGTGGAGCAATATGAAGAGAGAGATCGTGGAGTTTATCTTAAGATGTTTAACGTGTCAACGAGTTAAGGCAGAGCATCAAGTGCCAAAAGGACTATTGCAACCACTTGAAATTTTAGAATGGAAGTGGGAGCACATTACCATGAATTTCGTTACTAGACTTCCAAAGGTTTCTCAAGGCATAGATGCAATTTGGGTTATTATCGATAGATTAACCAAGTCTGCTCATTTCTTACCTATACGAGAAACTTATTTACTTGAACGTCTTGCTCGTATTTACATAAATGAGATTGTAAGACTGCATGGTATGCCAGTATCCATAGTTTTTGATCGAGACCCAAGATTTACTTCACTATTTTGGGTTAGTTTGCAAAAAGCTATGGGCACAAATTTACGATTTAGTTCGACATATCATCCTCAAACGGACAGGCAGTCGGAAAGGACTATTCAAACTCTTGAAGATCTATTAAGATTCTGTGTCCTTGACTTCAAAGGAAGTTGGGACAAGTTCTTGCCACTGGTAAAATTCTCCTATAACAACAGTTATCAAGCAAGTATTGACATGGCTCCATTCAAGACGTTGTATGCACGCAAGTGTCGTTCTCCAGTATGCTAGGACGAGGTGGGTGAAGCAACGTTGTAAGGACCAGAATTGGTACGTATGACTACGGAGAAGATTCAAATGATCCGGCAATATATAAAGACCTCACAAGATCGACAAAAGAGTTATGCTGATCTTCATCGAAGAGACGTGGAATTCAATGTTGGAGAGCATGTGTTGTTACGTGTTGCTTCATGGAAAGGAGTTACAAGATTTGAAAAGAGAGAAAAGCTTAATCCTCAATTCATTGGGCCATTTGAAATTCTCGATCGAATAGGAACTGTGGCCTATAGACTCGCCTTACCGCCAAGTATGTCTCGTGTTTATAAAGTTTTCCACATATCTATGTTACGTAAATACGTGAATGACCCGAACCACATTATTGAATTAGAACCGAACGAGATAGCGGAAGATTTAACGTATGAAGAGGTACCTATTAAAATCTTAGATAAGAATGATCATATTCTACGCTCCAAGGTTATACCTCAAGTCAAAGTTTTGTGCAGAAACCACGATGTTGAGGAAATGACCTGGGAGTTAGAATCTGAAATAAAGTCAAGGTATCCTCACCTCTTCGACATACCAGATACGTACCCTAATTTTGAGGACAAAATTTCATAAGAAGGGAAGGTTGTAAGACCCCAACTTTTATGAATAAAGATTAATTTTTCTCGAAATATATTTTTGAATATTATAGTGTGGATTTGATATAAGGTTATAATTGTGGGTAATATTTATAAATTTTATAAAGTAAGCAAGTTGTTATAAAATATTCGATTGGTCGGGAAATATTCGTTTTAACAAAGAATATTCGTATGACGACACAATCAATGGTGGACCCCATAACGGAAGTATTGTCGTAGTTAGAAAATGACAGAAATATCTTTTTATAAAAATAACGATGAAAGTTTTATCATTAAACTGTTGAAATACCGGGTGATAAAAGTATAGTAATACGCGTGGTTGTATAGTAGCACACGGTATTGATTATTGATGCTTACGTGAGAAGTCACTCAGTTATACTCAATTATTGCTACAGTAATTGCTGCATAATATCTCTTATATTATTGATTCAATTATTGTCACAGTATCATCTGCATAATATTTTATATTTTTTAAATCAATAATTGAGACGACAAAGTTATTTATATTATTATTTACAATTTTGACGATGTCTAAAAAGTTCTGTCGAGGAAAGGGGTTTGGTCACCTAATTGCGCGTCAATAGGGAGAAATTCTTATAGAAAAGCCCCCTCTTTTTTGGAAATAATCTGATTATTAAATACCGTGAGTTATAATATTAATGATGAATAAGTTCGTGTTGATTAAAGATGAAATTGATATTTTCATTGTGTTAGAATTATTAGTGTTTGTGGAAATCGATATTTATTTTGATAATAATTGATTTCTGGAGGTTAAATTGACCAATCGGGTAATTAATCGGATAAATGAACAATTAATTACTATTAGTTCACATGCATATAACTATTTGTTCACATGAATGGAACTATTGATTCACTTGCATGTACTATTAGGGGAGGTGGTGCAAGTTTGATAATACTTGTAGGACTAAATTAAAAATAGAAGAAAAGATGAATGTACTATACTGTAATAATTCGAGCCCCAAAACGTGCAATTATCGAAACTATATTTTTCTATAAATAGAAGCTCATTCTTCTTTCATTCTCACCAATTCACTAAGACTCACAAGAGCATTTATACGGTACTATTCATAAAGTACTATTCACGAGATACTATTCATAAGTACTATTCATAGGGTACTATTCATAAAGTACTATTCACAGGGTACTATTCATAAAGTACTATTCTTGAAGTACTATTCACAGGGTACTATTCACTAGGGTACTATTCACCTGGGAACTATTCATGATAAAAATTAATTTTTTTGCTGTCCAAATCATTTTTGATACAATATTATTCTTGAATTTTACTCCACAAAGCAGTATCATGTTGATAATTTGGACATTATTGAATTCTGGATAAATTAAATTATAAATCTTTAAAAATTTATCCTTTGTTTTTTTTAATTGAATTCTTATATCATTGTCATCATTCTCATACTTATATTGTGATGAAAGTCATCTTTGGCTTACGTGCATAGATGGACTATTGATTGGGATGATTATGACCAGGGATTATTCGGTTTAATCATGACCCGTAATATTACAAATGATGTGGTAAAAGTCCTCATTCGCCCATAGTGCATTGATGGACAGTTGTTAGCATGATCATGACCATTGGTGAAAACACGAATATCATTGGCCCGTAGTGCATGGATAATTCGTGGTTGTGATACTAATGAATATCCTTGGCCTGTAATACAGGGATGATTCGATAATGTGGTTTATTTATTGAGCTGAGTCTCAGCGATAAAATTGATGATAAACTTTTTAAATCATAGAAGATAGTAGATATCATGCTTTACTTGACTCTTCTAATGGATTGCTTGTTCCACTGCAGTTAAACTTAATGTTTATTGTATTTTATCAGTTTAAAACTGTTGAAGGCTAACGATAATTTATTCTGCATTATCTTAGTCATAATATTTCTTACTGGGCTAGTTGAGCTCACCCTTTTGCTTTCATTGTTCTCTACAGGAAATGAGAACGTAGCCGGGGCTAGTCGGGGAATGGAGTGATGGTCCGAGATGGTTGTTTTAGTAGTCCTCACTATTTAGTATGATAATAAATGTAATGAGGATTGAATTTGAGTTTGGATATTGTTTATGAGACAATATTCGTGTACTCTCAGCTCATGTTGTATAATTAAGTTTGTATTTGTATTCTGTACCATGTATTTGGCGACCCAAGATGGGTGATGTATACCTATTTTGGGGGCGTCACAACTGTGGCAATAATTGAATAAAACTGAGTGACTTCGCACGTAAGCATCAATAATCAAAGATACTGTACAATACCGTGTGCTACTATGCAACCACGCGTATTACTGTACTTTTATCACCGGGTATTTCAATAGTTAACGGTAAAACTTTTACCGTTATTTTTATAAAAAGATAATTCTATCGTTTTCTAACTCCGACAATAATTCCGTTGTGGGGTCCACCAATGATTGTGCCGTCGTAAAAATATTCCCTGATAAACGAATATTCTCTGACCAATTGAATATTTTATAACAACTTGCTTACTTTACAAAATTTATAAATATTACCCACAACTATAACATTATAACAAATTCACACCTTAATATTCAAAAATGATATTTAGAGAAAAATTCATATTTATTCATAAAATTTGGGGTCTTACACCATTCCTCTTCCTCTTCCTCTTCCACCTACTGCAACTGTAACATCTCCGCCTCTCTCTACACTACTTGATGCTCCTCTACCTGATCCATCTTCTGCAGTTGAAAGAATTAAATTGCCAAATGTTAGTTTTCTTTGCAAAGTAAGTAAAAAAAATATTATATCTTGACTGTTAGTTGTAGTTACCTTTTTCCTTTTGAAGCCTTTGAACTGGTGTGTTCTTACAAGTTCTCGTGTTATGACCAATCTGATTGCACCTCTGGCATGTCATTAATATTCCTTTTTTTGACAATCTTCCATTTGCACCTAACTTATGTTCCTCATGTAGATCTTTAATCCTTTGTTTTTTTGGCCTTTCAGGAAACACTTTAAGTTTTAGGGATAATAACTTCTCGTTGCCTGATGGTTCCCATAGATCTGGTCCATTTATTCCATTCAATGGAAACTGGTAAGATGCTAAGTAAGCATCTCTCTTAAGCATTGGAGAGACATATTCCTCTGGTTCCTCCCTTTGCTCATAAATGGCAGCAACTGCATGTCTACAAGGGATACCATCAAGATCCTAAGCTCTGCAAGCACATGTATTGTTCACCAAACTTACTGTCCTACCTTCAAGTCCACCATCCCTTTTCACTTCATACCCCTCAAAACCATCCCACTTAGCTTCATACAAGAAACTATCATTCTTTGCATCATCTAATTTTTTCCTAATTCTAGGAGACAGTACATTATCACTTCTCAATATCATTGTCTTGTTTCTTACCAATCTCTTCATAATATGCTCTCATATCCTCAAGCATCTCAATTATAGGCTTTTGTCTTGCAACAACTATCAATGTTTCTGACAAGTTGTTGGTGGTGATTGTTAGGTTTGTAATATTCATGAACGCAATCAAATTGTACAAAATAGCGAAAACGTGTAAAAATCAGAGTTTAAAATTTTACAAACCATATACCCGGATCACCCTTTATGTGCAATTATTAATTAAACGAAAAGATATTAAGAACAAGAATCATACCCTTGAAGATTCGAGCTTCCTCAGGTACAAGTTCACCTCCAATCCTTTCGCGTTCAACTTGAATCCACCGAGTTTGGTTCCTTCCTTTGATCAACGTTAGCCACCCAAGTGTTTGGCCTCTAGAGGTGATCCACCAAGGAAGAAGAAAGATCCAAGAAGATGGGTGTTTTGCAAAATCTTAGTTTTTTTCTATCTCTATAGAAAAGAGCGTACTCTCCAACCATTAGAATAACGTATATTTGATATCTGATATAAGACTCCTCTTATAAAGATATCAAGTAACCCTATTAAAAATAAGGTATTATTTATTTAATTAAACTCTTTTAATTAAATGGGCTCCCTAATCTTATTAGGGATAATTAATTAAACTCCTTTAACTAATTTTTCCTCCTAATCCTATTAGGAATAAATGAGAGTACATATATTAAATTAATTCCTAAACTCTTTTAGAAATTAAAATAATAATAATTGTAATAATATTAATAAGACTCCTCTTATTAATTTATATTCAATATTTCTAAAATATTAAATAATAAATATTAAGCTATTTAATTTATTCTATCACCATAGATTAAATTAAATATACTTAACATATTATTACGATTATGCCATTAACTTCTTAAATAATTATTCTTCCTTTTATGGTGTGACCCTTTAGGTTCTCCATATTAAACCGGTTGTGAATAAATCAATTAGAACAATTCTAATTTTATTTAAATAAATAAATTAAATAATTAATTAATTTAAATAAATAATATTTATTCTACAATAGGGATAAGCCTCCCTAGCGATTAACGACTTTCCAGATAATATAGATTTCAACATTAATCATAAAAGAACCTTTGAGTAAATAGTTACTGTACAATTCAATCCTTCCATCATACAATGTCCCAATTAAATATAAGACATGGAATTACTGTCAAGTCTTATTTTATTTAATTATATGTATTTCGACTCTTAAATGCACAACTCCAAATAATGCAAATTAAAAACTCCTTTCTAATTTCATTCTGCCTTGGCCAAGGACTACTGGGTTGTCATTTATCGAATCACATAGGACATTTCTATTCTTTTACTAGAAGTGGTAGATTCTTTATTGATCATACATTATCTCCATGTACAACTTATTATACCCAAGCATACCCTTTGATATACCCTAAGGGTCTTAAGGAATAAGTCAAAGTATAACTCATCATACACAAGATACTATGATGATCTCAAGTCCAAGGATCACTTGTACTACTATCACTACAGGAATTCCTATTGACAGGCAAGTAAAACTCCATTAGGTATTCCTTAGCGAGCCACGTTCAGTGAACTTATTCTCTAATAAGCACCTACATACTTGCTTTAATGTCTCCACACAAATGATCATGAGATCAATCATCCTCATCTAATGAGCAAGCAACGTATGTACCAATCTATCTGGATTCACTAATCCCCAATTTAGTAATCCAACGATTGGAAACTATTTTAGTTTTAAGCTTTCTAAGAATTTAGATCTCATTAGAATGATCATCATCATTATTCTAAAAGCATTGCTTAAAACTACGGGTTTATCACATATTATAAAACAGCATCATGTAGATAATTTAAAAGCCTTTAATAAATTATTACTTTTTATTAATAAATGAATAAGATTGTTACAAAGTATATGCTTTATCATCAAATATGATTGGCTTGTGTGCATATTACTTTCAGTGATTTCACACTTGCACATGTCACTGAAGAAAGCTTTACACCACTGTTTTGCATCTTGTTTTGACAACTGCTCATGTGCCTCTAAACTTAATTTTCCAATTCTTCCATTTCAGATCTCTGCCAGAGATCATATCCCTAAGAACTGATACCAACTGTGACGCCCCCAAAATAGGTCCACACAACCCATTTTAAGTCGCCAAATACATGGTACAGAATTCAAATACAAATTTCATTTATACAACTATTAATTGTCGTGTAAAATACGGTAAAATTTACGCTGTGAGTTTTAATACAAATATTGTCTCGTAGACAATATCCAAACTCAAATAAAATCCTCATTATAATTATTGTTACACTATTTTACAAAATAATAAGGATTACGAAAATAACCAACTTGGACCATTACTCTACTCCCCGACTAGTCCCAGCTACATTCTCGCTTCCTGAGAAGAACAATGGAACCAAAAAGAAAAGGGTGAGCTCAACTAGTCCAGTAAAAAATATTATGACTAAGATAATGTAGAACAAATTATCCTTAGTCCTCAACAGGGAAAAATCTGATAGAATACAATAGACAACAAGTTTTAGATCAACAACTGCAACGGAAATAGTAATCCATTAGAAGAGTCAAGTAGAGCATGATGTCTACTATCTTCTATGGTTTAAAAGTCCATCATCAATATTTTATCCATGTAAAACCAATTAATAAATATTTCAAATCAATGAATTATCCATGCACTACGGGCCAAAGATATTCGTTTGTATCACCAGTGGTCATGATCATGCCAAACAACTATCCATTTATGCACTACGGGCCAAAGAGGACTTTCACCACAATATTTGTCTGTAACATTACAGGTCATGATTATACTAATACACAATTCCTAGTCATAATCATACCAATCAACAGTCCATCTATGCACTACGGGCCAAAGATAACTTTTATCACAATATAAGCATGAGGATGATGACAATGATATAAAGAATCAATCAAATGAGATCAAGGATAAATATTAGAGATTTATAATTCAATTTATCCAGAGTTCAATAATGTCCAAATTGTCAACATGATAATTAATTATGGAATAAAATTCAATAATGATATTTATGTATCAAAAATAATTTGGACAGAAAAGAAACTAATTTTGTCGTGAATAGTATCCCATGAATAGTATCTCGAGTGAATAGTACACGAGTGAATAGTATCCTATAAATAGTACTCCAAGTGAATCGCACCTCATGAATAATACCCCTAGTGAATAGTACCCGAGTGAATAGTATCACGTGAATAGTACCCCGGATAAAAATATTAAAAATTAATAAGAAAGTTTAGACAAATATTTCAATGAAACGATACTAGATGAAGAGCAAAACTCAAGGATATTCTACTAATTTTAAGAATTATAGAAGCAATACTTACCATAATAAGTTTAGATTTAGGAATATGAAAAGAAATAATATACAAAACTGCAAATGGATTTTCACCTGTTATGCGGTAATTTGCATAGACAGATCTTTTCCACAAATAAAGAATGAGTACGAAGGGTTATCCACTATGCATGCGGTAATCCGCGTAGACAGGTTATTCCTACAAATTATAGAATGGATACGATGGGTTATTCACCATGTATGCAGTAATCTGCGTATACAGGTTACTCCCGCAGATTAATAAAGATTGAATACGAAGGGTTATTCACCATGCATGCGGAAATCCGCGTAGACATGTTACTCCCGCAGATTAATAAAGAATGAATTCAAAAAATAATATCCCTTACCTTAGTAGGAGATTAGATACTGCAATAGTGAAATAGTAAAATACTCTTCTTCTTTTTCTCTATAGTTTTAGTGAATTCGTAAGAAAGAATGAAGAAATGAGTTTATATTTATAGGAGAATGGACTAAATAATAACTGATTCACGGACGGTTCAAATTGATTTACTATTAAAACGGACGGTTCTTAATGATTTACTATTAAAACCTCAATCGACGGTCCATATTGATTTGCTATTAAAACCTCAACCGACGATCCATATTGATTTACTATTAAAACCTCAACCGCCGGTCTGAAAAATTAGCACATCTCCCCATGGAATAATAAGTCAAACTTCCAACAAACGTCTCATGACAAACCCCTTTATTTATATCAAAAATTGAATAAATAACTACCACAATTCACTTATCTTCAATAAACATATTTTTAATCTTTCAATAATTATTCATCATTAATATTATAACTCACAATATTGACAACAAGATCGTTCCTAGAAAAGAGGGGACTTTCTGATAAGAATTTCTCCTTATTGGCGCGCAATTAAATAACCTAACCTCATTTCTCGACAGAACTTTCTAGACATTATCAATACTACAAATAATAATATGAATAACTGTGTCGTCTCAATTATTGATTTAATAATATAAAATATTGTGCAGATGATATTGTGACAATAATTGAATCAATAATATGAGATACTATGCAGCAATTACTATAGCAATTATTGAATGAAACTGAGTGACTTCTTACGTAAGCATCAATAATCAGAGATATTGTGCAATACCGTGTGCTACTATGCAACAACGCGTATTACTGTTCTTTTATCATCGATATTTCAACAGTTAACGATAAAAGTTTTGGCATTATTTTTATAAAAAGGTTATTTCTATCACTTTCTATATTCGACAGTCATTCCGTTGTGAGGTCCACCAATGATTGTGTCGTCATACAGATATTTTCTGACAAAAAGAATATTTTTCGACCAAATGAATATTTTATGACCACTTGCTTACTTTACAAAATTTGCACATATCGCCCATAACTATAGTATTATATCAAATCAACACCTTACTATTCAAAATAATATTTAGAGTAAATTAAATCTTTATTCATAAAAATTGAGGTCTTACAACATCCCTAATCTCATCTTAGTACTCGTATATTTTTAGGTATAAGGCTTCAATTATATTCTTTGTAAGTTTCAACTTTCTAGTTACCATCAACTTCCTTTAGATATATATCTTCAATATTAACTTTTCTTTTTTCTCTTTGGTTTTAACTTGTACACCAAGATTGTTTCACCTCCTTAGAAATCTTCTTGTTTTTTTTCTTCTATGAATATGAGTATTAAATATTGTTTGGTGACCAAGATTTTGACTTTATTACAATAAAATGTTAAATTCTACAAAATAAAATAAAATATATTAATTATATAAACTAATATAATAAAAGAATAAAATTAGAGATATTAAAATTTATGAATATAAGAAAGTGGAGGCACAATGAGAGAAAAAGTAAACAGACAAAAGGGAAGGGAAAAGAACACGGTAGATCAATTATTAAAGCTAAATGAAAGGAAATGAGAGAAAAAGTAAACGGAAAAATAGTATCTCAATTATTGAAGTTAAATGAAAGGAAAAGTAAATTTATAGGAAAAGGGAGAGTGAGAAAATAAGACATCTCAATTATTAGAAAAAGCAAATAGAAAAAGGGAGAGAAAAATACACGACATATCAATTACTAAAGGAAAAGGTAAAGAAATGAGAGAGAAAGAGAACAAGAGAATAGGTAAACATGAAAAGGGAGAGAAAGGGAAAAGAGCATATTATCAAAATTATTAAATCTTTAGTTAAATGTATTTTGAATAGCTAAAGTTTATCATGTTTTGCACATTGTATTTTATATTTTAAAATTTGACATTTTGCATCCCACACTTTTAGCGAACCGACACAAACACCTTTCAGCCTAAAAATTCGTTAACAAACACCTTTCAGCCTAGATTAGTGTTTTTGGACCTTTGTATTAACTTTGACCACTTTTAATAAAATAATTTTCCAAGTAATATATTTTAAATTTTATAAAACATAAAGTTATCAACTAAATGAATATTTATTTTGTTAAACCATTTTTAATGACAAAATTTACCAATTAAATAAATATGTATTATGTTATTTTTACCAACTAGTAATTTTAACATAACACATATTTATTTAATTGTTAAATTTTGTTAATAAAAATGAATTAATAGAATAAATATTCATTTAGTTGGTAAATTTATTTTTTATAAAATTAAAATATATTAGTTGGTAATTAGCTTAAAGTCAACACATGTCAAAAAAACCAACCCTGTGACGCCCCCAAAATAGGTATACATCACCCATCTTGAGTCGCCAAATACATGATACTAAATACAAATACAAACTTAATTATACAACATGAGCTGAGAGTTTTAACAGGAATATTGTCTTCTAGACAGTATCCAAACTCAAATTCAATCTTCATTACATTTATTATCATACTAAATAGTGAGAATTGCTAAAATAACCATCTCGGACCGTCACTCCATTCTCTGACTAGTTCCGGCTACGTTCTCATTTCTTGAAGAGAACAATGAAAGCAAAAGAGTGAGCTCAACTAGCTCAGTAAGAAATATTATGACTAAGATAATGCAGAATAAATTATCGTTAGCCTTCAACAGTGTTAAACTAATAAAATACAATAGACATCAAGTTTAACTGCAGCGGAACAAGCAATCCATTAGAAGAGTCAAGTAGAGCATGATATCTACTATTTTCTATGATTTAAAAAGTTTATCATCAATTTTATCACTGATACTCAGCTTAATAAATAATCCACATCATCGAATTATCCATGCACAACGGGCTAAGTGTCGACGTCGAAATTTTTAATTGTCCCTTTCCGTTACTTGTTCTATGGTGTTCTCATTTTAGGAGAGATTTGTTTGAAAAAACAAGTGAAAAAGGTCCGACATGTATAATTTCGACGATTGGACTATAAGAGTCGCCAGTTAGTTTTTTAACTGGTTGTACCAACACAACCGAGAAAAGGTTTGCACATTGACCCAGTGATGTGATACTGCTAAACGGGTCAGTGAAACCGAGATTCATTAGGGTCCGGGGACTTGGTTATGCGGAGGGAAGGTGTTAGGCACCCCAAGACATCCGTGTTACCAGGGTGACCGTCTCTTTTTAAGAAACTGTTATCTGAATGTGTGTGTATGTGGGTCAATGTGCTGTTATTTGGAAGTAGTACGAGGCCTCGTTCGCACCTATATACACAGGGTTTGAATTTTATGTTAAAATTTAATTTTAAGCAAGATATAGCAGTGATATTTTGTAAAAGAGGTTTTTTTCAAACCCTGATGCTCAATAGTAATTGAGACCTTTTACACTCCCATTTTATTAAGTGCTCGGCTTGATTGATTTTAGTTGACAGATGCGAGGCATCCGTACGAAAATAATGTATAAAATAATGCCGACTTTCTCGTGGGTATGGAAACCATCTGAGAAAATTCAGACACCGCAGAATAATTTACAAGCTGCTTACAGCTAAAAATGTCCATCACGGGAACCGAATCTAGATCCAATGGGATGAATCTGTGATCACATGATTCCTAGGCGCACAGACTACTGCAATTTATATGAAAGCGGTAAGCAGGTATATATGTAAAAGCTGTAAATATATATATACAGACATGATCACTGTAAGACCCCAACTTTTATAAATAAAGATGAATTTTTTATAAATATCATTTTTGAATATTATGGAGTTAATTTGATATAATGTTATAGTTGTGGGTAATATTTATAAATTTTGCAAAGTACGTAAGTTGTTATATAATATTCGATTGGTCGGGGAATATTCGTACAACGACACAATCATTGGTGGACCCCACAACAGAATTATTGTCGGATTGAGAAAACGACAAAAATATTTTATTAAAAATAACGGTGGAAATTTTACCATTGTTACTGTTGAACTACTCGGTAGTAAAAGTACAGTAATACGTGTGGTTGCATAGTAGCACACGGTATTGATTATTAATGCTTATGTGAGAAGTCACTCAGTTTGATTCAATTATTGTCAGTTAATAATATGAATTATTTAGTGATAATGACGTTTTGTTTTATTCGTATTATTAACGTAATAAAACAGAAACATCTTTTTATATAAAACAGAATACTTTATTAAAGTTATTCTATAAATAGAATATATTATATTTTATTTAAAAGATTTTTCTTTAAATATGGACCGTCAGATTAAAGTAATCAATCTGGACCGTTCATGGATTAGTTACTATGCATTCTATTTTTCTATAAATAGCGGCTCATTCCTTCATTATTTCTTATGAATTCACTGAACTCTAGAGAGAGAAACTATAGAGAGAGAGAAGAAGAGTATTCTGCTACTTAACTACTTCCTTATTTCAGCTCGTCTTTAAAACGGTAAGGGGTGTTATTCTTTCTTATTCATGAAGAGAACTGTTGTTATTCCATTTCTTATTATTCTGTTGGAATAACCTGTATACGCGATCTACCCTATACTTGGTGACATTCTTCTGTTATTTTGTTGGAACATCCTGTCTGTGTGTTTTACACCGGACCTGGTTCCATTTTTTTATTATTCTGTTGGAACATCCTGTTTGTGTGTTTTACACCGGACCTGGTTCCGTTTTTATTATTATTCTGTTGGAACATCCTGTCTGTGTGTTTTACACCGGACCTGATTCTGTCTTTATTATTATTCTGTTGGAATATCATGTCTGTGCGTTTTACGCCGGACCTGGTTTCATTATTTATTATTCTGTTGGAATAACCTGTCCGTGCGGTCTATCGCATGCATAGTGATTTCTTTTGTTATTCCATTCTTTATTGTACTCAGTTGGTTAAGTTTTGACTTCTATACTCCATGAATTTGTGGAATATCCTTGACATTTGTGCTTCATCTAGTATCTATTCATGAAAATATTCTCCTGATCATTCTTGAATTTTACTCCACAAAGTAGTATCATGTTGACAATTTGGACGTTGTTAATTCTTGGATAAATTAATTCTTGAACTTGTTTTATTGAATTCTTATATCATTGTCATCATCCTCATGTTTATATTCTGTTGAAAGTCATCTGTGGCCTGTAGTGCATAGATGGACTTGGTATGATTATGATCAGGGATTATTCGGTGTAATCATGACCGTAATGTTACGAATGATGTGGTAAAAGTCGTCATTGGCCCGTAGTGCATTGATGGACAGTTGTTGGCATGATCATGACCATTAATGAATATACGAATATCCTTGGCCGTAGTGCAGGGGTGATTCGATGATGTGGATTATTTTATTAAGCTGAGTCTCAGCGATCACAGTGTTGAAAAATCTTTTAAATCATAAAAGATAGTAGAGTTTATTTTCTACTTGACTCTCTTAATGGATTGCTTGGTCCGCTACAGTTAAACTTGATGTCTATTATATTTTATCAGTTTAACATTGTTGAAGGCTAATGATAATTTATTCTGCATTATCTTAGTCATAATATTTCTTACCGGGCTAGTTGAGCTCACCCTTTCTTTCACTGTTCTCTTCAGGAAATGAGAACGTAGCTGGGGCAAGTCGGGGAACGGAGTGATGGTCCGAATGATAGTATTAGTTAGTAGTCCTCACTATTCTATGTAATGGTGTGTTAATAAATGTAATGAGGACTCCTTTTGAGTATGAATACTCTCTAGAAGATAATATTTGTATTCAAACTCACAGTTTATGTTTTGTCATATTGTACACGACAGTTGTATTAGTAAGTTGTATTTGTATTCTGTACTATGTATCTGACGACCCAAGATGGGTGAGGTATACCTAATTTTGGGGGCGTCACAGTTGGTATCAGAGCCTAGGGATATGATCTCTGGCTAAGATGTGAGAATAGAACTAGGAGGGGAGAGACGGGGAATTCCTTCGCTAGTATGACCTACCTAAGTTTATTTGCATGGTATTTAATTGGTCGGTCATAATATAAGGATAATATATGACATATCAATTAAAATTTATTTTGTGGCAGTATCTGAAAATGGCATCTGAGAATGTTGAGAATAGCAATGGAGCACAGGCGATTATTGATTCACCACATATCAATAATCAGGATAATGTTCATCAGGAAGGTGACAATCCTCATGCAAACAATAACACTGACCAGATGATGAATGATGGAATGTTCAGAGGTTTTATGCAATTCATTCAACAACAGGTGAAAGCGGCTCCTGTCCACAACGTAGGTGGAAATACTGGAAACTCTCAGGCGGTCACCGCTAAGCAGTTTAAGGAGCTGGGACCACCGGAGTTTAAGGGAGAACCCAAACCACTTGTAGCTGAAACATGGATAAAGCAGATCACCAAGATATTTAATGTCTTGGGTTGCTCCGAGGAGCAAAAGATTCCCTTTGCCGCCTTTATGTTGCGAGGAGAGGCAGATTACTGGTGGAAATCGATAAAGCGTACTCAACCTGCCGCACTGAAGATGTCTTGGGAGAAGTTCCAAGAGCTGTTTAACGACAAATACTTTTTCGAGAGTATTCGTCACATGAAGGAGGTGGAGTTCATCAAATTGGAGCAGAATAATATGACCGTGTCGCAGTACGAGGCAAAATTTGTGGAGTTATCCCGGTTTGCGTCCCACCTGGTGGATAATGAAGAAAGAATGACGCGGATATTTTTAAGAGGTTTGAAGCCGGAGATACGTCAACACCTTGTTTCTCATAAACTGTGTTTGTATTCAGATGTTGTAAATAGGGCTCAGTTGGTGGAGCGCGATAACGAGACAACGCAACTAAAAGAGAGCAGCCGGCAAAATGATAATATTAGTGAAAGCAATCATCGAAGCGGTGACAACAAGCGTGGAGGGAATCAACATGCCAGAAATGGTAACCACTTCGGTGGTAATCAGGGCCAAAATAATAAGAATGGGCATTTCAAGAAGAGGAGATTCAACAATGATGGAAAGACGTCAGCACCAGCACCTGTCGTTAAGGAAGGAGAACGACCACCTATCATATGTTTCAAATACGGAGGGGAGGGACACATCAGTCCAAACTGCGCGATGCCGTCCAAATCATGTTATAATTGTGGAAGAGAAGGTCATTTAGCCCGATTTTGTTGTTTACCGAAGACAAATTCAGCTAGGATGGAGGCACCAAAGGCCGTCCCAGAAAAGTCAAAACCAGTTGTGCAAGGGAGAGCGTTTGTTGTGAACTCCCAGAGAGCAAGGAACCCGAATGAGGTCATCACGGGTAAGCTTATCATAAACTCTAACGAAGTCTATACTTTATTTGATACCGGTTCTACCCATTCTTTTATTTCTCCTACTTGCGCTCATCGATTAAATTTGATTCCAGAGAAATTAGACTTTGACTTAGCAGTTGAAACCCCATTGGGAGAAACCTTCATTACATCCACGGTTTATAAGTCTTGTTTGGTTCAAGTTGGTACCCACACATTACCTGTCGATCTTATTTCATTAAAAATACTTGCATTTGACGTGATTCTAGGGATTGATTGGTTAACTACTCATCATACAAAAATTGATTGTTTTCGTAAGGTTGTTAGCTTTCATATTCCTAATCGACCTATTATGCGAATTCAAGCAACCAAACCATTAAAATCAATCGCTGTCATCTCAAGCCATAAAGCTATTCGTTTATTGAAAAACGGATGTCAAGCTTTCTTAGCTCATGTCACAGATCTAAACAAAAATACGTCAGCTTTGAATGATATTTCTGTTGTTAATAAATTTCCTAACGTATTTCCCGAAGAACTTCCTGGCCTACCCCCATAGCGTGAAATTGAATTTTGTATCGACCTTGAACCCGGTACAAAACCCATTTCCAAAGCCCCATATCAAATGGCTCCTATTGAACTTCAGGAGTTAAAGACCCAACTGCAGGAATTGTTAGACATTGGTTTTATTCGTCCTAGTACTTCTCCTTGGGGTGCTCTTGTTCTGTTCATGAAGAAGAAAGATGGGAGTATGCGACTTTGTATTGATTATCGGGAGTTGAATCATGTCACCATCAAAAATAGGTACCCATTGCCACGTATTGATGACCTGTTTGACCAGTTGCAAGGAGCACAATTCTTTTCAAAGATCGATCTTCGTTCTGGATATCATCAGCTGAAGGTTAGAACTGAGGATATTCTAAAGACTGTCTTCAGAATTAGGTATGGGCATTATGAATTCTTAGTTATGTCTTTTGGATTGACTAATGCTCCTGCTGCCTTCATGGATATGATGAACAGGGTATTCAAGGAATATTTAGATCACTTTGTGGTCGTCTTTATCGATGACATCCTTGTTTATTCCAAAAGCCGTGAAGATCATGAGCAACACTTGAGGTTGGTACTCCAAAAGCTTCGTGAATACAAACTTTATGCCAAGTTGAAGAAATACGAGCTCTGGCTGGAAGAGGTAGCATTCCTTGGGCACGTAGTATCAAGTCGTGGAATATCGGTTGACCCGACAAAGATTGAAGCTATTCAAAGCTGGGAGCAACCTAAATCAGTGACCGAGGTACGTAGCTTTCTTGGTTTAGCTGGTTATTATCGGAGATTCGTGGAAGGATTTTCTCGAATCGCTACTCCATTAACTCAGCTGACTCGGAAAGATACAAAGTTCGGTTGGAGCGAAGAATGTGAGCAGAGTTTTCAAGAACTCAAGAGGAGACTCATTTCAGCACATGTTCTAACAATACCATCTGGCTCGGAGGGATTTGTCATCTACAGTGATGCTTCGAGCAAAGGGTTGGGATGCGTTCTCATGCAACATGGAAAAGTCATAGCCTATGCATCAAGACAACTCAAGGAATATGAGAGGAATTATCCTACTCATGATCTAGAGTTGGCAGCTGTTGTCTTTGCACTTAAAAGTTGGAGGCATTACTTGTATGGGGAGAAGGTGGAGATCTTTACGGATCATAAAAGCCTCAAATATTTCTTCATTCAAAAGGAACTCAACATGCGACAACGACGTTGGCTTGAACTGTTGAAAGATTATGATCATACCATTCAATATCATCTTGGAAAAGCGAACGTGGTAGCTGACGCATTGAGTAGAAGATCATATGCAAGTACGAGTGAGATATTGTCAACACAAAGACCCATTTTGTGTGATTTTCAAAGGATGGAGATAGAGTTAAAGACTCCAGGGACCCATGTGATGATGGCGAATATACGAGTAGAACCGAATTTAATCGATAAAGTTAAAGCTGCTCAAGCTACAGACCTGGAGCTGATGCGTATGAGGAAGAAAGTGCAAGAAAGTGCTATGCCGGAAGCAAGAATCGATGAAGAAGGAATACTTCGAGTCAACTCCAGACTTTGTGTTCCTAACAACCCTGATTTAAAGTATGAAATCATGATGGAGGCGCACAACACACCATTTACAATCCATCCTGGAAGTACCAAAATGTATCATGATCTTTGTCATACATTTTGGTGGAGCAATATGAAAGAGAGATAGCGTTGTTTATCTCAAGGTGTCTAACTTGTCAACGAGTCAAAGCGGAGCATCAAGTACCAAAAGGTCCATTGCAACCACTTGAAATTCTAGAATGGAAGTGGGAGCACATTACCATGGATTTCGTTACCGGTCTTCCTAGGGTTTCTCAAGGTATTAATGCGATTTGGGTCATTGTTGATAGATTGACCAAGTCTGCTCATTTCTTACCGATACGAGAAACATATACACTTGAACGTCTTGCTCGTATGTACATAAACGAGATTGTAAGACTGCATGGTATGCCAGTATCCCTAGTTTCTGACCGAGACCCAAGATTCACTTCACGATTTTGGGTTAGTTTATAAAACGCTATGGGCACGGAGTTACGATTTAGTTCAGCATATCATCCTCAGACGGACGGACAATCAGAGAGGACTATTCAAACTCTTGAAGATCTATTAAGACTCTGTGTCTTTGACTTCAAGGGAAGTTGGGACAAGTTCTTACCATTGGTGGAGTTTTTCTACAACAACAGTTATCAAGCAAGTATTGGCATGGCTCCATTCGAAGCATTGTATGGAAGAAAACGTCGTTCTCCAGTATGCTGGGATGAGGTGGGTGAAGCAACGTTGTTGGGACCGGAGTTGGTACGTATGACTACAGAAAAGATTCAAACGATCCGACAACGTATAAAAACCTCACAAGATCGACAAAAGAGTTATGCTGATCTTCATCGAAAGGACGTGGAATTTGATGTAGGAGATCATGTGTTCTTACGTGTTGCTCCATGGAAAGGAGTTACGAGATTTGGAAAGAGAGGAAAGCTCAATCCTCGATTCATCGGTCCATTTTTAATCCTCGATCGAGTAGGAACTGTGGCTTATAGACTCGCTTTACCGCCAAGTATGTCTCGTGTTCATAACATTTTTCACATATCCATGTTACGCAAATATGTGGAAGACCCGAACCACATTATTGAGTTAGAACCGGACGAAATAGCGGAAGATTTGACGTATGAAGAAGTTCCTGTTCAAATCTTGGATAAGAAGGAACATATTCTACGCTCCAAGGTTATACCTCAAGTCAAAGTTTTATGGAGAAACCACGATATTTGGGAAATGACTTGGGAGTTAGAATCTGAAATGAAATCAAGGTATCCTTACCTCTTCGACATACCAGGTACGTACCCTAATTTCGAGGGCGAAATTTCATAAGAAGGGGAGGTTGTAAGACCCCAACTTTTATAAATAAAGATGAATTTTCTATAAATATCATTTTTGAATATTATGGAGTTAATTTGATATAATGTTATAGTTGTGGATAATATTTATAAATTTTGCAAAGTACGCAAGTTGTTATATAATATTCGATTGGCCGGGGAATATTCGTTTTAACAGGGAATATTCGTACAACGACACAATCATTGGTGGACCCCATAACGGAATTATTGTCGGATTGAGAAAACGACAAAAATATTTTATTAAAAATAACGGCGAAAATTTTACCATTGTTACTGTTGAACTACTCGGTAGTAAAAGTACAGTAATACGTGTGGTTGCATAGTAGCACACGGTATTGATTATTAATGCTTATGTGAGAAGTCACTCAGTTTGATTCAATTATTGTCAGTTAATAATATGAATTATTTAGCGATAATGATGTTTTGTTTTATTCGTATTATTAACGTAATAAAACAGAAACATCTTTTTATATAAAACAGAATACTTTATTAAAGTTATTCTATAAATAGAATATATTATATTTTATTTAAAAGATTTTTCTTTAAATATGGACCGTCAGATTAAAGTAATCAATCTGGACCGTTCATGGATTAGTTACTATGCATTCTATTTTTCTATAAATAGCAGCTCATTCCTTCATTATTTCTTACGAATTCACTGAACTCTAGAGAGAGAAACTATAGAGAGAGAGAAGAAGAGTATTCTGCTACTTAACTACTTCCTTATTTTAGCTCGTCTTTAAAACGGTAAGGGGTGTTATTCTTTCTTATTCATGAAGAGAACTGTTGTTATTCCATTTCTTATTATTCTGTTGGAATAACCTGTATACGCGGTCTACCCTATACTTGGTGACATTCTTCTTTATTTTGTTGGAACATCCTGTCTGTGTGTTTTACACCGGACCTGGTTCCGTTTTTTTATTATTCTGTTGGAACATCCTGTTTGTGTGTTTTACACCGGACCTGGTTCCGTTTTTATTATTATTCTGTTGGAACATCCTGTCTGTGTATTTTACACCGGACCTGATTCCGTCTTTATTATTATTCTGTTGGAATATCCTGTCTGTGCGTTTTACGCCGGACCTGGTTCCATTATTTATTATTCTGTTGGAATAACCTGTCTGTGCGGTCTATCGCATGCATGGTGATTTCTTTTGTTATTCTATTCTTTATTGTACTCAGTTGGTTAAGTTTTGACTTCTATACTCCATGAAATTTGTGGAATATCCTTGACATTTGCGCTTCATCTAGTATCTATTCATGAAAATATTCTCCTGATCATTCTTGAATTTTACTCCACAAAGTAGTATCATGTTGACAATTTGGACGTTGTTAATTCTTGGATAAATTAATTCTTGAACTTGTTTTTATTGAATTCTTATATCATTGTCATCATCCTCATGTTTATATTCTGTTGAAAGTCATCTGTGGCCTGTAGTGCATAGATGGACTTGGTATGATTATGATCAGGGATTATTCGGTGTAATCATGACCGTAATGTTACGAATGATGTGGTAAAAGTCGTCATTGGCCCGTAGTGCATTGATGGACAGTTGTTGGCATGATCATGACCATTAATGAATATACGAATATCCTTGGCCGTAGTGCAGGGGTGATTCGATGATGTGGATTATTTTATTAAGCTGAGTCTCAGCGATCACAGTGTTGGAAAATCTTTTAAATCATAAAAGATAGTAGAGTTTATTTTCTACTTGACTCTCTTAATGGATTGCTTGTTCCGCTACAGTTAAACTTGATGTCTATTATATTTTATCAGTTTAACATTGTTGAAGGCTAATGATAATTTATTCTGCATTATCTTAGTCATAATATTTCTTACTGGGCTAGTTGAGCTCACCCTTTCTTTCACTGTTCTCTTCAGGAAATGAGAACGTAGCTGGGGCAAGTCGGGGAACGGAGTGATGGTCCGAATGATAGTATTAGTTAGTAGTCCTCACTATTCTATGTAATGGTGTGTTAATAAATGTAATGAGGACTCCTTTTGAGTATGAATACTCTCTAGAAGATAATATTTGTATTCAAACTCACAGTTTATGTTTTGTCGTATTGTACACGACAGTTGTATTAGTAAGTTGTATTTGTATTCTGTACTATGTATCTGACGACCCAAGATGGGTGATGTATACCTAATTTTGGGGGCGTCACAATCACCAACTACGAAGCACCTCCATGGGGGATCAGAATTGTAAATAAAGCTGTAAAAGCTATCAACCGCCACAGAGGAAACTCCAGGCGGGACAAAATATACAGAAAGCTGTAAAAACGGTCAACCACCACGAAGTAAACTCCAGGTGGGACGAAATGTATATATATATATATATATATATATATATATATATATATATATAAAAAGCATGTAAACGCACCGGATATAAAATCCAGGCTCATCGGACAAAGTCCAACAACAGTTAATATATATAAGTATATATATTAAAGCAGTAAACGCACCGGATGTGAAATCCAGGCTCACTGAACAGAGTTCGATAGCAGTTCATATATATAATTATATATATAAGAAAGCAAGTAAACGCACCAAACCGAAGTTTAGGCTCATCGAACAAAGTTCGACACATAGTTAATATATATATATATATATATATATATATATATATATATATATATATATATATATTTATATATATTAAAGCAGTAAACGTTCCAGACCGAAGTCTAGGCTCATCGAACAAAGTTCGACATACAGTTCATATATATACATATATATATATATATATATATATATATATATATATATATATATACAGAAAGGATAAAGAGCATAATTCTTAAATAGCATAATGCCTTAAGTAGCATAATTTTATCAAAACGACGCCGTTTTATAGGGACGCGGTGGCATTTTTGTAAATACCATGCCACCGCGTATTTACAAAAATGCCACCGCGTCCCTATAAAACGGCGTCGTTTTGACAAAATTCTGCTACTTAAGGCATTCTGCTATTTAAGAATTCTGCTCTTGATCCTTCCTCTATATATATATATATATATATATATATATATATATATATATATATATATATAGAAAAGCAAATAAACGCACCAGACATAAGTCTAGGCTCATCGAACAGAGTTCGACACGCAGTTCATATATATAAATGTATATATATATATTCAAAAGCAATTAAACGCTCCAGACCAAAGTTTAGGCTCAATCGAGGCTTAACTCGATAATGTTAGTCATATGTATGTATATATATATATATATATATATATATATATATATATATATATATATATATATATATATATATATATATATATATACAGACTGGAATGAAACCACGGACCGAAGTCCGGGCAAAAGCAAGCAACACGACTCTCAACGTGTAGAAGGGTGTGTGCAAAGATGAAGAGAAAGACTCTAAATTGTGTGAGAAGGCTTACAACTGACTGCTAAAAAAAGCTTATATATCTTTAGAGTGGGTAAACACTGGCTTTTGTGGATACAAAAGAGGCTATATATAAGCTCACAGGTGTTTAAAAGGGGAAAGTACACTGCATGGGATGAGTGCAGAGCAAATTGGGCAGGGCTTCCTCGCCGTTTTTTCTTGCAAAATGGCCACCCCAAGCCCTTTGTTTATAGAGGATGGAGTCGCAGGTGTACCTGCTACTGGGCCGCAGGTGTACCTGCTGCTGCCCGGGGTGCCCCGGGCAGTGTGGGTCCCGCCGTGTCGAAGTACGTATACTCGGACAACGCGCTGTTCGCTCGGTCGCTCATAACTTTCAATCCGGGAGTCCGATGGAAGCGTGCCATATCATTCTGGAAAGCTCTTTCCGAGAGCTATACAATGACATATGATTTGCCCTTTTTTGATTCCAGGAAGATGGGTCCATGACCGAAATGGCATTTTCGAGTTTTTGTCAGGCAGTCCGTTGAGTCGTTTTGCGTAGTTTGCGCTCGGAAGTTAAGATATGGTTCTTGTGGGACTTCTATTGAAGTAATTTGAGTTGACATGAGTGTATTTGATGTGAGTTGAAGTTGAGTTAGCAAAATAACTATTTTGCCCCTCCCGGGGTTATCTCCGGTTTTCGCACAGTTGTAGCAGTCTTTTCTCAGGGTTATCTCTGAGGTTGTCATGTTGTTGACTCTGAATGTCCTCAGGGTCATCTCTGAGGTTGGCTTGACCTCCCGGGGTTATCTCCAGGGTTATCTCTGGAGTGTGAAAAAGACATTTTTGCCTTCCTGCATAGTTAGTAACAGGAAAAGAAAATTTTGAGTGTCTACAGATGCCCCTCTTTATCATGTTCATGCAATGCATTGGAATGGACATGATAAAGATTAGTAGACACTTGAAACATGACAAAGTATTTATAATGATGTAAATCGCAATGTAGTGAATGTTTATGATGAATGTGAAAATGTTTTCGCGAATCGCAATTCGTAAATCGCACATCGCATTTCGCACATCGCTTTTCGCATTTCGTATTTGGCCAAATCGCATCGTACATCACAACTCACACATCGTATTTCGCATATCGCATTTCGCAAATCGCAATGTTATGATGAATGTTTAAAATATTTTTGCAAATCGCTTTACCTTTACCGATAATTGCTGATGCCTATGCTGGCATTGACTCCAATGGTTTGGCATTTAATCGCTAATGCTTGTTTGATGAAGATAAGTTGAGATGTTTTCCATATCTCTGATGGGGATGACGTTCTGAAATCACCAGACCCTCCCGATGTATTCGTTGGTAGTTGCAACGGTGCCTACCTTGCTGATCACCAAACATTTTCGGTTCCCACTCGAACGGTGGTATACGAAGCTTTCATCGCTGAACTGTTTTGATGCCGCTGAATTGATGCCAATGGTCTTAGAATACCGGATCTTCCGATACCTTTGCTGAAGTAATATTCTACGGATTACTTCACTAGATTTCGCCTGATGTTACGCTAGATTGATGACAACCACCAGATGTCTCACCCTTTTTTGTTGTGATTTGGAGTTCCTTTCACTTTTGGGGGCAGGTGCCCCATTTCCTTGAGCTTTTGATTCGCAACTCCGGTTGAACTGATGACTTGAATGCCGCTGACATCCCTAGAAGGTGCAGCTCGCTATTTTGCTATCCAGATTTGAGTTTCGTTGTAGAGGTCTCGATTTTTGAGATTTTTTCCCTTCTTTCGTAGGGGCACGCTTATATCGCCATGATTTCTTTTAGGAGTTCTCCCCCTTCTTTTGATGAGAGGCTTATCCCGCCTTAAACTCCTTTCTTTCCTTGGAATCGCAAAATGCAGCAATCCTTTCGCATGTTCTTACCGGGGATTCATAGGACAAACTCTCTTTGTTGACCAAGTCGCTATTGAATAATATCTGAATCGCCATTGAGATGATGATAAACCATGATGATGGGGATGACTGGTGCATTTTCCACTATAGGATGGTTGATAAATGCCCTAGTGTCGAGTTGTCGCTGCTTTCGAGATTGCCCCCAATCTTGTCGTAAGGGATTCAATATCCGGTTGTCGCCAATTTTGAAATTGCCCCAGCCTTGCTCGTTGTCTGGGGTAGTTGCTTTGACAGATGGGCTGATTAGACGTCGAGATCGCGAGAAGCTTTTATCTCTGTACCATATGGTGAACAGGTAGTGGATGTGGGCTTTAATGTTGACAGCTCTTTCTGGTAGAAAAGTCGCTTTGGTTGAGAGAGATGATGCTCTAACTCATAGGGATACCGGTGTTGTTGAGCGGGATGAGGCCAGATCATCCATAGATGTAGTGATTATTGAATGGGATAACGCTATATCTGCCCGAAATATAACATGTAGTTGGCGGTGGATTTGTTGGCTCGTGTAGAGACCCTTTGGCTGGAAATCACAGCGTTACCTCCTTCTTCTAAGAGGGAATTCATGTTTGACTTGATAACCCACATATACACTGATTGTAGATGGTCTTATATTTTCCTGCACAGACTAGCTTAGCCATTTTGTCATGGACAGTACACATTGTATATATCAAACAATATTATATATGGCAGGGAAATATATGTTGATTCACTTCCCTTTTAGTTGTGCCTTGCTACTTGCTTGATGTTTGCTTGTTTCTCCAGGACTTTATGATCTGGATGTATTCTGAACTCCTCCTTGATGGATGGACAGTGAGATGTCTCAAGATTTTTAAAATGGATCGTCGATCTGTGTATTCCCTACCATCTTTGGTGTCTTGGGACTAATTTCTATATGTGGCTATGGATAAGATTGGTTTTTGTTTTTTCTGTGGTGAGACCGGACCATATAAGATGGCTGCCTACGTACTCCCATTTATTGAGGAGATCAGGTCGACGTAGTTCGCCCATGTACAGGGCGGATTGCTGATGAAAAGTTTTAATCCCGTATACGGGATAAATTGAAGGTGTGAAAGGTTTAATCCCTGGTGGGATAAACTGAATGTGTGAAATGAAGTGAAACCAGGCTGCTGGTTTAAAAACTGTGTTTTTCCCTGAGGGGCAGATGGGTAAAAAGGAAAGGCGGTATGTAGTGAGGGTTAAAGAACCTGAAATGACTGGTGATCTGATGATCCAAAACCATGATGTTCGCTTTATGGTAACCTCAGACATAGTACCGTTTCACGATGTCTGAATTGATGAGTTACGAAAATTCATCGCCGTCCATTTCCTATAATCTGAAAGTGCCTCCTGTCAATACCTCCTTGACAATAAACGGGCCTTCCCAGTTCGGGAAGAATTTTCCTTTTGACTGAGCTTGGTTGTCAATGATCTTTTTTCGAAATCAAGTTGTGTTGATTGAACTGCCGTAGTCGGACTTTTCTGTTGTAGGATCTTCTTTACAAGTAGAGGGTCGCTCATGTGTGGGCCATATACTCCCCCATGGATTTTATCCATGAGCCTCTGAGCTTGGTCCTCGTCCATACGTCTGAGGAGACCTCGATCTGAATCTCTTTTCATATAGTGCATCTCCGTTCAGGTAGAATTTTATAGCAAGTTGATGGATCCGCCTTTTCTCAATCGGGCTCGCCTCAGCAGGTGTAGATCCATCTCGTAAGTACTTCTTGATGTGTTGATACCAAGGATGTTGGGTGGGAGGTAGGTCATCCCATACTTTTTAATGGAATTCCCATAGGCTGGAGCTTTTTGTTGCGCAAATGTGAGGGTTGGCATGTCTTCCTTGTCATGTATGTTGATCAAGGAGGCCAAGGTTGCTAGTGCACCTGCAAAGTCATTTTTATTACGAGGAATGTGTAGAAAGGAGATTTCTTCGAACTCTAAGACCATATGTAGAACCTGCCGATGGTAAGGCAGCAAATGTAGAACCTGTTGAAGAGTTTTTTTTCTTTTTTTTTCTTTTTTTTCTTTATTTTATGCATTAGATTGTGGAAAAGAGTCCTATGGCTCACTGATAGGTAACTCCGGCATTGATGAGGCCAAATGATAATCGTCCGTAGCAAAAGGTTCCCCAAGGAGTGATGAAAACAGTTTTCTCACGATCTTCCTCAGCAACCACGATTTGATGGTACCTCGCAAAGCAATCAGCAAAGGAGTACATGTCGTATCGAGCGGTATTGTCAACAAGTATGTGGATGAATGGCATGGGAAAGCTGTCTTTGAGACAAGCTTTATTCAAATCTCTGTAATCCACACATACTCGCATATTCCTTCCCGGTTTCGGAACGGGGACTATGTTGGATAGCCATTCAGGGTATGTTGACACCATGATGATGCCGGCTTGAAATTGTTTCACAATTTCTTCTTTAACTTGTAACCTCCACTCAGGTTTTAATCGCCTGAGCTTCTGCCTGACTGGCTTGAATTCCCCTTTGATGGGAATGCGATGAATGACAATGTCAGTGGATAAACAGACCATGTCTTCGTGAGACCATGCAAACACATCCTAGAATAGGGTCAATAGAGTACCTATGTCATTCCTTTGGTTTGGAGTGAGGTCTGTACCAATCTGGATTTATTTGGGATTTTCTAAGATTCCGAGGTTTGAAAGAGGTGGTTTGATCAAGATTTGGCTTGGGTTTGTCTTCAACCCATTCTTTGATCTCCTGAGGTATCTTATAGTCCTCTTGTATTTCCATCAAGTTTGAGTCCGACTTTACATCAAAGTTATAGTCCTTGTGGAGAATAGGCACCTCATCAGCAAGTACAGACACATCTAAATTCAGAGTCCTAAAACAAAATATGCTTTCACTTAGTATATAACACTGTTCAATCACACAAAGTGTTAGCCTGTAATGACAAAAGTAACTGCTAATACTGTACAAAAAAAGTAAGTAGTTATTGCTATCTACAAGGTAGAGAGAGTTTCTTCCCTTTTTACCCTCGTTGGCAAATGCAAGGAGTGCTTCTCCAATTGTCGAGGGCAAAGTCTTGGTGGACTGCAGTGATGGAGGGGCTATCATCAACCTCCTTCTCCCGAATGATGACCATTACGTCTGGGCAATCATCGTCTGGGGTGTATTTGTTTGAGAAGTGTTTGTTTGGGTTTTTGTTTGGTTTGACCGCACCATTGATGGCTGCCTACGTACTCCTATAGAAGAGGAGATCAGGTCTTTCGTAGTTCAGGATTTGGTTTGAAAATGTTCAAAGGGGTGAGTGGTAAGAAGAGTGTAGAGACGTTTTTTATTTTGTTTATTTATTTACATGCATGGAAATAAAAGGCATACTACGAAGAAAGTTATACCGTTCCAATATTTTCTAGAACTCGTAACTTTATCCCCTAGATCTTCATCTTCTTAGCTAGTTGAGGCCTGATAGTCCAGTTGTTAGTGGTTATGTTGCCTTCAGGGCTCGTTATCCCTTGATTCTGAATGTCTTCGCTTGTGGCCATAACTTGATCGCTTCCTGATTCAATACACTCCTCAGGGATGCTTGAAATGGACACATCGCAAAAAGGGATGAACTCTAGATTCTTTAATGGGTTGGATTCCCCGACAATCTCACCACCTTTTTCTTCATCTATTCCTTCGCCTTCTTCATGGGTTTCAAAGGATTCAACCATGAAATCTCCCTCGAACTGTTGTTGCATTTCCTGCAAAGAACTTTCCTTTTTGGCTTTTTCTCCCTTGGAAAGGATTAGTATTTCCTCCGCATCATCCAACGTGATAAAATCAGGAACGTGGTTGATATCTTGGAACCATAGGACGTTTAATGTTGGTGGGGGAATCTCCTTTGGGGATGCCTTTGTCTCTTCTGTTATTTCTTGCATTAGGATCAGTCCACCTTATGTGCTGGCAGAATTGTCGCTCATAGCCTTCACCTCATTTGAATTGCCTGTCTCGAATGGACATCTTAAGCTTTTTATTTCCTTTTCGCCTTTTTTGGTTATGGGAAATTCTATATCCAACTCTCCATTTTCAATGAGATCCTGGATTTTATGTCGCAAAGACCAGCATTCTTCAGTCGTATGTCCAAGTGAATTAGAATGGTAAAGACATATCTTGGTGGAGTCATAACTCTTTATCTTGGGCTTTATAGGAGGCAGCAACTCAGTAATCCTTCCTTCGCTTATCAGAAGGTGTAGCATTTCTTCATTGGATTTGCTCAGAGGGGTGAATTTTTGAACTCTTTTGGAGGTTGTTTGATCTTTCATCTTTGAGAATTCACATTCCCTCGATCGGTTCTTCCACTGGCGAGATCTTCTAGCAATTTTATCATCCCCTTTTTCTTGTATTTTCAGCCGGGTACTTCGATTCCACGGGATTTGGTGATCACTGCACAAATCTCATCTATCTATCTACCCATAAAAATGCAAACCATACAATAGATAGAATTAAAATCTTCTCCTTAAAAGGATTACATCATCCGGAATAATAAATACAATCCCAGGTTAAACTAACCTTAAAACATCTGTGCGGAATTCTAACAATAAGTCTTAAACAACATTATTAAGTAAAGTCTAACATAAATACATTATCAATAAAATAACAAGTCATATCAAATAACAAGTCTCCATCATTTGCTAACTTTGCCCTTGCCCTTACTAGTGGAAGGTTCGTCAGCTCTTTCGTTCTTAACTGCAATGTTATTATTAAGCAAGAGTGAGCACAAATGCCCACAAGTATAACAATGAAATAACAGTATAATAACATGCAAATAAATCAAAGACATCTGAATAAAAGCTCAACTTTTGAATCAAGAGTGAATAACAAGAATCAAAAGAATTCTGAGTGTCATAAGACCTTGAACTATGTCCTAGGTTAACAAGGGTTATACTTGAAACCTTTAACAGTCATAAGACTATGGACCTTCTTCTCGTACTTAGGGGGATCAGTCCTTAGTACCATACTGTGCACAATATCTTAACGCTAAGCGTAAATAATCCCCTATACAGGGTTGTTCATCTCAATTTGACATTCGAGTCCACACCAAAGGAAGTTTGGTTTGGATAATTCTTCAAGGGTTTTGAAATTTAGAACGCTCATCAACTATGGACTAGTTGAATCATTAAGGTTTCACTAGTCTAATAAGGTTCCACAATAATTGATATTCGAATTGAATAATAATCTCAAAAGTATACAATAGGACAATTATTGTATAACTGAATCATGCTCTGGAAAGATAATAAATCTTTAATATCATGTTTGAACTAGAATAATAACAATGATAATTTGTTCAAGATAAATAATAAACTTGAACAATAATGACAAATAGGGTTAGAAAACTTGCTCAAATTTAAGAGTTTAAGTTTAGGAAACTTGCCTCGCGCGTAGATTATACTTTAACTAAGCACGTTCTTTGAATTAAATCCTACATACTATTCACATACACAATACCAGTTAATTATAACTTAATTAATCATCATAAACTCTTTCTTTTTGTCTAATTTAATTATTGACTATACTTAATCAATTTATCACATTAACTGTCACATAATATCACTTCATAAATAATCAAGCTAATTTTGTATTCAATAATTCAATTCACATGTAATTATGTTATTTACATGTTAAACAACTATTTTTATCATTACATTATTCTTCTATCATATTTTCATGTTCATTACATCAATTCACTAACACTTGTTGGACTTTAATATTTTAAAAATCTCATTTCTAAATTTTATGGGGAGTGGCGTTGCGGCGCCACGTTTGTACTGGCTCTTGGCGCTGTGGCTCCGTGGCGCTGCGGTCTGATACTTGGCGCTGTGGCGCGATGGTGCTGCGGCGCGGGACTTCAGTTCTGGAGTTGGCGCCGCGGCGCGAGACTCCAGAATTTGATTCCCAGTTCGCGAAGAACACAGAGTTCAGTGAAAAGGACACCAAATAATCATTAATTTCAGTAATTTAACATACGCACATGTTAATATTCACATATAATCATTACCCAACATCTGTAAAGTAATTTTAACCCATTAAAACACATAATCACAGAATTAAAACATAAAAATTTCCACTGTTCTTGATGTTCTTGAAGTATTGAACATAAATTCCTAAAATTCAACGCCACAGATTCGTTATAAAGCCAAATCCGTTCATTTAAGGCTTGGTCTCTTCGTATCAACATGCATAATAATGTAGGAGTGTAAAATTTAGGGATAATATACGATCACTACATAAAATTTCACGTATAAGGCTATATGGCCAAAACCCAAACTCTGTAATTTTGCAGCAATCATATACGACGTAAAATTATGAATTGATGATAAGGAATTATATACAATATATATTAAAACACATTAAAATGACATCTTAACACATATATGCACATAACTCACACAATTTCAATTACAGAGACATAACAGAGGTTTTGAAAGCCATTTTCTAGAAAACTTAAAAGACGTAACTTGAAATTTATGAAGGAGGAGATTACCCTGAAGAGTATAAGGTATAATATAGGAAATGAATTGAAACTCTTTCTCAGACTTTTCTCAAACACCAAGCAAACTTTCTCACAATTCTTCTCAAACTCTCTCTGGTATTTTTATCAGACTTAGAAAGATAATGAAAGAAAAGAAAAATACGTCGTATTCAAATAGGAAGGATCAGACGCGCGTTGGTGGTCAGTTACCCAGTCATGGGTTAACTGACCTTAACCCCTCTTAGTGCCACGTTTGGCTAGCAACTAAGTTAAAAACTCTTTATTTTAATAAAACCTTTTATCATATAGTTTAATTAATGTCACACTCCTTATAAAATAAATCCCATATTTTATTTAATTTACTTTAAATAAAATATAATAATTTCTCATAAATTCACATAGTCACATAATTAAATATCTCATTAATAAATGATGACAATTTATTAAATCTCTAATTAATAATTAAATTAATTAAAGTAACATCATGTTTAATTAAATAATTCATTTAATTCATTAAGCTCACATAATTACATATTTGAATAATAATTATTCTCCACAATTGCATCAATTAATTATTAAATCTAATAATTAAATCATCAAAAATATTTATTTAATTTAATAAATATTAAAATTAATTTACAAAATTCTCGTTCGTCACATCTTTCCCCCCTTAAAAGGATTCTGTCCCCAGAATCACGACTCAATAAATTAGACCCGTTACATTCTCCCCCCTTACAAAGATTCTGTCCCTAGAATCGCATACACATAATTAAGTAAATAAATGAGGGTAATTCTTCATCATATTCTCTTCCAGTTCCCACGTAGCTTCTTCAGCGTTGTGGTTTCTCTAAATTACCTTAACTGAAGGTATAACTTTATTTCTCAGAACTTGTTCTTTTCGGTCGACAATTTGGACAGGAATTTCTTCGTAAGATAAGTCTTTCTCAAAATGTAGGGGTTCGTATTCAATTACATACTTGTAATCGGGTTTGTAGGGTCGCAACACAGAAACGTGGAAGACGTTATGGATATTCTCGAGTGCTGGAGGTATGACTACCTCATACGCAACTTCTCCGATTCTTCTCAGTACTTCAAAGGGTCCAATGAATCTTGGGCTCAATTTCCCTTTCTTTCCGAATTTGATCTTTCCTTTCCAGGGAGAGACCTTCAAGAAAATATAACTACCTGATTCAAACTCGATATTTTTACGATGTGGGTCAGCGTATTTTTTCTGTCGATCTTGAGCCGCTACCAGTTGTGCTCAGATTATTTTGACTATTTCTGCTGTCTGCTGTACCAATTCTGGCCCTAGCAATTGTCTCTCACCAACTTCATCCCAGTAAAGCGGAGTTCTGCACTTTCTGCCGTATAAAGCTTCATAAGGCGGCATGCCAATACTAGCGTGGTAACTGTTGTTGTAGCCGAACTCTACTAATGGTAGGTGATCATCCCAATTTTCTTTAAAGTCCATCACACAGGCTCTTAGCATATCTTCTAATGTATGAATCGTTCTCTCACTCTGTCCGTCTGTTTGAGGGTGGTAAGCTGTACTCATTCGTAATTGCGTACCCATGCATTCTTGAAGACGTTTCCAGAAATTTGATGTGAAGCGCGGATTCCTATCTGAAACAATTGATACCGGAACTCCGTGCCTCGAAACAATCTCTTTTACGTATAGCCTAGCCAACTGATCTAAGTTGAGTCTTATTTTGATCAGAAGGAAGTGTGCAGATTTTATCAGTCGGTCAACGATAACCCATACTGCGTCGTAGCCTTTCTGAGTCGTCGGAAGGCCAACCACGAAATCCATTGTAATATGCTCCCATTTCCATTCTGGGATTTCTAATGGTTGAAGTAATCCACTTGGTCTCTGATGTTCTGCTTTTACCTTCTGACAGGTCAGACACTTGGCAACACATTCTGCAACATCACGTTTCAAATTCGGCCACCAAAAATGCTGTCGAAGATCTTGGTACATTTTGGTACTACCAGGGTGAATCGAATATTGTGAACTATGAGCCTCGCTTAAAATATCTTCCTTAATCTCTTGTACTGGCGGTACCCAAATTCTACTCTCAAATCTCAGTATTCCTTCCTTATCCATCTTAAATCTCGGTTCGGTTCCTTCAGATATCTTCTTTGTCACCTTTTTACATTCATTATCTTGAAACTGAGCCTCCTTCACTTTATCTAGTAGAGTTGTACCAGATTGCATCTGAAATAGCTTCTCATCAATCTCCATTGGATACTTCACATCCAATTTCAGTTTCTCCATTTCTGTGATTAGCTCCTCCTGAGCAGTCAACATCCTCAATTTCTCACGACCCTTTCTACTTAAGGCATCGACAACCACATTCGCCTTACCCGGATGGTATAAAATCTCACAGTCGTAATCCTTGATTAATTCCAACCATCTCCTTTGACGCATATTCAAATCCTTCTGTGTGAAAATATATTTCAAACTCTTGTGGTCCGTATATATCTCACACTTCTCCCCGTAGAGATAGTGCCTCCAAATTTTTAAAGCAAAAACAACTGCAGCTAACTCCAAATCATGGGTCGGGTAACCCTTCTCGTAGTCCTTCAACTGTCGTGATGCATACGCGATGACTTTACCGTTTTGCATTAGCACACAGCCAAGTCCTTTATTCGACGCATCACTAAAAATAATAAAATTGCCTGTATCATCCGAAAGAGATAACACAGGTGCCGTACTCAACCTCTTCTTTAATTCTTTAAAGCTCTCCTCACACTTCTCCGTCCAAACAAATTTCACAGCTTTTCGAGTTAAATTCGTTAACGGAGTTGCGATCTTGGAAAAATCTTGAATGAATCTTCTATAATATCCCGCCAATCCAAGAAAACTTCTTACTTTTGACGGCATTCTCGGCTGATCCCAGTTAATCACGGCTTCTACTTTGAATGGATCTACCGAAATTTCGTCTTTATCGATCACGTGACCAAGAAATTATACTCGCTCGATCCAGAATTCGTATTTCAAAAATTTAGCATATAACTTCTCCCTTCTCAATACTTCCAACGTTAACCTCAAATGTTCTTCGTGTTCTTCTTTAGTTTTGGAATATACCAGAATGTCGTCTATAAATACCACCACGAATTTGTCCAAAAATGGCTTGAACACACCATTCATTAGTCCCATAAATGCTGCAGGAGTATTCGTTAGACCAAACGACATTACTAAAAATTCATAGTGACCGTATCGCGTTCTGAATGATGTCTTCGGTACATCCTCTGGCCTCACCTTCAATTGGTGATAACCACTCCTCAAGTCTATCTTGGAAATGTATCTTGCTCCCTTTAATTGATCAAACAGATCGTCGATTCTTGGTAATGGATATCTATTCTTAATCGTGACCTTGTTCAGTTCTATGTAGTCAATGCAGAGCCGCATCGATCCATCCTTCTTTTTCACGAATAACACCGGCGTTCCCCACGGTGATACGCTCGGTTGAATATACTTTTTATCCAGTAATTCTTGTAGTTGGACCATCAGTTCTTTCATCTCTATTGGTGCCATACAGTATGGTGCCTTCGATATTGGAGTGGTTCCGGGCGCCAAATCGATCACGAAATCTACCTCTCTATCTGGTGGAAGTCCTGGTAAATCGTCTAGAAATACGTCGACGAAGTCCCTCACAATCGGTATTTCTTCTACCTTCGAATTCTCTTTTCGACTGTCAACTATGTAAGCTAAGTATCCTACATAGCCTTGTCTTAACAACCTCTTGGCCTGCATCATCGTCAGACAACTCGCTTGTCTAGGCGACTTGCTACCATAAAACCCAACCTTTGACGGAGTCATAAGGTTAATACGCTTCTTCTGGCAGTCAATTACCGTCCCACAATTGAATAACCAATCCATACCCAAAATAACGTCAAATTCCCCAAGCCGAATAGGGATAAGATCTACGTTCATGATATTACCCTTAATGTCCACCCTACAGTTCTTAAACACGTACTTAACAGGAATTATCTCTCTATTCGCAATTTCTATATTCATGGGATATTCCAACTCATCCATAAGCAAATCTAAACTATTAGTAAAGTCTTCGGATATAAAGGAACAAGTAGCACCCGAATCAAATAAAACATAAGCATTAATTTCATTGATCGGAACCTGACACCACCTCACGAGACTGGATTGCGTCCTGCACTGTCATATTGAAAGTTCTGGCGGTCGGTCGGTTTGTTGCAGGTGGTCCGGTAATGGTTAAGGTATTTTCACTGCTATTTCCACGGTTAGCTCCTTGCACTGCTCCTCCTGATCCCTTTTTGGGGCAATCTCTTGCTAGATAATCCTGAGAACCACAGTTAAAACAAGCACCCTTCTTTGGGTTTGGACAGTTTGGTGCTATGTGGCCTTCCTGACCACAATTGTAGCACACTCGCTTCCCTTTCATGCAAACTCCAAGATGATCTTTTCCACAGTTTGAGCACGCTTCAATTTTCTTCTTCTACCCTCCTTGTTGACTTACAGCTGACGAGTTATCCGTCTACTTCCTCTTCTGATTATGACTACTCTCAGTGTTACTCCCACCAGTCTTGTTATTTCTTTCACCTTCACTCTTCTTCTTCTTTTGCTCTTGATTGTACTTGGTCACCGCATCGCTCCCACCTTCAGCGAGGATGGCCTTATCAATGTGTTTATCTGAAACATTGACACCTTACTGTAAACCCAAGGCTTTAGTCCTTGTTCAAATCTTCTGGCCTTTCTTTCGTCAGTGTGTACTTGGTACGGGGCAAACCTTGCCAACTCATCGAATTTAGCTGCGTATTCAGGTACGCTCATGTTTCCTTGCTTCAGTTCCAGAAATTGAATTTCCATCTGATTCTGCGAACTAGTTGGGAAGTACATTTCGAAAAATATTTCTTTAAATCTCTCCCACGTAATTACACCTTCACCTCCTCGCACTTTGTTTGCTTGCCACCAGTAGCTAGCCTCAGACTTCAGCATAAACGTTGCGAAAGCAGTCTTCTGGTCTTCTCTAACCCTAGCAACATCGAATACTTTCTCCATTTCTATGACCCACGTTTGAGCCTCGATTGGGTTCCTGGAACCTTTGAACTCTGGCGGTCCCACCGCCTTGAAGTCTTTAAACGTTGTGTTTGGTGGAGCTTGAGGTTGATTGTTCATTACTCCCGTCAGTAAGTTCACCAACTGTTGAACAGGATTAGCGTTGGCGTTATTGTTATTATTGGTTGACTCTTCCTGAGCCGGTTGACGTTGTTGTCTTCTTCTTGGCGGCATATTTCTGATAAAATAAATGCTTATTAGGACTTTATTTATTTCTCTAAATAGTTAAGGCATTACTCAACAATTTAACACATCATCTCAAACAACTTAATATATTTAATTCAACTCAAAGTTTTAACATCAAACTATAGCATAACTGCTATTTACATCAACTATCCTGGAATAAAGAATCCACAGGACTTAAAATATTAACATATTCCTTCGTTCATAAACACATCAGAATTTACATATAAAAACTAATTAAGTCTTTCACACAATTAAACGGATTCTAATCCTGTCTATCAAGGTGCTAAATAGCCTTGCCACGCTCCTCATCCATGATATGAGACATCATCCTGCGATCCAGTATATACGACGGAAGTCCTTCGAACTGGATGGGGTATCTCAAAACTCGTTCCTGAGCCTCATCTATTGCATGATTAAGTGTGGAATATGTCTCTTCAAGCTTTACCTTCTTTGCGCGACTATCATCTTCTGCACGATCAGCTCGACGTGATTCTCTTACCCATCCTTCCTCTGCTATTTTTAGTCTTCCGGTTGTTTCTTTCAGTTCCTTTTTCAGCTTCTCTATCTTCTCGGTCTTATCTTCGGTTTGACCCTTCTCATGGACCAAATCCCATTCTACATTTCCCAATCGTGAGTGAAGAGTCGAAATCTCCCTCTCCTTCTCCTCTAAAGTAGACTGCTGAACAGTCGCTCGCTCAGTCAATTCCTGAACCTCGTCTTGTAATTCCACGTTATGGTCGTATAACGTGTCATACATCTCCGCATCAACGGTGTACCGTGGTAACTCCTCTTCTTCCTCTTCCTCATCAAACTCCTCCCCAGGATCAGTCTCGGGCTCATGCTCCTGACCAACAACGGTGATCAATGAAAATGACTCCCTCTGAACTAACTGTTCCCTAATAACATGTATGTCTCGGGGCTCCTCCTCTGTAGGTACTATAGGTAATCCGGGTTCTTCCTCCCTAGCTTGACTAGCTTCTCCAACATTCGTCATCCTGACAACAAAATTTTAAGTTTTAGTTATTAAGTCGTACTAACGAGCACATAAATTAACACATAAACACATAATGTGTTTTATTATCTTTAATGAATTACCAAAATTCATTTCTTAAAACTCGATAAGAGTTTTTCTTTACTATCTTCTTTTTATAAGGTTACTACCAAAGGTTGTTCCCCCACCTAAGGTTCATAACCTACAGCTTTGATACCAACCTGTGACACCACCAAATCCGGGTACTTCGATTCCACGGGATTTGGTGATCACTGCACAAATCTCATCTATCTATCTACCCATAAAAATGCAAACCATACAATAGATAGAATTAAAATCTTCTCCTTAAAAGGATTACATCATCCGGAATAATAAATACAATCCCAGGTTAAACTAACCTTAAAACATCTGTGCGGAATTCTAACAATAAGTCTTAAACAACATTATTAAGTAAAGTCTAACATAAATACATTATCAATAAAATAACAAGTCATATCAAATAACAAGTCTCCATCATTTGCTAACTTTGCCCTTGCCCTTACTAGTGGAAGGTTCGTCAGCTCTTTCGTTCTTAACTGCAATGTTATTATTAAGCAAGAGTGAGCACAAATGCCCACAAGTATAACAATGAAATAACAGTATAATAACATGCGAATAAATCAAAGACATCTGAATAAAAGCTCAACTTTTGAATCAAGAGTGAATAACAAGAATCAAAAGAATTCTGAGTGTCATAAGACCTTGAACTATGTCCTAGGTTAACAAGGGTTATACTTGAAACCTTTAACAGTCATAAGACTATGGACCTTCTTCTCGTACTTAGGGGGATCAGTCCTTAGTACCATACTGTGCACAATATCTTAACGCTAAGCGTAAATAATCCCCTATACAGGGTTGTTCATCTCAATTTGACATTCGAGTCCGCACCAAAGGAAGTTTGGTTTGGATAATTCTTCAAGGGTTTTGAAATTTAGAACGCTCATCAACTATGGACTAGTTGAATCATTAAGGTTTCACTAGTCTAATAAGGTTCCACAATAATTGATATTCGAATTGAATAATAATCTCAAAAGTATACAATAGGACAATTATTGTATAACTGAATCATGCTCTGGAAAGATAAAAAATCTTTAATATCATGTTTGAACTAGAATAATAACAATGATAATTTGTTCAAGATAAATAATAAATTTGAACAATAATGACAAATAGGGTTAGAAAACTTGCTCAAATTTAAGAGTTTAAGTTTAGAAAACTTGCCTCACGCGTAGATTATACTTTAACTAAGCACGTTCTTTGAATTAAATCCTACATACCATTCACATACACAATACCAGTTAATTATAACTTAATTAATCATCATAAACTCTTTCTTTTTGTCTAATTTAATTATTGACTATACTTAATCAATTTATCACATTAACTGTCACATAATATCACTTCATAAATAATCAAGCTAATTATGTATTCAATAATTCAATTCACATGTAATTATGTTATTTACATGTTAAACAACTATTTTTATCATCACATTATTCTTCTATCATATTTGCATCTTCATTACATCAATTCACTAACACTTGTTAGACTTTAATATTTTAAAAATCTCATTTCTAAATTTTCTGGGGAGTGGCGCTGCGGCGCCACGTTTGTACTGGCTCTTGGCGCTGCGGTCTGATACTTGGCGCTGTGGCGCGGTGGCGCTGCGGCGCGGGACTTCAGTTCTGGAGTTGGCGCCGCGGCGCGAGACTCCAGAATTTGATTCCCAGTTCGCGAAGAACACAGAGGTCAGCGAAAAGGACACCAAATAATCATTAATTTCAGTAATTTAACATACCCACATGTTAATATTCACATATAATCATTACCCAACATCTGTAAAGTAATTTTAACCCATTAAAACATATAATCACAGAATTAAAACATAAAAATTTCCACTGTTCTTGATGTTCTTGAAGTATTGAACATAAATTTCTAAAATTCAACGCCACAGATTCGTTATAAAGCCAAATCCGTTCATTTAAGGCTTGGTCTCTTCGTATCAACATGCATAATAATGTAGGAGTGTAAAATTTAGGGATAATATACGATCACCACATAAAATTTCACGTATAAGGCTATATGGCCAAAACCCAAACTCTATAATTTTGCAGCAATCATATACGACGTAAAATTATGAATTGATAATAAGGAATTATATACAATATATATTAAAACACATTAAAATGACATCTTAACACATATATGCACATAACTCACACAATTTCAATTACAGAGACATAACAGAGGTTTTGAAAGCCATTTTTTAGAAAACTTAAAAGACGTAACTTGAAATTTCTGAAGGAGGAGATTACCCTAAAGAGTATAAGGTATAATATAGGAGATGAATTGAAACTCTTTCTCAGACTTTTCTAAAACACCAAGTAAACTTTCTCACAATTCTTCTCAAACTCTCTCTGGTATTTTTATCAGACTTAGAAAGATAATGAAAGAAAAGAAAAATACGTCGTATTCAAATAGGAAGGATCAGACGCGCGTTGGTGGTCAGTTACCCAGTCATGGGTTAACTGACCTTAACCCCTCTTAGTGCCACGTTTGGCTAGCAACTAAGTTAAAAACTCTTTATTTTAATAAAACCTTTTATCATATAGTTTAATTAATGTCACACTCCTTATAAAATAAATCTCATAATTTATTTAATTTACTTTAAGTAAAATATAATAATTTCTCATAAATTCACATAGTCACATAATTAAATATCTCATTAATAAATGATGACAATTTATTAAATCTCTAATTAATAATTAAATTAATTAAAGTAACATCATGTTTAATTAAATAATTCATTTAATTCATTAAGCTCACATAATTACATATTTGAATAATAATTATTCTCCACAATTGCATCAATTAATTATTAAATCTAATAATTAAATCATCGAAAATATTTATTTAATTTAATAAATATTAAAATTAATTTATAAAATTCTCGTTCGTCACAGCTTTGATCTTCTTCATTTAGCTGGCTCATCGTGGAGTCCTTTTTCTCTTGGCTTTCTGATAGTTGAGTGAAAAATTACTTTGTTTCCTGATGTTGGCGCACTATTAGCCTAGCCAGCAGGTTTACTTGATTCTGGATCGCATCCAATTTTCGCATTACTGGTATACCCTCCTCCGAGTTTTCACACTCTAGGACATTTGTTATGTGCCTTTGGGGGTATTCCTCCATCCTTCGTATGTACTTACGAATTGGATACCTTTTAGCGCTTCCTGACCAGATCATGTTTACTTCTTCCGTATCATGTCGCAACGGAAGGTTGGTATTGATATTTTGTTGGTCAGATTGTTCGACCACAATATTGCCACTTTCGATCAGATTTTGAATCTTATGTTTTAAGGACCAACAATCCTGTGTATTGTGTCCTGGAGACCCTAAGTTGTAAGCACACCTTTGGCTTGGATTGTATCTTTTGCTCTCTGGTTCCAGAGGTGGGGCTAATTCGGTAATTTTCTTGTGATCCATTAATATCGCCAATACATGTTCAATGGAATCGCCCAGTGGAGTGAATACCGATTTTCTGTTCTTTCAAAAAAATTTTCCTGTCTGGGCATTGGCTGAATGTAGCCTGTTGTTGAGATGGCAGATTGTCTTGTATTTTCCAAATGGGGGGACTGTATGTTGGTCTCCTAGCTTGCCCCTGTACAACAAGGGATACATCTTTAATGCCTTTATCAGGTACATTCTTGGGTTCACTTGCATATTTGCCAGTCTGTATATGCTTGGCGACTGCTTCCAAGGCAGTGAAGTTTTTAATCTTGCCTGCCTTCAGGCCCATCTCAGCCATTTCGCCGTGTTTGATCATTTCTGAGAATGGCTTTCCTATGCCTGCTAGGATCCTCTCATAGTAAGGAGCCTCTTGGATATCAATAAATGTCATTACCATCTCAGTTTCTGTCATTGATGGAATGACTTGCGCTGCTAGATGTCTCCACCTTTGGGCATATTCTTAGAAAGATTCAGTACTTTGCTTTTTCACTTTAGTCACTTGATATCGATCCGGTGCCATTTGTGACTGAAAACTGTACTGATTTAGAAAGGCGTGGGCCAATTCTTCCCAGTTGTGGACTTTGGCATTGTCAAGTCGGGCATACCAAGCTTTAGCTTCTCCAGTGAGACTCTTTTGAAAAAGTTGCATTCTGAGGCTTTCATTTTCAGCATAAAACCCCAGTTCGCCAATGTACACTTTTAGGTGCGTATAGGGATCGCCTGCCCCATTGTACTTTTCAACTCTGGGACTTTGAATTTGGTAGGATATTGAGCCCCTGGGAATATACAGAGATCTGAATAGGTGACACTCCCATAATTTTTAGTCCCTTTAATTGACCAGATGGTATCCTCCATTTGTTGGACTTTCTTTCTTATATCCCCAGTTTCTCGATCATCCCTGAGATTTGTGATTTCTTTATTGGAATGAGGTTTAGATATCTGGGTTTCCATCTTTTTACCAATGCCCTGACTGCCCCCTAGTGTGAAGGACTCTGATTGAGTAGGCATTGTCTGGCCCTGGGTATTTTTACTTTGATCTTTTAGAAAGACAACCAATTCTGCTATCTGATTCCTTAATCCTTCAAACTCCTCTCAAGAAACAGGAGTAGGATCAGGCTGGCCCGGTGTAGCCATGCCTGACGGTGGGATCAGTGCCTTCTTGGACTTTAAACGGGTAACGGGACCGATTGCTTCCCTGTGAAAGACTTGCATAGTCTAGTCTTTAGGGAATGTGAATAATAACATGCTATGTGATGTGTCCATTTTAGGATTTTTATCCTGCAAAACGGATGTCAGCTGTTTGTAGCATGCTAAAAATATGTATGTGTACACATTTATTCATATTTCTCATTACATGCAGATAGATATGGAAGATAATTATAAGTAATTGAAATGAGAGCATGAAGAGACTTTTCTCCGTTTTGGGTTTATCAGAGGCTGACCTATCTTAGGTTACTCTCGCGGCTTTTTGGCATGAAGGTTCCCAAATCATCGCAGTCTACTTGACGGGAAGTTAATCCGGTCTTTCAACTGGAGTGAATTTGGGTGGTGCCTTTCCTGAGCCTCGGAGAATTAGTCTTCTCATCACGAGTCCAGTAATCAAACACCGACGGGATAGCCTCCTGGTGGAGGGACCACACAACATACATTCACATACATCGCGTCTCACCGTATGACATGATGACATGTGCGAAGCACTAATATCATAAGCAGTTTATAGTGCGAGGCACTAACATCACAAGCAGTTTATAGTGCGAAGCACTAAGTAAGGAAATGCATTCGTACACACTCATCACAAAATGTAAATGCAACATCCACACACAAGCAGATAACAATTTTGAAAAAATTGTAATAGCAGCTTAAGTCCTCTTACTGGAGTCCCCAGCAGAGTTGCCACCTGTCGACGTCGGGATTTTTAATTGTCCCTTTCCGTTACTTGTTCTTTGGTGTTCTCATTTTAGGTGAGATTTGTTTGAAAAAACAAGTGAAAAAGGTCCGACATGTATAATGTCGACGATTGGACTATAAGAGTCGCCAGTTAGTTTTTTAACTGGTTGTACCAACACAACCGAGAAAAGGTTTGCACATTGATCCAATGATGTGACACTGCTAAACGGGTCGGTGAAACCGAAATTCATTAGGGTCCGGGGACTTGGTTATGCGGAGGGAAGGTGTTAGGCACCCCCCGACATCCGTGTTACCACGGTGACCGCCTCTTTTCAAGAAACTGTTATCTAAATGTGTGTGTGTGTGTGGGTCAATGTGCTGTTATTTGGAAGTAGTACGAGGCCTCGTTCGCATCTATATACACAGGGTTTGAATTTTATGTAAAAATTTAATTTTAAGCAAGATATAGCAGTGATGTTTTATAAAAGAGGTTTTTTTCAAACCCTGATGCTTAATAGTAATTGAGACCTTTTACACTCCCATTTTATTAAGTGCTCAGCTTGATTGATTTTAGTTGACAGATGCGAGGCATCCGTACGAAAATAATGTACAAAATAATGACGACTTCCTCGTGGGTATGGAAACCATTTGAGAAAATTCAGACACCGCAGAGTAATTTACAAGCTGCTTACAGCTAAAAATGTCCATCACGGGAACCGAATCTAGATCCAATGGCATGAATCTATGATCACATGATTTCTAGGCGCACAGAATACTGCAATTTATATGAAAGCGGTAAGCAGGTATATATATAAAAGCTGTAAATATATATATACAGACATGATCACCAACCACGAAGCACCTCCATGGGGGATTAGAAATGTAAATAAAGCTGTAAAAGCTATCAACTGCCACGGAGGAAACTCCAAGCGGGACGAAATGTACAGAAAGCTGTAAAAACGGTCAACCACCACGAAGTAAACTCCAGGTGGTACGAAATGTAAATATATATATATATATATATATATATATATATATATATATAAGCGTGTAAACGCACCGGATATAAAATCCAGGCTCATCGGACAAAGTCCAACAACAGTTAATATATATAAGTATATATATATATTAAAGTAGTAAACACACCGGATGTGAAATCTAGGCTCATTGAACAGAGTTCGATAGCAGTTCATATATATAATTATATATATAAGAAAGCAAGTAAACGCACCAAACTGAAGTTTAGGCTCATCGAATAAAGTTTGACACACAGTTAATATATATAATATATATATATAAGCAGTAAACGCTCCAGACCGAAGTCTAGGCTCATCGAACAAAGTTCGACATACAGTTTATATATATAAATATATATATAAAAAAGTAAATAAATGCACCATACATAAGTCTAGGCTCATCGAACAGAGTTCGACACGCAGTTCATATATATAAATGTATATATATATACAAAAGTAATTAAACGCTCCAGACCGAAGTCTAGGCTCAATCGAGGCATAACTCGATAATGTTAGTCAATATATATATAAATGTATATATATATATATAATATATATACAGACTGGAATGAAACCACGGACCGAAGTTCGGGCAAAAGCAAGCAACACGACTCTCAACGTGTAGAAGGGTGTGTGCAAAGATGAAGAAAAAGACTCTAAATTGTGTGAGAAGGCTTACAGCCGACTGCTAAAAAAAGCTTCTATATCTTTAGAGTGGGTAAACACTGGCTTTTATGGATACAAAAGAGGCTATATATGAGCTCACAAGTGTTTAAAAGGGGAAAGTACACTGCATGGGATGAGTGCAGAGCAAATTGGGCAGGGCTTTCTCGCCGTTTTTTCTTGCAAAATGGCCACCCCAAGCCCTCTGTTTATAGAGGATGGAGTCGCAGGTGTACCTGCTACTGCGCCGCAGGTGTACCTGCTGCTGCCCGGGGTGCCCCGGGCAGTGTGGGTCCCGCCGTGTCGAAGTACGTATACTCGGACAACGCGCTGTTCGCTCGGTCGCTCATAACTTTCAATCCGGGAGTCCGATGGAAGCGTGCCATATCATTCTGGAAAGCTCTTTCCGAGAGCTATACAATGACATATGATTTGCCCTTTTTTGATTCCAGGAAGATGGGTCCATGACCGAAATGGCATTTTCGAGTTTCCGTCAGGCAGTCCGTTGAGTCGTTTTGCGTAGTTTGCGCTCGGAAGTTAAGATATGGTTCTTGTGGGACTTCTATTGAAGTAATTTGAGTTGACATGAGTGTATTTGATGTGAGTTGAAGTTGAGTTAGCAAAATAACTATTTTGCCCCTCCCGGGGTTATCTCCGGTTTTCGCACAGTTGTAGCAGTCTTTTCTCAGGGTTATCTCTGAGGTTGTCATGTTGTTGACTCTGAATGTCCTCAGGGTCATCTCTGAGGTTGGCTTGACCTCCCGGGGTTATCTCCAGGGTTATCTCTAGAGTGTAAAAAAGATATTTTTACCCTCTTGCATAGTTAATAACAGGAAAAAAAAATTTCGAGTGTCTACACTAAGGATATTCGTGTTTTCACCAATGGTCATGATTACACCAACAACTGTCCATCAATGTACTACGAACCAAAGAGGACTTTTACCACATCATTTATAACATTACGGTCATGATTATACCGAATAATCCATGGTCATAATCATATCAATCAACAGTCCATCTATGCACTACGGGCCAAAGATGACTTTCGTCATAATATAAGCATGAGGATGATGACAATGGTATAAGAATTCAATTAAAAGAAAGCAAATGATAAATTTTTAAAGATTTATAATTTAATTTATTTAGAATTCAATATTGTCCAAATTGTCAACATGATACTGTTTTGTGGCGTAAAATTCAAGAATAATATTGTATCAAAAATGATTTGGATCGAAAAAAATTAATTTTTGTCATGAATAGTATCTCGGGTGAATAGTACTCAAGTGAATAGTACCCTGTTAATAGTACTTTGACATGAAAAAGTTAACACTTATCAAAAATGCTCAGAATAATATTTCCATGAAAAGATACTGGATGAATCGCAAATTTCAAGGATATTCTACTAATTTCATGAAGTATAGAAGCTAAAACTTAATCAAATGAGTGTAGAATTTTAGAATCTGAAATGAAATAATATTACTTACATACTACAGAGTATGGAAGAAAATATTATTTCTTACGAATATTGAACAAAAATAATATCCCTTACCTTAAAAAGAAGAGTATTCCAACTGGTATAGCGATGATATTCTTAAAAAAAACTTTCACTATTTTCTATGCTAAAAGCTTCTTAAAACTCTAAAAAAATACGCTCAATATTATAGAAGAAGAATTCTCTGATTCTAGTGTGATTTTGAATTCTAAACTAAGCATCCTATTTATAGGAGAATGGAAGGATACTATTTAGAAAATAAAATCACGGACGCACAGCAGGAGTTCACGGGCAAGAGTTCGTTCGGCTGATTTCGTTGAAAATTTGATTTTACTATGCAGTACTATGCAATAAAATATTCTAATAAAACGAAAATTTTAAATAAAATATAATATATTCTATTTATAATCTAATAAAACAAAACTTATTATATATATATATACACACACACACACACACACACAACCCACCACACACAACACTCACTTGCCTTATATCAAAAATAACTTTTATTGATCCATGTCACTCTCACAATAATAGGGACAGAACCATAAAACTTTCTTTGGGGATCAAAGAATAATGATGCAACATCCCTCCTGATATATCTCAAAATTTCAAGTTACTTTAATACTAGTCCACATTCATTCATATAAGTGATAATAAATTAGTTGCCAATCATATTTTGAGAGATGATTCAATGACATTGTATATTAAGAAAAAAACAAAATCATAATACAACACTTTTTATTTTTGTTACTTTAGATTATGAATCTGAGGTATTGACATAGAGTACGATGGAAGCTCGGTATTGCGGACCATCATCCTCCAAAACCTCTTTGATAAAATCTCTTAATCCATCATAACTATCCCATTCATTTTAAAATTTTTCTCTTTAAATTCATTATAAATAATATATATATATATATATATATATATATATATATATATATATATATATATATATATAATAAATTCCGTGTATGGAAAGGTGATTCACCATTTTAGTTATCTACAACAGTATCCATAGATAAATAATTAAGTTTGTCACCTTTTTCTTTGCATAATTAGAAAAGAATTCCTTTATTTAATTTTCTTTCATGTGCCTGTATCATTCCCTTCACGCAAGCTTCTCTATTTCTTTTCTCAAATATCACGGGTCACATACACGGGTATGTTATCATATATATATATATATATATATATATATATATATATATATATATATATATATATAAACAAATTTGAGATAACTTTCTATCGATAATTTTGAAAAATAAATAAGTGGGGTCCAAATAATACGCCGAACTTATAACAAATACTTTATAAAGATCCCCTCAATATTTTTAACAACATTTATTCATCATTATTATAACCCGTAATATTAATAACCAGATCGTTTTCTGGAAAGAGGGGGCTTTTCGATAAGGATTTCTCCCTATTGGCGCGCAATTAGGTGACCAAACCCCTTTCCTCGACAGAACTTTTTAGACATTGTTAGTTATGCATATAATAATATGAATAACTTGTCATCTCAATTATTGATTTAATAATATATAAAATAATGTGAGATACTGTGCAGCAATTATTGTAGCAATAATTGAGTATAACTGAGTGACTTCTCACGTAAGCATCAATAATCAATACCGTGTGCTACTATGCAACCACGCGTATTACTGTACTTTTATCACCGGATATATAAACAGTTAACGGTAAAACTTTCGCCATTATTTTTAAAAAAAGATATTTCTGTCGTTTTCCAACTCCGACAATAATTCTGTTGTGGGGTCCACCAATGATTGTGATGTCGTACGAATATTTCCTGTTAAAATGAATATTCCCCGAACAATAGAATATTTTATAACAACTTGCATACTCTGTAAAATTTATAAATATTACCCACAACTATAACATTATATCAAATCCACACCATAATATTCAAAAATATATTTCGAGAAAAATTAATCTTTATTTATGAAAGTTGGGGTCTTACAACCTTCCCTTCTTATGAAATTTTGTCCTCAAAATTGGGGTACGTACCTGGTATGTCGAAGAGGTGAGGATACCTTGATTTTATTTCAGATTCTAACTCCTAGGTCATTTCCTCAACATCGTGGTTTCTCCACAAAACTTTTACTTGAGGTATAACCTTGGAGCGTAGAATATGTTCCTTCTTATCCAAGATTTTAACATGTACCTCTTCATACATTAAATCTTCCCTATTTCGTCCGGTTCTAAATCAATAATGTGGTTCGGGTCTTCCATATATTTACGTAACATAGATATGTGAAAAATGTTATGAACAAGAGACATACTTGGCGGTAAGGCGAGTCTATAGGCCACAGGTCCTACTTGATCAAGGATTTAAAATAGAACAATAAATTGATGGTTGAGATTTCCTCTATTCGTTGATTCTTGCTTTTATAATAACGCCTTCTTGCACCTTCTTCTTTATATTCATCAGCTCTGAGTCTGTTGCTTGAGCGGCTTTAACTTTATGGATTAAAGTTGGTTCTAATCGTATATTCGCTATCTTCACATAGGTTCTTGGAGTCTTTAACTCTATCTCCATCTTTTGTAAATCATACGAAATGGGTCTTTGTGCTAACAACGTCACACTCGTAACCGCATACGATCTTCTACTCAACGCGTCACCTACCACGTTCGCTTTTATAGGATGGTATTGAATGGCATTATCGTAATCTTTCAACAGTTCGAGCCAACGTCTTTGGCGCATGTTGCGTTCGTTTTGAGTAAAGAAATATTTGAGGGTTTTGTATCGGGTTCAAGGTCGATACAAAATTTGATTTCTCGCTCAGGGGGCAGGCCAGGAAGTTCTTCAGGAAATACGTCAGGAAATTTATTAACAACAGAAATATCATTCAAAGCTGACGTATTTTTGTTTAAATCCGTGACATGGACTAAGAAAGCTTGACATCCATTTTTCAATAAACAAATAACCTTATGGCTTGATATGACAGTGATTGACTTTAGTGGTTTGGTTGCTTGAATTCGCATAATAGGTTGGTTAGGAATATGAAAGCTAATAACCTTACGAAAATAATCAATTTTAGCATGATGAGTAGTTAACCAATCAATCCCTAAAATCACATCAAATGTAAGTATTTTCAAAGAGATAAGATCGACAGGTAATGAGCGATTGCCGATTTGAATCAAACGAGACTTATATACAGTGGATGTAATGAAGGTTTCTCCCAATGGAGTTTTCAACAGATAAATCAAAGTCTAATTTCTCCGGAGTTAAATTTAAACGTTGAGCGCAAGTAGAAGAAATAAAAGAATGGATAGAACTAGTATCAAACAAGGTAAATACTTTGCAAGAGTTTATGATTAACTTACCCGTGATAACTTCGTCCGGTTCCTCATTTTTTGGAAAGTTACGAAAAACGCTCTCACTTGAACCACCGATTTTGACTTATTTGGGATAGCCTTTGGTGTCATCATTACCGCTGGAATTGACTTTCGCTATAGGACATATTCCACCCCTAACTGCTTCGTCATACTCCTGATCCATGATCTGAATCATTAATCTTCGATCCATATCGAATTGGGGTTGACCGCAATGTATAGGGTAATTTAAAACTCGATGTTGGGTTCTCCCAATTGCTGTCCAAAAAGAGAAATACATATAATCTATTTTAGCCTTCTTGGACCGGACTTCTCTTTTAGTCGTGCGGCTTTTACCCACGCATCCTTCATTCTCACTCGTTCAGTTGTTTCTTCTTTCAGCTGATCCTTGACATTTGAATTCTCAAATTCCAACTTTATCATCTTAAACTCTGCCAAAGAGTGCTTCTGTTCAAGCATCACATATTGGGTAACACAAGCTTGAATTGTTGCATCCCTTTGCTCTACGACCGCCTGTCGTTCTTTAGTCTGCTCTTCTAACTCATGAATACGATTTTGCAGTTCTACATTTTGATCATAAAGTTCTCCTAATAAATCCTCCTCGGGTTCCTCTTCTTCCTCACTCTCAGCTGCTACCTCTGCGACTAGCTCGGGTGCAACTATTAATTCTTCACTCACCACATGGATATCTCTAATTTTTTCTTCGCCTGATATCTTACAATCAAGTTTAATAACTTAATTAGTACTCCCCAATAAAATCTTTGTTATAACAAAATATTATACTCCAATATTTATTCTTTAAATGAATCTCCTCGATTCATCACTTAAAACTCTATATGAGTTCACCTCTTGATTTTCAGATGTCATTTTCAAATACTGTCATAAAACAAGGGTTAATTGACATGTCACATATTATCCCTATATTCTGACCGACCAATTAAATAACAATTAAACTTAGGAAGACCATACTAGCGAAGGATTTCCCCGGCTCTCCCCCTAGTTCTAGCCTCACATCTCAGCCAGGAATCATATCCTTAATCTTTAATAACAACTGTGACGCCACCAAAATAGGTATACATCACCTATCTTGAGTCGCCAAATACATGGTACTGAATATGTGACGCCCCCAAAATAGGTCTATTCCACCTAACCAATTCTGAGTCGCCAAATACATGGTACAGAAAATAACTACAACTTTATTATTACAATTGTCGTGCAAAATACGACAACACAAATGTTGTCATCTAGACAATATTAAAACACAAATAGAGTCCTTATTATAATTATTGATACACTATCTTACAAAATAGTGAGGACTACTAAAATAAAAATCATGAACCATCATTCTATACCCCGACTAGTTCCCGCTATATTCTCGCCTCCTGAGAAGAAAAATGGAACAAAAAGGAAAAGGATGAGCTTAACTAGCCCAGTAAAGAATATTATGACTAAGATAATATACAACAAATTATCCTTAGTCTTCAACAGGAAAAAATCTGATAGGATACAATAGACAACAAGTTTTAGATCAACAACTGCAGCGGAAACAACAATTCATTAGAAGAGTTAAGTAGAGAATAAAATCTACTATCATCTATAAGTTTAAAAGTTCATCATCAATATTTTATCCCTGTAACATCAATCATCAAATATTCATCTTTGCACTACGGGCCAAAGATATTCATTTGTATCACCAGTTGGTCATGTTCATCTCAACACCTGTCCGTCTTTGCACTACGGGCCAAAGATATTTATCAAATAGTCATTCATCTTTGCACTACAGGCCAAAGATATTCAGTTATAACACCATTTAGGACTGAGAATGATAAAAATATTTTCAAAAAAACAAATCCAAAGAGATAAAAAATAAATACTAGGGATTCGTACTTCGGTTTATCTAAGTTCAAAAATACTCCATACTAATCAATTGTGGAGCAGAATTCAAATATAAAGATCAAAACATAGATCCAATCAAAGATAGGAACCACAACAGATAATCTTGGACACAGAAAAGAAAATTTAATTTTTTGTGAATAGTGTCGTATTCGTGAATAGTGTCGTATATGTGAATAGTGTCGTATACGTGAATAGTAATCTCGACACTAAAATGTAGAAATTCCACAAGAAAAATCATCATACTTCGTGAATAGTACTCGTGAATAGTAACTCATGAATAGTAACTCGTGAATAGTAATCCCGACATAAAAAGGTAAAAATTTCATAATAAAATTCATAACAATATTCCAGTATAATGATATTGAAAGAAATAATATCATTTACGAAAAAAATAATATCTCTTACCTCAAAAGAATAGTACTTCTGGCTGGAATATCAGATATAATGCTGAAAGGAACTTGCACCGTATAGCAACACCCAAAGTATCAAAATACTCACAAAAATACCCTCGATAATATAGAAAGAGAAAACTTAAGTTTCTAGTGTGATTTTTAATTCTAACCTAAGCACCCTATTTATAGAAAAATGCTTAGAACACTAAAGTAGAAAAATTAATAAAATAATATTATTTTTTAATAAAATTCTTACGCACACCATAGACATCTGATTTCAGCATTTACCACATGCAAGTGAGGCCCACCAAATGGAAAAAATATTTTTATTAAAAAAAATATTTAAAACTTCAAAAATTAATTATTCCGGAACTTCAATAATTCATAATAAATAGCCCTTTTATTAGAAAAATTTGAATTTTATGTCCATTCTGTAGGAAATTTAATTCTCTCTAACTTTGTAAGTTTAAGTTTTTTCAAATTCCAAGCAAAAATTGATCGAAATACATATACGGGCGATTTTACAGACTTATAATCAAATTTCAGTCAAAAATAGGGTCCACCAACATGTTTAACATGCTTTTAGTATTTATTGTAATAAAAACACTCTTCCTCCTCATTTATTCATATATCACACATTCATTGTAAAAATATCACCATTATTATATTATTATAATATAGTAATATATTTAAATAAATTATTTTATCAGAAATGATAAAATATTAATTTTTAATAATTATCACTTTTCTAAAAATTACTCCATTTATATCCACATAAAATAAATATTTTTCTTATCATATAAATCATTAATTAATTATTCACAAATAATATTACAAAATCACAATATTGACAACCAGGCTGTTCCCAGGAAAGAGGGGGCTTTTCAATAAGGATTTCTCCTTACTGACGCTCAATTAGGTGACCAAACCTCTCCTTAGACAGAACTTTCTAGACATTGCCAATAATATTATCTAATAATATTATTAAAATAACTTGAATTATTGATCTGATAATAAGAAATATTGTGCAATGATAATTATTGAAACAACAATAATATAAAATATCAATGTTGCAATTATTGAATCAATAAAATAAAATATTAAACATTAATTACTGTAACAATTATTGAATAGTACCTTCTTACTTAAGAATCAATAATTGGTGTAATACCCTGTGCTACTGTGCAATACTGCGTATTACTGTGTTTTAACCACCGGGTATTCCAACAGTGTTAATGGAAACAACTACGCCGTTATTTATAAAAAACTCATACTTGTCGTTTTCTTCATCCAATCGCTTTCCGTTACAGGGCCCACAAAAGGCTGCGCTATCGTACGAATATTCCCCGACAACAAAAATATTCTACAACCAAACAAATATTTCTCGACAGCAATGAATATTTTATAACCACTTGCTTATTAAAATATTTATGCATTTTACCCATAACTAACCACATTAATCAAATCAAACCCTTACTATTTCAAAATAATAAATAGAGGGAATTTGATTTATTTATAAAAAGTTGGGGTTTTATAATCTCCCTTCCTTATGAAATTTTTTCCTCGAAATTGACGTACGTACCTAGTGTTTCGAAAAGGTGAGGATACCTCGCTTTCATTTCCATTATTGATACATTTTCAGATGTCATTTTCAAATACTGCCATAAAACAAGGGTTAATTGACATGTCACATATTATCCCTATATTCTGACCGACCAATTAAATAACAATTAAACTTAGGAAGACCATACTAGCGAAGGATTTCCCCGGCTCTCCCCCTAGTTCTAGCCTCACATCTCAGCAAGGAATCATATCCTTAATCTTTAATAACAACTGTGACGCCCCCAAAATAGGTATACATCACCTATCTTGAGTCGCCAAATACATGGTACTGAATATGTGACGCCCCCAAAATAGGTCTATTCCACCTAACCAATTCTGAGTCGCCAAATACATGGTACAGAAAACAACTACAACTTTATTATTACAATTGTCGTGCAAAATACGACAACACAAATGTTGTCATCTAGACAATATTAAAACACAAATAGAGTCCTTATTACAATTATTGATACACTATCTTACAAAATAGTGAGAACTACTAAAACAAAAATCTTGAACCATCATTCTATACCCTGACTAGTTCCCGCTATATTCTCGCCTCCTGAGAAGAAAAATGGAACAAAAAGGAAAAGGATGAGCTTAACTAGCCCAGTAAAGAATATTATGACTAAGATAATATACAACAAATTATCCTTAGTCTTCAACAGGAAAAAATCTGATAGGATACAATAGACAACAAGTTTTAGATCAACAACTGCAGCGGAAACAACAATTCATTAGAAGAGTTAAGTAGAGAATAAAATCTACTATCATCTATAAGTTTAAAAGTTCATCATCAATATTTTATCCCTGTAACATCAATCATCAAATATTCATCTTTGCACTACGGGCCAAAGATATTCATTTGTATCACCAGTTGGTCATGTTCATCTCAACACCTGTCCGTCTTTGCACTACGGGCCAAAGATATTTATCAAATAGTCATTCATCTTTGCACTACAGGCCAAAGATATTCAGTTATAACACCATTTAGGACTGAGAATGATAAAAATATTTTCAAAAAAACAAATCCAAAGAGATAAAAAATAAATACTAGGGATTCGTACTTCGGTTTATCTAAGTTCAAAAATACTCCATACTAATCAATTGTGGAGCAGAATTCAAATATAAAGATCAAAACATAGATCCAATCAAAGATAGGAACCACAACAGATAATCTTGGACACAGAAAAGAAAATTTAATTTTTTGTGAATAGTGTCGTATTCGTGAATAGTGCCGTATATGTGAATAGTGTCGTATACGTGAATAGTAATCTCGACACTAAAATGTAGAAATTCCACAAGAAAAATCATCATACTTCGTGAATAGTACTCGTGAATAGTAACTCATGAATAGTAACTCGTGAATAGTAATCCCGACATAAAAAGGTAAAAATTTCATAATAAAATTCATAACAATATTCCAGTATAATGATATTGAAAGAAATAATATCATTTACGAAAAAAATAATATCTCTTACCTCAAAAGAATAGTACTTCTGGCTGGAATATCAGATATAATGCTGAAAGGAACTTGCACCGTATAGCAACACCCAAAGTATCAAAATACTCACAAAAATACCCTCGATAATATAGAAAGAGAAAACTTAAGTTTCTAGTGTGATTTTTAATTCTAACCTAAGCACCCTATTTATAGAAAAATGCTTAGAACACTAAAGTAGAAAAATTAATAAAATAATATTATTTTTTAATAAAATTCTTACGCACACCATAGACATCTGATTTCAGCATTTACCACATGCAAGTGAGGCCCACCAAATGGAAAAAATATTTTTATTAAAAAAAATATTTAAAACTTCAAAAATTAATTATTCTGGAACTTCAATAATTCATAATAAATAGCCCTTTTATTAGAAAATTTTGAATTTTATGTCCATTCTGTAGGAAATTTAATTCTCTCTAACTTTGTAAGTTTAAGTTTTTTCAAATTCCAAGCAAAAATTGATCGAAATACACATACGGGCGATTTTACAGACTTATAATCAAATTTCAGTCAAAAATAGGGTCCACCAACATGTTTAACATGCTTTTAGTATTTATTGTAATAAAAACACTCTTCCTCCTCATTTATTCATATATCACACATTCATTGTAAAAATATCACCATTATTATATTATTATAATATAGTAATATATTTAAATAAATTATTTTATCAGAAATGATAAAATATTAATTTTTAATAATTATCACTTTTCTAAAAATTACTCCATTTATATCCACATAAAATAAATATTTTTCTTATCATATAAATCATTAATTAATTATTCACAAATAATATTACAAAATCGCAATATTGACAACCAGGCTGTTCCCAGGAAAGAGGGGGCTTTTCAATAAGGATTTCTCCTTACTGACGCTCAATTAGGTGACCAAACCTCTCCTTAGACAGAACTTTCTAGACATTGCCAATAATATTATCTAATAATATTATTAAAATAACTTGAATTATTGATCTGATAATAAGAAATATTGTGCAATGATAATTATTGAAACAACAATAATATAAAATATCAATGTTGCAATTATTGAATCAATAAAATAAAATATTAAACATTAATTACTGTAACAATTATTGAATAGTACCTTCTTACTTAAGAATCAATAATTGGTGTAATACCCTGTGCTACTGTGCAATACTGCGTATTACTGTGTTTTAACCACCGGGTATTCCAACAGTGTTAATGGTAACAACTACGCCGTTATTTATAAAAAACTCATACTTGTCGTTTTCTTCATCCAATCGCTTTCCGTTACAGGGCCCACAAAAGGCTGCGCTATCGTACGAATATTCCCCGACAACAAAAATATTCTACAACCAAACAAATATTTCTCGACAGCAATGAATATTTTATAACCACTTGCTTATTAAAATATTTATGCATTTTACCCATAACTAACCACATTAATCAAATCAAACCCTTACTATTTCAAAATAATAAATAGAGGGAATTTGATTTATTTATAAAAAGTTGGGGTTTTACAATCTCCCTTCCTTATGAAATTTTTTCCTCGAAATTGACGTACGTACCTAGTGTTTCGAAAAGGTGAGGATACCTCGCTTTCATTTCCATTATTGATACATTTTCAGATGTCATTTTCAAATACTGCCATAAAACAAGGGTTAATTGACATGTCACATATTATCCCTATATTCTGACCGACCAATTAAATAACAATTAAACTTAGGAAGACCATACTAGCGAAGGATTTCCCCGGCTCTCCCCCTAGTTCTAGCCTCACATCTCAGCAAGGAATCATATCCTTAATCTTTAATAACAACTGTGACGCCCCCAAAATAGGTATACATCACCTATCTTGAGTCGCCAAATACATGGTACTGAATATGTGACGCCCCCAAAATAGGTCTATTCCACCTAACCAATTCTGAGTCGCCAAATACATGGTACAGAAAACAACTACAACTTTATTATTACAATTGTCGTGCAAAATACGACAACACAAATGTTGTCATCTAGACAATATTAAAACACAAATAGAGTCCTTATTACAATTATTGATACACTATCTTACAAAATAGTGAGGACTACTAAAACAAAAATCTTGAACCATCATTCTATACCCTGACTAGTTCCCGCTATATTCTCGCCTCCTGAGAAGAAAAATGGAACAAAAAGGAAAAGGATGAGCTTAACTAGCCCAGTAAAGAATATTATGACTAAGATAATATACAACAAATTATCCTTAGTCTTCAACAGGAAAAAATCTGATAGGATACAATAGACAACAAGTTTTAGATCAACAACTGCAGCGGAAACAACAATTCATTAGAAGAGTTAAGTAGAGAATAAAATCTACTATCATCTATAAGTTTAAAAGTTCATCATCAATATTTTATCCCTGTAACATCAATCATCAAATATTCATCTTTGCACTACGGGCCAAAGATATTCATTTGTATCACCAGTTGGTCATGTTCATCTCAACACCTGTCCGTCTTTGCACTACGGGCCAAAGATATTTATCAAATAGTCATTCATCTTTGCACTACAGGCCAAAGATATTCAGTTATAACACCATTTAGGACTGAGAATGATAAAAATATTTTCAAAAAAACAAATCCAAAGAGATAAAAAATAAATACTAGGGATTCGTACTTCGGTTTATCTAAGTTCAAAAATACTCCATACTAATCAATTGTGGAGCAGAATTCAAATATAAAGATCAAAACATAGATCCAATCAAAGATAGGAACCACAACAGATAGTCTTGGATACAAAAAAGAAAATTTAATTTTTTGTGAATAGTGTCGTATTCGTGAATAGTGCCGTATATGTGAATAGTGTCGTATACGTGAATAGTAATCTCGACACTAAAATGTAGAAATTCCACAAGAAAAATCATCATACTTCGTGAATAGTACTCGTGAATAGTAACTCATGAATAGTAACTCGTGAATAGTAATCCCGACATAAAAAGGTAAAAATTTCATAATAAAATTCATAACAATATTCCAGTATAATGATATTGAAAGAAATAATATCATTTACGAAAAAAATAATATCTCTTACCTCAAAAGAATAGTACTTCTGGCTGGAATATCAGATATAATGCTGAAAGGAACTTGCACCGTATAGCAACACCCAAAGTATCAAAATACTCACAAAAATACCCTCGATAATATAGAAAGAGAAAACTTAAGTTTCTAGTGTGATTTTTAATTCTAACCTAAGCACCCTATTTATAGAAAAATGCTTAGAACACTAAAGTAGAAAAATTAATAAAATAATATTATTTTTTAATAAAATTCTTACGCACACCATAGACATCTGATTTCAGCATTTACCACATGCAAGTGAGGCCCACCAAATGGAAAAAATATTTTTATTAAAAAAAATATTTAAAACTTCAAAAATTAATTATTCCGGAACTTCAATAATTCATAATAAATAGCCCTTTTATTAGAAAAATTTGAATTTTATGTCCATTCTGTAGGAAATTTAATTCTCTCTAACTTTGTAAGTTTAAGTTTTTTCAAATTCCAAGCAAAAATTGATCGAAATACACATACGGGCGATTTTACAGACTTATAATCAAATTTCAGTCAAAAATAGGGTCCACCAACATGTTTAACATGCTTTTAGTATTTATTGTAATAAAAACACTCTTCCTCCTCATTTATTCATATATCACACATTCATTGTAAAAATATCACCATTATTATATTATTATAATATAATAATATATTTAAATAAATTATTTTATCAGAAATGATAAAATATTAATTTTTAATAATTATCACTTTTCTAAAAATTACTCCATTTATATCCACATAAAATAAATATTTTTCTTATCATATAAATCATTAATTAATTATTCACAAATAATATTACAAAATCACAATATTGACAACCAGGCTGTTCCCAGGAAAGAGGGGGCTTTTCAATAAGGATTTCTCCTTACTGACGCTCAATTAGGTGACCAAACCTCTCCTTAGACAGAACTTTCTAGACATTGCCAATAATATTATCTAATAATATTATTAAAATAACTTGAATTATTGATCTGATAATAAGAAATATTGTGCAATGATAATTATTGAAACAACAATAATATAAAATATCAATGTTGCAATTATTGAATCAATAAAATAAAATATTAAACATTAATTACTGTAACAATTATTGAATAGTACCTTCTTACTTAAGAATCAATAATTGTTGTAATACCCTGTGCTACTGTGCAATATTGCGTATTACTGTGTTTTAACCACCGGGTATTCCAACAGTGTTAATGGTAACAACTACGCCGTTATTTATAAAAAACTCATACTTGTCGTTTTCTTCATCCAATCGCTTTCCGTTACAGGGCCCACAAAAGGCTGCGCTATCGTACGAATATTCCCCGACAACAAAAATATTCTACAACCAAACAAATATTTCTCGACAGCAATGAATATTTTATAACCACTTGCTTATTAAAATATTTATGCATTTTACCCATAACTAACCACATTAATCAAATCAAACCCTTACTATTTCAAAATAATAAATAGAGGGAATTTGATTTATTTATAAAAAGTTGGGGTTTTACAATCTCCCTTCCTTATGAAATTTTTTCCTCGAAATTGACGTACGTACCTAGTGTTTCGAAAAGGTGAGGATACCTCGCTTTCATTTCCATTATTGATACATTTTCAGATGTCATTTTCAAATACTGCCATAAAACAAGGGTTAATTGACATGTCACATATTATCCCTATATTCTGACCGACCAATTAAATAACAATTAAACTTAGGAAGACCATACTAGCGAAGGATTTCCCCGGCTCTCCCCCTAGTTCTAGCCTCACATCTCAGCAAGGAATCATATCCTTAATCTTTAATAACAACTGTGACGCCCCCAAAATAGGTATACATCACCTATCTTGAGTCGCCAAATACATGGTACTGAATATGTGACGCCCCCAAAATAGGTCTATTCCACCTAACCAATTCTGAGTCGCCAAATACATGGTACAGAAAACAACTACAACTTTATTATTACAATTGTCGTGCAAAATACGACAACACAAATGTTGTCATCTAGACAATATTAAAACACAAATAGAGTCCTTATTACAATTATTGATACACTATCTTACAAAATAATGAGGACTACTAAAACAAAAATCTTGAACCATCATTCTATACCCTGACTAGTTCCCGCTATATTCTCGCCTCCTGAGAAGAAAAATGGAACAAAAAGGAAAAGGATGAGCTTAACTAGCCCAGTAAAGAATATTATGACTAAGATAATATACAACAAATTATCCTTAGTCTTCAACAGGAAAAAATCTGATAGGATACAATAGACAACAAGTTTTAGATCAACAACTGCAGCGGAAACAACAATTCATTAGAAGAGTTAAGTAGAGAATAAAATCTACTATCATCTATAAGTTTAAAAGTTCATCATCAATATTTTATCCCTGTAACATCAATCATCAAATATTCATCTTTGCACTACGGGGCCAAAGATATTCATTTGTATCACCAGTTGGTCATGTTCATCTCAACACCTGTCCGTCTTTGCACTACGGGCCAAAGATATTTATCAAATAGTCATTCATCTTTGCACTACAGGCCAAAGATATTCAGTTATAACACCATTTAGGACTGAGAATGATAAAAATATTTTCAAAAAAACAAATCCAAAGAGATAAAAAATAAATACTAGGGATTCGTACTTCGGTTTATCTAAGTTCAAAAATACTCCATACTAATCAATTGTGGAGCAGAATTCAAATATAAAGATCAAAACATAGATCCAATCAAAGATAGGAACCACAACAGATAATCTTGGACACAGAAAAGAAAATTTAATTTTTTGTGAATAGTGTCGTATTCGTGAATAGTGCCGTATATGTGAATAGTGTCGTATACGTGAATAGTAATCTCGACACTAAAATGTAGAAATTCCACAAGAAAAATCATCATACTTCGTGAATAGTACTCGTGAATAGTAACTCATGAATAGTAACTCGTGAATAGTAATCCCGACATAAAAAGGTAAAAATTTCATAATAAAATTCATAACAATATTCCAGTATAATGATATTGAAAGAAATAATATCATTTACGAAAAAAATAATATCTCTTACCTCAAAAGAATAGTACTTCTGGCTGGAATATCAGATATAATGCTGAAAGGAACTTGCACCGTATAGCAACACCCAAAGTATCAAAATACTCACAAAAATACCCTCGATAATATAGAAAGAGAAAACTTAAGTTTCTAGTGTGATTTTTAATTCTAACCTAAGCACCCTATTTATAGAAAAATGCTTAGAACACTAAAGTAGAAAAATTAATAAAATAATATTATTTTTTAATAAAATTCTTACGCACACCATAGACATCTGATTCAGCATTTACCACATGCAAGTGAGGCCCACCAAATGGAAAAAATATTTTTATTAAAAAAAATATTTAAAACTTCAAAAATTAATTATTCCGGAACTTCAATAATTCATAATAAATAGCCCTTTTATTAGAAAAATTTGAATTTTATGTCCATTCTGTAGGAAATTTAATTCTCTCTAACTTTGTAAGTTTAAGTTTTTTCAAATTCCAAGCAAAAATTGATCGAAATACACATACGGGCGATTTTACAGACTTATAATCAAATTTCAGTCAAAAATAGGGTCCACCAACATGTTTAACATGCTTTTAGTATTTATTGTAATAAAAACACTCTTCCTCCTCATTTATTCATATATCACACATTCATTGTAAAAATATCACCATTATTATATTATTATAATATAATAATATATTTAAATAAATTATTTTATCAGAAATGATAAAATATTAATTTTTAATAATTATCACTTTTCTAAAAATTACTCCATTTATATCCACATAAAATAAATATTTTTCTTATCATATAAATCATTAATTAATTATTCACAAATAATATTACAAAATCGCAATATTGACAACCAGGCTGTTCCCAGGAAAGAGGGGGCTTTTCAATAAGGATTTCTCCTTACTGACGCTCAATTAGGTGACCAAACCTCTCCTTAGACAGAACTTTCTAGACATTGCCAATAATATTATCTAATAATATTATTAAAATAACTTGAATTATTGATCTGATAATAAGAAATATTGTGCAATGATAATTATTGAAACAACAATAATATAAAATATCAATGTTGCAATTATTGAATCAATAAAATAAAATATTAAACATTAATTACTGTAACAATTATTGAATAGTACCTTCTTACTTAAGAATCAATAATTGGTGTAATACCCTGTGCTACTGTGCAATACTGCGTATTACTGTGTTTTAACCACCGGGTATTCCAACAGTGTTAATGGTAACAACTACGCCGTTATTTATAAAAAACTCATACTTGTCGTTTTCTTCATCCAATCGCTTTCCGTTACAGGGCCCACAAAAGGCTGCGCTATCGTACGAATATTCCCCGACAACAAAAATATTCTACAACCAAACAAATATTTCTCGACAGCAATGAATATTTTATAACCACTTGCTTATTAAAATATTTATGCATTTTACCCATAACTAACCACATTAATCAAATCAAACCCTTACTATTTCAAAATAATAAATAGAGGAAATTTGATTTATTTATAAAAAGTTGGGGTTTTACAATCTCCCTTCCTTATGAAATTTTTTCCTCGAAATTGACGTACGTACCTAGTGTTTCGAAAAGGTGAGGATACCTCGCTTTCATTTCCATTTCTAACTCCCAGGTCATTTTCTCAATAACATGGTTCCTCCACAAAACTTTGACTTATGGTATAACCTTTGTGCGTAGGACATGCTCCTTTCTAGCCAAGATCTTGACAGGTACCTCCTCGTACGTTAAATCTTCGGCTATCTCGTCTGGTTCTAATTCAATAATGTGGTCCGGGTCGTCCACGTATTTTCGTAACATAGATACGTGAAAAACGTTATGAACACGCGACATACTTGGCGGTAAAGCAAGTCTATAGGCTACAGTTCCTACTCGATCGAGAATTTCAAATGGACCAACAAATCGAGGGTTGAGATTTCTTCTCTTCATCGACTCTTACTTCTAGAATAACGCCTTCTTACATCTTCTTCTTTATATTCATCAGCTCCGGTGTGTAGCTTGAGCGGTTTTAACATTATTGATTAAAGTCGATTATACTCGTATATTTGACATCATCACGTGGTCCCTAGAGTCTTTAACTCTATCTCTATCATTTGTAAGTCATACAAAATGGGTCCTTGTGTTCGACAATATCAAACTCGTACCCGCATACGATCTTCTATTCAACGTGTCAGCTACCACGTTCGCTCTTTCAGGATGGTATTGAATGGTATGATCGAAATTTTCCAACAGCTCGAGCCAACGTCGTTGTCGCATGTTGGGTTCTTGGAAGCTCTTCTCACATTTCTCGCTCCATTCGAATTTTGTATCTTTTCGAGTCAGTTTAGTTAATGGAGTAGCAAATCGAGAAAATCCTTTCACGAATCTCCAATAATAACCAACTAAGCCTAGAAAGCTACGTATTTTGATTACTGACTTAGGTTGCTCTCAACTGTGACTCATATCCCAATCTTGGATAGCACGTCACAATGGCACTTATCAGTTTACCACCGCACGAATATGACGTCCCCTACGAAGAGTCTGGCTTTGGTGCATTCCACAAAGGAAGTCACCAGATAGAGGCTAGGGTACCAACTCCTGTAGTTGGGTTTTTAACTCCTGAAGTTGAATAGGAGCTATTCGATATGAGATTTTAGAAATGGGTTTTTTATCGGGTTCAAGATCCATACAAAAATTCAATATCACGCTCTGGGGGTAGGCCGAGAAATTCTTCAGGAAATACGTCAGGAAATTCATTAACAACAGAAATATCATTCAAATCTACGTATTTTTATTTAAATCCACGAAATGGGCTAAGAAAGCTTGACATCCGTTTTTCAATAAACGAATGGCTTTATGGCTTGATATGAAAGTGATTGACTTTAGTGGTTTGGTTGCTTGAATTCGCATAACAGGTTGGTTAGGAATATGAAAACTAACAACCTTACGAAAATAATCAATTTTGGCATGATGAGTGGTTAACCAATCAATCCCTAAAATCACATCAAATGCAAGTATTTTCAAAGAAATGAGATCACAGGTAATGTGATGGTGCTAACCTGAATCAAGCAAAATTTATAAACAGTGGATGTAACGAAAGTTTCTCCTAACGGAGTTTCAACAGATAAGTCAAAGTCTAATTTCTCAAGAGTCAAGTTCAAACGTTGAGCACAAGTAGGAGAGATAAAAGAATGGGTAGAACTGGTATCTAATAAGGTATAGACTTCGCAAGAATTTATGATATAGTAATCCGTGATAACTTCGTTTGGGTTCCTCGTATTTTGGGAAGTCACGACAAACGCTCTCCCTTGAACCGCTGACTTTGACTTGTCTGGAATAGCCTTTGGTATCATCGTCTCAACTGGACTTAACTTTGCTATAGAGTACATTCCACCCTCAATTGCTTCGTTGAATTCCTGATCCATGATTTGAATCATTACTCTCCAATCCATATCGAATTGGGGTTGACCACTCTGCACAGGGTAATTCCGAACTCGATGTTGGACTCTCCCAATTGCTGTCCAAAAAGAGAAATCCATTTCATCCATTTTGGCCTTATTGGATCGAACCTCTTTTTCTACAATATCAACGCGTCGTGCGGCTTTTACCCATGCATCCTTCATTCTCATTCGTTTAGTTGTTTCTTCTTTCATGAGAACTTTGATCATAACATTCTCAGATTCTAGCTCTAATATCTTATACTCTGCCAAAGAGTGCTTTTGTTTAAGCATCGTACATCGGGTTACACAATTTTAAATTATTGCATCCCTTTGCTCCACGACCGCCTGCCGTTCTTCAGCCTGCTCTTCTAACTCATGAATACGATTTTGTAATTCTACATTTCGATCATAAAATTCTCCTAATAAATCCTCCTCAGGTTCCTCTTCTTTCTCACTCTCAGCTGCTACCTATGCGACTAATTTGGGTGTAACTATTAATTCTTCACTTACCACATGAATATCTTTAATTTCTTCTTCGCCTGACATTACATTCTCCTGGTTGGTGATTAGAGGTGTCTCCACGGTCTCATTCACTCCATTGTTAACATTCTCAGCTGCCATTTTTAAATACTGCCACAAAACAAGGGTTAATTAAAGAAATTGACATGCAACATAATAACCCTATACTCTGACCAACTAATTAAATAATAAATAAGCTTAGGTAGGACACACTAGCGAATGATTTACTCGTCTCTCCCCTCCTAGTTCTATTCCCCGATCTCTGTCAGAGACCATATCCTTAAGCTCTGATACCAACTGTGACGCCCGCAAAATAGGTCCATTCCACCCAACCCATTCTGAGTCGCCAAATACATGGTACAGAAAATAACTATAACTTTATTATTATAATTGTCATACAAAATATGATAACACAAATGTTAACATCTAGACAATATTAAAACACAAATAGAGTCTTTATTACAATTATTGATACACTATCTTACAAAATAGTGAGGACTACTAAAACAAAAATCTTGAACCATCATTCCATACCCCGACTAGTTCCCGCTATATTCTCGCCTCCTGAGAAGAAAAATGGAACAAAAAGGAAAAGGGTGAGCTTAACTAGCCCAGTAAAGAATATTATGACTAAGATAATATACAACAAATTATCCTTAGTCTTCAACAGGGAAAAATCTGATAGGATACAATAGACAACAAGTTTTAGATCAACAACTGCAGCAGAAACAACAATTCATTAGAAGAGTTAAGTAGAGAATGAAATCTAGTATCATCTATAAGTTTAAAAGTTCATCATCAATATTTTATCCCTGTAACATCAATCATCAAATATTCATCTTTGCACTACGGGCCAAAGATATTCATTTGTATCACCAGTTGGTCATGTTCATCTCAACACCTGTCCGTCTTTGCACTACGGGCCAAAGATATTTATCAAATAGTCATTCATCTTTGCACTACAGGCCAAAGATATTCAATTATAACACCATTTAGGACTGAGAATGATAAAAATATTTTCAAAAAAACAAATCCAAAGAGATAAAAAATAAATACTAGGGATTCGTACTTCGGTTTATCTAAGTTCAAAAATACTCCATACTAATCAATTGTGGAGCAAAATTTAAAAATGAAGATCAAAACATAGATCCAATCAAAGATAGAAACCACAACAAATAATCTTGGACACAGAAAAGAAAATTTAATTTTTTTGTGAATAGTGTCGTATTCGTGAATAGTTCTGTATACGTAAATAGTGTCGTATACGTGAATAGTAATTCCGACACTAAAATATAGAAATTTCACAAGAAAAATCATCATACTTCGTGAATAGTAACTCGTGAATAGTAACTTGTGAATAGTAACCCCGACATGAAAAAGATAAAAATTTTATAATAAAATTCATACCAATATTCCGGTATAATGATATTGAAAGAAATAATATCATTTATGAAAAAAATAACATCTCTTACCTCAAAAGAATAGTACTTCTGGCTGGAATATCAGATATAACGCTGAAAGGAACTTGCACCGTATAGCAATACACAAAGTATCAAAATACTCACAAAAATACGCTCGATAATATAGAGAGAGAAAACTTCAGTTTCTGGTGTGATTTTTAATTCTAACCCAAGCACCCTATTTATAGGAAAATGCTTAGAACATCAAAGCAGAAAATTTAATAAAATATTATTATTTTTTAATAAAATTCCTACACACACCATAGACATCTGAATTCAGCATTTACCACATGCAAGTGGGGCCCACCAAATGGAAAAAAATGTTTTTATTAAAAAAATATTTAAAACTTCAAAAATCAATTATTCTAAAATTTTAATAATTCATAATAAATAGCCTTTTATCAGAAAAATTCAAATCTTATGTCCATTCCATAGAAAATTCAATTCTCTACAACTTTGTAAGTTTACGTTTTTTTAAATTCCAAGCAGAAATTGACCGAAATCCACATACGGACGATTTTACAGGCTTATAATCAAATTTCAGTCAAAATGGGGTCCACCAACATGTTTACCATGTTTTTAGTATTTATTGTAACAAAAATACTCTTCCTCCTCATTTATTCATGTATCACACATTCATTGTAAATATTCACAATTATTATATTATTATAATATAATAATATACATAAATAAATTATTTTATCAAAAAAGATAAAATAACAATTTTTAACAATTATCACTTTTCTAAAAATTCCTCCATTTATATCCACATAAAATAAATATTTTTCTTATCATATAAATTAATAATTAATTATTCATAAATAATATTACAGAATCACAATACTGACAACCAGACTGTTCCCAGGAAAGAGGTGGCTTTTCAATAAGGATTTCTCCTTACTGACGTGCAATTAGGTGACCAAACCTCTTCTTAGACAGAACTTTCTAGACATTGTCAATAATGTTATCTAATAATATTATTAAAATAATATAAATTATTGATCTGATAATAGAAAATACTGTACAGTGATAATTATTGAAACAACAATAATATAAAATATCAACGTAGCAATTATTGAATCAATAAAATAAAATATTGAACAGTAATTATTGTAACAATTATTGAGTAGTGCCTTCTTACATAAAAATCAATAATTGATGTAATACCGTGTGCTACTGTGCAACACCGCGTATTATTGTGTTTTAACCACCGGGTATTCCAATAGTGTTAACGGTAACAACTACGCCGTTATTTATAAAAAACTCATACTTGTCGTTTTCTTCATCCAATCGCTTTCCGTTATGGGGCTCACAAAAGGCTGTGCCATCGTACGAATATTTCCCGACAACAAAAATATTCCACAACCAAACGAATATTCTCCGACAGCAATGAATATTTTATAACCACTTGCTTATTAAAATATTTACGCATTTTATCCATAACTAACTATATTAATCAAATCAACCCCTTACTATTTCAAAATAACAAATAGAGAAAATTTGATTTTATTTCTAAAAAGTTAGGGTCTTACAGAATACAAATACTAAACTTAATTATACAGCATGAGCTGAGAGTTTTAACAAAAATATTATCTTTTAGACAGTATCTAAACTCAAATTAAATCCTCATTACATTTATTATCATACTAAATAGTGAGGACTGCTAAAATAACCATCTCGGACCGTCACTCCATTCCCCGACTAGTCTGGCTACGTTCTCATTTCCTGAAGAGAACAATGAAAGAAAAAGGGTGAGCTCAACTAGCCCAGTTAAAAATATTATGACTAATGTGGCGCCCCTAAAATAGGTATACATCACACATTTTGAGTCGCCAAATACATGGTACAGAAACAACTACAACTTTATTAATACAATTGTCGTGCAAAATACGACAACACATAAACTGTGAGTTTAAATACAAATATTGTCTTCTAGACAATATCCAAACTCAAATAAGTCCTCATTATAATTATTAAAATACTATTTTACAAAATAGTGAGTACTGCTAACATAACTGACTGGAAATATCACTCCACACCCCGACTAATTCCCGTTATATTCTCGCCTCCTGAGAAAAATAGAACAAAAAGGAAATGTGTGAGCTCAACTAGCCCAGTAAAGAATATTATGACTAAGATAATATACAACAAATTATCATTAGTCTTCAACAGGAAAAAATCTGATAAAATATAATAGACAACAAGTTTTAGATCAACAACTGCAGCGGAAACAGCAATCCATTAGAAGAGTCAAGTAGAGAATGAATTCTACTATCTTCTAAAATTTAAAAGTCCATCATTAATATTTTATCCATGTAACATCAATCAATATACATCTTGAATCAAATATTCATCTTTGCACTACAGGCCAAAGATATTCATTTGTATCACCAGTTGGTCATGTTTATCTAAACACATGTTCATCTTTGCACTCCGGGCCAAAGATATTCATCAGTTAATCATTCATCTTTGCACTACAGGCCAAAGATATTCAGTAATATCATCATTTAGGACTGAGGATGATGAAAAATATCTTAAAAACAATGAATCCAGTGAGAAAAAAGGACAAAGATTAGAGATTCGTACTTTAGATAATTCAAGTTTAAAAATACTCCATAATAAATCACAATAGAGTAAAATTCAAGAATGAAGATCAAAACATGGGTACAATCAAAGATAGTAACCATAATAGACATCTGGGACAAAGAAGAGAAAATTTTATTTTTCGGTGAATAGTGCCGTATTTATGAATAGTACTGTATACGTGAATAGTAACCCCGACACAAAAAGGTAGAAATTCCACAATAAAATTCATATCAATATTTCAGCATAATGATATTGAAGAAAATAAATACTCATAAAAATACGCTCGATAATATAGAGAGAAAGAAAACTTATTTCAGGTGTGATTTTCAATTCTAACCTAAACTCCTATTTATAGAAAAATACTAAAACGCCAAAGGAGACTAAATAATAAAATAATATTATTTCTTTTTCTTTCTTTTACGCATGCTAAGTTGGACAATCAAGACCAGCTACCTTTAAACAAAATTTCCAGCACATGTTTTCAAAAAAATAAAAGTGGGTTTCACCCATAATTTTAATAAAAATATTTAATTTTTGAAACTTCAATAATTCATAATAAATAGCCCTTTTATCAGAAAAATATGAATTTTATGTCCATTTTATAGGAAATCGAATTCTCTACAACTTTGTAGCTTTACGATTTTCCAAATTCCAAATAAAAAATGCCCGAAATCCACATACGAGCGATTTTTAATACCTCAATTTTGACAAAATACTGATAAAACACCTCAGCATTAATTCCTTCATTTATAATCACATAAAATAAATATTTTCCTATCCTTCATTTATATCCACATAAAATAAATATTTCCTTATCATATAAATCAATAATTAATTATTCACAAAAAATATTACAGAATCACAATTATGACAACCAGGTCGTTCCTAGGAAGAGGGGGCTATCCAATAAAGATTTCTCCTTACTGGCGTGCAATTAGGTGATCAAACCTCTCCTTATAGACAAAACTTTCTTAGACATTGCCAATAATGCTATTTAATAATATTATTCAAATAATATGAATTATTAATCTGATAATGGGAAATATTGTGCAATAACAATTATTGAAATAACAATAATATAAAATATTAACGTAACAATTATTGAATCAATAAAATAAAATATTGAACAGTAATTACTGTAACAATTATTAAGTAGTGCCTTCTTACGTAAGAATCAATAATTTAAAAATATTGTGCAATACCGTGTGCTACTGTGTAACCACGCGTATTACTATATTTTAACCACCAGGTATTCCAACAGTGTTAACAGTAACAATTCCGTCGTTATTTATAAAAACTTAAACCTTTCATTTATTTTATCCGATCGTTTTCCATTATGGGGCCCACAAATGGCTGCGACATCGTACGAATATTTCCCGACAGCAAGAATATTTCACGACCAAACGAATATTTTCCAACAACAATGAATATTTTATAACCACTTGCTTATTTTATAAAATTTGCATATTTCACCAATAACCAAAGTATTATATCAAATTAACACCTTATTACTCACAATAATAATTAGAGAAAATTCGATTTTATTTATAAAAAGTTGGGGTCTTATGTGAGACCCCAAATTTTATGAATAAAGATTTAAATTTTTTGAAATATTTTTTTAAATATTATGGTGTGGATTTGATATAATGTTATAGTTGTGGGTAATATTTATAAATTTTGCAAAGTAAGCAAGTTATTATATAATATTCGATTGATCGGGAAATATTCTTTTTATCAAAAAATATCCGTACAACGACACAATCATTGGTGGACCCCACAACGGAAGTATTGTCGTAGTTAAAAAACGACAGAATTATCTTTTCATAAAAATAACGACGAAAGTGTTACCATTAAAACTGTTGAACTACCTAGTAGTAAGAGTATAGTAATATGCGTGGTTGCATAGTAGCACACGGTATTGATTATTGATGCTTACGTAAGAAGTCACTCAGTTATATTCAATTATTGCTACAGTAATTGCTGCATCATATCTATCATATTATTGATTCAATTATTGTCACAGTATCATCTGCATAATATTTTATATTATTAAATCAATAATTGAGACAACAAAGTTATTCATATTATTATTTACAATATTGACAATGTTTAAAAAGTTCTGTCAAGGAGAGGTTTGGTCACCTAATTGCGCGCCAATAAGGAGAAATCCTTATCGGAAAGCCCCCTCTTTCCTGTGAATGATCTGGTTGTTTAATATTGTGAGTTATAATATTAATGATGAATAAGTTCGTATTGATTAAATATGAAATTGATAGTTTCATTGTGTGGAAATTATTAGTGTTAGTGGAAATCGATATTTATTTTGATAATAATTAATGTCTGGAGGTTATATTGACCAATCGGGTAATTAACCGGATAAATGAGCAATTAATTGCTATTATTTCACATGCTTATAACTATGTGTTCACATGTGTGTATTATTGATTCACATTCTTGTACTATTAGGGGAGTTGGTACAAGATTGATAATACTTACCTGACTAAGTTAAAAATAGAGGTATAGATGGAGGTACTATACTGTAATTAGTTTTTTCACATGATTATACTATTGAGTCACATGAATGAACTATTAATTCATATGATTTACTATTAGGGGAGGTGGTGCAAGTTTGGTAATACTTGCAGGACTAAATTAAAAATAAAGAAAAAGAGGAAGGTATTATACTGTAATATTTTGAATCCCAAAACGTGCAATTATTGAAACTATATTTTTCTATAAATAGAAGCTCATTCTTTCTTTATTTCTCACCAATTCTCTAAGTCTCACTAGAGCAATTATTATAGAGAAATTATAGAGAGAAAGAAGAAGAGAAGTCTGCTACCTCACTATTCCAGTATCTAGTTTCTTCTAAGGTAAGGGGTATTATTTGTTTCGTATTCATGAAGAGAGCTTTTGTTATTCCATTCTTTATTATTATATTGGAATAACCTATCTATGCGAAGTACCGCATACATGGTGAAATTCTTCTGTTTTTCCATTTATTATTATGTTGAAATAACCTGTCTATGCGAAGTACCGCATACATGGTCAAATTCTTCTGTTATTCCATTCTTTATTATTTTGTTAGAATATCCTGTCTATGCGGATTACGCATGACCTGGTTCTATTCTTTATTATTCTGTTGAAATATCCTGTCTGTGCGTATTACGCATGACCTGGTTCCATATTTTATTATTCTGTTGGGAATAACCTGTCTGTGCGGTCTATCGCATGCCTGGTGAATCCTTTTGTTATTCTATTCTTTATTATTCTGTTAAAAATGATTTGTCTACGTGAATTACCGCATGGCGGATGAAAATCCATTTGTAGTTTCGTATATTCTATTATACTCGTATGAGATATCATTTCTTTTGTACTCGTCATGAAATATCATTTTCTTTGGTATTTTTCTTTTACGAGTTACTATTCACTCTAGTATTATTCACTCGGGTATTCAGGGCACTTTTCGTGCCGGAGTACTATTCACGAGTTACTATTTACCCGATTACTATTCACTCTAGTATCATTCACTCGGGTATTCGAGACACTTTTCGTGTCGGGGTACTATTCATGGGGTACTATTCCCGAAGTACTATTCACGGAGTACTATTCACCCGAAAAATATATTTTTTTTCTGTCCAAATTATTTTTGGTACATGAATATTATTCTTGAATTTTACTCCACAAAGCAGTATCATGTTGACAGTTATCTTTAAAATTTATCTTGAACTTATTTTATTAAATTATTATGTCATTGTCATCATCCTCATGCTTATATTGTGATGAAAGTCATCTTTGGCTTACGTGCAGAGATGAACTTGGTTTGATTATGACCAGGGATTATTCGGTATAATCATGACCGTAATGTGACGAATGATGTAGTGAAAGTCCTCATTAGCCTGTAGTTCATTGATGGACAGTTGTTGGTATGATTATGACTAGGGATTATTCGGTATAATCATGATCATTGATGATTACATGAATATCCTTGGTCGTGGTGCAGGGATGATTTGATTTTATTTATTAAGCTAAGTCTCAGTGATCAAGTTGATGAAAAACTTTTTAAATCATAGAAGATAGTAGATTTTATGCTCTACTTGACTCTTCTAATGGATTGCTTATTCTGCTGCAGTTGTTGATCTAAAACTTGTTGTCTATTATATTCTATCAGTTGTTATACTGTTGAAGGCTAAGGATAATTTATTCTGCATTATCTTAGTCATAATATTTCTTACTGGGCTAGTTGAGCTCACCCTTTCTTTCACTGTTCTCTTTAGGAAATGAGAATATAGCTGGGACGAGTCGGGGAACGGATTGACGGTCCAGATGGTTGTTTTAGTAGTCCTCACTATTCTATAAAATAGTGTGACAATAAATGTAATGAGAACTCCATTGAGTATGGATATTGTCTAGATGAAAATATTTTTATTAAAACTCTTAGATTATGTTTTGTCGTATTATACACGATTGTTGTATAATTAAGTTGTATTTGAATTGTGTACCATGTATCTGACGACCCAAGATGGGTGATGTATACCTGTTTTGGGGGCGTCACAGTTGGTATCAAAGCTTAGGGATATGATCCCTGGCTGAGATGTGAGACAAGAACTAGGAAGGGATAGACGGAGAATTCCTTCGCCAGTATGACCTACTTAAGTTTATTTGGTATTTAATTAGTTGGTTAGAGTATAGGGATAATATGTGATATGTCAATTAACCCTTGTTTTGTGACAGTATTTGAGAATGAAATCTAAAATTTTTGAGATGTACAATGGAGCAAAACAATATGACCGTGTCGCAATACAAGGCTAAATTTGTAGAGTTATCCCGATTTGCATCCCATTTGGTCGATAATGAGGAGCGAATGACGCGAATGTTTCTAAGAGGTTTGAAACCCGATATACGTCAATACCTCATTTCTCACAAACTTTGTTTATATTCAGATGTTGTGAATAGAGCTCAGTTATTGGAGCGCGATAATGAGTCAGCACAACCAAAAGGCAACGACCAACAACACGATAATAATCATACCGGTGGCAACGGCCATCGGAACAATGATAACCATCGTGGGGAAAATTATCATGCCAAGAATGGTAACCACTTCGGTGGTAATCATGGCCAAGATAATAGGAGTGGAAATTTTAAAAAAAGAAGGTTCAACAACGATGGAAAGACAGCAGCGCCAACACCCGTTTTCATGGAAGGAGAACGACCGCCATTTAGATGCTTCAAATGCGGAGGGGAGGGATATATCAGTCCAAGCTGCACGATGCAGTCCAAAGCATGTTATAATTATGGAAAAGAAGGTCACCTAGCCCCATTTTGTCGTGCACCAAAGTCAAGTCCAGCTGGGACGGTGACACCAAAGGCGGATACGGACAAAACAAAGTCGGTGGTTTCAGGGAGAGCATTTTTTTTGACTTCTCAAAAAGCGAGTAACCCGAATGAAGTTAACACGGGTTAGTTAATTATAAATTTTTACGAAGTCTATACCTTATTAGATACCGGTTCTACCCATTCTTTATCTCTCTTGTTTGCGCTCAACGTTTAAATTTGACTCCGGAGAGATTAGATTTTGACTTATCGATTGAAACTTCGTTAGGAGAAACCTTCGTTATTGGAAAGCCCCCTCTTTCCTAGGAACGACCTGGTTGTCATTATTATGATTCTGTAATATTATTTGTGAATAATTAATTATTGATTTATATGATAAGAAAAATATTCATTAATTGTGGATATAGATGGAGAAATTTTTTAATGTGACAATTGTTGAAAATTGATATTTTTTTATCTTTTCTGATAAAATAAATCATTTAAATATATTATTATATTTTAATAATATAATAATGATGATATTTTACAATGAATATGTGATATATGAATAAATGTGGAAGAATATTTTTGTTATAAAAAATATTTAACATATGTTTTGTGTGTTGGTGGACCCTATTTTTGACTGAAATTTGATTATAGCCTGCAAAATCGCCCGTATGTGAATTTCGGTCATTTTTCGTTTGGAATTTGGAAAAACTTAAACTTACAAAGTTGTAGAGAATTGAATTTCCTATGGAATGGATATAAGATTCGAATTTTTCTGATAAAATGACTATTTATTATGAATTATTGAAGTTTCGGAATATTAGGTCTGAATTGATTTTGTTGCATTAAATGATAAAAATATGTTTTTCATTCTGGTGGGCCCCACTAGCATGTGTAAAAAACTAAATTTAGAATTCTATGGTGTGCATAGGAAAAATTTAATAAATAATATTATTTTATTAAATTTTCTGCTTTGGTGTTCAAAGCATTTTCCTATAAATAAAGTGTTTAGGTTAGAATTAAAAATTACACCAAAAATTGAAGCTTTCTCTCTCTATATTATCGAGCGTATTTTTGTGAGTATTTCAAAACTTTGAGTGTTGCTATACGGTGCAAGTTTCCTTCAGCGTTATATTTGATATTCCAGCCAGAAGTACTTTTCTTTTGAGGTAAGAGATGTTATTTTCTTCGTAAATGATATTATTTTCTTCAATATCATTATGTCGAATTATTGATATGAGTTTATTGTGAAATTTTTACCTTTTTGTGTCGGGGTTACAATTCACATATACGGCACTATTCATGTATACAACACTATTCACGGATATGACTCTATTCACCAAAAAATGAAATGTTCTCATTTTCGTCCCAGATGTCTATTATGGTTACTATCATTGATTGTATCTATATTTTGATCTTCATTCTATACGTGTTTGTTAAAATTTTAGCTTCTATACACCATGAAATTAGTAGAATATCTTTGATATTTACGCTTCATCCAGTATCTTTTCATAGAAATATTATTCTGAGCATTCTTGATTAGTTTTAACTTTTTTATGCCGGAGTACTATTCACGAGATTACTATTCTCAAAGTTACTATTCACTCGGTTACTATTCATCCGGGGTACTATTCATGAAAAAAAAAATTTGATTCGTTTTCGGTCCAAATTATTTTTGGTACAATATTATTCTTGAATTTTACTCCACAAAGCTGTATCATGTTGACAATTTGGACGTTATTAATTTTTGGATAAATTAAATTCTAAATCTTTAAAAATTTATCCTTGAACTTGTTTTATTGAATTCTTATATCATTGTCATCATCCTCATGTTTATATTCTGTTAAAAGTCATCTGTGGCCTGTAGTGCATAGATGGACTTGGTATGATTATGACCAGGGATTATTCGGTATAATTATGACCGTATTGTTATAAATGGTGTGGTGAAAGTCCTCATTGGCCCGTAGTGCATTGATGAACAGTTTTTGGTATGATTATGGCCATGAATTCTCTTCGGCCAAGGGTGCAAAGATGAATTATTTTATGGCATGATCATGATCGTTGATGAAAACATGATTATCTTTGGCCCGTAGTGCATGGATAATTTGTGGTCGTGATACTAAAGAATATCTTTGCCCGTAGTGCAGGGATGATTCGATGATGTGGATTATTTATTAAGCTGAGTCTCAGCGATAAAAGTGATGAAAAACCTTTTAAATCATAGAAGATAGTAGGTTTTATGCTCTACTTGACTCTTCTAATGGATTGCTTATTCCGCTGCAGTTTTTGATCTAAAACTTGTTGTCTATTATATTCTATCAGTTGTTATACTGTTGAAGGCTAAGGATAATTTATTCTGCATTATCTTAGTCATAATATTTCTTACTGGGCTAGTTGAGCTCACCCTTTCTTTCACTGTTTTCTTCAGGAAATGAGAATATAGCTAGGACTAATCGGGGAATGGATTGACGGTCCAGATGGGTGCATTAGTAGTTCTCACTATTCTATGAAATATTATGATAATAATTGTAATGAGAATTTATTTTGAGTTTGAATACTGTCTAGAAGACAATATTTGTATTAAAACACACAGCTCATGTTGTATATTTAAGTTTGTATTTAAGTTCTGTACCATGTATTTGGCGACTCAAGATGGGTGATGTATACCTGTTTTGGGAGCGTCACAGCTGGTATCAAAGCTTAGGGATATGATCCCTGGCTTAGATGTGAGACAAGAACTAGGAGAGGAGAGACGAGGAATTCCTTCGCTAGTATGACCTACCTAAGTTTATTTGGTATTTAATAGGTCGGTTAGAGTATAGGGATAATATGTGACATGTCAATTAACCCTTGTTTTGTGACAGTATTTGAAAATGACATCTGAGAATGTTGAGAATAGCAATGGAGCACAGGAGACCGTTGAGTCTCCACAGATCAACAATCAGGATAATGTGCATCAGGAAGGCAACAATCCTCATGCAAATAATAACACTGACCAAATGATGAACGATGGAATGTTCAGAGGCTTTCTGCAATTCATGCAACATCAGGCAAGAGAGACTCCTGTCCGAATGCAGGTGAAAACACTAGCAACTCTCGGACGGTCACTGCTAAACAGTTCAAGGAGCTGGGACCACCGGAGTTTATTGGAGAGCCAAAACCACTTAAGGTAGAGACGTGGATAAAGCAGATCACCTAGATATTTGATGTCTTGGAATGCTCAGAGGAGCAAAAGGTTCCATTCTCCACCTTTATGTTGCGTGAAGAAGCAGATCACTGGTGGGAATCTGTAAAACGTACCCAGCCTGACGCACTCAAAATGTCTTGGGAGAAGTTCCAAGAACTGTTCAATGACAAGTACTTTCCCGAAAGTATTCGTCACATGAAAGAGTTAGAGTTCATCAAGTTGGAGCATAACAATATGACCGTGTCGTAGTACGAAGCTAAGTTTGCCGAGTTATCCAGGTTTTCGTCTCACTTGGTTGATAATGAGGAGAGAATGACGTGGATGTTTCTAAGAGGTTTGAAACTCGAGATACGTCAATACCTAATTTCTCATAAATTGTGTTTGTATTCAAATGTTGTAAATAGGGCTCAGTTATTGGAGCGCGATAACGAGTCAACCCAACCAAGAAAAAGTAGCCGGCAAATCGATAATACCAATGGTAGCAGTTATCGAATCGGTGACAACAAACGTGAAGGGAATCAATATGCCAGAAATGGTAACCACTTCGGTGGTAATCATGGTCAGGATAATAGGAAAGGTGAACTAAGTGAGAACAACTACAAGAAAAGAAGGTTCAATAATGATGGAAAGACAGCAGCACCCGTTTCCAAGGAAGAAGAACGACCACCGGTCGTATATTTCAAATGCGGACAGGAGGGACACATCCGTCCAAACTGTACGCAGCAACCCAAAGCGTGTTTCAATTGCGGAATAGAAGGCCACTTAGCTCAATTTTGTCGTGTAGTGAAGTCAAGTTCAGCTGGGATGGTGACGCCAAAGGATGTCTCAGACAAGTCAAAGTCGGTAGTTTAAGTGAGAGCGTTTGTCAAGGAACCCGAATAAAGGTTAATCATAAACTTTTGCGAAGTTTATACCTTATTCGATATCGGTTCTACCCATTTTTTTATTTCTCCTACTTGCGCTCAACGGTTAAATTTGACACCAGTACAAAACCCATTTCTAAAACCCTCAAATATTTCTTCACCCAAAACGAACGTAACATGCGCCAAAGACGTTGGCTCGAGCTGTTGAAACATTATGAGCATACCATCCAATACCATCTTGGAAAAGTAAATATGGTAGCTGACGTGTTGAGTAGAAGATCGTATGTGGATACGAGTGCGATACTGCCGAACACAAAGACCCATTTTGTATGACTTACAAATGATAGAGATAGAGTTAAATACTCTAGGGACCCACGTGATGATATACGAGTAGAATCGACTTTAATCGATAAAGTTAAAATCGCTCAAGCTGCACACCAGAGTTGATGAATATAAAGAAAAAGGTGCAAGAAGGTGTTATTTTAGAAGTAAGAGTCGATGAAGAGAAGAAATTTCAACCCTCGATTTATTAGTCCATTTGAAATCTTCGATCGAGTAGAAACTGTGGCCTATAGACTCGCTTTACCGCTAAGTATGTCGCGTGTTCATAACGTTTTTTATGTATCGATGTTACGTAAATATGTGGACGACCCCAACCATATTATTGAATTAGAACCAGACGAGATAGCCGAAGATTTAACGTACGAGGAGGTACCTGTCAAGAACTTGGATGGAAAGTAGCATGTCCTACGCTCAAAGATTATACATTAAGTCAAAGTTTTATGGATCGAAACACCAAGTACGTACGTCAATTTCGAGGACGAAATTTCATAAGGAGGGGAGGTTGTAAGACCCCAACTTTTTATAAATAAAAGATTTAATTTCTCTAATTATTATTTTGAAATAGTAAGGGGTTGATTTGATTAATATGGTTAGTTATGGGTAAAATGCGCAAATATTTCAAATAAGCAAGTCGTTATAAAATATTTATTTTTTTCGGGGAATATTCGTTTGGTCGTGGAAATATTCTTCCTGTCGGGGAATATTCATATGACGGCGCAGCCTTGTGTGGGTCCCATAACGAAAAATAATTGGATGAAGAAAATGACAACTGTAAGTTTTTTATAAATAACGGCGTAATTGTTACCGTTAACACTGTTGGAATACCCTGTGGTTAAAACACAGTAATATACGGTGTTGCACAGTAGCACACGGTATTGCAACAATTATTGATTCTTACGTAAGAAGGCGCTACTCAATAATTGTTACAGTAATTACTGTTTAATATTTTATTTTATTGATTCAATAATTGCTATGTTGATATTTTATATTATTGTTGTTTCAATAATTATCACTGCACAGTATTTTCCATTATCAGATCAATAATTCATATTATTTTAATAATATTATTAGATAGCATTATTCAATGTCTAGAAAGTTCTGTCTAAGGAGAGGTTTGGTCACCTAATTGCACGTCAGTATGGAGAAATCCTTATTAGAAAGCCCCCTCTTTCCTGGGAACGACCTGGTTGCTATTATTGTGATTCTGTAATATTATTTGTGAATAATTAATTACTGATTTATATGATAAGAAAAATATTTATTTTATGTGGATATAGATGGAGAAATTTTTTAATGTGACAATTGTTGAAAATTGATATTTTTTTATCTTTTCTGATAAAATAAATCATTTAAATATATTATTATATTTTAATAATATAATAATGGTGATATTTTATAATGAATATGTGATATATAAATAAATGAGGAGGAAGAGTATTTTTGTTTCAAAAAATATTTAACACATGTTTTGTGTGTTGGTGGACCCTATTTTTGACTGATATTTGATTATAGCCTGTAAAATTGTCCGTATGTGGATTTTGGTCATTTTTTGTTCGGAATTTGGAAAAACTTAAACTTACAAAGTTGTAGAGAATTAAATTTCCTATGGAATGGACATAAGATTCGAATTTTTCTGATAAAAGGGCTATTTATTATGAATTATTGAAGTTTCGAAATATTGGGTCTGAATTGATTTTGTTGCATTAGATGATAAAAACATGTTTTTCATTCTGGTGGGCCCCACTAGCATGTGTAAAAAATTGAATTCAGAATTCTAAGGTGTGCGTAGGAAAAATTTAATAAATAATATTATTTTATTAAATTTTCTGCTTTGGTGTTCTAAGTATTTTCCTATAAATAGAGTGTTTAGGTTAGAATTGAAAATCACACCAGAAACTGAAGTTTTCTCTCTCTATATTATCGAGCGCATTTTTGTGAGTATTTCAATACTTTGAGTGTTGCTATACGATGCAAGTTTTCTTCAGCGTTATATCTGATATTCCAGCTAGAAGTACTATTCTTTTGAGGTAAGGGATGCTATTTTCTTCGTAAATGATATTATTTTCTTCAATATCATTATACCAAATTATTGATATGAGTTTATTGTGGAATTTCTACCTTTTTGTGTCGGGGTTACTATTCACGTATACGACACTATTCACGAATACGACACTATTCACCAAAAAAGTGAAATATTCTCTTTTTCGTCCCATATGTCTATTATGGTTACTATCAATGATTGTATCCATGTTTTGATCTTCATTCTATACTTGCTTGTTAAAATTCTGGCTTCTATACTCCATGAAATTAGTAGAATATCCTTGATATTTGCTCTTCATCTAGTATCTTTTTATAAAAATATTATTCTGAGTATTCTTGATAAGTTTTAACTTTTTTATGCCAGAGTACTATTCACGGGATTACTATTCCTGAAGTTACTATTCACTCAGTTACTATTCATCCGGGGTACTATTAATGAAAAAAAATTTGATTCGTTTTCGGTCCAAATTATTTTTGGTACAATATTATTCTTGAATTTTACTCCGCAAAGCAGTATTGTAAGACCCCAACTTTTATAAATAAAGAAGAATTTTCTATAAATATCATTTTTGAATATTATGGAGTTAATTTGATATAATGTTATAGTTGTGGGTAATATTTATAAATTTTGCAAAGTACGCAAGTTGTTATATAATATTCTATTGGTCGGGGAATATTCGTTTTACCAGGGAATATTCGTACAACGACACAATTATTGGTGGACCCCACAACGGAATTATTGTCGGATTGAGAAAACGACAAAAATATTTTATTAAAAATAACGGCGGAAATTTTACTATTGTTACTGTTGAACTACTCGGTAGTAAAAGTACAGTAATACGTGTGGTTGCATAGTAGCACACGGTATTGATTATTAATGCTTATGTGAAAAGTCACTCAGTTTGATTCCATTATTGTCAGTTAATAATATGAATTATTTAGCGATAATGACGTTTTGTTTTATTCGTATTATTAACGTAATAAAACATAAACATCTTTTTATATAAAACAAAATACTTTATTAAAGTTATTCTATAAATAGAATATATTATATTTTATTTAAAAGATTTTTCTTTAAATATGGACCATCAGATTAAAGTAATCAATCTGGACCGTTCATGGATTAGTTACTATGCATTCTATTTTTCTATAAATAGCAGCTCATTCCTTCATTATTTCTTACGAATTCACTGAACTCTAGAGAGAGAAACTATAGAGAGAGAGAAGAAGAGTATTCTGCTACTTAACTACTTCCTTATTTCAGCTCGTCTTTAAAACGGTAAGGGGTGTTATTCTTTCTTATTCATGAAGAGAACTGTTGTTATTTCATTTCTTATTATTCTGTTGGAATAACCTGTATACGCGGTCTACCCTATACTTGGTGACATTCTTCTATTATTCTGTTGGAGCATCCTGTCTGTGTGTTTTACACCGGACCTGGTTCCGTTTTTATTATTATTCTGTTGGAACATCCTGTCTGTGTGTTTTACACCGGACCTGGTTCCGTTTTTATTATTATTCTGTTGGAACATCCTGTCTGTGTGTTTTACACCGGACCTGGTTCCGTCTTTATTATTATTCTGTCGGAATATCCTGTCTGTGTGTTTTACACCGGACCTGGTTCCATTATTATTATTCTGTCGGAATATCCTGTCTGTGCGTTTACGCCGGACCTGGTTCCATTATTATTATTCTGTTAAGAATAACTTGTCTGTGCGGTCTATCGCATGCATGGTGATTTCTTTTGTTATTCCATTCTTTATTATACTCAGTTGGTTAAGTTTTGACTTCTATACTCCATGAAATTTGTGGAATATCCTTGACATTTGCGCTTCATCTAGTATCTATTCATGAAAATATTCTCCTAATCATTCTTGAATTTTACTCCACAAAGTAGTATCATGTTGACAATTTGGACGTTGTTAATTCTTGGATAAATTAATTCTTGAACTTGTTTTATTGAATTCTTATATCATTGTCATCATCCTCATGTTTATATTCTGCTGAAAGTCATCTGTGGCCTGTAGTGCATAGATGGACTTGGTATGATTATGACCAGGGATTATTCGGTGTAATCATGACCGTAATGGTACAAATGATGTGGTAAAAGTCCTCATTGGCCCGTAGTGCATTGATGGACAGTTGTTGGTATGATCATGACCATTAATGAATATACGAATATCCTTGGCCGTAGTGCAGGGGTGATTCGATGATGTGGATTATTTTATTAAGCTGAGTCCCAGCGATCACAGTGTTGGAAAATCTTTTAAATCATAAAAGACAGTAGAGTTTATTTTCTACTTGACTCTCTTAATGGATTGCTTGTTCCGCTACAGTTAAACTTGATGTCTATTAGATTTTATCAGTTTAACATTGTTGAAGGCTAATGATAATTTATTCTGCATTATCTTAGTCATAATATTTCTTACTGGGCTAGTTGAGCTCACCCTTTCTTTCACTGTTCTCTTCAGGAAATGAGAACGTAGCTGGGGCAAGTCGGGGAACGGAGTGATGGTCTGAATGATAATATTAGTTAGTAGTCCTCACTATTCTATGTAATGGTGTGTTAATAAATGTAATGAGGACTCCTTTTGTGTATGAATACTCTCTAGAAGATAATATTTGTATTCAAGCTCACAGTTTATGTTTTGTCGTATTGTACACGACAGTTGTATTAGTAAGTTGTATTTGTATTCTGTACTATGTATCTGACGACCCAAGATGGGTGATGTATACCTAATTTTGGGGGCGTCACAGTTGGTATCAGAGCTTAGGGATATGATCCCTGGCTAAGATGTGAGAATAGAACTAGGAGGGGAGAGACGGGGAATTCCTTCGCTAGTATGACCTACCTAAGTTTATTTGCATGGTATTTAATTGGTCGGTCATAATATAAGGATAATATATGACATATCAATTAACTTTTATTTTGTGGCAGTATCTGAAAATGACATCTGAGAATGTTGAAAATAGCAATGGAGCACAGACGATTATTGATTCACCACATATCAATAATCAGGATAATGTTCATCAGGAAGGTGACAATCCTCATGCAAACAACAACACTGACCAGATGATGAATGATGGAATGTTCAGAGGCTTTATGCAATTCATGCAACAACAGGTGAAAGCGGCTCCTGTCCACAACGTAGGTGGAAATACTGGAAACTCTCTGGCGGTCACCGCTAAACAGTTTAAGGAGCTGGGACCACCGGAGTTTAAAGGAGAACCCAAACCACTTGTAGCTGAAACATGGATAAAGCAGATCACCAAGATATTTGATGTCTTGGGTTACTCCGAGGAGCAAAAAGTTCCCTTTGCCGCCTTTATGTTGCGAGGAGAGGCAGATTACTGGTGGGAATCGATAAAGCGTACTCAACCTGCCGCACTGAAGATGTCTTGGGAGAAGTTCCAAGAGCTGTTTAACGACAAATACTTTCCCGAGAGTATTCGTCGCATGAAGGAGGTGGAGTTCATCAAATTAGAGCAGAATAATATGACCGTGTCGCAGTACGAGGCAAAATTTGCGGAGTTATCCCGGTTTGCGTCCCACCTGGTGGATAATGAAGAAAGAATGACGCGGATGTTTTTAAGAGGTTTGAAGCCGGAGATACGTCAACATCTTGTTTCTCATAAATTGTGTTTGTATTCAGATGTTGTAAATAGGGCTCAGTTGGTGGAGCGCGATAACGAGACAACGTAACCAAAAGAGAGCAGCCGGCAAAATGATAATACTAGTGAAAGCAGTCATCGAAGCGGTGACAACAAGCGTGGAGGGAATCAACAGGCCAGAAATGGTAACCACTTCGGTGGTAATCAGGGCCAAAATAATAAGAATGGGCATTTCAAGAAGAGGAGATTCAACAATGATGGAAAGACGTCAGCAGCAGCACCTGTCGTTAAGGAAGGAGAACGACCACCTATCATATGTTTCAAATGCGGAGGGGAGGGGCACATCAGTTCAAACTGCGCGATGCCGTCCAAAGCATGTTATAATTATGGAAGAGAAGGTCATTTAGCCCGATTTTGTCGTTTACCGAAAACAAATTCAGCTAGGATGGAGGCACCAAAGGCCGTCCCAGAAAAGTCAAAACCGGTTGTGCAAGGGAGAGCGTTTGTTGTGAACTCCCAGAACGCAAGGAACCCGAATGAGGTCATCACGGGTAAGCTTATCATAAACTCTAACGAAGTCTATACTTTATTTGATACCGGTTCTACCCATTCTTTTATTTCTCCTACTTGCGCTCATCGATTAAATTTGATTCCGGAGAAATTAGACTTTGACTTAGCAGTTAAAACTCCATTGGGAGAAACCTTCATTACATCCACGGTTTATAAGTCTTGTTTGGTTCAAGTTGGTACCCACACATTACCTGTCGATCTTATTTCATTAAAAATACTTACATTTGACGTGATTCTAGGGATTGATTGGTTAACTACTCATCATGCAAAAATTGATTGTTTTCGTAAGGTTGTTAGCTTTCATATTCCTAATCGACCTATTATGCGAATTCAAGCAACCAAACCATTAAAATCAATCGCTGTTATCTCAAGCCATAAAGCTATTCGTTTATTGAAAAACGGATGTCAAGCTTTCTTAGCTCATGTCACAGATCTAAACAAAAATACGTCAGCTTTGAATGATATTTCTGTTGTTAATAAATTTCCTGACGTATTTCCCGAAGAACTTCCTGGCCTACCCCCAGAGCGTGAAATTGAATTTTGTATCGACCTTGAACCCGGTACAAAACCCATTTCCAAAGCCCCATATCGAATGGCTCCTATTGAACTTCAGGAGTTAAAGACTCAACTGCAGGAATTGTTAGACATTGGTTTTATTCGTCCTAGTACTTCTCCTTGGGGTGCTCTTGTTCTGTTCATGAAGAAGAAAGATGGGAGTATGCGACTTTGTATTGATTATCGGGAGTTGAATCATGTCACCATCAAAAATAGGTACCCATTGCCACGTATTGATGACCTGTTTGACCAGTTGCAAGGAGCACAATTCTTTTCAAAGATCGATCTTCGTTCTGGATATCATCAGCTGAAGGTTAGAACTGAGGATATTCCAAAGACTGCCTTCAGAACTCGGTATGGGCATTATGAATTCTTAGTTATGTCTTTTGGATTGACTAATGCTCCTGCTGCCTTCATGGATATGATGAACAGGGTATTCAAGGAATATTTGGATCACTTTGTGGTCGTCTTTATCGATGACATCCTTGTTTATTCCAAAAGCCGTGAAGATCATGAGCAACACTTGAGGTTGGTACTCCAAAAGCTTCGTGAATACAAACTTTATGCCAAGTTAAAGAAATGCGAGTTCTGGTTGGAGGAGGTAGCATTCCTTGGGCACGTAGTATCAAGTCGTGGAATATCGGTTGACCCGGCAAAGATTGAAGCTATTCAAAGCTGGGAGCAACCTAAATCAGTGACCGAAGTACGTAGCTTTCTTGGTTTAGCTGGTTATTATCGGAGATTCGTGGAAGGATTTTCTCGAATCGCTACTCCATTAACTCAGCTGACTCGGAAAGATACAAAGTTCGGTTGGAGCGAAGAATGTGAGCAGAGTTTTCAAGAACTCAAGAGGAGACTCATTTCAGCACATGTTCTAACAATATCATCCGGCTCGGAGGGATTTGTCATCTACAGTGATGCTTCGAGCAAAGGGTTGGGATGCGTTCTCATGCAACATGGAAAAGTCATAGCCTATGCATCAAGACAACTCAAGGAATATGAGAGTTATTATCCTACTCATGATCTAGAGTTGGCAGCTGTTGTCTTTGCACTTAAAATTTGGAGGCGTTACTTGTATGGGGAGAAGGTGGAGATCTTTACGGATCATAAAAGCCTCAAATATTTCTTCACTCAAAAGGAACTCAACATGCGACAACGACTTGGCTTGAACTGTTGAAAGATTGTGATCATACCATTCAATATCATCCTGGAAAAGCGAACGTGGTAGCTGACGCATTGAGTAGAAGATCATATGCAAGTACGAGTGCGATATTGTTAACACAAAGACCCTTTTTGTGTGATTTGCAAAGGATGGAGATAGAGTTAAAGACTCCAGGGACCCATGTGATGATGACGAATATACGAGTAGAACCGACTTTAATCAATAAAGTTAAAGCTGCTCAAGCTACAGACCTGGAGCTGATGCGTATGAGGAAGAAAGTGCAAGAAGGTTCTATGCCGGAAGCAAGAATCGATGAAGAAGGAATACTTCGAGTCAACTCCAGACTTTGTGTTCCTAACAACCCTGATTTAAAGTATGAAATCATGATGGAGGCGCACAACACACCGTTTGCAATCCATCCTGGAAGTACCAAAATGTATCATGATCTTCGTCATACATTTTGGTGGAGCAATATGAAGAGAGAGATAGCGTTGTTTATCTCAAGGTGTCTAACTTGTCAACGAGTCAAAGCGGAGCATCAAATACCAAAAGGTCCATTGCAACCACTTGAAATTCCAGAATGGAAGTGGGAGCACATTACCATGGATTTCGTTACCGGTCTTCCTAAGGTTTCTCAAGGTATAGATGCGATTTGGGTCATTGTTGATAGATTGACCAAGTCTGCTCATTTCTTACCGATACGAGAAACTTATACACTTGAACGTCTTGCTCGTATGTACATAAACGAGATTGTAAGACTGCATGGTATGCCAGTATCCATAGTTTCTGATCGAGACCCAAGATTCACTTCACAATTTTGGGTTAGTTTACAAAAAGCTATGGGCACAGATTTACGATTTAGTTCGGCATATCATCCTCAGACGGACGGACAATCAGAGAGGACTATTCAAACTCTAGAAGATTTATTAAGACTCTGTGTCTTTGACTTCAAGGGAAGTTGGGACAAGTTCTTACCATTGGTGGAGTTTTCCTACAACAACAGTTATCAAGCAAGTATTGGCATGGCTCCATTCGAAGCAATGTATGGAAGAAAATGTCGTTCTCCAGTATGCTGGGATGAGGTGGGTGAAGCAACGTTGTTGGGACCAGAGTTGGTACGTATGACTACAGAAAAGATTCAAACGATCCGACAACGTATAAAAACCTCACAAGATCGACAAAAGAGTTATGCTGATCTTCATCAAAAGGACGTGGAATTTGATGTAGGAGATCATGTGTTCTTACGTGTTGCTCCATGGAAAGGAGTTACGAGATTTGGAAAGAGAGGAAAGCTCAATCCTCGATTCATCGGTCCATTTTTAATCCTCGATCGAGTAGGAACTGTGGCTTATAGACTCGCTTTACCGCCAAGTATGTCTCGTGTTCATAACGTTTTTCACATATCCATGTTACGCAAATATGTGGAAGACCCGAACCACATTATTGAGTTAGAACCGGACGAAATAGCGGAAGATTTGACGTATGAAGAAGTTCCTGTTCAAATCTTGGATAAGAAGGAACATATTCTACGCTCCAAGGTTATACCTCAAGTCAAAGTTTTGTGGAGAAACCACGATGTTGAGGAAATGACTTGGGAGTTAGAATCTGAAATGAAATCAAGGTATCCTTATCTCTTCGACATACCAGGTACGTACCCTAATTTCGAGGGCGAAATTTCATAAGAAGGGGAGGTTGTAAGACCCCAACTTTTATAAATAAAGAAGAATTTTCTATAAATATCATTTTTGAATATTATGGAGTTAATTTGATATAATGTTATAGTTGTGGGTAATATTTATAAATTTTGCAAAGTACGCAAGTTGTTATATAATATTCGATTGGTCGGGGAATATTCGTTTTAACAGGGAATATTCGTACAACGACACAATTATTGGTGGACCCCACAACGAAATTATTGTCGGATTGAGAAAACGACAAAAATATTTTATTAAAAATAACGGCAGAAATTTTACTATTGTTACTGTTGAACTACTCGGTAGTAAAAGTACAGTAATACGTGTGGTTGCATAGTAGCACACGGTATTGATTATTAATGCTTATGTGAAAAGTCACTCAGTTTGATTCCATTATTGTCAGTTAATAATATGAATTATTTAGCGATAATGACGTTTTGTTTTATTCGTATTATTAACGTAATAAAACAGAAACATCTTTTTATATAAAACAAAATACTTTATTAAAGTTATTCTATAAATAGAATATATTATATTTTATTTAAAAGATTTTTCTTTAAATATGGACCGTCAGATTAAAGTAATCAATCTGGACCGTTCATTTATTAGTTACTATGCATTCTATTTTTCTATAAATAGCAGCTCATTCCTTCATTATTCTTACGAATTCACTGAACTCTAGAGAGAGAAACTATAGAGAAAAACTATAGAGAGAGAGAAGAAGAGTATTCTGCTACTTAACTACTTCCTTATTTCAGCTCGTCTTTAAAACGGTAAGGGGTGTTATTCTTTCTTATTCATGAAGAGAACTGTTGTTATTTCATTTCTTATTATTCTGTTGGAATAACCTGTATACGCGGTCTACCCTATACTTGGTGACATTCTTCTATTATTCTGTTGGAGCATCCTGTCTGTGTGTTTTACACCGGACCTGGTTCCGTTTTTATTATTATTCTGTTGGAACATCCTGTCTGTGTTCATGAATAATTTGTGGTCGTGGTACTAAAGAATATCCTTGTCCCGTAGTGCAGGGATGATTCGATGAAGTGAATTATTTATTAAGCTGAGTCTCAACGATAAAAGTGATGAAAAACCTTTTAAATCATAGAAGATAGTAGGTTGTATGCTCTACTTGACTCTTTTAATGGATTGCTTATTTCGCTGCAATTTTTGATCTAAAACTTGTTGTCTATTATATTCTATCAGTTGTTATACTGTTGAAGGCTAAGGATAATTTATTCTGCATTATCTTAGTCATAATATTTCTTACTAGGCTAGTTGAGCTCACCCTTTCTTTCACTATTCTCTTCAAGAAATGAGAATATGGCTGGGACTAGTCGGGGAATGGATTGACGGTCCAGATGGTTGCATTAGTAGTCATCACTATTCTGTGAAATATTGTGATAATAATTTTAATGAGGACTTATTTTGAGTTTGAATACTGTCTAGAAGACAATATTTGTATTAAAACTCACAGCTCATGTTGTATATTTAAGTTTGTATTTAAGTTCTGTACCATGTATTTGGCGACTCAAGATGGGTGATGTATACCTATTTTGGGGGCGTCACAGTCTATGTTTTGACACCACGTGCCAAAGAAATGCTACTTCCTCAAGCCAGAACTCGCATTTCTTCAGCTTGGCATATAGCTTGTTATCACAAAGTCTTTGAAGTACCGGCTTTAAATGGTGCTCATGATCTTCACGGCTTTTGGAATAGATGAGGATGTCATCAATAAAGACAATAACGAATTGATCCAAATATTCCTTGAACACACGGTTCATCATATCCATGAAAGCAGCAGGAGCATTAGTCAATCCAAAAGACATGACTAAGAATTCATAATGCCCATACCGAGTTCTAAAGGCAGTCTTTGGAATATCCTCAGTTTTAATCTTCAGCTGATGATATCCAGAACGAAGATCGATCTTTGAAAAGAATTGTGCTCCTTGCAACTGGTCGAACATATCATCAATGCGAGGTAGTGGATATCTATTCTTGATGGTGATATGGTTTAATTCCCGGTAGTCAATACAAAGTCGCATACTCCCGTTTTTCTTCTTTATGAATAAAACAGGAGGTCCCCAAGGAGATGTACTAGGACGAATGAAACCGATGTCCAATAACTCCTGTAGTTGGACCTTTAACTCCTGAAGTTCAATATGAGTCATTCGATATGGGTTTTAGAAATGGGCTTTGTACCAGGTTTAAGGTCAATAAAGAATTCAACTTCACGTTCTGGTGGTAGACCGGGAAGTTCTTCAGAAAATACGTCAGGAAATTCACTAACAACAGAAATATTATTCAAATCTGACGTGTTTTTGTTCAAGTCCATAACATGGGCTAAGAAAGCTTGACATCCATTTTTTAATAAACGAATGACTTTATGACTTGATATGACAGTGATTGACTTTAGTGGTTTGGTAGCTTAAATTCGCATAATAGGTTGGTTAAGAATATGAAAACTAACAACCTTACGAAAATAATCAATTTTGGCATGATGAGTAGTTAACCAATCAATCCCTAAAATCACATCAAAAGCAAGTATCTTTAAAGAGATAAGATCAACAAGTAATGTGATGGTGCCAACTTGGATCGAGCAAGATTTATAAACAGTAGATGTAATGAATGTTTCACCTAACGGAGTCTCCAAAGATAAGTCAAAGTCCAATTTTTCTGGAGTCAAGTTTAAACGTTGAACATAAGCAGGAGAGATAAAAGAATGGGTAGAACTGGTATTTAGTAAAGTATAAACTTCGCAAGAGTTTAAGATTAGCTTACCCGTGATCACCTCGTTCGGGTTTCTCGCATTTTAACCAATCACGACAAACGCCCTCCCTTGAACCACCGACTTTATTTTGTCCGTAGTCGCCTTTGCTGCTGCCGTCCCAGCTGGACTTGACTTCGCTACCGGACAAAATCGGGCTATATGACAGACTTTTCCATAACTGAAACACACCTTGGAAGGCTGTGAACAGTTTGGATTTATGTGTCCCTCCTCTCCGCATCTGTAGCATCTAACTGGCAGTTGTTCTCCTCCCCTAGAATTTCTTGTTGGTGCTGGTGCTGCTGCTGATGTCTTTCCGTCATTGTTGAATCTCTTCTTTTTGAAATTTCTACTTGACTCACCTCTCCTATTATCATGGCCACGATTACCACCCGAGTATTTACTGCTTTTGTCCGTATTCTTTCCTCCCTGCTGGTTGTGATCCCTCGGTTGAACATACTCATTATCTCGCTCTAATAATTGAGCCCTGTTGACAACATCTGAATATAAAGAAAATTTGTGAGAGATAAGATATTGTCGAATCTCGGGTTTTAGACCTCTCAGGAACATCCGCGCCATTCGTTCCTCATTCTCTACTAAATGAGGTGCAAACCTTGATAACTCTGTGAACTTCGCCTCATACTGGGACACCGTCATGTTGTTTTATTCCAGTCTAATAAACTCTACCTCCTTCATATGACGAATACTTTTAGGAAAGTACTTGTCATTAAATAGTTTTTAAAATGTTTCCCAAGACATGTTGAGTGCGGCAGGTTGGGTACGCTTCACAGATTCTCACCAGTAATCTGCCTCACCACGAAACATAAAGGTGGCGAATGGAACCTTCTGTTCTTCCGTGCATCCCAAGACATCGAATATCTTGGTAATTTGCTTGACCCATGTTTCCGCCTTAATCGGATCCGGCTTTTTCCAGAATTTTGGTGGTCCCGACTCCTTGAACTGCTTGGCTGTGACAAACAGCGCGTTGCTATCATTTCCACCCGTATTTTGTACACGATTCTCCCTCGTCTGATTTTGCATGAATTGCAAAAAGCTTCTAAGCATCCCATTATTCATCGTTTGTTCGGTAGTATTGTTTACAGGAGGAATATTGTCTTCCTGTTGCACGTTCTCTTGATTGGTGACTAAAGGTGTTTCCACAGTCTCATACACTCCATTGTTAACGTTTTCAGCTGCCATTCTTAAATACTGCCATAAAACAAGAGTTAATTAAACAAATTAACATATCACATAATATCCCTATATTATGACCGACCAACAAATAAGCTTAGGTAGGATACACTAGCAAATGATTTACTCATCTCTCCCCTCCTAGTTCTATTCCTCGATCTCAGCCAGAGACCATATCCCTTAGTTCTGATACCAACTGTGATGCCCCCAAAATAGGTATACATCACCCATTCTGAGTCGCCAAATACATGGTACAGAAACAACTACAACTTTATTAATACAATTGTCGTGCAAAATATGACAACACATAAACTGTGAGTTTAAATACAAATATTATCTTCTAGACAATATCCACACTCAAATAAGTCCTCATTACAATTATTGAAATACTATTTTACAAAATAGTGAGGACTGCTAACACAACTGACTGGAAACATCACTCCACACCCCGACTAGTTCCCGCTATATTCTCGCCTCCTTAGAAAAATGGAATAAAAAAGAAAGGGTGAGCTCAACTAGCCCAGTAAAGAATATTATGACTAAGATAATATACAATAAATTATCATTAGTCTTCAACAGGAAAAAATCTGATAAAATATAATAGACAACAAGTTTTAGATCAATAACTGAAGTGGAAACAGCAATCCATTAGAATAGTCAAGTAGAGAATGAATTCTACTATCTTCTAAGATTTAAAAGTCCATCATTAATATTTTAACCATGTAACATCAATCAATAGACATCTTGAATCAAATATTAATCTTTGCACTACAGGCCAAAAATATTCATTTATATCACCAGTTGGTCATGTTCATCTAAACACATGTTCATCTTTGCACTACAGGCCAAAGATATTCATCAGTTAATCATTCATCTTTGCACTACAGGCCAAAGATATTCAGTAATATCATCATTTAGGACAGAGGATGATTAAAAATATCTTAAAAAAATGAATCCAATGAGACAAAAGGACAAAGTTTAGAGATTCGTACTTTAGATAATTCAAGTTTAAAAATACTCCATAATAAACCATATTGGAGTAAAATTCAAGAATGAAGATCAAAATATGGATACAATCAAAGATAGTAACCATAATAGATATCTGGGACAAAAAAGAAAAAAATTTATTTTTCGGTGAATAGTGCCGTATACGTGAATAGTCCGTATATGTGAATAGTAATCTCGAGATAAAAAGATAAAAATTTTACAATAAAATTCATATCAATATTTTAGCATAATGATATTGAAGAAAATAATATCATTTACGAAGAAAATAACATTCATTATCTCAAAATAACAGTACTTCTGATAGGAATATCAAATGTAAAGTCGAAGAAACTTGTACTGAATAGCAACTCTCAAAGTATCTAAATACTCACAAAAATACGGTCGATAATATAGAGAGAAAGAAAATTTATTTCTGGTGTGATTTTCAATTTTAACCTAAGCACCTATTTATAGAAAAATGTTAGAACGCCAAAAGAAACTAAATAATAAAATAATATTATTTCTTTTTCTTTCTTCTATGCATGTTAAGTTGGACAATCAAGACCATCCACCTTTGAACAAAATTTCCATCACATGTTTTCAAAAAAACAAAAATGGGTCCCATCCATAATTTTAATAAAAAATTTTAATTTCTGAAACTTTAATAATTCATAATAAATAGTCCTTTTATCAGAAAAATACAAATTTTATCTCCATTCCATGGGAAATCGAATTCTCTACAACTTTGTAGCTTTAAGTTTTTCCAAATTCCAAACGAAAAATGCCCGAAATCCACATACGGACGATTTTTAGTACCTCCATTTTGACAAAATACTGATAAAACACCTCAGGATTAATTCCTTCATTTATAATCACATAAAATAAATATTTCTCTATCCTTCATTTATATCCACATAAAATAAATATTTTCTTATCATATAAATCAATAATTAATTATTCACAAATAATATTACAGAATCACAATTATGACAACAAGATCGTTCTTAGAAAAGAGGTGGCTTTCCGATAAGAATTTCTCCTTACTGGCATATAATTAGGTGACCAAACATCTCCTTAGACAGAACTTCCTTAGACATTGTCAATAATGCTATCTAATAATATTATTCAAATAATATGAATTATTAATCTGATAATACGAAATACTATGCAGTGACAATTATTGAAATAACAATAATATAAAATATCAACGAAGCAATTATTGAATCAATAAAATAAAATATTGAACAGTAATTACTGTAACAATTATTGAGTAGTGACTTCTTACGTAAGAATCAATAATTCAAAAATACTATGCAATACCGTGTGTTACTGTGCAACCACGCGTATTACTGTATTTTAACCACCAGGTATTCCAACAGTGTTAACGGTAACAATTTCGCCGTTATTTATAAAAACTTAAATTTGTCGTTCTCTTCATCCGACCGTTTTCCGTTATAGGACCCACAAATGGCTGCGCCATTGTACGAATATTCTCCGACAGCAAGAATATTCCACGACTAAACGAATATTCCCCGACAACAATGAATATTTTATAACCACTTGCTTATTTTGTAAAATTTACACATTTCACCCATAACCAAAGTATTATATCAAATTAACACCTTATTATTCACAATAATAATTAGAGAAAATTCGATTTTATTTATAAAAAGTTGGGGTCTTACGACTAAGATAATGAAAAATAAATTATCGTTAGCCTTCAACAGTGTTAAACTCATAAAATACAATAGACATCAAGTTTAAAAGCAGCGGAACAAGTAATCCATTAGAAGAGTCAAGTAGAGTATGATATCTACTATCTTCTATGATTTAAAAAGTTTATCATCAATTTTATCGCTGAGACTCAGCTTAATAAATAATCCACATCATCGAATCATCCCTGCACTACGGGCCAATGATATTCATTAGTATCACAATCACGAATTATCCATGCACTACGGGCCAAGGATATTCGTGTTTTCACCAATGGCCATGATCATACCAACAACTGTCCATCAATACACTATGGGCCAATGAGGACTTTTACCACATCATTTGTAACATTACGGTCATGATTATACCAAATAATTCATGGTCATAATTATACCAATCAAAGTCCATCTATGCACTACGGGCCAAAGATGACTTTTATCACAATATAAGCATGAGGATGATGACAATGATATAAGAATTCAATTAAAAGAAAGTAAATGATAAATTTTTAAAGATTTATAATTTAATTTATCCAGAATTCAATAATGTCTAAATTGTCAACATGATACTGCTTTGTGGAGTAAAATTCAAGAATAATATTATATCAAAAATGATTTGGATCGAAAAGAAATCAATTTTTATCATGAATAGTACCCTGGGTGAATAGTACTCGAGTGAATAGTACCCCGTTAATAGTACTTCGACCTGAAAAAGTTAAAACTTATCAAAAATACTCTGAATAATATTTCTATGAAAAGATACTGATGAAGCGCAAATTTCAAGGATATTCTACTAATTTCATGGAGTATAGAAGCCAAAACTTAACCAAAGGAGTGTCGAATTTCAGAATCTGAAACGAAATAATATTACTTACATACTACAGAGTATAGAAAAAAATATTATTTCTTACGAATATTGAACAAAAATAAAATCCCTTACCTTAAAAAGAAGAATATTCTAAATGGTATAGCAGGGATATTTTTGAAGAAAACTTTCACTATTTTCTACGCTCAAAGCTTCTTAAAACTCTAAAAAATACGCTCAATATTATAGAAGAAGAATTCTCTGATTCATGTGTGATTTTCAATTCTAAACTAAGCATCCTATTTATAGGAGAATGGATGGATACTATTTAAAAAATAATATCACGGATGCACAATAGGAGTTCACAGGCAAGAATTCGTTCGGCTGATTTCGTTGAAAATTTGATTTTACTATGCAATAAAATATTCTAATAAAATAAAAACTTTAAATAAAATATAATATATTCTATTTGTAATCTAATAAAATAAAACTTATAATTAATATATATATACACACACACAACCCACCACACACGGCACTCACTAGCCTTATATCAAAATTAACTTTTATTGATCCATGTCACTTTCACAATAACAGGGACAGAACCATAAAACTTTCTTTGGGGATCAAAGAATAATGATGCAACATCCCTCCTGATATATCTTAAAATTTCAAGTTACTTTAATACTAGTCCACATTCATTCATATAATTGATAATAAATTACTTGCCAATCATATTTTGAGAAATGATTCAATGACATTGCATATTAAGAAAAAAACAAAATCATAGTACAATACTTTTTATTTTTGCTACTTTAGATTATGAATCTAAGGTATTGACGTAGAGTACGATGGAAGCTCGGTACTGCGGACCATCATCCTCCAAAATTTCTTTGATAAAATCTCTTAATCCATCATAACTATCCCATTCATTTTAAAAAATTTCTCTTTAAATTCATTATAAATAATATATATATATATATATATATATATATATATATATACTGAATAAATTTATAAAAAGTATTCTGTTTTATATATAAAAAAATTCTGTTTTATTACTATTATAATAATAATAAAAATAAAACTTATTATATATATATATATATAATAAATTCCGTGTATGGAAAGGTGATTCACCATTTTAGTTATCTACAATAGTATCCATAGATAAACAATTAAGTTTGTCACCTTTTTCTTAGCATAATTAGAAAAGAATTCCTTTATTTAATTTTCTTTCATGTGCCTGTATCTTTCCCTTCACGCAAGCCTCTCTATTTCTTTTTCTCAAATATCACGGGTCACATACACAGGTATGTTATCATATATATATATATATATATATATATATATATATATATATATATAAACAAATTTGAGATAATTTTCTACCGATAATTTTGAAAAATAGATAAGTGGGTTCCAAATAATACGTCAAACTTACAACAAATACTTTATAAAAATTTCCTCAATATTTTTAACAATATTTATTCATCATTATTATAACCCGCAATATTAACAACCAGATCGTTCTCAGAAAAGAGGGGACTTTTGTAAGACCTCAACTTTTATGAATAAAGATGGATTTTTCTATAAATATCACTTTTGAATATTAAGGTTTGATTTGTTATAATATTAAAGTTGTGGGTAATATTTATAAATTTTGTAAAGTAAGCAAGTTGTTATATAATATTCGACTGGTCGGAGAATATTCATTTTAACTGAGAATATTCGTACGACGGCACAATCATTGGTGGACCCCATAACGTAATTATTGTCGAAATGAGAAAACGACAGAAATATCTTTTTATGAAAGTAACGGCGGAAGTTTTACCGTTAACTGTTGAAATACCCAGTGTTAAAAGTACAATAATACGCGTGGTTGCATAGCAACACACGGTATTGATTATTGATGCTTACGTGAGAAGTCACTTAGTTATATTCAATTATTACTACAGTAATTACTGCATCATATCTCTCATATTATTGATTCAATTATTGTCACAGTATCATCTACATAATATTTTATATTATTAAATCAATAATTGAGACAACAAAGTTATTAATATTATTATTTACAATATTGACGATGTCTAAAAGTTCTGTCAAGGAGAGGTTTGGTCACCTAATTGCGCGGCAATAGGGAGAAATCTTTATTGGAAAGCCCTATCTTTCCTGGGAACGACCTGGTTGTTAAATATTGTGAATTATAATAATAATGATAAATATTGTTAAAAATATTGAGAGAATTTTTATGAAGTATTTGATATAAATTTTGCTTATTTTATGGACCTCCATTTATCCATTTTTTAAAATAATCGGTAAAAACTATTTAATATAATAAAGTGGGGCCCACACGTGGGGCCCATATTTGTTAAAAAATCGAAATGGGAAATGGGGGGGGGGGATGGAACTTACGTATAAGTAAGGTAATGTATTATTATATATATTATATATATATATATATATATATATATATATATATATATATATTTGATAAGTTTTGTTTTATTTGATTATAAATAGAATATATTATATTTCATTTAAAGTTTTTGTTTTATTAGAATATTTTATTGCACAGTAATGAATAGTAAAATCAAATTTTCAGAAATTTTTTGTCGGTTGAGCGCCCGTGCATTCTTCACTGTTGGTCCGTGAATTTTTTTTTTTAAATAGTATCCTTCCATTCTCCTATAAATAGAAAGCTTAGTTAGAATTGAAAAACACACCAGAATAAGAGAATTCTTCTTCTATAATATTGAGCGTATTTCTTTAGAGTTTTAAGAAGCTTTGAGCGTAGAAAATAATAAAAGTTTTCTTCAAGAATATCCCCGCTATACCAGTTGGAATAGTCTTCTTGTCAAGGTAAGGGATATTATTTTTATCTAGTATTCGTATAAAATAATATTTTTTCCATACTCTATAGTATGTAAGTAATATTATTTCGTTTCAGATTTCGAATTCTATACTCATTTTGTTAAAGTTTTGGCTTCTATACTCCATAAAATTAGTAGAATATCCTTGATTTTGCGCTTCATCCAGTATCTTTTCATGAAAATATTATTCTGAGCATTCTTGATAAGTTTTAACTTTTTCATGCCGGAGTACTATTCACGGGATTACTATTCTCAAAATACTATTCACGGGGTACTATTCACTCAGTTACTATTCACCCGGGGTACTATTAATAATAAAAATTAATTTCTTTTCAGTCTAAATCATTTTTGATACAATATTATTCTTAAATTCTACTCCATAAAGCAGTATCATGTTGACAATTTGGGCATTATTGAATTCTGGATAAATTAAATTATAAATCTTTAAAAATTTATCCTTTGCTTTCTTTTAATTGAATTCTTATATCATTGTCATCATCCTCATGCTTATATTGTTATGAAAGTCATCTTTGGCCGTAGTGTATAGATGGACTTGGTATGATTATGACAAGGAATTATTCGGTATAATCATAACCGTAATGTTACAAATGATGTGGTAAAAGTCCTCATTGGCCCGTAGTGCATTGATGGATAGTTGTTAGTATGATCATGACCATTGATGAAAACACGAATATCCTTGGCCCGTAATGCATGAGTAATTTGTGGTTGTGTTACTAATGAATATCCTTGGCCGTAGTACAGGGATGATTCGATGATGTAGTTTATTTATTAAGCTGAGTCTCAGCGATAAAACTATTGATAAACTGTTTAAATCATAGAAGATAGTAGCTTTCATGTTCTACTTGACTCTTCTAATGGATTGCTTGTTCCGCTGCAGTTAAACTTGATGTTTATTATATTTTATCAGTTTAACACTGTTGAAGGCTAATGATAATTTATTCTGCATTATCTTAGTCATAATATTTCTTACTATGCTAGTTGAGTTCACCATTTGCTTTCATTGTTCTCTTCAGAAAATGAGAATATAGTTGGGACTAGTCAGGGAACGGAGTGACGGTCCAGATGTTTGCATTAGTAGTCCTCACTATTCTGTGAAATAGTGTGATAATAAATGTATTGAGAACTTATTTTGAGTTTTAATACTGTCTAGAAAATAATATTTGTATTAAAACTCACAGCTCATGTTGTATATTTAAATTTGTATTTGTATTCTGTACCATGTATTTGGCGACTCAGAATGGGTGATGTATACCTATTTTGGGGGCGTCACAGTTGGTATCAAAGCTTAGGAATATGATCTCTGGCTAAGATGTGAGACTAGAACTAGGGGGGAGAGACGGATAATTCATTCGCTAGTATGACCTACCTAATTTTATTTGTTATTTAATTGGTCGGTCAGAATATAGGGATAATATGTGGTATGCCAATTAACCCTTGTTTTGTGGTAGTATTTGAAAATGACATCCGAGAATGTTGAGAATTGAAATGGAGCACAGGAGACCGTTGAGTCACCACAGATTAATAACCAGGATAATGTGCAGGAAGGCAACAATCCTCAGATGAACAACAACACCGACCAAATGATGAACGATGGGATGTTTAGAGGCTTTATGCAATTCATGCAACATCAGGCGAGAGCGGCTCCTGTTCAAAATATAGGTGGAAACACTGGCAACTCACAGATGATCACCGCTAAGCAATTCAAGGAGCTGGGACCATCGGAGTTTTGGGAAAAGCCAGAACCACTTAAGGCGGAGACGTGGATAAAGCAAATCACCAAGATATTCGAAGTCTTGGTATGCTCCAAGGAGCAAAAGGTTCCCTTTGCCACCTTTATGTTGCGAGGAGGGACAAATTATTGGTGGAAATCTGTAAAACGTACCCAGCCTGCAACACTAAAGATGTCATGGGAGAAGTTCCAAGAGTTGTTCAATGACAAGTACTTTTCCGAAAGTATTCATCACATAAAGGAGGTGGAGTTCATCAAGTTGGAGCAAAATAACATGACCGTGGCGCAGTACGAAGCCAAGTTTGCCGAGTTGTCCCGGATTACGTCCCACTTAGTTGATAATGACGTGGATGTTTTTAAAAGGTTTGAAACCATAGATACATCAATATCTTATCTCTCACAAACTGTGTTTGTATTCAGATATTGTAAATAGGGCTCAGTTATTGGAGCGCGATAATGAGTCAACCCAACCAAGAGAGAGCAGCCGACAAGCCGACAAGTCGATAATACCAGTGGCAGTAGTCATCGAAGAGGTAACAACAAACGTGGAAGGAATCAACATGCCAGAAATGGTAACCACTCCGGTGGTAATCATGGCCAAGATAATAAAAGTGGACATTTCAAGAAGAGGAGATTCAACAATGAGGGAAAGACGTTAGCACCAGCACCCGTTGTTAAGGAAGGAGAATGACCACCTATCATATGCTTCAAATGCGGACGAGAGGGACACATCAGTCCAAAATGCGCGATGCAGTCCAAAGCGTGTTACAATTATGGAAAAGAGGGTCACCTAGCTCAATTTTGTCGTACAACGAAGACAAGTCCAGCTGGGACGGAGGCACCAAACACCGTCCCAGAAAAGTCAAAACCAGTAGTTCATGGGAGAGCATTTGTCGTGACCTCCCAAAAAGTAAGGAACCTGAATGAGGTCATCACGGGTAAGCTTATCATAAACTCTAGCGAAGTATATACCTTATTTGATACTGGTTCTACCCATTCTTTTATTTCTCCTATTTGCGCTCAACGTTTAAATTTAACTCCGGAGAAATTAGACTTTGACTTATCTGTTGAAACTCCATTGGGAGAAACCTTCATTACATCCACTGTTTAGAAGTCTTGTTTGGTTCAAATCGGTACCCTCACATTACCTATCAATCTTATTTCATTGAAAATACTTGCATTTGATGTAATTTTAGGGATTGATTGGTTAACTACTCATCATGCAAAAATTAATTATTTTTGTAAGGTTGTTAGCTTTCATATTCCTAACCAACCTATTATGCGAATTCAAGCAACCAAACCATTAAAATCAGTCACTGTCATCTCAAGCCATAAAGCTATTCGTTTATTGAAAAACGGATGTCAAGCTTTCTTAGCTCATGTCACGGATTTAAACAAAAATACGTCAGTTTTGAATTATATTTCTATTGTTAATAAATTTCCTGATGTATTCCTTGAAGAACTTCCTGGCCTACCCCCAGAGCGTGAAATTGAATTTTTTATCGACCTTGAACCCGGTACAAAACCCATTTCCAAAGCCCCATATCGAATGGCTCCTATTGAACTTCAGGAGTTAAAGACCCAACTGCAAGAATTGTTAGACATCAGTTTCATTCGTCCTAGTACGTCTCCTTGGGGTGCTCCTGTTCTATTCATGAAGAAGAAAGATGGAAATATGCGACTTTGTATTGACTATCGGGTGTTGAATCATGTCACCATCAAAAATAGGTACACATTACCTCGCATTGATGACCTGTTTGACCAGTTGCAAGGCGCAAAATTCTTTTCAAAGATCAATCTTCGTTCCGGGTATCATCAGTTAAAGATTAAAATCGATGACATTCCAAAGACGGCTTTCAAAACTCGGTACGTGCATTATGAATTCCTAGTCATGTCCTTTGGAATGACTAATGCTCCTGCTGCCTTCATGAATATGATGAACCGAGTATTCAAGGAATATTTAGATCACTTTGTGGTCGTCTTTATTGATGACATCCTCATTTACTCCAAAAGCCGTGAAGATCATGAGCAGCACTTGAGACTAATACTCCAAAAGCTTCGTGAAAACAAGCTATATGCCAAGTTGAAGAAATGCGAGTTCTGGCTTGAGGAAGTAGCATTCCTTGGGCACGTGATATCAAATCACGAAATATCTATTGACCCAGCTAAGATTGAAGCAATTCAAAGCTGGGAACAACCTAAATCAGTGATCGAAGTGTGTAGCTTTCTCGGCTTAGCTGGTTATTATCGGAGATTCGTGGAAGGATTTTCTCGAATCGCTACTCCATTAACTCAGCTGATTCGGAAAGATATAAAATTTGGTTAGAGCGAGAAATATGAAAAGAGTTTTCAAGAACTCAAGAGGAGACTCATTTCAGTACCTGTTCTGACAATACCATCTAGCTCGGAGGAATTTGTCATCTACAGTGATGCTTCGGGCAAAGGGTTAGGATGTGTTCTCATGTAATATGGAAAAGTCATAGCCTATGTCTCTCGACAACTCAAAGAATATGAGAGGAATTATCCTACTCATGATCTAGAGTTGGCAGCTGTTGTCTTCGCACTTAAAATTTGGAGGCATTACCTATATGGGGAGAAAGTGGAGATCTATACGGATCATAAAAGCCTCAAATATTTCTTCACTCAAAAGGAACTCAACATGCGGCAATGACGTTGGCTCGAACTGTTGAAAGATTATGATAATACCATTCAATACCACCCTGGAAAAGCAAACATGGTAGCTGACGCATTGAGTAGAAGATCATATGCGAGTACGAGTGCAATATTGTCAACACAAAGGCCCATTTTGTATGACTTACAAAGGATGGAGATAGAGTTAAAGACTCCAGGGACCCATGTGATGATGGCGAACACACGAGTAGAACCGACTTTAATTGATAAAGTTAAGGCTACTCAACTTACGGACCTGGAGCTGATGCGTATGAAGAAAAAAGTGCAAGAAGGTGCTATTCCAGAAGCAAGAATCGATGAAGAAGGAATACTTAGAGTCAACTCTAGACTTTGTGTTCCTAACGATTCTGACTTGAAGTATAAAATCATGATGGAGGCGCACAACACACCGTTTGCAATCCATCCTGAAAGTACCAAAATGTATCGTGATCTTTGACATACATTTTGGTGGAGCAATATGAAGAGAGAGATCGCAGAGTTTATCTCAAGGTGTCTCACTTGTCAACAAGTCAAGGCGGAGCATCAAGTGCCAAAAGGTCCATTACAACCACTTAAAATTCCAGAATGGAAGTGGGAGCACATTACCATGGATTTCGTTACTGGTCTTCCCAAGGTTTCTCAAGGCATAGATGCGATTTGGGTCATTGTTGATAGATTAACCAAGTTTGCTCATTTCTTACCTATACGAGAAACTTATACACTTGAACATCTTGCTCGTATGTACATAAACGAGATTGTAAGATTGCATGGTATGCCTGTATCCATAGTTTCTGATCGAGACCCAAGATTCACTTCAAGATTTTGGGTTAGTTTGCAAAAAGCTATGGGAACGGATTTACGATTTAGTTCGGCATATCATCCTCAAACGGACGGGCAGTCGGAGAGGACTATTCAAACTCTTGAAGATTTATTAAGACTATGTGTCCTTGACTTCAAGGGAAGTTGGGACAAGTTCTTACCATTAGTGGAATTCTCCTACAACAACAGTTATCAAGCAAGTATCGGCATGGCTCCATATGAGGCGTTGTATGGAAGAAAGTGTCGTTCTCCAGTATGCTGGGACGAGGTGGGTGAAGCAACGTTGTTGGGACCGGAATTGGTACGCATGACAAAGGAAAAGATTCAAATGATCCGGCAACGTATACAAACCTCACAAGATCGACAAAAGAGTTATGCTGATCTTCATCGAAAGGACGTGGAATTCAATGTTGGAGAGCATGTGTTATTACGTGTTGCTCCATGGAAGGGAGTTACAAGATTTGTAAAGAGAAGAAAGCTCAATCCTCAATTTATTGGCCCATTTGAAATCCTTGACCGAGTAGGAACTGTGGCTTATAGACTCGCGTTACCACCAAGTATGTCTCGTATTCATAACGTTTTTCGCATATCTATGCTACGTAAATATGTGGAAGACCCGAACCACATTATTGAGTTAGAACCGGACGAAATAGCGGAAGATTTAACGTATGAAGAGGTACCTGTTAAAATCTTGGATAAGAAGGAACATATTCTACGCTCCAAGGTTATACATCAAGTCAAAATTTTGTGGAGAAACCACGATGTTGAGGAAATGACCTGGGAGTTAGAATCCGAAATGAAATCAAGGTATCCTCATCTCTTCGTCATACCAGGTATGTACCCTAATTTTGAGGGCGAAATTTCGTAAGAAGGGAAGGTTGTAAGACCCCAACTTTTATGAATAAAGATGAATTTTTTTATAAATATCATTTTTGAATATTAAGGTTTGATTTGTTATAATATTAAAGTTGTGGATAATATTTATAAATTTTGCAAAGTAAGCAAGTAGTTATATAATATTCGATTGATCGGGGAATATTCATTTAACAGAGAATATTCGTACGACGACACAATCATTGGTGAACCCCACAACGTAATTATTGTCGGAATGAGAAAACGACAGAAATATCTTTTTATGAAAGTAACGGCGAAAGTTTTACCGTTAACTGTTGAAATACCCAGTGTTAAAAGTACAGTAATATGTGTGGTTGCATAGTAGCACACAGTATTGATTATTGATGCTTACGTGAGAAGTTACTCAGTTATATTCAATTATTACTACAGTAATTGTGACATCATATCTCTCATATTATTGATTCAATTATTGTCACAGTATCATTTGCATAATATTTTATATTATTAAATTAATAATTGTGACGACAAATGTAAGACCCCAACTTTTATGAATAAAATAGAATTTTCTCTATTTATTATTTTGAAATAGTAAGGGTTGATTTGATTAATGTGGTTAGCTATGGGTAAAAATGCGCAAATATTTTAAATAAGTAAATGGTTATAAAATATTCATTTTGTCGGAGAATATTCGTTTGGTCGTGGAATATTCTTGCTGTCGGGGAATATTCGTACGACGGCGCAGCCTTTTTGGGTCCCATAACGGAAAGCGATCGGATGAAGAAAACGACAAGTATGAGTTTTTATAAATAACGGTGTAGTTGTTACCGTTAACATTGTTAGAATACCCAGCGATTAAAACACAGTAATACACGGTATTGTACTAATTATTGATTCTTACATAAGAAGGCACTACTCAATAATTGTTATAGTAATTACTGTTTAATATTTTATTTTATTGATTCAATATGTGACGCCCCCAAAATTAGGTATACGTCACCCATCTTGGGTCGTCAGATACAAAATACAGAATACAAATACAACTTACTAATACAACTGTCGTGTACAATACGACAAAACATAAACTGTGAGTTTGAATACAAATATTATCTTCTAGAGAGTATTCATACTCAAAAGGAGTCCTCATTACATTTATTAACACACCATTACATAGAATAGTGAGGACTACTAATTAATACTATCATTCGGACCATCACTCCGTTCCCCGACTTGCCCCAGCTACGTTCTCATTTCCTGAAGAGAACAGTGAAAGGAAGGGTGAGCTCAACTAGCCCAGTAAGAAATATTATGACTAAGATAATGCAGAATAAATTATCATTAGCCTTCAACAATGTTAAACTGATAAAATATAATAGACATCAAGTTTAACTGTAGCGGAACAAGCAATCCATTAAGAGAGTCAAGTAGAAAATAAACTCTACTATCTTTTATGATTTAAAAGATTTTCCAACACTGTGATCGCTGGGACTCAGCTTAATAAAATAATCCACATCATCGAATCACCCCTGCACTACGGCCAAGGATATTCGTATATTCATTAATGGTCATGATCATGCCAACAACTGTCCATCAATGCACTACGGGCCAATGACGACTTTTACCACATCATTCGTAACATTACGGTCATGATTACACCGAATAATCCCTGGTCATAATCATACCAAGTCCATCTATGCACTACAGGCCACAGATGACTTTCAACATTTTATAAACATGAGGATGATGACAATGATATAAGAATTCAATAAAACAAGTTCAAGAATTAATTTATCCAAGAATTAACGTCCAAATTGTCAACATGATGCTGCTTTGTGGAGTAGAATTCAAGAATACTTAGAAGAATATTTTCATGAAAAGATACTGGATGAACCGCAATTATCAAGGATATTTCACTAATTTCATGGAGTATAGAAGTCAAAACTTAACCAATTGAATATAATAAAGAATGGAATAACAAAAGAAATCACCATGCATGCGATAGACCGCACAAACAGGTTATTCCAACAGAATAATAAATAATGGAACCAGGTCCGGCGTAAACGCACAGACAGGATATTCCGACAGAATAATAAATAATGGAACCGGGTCCGGTGTAAAACACACAGACAGGATGTTCTAACAGAATAATAATAAAAACGGAACCAGGTCCGGTGTAAAACACACAGACAGGATATTCTAACAGAATAATAATAAAAACGGAACCAGGTCCGGTATAAAACACACAGACAGGATGTTCCAACAGAATAATAAAAGAATGTCACCAAGTATAGGGTAGACCGCGTATACAGGTTATTCTAACAGAATAATAAGAAATAGAATAACAACAGTTCTCTTCATGAATAAGAAAGAATAACACCCCTTACCGTAAAAGAACTGGATATAAGAGTAGTGAAGTAGCAGAAAACTTTTCTTCTATCTCTATATAGTCTCTCTCTATAGTTTCTCTCTCTAGAGTTCAGTGAATTCGTAAGAAAATAATGAAGGAATGAGCTTCTATTTATAGAAAAATGGAATGCATAGTAACTAATCCATGAACGGTCCAGATTGATTACTTTAATCTGACGGTCCATATTTAAAGAAAAATCTTTTAAATAAAATATAATATATTCTATTTATAGAATAACTTTAATAAAGTATTCTGTTTTATATAAAAAGATGTTTCTATTTTATTACGTTAATAATACGAATAAAATAAAACGTCATTATCGCTAAATAATTCATATTATTAACTGACAATAATGGAATCAAACTGAGTGACTTCTCACATAAGGATTAATAATTAATACCGTGTGCTACTATGCAATCACACGTATTACTGTACTTTTACTACCGAGTAGTTCAACAGTATCAACGGTAAAACTTCCGCCGTTATTTTCATAAAGTATTTTTGTCGTTTCTCAATCCGATAATAATTCCGTTGTGGGGTCCACTAATAATTGTACCGTCGTACGGATATTCCCCGACAAAAAGAATATTCTCCGACCAATCGAATATAATATGACAACTTGCATACTTTGCAAAATTTATAAATACTACCCATAACTATTATATCAAATCCACACAATAATAAAAAAAAAATTATTTCGAGAAAAATTAAATATTTATTCATAAAATCTGGGGTTTCACAATCTCCCCTCCTTATTGAATTTTGCCCTCGAAATTTACGTACGTACTTGGTATGCCGAACATGTGAGGATACCTTGACTTCACTTCAAATTCTAACTCTTGAGGTATAACCTTTAAGCATCGAATATGATCCTTCTTATCCAAGATGTTAACACGTATCTCCTCATACGTTAAATCTTTCGCTATTTCGTCCGGTTCTAAATTAATAATGTGGTTCGGGTCGTCCACATATTTACGTAACATCGATACGAAAAAAAAAATATTTTGAACACGCAACATACTTGGCGGTAAAACGAGTCTATAGGCCACAGTTCCTACTTCATCGAGGATTTCAAATGGGTCAATTACATCGAGAGTTGAGATTTCCCTTCTTCGTCGATTCTTACTTCTAGAATAACGCCCTCTTGAACCTTCTTCTTCACATTTATCAGCTCTGAGTATGTAGCTTGAGCGGCTTTAACTTTATCGATTAAAATCGATTCTAATGGTATATTCGTTATCTTCACGTGGGTTCGTATATTCGCACTTGTAACCGCATACGATCTTCTACTCAAAGCATCAGCTACCACGTTTGCTTTTCCACGATGGTATGGTATGATCATAATCTTTAACAGCTCGAGCCAACGTCTTTGGCGCATGCTACGTTCGCTTTAGTTGAATAAATATTTGAGGATTTAAGAAATGGGTTTTGTATTGGGGTCAATACAAAATTCGATTTCACGCTCTAGGGGTAAGCTAAGAAGTCTTAAAGAATACGTCAGGAAATTTATTAACAATAGAAATATCATTCAAAACTGTGACTCTCGTCCAAGACTTGGATAACACGTCACATTGATATCTATTAACTTGTCACTGTTATTCACAACGTCCCCTATCGAAAGTCTGGCTTCGGTGCATTCCACACAAGAAAGTCAACAACGAAAGGATCGGGGCTCTTTATTTATGGCTTGATATGACAATGATTGACTTTAGTGGTTTGGTTACTTTGAATCCGCATAACAGGTTGGATAGGAATATGAAATCTAACAACCTTACGAAAAGCATGATGAGCAGTTAACCAATCGTTTCAAAAAATCACATCAATGCAAGTATTTTCAAAGAGATAAGATCAACAGGTAACGTGAAAGTGTTGATTTGAACAAGATTTATAAATAGTGGAGGTAACAAAGGTTTCTCCCAACTGAGTTTAAACAGACATATCAAAGTCTAAGTTCTCCGGAGTTAACTTCAAACATTTAACACAACTAGGTGAAATAAAAGAGTGAGTAGAACCGGTATCTAACACGGTATAGACTTCGCAAGAGTATATGACTAACATACCCGTGATAATTTTATTCAGGTTCCTCGTCACGAAAAAAAAATTGTAAGACCCCGAATTTTATGAAATAAAAGTATTCAATTTTTCTATTTAGTAAATGGTTAAATTGATAAAAAGTTAAAGTTAAGGGTGATATATGAATTTTTTTCGAAATACACAAGTGCTTATAAAATATTCATTGTTGTCGGAGAATATTCGTTTGATCGTGGAATATTCTTACTGTCGGGGAATATTCATACGACGGCGCAGCCTTGTGTGGGCCCCATAACGGAAAGCGATTGGATGAAGAAAACGACAAGAGTAAGTTGTTTATAAATAACGGCGTAGTTGTTACCGTTAACACTGTTGGAATATCCGGTGGTTAAAACACAGTAATACGCGTTGTTGCACAGTAGCACACGATATTGCACCAATTATTGATTCTTACGTAAGAAGGCACTACTCAATAATTGTTACAGTAATTACTGTTCAATATTATATTTTATTGATTCAATAATTACTGCGTTGATATTTTATATTACTGTTGTTTTAATAGTTGTCACTACACAGTAATTTCTATTATCGGAACAATAATTCATATTATCTGAATAATATTATTAGATAATATTATTGGCAATGTCTAGAAAGTTCTGTCTAAGGAGAGGTTTGGTCATCTAATTGCGCGCCAGTAAGGAGAGATCCTTATTGGAAAGCCCCCTCTTTCCTGGGAATTGCCTGGTTGCCGGTACTGTGATTCTGTAATATTATTTGTGAATAATTAATTATTGATTTATATGATGAGGAAAATATTGATTTTATGTGGATATAGATGGAGAAAATTTTTAATGTGACAATTGTTGAAAATTAATATTTTATCTTTTTCTGATAAAATAATTCATTTAAATATATTATTTTAATAATATATTAATGGTGATATTTTTACAATGAATGTGGGATATATGAATAAATGAGGAGGAAGAGTATTTTTGTTGAATTAAATGTTTAACACATGTTTTGTGTGTTGGTGGACACAATTCTTGACCGAAAATTTATTATAGACTGTAAAATCGTCCGTTTGTGGATTTCGGTCAATTTCTGTTTAGAATTTGGAAAAACTTTCTTCTGTAAAGTTGTAGAGAATTAAATTTCCTATGGAAAGGACGTGAGGTTTAAATTTTTCTGATAAAAAGACTATTTATTATGAATTATTGAAGTTCTGGATTATTGAGTCTGAATTGATTTTGTAACAAAAATTGTTTAAAACATGTTTTTCATTTTTGGTGCATTTGTGTAGAAAATGTGTTTTTGATGTGGTGGGCTAAGGAAAATTTGGTTATAAATATATTATTATATTCAATTTTTTACTTTGGTGTTCTAAGCAATTTCCTATAAATAGGGTGCTTAGGTTAGAATTGGAAATCACACCAGAAACTGAAGTTTTCTCTCTATTTCTCTCTCTATATATCGAGCGTATTCTTGTGAGTATTTTGATATCTTGAGTGTTGCTATACGGTGCAAGTTCGTTCAGCGTTATTCCAGTCAGAAGTACTGCTCTTTTGAGGTAAGGGATTGTAAGGGATAGTAAGGGATAGTAAGGGATGTTATTTTTTCTTAAATGATATTATTTTCTTCAATATCATTATGCCGAAGTATTGATCTGAACTTTTTATCAAATTTAGAACTTTTCATGTCGGGGTTACTATTCATGAGTTACTATTCATGAGTTACTATTCACGAGTTATTATTCATGAGTTATTATTCATGAGTTACTATTCACGAGTTACTATTCATGAGTTACTATTCACGAGTTACTATTCATGAGTTACTATCATGAGTTACTATTTATGGGTTACTATTCACGAGTTACTATTCATGACAAAATTAGTTTCTTTTTCTAACCAAATTATAGTTGATTTATGAATATTACTCTTGAGATTAAAACTATATGTTGATCATATTATTTTTTTATCATATATAACATTTTTATAACCCTAATGATGATATTTCTCTTTGACTTGAGGGTAAAGATGGGTAGATTATTGGTATGATCATGACTAGGGTTCTCTTTGTCCAGTAGTGAAAAGTTGAACTGTGACTGGTATGATCATGACCATTAAATTTATAATTGAATATCTTTAGCTTAAGTGCAAAGGTGAAATGATCAACATGGTTATAATTATTGGTTATATAAATTCTGAAATGATTATATATTTCTTTGAGATAATAATATATTTAGCCTGTAGTGCAAATATGAACTATTGAGGAATATCTTTGGCCTGTAGTGCAAAGATGAGTTGTTGATGAATATCTTTGGCCCGTAGTGCAAAGATGACTTGTTGTTGAATATCTTTGTCATGTAGTGTAAAGATGAACTGTTGATGAATATCTTTGGCCCGTGATGCAAAGATGAATTTATTAGTATGATTATGAACAGGAACTGTGATTTGGTATAACCATGATCTTTGATGTTTCAGGTAAAGACAGGTGATGAAAATTATCTTCGTCTTAGATACGAAATTTAGAATCACAATTATGATTATGAATTATTCATATGATTGTGGAAAGGAACTGTTGATTGATGTTACAGGGATAAAACATTGTTGGTGGACTTTTAACGTGGAGAAGATAATAGACTTTATAGTCTATTTGACTCTTCTAATGGATTGCTCGTTCCGCTGTAACTATGGTTGAAAAGTTTTATCATCTACCATATGTTCTAAATCTCTGATTTATTACTGTTGAAGACTATTGATAAGTTATCTTTAGTCATGATATTCTTTACTGAGCTAGTTGTGCTCACCCTTTTGCTTCACAATTCCTTTCAGGTAATAAAAGTGTAGCTGGGTCGAGCGAGGGATAACAAGGGAATAGAACGGTGGTCTATAGATATTGAGGGTGAGGTGAATTTAACTTGGAAGGGTGTTTTGCCACTATCTTACAGGATGTATAATGACATACAACCTCGTGTCATCATAAGACATGGTTGTGCACATCCACTTATCGAGTATATCTACGAGCACTACCTATATAATCTTGGTGTTTGTTTGAAGTATAATTCTCAGTTAGAGACAGTGGAGATAATGATATGTCAAGAGAAGACTCACCATTGGAAATGATATGATAGTAAAATTCTCATTTTTCTTTGGGGTCTATTGGGTCAACCAAGGATAATTCTGTGGCCATATGATATCTATCATAACCTAGAAGCATGGTCTCCCATGTACGAGGGTTTCCTTGAGCACTTCCCAAAGATTTTAATTTCTAAAACAGTTTTTGACTATACCTTTATGTAAGGTGTCATTGTGACGTGTTATCCAAGGTTGGGACATGAGTCACAGTTGGTATATATTTGTACCCAAACTCATAGCATATGTATTGTTGTATTTTGCACGACAATTATTGTAATAAAGTTGTAGTTGTTTTCTGTACCATGTATTTGGCGACTCAGAATGGGTTGGATGGAATGGACCTATTTTGGGGTCGTTACAAAAATGCTCTCTCTTAAACTACTCGCTTTGTTTTTCTGGGACGGTCTTTGGTGCCTCCATCCTATCTAAACTTGTCTTCGGTGAACGACAAAATCGGGCTAAGTGACCTTCTCTTCCACAATTATAGCATGCTTTGGATGGCATCGCGCAGTTTGGACTGATGTGTTCCTCCCCTCCGCATTTGAAGCATATGATAGGTGGTCGTTCTCCTTCCTTAACAACGGGTGCTGGTGCTGACGTCTTTCCATCATTGTTGAATTTCCTCTTCTTGAAATGTCCATTCTTATTATTTTGACCATGATTACCACCGAAGTGGTTACCATTTCTAGCCTGTTGATTCCCTCCACGCTTGTTGTCACCGCTTCGATGACTGCTTTCACTGGTATTATCATTTGGCCGACTGCTCTCTTTTGGTTGCGTTGACTCGTTATCGCGCTCCACTAACTGAGCCCTATTCACAACATCTGAATACAAACACAGTTTATGAGAAATAAGAAGTTGACGTATCTCAGGTTTCAAACCTCGCAAAAACATTCACGTCATTCGCTCTTCATTATCCACCAAGTGGGACGCAAACCGGGACAACTCAGCAAACTTGGCTTCGTACTGCGACACGGTCATGTTGTTTTGCTCCAACTTGATAAATTCCACCTCCTTCATGTGACGAATACTTTCAGGAAAGTATTTGTCGTTGAACAGCTCTTGGAACTTCTCCCAAGACATCTTCAGTGCGGCAGGTTGAGTACGCTTAATCGATTCCCACCAGTAATCTGCTTCTCCTCGCAACATAAAGGCGGCAAAGGGAACCTTTTGCTCCTCGGAGCATCCCAAGACATCAAATATCTTGGTAATCTGTTTTATCCATATTTCCGCTATAAGTGGTTTTGGCTCTCCCTTAAACTCTGGTGGTCCCAGCTCCTTGAACTGTTTAGCGGTGACCAACCGTGGGTTGTCATTGTTTCCTCCTTCATTTTGGATAGGAGTCGCTCTCGCCCGTTGTTGCATGAATTGCTCCTTGAACTGCTTAGCGGTGACCGTCCGAGAGTTATTATGTTGTTGCATGAATTGCATAAAGTCTCTGACCATCCCATCATTCACCATTTCATCGGTGTTATTATTTTCATGAGGATTATTGTCCTCTGGTTGCACATTACCCTGAGCATTGATCGTTGGTGATTCAATGGTCTCATGTGCTTCATTGTTTATCTCAACATTTTCGGATGCCATTTGCAAATACTGCAACAAAACAAGGGTTAATTAACATATAACATATTATCCATATACTTTGACCGACCAATTAAATACCAAATAAACTTAGGTAGGTCATACTAGCGAAGGAATTCTCCGTCTCTCCCCTCTTAGTTCTATTCTCACATCCTAGCCAGGGATCATATTCCTAAGCTCTGATACCAACTGTGACGCCCCCAAAATTAGGTATACGTCACCCATCTTGGGTCGTCAGATACAAAATACAGAATACAAATACAACTTACTAATACAACTGTCGTGTACAATACGACAAAACATAAACTGTGAGTTTGAATACAAATATTATCTTCTAGAGAGTATTCATACTCAAAAGGAGTCCTCATTACATTTATTAACACACCATTACATAGAATAGTGAGGACTACTAATTAATACTATCATTCGGACCATCACTCCGTTCCCCGACTTGCCCCAGCTACGTTCTCATTTCCTGAAGAGAACAGTGAAAGGAAGGGTGAGCTCAACTAGCCCAGTAAGAAATATTATGACTAAGATAATGCAGAATAAATTATCATTAGCCTTCAACAATGTTAAACTGATAAAATATAATAGACATCAAGTTTAACTGTAGCGGAACAAGCAATCCATTAAGAGAGTCAAGTAGAAAATAAACTCTACTATCTTTTATGATTTAAAAGATTTTCCAACACTGTGATCGTTGGGACTCAGCTTAATAAAATAATTCACATCATCGAATCACCCCTGCACTACGGCCAAGGATATTCGTATATTCATTAATGGTCATGATCATGCCAACAACTGTCCATCAATGCACTACGGGCCAATAACGACTTTTACCACATCATTCGTAACATTACGGTCATGATTACACCGAATAATCCCTGGTCATAATCATACCAAGTCCATCTATGCACTACAGGCCACAGATGACTTTCAACATTTTATAAACATGAGGATGATGACAATGATATAAGAATTCAATAAAACAAGTTCAAGAATTAATTTATCCAAGAATTAACAACGTCCAAATTGTCAACATGATACTGCTTTGTGGAGTAGAATTCAAGAATACTTAGAAGAATATTTTCATGAAAAGATACTGAATGAACCGCAATTATCAAGGATATTTCACTAATTTCATGGAGTATAGAAGTCAAAACTTAACCAATTGAATATAATAAAGAATGGAATAACAAAAGAAATCACCATGCATGCGATAGACCGTATAGACAGGTTATTCCAACAGAATAATAAATAATGGAACCAGGTCCGGCGTAAACACACAGACAGGATATTCCGACAGAATAATAAATAATGGAACCAGGTCCGGCGTAAAAGCACAGACAGGATATTCCGACAGAATAATAAATAATGAAACCAGGTCCGGTGTAAAACACACAGACAGGATGTTCTAACAGAATAATAATAAAAACGGAACCAGGTCCGGTGTAAAACACACAGACAGGATATTCCGACAGAATAATAATAAAAACGGAACCAGGTCCGGTATAAAACACACAGACAGGATGTTCCAACAGAATAATAAAAGAATGTCACCAAGTATAGGGTAGACCGCGTATACAGGTTATTCCAACAGAATAATAAGAAATGGAATAACAACAGTTCTCTTCATGAATAAGAAAGAATAACACCCCTTACCGTAAAAGAACTGGATATAAGAGTAGTGAAGTAGCAGAAAACTTTTCTTCTATCTCTATATAGTCTCTCTCTATAGTTTCTCTCTCTAGAGTTCAGTGAATTCGTAAGAAAATAATGAAGGAATGAGCTTCTATTTATAGAAAAATAGAATGCATAGTAACTAATCCATGAACGGTCCAGATTGATTACATTAATCTGACGGTCCATATTTAAAGAAAAACTTTTAAATAAAATATAATATATTCTATTTATAGAATAACTTTAATAAAGTATTCTGTTTTATATAAAAAGATGTTTCTGTTTTATTACGTTAATAATACGAATAAAACAAAACGTCATTATCGCTAAATAATTCATATTATTAACTGACAATAATGGAATCAAACTGAGTGACTTCTCACATAAGCATTAATAATTAATACTGTGTGCTACTATGCAATCACACGTATTACTGTACTTTTACTACCGAGTAGTTCAACAGTATCAATGGTAAAACTTCCGCCGTTATTTTCATAAAGTATTTTTGTCGTTTTCTCAATCCGATAATAATTCCGTTGTGGGGTCCACCAATAATTGTACCGTCGTACGGATATTCCCCGACAAAAAGAATATTCTCCGACCAATCGAATATAATATGACAACTTGCATACTTTACAAAATTTATAAATACTACCCATAACTATTATATCAAATCCACACAATAATAAAAAAAATTTATTTCGAGAAAAATTAAATATTTATTCATAAAATCTGGGGTTTCACACAATAATTGATACGTTGATATTTTATATTATTGTTATTTTAATAATTGTCACTACACAGTATTTCCTATTATCAGATCAATAAATTATATTACTTTAATAATTTTATTAGATAACATTATTGTCAATGTCTAGAAAGTTCTGTCTAAGGAGATGTTTGGTCACCTAATTGCGCGTCAGTAAGGAAAAATCCTTATTGGAAAGCCCCCTCTTTCCTGGGAACGGCCTGGTTGTCAGTATTGTGATTCTGTAATATTATTTGTGAATAATTAATTATTAATTTATATGATAAGAAAAATATTTATTTATGTGGATATAAATGGAGGAATTTTTAGAAAAGTGACAATTGTTGAAAATTGATATTTTATCTTTTCTAATAAAATAATTTATTTAAATATATTATTATATTTTAATAATATAATAATCATGATATTTTTACGATGAATGTGTGATATATGAATAAATGAGGAGGAAGAGAATTTTTATTGTAATAAATGATAAAAACATGTAAACATGTCGGTGGGCCCAATTTTTGACTGAAATTTGATTATAGCGTGTAAAATCGTCCGTATGTGGATTTCGTTCAATTTCTGCTTGGAATTTGGAAAAACTTAAACTTTCAAAGTTGTAGAGAATTGAATTTCCTATGGAATGAACATAAAATTCAAATTTTTTTGATAAAAGGGCTATTTATTATGAATTTTTGAAGTTTCAGAATAATTGATTTTTGGAGTTTAAAATATTTATTTTAAAAAAAACGTTTGTTGTAATTGGGTGGGCCCCACATGTGTTGTAAACATGCTGGATTCAGATTTCAAGAGGTGGCCGTGAATTTTTTTAATAAATATCATTATTTTATTAAATTTTCTGCTTTGGTGTTCTAAGCATTTTCTTATAAATAGGGTGCTTAGGTTAGAATTGAAAATCACACCAGAAACTGAAGTTTTCTCTTTTTATATTATCGAGCGTATTTTTGTGAGTATTTTGACACTTTGAGTGTTGCTATACGGTGCAAGTTTCCTTCAGCACTATATCTAGTATTCCAGTCAGAAGTACTTGTAACAACCCCAAAATAGGTCCATTCCACCCAACCCATTCTGAGTCGTCAAATACATGGTACAGAAAATAACTACAACTTTATTACAACAATTGTCGTGCAAAATACAACAACACATATGCTGTGAGTTTGGATACAATATATACCAAATGTGACATTGGACACCATCATGTATCAGCACCTCACAAAGGTACCTTACATAAAGGTACAATCAAAAATTGTTTTAGAAACTAGAATCTTTGGAAAGTGCTCAAGGAAATCTTCGTACATGGGAGGCCATACTTCTAGGTTATGATAGATATCATATGGCCACAGAATTATCCTTGGTTGACCCAATAGACCCCAAAGAAAAACGAGAAGATTACTATCATATTCTTCCCAATGGCGAGTCTTCTTTTGACTTATCATTATCTCCACTGTCTCTAATTGAGAATTATACTTCAAACAAACACCAAGATTATATAGGTAGTGCTCGTAAATATACTCAGCAAGTGGATGAGCACAACCCTGTCTTATGATGACACGAGGTTGTATGTCATTAGACATCTTGTATGATAGTGACGAAACACCCTTCTAACGTTGGGTTCGCCTCACCCTATTTTCTTCACCAAATATAACTACTAAATGATGACCACCGTTCTATTCCCTTGTTACCCCCGCTCGACCCAGCTACACTCTTATTACCTGAAAGGAATTGTGAAACAAAAGGGTGAGCACAACTAGCCCAGTAAAGAATATCATGACTAAAGATAAATAAATTATCAATAGTCTTCATCAGTAATAAATCAGAGATTTAGAACATATGGTAGATGATAAAAATTTCAACCATAGTTGCAGCAGAACGAGCAATCCATTAGAAGAGTCAAATAGACTATAAAGTCTATTATCTTCACCATGTTAAAAATCCACCAACAATGTTTTATCCCTATAATATCAATCAACAATTCTGGTCCACAATCATATGAATAACTCATAATCATAACTGTAGTTCTAAATTCCTCTTCTCATCCAGGACGAAGATAATTTCCATCACCTATCTTTACTTGAAACATCAAAGATCATGGTTACACCAAATCACATTTCCTGTTCATAATCATACTAATAACTTCATCTTTGTACTACGAGCCAAAGATATTTGTTAACAGTTCATCTTTACACTACTGGCCAAAGATATTCAACAACAGTTCATCTTTGCACTACAGGCCAAAGATATTCATCAATAATTCATCTTTGCACTACGGCCAAAGATATTCATCAACAATTTATCTTTGCACTACAGGCCAAAGATATTCCTCAACAGTTCATATTTTCACTACATGCCAAATATATTCATCAACAGTCTATATTTGCACTACAGGCCAAATATATTAATATCTCAAAGAAATATATAATCTTTTCAGAATTTATATAAACAATAATTATAACTATGTTGATCATTTCACCTTTGCACTTAAGCTAAAGATATTCAATTATAAATTCAATGGTCATGATCACACCAGTCAACAATTTAACTTTGCACTACTGGCCAAAGAGAACCCATAGTCATGATCATACCAATAATTTACCCATCTTTACACTCAAGCGAAAGAGAATTTCAACATCATGGTTATACAAATGTTATATATGATATTAAAAATAATATGATCAAAACATGGATTTAATTTCAAGAGCAATATTCATAAATCAACTATAATTTGGTTAGAAAAAGAAATCAATTTTGTCGTGAATAGTAACTCATGAATAGTAACTCATGAATAGAAACCCCGACTTGAAAAAGGTAGAAATTCCACAATAAAATCTCTACCAATATTTCGGTATAATGATATTGAAAGAATAACATTTCTTAAGCTTATAAACAATTTATTTTAATTGTTTACACTTTACTAAATAATGCATTTAATCATCCTAAAATGCTAAACTCATAAGATTTCATTACCAATAACCAAAACCCTCATCAAAAATCTGCATATACCTCATATAGGATTCTCAAGCCATAAAATCCTATTTTCCAATTTTCTTACTTCACATAACATATTTAATTCATTTACTCATAACTAGTCCATCTTCATGAAAAATATCAAATCAGTTCCAAAAATATTTTTCTTCTGGAATTTAGCAGAATATAGTCCTATATTGAACATATATTTTTCACAGAATTTTTAAAACTCATTTACTATTTTTCATATGGCCAAAACAGCCGAATATTTAGACATTTATCATAAATTGTAATTTTATCCAAAAATTTTGAAATTCACAGAGTACACTGATATTATATAGATATACTTCCAATAAAAATTTCATCAATTTTGGAGTTAACCACAAGGAGTTATAAGCGGTTACTTTTAAAATAGTCTTTTCTCATAAAATTCATAACTCTTAATCTATATATCCAAAAATCACCATTTTTTGACACAATCAATAAAACTCATCAAAATACCATTTTAAAATATTCTAGAATTTTCTGAAGATCAGAAGAAGTACGAACTGAAAAATATAATAACCCTTAAAATCTCTTACTATCCCTTACCTCAAAAGTGCAGTATTTCTGACTGGAATGCAAAGCCGAAGGAAACTTGTACTGAATAGCAACACTTAAAGTATCTAAATACTCACAAAATATGTTTCATAATATAGAGAGAGAAATAGAGAAAGCTTATGTTTCTGGTGTGATTTTCAATTCTAACTTAGCCCTCTATTTATAGGAAAATGTTAGCACGCCGAAGCAGACTTAACCTGCAACCTGATGGCTTTACCTGTTACTATTCCCACCCACCAAATTTGAATAAAAATCTCAGCACATTTCTTCACCAACCAAGAGTGGAGCCCACCAATTCTAGAATTTTCTACCAAAATGATTAACTCCGAAAATTCAATAATTTCTGAACTAGTCATCTCATAAAATTCATAACAAATTATACGTTCATTTTTAACAGTTCAAAATTTGTGGACATATACTCAACTTATATATGTATAACATATCCAAATATTACCACGATCCAACGGTCAGATTAAAAATTATAAGCCTCGCAAAATATCTCAAAAACCCTAATTTGATTTTCAATACCTCCGTTCCGACAAAAATACAGATAAAACACCTCAACATTAACTCCTTCATTTTTAACCACAAAAATATATCCCTCATTTATATCCGCATAAAATAAATATTTCCTTATCATATGAATCAATAATTAATTATTCACAGATAATATTACAGAATCACATTTATGACAACCAGGCCTTTCCCAGGAAAGAGGTGGCTTTCTAATAAGGATTTATCCTTATTGGCGCGCAATTAGGTGACCAAACCTCTCCTTAGACATAACTTTCTAGACATTGCCAATAATGTTATCTAATAATATTATTCAAATAATATGAATTATTGATCTGATAATGAGAAATACTATGCAGTGACAATTATTGAACAACAATAATATAAAATTTCAACGTATCAATTATTGAATCAATAAAATAAAATATTAAACAGTAATTACTGTAACAATTATTGAGTAGTGCCTTCTTACGTAAGAATCAATAATTTCAAAAATACTGTTCAATACCGTGTGCTACTATGCAATAACGCGTATTACTGTATTTTAACCACCGGGTATTTTAACAGTATTAACGGTAACAACTACGCCGTTATTTGTAAAAACTCAAATTTGTCATTTTCTTCATCCGACAGTTATTCATTATGGGGCCCACAAATAGCTGCGCCGTCGTACGAATATTCTTCGACAGAAAGAATATTCCACGACCAAACGAATATTCTCCGACAACAATGATTATTTTATAACCACTTGCTTATTTTGAATAAAATTCACATTTCACCCATAACTTTAAACTTTTATCAATTTAACCATTTACTGAATATTATTATAACAAAAATTGAATACTTTTATTTCATAAAATTCGGGGTCTTACAATCTCCCCTCCTTATGAAATTTCGTCCCCGAAATTTACATACCTGGTATTTCGAAGAGTTGAGAATACCTTGCTTCCATTTCAGATTCTATCTCTCAGATCATCATGATTTCTCCATTGCTCATCTCCCATGATAACTTCATTTGGGTTCCTCATTTGTTGGGAAGTCATGACAACCGCCATCCCTTGAACTACTCGGCTTTGACTTGTCTGGAGCAGCATTTGGCGTCATCATTACTGTTGAAATATACTTTTCTATAGGACATATTCCTCCCTCAACTGCCTCTTCGTACTCCTCATTCATGATCTGAATCATCAATCTTCGATCCATATCGGATTCAGGTTGACCGCTATGTACAGGGTAATTCAAAACTCGATGTTGGGTTCTCCCAATTGCTTTCCAAAAAGAGAAATTCATATCATCTATTTTAGCCTTCTTAGATCGAACATCTCTTTCCACAATATCCACATGTCGTGCGGCTTTTGCCCATGCATCACTTATTCTCACTCGTTCAGTTTTTTCTTCTTTCAACTCAGATTCCATTTTTATCATCTTATACTCTGCCAAAGAATGCTTATGTTCAAGCATCACATATCGGGTAACACAAGCTTGAATTGTTACATCCTTTTGTTCCACAACCGCCTGTCGTTCTTCTGCCTGCTCTTCTAACTCATGAATACGATTTTGAAATTCTACATTTTGATCATATAATACCTCTAATAAACTCTCCTCAGGTACTTCTTCTTCCTCTTCTTCCTCAGTCTCAGCTGTTACCTCTGCGACTATCTCGGGTGCAACTATCAATTCTTCACTCACCACATGGATGTCTCTAATTCCTTCTTCGTCTGACATCACATTATCACGGTTAGTGATTAGAGGTATCCCCACAGTCTTAGTCACTCCATTGTTAGCATTCTCAGCTGCCATTCTCAAATACTGCCATAAAACAAGGGTTAATTAAACAAATTAACATATCACATAATATCCCGATATTATGACTGACCAACAAATAAGCTTAGGTAGGACACACTAGCGAAGGATTTACTCATCTTTCTCCTCCTAGTTGTATTCCCCGATCTCCGCCAGAGATCATATCCCTAAGCTCTGATACCACCTGTGACAACCCCAAAATAGGTCCATTCCACCCAACCCATTCTGAGTCGTCAAATATATGGTACAGAAAATAACTACAACTTTATTACAACAATTGTCGTGCAAAATACAACAACACATATGCTGTGAGTTTGGATACAATATATACCAAATGTGACATTGGACACCATCATGTATCAGCACCTCACAAAGGTACCTTACATAAAGGTACAGTCAAAAACTATTTTAGAAACTAGAATCTTTGGAAAGTGCTCAAGGAAACATTCGTACATGGGAGGCCATGCTTCTAGGTTATGATAGATATCATATGGCCACAGAATTATCCTTGGTTGACCCAATAGAGCCCAAAGAAAAACGAGAAGATTACTATCATATTCTTCCCAATGGCGAGTCTTCTCTTGACTTATCATTATCTCCACTGTCTCTAATTGAGAATTATACTTCAAACAAACACCAAGATTATATAGGTAGTGCTCGTAGATATACTCAGCAAGTGGATGAGCACAACCCTGTAACCAATTTTTATAAATAAAGATGAATTTTCTATAAATATCATTTTTGAATATTATGGAGTTAATTTGATATAATGTTATAGTTGTGGGTAATATTTATAAATTTTGCAAAGTAAGTAAGTTGTTATAAAATATTCGTTTGGTCGGGGAATATTCTTTTTGTCGGGGAATATTCGTACGACGGCACAATCATTGGTGGACCCCACAACGGAATTATTGTCGGATTGAGAAAACGACAAAATTATCTTTCTATAAAAATAACAGCTGAGGTATTACGTTAAAACCGTTAAAACTGTTGAACTACTCGGTAGTAAAAGTACAGTAATACGCGTGGTTGCATAGTAGCACACGGTATTGATTATTGATGCTTACGTGAGAAGTCACTCAGCTATACTCAATTATTGCTACAGTAATTGCTGCATCATATCTCTTAAATTATTGTCATAGTATCATCTGTATAATATGTTATATTATTAAATCAATAATTGAGACGTTGTGGTAAGTTTGGTTATTTTATGGGGGGCCATATGTCATCATCTAAGAGTCTCTTCGTCAATAGTAATTACCGTCGTCAATAGTAATTACCGTCGTCAATAGTAATTACCGTCGTCAATAGTATTTACCTTGGTCAATAGTAATTACCTTCGTCAATAGTATTTACCTTGGTCAATAGTAATTACTTTCGTCAATAGTAGTTGTCCTTTCAATATTACCAAGAGTCATTTGACCCTTCGTTAAGACCAAGAGTCATTTGACCCTTCGTTAAGACCAAGAGCCATTTGACCCTTCGTTAAGACCAAGAGCCACCCTCAGTTTTTCTATAAATAGAGGCCTAGGGCTTCATTATTTTTCACGAATTCATTCAAGCTATAGAGAGAGAAAGTATAGAGAGAATAAGAGAGAGAGAATAAAAGTATTCTGCTACATCACTTTTCCAATATCCAGTTCTTTTAAGGTAAGGGATATTATTCTTTTGTATTCAAGAAGAGAACTTCTGTTATTCCATTTCTTTATTATTCTGTTGGAATAACCTGTATATGCGGAATACCCTATACTTGGTGACATTCTTCTATTATTCTGTCTTTGTTATTCTGTTGGAACATCCTGTCTGTGTGTTTTACACCGGACCTGGTTCCGTTTATTATTCTGTTGGAACATCCTGTCTGTGTGTTTTACACCGGACCTGGTTCCGTTTATTATTCTGTTGGAACATCCTGTCTGTGTGTTTTACACCGGACCTGGTTCCGTTTTTATTATTATTCTGTTGGAACATCCTGTCTGTGTGTTTTACACCGGACCTGGTTCCATTATTTATTATTCTGTTGGAATAACCTGTCTGTGCGGTCTATCGCATGCATGGTGATTTCTTTTGTTATTCCATTCTTTATTATACTCAGTTGGTTAAGTTTTGACTTCTATACTCCATGAAATTTGTGGAATATCCTTGATAGTTGCGTTTCATCCAGTATCTTTTCAAGAAAATATTCTTCTAAGCATTCTTGAATTTTACTCCACAATGCAGTATCATGTTGACAATTTGGACGTTGTTAATTCCTGGATAAATTAATTCTTGAACTTGTTTTATTGAATTCTTATATCATTGTCATCATCCTCATGTTTATAAAATGTTGAAAGTCATCTGTGGCATGTAGTGCATAGATGGACTTGGTATGATTATGACCAGGGATTATTCGGTATAATCATGACCGTAATGTTACAAATGATGTGGTAAAAGTCCTCATTGGCCCGTAGTGCATTGATGGACAGTTGTTGGCATGATCATGACCATTAATGAATATACGAATATCCTTGGCCGTAGTGCAGGGGTGATTCGATGATGTGGATTATTTTATTAAGCTGAGTCTCAGCGATTACAGTGTTGGAAAATCTTTTAAATCATAAAAGATAGTAGAGTTTATTTTCTACTTGACTCTTTTAATGGATTGCTTGTTCCGCTACAGTTAAACTTGATGTCTATTATATTTTATCAGTTTAACATTGTTGAAGGCTAACGATAATTTATTCTGCATTATCTTAGTCATAATATTTCTTACTGGGCTAGTTGAGCTCACCCTTTCTTTCACTGTTCTCTTCAGGAAATGAGAATGTAGCTGGGACAAGTCGGGGTACGGAGTGATGGTCCGAATGATAGTAATAGTTAGTAGTCCTCACTATTCTATGTAATGGTGTGTTAATAAATGTAATGAGGACTCCTTTTGAGTATGAATACTCTCTAGAAGATAATATTTGTATTCAAACTCACAGTTTATGTTTTGTCGTATTGTACACGACAGATGTATTAATCAGTTGTATTTGTATTCTGTACTATGTATCTGACGACCCAAGATGGGTGATGTATACCTAATTTTGGGGGCGTCACAAACCCTGTCTTATGATGACACGAGGTTGTATGTCATTAGACATCTTGTATGATAGTGACGAAACACCCTTCCAACGTTGGGTTCGCCTCACCCTATTTTCTTCACCAAATATAACTACTAAATGATGACCACCGTTCTATTCCCTTGTTACCCCCGCTCGACCCAGCTACACTCTTATTACCTGAAAGAAATTGTGAAACAAAAGGGTGAGCACAACTAGCCCAGTAAAGAATATCATGACTAAAGATAAATAAATTATCAATAGTCTTCATCAGTAATAAATCAGAGATTTAGAACATATGGTAGATGATAAAAATTTCAACCATAGTTGCAGCAGAACGAGCAATCCATTAGAAGAGTCAAATAGACTATAAAGTCTATTATCTTCTCCATGTTAAAAATCCACCAACAATGTTTTATCCCTGTAACATCAATCAACAATTCTGGTCCACAATCATATGAATAACTCATAATCATAACTGTAGTTCTAAATTCCTCTTCTCATCCAGGACGAAGATAATTTTCATCACCTATCTTTACTTGAAACATCAAAGATCATGGTTACACCAAATCACATTTCCTGTTCATAATCATACTAATAACTTCATCTTTGTACTACGAGCCAAAGATATTTGTTAACAGTTCATCTTTGCACTACTGGCCAAAGATATTCAACAACAGTTCATCTTTGCACTACAGGCCAAAGATATTCATCAATAATTCATCTTTGCACTACGGCCAAAGATATTCATCAACAATTTATCTTTGCACTACAGGCCAAAGATATTCCTCAACAGTTCATATTTGCACAAAAGGCCAAATATATTCATCAACAGTTCATATTTGCACTACAGGCCAAATATATTAATATCTCAAAGAAATATATAATCTTTTCAGAATTTATATAAACAATAATTATAACCATGTTGATCATTTCACCTTTGCACTTAAGCTAAAGATATTCAATTATAAATTCAATGGTCATGATCACACCAGTCAACAATTCAACTTTGCACTACTGGCGAAAGAGAACCCATAGTCATGATCATACCAATAATTTACCCATCTTTACACTCAAGCGAAAGAGAATTTCAACATCAAGGTTATACAAATGTTATATATGATATTAAAAATAATATGATCAAAACATGGATTTAATTTCAAGAGCAATATTCATAAATCAACTATAATTTGGTTAGAAAAAGAAATCAATTTTGTCGTGAATAGTAACTCATGAATAGTAACCCCAACTTGAAAAAGGTAGAAATTCAACAATAAAATCTATACCAATATTTCGGTATAATGATATTGAAATAATAATATTTCTTAAGCTTATAAACAATTTATTTTAATTGTTTACACTTTACTAAATAATGTATTTAATCATCCTAAAATGCCAAACTCATAAGATTTCATTACCAATAACCAAAACCCTCATCAAAAATCTGCATATACCTCATATAGGATTCTCAAGCCATAAAATCCTATTTTCCAATTTTTTTACTTCACATAACATATTTAATTCATTTACTCCTAACTAGTCCATCTTCATGAAAAATATCAAATCAGTTCAAAAAATATTTTTCTTCTGGAATTTAGCAGAATATAGTCCCATATTGAACATATATTTTTCACAGAATTTTTAAAACTCATTTACTATTTTTCATATGGCCAAAACAGCCGAATATTTAGACATTTATCATAAATTGTAATTTTATCCAAAAATTTCGAAATTCACAGAGTACACTGATATTATATAGATATACTTCCAATAAAAATTTCATCAATTTTGGAGTTAACCACAAGGAGTTATAAGCGGTTACTTTTAAAAAAAAATTTCTCATAAAATTCATAACTCTTAATCTATACATCCAAAAATCACCATTTTTTGACACAATCAATAAAACTCATCAAAATAAATTTTTCTAGAATTTTTTGAAGATCAGAAGAAGTACGAACTGAAAAACATAATAACCCTTAAAATCTCTTACTATCCCTTACCTCAAAAGTACAGTATTTCTGACTGGAATGCAAAGCCGAAGAAAACTTGCACTGAATAGCAACTCTCAAAGTATCTAAATACTTACAAAATATGCTTCATAATATAGAGAGAGAAAGAGAGAAATCTTATGTTTCTGGTGTGATTTTCAATTCTAACTTAGCCCTCTATTTATAGGAAAATGTTAGCACGCCGAAGCAGACTTAACCTGCAACCTGATGGCTTTACCTGTTACTATTTCCACCCACTACATTTGAATAAAAATCTCAGCACATTTCTTCACCAACCAAGAGTGGGGCCCACCAATTCTAGAATTTTCTACCAAAATGATTAACTCCGAAAATTCAACAATTTCTGAACCAGTCATCTCGTAAAATTCATAACAAATTATACGTTCATTTTTAACGGTTCAAAATTTATGAGACATATACTCAACTTATATATGTATAACATATCCAAATATTACCACGATCCAACGGTCGGATTAAAAATTATAACCCTCGCAAAATATCTCAAAAACCCTAATTTGATTTTTAATACCTCCGTTCCGATAAAAATACAGATAAAACACCTCAACATTAACTCCTTCATTTTTAACCACAAAAACATATCCCTCATTTATATCCACATAAAATAAATATTTTCTTATCATATGAATCAATAATTAATTATTCACAGATAATATTACAGAATCACATTTATGACAACCAGACCGTTCCCAGGAAAGAGGGGGCTTTCCAATAAGGATTTATCCTTATTGGCACGCAATTAGGTGACCAAACCTCTCCTTAGACAGAACTTTCTAGATATTGCCAATAATGTTATCTAATAATATTATTCAAATAATATGAAATATTGATCTGATAATGGGAAATACTATGCAGTGACAATTATTGAACAACAATAATATAAAATTTCAACGTAGCAATTATTGAATCAATAAAATAAAATATTGAACAGTAATTACTGTAATAATTATTGAGTAGTGCCTTCTTACGTAAGAATCAATAATTTTAAAAATACTGTGCAATACCGTGTGCTACTATGTAATAACATGTATTACTGTATTTTAACCACCAGGTATTTTAACAGTATTAACGGTAACAACTACGCCGTTATTTATAAAAACTCAAATTTATCATTTTTTTCATCCGACAGTTATTCATTATGGGGCCCACAAATAGCTGCGCCGTCGTACGAATATTCCCCGACAGAAAGATTATTCCACGACCAAACGAATATTCCCCGACAACAATGATTATTTTATAACCACTTGCTTATTTTGAAAAAAAATCACATTTCACCCACAACTTTAAACTTTTATCAATTTAACCATTTACTGAATAGTAATTATAAGAAAAATTGAATACTTTTATTTCATAAAATTCGGGGTCTTACAGTACTGTCATTTTGAGATAAGGGATGTTATTTTTTTTAAATGATATTATTTCTTTCAATATCATTATACTGGAATATTAGTAAGATTTTTCTTGTAAAATTTTTGTCTTTTTGTGTCGGAGTTACTGTGACGCCCCAAAATAGGTATACATCACCCATCTTGAGTCGCCAAATACATGGTACAAAATTCAAATACAACTTAATAATACAACTGTCGTGTAAAATACGATAAAACATAAACTGAGAATTTTAAAACGAATATTGTCTTTTAGACAGTATTCAACTCAGATGGTGTCCTCAATACAATTATTATCACACTATTTCATAGAATAGTGAGGCCTACTAATGCTATCATCTGAACCGTCACTCCATTCTTCGACCAGTCCCGGCTACGTTCTCATTTCCTGAAGAGGACAATGAAAGCAAAAGGGTGAGCTCAACTAGCCCAGTAAGAAATATTATGACTAAGATAATGCAGAATAATATATCGTTAGCCTTCAACGGTGTTAAACTGATAAAATATAACAAACATCAAGTTTAACTGCAGCGGAACAAGCAATCCATTAGAAAAGTCAAGTAGAACATAAAATCTACTATCTTCTATGATTTAAAAGGTTTTTCATCACTTTTATCGTTGAAACTCAACTTAATAAATAATCCACATCATCCCAGCACTACGGCCAAGGATATTCATTAGTATCACGACCACAAATTATCCATGCACTACGGGCCAAGGATATTCGTGTATTCATCAATGATCATGATCATGCCAACAACTGTCCATCAATGCATTACGGTCCAATGAGGACTTTTATCACATCATTTATAACATTACAGTCATGATTGTACCGAATAATCCCTAGTCATAATCATACCAAGTCCATCTATGCACTACAGGCTACAGATGACTTTCAACATAATATAAACATGAGGATGATGACAATGATATAAGAATTCAATAAAACAAGTTCAAGGATAAATTTTTAAAGATTTATAATTTAATTTATCCAGAAATCAAAAACGTCCAAATTGTCAACATGATACTGCTTTGTGGAGTAAAATTCAAGAATAATATTGTACCAAAAATAATTTGGACCGAAAACGAATCAATTTTTATCATGAATAGTACCCCGGGTGAATAGTACTCGAGTGAATAGTACCCCGTGAATAGTACTCCGGCATGAAAAAGTTAAAACTTATCAAGAATGCTCAGAATAATATTTTCATGAAAAGATACTGGATGAAGCGTAAATATCAAGGATATTCTACTAATTTCATGGAGTATAGAAGCCAAAATACCTCCATTCTGATAAAAATACTGATAAAACACCTCAACATTAATTCCTTCATTTATAACCACATAAAATAAATATTTTTCTGTCCATCATTTATGTCTACATAAAATAAATATTTCCTTATCATGTAAATCAATAATTAATTATTCTCAAATAATATTACAGAATCATAATAATGACAACCAGGCCGTTCTCAGGAAAGAGGAGACTTTTCGATAAGGATTTCTCCTTACTGGCGCGTAATTAGGTGACCAAACCTCTTCTTGACAGAACTTTATAGATATTGCCAATAATGTTATCTAATAATATTATTCATATAATATGAATTATTGATCTGATAATGGAAAATACTGTGTAGTGACAATTATTAGAACAACAATAATATAAAATATCAACGTAGCAATTATTGAACCAATAAAATAAAATATTAAACAGTAATTACTGTAACAATTATTGAGTAGTGCCTTCTTACGTAAGAAATAATAATTCAATAATATTGTGCAATACCGTGTGCTACTGTGCAACAACACATATTATTGTATTTTAACCACCAGGTATTCCAACAGTGCTAAAGGTAACGATTACGCCGTTATTAATAAAAACTCAAATTTATCGTTTTCTTCATCCGACAGTTATTTTGTTATGGGGCCCACAAATGGCAGCGCCGTCGTATGAATATTCCCCGACAGAAAGAATATTCCACGACCAAACGAATATTCCCCGACAACAAAAATATTTTATAACCACTTATTTATTTTGCAAAATTTATAAATATTGCCCATAACTATAACATTATATCAAATTTACTCCATAATATTCAAAAATGATATTTATAGAAAATTTATTTCTATTCATAAAAGTTGGGGTCTTACAACCTCTCCTTCTTATGAAATTTCGCCCTCGAAATTAGGGTACGTACCTGGTATGTCGAAGAGGTAAGGATACCTTGATTTCATTTCAGATTCTAATTCCCATGTCATTTCCTCAACATCATGGTTTCTCCACAAAACTTTGACTTGAGGTATAACCTTGGAGCGTAAAATATGCTCCTTCTTATCCAAGATTTTAACAAGAACCTCTTCATGCGTTAAATCTTCCACTATTTCGTCCGGTTCTAACTCAATAATGTGATTCGGGTCTTTCACATATTTACGTAACATAGATATGTGAAAAATATTATGAACACGAGACATACTTAGCAGTAAGGCGAGTCTATAGGCCACAGTTCCTACTCGTTCGAGAATTAAAAATGGGCTAATGAATCGAGGATTGAGCTTTCCTCTCTTTCCAAATCTCGTAACTCCTTTTCATGGAGCAACACGTAACAACACATGTTCTCTAATATTGAATTCCACGTCCTTTCGATGAAGATCAACATAACTCTTTTGTCGATCTTGTGAGATTTTTATACGTTGTCAGATCGTTTGAATCTTTTTCGTAGTCATACGTACCTACTCCGGTCCCAACAACGTTGCTTCACCCACCTCATCTCAGCATACTGGAGAACGACACTTTCTTCCATACAACGCCTCAAATGGAGCCATGCCAATACTTGCTTGATAACTGTTGTTGTAGAAAAACTCCACCAATGGTAAGAACTTGTCCCAACTTCCCTTAAAGTCAAGGACACAGAGTCTTAATAGATCTTCAAGAGTTTGAATAGTCATCTCTGACTGCCCGTCCGTCTGAGGATGATATGCCGAGCTAAATCGTAAATCCGTGCCCATAACTTTATACAAATTAACCCAAAATCGTGAAGTGAATCTTGGGTCTCGATCAGAAACTATGGATACTGGCATGCCATGCAATCTTACAATCTCGTTTATGTACATATGAGCAAGACGTTCAAGTGTATAAGTTTCTCGTATAGGTAAGAAATGAGCCGACTTGGCCAATCTATCAACAATGACCCAAATCGCATCTATGCCTTGAGAAACCTTGGGAAGACCGGTAACGAAATCTATGGTAATGTGCTCCCACTTCCATTCTGGAATTTCAAGTGGTTGCAATAGATCTTTTGGTACTTGATGCTCCGCTTTGACTCGTTGATAAGTTAAACAACTTGAGATAAACTCCGCTATCTCTCTCTTCATATTGCTCCACCAAAATATATGTCGAAGATCATGATACATTTTGGTACTCCCAGGATGGATTGCAAACAGTGTGTTATACGCCTCCATCATGATTTTATACTTTAAATCAGGGTCGTTAGGAACACAAATTCTGGAGTTGACTCGAAGTATTCATTCTTCATCGATTCTTACTTTCGGTATAACACCTTTTTACACTTTCTTCCTCATATGTATCAGCTCCAGGTCTGTAGCTTTAGCAGCTTTAACTTTATTAATTAAAGTCGGTTCTACTCGTATATTCACTATCATCACATGGGTCCCTAGAGTCTTTAACTCTATCTCCATCCTTTGCAAGTCATAAAAATGGGCCTTTGCGTTGACAATATCGCACTCGTACTCGCATATGATCTTCTACTCAATGCGTTAGCTACTTCGTTCGCTTTACCAGGATGGTATTGAATAGTATGATCATAATCTTTCAACAGTTCGAGCCATCGTCGTTGCTGCATGTTGAGTTCCTTTTGAGTGAAGAAATATTTGAGGTTTATATGATCCGTAAAGATCTCCACTTTCTCCCCATACAAGTAATGTATAAAACCCTGAATTTAATGAAATGAAAGTATTCAATTTTCTTATAATTATTTTTTTATTTAGTAATTGGTTAAATTGATAAAAGGATTAAAGTTAAGGGTGGTATGTGAAAATTTTTCAAAGTAAAGCAAGTTGTTATAAAATATTCGTTTGGTCGGAGAATATTCTTTTTGTCGGGGAATATTCGTACGGCGACACAATCGTTGGTGGACCCCACAACAGAATTATTGTCGGAGTTAGAAAACGACAAAATTATCTTTTTATAAAAATAACGGCGAAAGTTTTACCGTTAACTGTTGAAATACCCAGTGGTAAAAGTACAGTAATACGCGTGGTTGCATAGTAGCACACGATATTGATTATTGATGCTTACGTAAAAAGCCACTCAGTTATACTCAATTATTGCTACAGTAATTGCTGCATAGTATCTCATATTATCGATTCAATTATTGTCACAGTATCATTTGCATAATATTTTATATTATTAAATCAATAATTGAGACGACAAAGTTATTCATATTATTATTTGTAATATTGATGATGTCTAGAAAGTTCTGTCGAGGAGAGGTTTGGTCACCTAATTGCACGCCAATAGGGAGTAATTCTTATCGAAAAGCCCCCTCTTTCCTGAGAATAATCTGGTTGTTAAATATTGTGAGTTATAATATTAATGATGAATAATTGTTAGAAGATTAAAAATGTGTTGATTGAAGATAAAATGATTTGTGGTAATATTTATTCAATCTTTGATATAAATAAGAAGTCTGTTATGAGACGTTTGTGGTAAGTTTGGTTTATTTTATGGGGGCCCATATGTCATCATCTAAGAGTCACTTTCGCCAATAGTAATTGCCTTTACCAGACATCAAACCACTTGCCGTTTCATATTACAGGCGTCGACCAATTGTCGTTTCACATTACAGGCGTCGACCAATTGTCGTTTCATATTACAGGCGTCGACCAATTGTCGTTTCACATCACCAGTCGTCAAGCCACTTGCCTCTTCACATTGCAAGGGCTAAGCTAGAAATCTTCTATAAATAGAAGCTTATTTCTTCTATCATTCTCACCAATTCACTACGACTCACAAGAGAATTCTATAGAGAGATAATCAGAGAGAAAGAAGAAGAGTATTATGTTACTACACTATTTCAGTATCCAATCTCCTACTAAGGTAAGGGGTATTATTTCTTTCGTATTCATAAAGGATGTTATTTTTTGTTCAATATTCGCTTGAAATAATATTTTCTTTCATACTCTGTAGTATGTAAGTAATATTATTTTATTTTAGATTTTGAATTCTATACTCGTTTGTTAAAATTTTGGCTTCTATACTCCATGAAATTAGTAGAATATCCTTAAAATTTGCGCTTCATCCAGTATCTTTTCATAGCAATATTATTCTGAGCATTCTTGATAAGTTTTAACTTTTTCATGCCGGAGTACTGTGACGCCCCCAAAATAGGTATACATCACCTATTCTGAGTCGCCAAAAATATGGTACAGAATACAAATACAAACTTAAATATACAACATGAGCTGTGAGTTTCAATACAAATATTATCGTCTAGACAGTATTAAAACTCAAAAGAAGTCCTCAATACATTTATTATCACACTATTTCATAGAATAGTGAGGACTACTAATGCTATCATCTGGACCGTCACTCTATTCCCCAACTAGTCTCTGCTACGTTCTCATTTCCTGAAGAGAACAATGAAAGCAAAAGGGCGAGCTCAACTAGCCCAGTAAGAAATATTATGACTAAGCTAATGCAGAATAATTTATCGTTAGCCTTCAACAATGTTAAACTTATAAAATATAACAAACATCAAGTTTAACTGCAGCGAAACAAGCAATCCATTAGAAGAGTCAAGTAAAGAATAAAATCTACTATCTTGTATGATTTAAAAGGTTTTTCATCACTTTTATCGCTGAGACTCAGCTTAATAAATAATCCACATCATCTCTGCACTACGACCAAGGATATTCATTAGTATCACAACCACAAATTATCCATGCACTACGGGCCAAGGATATTCGTGTATTCATCAATGGTCATGATCATGCCAACAACTGTCTATCAATGCACTACGGGCCAATGAGGACTTTTACCACATCATTTGTAATATTACAGTCATGATTATACCGAATAATCCTTGGTCATAATCATACCAAGTCCATCTATGCACTACAGGCCACAGATGACTTTCAACATAATATAAACATGAGGATGATGGCAATGATATAAGAATTCAATAAAACAAGTTCAAGGATAAATTTTTAAAGATTTCTAATTTAATTTATCCAAAAATCAAAAACATCCAAATTGTCAACATGATACTGCTTTGTGGAGTAAAATTCAAGAATAATATTGTACCAAAAATAATTTAGACTGAAAACAAATCAATTTTTATCATGAATAGTACCCCGGGTAAATAGTACTCGAGTGAATAGTATCTCGTGAATAGTACTTCGAGAATAGTAATCCCGTGAATAGTACTCTGGCATGAAAAAGTTAAAACTTATCAAGAATGCTCAAAATAATATTTTCATGAAAAGATACTAGATGAAGCGCAAATATCAAGGATATTCTACTCATTTCATGGAGTATAGAAGCTAAAATTTTAACAAACGAGTATAGAATTCGAAATCTGAAACGAAATAATATTACTTACATACTACAGAGTATGGAAGAAAATATTATTTTAAGCGAATATTGAAAAAAACTAACATCTCTTACCTTGAAAAGAAGAGTATTCCAACTGGTATAGCGGGAATATTCTTGAAGAAAACTTTCACTGATATCTACGCTCAAAGCTTTTTAGAACTCTAAAGAAATACGCTCAAGATTATAGAAGAAGAATTCTCTGATTCTGGTGTGATTTTCAATTCTAACTTAAGCGCCTATTTATAGAAAAATGATAGAACGCCATAGCAGACTAAATAATAAAATAATATTATTATTTATACAAATTTCTACGCATGCCAATGACCAAGACTAGCATGCCATTTTTGAAAAAATATAGCAGCCCACATGTTTTCAAAAAAACAAAAATGGGTCCCACCCAATTTTAATAAAAATCATTTTATTTTTTGAAATTCAGAAATTCATAATAAATAGCCCTTTTATCAGAAAAATTCAAATCTCATATCTATTCCATAGGAAATTTAATTCTCTATAACTTTGTAAGTTTAAGTTTTTTCAAATTCCAAACAGAAAATATCCGAAATCCACAAACAGATGATTTTCAATACCTTTTAAAATTTATAACAAATCATACGTTAATTTTTAACAGTTTAAAATTTGTGGACATACACTCAACTTATATATGTATAACATATTCAAAAATCACAACGATCCAATGGTCGGATCAAAATTATAACTCACGCAATAGAGCTTTAAGAACACCGATTTGATTTTTTAATACCTCCAATCCGATAAACTACTGATAAAACACCTCAACATTAATTCCTTTATTTATAACCAAATAAAATAAATATTTTTCTATCTATCATTTATGTCCACATAAAATAAATATTTTCTTATCATATAAATCAATAATTATTCACAAATAATTTTATAGAATCACAATAATGACAACCAGGCCGTTCCCAGGAAAGAGGGGGCTTTCCGATAAGAATTTCTCCTTACTGGCACATAATTAAGTGACCAAACCTCTCCTTGACAGAACTTTCTAGACATTGCCAATAATGCTATCTAATAATATTATGAATTATTGATCTGATAATGGTAAATACTGTGCAGTGATAATTATTGAAATAACAATAATATAGAATAACAACGCAGCAATTATTGAACCAATAAAATAAAATATTAAACGGTAATTACTGTAACAATTATTGAGTAGTGTCTTCTTACGTAAGAATCAATAATTCAAAAATACTATGCAATACTGTGTGCTACTGTGCAACAACGCGTATTACTGTATTTTAACCACCAGGTATTCCAACAGTTAACGGTAAAACTTTTGCCGTTATTTTATAAAAAGATATTTTTGTCATTTTCTCAATCCGACAATAATTCTGTTGTGGGGTCCACCAATGATTGTGCCGTCGTACGAATATTTCCTGTTAAAATGAATATTCCCCGACCAATCGAATATTATAAGACTACTTGCATACTTTGCAAAATTTATAAATATTACCCACAACTATAACATTATATCAAATTCACTCCATAATATTCAAAAATAATATTTATAGAAAATTCATCTTTATTCATAAAAGTTGGGATCGTACAACCTACTCTTCTTATGAAATTTCGCCCTCGAAATTAGGGTACGTACTTGGTATGTCGAAGAGGTAAGGATATCTTGATTTTATTTCAGATTCTAATTCCCAGGTCATTTACTCAGCATCGTGGTTTCTCCACAAAACTTTGACTTGAGTTATAACCTTGGAGAGTAAAATATGCTCCTTCTTATCTAAGATTTTAACAGGAACCTCTTCATACGTTAAATCTTCCGCTATTTCGTCCGGTTCTAACTCAATAATGTGGTTCGGGTCTTTCACATATTTATGTAACATTGATATGTGAAAAACGTTATGAACACGAGATATACTTGGCGGTAAGGCGAGTCTATAGGCCACAGTTCCTACTTGTTCGAGAATTAAAAATGGGCTAATGAATCGAGGATTGAGCTTTCCTCTCTTTCCAAATCTCGTAACTCCTTTCCATGGAGCAACACGTAACAACACATGTTCTCCAATATTGAATTCCACGTCCTTTCGATGAAGATCAGCATAACTCTTTTGTCGATCTTGTGAGGTTTTTATACGTTGTCGGATCGTTTGAATCTTTTCCGTAGTCATACGTACCAACTCTGGTCCCAACAATGTTGCTTCACCCACCTCATCCCAGCATACTGGAGAATGACACTTTCTTCCATACAACGCCTCAAATTGAACCATGTCAATACTTGCTTGATTACTGTTATTGTAGGAAAACTCTACCAATGATAAGAACTTGTTCCAACATCCCTTGAAGTCAAGGACACAGAGTCTTAATAGATCTTCAAGAGTTTGAATAGTCCTCTTTGACTGCCCGTCCGTTTGAGGATGATAAACCGAACTTAATCGTAAATCCGTGCCCATAGCTTTTTGCAAACTAACCCAAAATCTTGAAGTAAATCTTGGGTCTCGATCAGAAATTATGGATATTGGCATACCATGCAATCTTACAATCTCGTTTATGTAAATACGAGTAAGACGTTCAAGTGTATAAGTTTCTCGTATAGGTAAGAAATGAGCTGACTTGGTCAAACTATCAACAATGACCCAAATCGCATCTATGTCTTAAGAAACCTTGGGAAGGCCGGTAACGAAATCCATGGTAATGTGCTCCCACTTCCATTCTGCAATTTCAAGTGGTTACATTAGATCTTTTGGTATTTGATGCTCCGCCTTGACTCGTTGACAAGTTAAACAACTTGAGATAAACTCCGCTATCTCTCTCTTCATTTTGCTCCACCAAAATGAATGTCGAAGATCATGATACATTTTGGTACTCCCAGGATGGATTGAAAACGGTGTGTTGTGCGCCTCCATCATGATTTTATACTTTAAATCAGGGTCGTTAGGAATACAAAGTCTGGAGTTGACTCGAAGTATTCCTTCTTCATCGATTCTTGATTTCGGTATAGCACCTCCTTGCACTTTCTTCCTCATACGCACCAGCTCCAAGTTTGTAGCTTGAGCAGCTTTAACTTTATCTATTAAAGTCGGTTCTACTCGTATATTCGCTATCATCACATGGGTCCCTGGAGTCTTTAACTCTATCTTCATCCTTTGTAAGTCATATAAAATGGGCCTTTGCGTTGACATTATCGCACTCGTACCCGCATATGATCTTCTACTCAATGCGTCAGCTACTACGTTCGCTTTACCAGGATGATATTGAATAGTATGATCATAATCTTTTAATAGTTCAAGCCAACGTCGTTGCCGCATGTTGAGTTCCTTTTGAGTAAAGAAATATTTAAGGCTTTTATGATCCGTAAAGATCTCCACTTTCTCCCCATACAAGTAATGCCTCCAAATCTTTAGTGCAAAAATGACTGCTATTAACTCTAGATCATGAGTAGGATAATTCCTCTCATATTCTTTGAGTTGTCGTAAGGCATAGGCTATGACTTTTCTATGTTGCATGAGAACACATCCTAACCTTTTGCCCGAAGCATCACTGTAGATGACAAATCCCTCCGAGCCAGATGGTATTGTCAGAATAGGTGCTGAAATGAGTCTCCTCTTAAGTTCTTGAAAACTCTTCTCACATTCCATGCTTTAACTGAATTTTGTATCTTTCCGAGTTAGCTGAGTTAATGGAGTAGCGATTCGAGAAAACCCTTCTTCGAATCTCCGATAATAACCAGCTAAGCCGAGAAAGCTACGTACTTCGGTCATTGATTTAGGTTGCTCCCAGCTAACCAGTAGCATTCCATGACTTGATACTACATGCCTAAGGAATGCTACTTCCTCAAGCCAGAACTCGCATTTCTTCAACTTGGCATAAAGCTTGTTTTCACTAAACTTTTGGAGTATCAACCTCAAGTGTTGCTCATGATCTTCATAAATTTTAGAATATATGAGGATGTCATCAATAAAGACGACCACAAAGTGATCCAAATATTTCTTGAATACTCGGTTCATCATATCTATGAAGGCAGCAGGAGTATTAGTCAATTCAAAAGATATGACTAGGAACTCATAATCCCCGTACCGAGTTCTGAAAGCCGTCTTTGTAATGTCATCGGTTCTAACCTTTAACTGATGATATCCGGAACGGAGATCGATATTTGAAAAGAATTTGGCGCCTTGCAACTGGTCAAACAGGTCATCAATACGTGGCAACAGATATCTATTTTTGACAGTGACATGATTCAACTCCCGGTAATCAATACAAAGTCGCATACTCCCATCTTTCTTTTTCACGAATAGAACAGGAGCACCCTAAGGAGACGTACTAGGACGAATGAAACCGATGTCTAACAACTCCTGCAGTTGGGTCTTTAACTCCTGAAGTTCAATAGAAGCTATTCGATATGGGGCTTTAGAAATGGGTTTTGTACCAGGTTCAAGGTCGATACAAAATTCAATTTCTCGTTCTGGGGGTAAGCCAGGAAGTTCTTCGGGGAATACGTCAAAAAATTTATTAACAATAGAAATATCATTCAAAACTGACGTATTTTTTTTTAAATCCGTGACATGAGCTAAGAAAGCTTGACATCCGTTTTTCAATAAACGAATAGCTTTATGGCTTGAGATGACAGTGATTGATTTTAATGATTTGGTTGCTTGAATTCGCATAATAGATTGGTTAGGAATATGAAAGCTAACAACCTTACGAAAACAATCAATTTTTGCATGATAAGTAGTTAACCAATCAATCCCTAGAATTACGTCAAATGCAAGTATTTTTAATGAAATAAGATCGACAGGTAATATGAGGGTACCGATTTGAACCAAACAAGACTTATAAACAGTGGATGTAATGAAGGTTTCTCCTAACGGATTTCAACAGATAAGTCAAAGTCTAATTTCTTCGGAGTCAAATTTAAACGTTGAGCGCAAGTAGGAGAAATAAAAGAATGGGTAGAACCGGTATCAAATAAAGTATAGACCTTGCTAGAGTTTATGATAAGCTTACCCGTGACGACCTCGTTCGGGTTCCTTACTTTCTGGGAGGTCACGGCAAACGCTCTCCCTTGAACTACTAATTTTGACTTGTCTTCGGTGCACGATAAAATCAGGCTAGGTGACCTTTTCTTCCACAATTATAACACGCTTTGGACTGCATCGCGCAGTTTGGACTAATGTGTCCCTCCCCTCCGCATTTGAAGCATATGATAGGTGGTCGTTCTCCTTCCTTAACAATGGGAGTTGGTGATGACGTCTTTTCATCATTGTTGAATCTCCTCTTCTTGAAATGTCCACTCTTATTATCTTGGCCATGATTACCACCTAAGTGGTTACCATTTTTGGCATGTTGATTCCCTCCACGTTTGTTGTCACCGCTTCGATGACTGCTACCACTGGTATTATCATTTTGTTGGCTGCTCTATCTTGGTTGGGTTGACTCGTTATCGCCCTCTAATAACTGAGCCCTATTCACAACATCTGAATACAAGCAAAGTTTGTGAGAGAAAAGGTATTGACGAATCTCGGGTTTCAAACCTCTTAGAAACATCCACGTCATTCTCTCCTTATTATCAACTAAGTGGGACGCAAACCGGGACAACTCAGCAAACTTGGCTTCGTACTGTGACACGGTCATGTTGTTTTGCTCCAGTTTAATGAACTCTACCTCTTTCATGTGACGAATACTTTTGGGAAAGTACTTGTCGTTGAACAGTTCTTGGAACTTCTCCCAAGACATCTTCAGTGCGGCAGGTTGAGTACGCTTTACAGATTCCCACCAGTAATCTGCTTCTGCCCGCAACATGAAGGTGGCAAAGGGAACCTTTTGCTCCTTGGAGTATCCCAAGACATAAAATATCTTGTTGATCTGCTTTATCCACGTCTTCGCCTTAAGTGATTTTGGCTCTCCAAAAAACTCTGGTGGTCCCAGCTCCTTGAACTGTTTAGTAGTGACCATCCGAGAGTTGCCAGTGTTTCCACCTATATTTTGGACAGGAGTCTCTCTTTCCTGATATTGCATGAATTGCAGAATGCCTCTGAACTTTCCATCGTTCATCATTTGGTCAGTGTTGTTGTTTGCATGAGGATTGTCGCCTTCCTGATGCACAATATCCTGATTATTGATCTATGGAAACTCAACGGTCTCCTGTGCTCCATTGCTATCCTCAACATTCTCAGATATCATTTTTAAATACTGCCACAAAATAAGGGTTAACTGACATACAACATATTATTCCTATACTCTGACCGACCAATTAAATACCAAATAAACTTAGGTAGGTCATACTAGCGAAGGAATTCTCCGTCTCTCCCCTCCTAGTTCTTGTCTCACATCTCAGCCAGGGATCATATCTCTAAGCTTTGATACCAACTGTGACGCCCCAAAATAGGTATACATCACCCATCTTGAGTTGCCAAATACATGGTACAAAATTTAAATACAACTTAATAATACAACTGTCGTGTAAAATACGACAAAACATAAACTAAGAGTTTTAAAACGAATACTGTCTTCTAGACAGTATTCAACTCAAATGGTGTTCTCAATACAATTATTATCACACTATTTCATAGAATAGTGATGACTACTAATGCTATCATCTGAACCGTCGCTCCGTTCTTCGACTAGTCCCGGCTACGTTCTCATTTCCTGAAGAGGACAATGAAAGCAAAAGGGTGAGCTCAACTAGCCCGGTAAGAAATATTATGACTAAGATAATGTAGAATAATTTATCGTTAACCTTCAACGGTGTTAAACTGATAAAATATAACAAACATCAAGTTTAACTGCAGCGGAACAAGCAATCCATTAGAAGAGTCAAGTAGAGAATAAAATATACTATCTTCTATGATTTAAAAGGTTTTTCATCACTTTAATCGCTGAGACTCAGCTTAATAAATAATCCACATCATCCCTGCACTACGGCCAAGGATAATCATTAGTATCACGACCACAAATTATCCATGTACTGCGGGCCAAGGATATTCGTGTATTCATCAATGGTCATGATCATGCCAACAATTGTCTATCAATGCACTACGGGCCAATAAGGACTTTTACCACATCATTTATAACATTACGGTCATGATTATACCGAATAATCCCTGGTCATAATCATACCAAGTCCATCTATGCACTACAGGCCACAGATGACTTTCAACATAATATAAACATGAGGATGATGGCAATGATATAAGAATTCAATAAAACAAGTTCAAGGATAAATTTTTAAAGATTTATAATTTAATTTATCCAAAAATCAAAAACATCCAAATTGTCAACATGATACTGCTTTGTGGAGTAAAATTCAAGAATAATATTGTACCAAAAATAATTTAGACTGAAAACAAATCAATTTTTATCATGAATAGTACCCCTGGTAAATAGTACTCGAGTGAATAGTATCTCGTGAATAGTACTTCGAGAATAGTAATCCCGTGAATAGTAATTATAAGAAAAATTGAATACTTTTATTTCATAAAATTCGGGGTCTTACAGTACAGTCATTTTGAGATAAGGGATGTTATTTTTTTTAAATGATATTATTTCTTTCAATATCATTATACTGGAATATTAGTAAGATTTTTCTTGTAAAATTTTTGTCTTTTTGTGTCGGAGTTACTGTGACGCCCTAAAATAGGTATACATCACCCATCTTGAGTCGCCAAATACATGGTACAAAATTTAAATACAACTTAATAATACAACTGTCATGTAAAATACGATAAAACATAAACTGAGAATTTTAAAACGAATATTGTCTTTTAGACAGTATTCAACTCAAATGGTGTCCTCAATACAATTATTATCACACTATTTTATAGAATAGTGAGGCCTACTAATGCTATCATCTGAACCGTCACTCCATTCTTCGACCAGTCCCGGCTACGTTCTCATTTCCTGAAGAGGACAATGAAAGCAAAAGGGTGAGCTCAACTAGCCCAGTAAGAAATATTATGACTAAGATAATGCAGAATAATATATCGTTAGCCTTCAACGGTGTTAAACTGATAAAATATAACAAACATCAAGTTTAACTGCAGCGGAACAAGTAATCCATTAGAAAAGTCAAGTAGAACATAAAATCTACTATCTTCTATGATTTAAAAGGTTTTTCATCACTTTTATCGTTGAGACTCAACTTAATAAATAATCCACATCATCCCAGCACTACGGCCAAGGATATTCATTAGTATCACGACCACAAATTATCCATGCACTACGGGCCAAGGATATTCGTGTATTCATCAATGATCATGATCATGCCAACAACTGTCCATCAATGCATTACGGTCCAATGAGGACTTTTATCACATCATTTATAACATTACAGTCATGATTGCACCGAATAATCCCTAGTCATAATCATACCAAGTCCATCTATGCACTACAGGCCACAGATAACTTTCAACATAATATAAACATGAGGATGATGACAATGATATAAGAATTCAATAAAACAAGTTCAAGGATAAATTTTTAAAGATTTATAATTTAATTTATTCAAAAATCAAAAACGTCCAAATTGTCAATATGATACTGCTTTGTGGAGTAAAATTCAAGAATAATATTATACCAAAAATAATTTAGACCGAAAACGAATCAATTTTTATCATGGATAGTACCCCGGGTGAATAGTACTCGAGTAAATAATACTCCGTGAATAGTACTTTGGGAATAGTAACCCCGTGAATAGTACTCCGGCATGAAAAAGTTAAAACTTATCAAGAATGCTCAGAATAATATTTTCATGAAAAGATACTGGATGAAGCGCAAATATCAAGGATATTCTACTAATTTCATGGAGTATAGAAGCCAAAATTTTAACAAACGAGTATAGAATTCGAAATTTGAAACGAAATAATATTACTTACATACTACAGAGTATGGAAGAAAATATTATTTCAAGCGAATATTGAACAAAAATAACATCCCTTACCTTAAAAAGAAGAGTATTTCAACTGGTATAGCGGGGATATTCTTGAAAAAAAAATTCACTATTTTCTACGCTCAAAGCTTTCTAAAACTCATAAGAAATACGCTTAACATTATAGAAGAAGAATTCTCTGATTCTGGTGTGATTTTCAATTCTAACTTAAGCGCCTATTTATAGGAAAATGCTAGAACGCCATAGGAGACTAAAATAATAAAATATTATTATTATTATTATTATTATTCTCTACGCACCAACCAAGACCAATTCCAGCACTCCATTCTTGAACCAAAATTCAGCACATGTTTTCCAACGAAGACAAAAGTGGGTCCCACCCATTTTAATAAAAATCATTTTATTTTTCAGAACTTCAGTAATTCATAATAAATAGTCATTTAATCATAAAAATACAAATTTTATGTCCATTCCACACGAAATCGAATTCCCTACAACTTTGTAGCTTTAAATTTTTCCAAATTCCAGATAAAAAATATCCGAAATTCACAAACAGATGATTTTTAACACCTTTTAAAATTCATAACAAATCATGCGTTAATTTTTAACGGTTCAAAATTTGTGAACATATACTCAACTTATATATGTATAATATATCCAAAAATCACAACGATCCAACGGTCGGATTAAAATTATAACTCACGCAATAGAGCTTTAAGAACACTGATTTGATTTTTTAATACCTCCATTCCGATAAAAATACTGATAAAACACCTCAACATTAATTCTTTTATTTATAACAATATAAAATAAATATTTTTCTATCCATCATTTATGTCTACATAAAATAAATATTTCCTTATCATATAAATCAATAATTAATTATTCACAAATAATATTACAGAATCATAATAATGACAACTAGACCGTTCTCAGGAAAGAGGGGGCTTTTCGATAAGGATTTCTCCTTACTAGCGCGCAATTAGGTGACCAAACCTCTCCTTGACAGAACTTTCTAAACATTGCCAATAATGCTATCTAATAATATTATTCAAATAATATGAATTATTGATCTGATAATGAAAAATACTGTGCAGTGACAATTATTAAAACAACAATAATATAAAATATCAACGTAACAATTATTGAACCAATAAAATAAAATATTGAACATTAATTACTGTAACAATTATTGAGTAGTGCCTTCTTACGTAAGAAACAATAATTCAATAATACTGTGCAATACCGTGTGCTACTGTGTAACAACGCTTATTACTGTATTTTAACTACCAAGTATTCCAACAGTGCTAACAGTAACGATTATGCCGTTATTTATAAAAACTCAAATTTGTCATTTTCTTCATCCGACAGATATTTTGTTATGGGGCCCACAAATGGTTGCGCCATCGTACGAATATTCCCCGACAGAAATAATATTCTACGACCAAACGAATATTCCTCGACAACATGAATATTTTATAACCACTTGCTTATTTTATAAAATTTATAAATATTGCCCATAACTATAACATTATATCAAATTTACTCCATAATATTCAAAGATGATATTTATAAAAAATTTATTTTTATTCATAAAAGTTGGGATTTTACAGTTACTATTCACGTATCCGCACTATTCACGAATACGGCACTATTCACCGAAAAACAAAATTTTCTCTTTTTTGTCCCAGATGTCTATTTTTGTTATTATCTTTGATTGTATCAATGTTTTGATCTTTATTCTTGAATTTTACTCCACTATAGTATATGATGGGGTGTTTTTGAACATAGATAAATCGAAGTATGAATCCCTAATATTTGTCCTTTTGTCTCACTAGATTCGTTTTCTTTAAAATATTTTTAATCATCCTCAGTCCTAAATGATGATATTACTGAATATTTTTGGCCTGTAGTGCAAAGATGAATGATTAACTGATGAAAATCTTTGGCCCATAGTGCAAAGATGAACAGGTATTTAGATGAACATGACCAACTGGTGATACAAATTAATATATCTGGCTTGTAGTGCAAAGATGAATATTTAATTTAAGATGTATATTGATTGATGTTACAGGGATAAAATATTGATAATGGACTTTTAAATCTTAGAAGATAGTAGAATTCATTCTCTACTTAAGTCTTCTAATAGATTGTTATTTCCGCTACAGTTGTTGATCTAAAATTTGTTGTCTATTATATTCTATCAAATTTTTCCCTGTTGAGGACTAACGATAAATTGTTCTATATTATCTTAGTCATAATATTCTTTACTGGGCTAGTTGAGCTCACCCTTTTTCCTTTTTGTTCTATTTTTCTTCTCAGGAAGCGAGAATATAGCGGGAAGTAGTCGGGGTGTGGAGTGATGTTCCAAGGCAGTTGTTATTATAGTCCTCACTATTTTGTAAAATAGTGTATCAATAATTGTAATGAGGACTTATTTGAGTGTGGATATTATCTAGAAGATAATATTTATATTTTAACTCACAGTTTATGTGTTGTCGTATTTTGCACGATAATTGTATTAATAAAGTTGTAGTTGTTTCTGTGCTATATTTTTGGTGACTCAGAATGGGTGATGTATACCTATTTTGGGGGCGTCACAGTTGGTATCAGAGCTTAGGGATATGGTCTCTGGCGGAGATCGAGAAATAAAACTAGGAGGGAAGAGATGAGTAAATCCTTCACTAGTGTGTCCTACCTAAGCTTATTTGTTGATTGGTCAGAATATAGGGATATTATGTGATATGTTAATTTCTTTAATTAACCCTTATTTTATGGCAGTATTTGAGAATGGCAACTAAGAATGTTAACAATGGAGTAAGTGAGTCCGTGGAGACACCTTTAATCACCAATCAGGAGAACGTGCAACAGGAAGACAATGTTCCTCCTGTAAACAACAACACTGAGCAGACGATGAATGATGAGATGTTTAGAAGCTTTTTGCAGTTCATGCAAAATCAGACGAGGGAGACTCGTGTACAAAATACAGGTGAAAATGATAGCAACGCGCTGTTTATCACAGCCAAGCAGTTCAAAGAGTTGGGACCACCAGAATTCTAGGAAAAGCCGGACCCGATTAAGGCGGAAACGTAGGTCAAGAAAATTACCAAAATATTCGATGTCTTGGGATGCACGGAGGAACAGAAGGTTCCATTTGCCACCTTTATGTTCTGTGGTGAGGCAGATTACTGGTGAAAATCTGTGAAGCGTACCCAGCCAGCCGCACTCAGTATGTCTTGGGAAATATTTCAGAAACTGTTCAATGACAAATACTTTCCTGAAAGTATTCGTCATATGAAGGAGGTGGAGTTTATTAGACTGGAACAAAATAGCATGACGGTGTCCCAGTACGAGGTGAAATTTGCGGAGTTATCCAGGTTTGCACCTCATTTGGTGGAGAATGAGGAACGTATGACGCGGATGTTTCTGAGAGGTTTGAAACCCGACATACGTCAATATCTCATTTCTCATAAATTTTCTCTATATTCAGATGTTGTCAACAGGGCTCAATTATTAGAGCGAGATAATGAGTATGTTCAACTGAGGGACCACAACCAAGGTCATACCGGTGGCAGCAGTTATCGGAGCAATGATAAACAACGGGGAGGAAAAAATGCAGACAAAAGCAGTAACCACTCTGGTGGTAATCGTGGCCATGATAATAGGAGAGGCGAGTCAAGTGAAAATTTTAAAAAGAGGAGATTCAACAATGACAATGTGAAGACGTCAGCACCAGTATCAACTGTTTCTAAGGGAGGAGAACAACCACCGGTCGTATGCTATAAATGTGGAAAAGAGGAACACATCAGCCCAAACTGTCCACAACAGTTCAAGGTATGTTATTCAAGATTGTACTGTAGCGAAACCAAGTCCAATGGGGATGGTGACTCCAAAGGCTATCCCAGACAAGTCAAAGTCAGCGGTTCCTGAAAGAGCGTTTGTCGTGATTGGCCAAAATATGAGGAACTCGAACGAGGTGATTACGGGTAAGCTAATCATAAACTCTTACGAAGTTTATACCTTACTAGATACCGGTTCAACCCATTCTTTTATCTCTCCTGCTTGTGCTCAACATTTGAACTTGACCCCGGAGAAATTAGACTTTGACTTATCTGTTGAGACTCCGTTAGGAGAAACTTTCATTACATCTACTGTTTATAAATCTTATTTGATCCAAGTTGGCACCATCACGTTACCTGTTGATCTTATCTCTTTAAAGATACTTGCTTTTGATGTGATTTTAGGGATTGATTGGTTAACTACTCATCATGCCAAAATTGATTATTTTCGTAAGGTTGTTAGTTTTCATATTCCTAATCAACCTGTTATGCGAATTCAAGCAACCAAACCACTAAAGTTAATCACTGTTATATCAAACTATAAAGCCATTCGTTTATTATAAAATGGATGTCAAGCTTTCTTAGCCCATGTCATGGACTTGAACAAAAACACGTCAGATTTGAATAATATTTATGTTGTTAGTGAATTTCCTGAAGAACTTCTCGGTCTACCACCAGAACGTGAAGTTGAATTCTTTATTGATCTTGAACCTGGCACAAAACCCATTTCTAAAACCCCATATCGAATGTCTCATATTGAACTTCAGGAGTTAAAGGTCCAACTACAGGAGTTGTTGGACATCGATTTCATTCGTCCTAGTACATCTCCTTGGGGTGCTCTTGTTTTATTCGTAAATAAGAAAGACGGGAGTATGCGACTTTGTATTGACAACCAGGAATTGAACCATGTCACCATCAAGAATAGGTATCCGCTACCTCGTATTGAAGACCTATTTGACCAGTTACAAGGAGCACAATTCTTTTCAAAGATCGATCTTCGTTCTGGATATCATCAGCTGAAGATTAAAACTTAGGATATTCCAAAGACTGCCTTTAGAACTCGGTATGGGCATTATGAATTCCTAGTCATGTCTTTTGGATTGACTAATACTCCTGCGGCTTTCATGGATATGATGAATCGAGTATTCAAGGAATATTTGGATCAGTTCGTTGTTGTCTTTATTGATGACATCCTCATCTATTCCAAAAGCTGTGAAGATCATGAGCACCATTTGAAGCTGGTTCTTCAAAGGCTTCGTGAAAACAAGCTTTATGACAAGCTGAAGAAATGTGAGTTCTGGCTTAAGGAAGTAGCATTCCTTGAGCACGTGGTGTAAAAACATGGAGTATCTGTTGACCCAACGAAGATTGAAGCAATACAAACTTGGGTGCAATCGAAGTCGGTGACCGAAGTACGTAGCTTTCTTGGCTTAGCTGGTTATTATCGGAGATTCATGGAAGGATTTTCTCGAATCGCTACTCCGTTAACTCAACTGACTCGGAAAGATACAAAATTCGTATGGAGCGAAGAATGCAAGAAGAGTTTCCAAGAGTTTAAGAGGAGACTCATTTTAGCACCTGATCTGACAATATCATCTGGTTCGGATGGATTTGTTATCTATAGTGATGCTTCAGGCAAAGGGTTAGGATGTGTTCTCATGCAACATGAGAATGTCATAGCCTATGCTTCGCGATAACTCAAAGAATATGAAAGGAATTACCCTACTCATGATCTAGAGTTAGCAGCAGTCATTTTCGCATTAAAAATCTGGAGGCACTATCTATATGGGGAGAAAGTGGAGATATATTCGGATCATAAAAGCCTCAAATATTTCTTCACCCAAAAAGAACTCAACATGCGACAACGACGTTGGCTCGAGCTGTTGAAAGATTATGACCATACCATTCAGTACCATCTTGGAAAGCGAACGTGGTAGCTAACACCTTAAGTAGAAGATCATATGCAGGAACGAGTGCGATGTTATCAACACAAAGGCCCATTTTATGTGATTTACAAAAGATGAAGATAGAATTCAAGACTCTGGGGACCCATGTGATGATGTCAAGTATACGTATAGAACTAACTTTAATCGATAAAGTTAAAGTTGTTCAAGCCACAGACCCGGAGCTGATGCGTATAAAGAAGAAAGTATAAGAAGGTGTTATCCCAGAAGCCAGAATCGATGAAGAAGGAATACTTCGAATCAACTCCAGACTTTGTATTCCTAACAATTCTGATTTGAAGAACAAGATCATGATGGAGGCACATAATACACCGTTTGCAATCCATCCTGGAAGTACCAAAATGTATCGTAATCTTCGACATACATTTTGGTGGAACAATATGAAGAGATAGATCGTGAAGTTTATCTCGAGGTGTTTAATTTGTCAACATGTAAAGGCAGAGCATCAAGTGCCAAAGGGTCCAGTACAACCACTTGAGATTGTGAAATGAAAGTGGAAACACGTTACCATAGATTTCGTTACGGGTCTTCCCAAGGTTTCTCAAGGCATAGATGCGATTTGGGTTATTGTTGATATATTAACTAAGTCTGCTCATTTTTTGCCGATACGGGAGACTTATTCCCTTGAACGTCTTGCTCGTATGTACGTAAATGAGATTGTGAGATTGCATGGCATGCCAGTATCCATTGTTTCGGATCGTGACCCAAGATTCACTTCACGATTTTGGGTTAGCTTTCAGAAAGCTATGGGCACGGATTTACGATTCAGTTCGGCATACCATCCTCAAACGGATGGACAATCAGGGAGGACTATTTAAACTCTTGAAGATCTATTAAGACTCTGTGTCCTAGAATTCAAAGGGAGTTGGGATAAGTATTTACCATTGGTGGAATTCTCCTACAACAACAGTTATCAGTCAAGTATAGGTGTGGCTCCATTCGAAGCATTGTATAGACGAAAGTGTCGCTCTCTAGTATGTTGGTATGAAGTGGGTAAAGCAACACTGTTGGGACCAGAGTTGGTACGTATGACTACAAAAAAGATCCAAATGATTCGACAACGTATACAAATAGCACAGGATCAACAAAAGGGTTATGCGGATCTTCATCGAAAGGACGTGGAATTTAGTATTGGGGATCATGTATTGTTGTGAGTTGCTCCATGGAAGGGAGTTACAAGATTTGAGAAGAGAGGAAAGCTCAATCCACGATTTATTGGTCCATTTCAGATTCTTGACCGAGTAGGAAATGTGGCCTATAGACTTGCGTTACCTCCAAGCATGTCTTGTGTTCATAATATTTTTCACATATCTGTTCTTCGTAAATATGTGAAAGACCCAAACCATATTATTGAGTTAGAACCAGACGAGATAGTCGAAGACTTAACGTACGAGGAGGTACCTGTCAAGATCTTGGATAGGAAGGAGCATGTCCTACGTACAAAGGTTATACCATAAGTCAAAGTTTTGTGGAGGAACCATGCTATTGAGAAAATGACCTGGGAGTTAGAAACGGAAATGAAAGCGAGGTATCCTCACCTTTTTGAAACACCAGGTACGTACGTCAATTTCGAGGATAAAATTTCATAAGGAGGGGAGGTTGTAAGACCTCAACTTTTATGAATAAAATAGAATTTTCTCTATTTATTATTTTGAAATAGTAAGGGTTTATTTGATTAATGTGGTTAGTTATGGGTAAAAATGCGCAAATATCTTAAATAAGCAAGTGGTTATAAAATATTCATTTTGTCGGGGAATATTCTTGCTGTCGAGGAATATTCGTACGACAACACAACCTTTTGTGGGTCCCATAACGAAAAGTGATCGGATGAATAAAATGACAAGTATGAGTTTTTATAAATAACGGCGTAGTTGTTACCGTTAACACTGTTAGAATACCCGGTAGTTAAAACATAGTAATACGCAGTATTGCACCAATTATTGATTCTTACGTAAGAAGGCATTACTCAATAATTGTTATAGTAATTACTGTTCAATATTTTCTTTTATTGATTCAATAATTGATACGTTGATATTTTATATTATTGTTGTTTCAATAATTATCACTACACAGTATTTTCTATTATTATATCAATAAATTATATTATTTTAATAATATTATTAGATAGCATTATTAGCAATGTCTAAAAAATTCTGTCTAAGGAGAGGTTTGGTCACCTAATTGCGCGCCAATAAGGAGAAATCCTTATTGGAAAGCCCCCTCTTTCCTGGGAACGGCCTGGTTGTCAGTATTGTGATTCTATAATATTATTTGTGAATAATTAATTATTGATTTATATGATAAGGAAAATATTTATTTATGTGGATATAAATGGAGGAATTTTTAAAAAAGTGACAATTGTTAAAAATTGATATTTTATCTTTTCTGATAAAATAATTCATTTAAATATATTATTATATTTTAATAATATAATAATGATGATATTTTTACGATGAATATGTGATATATGAATAAATGAGGAAGAGAATTTTTGTTGTAATAAATGATAAAAACATGTTAAACATGTTGGTGGGCCCAATTTTTGACTAAAATTTGATTATAGCCTGTAAAATCGTCCGTATGTGGATTTCGGTCAATATCTGCTTGAAATTTGGAAAAACTTAAACTTATAAAGTTGTAGAGAATTGAATTTCCTATGAAATGGACATAAGATTTGAATTTTTTTTGATAAAAGGGCTATTTATTATGAATTATTGAAGTTCCGGAATAATTAATTTTCGGAGTTTAAAATATTTATTTTAAGAAAAATGTTTTTTGTAATTGGGTGGGCCCCACATGTGTTGTAAACATGCTGAATTCAGATTTCAAGAGGTGGGCGTGAAATTTTTTAATAAATATTATTATTTTATTAAATTTTCTGTTTTGGTGTTCTAAGTATTTTCCTATAAATAGGGTGCTTGGGTTAGAATTGAAAATCACACCAGAAATTAAAGTTTTCTCTCTTTATATTATCGAGCGTATTTTTGTGAGTATTTGATACTTTGAGTGTTGCTATACGGTACAAGTTTTCTTCAGCACTATATCCAGTATTTCAGTCAGAAGTATTGTCTTTTTGAGGTAAGGGATGTTATTTTTTTTTAAATGATATTATTTCTTTCAATATCGTTATGCTGGAATATTGGTAAGATTTTTCTTGTAAAATTTTTATCTTTTTGTGTTAGAGTTACTAATCACGTATACATCACTATTCACGTATACGACATTATTCACGAATACAGCACTATTCACCGAAAAATGAAATTTTCTCTTTTTTGTTCCAGATGTCTATTTTTGTTATTATCTTTGATTGTATCCATGTTTTGATCTTTATTCTTGAATTTTACTCCACTATGATATATGATGGGGTGTTTTTGAACATGGATAAACCGAAGTACGAATCCCTAATATTTGTCCTTTTGTCTCACTGGATTCGTTTTTTTTAAAATATTTTTCATCATCCACAGTCCTAAATGATGATATTACTGAATATTTTCGGCCTGTAATGCAAAGATGAATGATTAACTGATGAATATCTTTGACCCGTAGTGCAAAGGTGAACAGGTGTTTAGATGAACATGACCAACTGGTGATACAAATGAATATCTTTGGCCTGTAGTGCAATGATGAATATTTGATTCAAGACGTATGTTGATTGATGTTACAGGGATAAAATATTGATGATGGACTTTTAAATCTTAGAAGATTGTAGAATGCATTCTCTACTTAACTCTTTTAATGGATTGTTATTTTCGCTGCAGTTGTTGATTTAAAATTTGTTGTCTATTATATTCTATCAGATTTTTTCCTGTTGAGGACTTACGATAATTTGTTCCATATTATCTTAGTCATAATATTCTTTACTGGGCTAGTTAAGCTCACCTTTTTTCCTTTTTGTTCCATTTTTCTTCTTAAGAAGCGAGAATATAGCGAGAATTAGTCGGGGTGTGGAGTGATGTTCCAAGGCAGTTGTTATTATAGTCCTCATTATTTTGTAAAATAGTGTATCAATAATTATAATGAGGACTTATTTGAGTGTGGATATTGTCTAGAAGACAATATTTATATTTTAACTCACAGTTTATGTGTTGTCGTATTTTGCACGACAATTGTATTAATAAAGTTATAGTTATTTTTGTACCATATTTTTGGCGACTCAGAATGAGTTATGTATACTTATTTTGGGGGCGTCACAACAAAGTTATTAATATTATTATTTGCAATATTGACGATGTCTAGAAGTTCTGTTAAGGAGAGGTTTGGTCACCTAATTGCGCGCCAATAGGGAAAAATCCTTATTGGAAAGCCCCCTCTTTCCTAGGAACGACCTGGTTGTTAAATATTGTGAATTATAATAATGATGATAAATGTTGTTAAAAATATTGAGGGGATTTTTATGAAGTATTTGATGTAAATTTTATTTATTTTATGGACCCCCATTTACCCATTTTTCAAAATAATCGGTAGAAAATTATTTAATATAATAAAGGTGGAGCCACATATGGGGCCCATATGTGTTGAAAAACTGAAATGGGAAATGGGAGGGGGGGATGGAACTTACGTATAAGTAAGGTAATGTATTATATATATATATATATATATATATATATATATATATATATATATATATATATATATATATATATATATATATATATATATATATATATACAGTCCCCTTCAGTTGAGGGATCCCTCAAATAGTGTTATTTGAGGGATAATGCGCTCAACCGTTGGATCTGTTTTAATAACTTTATGTGGCTGAGATTTTACAAATAACCCAACACATCCAATGCAACGGTTATCCAATGCAACACATAAGATGTAAAATCTCAGCCACATAAAGTTATTAAAACAGATCCAACGGTTGAGCGCACTATCCCTCAAATAATACTATTTGAGGGATCCCTCAACTGAAGGGGACTGTATATATATATATATATATATATATATATATATATATATATATTACAAGTTTTGTTTTATTTGATTATAAATAGAATATATTTTATTTTATTTAAAGTTTTTATTTTATTAGAATATTTTATTGCACAGTAATGAATAGTAAAATCAAATTTTTTAAAAAAATTTGTCGGTTGACCCGTGCATTCTTCACTGTTGGTCCATGAATTTTTTTTCTAAATAGTATCCTTCCATTCTCCTATAAATAGGAAGCTTGGTTAGAATTGAAAAACACACCAGAATTAGAGAATTCTTCTTCTATAATATTGAGCGTATTTCTTTAAAGTTTTAAGAAGCTTTGAGCGTAGAAAACAGTAAAAGTTTTCTTCAAGAATATCTCCGCTATACCAGTTAGAATACTCTTCTTGTCAAGGTAAGGGATATTATTTTTATTCAGTATTCGTATAAAATAATATTTTTTTTCCATACTCTGTAGTATATAAGTAATATTATTTCGTTTCAGATTTCGAATTCTATACTCATTTTGTTAAAATTTTGGTTTCTATACTCCATGAAATTAGTAGAATATCCTTGATATTTGCACTTCATCCAGTATCTTTTCATGAAAATATTATTCTGAGCATTCTTGATAAGTTTTAATTTTTTTATGCCGGAGTACTATTTACTGGGTTACTATTCCCAAAATACTATTCACGAGGTATGTAAGACCCCAAATTATTAATAAATGAAATTTAAATTCCCTCTATTTATTATTTTGAAATAGTAAGTGTTAAATTGATTAATGAGGTTAGTTATGGGTAAAATGCGCAAATATTTCAAATAAGCAGGTAGTTATAAAATATTCATTGTTGTCGGGGAATATTCGTTTGGTCGTGGAATATTCTTCCTGTCGGGGAATATTCGTACGACGGCGCAGTCTTTTGTGGGCCCCATAACGGAAAACGATTGGATGAAGAAAACGACAAGTATATGTTTTTTATTATTAACGGCGTAGTTGTTACCGTTAATACTGTTGGAATACCCGGTGGTTAAAACACAGTAATACGCGTTGTTACACAGTAGCACACTGTATTGCACCAATTATTGATTCTTACGTAAGAAGGCACTACTCAATAATGGTTACAGTAATTACTGTTCAGTATTTTATTTTATTGATTCAATAATTGCTGCATTGATATTTTATATTACTGTTGTTTCAATAATTGTCACTACACAGTATTTTTCATTATCAGATCAATAATTCATATTATTTGAATAATATTATTAGATAACATTATTGGCAATGTCTAGAAAGTTCTGTCTAAGGAGAGGTTTGGTCATCTAATTGCGCGCCAGTAAGGAGAAATCCTTATTGGAAAGCCCCCTCTTTCCTGGGAACGGCCTGGTTGTCATAAATGTGATTCTGTAATATTATTTGTGAATAATTAATTATTGATTCATATGATAAGGAAATATTTATTTTTGTGGATATAAATGAGGGATATATTTTTGTGGTTAAAAATGAAGGAGTTAATGTTGAGGTTTTTATCAGTATTTTTGTCGGAATGGAGGTATTAAAAATCAGGGTTTTTGAGATATTTTGCGGGGGTTATAATTTTTAATCCGACCGTTGGATCGTGGTAATTTTTGGATATGTTATACATATATAAGTTGAGTATATGTCCACAAATTTTGAACCGTTAAAAATGAACGTATGATTTATTATGAATTTTACGAGATGACTGGTTCAGAAATTGTTAAATTTTCGGAGTTAATCATTTTGGTAGAAAATTCTAGAATTGGTGGGCCCCACTCTTGGTTGGTGAAGAAATGTGCTGAGATTTTTATTCAAATGTGGTGGGTGGGAATAATAGCAGGTAAAGCTATCAGGTTGCAGGTTAAGTCTGCTTCGGCGTGCTAACATTTTCCTATAAATAGAGGGCTAAGTTAGAATTGAAAATCACACCAGAAACAAGTTTTCTCTCTTTCTCTCTCTAGATTATTGAGTGTATTTTGTGAGTATTTAGATACTTTGAGAGTTTCTATTCATCAGAGCAAATGTCTTTCAGCCTTATACCGGTATTCCGACCAGAAGTACTGTCTTTACGAGGTAAGGGATGTTATTTTATTCAAAAATGATATTATTTCTTCAATATCATTATGCCGAAATATTGGTTGGAAATTTTTATCAAATTTAGAACTTTTTACGTCGGGGTTACTATTCATGAGTTACTATTCACGAATTACTATTTACCGAAAAATAAAATTTTCTTCTTTTCGTCCAAAATATCTATTCTGGGTACTAGCTTTGATTGTATCCATGTTTTGATCATTCTTGAATTCTACTTCACTATGAATAATTATAAGGTATTTTTGGACATGGGTAAATCGAAATACGAATCCTTAATATTTGTTATTTTGTTTCACTGGATTCGTTTTCTTTAAGATATTTTTCATCATCCTCAGTCCTAAATGATGATATTACTGAATATCTTTGGCCCGTAGTGCAAAGATGAATGATTAACTGATGAATATCTTTGGCCCGTAGTGCAAAGATGAACAGGTGTTGAGATGAACATGACCGACTGGTGATACAAATGAATATCTTTGGCCTGTAGTGCAAAGATGAATATTTGATTAAAGATGGTTATTAATTGTTGTTACAGGGATAAAATATTGATGATGGACTTTTAAATCTTAGAAGATAGTAGAACTCATTCTCTACTTGACTCTTCTAATGGTTTGCTGTTTCCGCTGCAGTTATGGATTTAAAACTTGTTGTCTATTGTATTCTATTAGATTTTTCCCTGTTGAAGACTAACGATAATTTGTTCTGTATTATTTTAGTCATAATATTCTTTACTAGGCTAGTTGAGTTCACCCTTTTCCTTTTTGTTCCATTTTTCTCAGGAGGCGAGAATGTAGCGAGTACTAGTCGGGGTATGGAATGATGGTTCTAGAAGTTACTTTAGTAGTCCTCACCATTTTTGTGAAATAATGTATCAATAATTGTAATGAGGACTTATTTGAGTGTGGATATTGTCTAAATGACAATATTTGTATTTAAACTCACAGTTCTTGTGTTGTAATAATAAAGATGTAGTTGTTTCTGTACCATGTATTTTGGCGACTCAAAATGGGTGTTGTATACCTATTTTGGGGGCGTCACAGTTGGTATCAGAGCTTAGGGATATGATCTCTGGCGGAGATCGGAGAATATAACTAGGAGGGGAGAGACGAATAAATCCTTCGCTAGTGTGTCCTACCTAAGCTTATTTATTGGTCAGTCATAATATAGGGGTATTATGTGATTTGTTAATTTATTTAATTAACCCTTATTTTATGGCAGTATTTGAGAATGTCGACTGAGAATATTATCAGTGGAGTAAATGAGACCGTGGAGACACCGGTGCTTACCAACGAGGAGAACGTGCAACAGGCTGGCAATGTTCCTCCTGTGAACAACACCAATGAGCAGATGATGAATGATGGAATGTTTAGAAGTTTTTTGCAATTCATGCAAAACCAGACGAGGGAGACTCGTGTTCAAAATACAGGAGGAAATGATAGCAATTCACGGTTTGTCACAGCCAAACAGTTCAAAGAATTGGGACCACCAGAATTTAAGGGAAAGCCGGATCCGATCATGGCGGAAACGTGGGTCAAGCAAATTACCAAGATATTCGATGTCTTGGGATGCACGGAGGAACAGAAGGTTCCATTCGCCACCTTTATGTTCCGTGGCGAGGCAGATTACTGGTGGGAGTCTGTGAAGCGTACCCATCCAACCGCACTCAGCATGTCTTGGGAGACATTTCAGAAACTGTTCAATGACAAGTACTTTCCTGAAAGTATTCGTCATATGAAGGAGGTAGAGTTTATTAGACTGGAGCAGAATAACATGACGGTGTCTCAGTACGAGGCGAGGTTTGCAGAGTTGTCCAGGTTTGCACCTCATTTGGTGGAGAATGAGGAACGTATGACGAGGATGTTTTTGAGAGGTTTGAAACCTGGCATACGTCAATATCTCATTTCTCATAAATTTTCTCTCTATTCAGATGTTGTCAAGAGGGCTCAATTATTAGAGCGAGATAATGAGTACGGTCAACTGAGGGACCACAACCAGGATCATATCGGTGACAGCAGTCATCAGAACAATGATAACCAGCGGAGAAAGAAAAATACAGACAAGAACGGCAACCACTCTGGTGGTAATCGTGGCTATAAAAATAGAAGAAGCGAGTCGGGAGGAGATTTTAAAAAGAGGAGATTCAACAATGACAATACGAAGACGTCAGCACCAACAGCAACTGGTTCCAAGGGAGGAGAACGACCACCGGTTATATGCTATAAGTGCGGAAAAGAAGGACATATCAGCCCAAACTGCCCACAACAGTTTAAGGTATGTTATAATTGTGGAAAGGAATGACATATCGCTCGAGATTTCACTGTAGTAAAACCAAGTCCAGCGGGGATGGTGACTCAAAAAGCTGTCCCAGAAAAGATAAAGTCAACGGTTCCTGGAAGAGCGTTTGTCGTGACTGGTCAACATGCGAGGAACCCAAACGAGGTGATCACGGGTAAGCTAATCATAAATTCATGCGAAGTTTATACCTTATTAGATACCGGTTCTACCCATTCTTTTATCTCTCCTGCTTGTGCTCAACGTTTAAACTTGACTCCGGAGAAGTTAGACTTTGATTTATCTGTGGAGACTCCGTTAGGAGAAACTTTCATCACATCCACTGTTTATAAATCTTGTGTGATCCAAGTTGGCACCATCACCTTACCTGTTGACCTTATCTCTTTAAAGATACTTGCTTTTGATGTGATTTTAGGGATTGATTGGCTAACTACTCATCATGCCAAAATTGATTGTTTTCGTAAGGTTGTTAGTTTTCATATTCCTAACCAACCTGTTGTACGAATTCAAACAACTAAGCCATTAAAATCAATCACTGTTATATCAAGCCATAAAGCCATTCGTTTATTAAAAAACGGATGTCAAGCTTTCTTAGCCCATGTTATGAATTTGAATAAAGACACGTCAAATTTGAATAATATTCCTGTTGTTATTGACTTTCCTGACGTATTTCCTGAAGAACTTCCCGGTCTACCCCCGGAACGAGAAATTGAATTCTTTATTGATCTTGAACCTGGTACAAAGCCCATTTCTAAAACCCCATATCGAATGGCTCCTATTGAACTTCAGGAGTTAAAGGTCCAACTACAAGAGTTGTTGGACATCGGTTTCATTCGTCCTAATACATCTCCTTGGGGTGCTCCTGTTTTATTTGTAAAGAAGAAAGACGGGAGTATGCGACTTTGTATTGATTACCGGGAATTAAACCATGTCACTATTAAGAATAGGTATCCGCTACCTCGTATTGATGACCTGTTTGACCAGTTACAAGGAGCACAATTCTTTTCAAAGATCGATCTTCGTTCTGGATATCATCAGCTGAAGGTTAAAACTGAGGATATTCCAAAGACTGCCTTCAGAACTCGGTACGGGCATTATGAATTCCTAGTCATGTCTTTTGGATTGACTAATGCTCCTGCGGCTTTCATGGATATGATGAACCGAGTATTCAAGGATTATTTGGATCAGTTCGTTGTTGTCTTTATTGATGACATCCTCATATATTCCAAAAGCCGTGAAGATCATGAGCATCATTTGAAGCTGGTACTCCAAAGGCTGCGTGAAAACAAGTTATATGCTAAGTTGAAGAAATGTGAGTTCTGGCTTGAGGAAGTAGCTTTCCTAGGGCACGTGGTGTCAAAACATGGAGTATCTGTTGACCCGGCGAAGATTGAAGCAATACAAAGTTGGGAGCAACCAAAGACGGTGACCGAAGTACGTAGCTTTCTAGGCTTAGCTGGTTATTATCGAAGATTCGTGGAAGGGTTTTCTCGAATCGCTACCCCGTTAACTCAGCTGACTCGGAAAGATATCAAATTCGTATGGAGCGAGGAATGCGAGAAGAGTTTTCAAGAGCTTAAGAGGAGACTCATTTCGGCACCTGTTCTGACAATACCATCTGGTTCGGATGGATTTGTTATCTATAGTGATGCTTCAGGCAAAGGGTTAGGATGTGTTCTCATGCAACATGGGAAAGTCATAGCCTATGCCTCGCGACAACTCAAAGAATATGAGAGGAATTATCCTACTCATGATTTGGAGTTGGCAGTAGTAGTTTTCGCGTTGAAGATCTGGAGACACTACCTGTATGGGGAGAAAGTGGAGATCTATACAGATCATAAAAGCCTCAAATATTTCTTCACCCAAAAGGAACTCAACATGCGGCAGCGACGTTGGCTCGAGCTGTTGAAAGATTACGATCATACCATCCAATATCATCCTGGAAAAGCAAACGTAGTAGCTGACGCATTGAGTAGAAGATCATATGCGGGTACGAGTGCAATGTTGTTAACACAAAGGCCCATTTTGTATGACTTGCAAAGGATGGAGATAGAGATGAAGGCTCCAAGTACCCACATGATGATATCAAATATACGAGTAGAACCGACTTTAATCGATAAAGTTAAAGCTGCTCAAGCTACGGACATAGAGCTGATGCGTATGAAGAAGAAAGTGCAAGAAGGTTCTATTCCAGAAGCAAGAATCGATGAAGAAGGAATACTTCGAGTCCACTCTAGACTCTGTGTTCCTAACAATTCTGATTTGAAGTACAAGATCATGATGGAAGCACACAATACACCATTTGCAATCCATCTTGGAAGTACCAAAATGTATCGTGATCTACGACATACATTTTGGTGGAATAATATGAAGAGAGAGATTGCAAAGTTTATCTCGAGGTGTTTAACTTGTCAACGTGTAAAAGCGGAACATCAAGTACCAAAGGGTCCATTGCAACCACTTGAGATTCCGAAATGGAAGTGGGAACACATTACCATGGATTTCGTTACGGGTCTTCCCACGGTTTCTCAAGGCATAAATACTATTTGGGTTATTGTTGATAGATTAACCAAGTCTGCTCATTTCTTTCCGATACGGGAGACTTATTCCCTTGAACGTCTTGCTCGTATATACGTAGATGAGATTGTGAGACTGCATGGCATGCCAGTATCCATAGTTTCGGATCGTGACCCAAGATTCACTTCAAGATTTTGGGTTAGCTTGCAAAAAGCTATGGGCACAGATTTACGATTTAGTTCGGCATACCATCCTCAAACGGACGAACAATCAGAGAGGACTATTCAAACTCTTGAAGATCTATTAAGACTTTGTGTCCTAGATTTCAAAAGGAGTTGGGATAAGTACCTACCATTGGTAGAATTCTCTTACAATAACAGTTATCAGGCAAGTATAGGTGTGGCCCCATTTGAAGCATTATATGGACGAAAGTGTCGCTCTCCAGTATGCTGGGACGAGGTGGGTGAAGCAACATTGTTGGGACCAGAGTTGGTACGCATGACTACAGAGAAGATCCAAACGATTCGACAACGTATACAAACGACACAGGATCGACAAAAGAGTTATGCGGATCTTCATCGAAAGGACGTGGAATTTGACATTGGGGATCATGTATTGTTGCGTGTGGCTCCATGGAAAGGGGTTACAAGATTTGGGAAGAGAGGAAAGCTCAATCCACGATTTATTGGTCCATTTCAGATTCTTGACCGAGTAGGAAATGTGGCCTATAGACTCGCGTTACCTCCAAGTATGTCTCGTGTTCATAATGTTTTTCATATATCTGTGTTACGTAAATATGTGAAAGACCCAGACCACGTTATTGAGTTAGAACCGGACGAGATAGCTGAAGACTTAACGTACGAAGAGGTACCTGTCAAGATCTTGGATAGAAAGGAGCATGTCCTACGCACGAAGGTCATACCACAAGTTAAAGTTTTGTGGAGAAACCATGCTATTGAGGAAATGACCTGGGAGTTGGAAACGGAAATGAAAGCGAGGTATCCTCATCTTTTCGAAACACCAGGTACGTACGTCAATTTCGAGGATGAAATTTCATAAGGAGGGGAGGTTGTAAGACCCCAAATTATTAATAAATGAAATTTAAATTCCCTCTATTTATTATTTTGAAATAGTAAGTGTTAAATTGATTAATGAGGTTAGTTATGGGTAAAATGCGCAAATATTTCAAATAAGCAGGTGGTTATAAAATATTCATTGTTGTCGGGGAATATTCGTTTGGTCGTGGAATATTCTTCCTGTCGGGGAATATTCGTACGACGGCGCAGTCTTTTGTGGGCCCCATAACGGAAAGCGATTGGATGAAGAAAACGACAAGTATATGTTTTTTATTATTAACGGCGTAGTTGTTACCGTTAATACTGTTGGAATACCCGGTGGTTAAAACACAGTAATACGCGTTGTTACACAGTAGCACACTGTATTGCACCAATTATTGATTCTTACGTAAGAAGGCACTACTCAATAATGGTTACAGTAATTACTGTTCAGTATTTTATTTTATTGATTCAATAATTGCTGCGTTGATATTTTATATTACTGTTGTTTCAATAATTGTCACTACACAGTATTTCCCATTATCAGATCAATAATTCATATTATTTGAATAATATTATTAGATAACATTATTGGCAATGTCTAGAAAGTTCTGTCTAAGGAGAGGTTTGGTCATCTAATTGCGCGCCAGTAAGGAGAAATCCTTATTGGAAAGCCCTCTCTTTCCTGGAAACGGCCTGGTTGTCATAAATATGATTCTGTAATATTATTTGTGAATAATTAATTATTGATTCATATGATAAGGAAATATTTATTTTTGTGGATATAAATGAGGGATATATTTTTGTGGTTAAAAATGAAGGAGTTAATGTTGAGGTTTTTATCAGTATTTTTGTCGGAATGGAGGTATTAAAAATCAGGGTTTTTGAGATATTTTGCGGGGGTTATAATTTTTAATCTGACCGTTGGATCGTGGTAATTTTTGGATATGTTATACATATATAAGTTGAGTATATGTCCACAAATTTTGAACCGTTAAAAATGAACGTATGATTTATTATGAATTTTACGAGATGACTGGTTCAGAAATTGTTGAATTTTCAGAGTTAATCATTTTGGTAGAAAATTCTAGAATTGGTGGGCCCCACTCTTGGTTGGTGAAGAAATGTGCTGAGATTTTTATTCAAATGTGGTGGGTGGGAATAATAGCAGGTAAAGCCATCAGGTTGCAGGTTAAGTCTGCTTCGGCGTGCTAACATTTTCCTATAAATAGAGGGCTAAGTTAGAATTGAAAATCACACCAGAAACAAGTTTTCTCTCTTTCTCTCTCTAGATTATTGAGTGTATTTTGTGAGTATTTAGATACTTTGAGAGTTTCTATTCATCAGAGCAAGTGTCTTTCAGCCTTATACCGGTATTCCGACCAGAAGTACTGTCTTTACGAGGTAAGGGATGTTATTTTATTCAAAAATGATATTATTTCTTCAATATCATTATGCCGAAATATTGGTTGGAAATTTTTATCAAATTTGGAACTTTTCACGTCGGGGTTACTATTCATGAGTTACTATTTACGAGTTACTATTCACGAGTTACTATTTACCGAAAAATAAAATTTTCTTCTTTTCGTCCAAAATATCTATTCTGGGTACTAGCTTTGATTGTATCCATGTTTTGATCATTCTTGAATTCTACTTCACTATGAATAATTATAAGGTATTTTTGGACATTGGTAAATCGAAATACGAATCGTTAATATTTGTTATTTTGTTTCACTGGATTCGTTTTCTTTAAGATATTTTTCATCATCCTCAGTCCTAAATGATGATATTACTGAATATCTTTGGCCCGTACTGCAAAGATGAATGATTAACTGATGAATATCTTTGGCCCGTAGTGCAAAGATGAACAGGTGTTGAGATGAACATGACCGACTGGTGATACAAATGAATATCTTTGGCCTGTAGTGCAAAGATGAATATTTGATTAAAGATGGTTATTAATTGTTGTTACAGGGATAAAATATTGATGATGGACTTTTAAATCTTAGAAGATAGTAGAACTCATTCTCTACTTGACTCTTCTAATGGTTTGCTGTTTCCGCTGCAGTTATTGATTTAAAACTTGTTGTCTATTGTATTCTATTAGATTTTTCCCTGTTGAAGACTAACGATAATTTGTTCTGTATTATTTTAGTCATAATGTTCTTTACTAGGCTAGTTGAGCTCACCCTTTTCCTTTTTGTTCCATTTTTCTCAGGAGGCGAGAATGTAGCGAGTACTAGTCGGGGTATGGAATGATGGTTCTAGAAGTTACTTTAGTAGTCCTCACCATTTTTATGAAATAATATATCAATAATTGTAATGAGGACTTATTTGAGTGTGGATATTGTCTAAATGACAATATTTGTATTTAAACTCACAGTTCTTGTGTTGTAATAATAAAGATGTAGTTGTTTCTGTACCATGTATTTTGGCGACTCAAAATGGGTGTTGTATACCTATTTTGGGGGCGTCACAATGTACTATTCACTCGATTACTATTCACCCGGGGTACTATTAATGACAAAATTTGATTTCTTTTCAGTCCAAATTATTTTTGATACAATATTGTTCTTGAATTTTACTCTACAAAGCAGTATCATGTTAACAATTTGGGCATTATTGAATTCTGGATAAATTAAATTATAAATCTTTAAAAATTTATCCTTTGCTTTCTTTTAATTGAATTCTTATATCATTGTCATCATCCTCATGTTTATATTGTTATGAAAGTCATCTTTGGTCGTAGTGCATAGATGGACTTGGTATAATTATGACCAGGGATTATTCGGTATAATTATAACCGTAATGTTACAAATGATGTAGTAAAAGTCCTCATTGGCCCGTAGTGCATTGATTGACAGTTGTTGGCATGATCATGACCATTGATGAAAACACGAATATCCTTGGCCCATAGTGCATGGGTAATTTGTGGTTGTGATACTAATGAATATCCTTAGCCGTAGTGCAGGGGTGATTCGATGATGTGGTTTATTTATTAAGCTGAGTCTCAGCGATAAAACTGTTGATAAACGGTTTAAATCATAGAAGATGGCAGCTTTCATGTTCTACTTGACTCTTCTAATGGATTGCTTGTTCCGCTGCAGTTAAACTTGATGTTTATTATATTTTATCAGTTTAACACTGTTGAAGGCTAACGATAATTTATTCTGCATTATCTTAGTCATAATATTTCTTACTGTGCTAGTTGAGTTCACCCTTTGCTTTCATTGTTCTCTTCAGAAAATGAGAATATAGCTGGGACTAGTCGAAAAATGGAGTGACGGTCCAGATATTTGCATTAGTAGTTCTCACTATTCTGTGAAATAGTGTGATAATAAATGTATTGAGGACTTATTTTGAGTTTTAATACTGTCTAGAAGATAATATTTGTATTAAAACTCACAGCTCATGTTGTATATTTAAATTTGTATTTGTATTCTGTACCATATATTTGGCGACTCAGAATGGGTGATGTATACTTATTTTGGGGGCGTCACAGCTTTCCGATAAGGATTTTTCCCTATTGGTGCGCAATTAGGTGACCAAACCCCTTTCCTCGACAGAACTTTTTAGACATTGTTAATTATGCAGATAATAATATGAATAACTTGACATCCCAATTATTGATTTAATAATAACTAAAATATTGACAATAATTGAATCAAATAACGTGAGATACTATGCAATAATTACTGTAGCAATAATTGAGTATAAATGAGTGACTTCTCACGTAAGCATCAATAATCAACGTGTCCTACTATGCAACCACGCGTATTACTGTACTTTTATCGCCGGGTATATAAACAGTTAACGATAAAATTTTCGCCGTTATTTTTATAAAAAGATATTTTTTTTTCATTTTCTAACTCCGACAATAATTCCGTTATGGGGTCCACCAATGATTGTGTCGTCGTACGAATATTTTCTATTAAAATGAATATTTCCCGACCAATCAAATATTTTATAACAACTTGTATACTTTGCAAAATTTATAAATATTACCCACAACTATAACATTATATCAAATCCACACCATAATATTCAAAAATATATTTTGAAAAAAATTAATCTTTATTTATGAAAGTTGGGGTCTTACAAACTCTGCCCGTCAGTCTAGTTAACGAATTTTAGAGCAGAGGGTATTATGTGTTAGTTTGCTAAAAGTGAGAAATGTAAAGCAAGTCTGACAAAATATGGTTATTGGTGGGTTATGACTTATATTATCAGGTCTAATATAAAGTATCACGTTTTAAAATATAAGATGTAATTTATGCGTAATAAAATAAACTTTGAGAATGTAACATGCATTTAACTCTAAAGGAAAGGAAATGAGAGAGATGATAGACAAGAAAATGGTATCTCAATTATTAAAGTTAAACGAACTAAAATGAAATAAAAAGTAAACAGACAAAGGAAAGGGAGGGAGAGAACCCGATATCTCAATTATTAAAGGGGTAAAATGCAAATGTGACCACTGAACTTTAGGTATTTTTGGGTATTGAGCCCTTTTCTTTTGGCCAACGCAAATCGAGCTCCTTTTTATTCAAAAATTTAGATATTGAGCCCCCAGTTGCCACATGTGCGTTGACTTGCCTACGTGGCACGAGTGGTACCGCTGACGTGTACTTTTACCAAATTAATTCCCAAAAATATGTTACTCTAAAGAATTGAACACAAAACCTCTAAATTGAAATTTTGGTCAAAAGACCACCCAAACACCAAATGTTTGACTAATAATAAATAATTCTAATTATTTTAAAATTTTAAAATTAATTCTTATTTTTCATTTTGAAAACTAATTATTATGTTTAAACTACACATTTATTATGTACCTATGTTAATTTAAAACATCTCCATAGTCTTATGTCTTCTGTATTTCAACTTTTTCTTTTTAGATCCTTAAAATCTAGGATTTGTTAAATTCAGATTAAAAATTACAAATTGAGACTACGATCCAACCATTGCCATTAGTTAGTCGTCGTAGTTGAAGCCGAACTCAGGCACTAAAACAAATTATTATTTTTTCAATCAGACAAGATCTACAATGATTCACTCCCACCATCTCAAGCTACTAAACACCATCACCATTACCATCAACCTTCGAAAATCAAACATTACCCTCCCTCTATAAAAAAAACCCCTACAAACAGCCAAAACATCCCACACAATCACGGAAAAACAGATCTACAAATCATCGGAAGGCACATTTGATGATCAAATCGAGTTTGGCCATGCCAACCCCTTTTAACAATGAAGCAACAACGTGCTTAAATGAACAAAGGAAACATAACCTATAAAATCTAGATTCCAACGAAAGCTGCCAGATGCTCCGGCGAAATAGAAATAAACACCCCTAATCAGATAAAAAAATTAAGATAATAAAAAGGGGTTAAACATCAAATTAGATGAAATCGGAACAATCCCAAATCGAACAAAAAAGGAAATGGTAGATCCAATTAAATCTATCGGAAAAAAGGGAAGAGAAACTGCGAAAAAGAAGGAAAGACGAGATAACGAGGGAACGTGGGGGTCAACGGATCGAGAAATGGAAGGGGGCCGACCGAAAGAGCCACGAAGGGGAAGGGGGAAGGGGGAAGGGGGAAGGAAGATTAGGGGAGAGAGAGGATGGGTTGGGCTTGATTTTTTTCAATTGTTTTAAAAAAAACATTTGTACGATTAACATTTTTGTTTAATTACTAGTTTACTATTGTATTATTATTTTGCACATTTTACTTCCATATACTGACAAAAACAAAATGAAAATGATGACTTAATTTTAATAGATATGCATTAAAATGTCATGCGTACAATTCATATCATCAAATTTATGACATAATAATATTTTAATAGTATTGAATTGAAAAAATTTGAGTTTAATTACTTAATATTTTAATGTCCGCTTACTAATTATGAGGTTTGAATTTATTATTGTGTTTGTCTTTTAATATTTTGTTGGGGGTAAATGAATTGATTTAATACAAAATTTAATCCTTGGGATAATTTAATAGTTAGGTTTGTAGTGCTCAAGTGGTCTTGTAGCTAAACTTTCAAACTTGAGGTTTTGAGTTCGAATTTTGGGAAGAACAGTGTTTTTCAATATCCAAATTTTTGAACAAAAAAAGACTCGATTTTCATTGACCAAAAGTGAGAAACTCAATACCCAAAAATACCTAAAATTCAGCTGCCACAGTTGCATTTTACCCCCTACAAAACAATGGACCTATTTTAAGCAAACATCACTTTAACCTTTGTCATTCTCAATTACTAAAGCTACAAAACAGCCGACCTACATTATTTGCAAGATGTGGACCTACGATCAACTACAAGCTACAAGTGAAGATCATCATCTTCTTCTAAGTATTTTTCAAAAAATTAAAGTACTTGAAATGAAATGAACCCACTATCCATTAACTTGTACTTTAATTTGTGGAATATTTAGATGATAAGTTTTGATTCTTGTTAATTGTTAACGCCAAGATCTTTCTATGCGCCTCAATCACGTAACACGCGTCTAACCCTGCACAGTAAACACGACAACACCAAAAGCTTGACGGCCTGACCGTCGGGGGATAGCTCCGGCGTGAGAGTCAGTACAGGCAATCACAAGGTTAACAATGGAGGAAAAAATATCTAGTCCTTGAGAGAGAAAATAATTCAGTTACCTTTTTCCTTGAGTGATCCCTGCCTTATATACTCGAAACCCGATTTCCTGTGCCACCGTATCCCCTGACACCCCCACTACTGATAGTTTACCTGATACTCCATCACCTTTGTCCATCGCCGGCAAATACAGTCTCATCCTCATTAATTCCATGCAGACGGTGACAGAGATATCAGTCAACTGTTATCTTATTCATCATTATTGGTCAAAGCCCAAGCCAGGATATCATTTGCATGATGAGTTAGTCCAACAATTCAGCCCAATACATTCAAGACCAAGTAAACATGACCAAGGGATGGGCCCATTCAGTTCGGCTCAGCATATAAAGTATCATGGCCCAACATTGCCCCCCAGTCTTTTATTAAACAGGATGTTTAATGAAAGAGTGTAAATGCCACAGGTCCACGATGACCAAAACTGGAATAAAATTAAAAAGGTCCCAATAGAATCTCACCGAGGCCCAAATGATAAGTCTCGAATAGCCACTTAGATAAAAACCAAAAGCCCACACGAAAAGCCCACTCTGATTAATATCTAAAAGCCAAAACCGGACGTTATTCCTTCACATTCATCATCATTACCAACATTTATTGTTTCGCCTTCAATTTTCGTGAAAAGTTGAAAAGACCGCCTGCTATAAAAACCCCCTTCCTCTAAATTTGACAGTTTCATCTGCTCAATTTGAATTTTGCACACCTCTTGCTCTCTTATTCCTTCCGATTTTTCTTTCCATCAGTGAAAAGCTAACAATGGCCTCTCAAAATCCAGATAACACCATACCCATTTCGACCATCCCCATTACCACTGTTACTCATTCGCCAAGCCTTGCTAAAGCGGCTTCTAGCTCAAACCCCCAATCCGCCACCTCTCCAACCAAGAACCCATCACCAAAATCCCTACCTAACCCTTTCAAATTTTTTTAAGGATGAAGAACAGTATCCCCATGCTAATACCCCCTCCACAGTTACCAAGACTGAGCTTGGCAACATTCGGACTCGCTACTAAATTCCGAATACTCACGGGATGAGGGTTGCAGTAGCCCACGAAAGAATGTACCAGCGACCCAACGGTTGGACCGCTGTCCCGATAACACTTTTGGATAAGGGAGTTAAGTTTCTCCTTCACGCCTTTTTGGTTACCCTTCTAGGATTTATTGGAGTTGGGTTCACTCAATTGGTACCGAATTCATATATCCACATTCTGGCCTACATCGCATTCTGTTATGAAATAGGAGTTCCACCTACAATCAATTCCTTCTTCACTTTTTCTCAGTCGGGAAGTTTCGGGAACGAGGTTTCAAGATGCTGAGAAAAACAGCCCCCAAGCCCAATGCCAGAATCGAGAAACGACCTCTAATGGACACTCCTTCAAGCAACCGAGGATGGCACAATAGATGGTTCTTCGTCAATGGTTCCGAAATCTCCTCCATTCCAGACTGGACTACTTCCGATCGTGTCTCTGCATACATCGGAGACATATTCGAGGAACGTGTGAGAGAAATGACACGTATTATAGAGAAGATACCCCTGAAGGAATGGAGCTTTAGACTCCTAAACAAGCAAGCATGGTTGTACGACCACAAATGTAAGTTTTGACTTATACCCATGTATAATTTATTGATTTATACTAGTAATGTCTAAATTATTTCATTACCCATACAGTGTCTCTTATCAAACCGACCTCAATTGACCGAACGGACCTGGACAGATACCTCTCCGGTAAACCTTCATCACATTCTACTGAGATTCTAACTGAGGAGCCTTCGACCTTCGAGAACCAAGATATCGAGACCCAATCTGCAGACTTCATCACTGAAGAGGAACCTAGCCAACCTCGAAGAAAAAAGAGGGCCATCCGAAAACCCAGGTCCATTCCTCAAGACATTCAATCAACTTCCACCCCAAGTTTGATTGACATGCCTACAACTGAGCGGATGCAAGCCCTTCGTATCAAGAAAAGGAGGACTAAGGTAACCCCCTTGTCTGTCGACGAACTCCGGGTTCCCACTATCGAAGTTGATCCTCCCATCGTCATCCCAGTGGAAATACAAGTGTCTGATGAAGAGCTTGAAGAACGAACCTAGTCTTCAACTCTATTACGCAAAAGAAAATAGCCTTCGGATGAACAGCCATTACCACCTAGAGGACCTACTCATGTTCAATCTCCGCCTCCTACCGGTCCACCTGTGCACTCTCCATCACGACCTTCTTCTTCAGAATTCAGGCGTGAAGCGATGGCATCTCCTACGGTATGGCCTAAATTTAATATAAACTTTCCCTTCCAACTATTTGACTCATTTGTCAGGAATGCCGATGATCATAGGTTCGGGAACAACTCTCTTGTAGACCTGATTGACGAAGGGATGATGTACCAGGCCAAGGTAACTTCATTAAAAATTTAATTATTTATACCCTTGCTTTATTCTACAAAACTTTTTAACTAATACTGAATACACGCAGGCAAACGCTATCTTCGGACGCTTCCGTCCTAAATATAAAGAGGTCGAAGCCGAAGAAGACGCAGCTAAACGAGAGAATGCTATTCTGAAGTCGGCCTTGAGCAAAGAGAGAAGTGACCACGGTACTGCTCTCTACAATAATGAGTGCCTCAAAAAAGATCTGAATAAATTGAAAGAAAAAATGGAGACAGCTGAGGCCACTCACCGAACCATCACAAACATGAACGCGGATTTGGTTCATAGAAACAAAATCATTGTGCAGAAGAACTATACACTTATGAAAACCAATAAGAGTCTGGCGCTCAGGTAAATGAATTCGAAACCAAGGAGTTACGAAATCTGAAAGAACGAGCGAAGCTCGAAGAGGAGCTTCAAGAGCTTCGCGCCCTGAAAGATCTAGGTCCCCCCTTGACCGAAGATCTTCACAAAGAAATCCAAGAAGACTACCGAAAATCAGCTGAGTTGAATGAGAAGATTATTCAGATGTTCTCAAATGGATATGATGAATGCCGAAGCAAAGACAAGGCAAAACTTATCACCGCCAAGGTTGATCCAGCCATTCTTGACTCCTCCGAAGACGAAGCTGACGCCTGAAGATGATTCCTCTTTCCTTTAGCTGTAGGGTTTCTGTAAAAATTTCTATCTTTTTATAAACAATATTATATTAATGAAATATCAACTTCATTCCTTATTACTCTCTTGCATTTGTTCTCTGTCGATATTTCAATGTCTATTAATTTGAAAAATGTACAAGCTCTTTATCTTTTAAACTGAACTTAAAGTGTTAGTAAATAGCTAAGCAAGTCATATAATAGATAGGATCAGGTTAATTAATAATGCAATCCGAACTCAACACTTAAACAAAATCAGGTAATAAAGTAATGCAATACTTATTCGTTACCGAAGTGTGAGGTAGATCTGCATCATAGGGAATTTGTTTACCACGAAGGGCCTAATAAACCCACAGGATTTCACCGACCAGATAGGCTACCATCGAATGGTCAGTAAGTCCACCCGAACCTTCTTACACCGATGAAGTTTTTCTACCACGAAGGGCCTGACAAATTCATAAGGACCACCTGCCGATAAGGCTACCATCGAATGGTCAGCGAGTCCACCCGAACCTCCTTACACCGATGAAGTTTGCCTACCACGAAGGGTCTGACAAATTCATAAGGACCACCTACCGATAAGGCTACCATTGAATGGTCAGCGAGTCCACCCAAACCTCTTTACACCGATGAAGTTTGCCTACCATGAAGGGCCTGACAAATTCATAAGGACCACCTGTCGATAAGGCTAACATCGAATGGTCAGCGAGTCCACCCGAACCTCCTTACCCCGATGAAGTTAAACAACAATGAACAGAAGACCCATTTGAGAAAAAGAATCTTTTATTGATGATGATTCAAAAAATTTACAGACTTCCGGTACACTGACACTGTATTTACTGAAAGTACTTCCGAAGCCTACCAGCATGCCAAGTATTCTTTATCTCTGATCCATCTAGTGCCTTCAACCGATAAGTCCCTAGCTTTGGTACCACAACAACTTCATAAGGTACTTCCCAGTTTGGCATCAGCTTTCCCAAATTTTGAGGCGTAGATGCTTCGACTTCTTTGAGGACAAAATCTCCCACTTCAAACCTGCGAAGCTTTACCCCCTTATTGTAACGCTTTGCCACTCTTCGCTGATAGGCTGCTAGTCTAATCAAAGCTGTTTCCCTGATTTCTTCGAGCAAATCCAGATTGGCTTTTAGCCCTTCTTCATTATATATCTCCTTAAACTGACTGACCCGAAGATTGTAGATCCAATTTCAACTGGGACCAAGGCATCAGTACCATAGGCCAACCTGAAAGGTGAATCTCCTATTGTAGTCCTTAGTGTAGTCTAATAAGCCCATAATACGCTGAGTAGCTCCTCTAGCCATCTTCCTTTAGCCTCATCCAATCTTTGCTTGATCCCATTCAGCAGCGTTCTATTGGTCACCTCGACCTTCCCGTTTGACTGTGGATGAGCTACCGAAGTCTTCTTGTGCTGGATGCCTAACTCCTTCAAAAATACTTCAAATTTCGATCCCACGAACTGGCGTCCGTTGTCCGATATCACCACCTTAGGAATTCCAAAACGAAACACTACTGACTCCTTCATGAATTTTAAACATTCCTGTTCCGTTATCAATCTAAGTGCTTTGCTTCAACCTATTTGGTCATATAATCAATGGCGATTATAACAAAGCTGACCTGACGTTTAGCTTTCGGTAATGGACCCAGTATATCTACCCTTCAGACAGCAAAGGATATAGGAGATAAAATCGAGTATAGCTCTTCTGGTGGCTGATGTAGGATTAGACTGTTGAGTTGGCACTTTTCACACTACTTCACGTATTCCGTAGTATCCTTAAAAATTGTAGGCCAGTAGTATCCCTGACGAAGCACCTTGTAGGCTAATGACTTAGCAGCCATATGGTTGCCACAGATGCCTTCGTGAACTTCTCGAAGAACAAATTCAGCTTCGGACGGAGTCAAACACTTCAGCAATGGAGATTAAAAGGCCCTTCGATACAGGTCCCCATCTATAAGAACGAAGTTAGCACTTTTGTACTTAACTTTCTTGGCCAGCATTTGATCCGAAGGAAGGATGCCATCTGCCAGATACTCCAAATATGGAGTCAACCAGTAGTTGGTATGATCAATATAAATTATCGACTCATGCTGAACACTAGGATGCTGTAAAATTTCTAAGTAGATAGATCCGTCAAAAATATTTGCATCCGTAGTAGCCAGCTTTGACAGTGCATCGACAATAGAATTATCGTTACGTTCAACCCCTTGAAACTCATAGGAATGGAAATACTGAAGCCGATCTTTCAACTCTTCCAGGTACTTGATCATTCTTGGTCCTCGAGCTTCATACTCTCCTGAGACCTGTTTGACGACTAACTGAGAATCACTGAAAATGACTATCCTCTATACTTCGAGACTCTTAGCCAGTCGTAACCCTGCTAGCACCGCTTCGTATTCGACTTCGTTGTTCGTCGCTCTGAACCCAAATCTAATGGCCTGTTGCACTTTTAATCCCTCCGGACTCGTCAAGATAATCCCTGCTCCACTGGTGTCCGAAGTAGAAGACCCATCTGCATATAGCGTCCACGAGCTCTGCTTCTGCTGAAGAACCGCAACCGTTCTATCTGATCCTTCGGCTTCTACCAAAACGCCATTAACTTCAGAAAACGAGCATTCAACTACAAAATCAGCCAAAGCCTGCCCCTTAATAGCTGTCCGGGGATGATATTCAATAAAAAATTGAGACAACTCTATTGTCCAAGCAGCTAATCTCTCCGAAACTTCAGGCTTGCACAGAACCTTCTTCAGAGGCTGATCAGTATATACCACCAACAACCGACCTTGAAAGTATTGCCTAAGCTTTCGACTAGCTATCATCAAAGCAAAGGCAAATTTTTCAATATTCGGGTACCTTATTTTAGCATCCCTAAGGACATGGCTTACATAGTAAACCGGGTGCTGTTTACCCTTAACTTCTCGCACCAAAACTGCTCCCACTGCCAATGAACTAGCTACTAACTATAAATACAAGGGCTCAGCTGGAGCGGGCTTCACCAACAAAGGCGCCAAAGACAGGTACGTCTTTATGCTCTGGAAGGCGTCTTCACATTCTGAAGTCCACTGGAACGTCTTCGCATTCTTCGGCCCTTTCAATGTGTCAAAAAATGGCAAACAACTTTCTGCCAACTTGGACATGAATCTCCTCAAAGCTGCAATCCTCTCGGTCAGACGCTGAACATCCTTAAATGACTGAGGAGTCTTCATGTTCAAGATTGCCTGGATCTTCTCCGGATTGGCTTCAATACCTCTCTGACTGATAAGATAACCCAAAAACTTGCCAACACCAAGACCGAAGGTGCACTTCGTCGGATTTAGCCTCAAGTTGTGATGACGAATCATCTGAAAGCATTCTTTCAAATCATCCAAGTGTTTTTGTACAAGCATGCTCTTCACAATCATGTCATCAACGTACACATCCATATTTTTGCCCAGCTGATGTCGAAATATAAAGTTCATCATTCTCTGATACGTGGCTCCCGCATTGATCAAGCCAAACGTCATCTTTTTATAGGCATATACCGAACGATGCGTAATGAATGTCGTCTTTGGTATATCCTCTTTGCACATGAAAATTTAATGGTAACTAGAGAATGCATCCATAAAGCTCAATAAAGCATACCTCGAAGTCGCATCGATGAGTTGATCGATGTGGGGTAGAGGATAGAAGTCCTTTGGGCAGGCTTTGTTCAAATCTGTGTAGTCGATGCAAACTCGCCACTTTTCATTCTGCTTCTGGACCAGCACCACATTCGCCATCCACTCCAGGTAGTCAATTTCAAAAATGAAGGAGCCAACAGCTTTGCAATCTCCTCATCAATGATCTGCTGACACTCCGGTGCAAAAATCTGTCTCTTCTGTCGAACTGGCTTCTTGGAAGGATCCACCTCTAACCAATGCTCTGCAATCTTTCAACTTACCCCTGGCATATCCTTAGGCTCCCATGCGAAGATATCTATATAACATCGTAAAAGCTCAATAAGGTTCATCTGGAGAGGTTCTGACAGACTCGAACCTATCTTTACAGTCTTGTCCCTCTTCCCCGGGATCACCTCGAACTCTTCTGTCTCCCCAGTAGGCATAACCAATGGTTCTGAACTGCTTTCGATAAAGGGTTCGATCTTTATCGCCATTGTCTTTTTCTGCTTTGACACCCCTACCCTCGAAGCAATCACTGCATTCCTGTAGCATCGTCTGGCCAAATTCAAATCTCCTGCTACTTCTCCAACCCCATGAGCCGTGGGGAATTTGATTTCGAAATGTGGAATAGAGGTCACAGCTTGTAAAGCAGTCAAAGTGGGCCTCCCCAGAATAGCATTGTAGACAGAATCTACATGCACAACATAAAATTTATAAGTTATTTCTACTTGTTGGGGAGCTATTCCGAAGATAACCTGTAGCTCAATAGTCCTGCCACTCTGACTGGATCGTTGCTGAAGACGTATAAGGGAGCCTCCTGCCCAACCTCCATCTTCCGCCCATCCAGATACATCCTCTGATAAGCGTGGGCATACAGAATATCGACAGAAGACCCATTGTCTATCATCATCCTCTTCATATCCACCGAACCCACTTGTGCTGTTATCACCAATGCTCCTTCATGGGATTCGATGGGCTCCGAAGGGTAATCCTTGTCAGTAAAGGAGATTACCGTGTCTGGACAAGGTCTATCAGTCTTCGGGAGCGTACCCGCCACTGACATGACCGAATCCAGGTATTCTCAACGCTTCTTCCCAACAAGTTTGCCAGAAGTCCCTCCAGTGATGACATCGACCACGTGCCTTGCTGGCTGTCCAGGAGCTGTCAATACAGGCTGAGCTGGCTGAGCAACCTGAACGGGTTCTCTATCTCTTTGATGGGCTTGTTGAGTTATTCTCGCTGCAACGTACTGAACCAGGGCACCCCCTTGAACCTTTCTTTCAATAATGTCTTTTAGACTAGCACAATCATTTGTATCGTGACCCGAAGCCTGATGATAATCACAGTACTTGTGAGAATTACCTGCTCCGGGCTTAAGGTTGTCCCTGGGTGGTTCGAAGATGGGTTGATTTTTGATCTGATCAAGAATAACAGCCCTGTCGATGTTCAGTTGAGTGTACATCCTATTCACCTTCTAGGTCAGAGTGAACGAATGACCTCCTCCCTATTTCCAGTTGTTGTTATACTTCTTGGACCCTCCATCATAGCGGTCATTATTTCATTCATTCTTCTTCTGACCACTGTCAGTTTTGTCCCGATCTGTCTCCTTCAGCCTATCCGAAAAAGGACGCTTCAGGCTATTCATAGCCTCCTCTACCACTATATAGCCCTCCGCCTTATCGAAAGCTTCAGTAAGAGTCTTCGGGTGGTGAAACATCAGCTTCTTCACCAATTTTTCTGACTTCACCAGGTCCAAACTGTTCTAAAATAGTCCGACGGCTTGAAGATCGTTAATATCGGTCACCTGGCCAACTGCTTCTCGAAAGCGCTTTACAAACTGGCTCAAAGACTCATTCAAAAATTGTCGAACTTGAGCCAATGAATCTGTTGGTTTCCCCCTTCTCTTGTTGCTCCCGAAGCGAGCATGGAACTTACTGCATAAATCTGCCCATGATGAAACTGAATCCGAAGGCAACGTCCCCATCCACTGTCTGGTGTCTTTCCGGAGTGTCGTAACGAAGGTATGACATTTAGCAGCATCACTAAAGTCATAGTAATCCATCAATCTGTTGAACGCCTGACTATGGTCATAAGGATCTCCAGACCCATCATAACTTTTCATATGGGGCAACTTCTTGGTGGGGTCGGCATTCTCTTTGAGGATATCCGTGGAAAAAAGAGATGCCTTCTTTCCCGAAGTATCCTTTACTTGTTGGACTTCGGCCAGCTACTTCCGAAGCTGCTTCAGTTCCTTAACCAGAAATTGTACCCCTTCTAGCTGTGATGAGACTTCTTTGTCTGGAGAATCTCTTCTCTTCTGAGTAGATCGGCCTTTATCATTCGAACCCCCAACCTTCGAGGGACTTTTCTGACAACGAGTGTCCACAGGGTGGTGTACCCTCAGTGGACTCTCAGGAGTGCGACCTCTGGATATGCTTCGTCGTGGGGCTATGTCACTGTGCTGAGAATACTCAAGGCGGGGTGCCTTCTTTATATTCTCAGGCGTGTACTCCCTGGACCTTTATCTCTGTCCGCCTCGACCCTACTCCCTAGAACCGATAGGGTGGAGTGTTGTAAGACCCCGAATTTTATGAAATAAAAGTATTCAATTTTTCTTATAATTACTATTCAGTAAATGGTTAAATTGATAAATGTTAAAGTTAAGGGTGAAATATGAATTTTTTTCAAAATAAGCAAGTGGTTATAAAATAATCATTGTTGTCGGGGAATATTCGTTTGGTCGTGAAAAATTCTTTCTGTCGGGGAATATTCGTACGACGGCACAGCTATTTGTGGGCCCCATAACGAATAACTGTCGGGTGAAGAAAACGACAAATTTGAGTTTTTACAAATAACGGCGTAGTTGTTACCGTTAACACTGTTGAAATACCCGGTGGTTAAAATACAGTAATACGCGTTATTGCACAGTAGCACACGGTATTGCACAGTATTTTTGAAATTATTGATTCTTACGTAAGAAGGCACTACTCAATAATTGTTACAGTAATTACTGTTCAATATTTTATTTTATTGATTCAATAATTGCTACGTTGAAATTTTATATTATTGTTGTTCAATAATTGTCACTGCACAGTATTTCCCATTATCAGATCAATAATTCATATTATTTGAATAATATTATTAGATAACATTATTGGCAATGTCTAGAAAGTACTGTCTAAGGAGAGGTTTGGTCACCTAATTGCGCGCCAGTAAGGAAAAAAATCTTATTGGAAAGCCCCCTCTTTCTTGGGAACGGCCTGGTTGTCATAAATATGATTCTGTAATATTATCTGTGAATAATTAATTATTGATTCATATGATAAGAAAATATTTATTTTATGTGGATCTAAATGTTGGATATATTTATTGTGGTTAAAAATGAAGGAGTTAATGTTGAGATTTTTATCAGTATTTTTGCCGGAATGGAGGTATTAAAAATCAAATTAGGGTTTTTGAAATATTTTACGGGGGTAATAATTTTTAATCTGACCGTTGGATCGTTGTAATTTTTGGATATGTTATACATATATAAGTTGAGTATATGTCCACAAATTTTGAACCGTTAAAAATGAACGAATGATTTGTTATGAATTTTACGAGACGACTGGTTCAGAAATTGTTGAATTTCAGAGTTTATCATTTTGGTGGAAAATTCTAGAATTGGTGGGCCCCACTCTTGGTTGGTGAAAAAATGTGCTGAGATTTTTATTCAAATGTGGTGGGTGGGAATAGTAGCAGGTTAAGTCTGCTTCGGCGTGCTAACATTTTCCTATAAATAGAGGGCTAAGTTAGAATTAAAAATCACACCAGAATTCATAAGTTTTCTCTCTTTCTCTCTCTAGATTATTGAATGTATTTTGTGAGTATTTAGATACTCTGTGAGTTTCTATTCATCAGTGCAAGTTTCCTTCAGCCTTATACCGATCAGAAGTACTGCTCTTTTGAGGTAAGGGATAGTAAGGGATTTTAAGGGTTGCTATGTTTTTCAGTTTCGTAATTTTTCTGACCTTCAAAAAATTCTGGAAAAATTTGAAATGATATTTTGATGAGTTTTCTTGGTTGTGTCCAAAAATGGTGATTTTTGGATGTATAGATTGAGAGTTATGAATTTTATGAGAAAAGACTATTTTAAAAGTAACCGCTTATAACTCCTTGTGGTTAACTCCAAAATTGATGAAATTTTTATTGAAAGTATATCTATATAATATCAGTATACTCTGTGAGTTTTGGAATTTTTGGATAAAAGTACAATTTATGATAAATGTCTAAATATTCGGCGGTTTTGGCCATATGAAAAATAGTAAATGAATATTAAAAATTCTAAGAAAAATATATGTTCAATATGGGACTATATTCTACAAAATCCTAGAAAAGAAATATTTTTGGAACTGATTTGGTATTTTTCATGAAAATGGTCTAGTTATGAGTAAATAAATTAAATATGTTTTGTGAAGTAAGAAAATTGAAAAATAGAATTTTATGACTTGAGAATCCTATATGAGGTATATGCAGATTTTTTATGAGGGTTTTGGTTATTGGTGATGAAATCTTATGAGTTTGGCATTTTAGAATGATTAAATATATTATTTAGTAAAGTGTAAACAATTAAAATAAATTGTTTATAAGTTTAAGAAATGTTATTCTTTCAATATCATTATACCAAAATATTGGTATGTATTTTATTGTGGAATTTCTATTTTTTTGTGTCGGGGTTACTATTCACGAGTTACTATTCACGAGTTACTATTCATGAGTTACTATTCACGAGTTACTATTCACGACAAAATTGGTTTCTTTTTCTAACCAAATTATAGTTGATTTACGAATATTACTCTTGAGATTAAAACTATATGTTGATCATATTATTTTTATTATTATATATAACATTTTTATAACCCTAATGATGATATTTCTCTTTAACTTGAGTGTAAAGATAGGTAGATTTTTAGTATGATCATGACTATGGGTTCTCTTTGGCCAGTAGTGCAAAGTTGAATTGTTGACTGGTATGATCATGACTATTGAATTTATAAGTGAATATCTTTAGTTTAAGTGCAAAGGTGAATTGATCAACATGGTTATAATTATTGTTTATATAAATTCTGAAATGATTATATATTTCTTTGAGATATGAATATATTTGGCCTGTAGTGCAAATATGAACTGTTGATGAATATCTTTGGCCTGTAGCGCAAAGATAAATTATTGATGAATATCTTTGGCCTGTAGTGCAAAGATGAATTATTGATGAATATCTTTGGCCTGTAGTACAAAGATGAATTGTTGATGAATATCTTTGGCCCGTAGTGCAAAGATGACATGTTGTTGAATATCTTTGGTCAGTAGTGCAAAGATGAACAGGTGTTGAGATGAACATGACCAACTGGTGATACAAATGAATATCTTTGGCCGTGGTGCAAAGATGAAGTTATTAGTATAATTATGAACAGGAAATGTGATTTGGTGTAACCATGATCTTTGATGTTTCAGGTAAAGATATGTGATGAAAATTATCTTCGTCCTGGATGAGAAGAGGAGTTTAGAACTACAGTTATGATTATGAGTTATTCATATGATTGTGGACCAGAATTGTTGATTGATGTTATAGGGATAAAATATTGTTGGTGGATTTTTAACACGGAGAAGATAATAGACTTTATAGTCTATTTGACTCTTCTAATGGATTACTTGTTCCGCTGCAACTATGGTTGAAATTTTTATCATTTACCATATGTTCTAAATCTCTGATTTATTACTGATGAAGACTATTGATAATTTATTTATCTTTAGTCATGATATTCTTTATTGGGCTAGTTGTGCTCACCCTTTTGCTTCACAATTCCTTTCAGGTAATAAGAGTGTAGCTGGGTCGAGCGAGGGTAACGGGAAAATAGAACGGTGGTCTCTAGCTGTGGATGTTCCCGAAGCAGTATAGAAAAGTTCATTTAGTAGTTTTATTTGGTGAATCCAATAGGGTAAGGTGTACCCAACGTTGGAAGGGTGTTTTGCCACTATCATACAAGATGTCTAACGACATACAACCTCGTGTCATCATAAGACAGGGATGTGCTCATCCACTTGCTGAGTATATATACGAGCACTACCTATATAATCTTGGTGTTTGTTTGAAGTATAATTCTCAATTAGAGACAGTAGAGATAATGATATGTCAAGAGAAGACTCACCATTGGGAAGAATATGATAGTAATCTTTTCATTTTTCTTTGGGGTCTATTGGGTCAACCAAGAATAATTCTGTGGCCATATGATATCTATCATAACCTAGACGCATGGCCTCCCATGTACGAAGGTTTCCTTGAGCACTTTCAAAAGATGCTAATTTTTAAAACAGTTTTTGACTATACCTTTATGTAAGGTGTCATTATGAGGTGATGTCCACGATTGGAACATGAGCCACATTTGGTATATATTTGTATCCAAACTCACAGCATATGTTTTATTGTATTTTGCACGATAATTGTTGTAATAAAGTTGTAGTTGTTTTCTGTACCATGTATTTGGCGACTCAGAATAGGTTGGATGGAATGAACCTATTTTGGGGTTGTCACAAGTGTCCTCTTCGATCTCTGAGGAGTAGGGCTTCTTGATCTTCTTCGATCTCGAGGTCGGCCTCGAGATTCATAACCCGAATGTTGTCACCGCTTCGATGACTGCTCTCACAGGTATTATCATTTTACCGACTGCTCTCTTTTGGTTGTGTTGACTCGTTATCGCCCTCCACTAACTGAGCCTTATTCACAACATCTGAATACAAACACAGTTTATGAGAAATAAGATGTTGACGTATCTCAGGTTTCAAACCTCGCAAAAATATTCGCGTCATTCGCTCTTCATTTTCCACCAAGTGGGACGCAAATCGGGACAACTCAGCAAATTTAGCCTCATACTGCGACACGGTCATATTATTCTGCTCCAATTTGATGAACTCCACCTCCTTCATGTGTCGAACACTTTCGGGAAAGTATTTATCATTGAACAGCTCTTGGAACTTCTTCCAAGACATCTTCAGTGCGGCAGGTTGAGTACGCTTAATCGATTCCCACCAGTAATCTGCCTCTCCTCGCAACATAAAGGCGGCAAAGGGAACCTTTTGCTCCTCGGAGCATCCCAAGATATCAAATATCTTGGTGATCTGCTTTATCCATGTTTCCGCTATAAGTGGTTTTGGCTCTCCCTTAAACTCCGATGGTCCCAACTCCTTGAACTGTTTAGCGGTGACCGTCCGAGAGTTTTCAGTGTTTCCACCTATATTTTGAACAGGAGCCGCTCTCGCCTGCTGTTGCATGAACTGCATAAAGCTTCTGAACATTCCATCATTCATCATTTGGTCAGTATTGTTGCTTTCATGAGGATTGTCGCCTTCCTGATGCACATTATCCTGATTATTGATATGTGGTGAATCAACAGACGCCTGTGCTCCATTGCTATTCTCAACATTCTCGGATGCCATTTTCAGATACTGCCACAAAACAAAAGTTAATTGATATGTCATATATTATCCTTATATTCTGACCGACCAATTAAATACCATGCAAATAAACTTAGGTAGGTCATACTAGCGAAGGAATTCCCCGTCTCTCCCATCCTAGTTCTATTCTCACATCTTAGCCAGGGATCATATCCCTAAGCTCTGATACCAACTGTGACGCCCCCAAAATTAGGTATACATCACCCATCTTGGGTCGTCAGATACATGGTACAGAATACAAATACAACTTACTAATACAACTGTCGTGTACAATACGACAAAACATAACTGTAAATTTGAATACAATTATTGTCTACTAGAGACCATACAAACTCAAAAGGAGTTCTCATTACAATTATTGTCACACTATTTAATAGAATAGTGAGGACTACTAATACTATCATCTGGTCCATCACTCCGTTCCCCGACTCGTCCCAGCTATATTCTCATTTCCTGAAGAGAACAGTGAAAGAAAGGGTGAGCTCAACTAGCCCAGTAAGAAATATTATGACTAAGATAATGCAGAATAAATTATCATTAGCCTTCAACAGTGTTAAACTGATAAAATATAACTAACATCAAGTTTAACTGCAGCGGAACAAGCAATCCATTAAAAGAGTCAAGTAGAAAATAAAATCTACTATCTTATATGATTTAAAAGGTTTTTCAACACTGTTATCACTGGGACTCAGCTTAATAAAATAATCCACATCATCGAATCACCCCTGCACTACGGCCAAGGATATTCGTGTATTCATTAATGGTCATGATCATGCCAACAACTGTCCATCAATGCACTACGGGCCAATGAGGACTTTTACCACATCATTTGTAACATTACGGTCATGATTATACCGAATAATCCCTGGTCATAATCATACTAAGTCCATCTATGCACTACAGGCCACAGATGACTTTGAACATTTTATAAACATGAGGATGATGACAATGATATAAGAATTCAATAAAACAAGTTCAAGAATTAATTTATCCAAGAATTAACAACGTCCAAATTGTCAACATGATACTGCTTTGAGGAGTAAAATTCAAGAATGCTTAGAAGAATATTTTCATGAAAAGATACTGGATGAAACGCAATTATCAAGGATATTCCACAAATTTCATGGAGTATAGAAGTCAAAACTTAACCAAATGAGTATAATAAAGAATGGAATAACAAAAGAAATCACCATGCATGCGATAGACTGCATAGACAGGTTATTCCAACAGAATAATAAATAATGGAACCAAGTCCGGCGTAAAATGCACAGACAGGATATTCCAACAGAATAATAATAAAGACGGAACCAGGTCCAGTGTAAAACACACAGACAGGATGTTCCAACAGAATAATAATAAAGACGGAACGACAGGATGCTCCAACAAAATAATAATAAAGACGGAACCAGGCCTGGTGTAAAACACACAGACAGGATGTTCCAACAAAATAATAATAAAGACGGAACCAGGTCCGTTGTAAAACACACAGACAGGATGTTCCAACAGAATAATAGAAGAATGTCACCAAGTATAGGGTAGACCGCGTATACAGGTTATTCCAACAGAATAATAAGAAATGGAATAACAACAGTTCTCTTCATGAATAAGAAAGAATAACACCTCTTACTGTTTTAAAGAAGAACTGAAATAAGGAAGTAGTAAGTAGCAGAATATTTTTCTTCTCTCTCTCTATAGTTTCTCTCTCTAGAGTTCAGTGAATTCATAAGAAATAATGAAGGAATGAGCTGCTATTTATAGAAAAATGGAATGCATAGTAATTAATCCATGAACGGTCCAAATTGATTACTTTAATCTGACGGTCCATATTTAAAGAAAAATCTTTTAAATAAAATATAATATATTCTATTTATAGAATAACTTTAATAAAGTATTCTGTTTTATATAAAAAGATGTTTCTGTTTTATTACGTTAATAATACGAATAAAACAAAACTTCATTATCGCTAAATAATTCATATTATTAACTGACAATAATTGAATCAAACTGAGTGACTTCTCACATAAGCATTAATAATCAATACCGTGTGTTACTATGCAACCACACGTATTACTGTACTTTTACTACAGAGTAGTTCAACAGTATCAATGGTAAAACTTCCGCCGTTATTTTTAATAAAATATTTTTGTCATTTTCTCAATCCGACAATAATTCCGTTGTGGGGTCCACCAATGATTGTGTCGTTGTACGAATATTCCCTGTTAAAACGAATATTCCCCGACCAATCGAATATTATATAACAACTTGCGTACTTTGCAAAATTTATAAATACTACCCACAACTATAACATTATATCAAATTAACTCCATAATATTCAAAAATAATATTTATAAAAAAATCATCTTTATTTATAAAAGTTGGGGTCTTACACTATCAGTCAACTGTTATCTTATTCATCATTATTGGTCAAAGCCCAAGCCAGGATATCATTTTCTTGATGAGTTAGTCCAACAATTCGGCCCAATACATTCAAGACCAAGTAAACATGACCAAGGAATGGGCCCATTCGGTTCGGCTCAGCATATAAAGTATCATGGCCCAACAGTAATCATGTTTTTCTTCTATTTATTTGATCGATTCAATGCTTTTTCTTTAACTAATTATTAAGAGGATATATATGTGAGATTGGGTCAATAAAGAAAAACATATATATATATATATATATATATATATATATATATATATATATATATATAACCCATATTGATCGAAGAGATGGATTCGAAAAAATAGAAATTTTTGCCAGACACGCGACTCACATGTGTCAGGCGCATGATCACTTATTAATAAATTCTACCCGTTTCCGACCATGATCAGGTTTGGAAGTGGCTTTTTCGGCAGTGAAAACCAGTCTTCTCCTAACATTACCAATGGCTCTCGAACGAGAACCCTCAGACGCATGCTTAGAAGCCGTACTGGGATGAGCACTATTTGCAGGACCAAAGCGATTCTTGACAGATACTCGTGGTGTAGACGAACTTACAGCCGTCGGCTGTCCCTCCAGGGTAACCGTCCTACTCTTTACCATGGATTCCGACGTAGAACAGTAATAGTTTGTGATTGAAAACTTCAAGGACACTAGAACACAACCCTCCTTCTAGCACCAATGTTAACGCCAAGATCTTTCTACGCGCCTCAATCACGTAACACGCGTCTAACCCTGTACAGTAAACACGACAACACCAAAAGCTTGACGGCCTAACCGTCGGGGGATAGCTCCGGCGTGAGAGTCAGTACAGGCGATCACAAGGTTAACAATAGAGGAAAAAATATCTAGTCCTTGAGAGAGAAAATAATTCAGTTACCTTTTTCCTTGAGTGATCACTGCCTCATATACTCGAAACCCCGTTTCCTGTGCCACCCTATCCCCTGACACCCCCACTACTGATAGTTTGCCTGATACTCCATCACCTTTGTCCATCGCCGGCAAATACAGTGTGACGACCCCAAAATAGGTCCATTCCATCCAACCTATTCTGAGTCGCCAAATACATGGTACAGAAAATAACTACAATTTTGTTACAACAAATGTCGTGCAAAATACAACAACACATATGCTGTGAGTTTGGATACAAATATATACCAAATTTGACTCATGTCCCAACCGTGGACAGCACCTCACAATAACACCTTACATAAAGGTATAGTCAAAAAGTGTTTTAAAAGTTAGAATCTTTGGGAAGTGCTCAAGGAAACCTTTATACATGGGAGGCCATGCTTCTAGGTTGTGATAGATATCATATGGCCACAGAATTATCCTTGGTTGACCTAATATACCCCAAAGAAAAACGAGAAGATTACTATCATATTCTTCCCAATGGTGAGTCTTCTCTTGACTTATCATTATCTCCACTGTCTCTAATTGAGAATTATACTTCAAACAAACACCAAGATTATATAAGTAGTGCTTGTATATATACTCAGCAAGTGGATGAGCACAACCATATCTTATGATGACACGAGGTTGTATGTCATTAGACATCTTGTATGATAGTGACAAAACACCCTTCCAACGTTGGGTTCGCTTCACCCTAGATGATTCACCAAATATAACTACTAAATGATGACCACCGTTCTATTCTCCTGTTACCCCCGCTCGACCCAGCTACACTCTTATTACCTGAAAGGAATTGTGAAACAGAAGGGTGAGCACAACTAGCCCAGTAAAGAATATCATGACTAAAGATAAATAAATTATCAATAGTCTTCATCAGTAATAAATCAGAGATTTAGAACATATGGTAGATGATAAAAATTTTCAACCATAGTTGCGGCGGAACGAGCAATCCATTAGAAGAGTCAAATAGACCATAAAGTCTATTATCTTCTCCATGTTAAAAATCTATCAACAATGTTTTATCCCTGTAACATCAATCAACAGTTCTGGTCCACAATCATATAAATAAATCATAATCATAATTGTGATTCTAAATTCCTCTTCGCATCTAGGACGAAGATAATTTTCATCACATGTCTTTACCTGAAACATCAAAGATCACGGTTATACCAAATCACAGTTCCTGTTCATAATCATACTAATAAATTCATCTTTGCACTACGGGCCAACGATATTCGTCAACAGTTCATCTTTGCACTACTGGCCAAAGATATTCAATAACAGGTCGTCTTTGCACTACGGGCCAAAGATATTCATCAACAATTCATCTTTGCAATACAGGCCAAAGATATTTTTCAACAGTTCATATTTACACTACAAGCCAAATATATTCATATCTCAAAGAAATATATAATCATTTCAGAATTTATATAAACAATAACCATGTTAATCAATTCATCTTTACACTTAAGCTAAAAATATTCAATTATAAATTCAATGGTCATGATCATACCAGTTGACAATTCATCTTTGCACTACAGGCCAAAGATATTCCTCAGTCACGATCATACCAATAATTTACCCATCTTTACACTCAAGTGAAAGAGAATTTCAACATCAGGGTTATAAAAATATTATATATAACAGTAAAAATAATATGATCAAAACATGGATTTACTTTCAAGAGCAATATTCATAAATTAACTATAATTTGGTTAGAAAAAGAAACTAATTTTGTCATAAATAGTAACTCGTGAATAGTAACTCATGAATAGTAACTCGTGAATAGTAACTCATAAATAGTAACTCCGACTCAAAAAGGTAGAAATTTTATAATAAAATTCATACCAATATTTCGGTATAATGATATTGAAAGAATAACATTTCTTTAAACTTATAAACAATTTATTTAAATTGTTTACACTTTACTAATTAATGCATTTAATCATTATAAAATGCCAACTTTTAAGATTTCATCACCAATAACCAAAACCCTCATCAAAAATCTGCATATAACTCATATATGATTCTCAAGCTATAAAATCATATTTTTCAATTTTCTTACTTCACATAACATATTTAATTCATTTACTCATAACTAGTCTATTTTCATGAAAAATACCAAATCAGTTCCAAAAATATTTCTTTTCTGGAATTTAGCAGAATATAGTCCCATATTGAACATATATTTTTCTCAGAATTTTTAAAATTCATTTACTATTTTTCATATGGCCAAAACCGCCGAATATTTAGACATTTATCATAAATTGTACTTTTATCCAAAAATTCCAAAATTCACAGAGTACACTAATATTATATAGATGTACTCCTAATAAAAATTTTATCAATTTTGGAGTTAACCACAAGAAATTATAAGCGGTTACTTTTAAAATAGTCTTTTTCCGTAAAATTCATAACTCTTAATCTATATATCCAAAAATCACTATTTTTGGACACAATCAATAAAACTCATCAAAATATCATTTTAAATTTTTTTCAGAATTTTCTGAAGGTCAGAAGAATTACGAACAGAAAAAAATAATAACTCTTAAAATCCCTTACTATCCCTTACCTCAAAAGTGCAGTATTTCTGACTGGAATGCAAAGTCGAAGGAAACTTGCACTGAATAGCAATTCTTAAAGTATCTAAATACTCACAAAATATGCTTCATAATATAGAGAGAGAAAGAGAGATAGCTTATGTTCATGGTGTGATTTTTAATTCTAACTTAACCCTCTATTTATAGGAAAATGTTAGCACACCGAAGCAGACTTAACCTGCAACCTGATGGCTTTACCTGCTACTATTCTCACCCACCATATTTGAATAAAAATCTCAGCACATTTTTTTACCAACCAAGAGTGGGGCCCACCAATTCTAGAATTTTTTACCAAAATGATTAACTCCGAAACTTCAATAATTTTTGAACCAGTCATCTCGTAAAATTCATAACAAATCATACGTTCATTTTTAACGGTTCAAAATTTGTGGACATATACTCAACTTATATATGTATAACATATCCAAAAATTACCACGATCCAACGGTCGGATTAAAAATTTTAACCCCCGCAAAATATCTCAAAAACCCTAATTTTTAATACCTCCATTCCGATAAAAATACTGATAAAAACTTCAACATTAACTCCTTCATTTTTAACCACAAAAATATATCCCTCATTTATATCCACATAAAATAAATATTTCCTTATCATATGAATCAATAATTAATTATTCACAAATAATATTACAGAATCACATTTATGACAACCAGTCCGTTCCCAGGAAAGAGGGGGCTTTCCAATAAGAATTTCTCCTTACTGGCGCGCAAATTAGGTGACCAAAACTCTCCTTAGACAGAACTTTCTAGACATTGCCAATAATGTTATATAATAATATTATTCAAATAATATGAATTATTGATCTGATAATGGGAAATACTGTGCAGTGACAATTATTGAACAACAATAATATAAAATTTTAACGTAGCAATTATTGAATCAATAAAATAAAATATTGAACAGTAATTACTGTAACAATTATTGAGTAGTGCCTTCTTACGTAAGAATTAATAATTTTAAAAATACTGTGCAATACCGTGTGCTACTGTGCAATAACGCGTATTACTGTATTTTAACCACCGGGTATTCTAACAGTGTTAACGGTAACAACTACGCCATTATTTGTAAAAACTCAAATTTGTCGTTTTCTTCATCCGACAGTTATTCTGTTATGGGGCCCACAAATGGCTGCGCCGTCGTACGAATATTCTCCGACAGAAAGAATATTACACGACCAAACGAATATTCCCCGACAACAATGAATATTTTATAACCACTTGTGTATTTTGAAAAAAAAATCATATATCACCCTTAACTTTAACATTTATCAATTTAACCATTTACTGAATTGTAATTATAAGAAAAATTGAATACTTTTATTTCATAAAATTCGGGGTCTTACATACAGTCTCATCCTCATTAATGCCATGCAGACAGTGACAAAGCTATCAGTCAACTATTATCTTATTCATCATTATTGGTCAAAGCCCAAGCCAGGATATCATTTGCTTGATGAGTTAGTCCAACAATTCGGCCCAATACATTCAAGACCAAGTAAACATGACCAAGGAATGGGTCCATTCGGTTCGGCTCAGCATATAAAGTATCACGGCCCAACAGTAACCATGTTTTTCTTCTATTTATTTGATCGATTCGGTACTTTTTCTTTAACTAATTATTAAGAGGATATATATGTGAGATTGGGTCAATAAAGAAAAAGATGGATATATATATATATATATATATATATATATATATATATATATATATATATATATGACCCATATTGATCGAAGAGATGGATTCGGAAAAACAGAAATTTTTGCCAGACACACGACTCACATGTGTTAGGCGCATGATCACTTGTTAATAAATTTCGTTACGAAAAATGAAAGTCATTTACAAACTGCAACAAATGACAAATTTCGTTGCTCGAAAAATTGTTGCCGAATGTTAATTTTTTGTAGTGATCACACTTGCCAGACACGACTCTCATGATCACTTACGAGGCCTTATAAATACACCTTTTATTCCAAATTTATATAACACTTAAAATAATAAAAATATATATTTAAAATTAATTAATAAACTTGAATTTGAAACTTAAATGGGTTCCATAAACACCAACTTGGCATTGGATTTCTAGGGAATAATCTCATATACAAGAGGTTAAGAAGGAAATCAAAGAGAATAGACATCAAAGATTTCATATATTAGTAATACACATGTGTTTTGACCGACTTCATTTTCTGGGTGGTCACAATTTATTTGCCCAACTTGCCCACACAAAACAATTTATGACCACAGATTGAGTACAAAACAGCGTTTTAGAACACCGCATTCCTGTTGCATGAAAGAGAGATTTTTCTAGTGTGAACATATACCTACCTATTGTCTTTGCAATTTTCTGAATAATAATATTATTATTTTGTTATATTTACCAACGAAATAAATATGTATTTATTTACTTAGTAATTTTAACATAACACATATTTATTTAATTGTTAAATTTTGTCAATAAAAATGAATTAATAGAATAAATATTTATTTAGTTGGTAAATTTATTTTTTATAAAATTAAAATATATTAGTTAGTAATTAGTTTAAAGTCAGCGCAGGTCAAAAAAATCAACTCCGACAAATTATAGAACAAAGGGTATTATGTTTTATTTTGTTAAAAATATGAAATATAAAATAAGACTGATAAAATATACTTATGAATTAATTTAAATTTATAAAATATAATTATGATTTCATTCGAGAACTAAAATTACATTAACTAAAATTGATCAATTCAATTATTAAAGCTACAAAGTAGTGGACCTACGATCAATTATTTAAGCAGACATCCCTTTCAAAACCAAATGCATTTTTTATCAGCTAGCAGTGGAAAAAATTGGTTTGGAGGACAGGACCCCATTATATATATATTATATATATCAAATGAATGAATCAACAGAAAATCATATGGCTGCCCAACGAATATATAATAGTAATATATTTCAGGACATTTAATATTGTGGAAAAAATTGACATAATTGGAGAACCACATATTTATTACTCCTACTTATCCAGTTCACCATCATATTCATATCTACAAACATAAAAGCAAATAAGGGTATTTTTCTCTCATTCATTCTTCCCTTCTTCAGTTTGAAAGATTACTACTGATCCAGTCCTACCAATTGATCTCTTGGCTTTCTCAACCAGACCTACTTTGTTTGTTTTCATTTCTTTTTTCAGGACTACTATCTTTATATATATTTGTGTATTCTTAGTCTGCATGATCTTTACTTATTAGTTCCCCCAAATTGAAAGAAAAATACAAGTTCAAAAGAAATCATGCCTGGTCTTTCTGATATTCCGTTTGTCGGAAAAGTGGAAGAAGAGATTTAAGTGCTACAATTGAGGGAGTGAAGCGTGAGTTTTTGTATATGTACAAATACAAGGACAATGTTAACGCTCTCAAAGCCAAAATGGAGGAGCTTGGAGTCCAAGAGGAGAAAATCAAAAGAAAAATTGAAAGTGATGAGGACGATGGAAAGACAATTGAGGATCGTGTGTTGAAGTGGCAGCTGGACGTGCAACAAATCAAAGACGAAGTGGAAGAATTTCTCAAAATGTACGGGAGCAAAAGATCCTGGAGGTGCCTTAAAGTGCTGCGTTTTCCTAATCTCTACTCTCGTTTCCGAACGGGTAGGGAGGCCGTAAAGAAGACTGCGAAGGTGAATGGGCTAACTGTTCCCGGTAAAGAGTTCGTCGATGGTGAAATTTCTTATCGTCCACGCTTGGTTTATGCTGACTTGCCTAGTACAACATCATTTGACAACGACTATGAACGCTTTGAATCAAGAGAAGATGCTTACAAGAAGATCTTGGAGGCGCTTAACAACAAAGATGCTGGTTTTGTTGTTGGTGTATACGGAATGGCAGGTGCCGGAAAGACGAGAATGATGGAACAAGCCTGGAAGCAGGCTAGAAGGGATCGAATTTTTGATGAGGTTGCACGAGCAGACGTCAGCAGCGAAAAGTTGGATGTGAGAAAGTTGCAAGGGCAGCTCGCAAGTTGTTTGAATTTGCACCTACCATCGGAAGAGAACGAGGAGATGAGAGCTTCTCTATTGGCGAATAGATTGACCACGAAAGGGAACAAGATCCTTGTGTTGTTTGACGACGTCTGGGAGGAACTTCCTTTGAACAAAATAGGAGTTCCTTTTGCAGACGGTAGAAGCAAGGGTTGTAAGATCATGTTGACGTCTCGGAAGCTAGATGTATGCTTTAAAAACAAATGCGAAGATCCTATTGAGATTAAGGTCTTGAAAGGAGAGGAAGGTTGGGATCTGTTCACGAAAAATGTGGGTAGTTCTACTATTAACTCTTTAAATGATGAATCTTTGGCAAAAAAGGTGTGTAAGGAATGTGCATGTTTACCACTCGTGATTGCTGCTGTTGGAAAAGCACTCAAAGGCAAACCGCATGATTCGTGGAAGGATGCACTTGACCAACTCCAAGATTCCAAACTCGAAAACATTGATGGTATTGATCCAAAAGTGTATATAGGCCTGGAGTTAAGTTTCAATCATTTACAAAAAGATGCAAAGTCATGCCTTTTCCTTTGTTCTGTGTTCCCCGAAGATGCTGCTATTTCAATTGAAGAATTGGCGAGACTTGTGAAAGGAAATAGGTTGATTGAGGAATTGGATACACTAGAAAAAGCAAGGGGTAGGGTGAGGTCCATGGTCGTAGCTCTCAAAAATTCTTCTTTGTTGCTGCCATACGACGATGATACTGAAGTAAAACTGCACGATATTATTAGAGATGTTGCAAAATCTGTAGCAGCCAAAAACCCAGAATACGCGTTCTTGGAAAAAAGTGGCACGAAGTGGCCAGACGTGTACTATAAGGATCGGAAATTGATCTCATTAAGTTTTGACGGTATCAATTATTTTCCTCCGGAAGATGATCTAGCGTGTCCAGAACTCCACACACTAGTGCTGAAATTGGGAACCTATCAAAAAGGTGAACAATTTCCAGACTGGTTTTTTAGTGGGTTTCCAAAACTCAGAGTATTGGTTCTCAATGTCCGCTCTAACTCTAACTTGCCGCCATCTCTTCAAAGCCTAACCAACCTCCGTATGTTATCTTTACACAATGCAGATCGGAACATGTCTTTGATCAAGGAATTAAAAAATCTGGAAATGCTTGTCATCTTTGATCGTGATATTAAAGAGCTGTCACTAGAGTTGAGAGAGTTGAAACGTCTTCGACTATTGGATGAGTAGAAATTATTGCAAAAACATGATAATGCCGCGACATCTTCTATCAAGTCTATCCAATCTAGAGGAATTGTATATTCCAAGAGGATTCAGTCCGAGGGATGGACCCCAAGAAGAAGAAGAAGAAGACCCCAATCCCATCCACCATGAGCTAAGTAAATTGACAAACTTGACGACTTTACATATTTTTTTACCAGATGTCATGTTTTTACCAAATGAAAAGATATGCAAGAAGCTACTTAGATATGTTATAGATATAACTCCTCCTGATGATGAACTCTTTGGGAGGTTACAATCAAGAGATGCAAAAAGAGTGTTGCGTCTAGCAGAAGTGAGTATGCAGGGGGACAGGTCGTCTTCTTTAGAAATGTTGTTAGAAAGTGTTGAATACATGGTGATGGAGGGGGTGAATGGTTTCCAGACATATTTCAACCATGGAGTTGGAGAAGGAAAAGCCTTTGCAAACTTGGCGAAGCTATCAATTTCGGAATGTGATGACTTGGAGCATCTTGGGATTAGCAGGCTTCAGCAGAATTACCAACAACATCAACCAATGAGGTCTTTCTCTAAATTAACTAAATTACGAATTCATAAATCCGGGTTTAAATACCTCTTTTGCCCTTCAAGTGCAAGACTTCTTGTGCAACTTCGGAAGCTCTCCATACGTAATTGTCGGATGATGAAAGCAATTATACGCCCAAGGGAGCAGGAAGAAGAGGAAATCATAGAATTTCCCAACTTAAAAGATATGCATCTTGTAGATCTGCCGAGCCTCAAAAGCTTCTTCTATTGCAAAAAGATAATATATATGTGGTCGGATCAGAACACTTCTGCATTCCCCATCCACTCTCTCTTTAATGCCATGGTATGCTTCTTCAACTTTTTAAATTTTAATTTCTCTCTTTTTTTTCTTTAATTTGCACAAATTTTTATTTTTCAAGCTATTAAATTAAAAATAGGAAACAAAATTAAAAAAACTTGTGAAATATACCCCCGATTCCAAATTATATGACCAATATTGCTTTTTTAAAAGTCAATTTCAAAAAAATGTCAAACTCAAAATTTGCATGAATGAATTGATTTTGTTTATGTCAATATAATTATGAATATCATAAACTACCTAAAAATACTACTAGTTATAAGTTTTTATTGTTTTCAAAACTTAAAGAATTATGTCAATTTTGAATTTGCATATATCACAAGTTAACTTTTAAAAAGTCTATATTTGTCTTATAATTTGGAAAAAAGGGAGTATATAATGAAGAGATGCGTGCCTTTGAAATATGGGAGAATTTTATAGTTGGAGAGATGAAGTTAAAAAATAAATTAGAAGACAAATAATATATATTTAGGCGACACTCACTAGTATTATTAGTAGATGACAATAATTATAGGGAGACTATTGTAGCAAAAATATATTTTTGTAATAATAATAGCGGATTCCACTAGTAATAGTAGTCAACTTTATGAATCACTTCAATAAAAATGTACGTTGATAACAAAAAAAGTTTACTTTAACTGGATGTTGCAGGTTTCATTCCCCGTCCTAAAGGGATTGACAATGTATGGTGTAAAAAATGTAATAGAGATATGGGAACCACAATGTCACACAGAGAATTCATTTTCTCAATTAAAGATCTTGGATGTGAGCTTGTGCGATAAGTTGGAGAATGTGATTCCCTTCGCCATGCTTCGAAGGTTACAAAATATGGAAACCCTCAATGTAGAATACTGCAGTTCACTAAAATGTATTGTTAATGGAGCAAAAACAACAACGGCAGAAGATCAAGAAGGTTCCGGCAGCGAGATCGTCTTCCCTGTTCTTAAAACTCTAAGCCTCGCGTATATCGACAACTTGTGGTGCAGTAGATCCATGGGATCTAATACTGACCAACACCAACCCTCCATATTACAAAAGGTACATACATCTAGCTAGTGTTAGAAATGTATGTAGATTCTCAACGCAGTACGTAATCTCACCGTTATATAGCTTCAACAAACAGGATACTCGTCTTCTTTACGAATGAATCTTTGTAGTTTTTATAATTAATTAATTATACTTACAAATTGCATTAATATTGCAGGTTTCATTTCCAAGGTTAGAGGTACTGTGGGTGAGGGGAATTTCGTCCGAGGCGAGCAATTTAGTTGAGCTTATGGGGGTAAATGCTAATCTTCCTCGTGACCATGGAATTCATCATCTTCTGTGCTTTCGAGGATTAAAGATGCTCACTGTTGAAGATTGTAAGCTCTCGACTCTTTTCACATGTTATCTGGCTAAAACTAATTTACTCCAACAGCTCGAAGAGTTGATTGTAGGAAGCTGTGAGAAGATGGAAGAAATTGTGAGGGATGAGAATGAAGGGAATATGAATTTAATGGCTGATGCTGCTGATGAGATTTTGTCTTGTGAATTTCCTCGGCTGAAGAGAATCAAGATGGGGGATTTACCGGTGCTCAAAAGTTTTTGCGGCAGTGAGAGATATACATTTAATATGCCGTCATTAGAAAGAGTTTTACTGCGAAATTGTCCCCTGCTGATAAATTTCACTTGCCGACAATTAACCACGCCCCCCAAGTTCACAATATCTGATGACGATTGGAGTTGGAAAGAATGTACGGACCTCGACAAATACTTGCAAACATTACTTGTGGATCGACCGGAAGGAGGAGATATGTAAATGCAACTAACATTCATTCATTTCCTAATTAATTTTGATTTGTTACTATATATTAAAATAATTCTTTTGCGAATTTATGTATGAACTCTTTTCTCGTCATTTACGTGGATAACTATTTGTGGTATATTATATGGTGAATCACTCTTATATTCTTATTCAACCCCTTCCCTTGTATAGTAATTGTTATGTGGAGAAATTATTCATGCTGGCTCTTACATTCTAGTATTTTTCTAGATTTGGAAAAAACAGCGGCTTGGGACATATTCCGTGATATTTATCAAAGTAGGTTGACCCTCTCACTTTCCTTCCAAAAAAAACTGCCTCTTGAGGTTAATTAAATGTCTATATATCAGCTAGCATTCCTCTCAAAAAGAGCATTACGTCTATCCAACGTGGCTATGCAGGGGGGCAGGTCGTCTTCTTTAGAAATCTTTTTAGAAAGTGTTGAATACATGGAGTTGGAGAGGGTGAATGTATTTCAACCATGGAGTTGGAGTTGGAGTTGGAGAAGGAGAAGGAGAAAGAGAAGGAGAAGGAGAAGGCTTTACAAACATGGCGAAGCTATCAATTTCGGGATGTGATGACTTTGAGCATCTAGGAATTAGCAGGCTTCCGTAGAATTACCAACAACATCAACCAATGAGGTCTTTCTCTAAATTAACTTAATTACGAATTCAGAAATCCGGGTTTAAATACCTCTTTTGCCCTTCAACTACAAGACGTCTTGTGCAACTTCGGAAGCTCACCATAAGTGATTGTCGGATGATGGAAGAAATTATACGTCCAAGGGAGGAAGAAGAGGATATCATAGAATTTCCCAACTTAAAACTTAAGGATCTTGATCGTCTGCCGAGGCTCAAAAGTTTCTTCTATTGCAAAAATATAATAAATATGTTGTCGGATAGGAATCCGAACACCTCTACATTCCCCGTCCACTCCCTCTTTAATGCCATGGTATGCATGCTTCTTCAACTTTTTAATGCCAAATTAGCAACAACAAAAAAATGTACATTGATAGTAAAATAAGTTTACTTTCACTGGATGTTGCAGGTTTCATTCCCTCAATTAAAGATCTTGAACGTGAGCTCGTGCGATGAGAATGTGATTCCCTTCGCCATGCTTCAAATGTTACATAATATGGAAACCCTCGACGTACAAGACTGCAGTTCACTAAAGTGTATTGTTAATGGAGCAATAACAGCAACGACAGAAGATCAAGAACGTTCCGCCAGCGAGATCATCTTCCCTATTCTGAAAACTCTAACGCTCACGAGTGTGCCAAAGCTCTATAACTTCTGGTGCACTAGATCCATGGGAACTAATACTGACCAACACCAACACCCACCCTCTTTATTACGAAAGGTACGCACATGAAGGGAATTATTGTTTTAACTATTTTGCTTCCAAACTATCATTTAAAATTACTCTTGACAGTCTTTCTGTGGATTTGGATTCCACGCAGTTGGTTCTGGACAGTCCATTTAGACAGTCCTATACGAATTAATTCCATTGATATAGCTAGAGAGTTATATTTCGGTGACTTCTTGTTATACAAGCATTCACTCTCTAGCTATACAAATACAATTCATTGTTGTAAGGCTGCCCAAAACCAACTGGTTGGAATCATGATTCTCTTTATGCATCAAAACTTACAAAACAGAATTTGCTCTGCCGCTTGTTTATTTATTGCGTATTTGAGATCCACCTTAATCTAAACTTGCCAAGCTATTTTTATGGCTTTTTCAGGGTTGCACCTATAAAATCGAGGCCAAAATTTAATTGATACATATGACTATGTTAAATGAGTGCAACGAAGTAATTTTTTGCAATCTATGTATAATCTCACATCTAGTTAGTGTTAGAAATGTATAACTTGGACTAACTGTATAATCTCACATTAGGCAATCTAAGCCTTAACATTCATTCACTATATAACCTTGGAGACGACTGCCATTGTCAAATTATTTTGAATTGAATGTTTAACATCAAGTTATTAGGAAGCCAAACCATAATATTGGCTACATGCCATTTACATATACTGGCTTACGCGCATGTAGTAACTTTCAATAACCGCACATAGCTTATTCAAAACCATTTATCTTGACGCACGTAGTAATCTAACCGCTAGCTTCAACAAACAGGCTCTTCGTCTTCTTTACGAATGAATCTTTGTAGTTTTTATAATTAATTAATTATACTTACGAATTGCATTAGTATTGCAGGTTTCATTTCCAAGGTTAGAGAATCTTGACATCTCGCTTTCATTTCCCTTGGAAGAGATAAGTTTAGGCGACTCTGCTTACCAATTAAGAAGCCTAAGAATATGCAATACCAAATTATATCCAGTTTTTCCGTCCAGCTGGCTTGTAAGGTTACAAAATCTAGAGGAACTGCGGGTGGTAGGAATTTCGTCCGACGTGAGCGATTTAGTTGAGCTTATGGAGGTAAATGCTAATCTTCCTGGTGACCATGGAATTCATGATCTTCTGTGTTTTCGAAGATTAAAGAGGCTCGAGATTGTAAATTGTAACCTCTCGACCCTTTTCACATGTTCTCTAGCTAAAACTAATTTCCAACAGCTAAAAGAGTTGTTTGTATTTAGGTGTGAGAAGATGGAAGAAATTGTAAGGGATGAGAATGAATTAGGAAAAAAGAAAATGGTTGCAACCGGAACAAATGCACATGCTGATAATTGTTTGATAATTGACACGTCTGAAATATCTGAATAACAAATTTTATTATTTTACCCTCTAAAAAAATTCAAAATTGTTATAAATTTATTTAATATTACTTAATATAATATAGTTAATATTGAAAAAAAAAAACTTCATCCAGCCCATTCAGCCAAAAAAATGACACTAAACCATTCAACCCTAATCGTCTAAATGGCTGATCGATTTAACTATTCAGACGATTTTTTTTTCAAAACAAATGCGATCAGTCATTTAGACGATTTTTTTTAAAAAACAACCCTACTTGATGGCTGACCATTCAATCGTTCAGTCTTAAGTAAACAACCCCTAAGTTGGTGGGTTTTGATGATTCAATTAGTAAGCAGGAGGTGGCATTATTAGGAGGTCTTAGCAATGCATTAAGCTATCAATCAAGCATGAGCTGTTAGCCTAACATTAAATTGAAGACTTAATAGAAGCTATTTGAGAGCTAATCTCTCTACTAAATATACTCCCTAACAGACCCATTACATTCTCTCTAAGTTCTGTATGAACCAAGTGCTATAAATAAACAAAGAGCTTGCTAAATTCTTTCCATGTTCGGCAATTAGCAACAATCGACCAAGTAGTGTAGAAGTGTGTTGATTGAAGAGGATTTCGAGCAAGAAGAGACTGCATAATGTGGTTCTCAAAAGATAAATATCATCTAATTCAAAGAGGATTTAAGGTAAGTTTCTTGTTCTTGGCTATTCTAGTATAAGATTTAGTTACAAGTGTGGTTCATGATGGTTGCTGTTGCGATTAATCTGTTGAATGGGTTGTGAATTGTAAGAAGGTTTTGTGCAGGGTAATTGGAGAAATAAGGATGGAAAATTTTGGGTTTAAAACTCCCCAAGTATCTATGAACTGTCCTAAAAATGGTTGCACAAGTCGTGTTTGATAAAATTCCTCAACTGTTTAGTTTAAAAAGAAAGAATGGAGCAAGGATATTATCAAGAAAGGTTATATATATGTATATTGGAGTAGTTCAAGTAAGTTGTGCAAGTTGAACTGGGTTTAAGAGCTGTTTTACGAAAAATTAAATAAACGAAGTTTGGTTAAAAAAACAGTGTGACAGGGCAAATTTCAGCCCATGTAAATATGGTTTAAATTGATCTTTTGAGCTGGTTTGTATTTTTTTAAAAATAGTATGTCATACCATCTACAACATATTAAAAGTTGGTTTTAATTGGATGCACGGTTATAAATCACGAAGTAGGCTAGAGTGAATGATGGACTGCAGTAGCAGCAGCTGGGCGTGCACGCTACCCCAACCTGCTTTTGCGCTGTTCGGCGTATTGAGTTCGTTTTAAGTTGCATTGTGATGCGATGAAGTTAAATGAGTACGATTTATGAAAACTATTGTATTATATATAGTTTTGCGAAAGAATGTCTATTGCTAAACAAAGAATGATGTGGAATAGAGCACTGTTAATTGAGTTCTGCTGAGTTGAATTAAGCATATATATATAGTATAGTTTCAACTAGTCATTGCTATATGATATTCAAAGTTCATATTAATAAAAGAAAGTAACTTGGTCCGGTGTCAAATTTTATTGATTTTGAAAAATGAGTAAAACCTAATAGATGATTAATTCATTATCCACCAAAGAGCATAAGTGGGATATCCTGTTATCCTCAAAGAGGGTTGGGCAAACTAAAAGTTCCGATCAGGAAATGTGTGTTTGAATTAGTTACCTAATAAAATTAACAATGTCAATAATAATAGTACTCTTACTAGTACATATACTAAAGTGAGAAATATTATTATATATTAAAAATTAAAAATTAAAAATTTATAAAAGTTAATATTATATACATATAATATTATTAAATCCAATAAATTTGGTAAAGCTAAAAAATGAGTTATTAAGCTTGGAAAAAAACATGAGTTTTAATTGAGATTTGTGAAAAGCATATATATTAACCTATGTGATAATCTTATTTCTATTACATAGATGATACGTGAGTTGTTAACGCTGTAAGTGGACGGAAAGGAATAGAATCAATAACCTTTCATCGCGAAGGCAAGTTCTTACAGTAGTTTGTGATCTGGTTAATTATATGATATTGAAATTGCCAATACGTACTAGATAATGGAATTCGATGTTATGTGTGAATTTGGTGATATATTTATATGGAATTCATGTATTAAATGTTTAAAATTAGATGCAATGTATGTAAACTGAGAAATGTGTACTTAATGCATAATATGAAATATAGATTGCATATTTATATAAATGCATTACATGAGCTTTTATGTTCCATCTATGAAATGCATAAAATGAAATGAATGCCATTGAATAAATTACAGAACATAATTGTTACGTGAAACATGAAATGTATAAATTGTTGAATTTGTTGAGCCGTCGCGCTTATACTTGCAAATAATTGTATTTGCAGATTAAAAGATGAAATGCTCTAGTAAACATGGCGATAAAGATTTCAAGCATGATACAAAGCAAATTTTTTTATTATTTTCATTAGATTTATTTTTAAAAAACTGATTCTTATAATGTACATGAGTAAAATTGTATAAACTTTGAGTTGTAAAATAATGAATAATTATCTTGGAATATGAGATATAATTGAACAGTTACTTGGTAACTAGTTTAATGATATTAATGTATAAAAGATAGTATATATGAAATATATGATTGTTAGATTATAGTTACAAAGGTATAAAATAATGGTGTACATATTGAAGGCCAAATTTTTATATACTTGTGTTTAATGTATTGAAGATAAATCATAGCATATATTTGATTTTGAAGTAAGATGAATTGTAAAGGTTACAATTCAGGTAATAAGAAAGAAAATAATAAAAAATTTAAATTTATCCGCATTTTATTAATTATAATATTAATTATATTGACGAAAACTAGAATGAGACTAAGCTAACGCACAAGATCGGGTTTAATTATAAGTCGGATTTTGGGGTTGTTACAGCTTGCCCAAGAAACATCACCATTTGCAAGAGTGAAAATTCATCCACTTGTGGATTTATTATCTCCCACACTATTAATCCAGCTTGCATCAGAATATTCTTCCAAAACACTAGGGAATTTATTATAGAACAATCTTAAACCACTAGTTCTTTTAAGATATCCAAGTATTGTAAGACCCCAACTTATTAAGGAATAAAATCAAATTTTCTCTAAATATTATTGTGAATAATAAGGGGTTAATTTGATATAATACTTTGGTTATGGGTGAAATGTGCAAATTTTACAAAATAAGCAAGTGGTTATTAAATATTCATTTTGTCGGGGAATATTCGTTTGGTCTTGGAATATTCTTGCTGTCGGGGAATATTCGTACGACGGCGCAGCCTTGTGTGGGCCCCATAACGGAAAGCGATTGGATGAAAAAAAACGACAAGTATAAGTTGTTTATTAATAACGGCGTAGTTGTTACCGTTAACACTGTTGAAATACCCGGTGGTTAAAAATACAGTAATAACGCGTGGTTGCACAGTAGCACACGGATTGCACAGTATAGTTGAATTATTGATTCGTACGTAAAAAGGCACTACTCAATAATTGTTACAGTGATTACTGTTCAATATTTTATTTTATTGGTTCAATAATTGCTGCATTGATATTTCATATTATTGTTGTTTCAATAATTGTTACTGCACAGTATTTCCCATTATCAGATCAATAATTCATATTATTTGAATAATATTATTAGATAATATTATTGACAATGTCTAGAAAGTTCTGTCTAAGGAGAGGTTTGGTCATCTAATTGCGCGCCAGTAAGGAGAAATCCTTATTGGAAAGCCCCCTCTTTCCTGGGAACGGCCTGGTTGTCATAAATGTGATTCTGTAATATTATTTGTGAATAATTAATTATTGATTCATATGATAAGAAAATATTTATTTTATGTGGATATAAATGAGGGATATATTTTTTTGGTTAAAAATGAAGGAGTTAATGTTGAGGTTTTTATCCATATTTTTGTCGGAATGGAGGTATTAAAAATCAGGATTTTTTTGAGATATTTTACGGGGGTTATAATTTTTAATCCGACCGTTGGATCGTGGTAATTTTTGGATATGTTATACATATATAAGTTGAGTATATGCCCACAAATTTTGAACCGTTAAAAATGAACGTATGATTTATTATGAATTTTACAAGATGACTGGTTCAGAAATTGTTGAATTTTCGGAGTTTATCATTTTGATGGAAAATTCTAGAATTGGTGGGCCCCACTTGTGGTTGGTGAAAAAATGTGCTGAATTATATTTCAAATGTGGTGGGTGGGAATAGTAGCAGGTAAAGCCATCAGGTTGCAGGTCAAACCTACCAAAATTTCCCTATAAATAGAGGGCTAAGTTAGAATTGAAAATCACACCAGAAACAAGTTTTCTCTCTTTCTCTCTTTCTCTCTCTAGATTATTGAGTGTATTTTGTGAGTATTTAGATACTTTGAGAGTTTCTATTCATCAGAGCAAGTTTCTTTCAGCCTTATACCGGTATTCCGACCAGAAGTACTGATATCTTGAGGTAAGGGATATTATTTTCTTCTTAATGATATTATTTTCTTCAATATCATTATGCTGAAATATTGATATGAGTTTTTATCAAATTTGGAACTTTTTGTGTCGGGGTTACTATTTACGTATACGACACTATTCACGTATACGGTACTATTCACGAATACGGCACTATTCACCGAAAAATAAAATTTTCCCTTTTTGTCCAAGATGTCTATTATGGTTACTATCTTTGATTGTATCCATGTTTTGATCTTTATTTTTGAATTCTGCTTCACAATTTATTATTATGAAATATTATTGATCTTGGATAAACTGTTATACGAATCCCTACTATTTGTCCTTCTGTCTCACTGGATTCGTTCTCTTTAAGATAATTTTTCATCATCCTCAGTCCTAAATGATGATATTACTGAATATCTTTGGCCTGTAGTGCAAAGATGTATGATTACTTGATGAATATCTTTGGCCTGTAGTGCAAAGATGAACAGGTGTTGAGGTGAACATGACCGACAGGTGATACAAATGAATATCTTTGGCCTGTAGTGCAAAGATGAATATTTGGATAAAGATAATTGTTAATTGATGTTACAGGGATAAAATATTGATGATGGACTTTTAAATCTTAGAAGATAGTAGAATTCTTTCTCTACTTGACTCTTCTAATGGTTTGTTGTTTCCGCTGCAGTTGTTGATCTAAAACTTGTTGTCGATTATATTCTATCAGATTTTTCCCTGTTGAAGACTAACGATAATTTGTTTGTATATTATCTTAGTCATAATATTCTTTACTGGGCTAGTTGAGCTCACCCTTTTCCTTTTTGTTCCATTTTTCTTCTCAGGAGGTGAGAACATAGCAGGAACTAGTTGGGGTACGGAGTGATGATTCTAGAAAGATGTTTTAGCAGTCCTCACTATTTCTGTAAAATAGTGTTTGAATAATTGTAACGAGGACTTATTTGAGTGTGGATATTGTCTAAAAGACAATATTTGTATTTAAACTCACAGTATGTGTTGTCGTATTTTGCACGACAATTGTATTATTGAAGTTGTAGTTTGTATTTGGCGACTCAGAATGGGTGTTGTATACCTATTTTGGGGGCGTCACAGTTGGTATCAGAGCTTAGGGATATGATCCCTGGCTGAGATGTGAGACAAAAACTAGGAGGGGAGAGACGGGGAATTCCTTCGCTAGTATGACCTGACTAAGTTTATTTGGTGTTTATTTGGTCGGTCAGAGTATAGGGATAATATATGACATGACTATTAACCCTTGTTTTATGGCAGTATTTAAGAATGGCAGCTGAGAACGTTTATAATGGAGTAAATCAGACCATGGAGACACCTTTGATCACCACCCAGGGGAACGTGCAACAGGAAGGCAATATTCCTCCTGTAAACAACGTTACCGAGCAAACGGTGAATGATGGAATGTTTAGGAGCTTTTTGCAGTTCATGCAAAATCAGACGAGGGAGACTCGTGTACAAAATACAGGTGGAAATAATGACAACACGCGGTCTGTCACAGCCAAGCAGTTCAAGGAGTTGGGACCACCAGAATTTAAGGGAAAGCCGGATCCGATCATGGCGGAAACATGGGTCAAGCAAATTACCAAGATATTCGATGTCTTAGGATGCACGGAGGAGCAGAAGGTTCCATTCGCTACCTTTATGTTCCGCGGTGAGGCAGACTACTGGTGGGAGTCTGTGAAGCGTACCCAGCCTGACGCACTCAATATGTCCTGGAAAACGTTTCAGAAATTGTTTAATGACAAGTACTTCCCTGAAAGTATTCGTCATATGAAGGAGGTGGAGTTTATCAGACTGGAACAAAACAACATGACGGTGTCCCAGTACGAGGCGAAGTTTGCAGAGTTATCCAGGTTTGCACCTCATTTGGTAGAAAATGAGGAACGTATGACGCGGATGTTTCTGAGAGGTTTAAAACCTGAGATTCGTCAATACCTTATCTCTCATAAATTTTCTCTGTATTCAGACGTTGTCAACAAGGCCCAATTATTAGAGAGAGATAATGAGTATACTCAACCGAGGGACCATCACCAGGGTCATACTGGTGACAGCAATCATCAGAGCGATGATAACCAACGAGGAGGGAAAAATACGAACAAAGGCGGTAACCACTCGGGTGGTCATCGTGGCCATGATAATAGGAGAGGTGAGTCAAGTGGAAATTTCAGAAAGAGGAGATTCAACAATGACGGGAAGACATCAGCAGCAGCACCAGCACCAACAACAAATTTTAGGGGAGGAGAACGACCGCCAGTTAGATGTTACAAATGCGGGAAAGAGGGACACATCAGCCCAAACTGTCCACAACAATCCAAGGTGTGTTACAACTGTGGGAAGGAAGGCCACATCTCTCGAGATTGTACTATAGCGAAACCAAGTTCAGCAGGAGTGGTGATTCCAAGGGCTGTCCCGGATAAGGCGAAATCAGCGGTTCCTGGAAGAGCGTTTGTCGTAACTGGCCAAAACGTGAGAAACCCGAACGAGGTGATCACGGGTAAGCTAATCTTGAATTCTTGCGAAGTTTATACTTTACTAGATACCGGTTCTACCCATTCTTTTATCTCTCCTGCTTGTGCTCAACGTTTAAACTTGACTCCGGAGAAATTGGACTTTAACTTATCTGTTGAAACTCCGTTGGGTGAAACCTTCGTTACATCTACAGTTTATAAATCTTGCATGATCCAAGTTAGCACTATCACATTACCTGTTGATCTTATCTCTTTAAAGATACTTGCTTTTGATGTGATTTTAGGAATTGATTGGTTAACCACTCATCATGCTAAAATTGATTGTTTTCGTAAGGTTGTTAGTTTTCATATTCCTAACCAACCTATCATACGAATTCAAACTACTAAACCACTAAAATCAGTCACTGTCATATCAAGCCACAAAGCTATTCGTTTATTGAAAAACGGATGTCAAGCTTTCTTAGCCCATGTTATGGATTTGAACAAAGACAAGTCAGATTTGAATAATATTTCTATTGTTAGAGAATTTCCCGATGTATTTCCTGAAGAACTTCCTGGTCTACCCCCAGAGCGTGAAGTTGAATTCTTTATTGACCTTGAACCTGGTACAAAGCCCATTTCTAAAACCCCATATCGAATGGCTCCTATTGAACTTCAGGAGTTAAAAGTCCAACTACAGGAGTTGTTGGACATCGGTTTTATTCGTCCTAGTACATCTCCTTGGGGTGCTCCGGTGTTATTCGTAAAGAAGAAAGACGGGAGTATGCGACTTTGTATCGACTATCGAGAATTGAATCATGTCACTATCAAGAATAGGTATCCGCTACCTCGTATTGATGACCTGTTTGACCAGTTGCAAGGAGCACAATTCTTTTCAAAGATCGATCTTCGTTCTGGATATCATCAGCTGAAGATTAAAACTGAGGATATTCCAAAGACTGCCTTCAGAACTCGGTACGGGCATTATGAATTCTTAGTAATGTCTTTTGGATTGACTAATGCTCCTGCTGCTTTCATGGATATGATGAATCGTATATTCAAAGAATATTTAGATCAGTTCGTTGTCGTCTTTATTGATGACATCCTCATCTATTCCAAAAGCCGTGAAGATCATGAGCACCATTTGAAGCTGGTATTGCAAAGGCTTCGTGAAAACAAGCTATATGCCAAACTGAAGAAATGCGAGTTCTGGCTTGAGGAAGTAGCATTCCTTGGGCACGTGGTGTCAAAACATGGAGTATCTGTCGACCCGGCGAAGATTGAAGCCATACAAAGTTGGGAGCAACCGAAGTCGATAACCGAAGTACGTAGCTTTCTGGGCTTAGCTGGTTATTATCGGAGATTTGTGGAAGGATTTTCTCGAATCGCTACTCCGTTAACTCAGCTGACTCGGAAAGATACAAAATTCGTATGGAGTGAGGAATGTGAGAAGAGTTTTCAAGAACTCAAGAGGAGACTCATTTCGGCACCTGTTCTGACAATACCATCTGGTTCGGATGGATTTGTTATCTACAGCGATGCTTCAGGCAAAGGGTTGGGATGTGTTCTCATGCAACATGGAAAAGTCATAGCCTATGCCTCGCGACAACTCAAAGAATATGAGAGGAATTATCCTACTCATGATTTGGAGTTGGCAGCAGTCGTTTTTGCGTTGAAGATCTGGAGACACTACCTGTATGGGGAGAAAGTGGAGATCTATACAGATCATAAAAGCCTCAAATATTTCTTCACCCAAAAGGAACTCAACATGCGGCAACGACGTTGGCTTGAGCTGTTAAAAGATTACGATCATACCATCCAATATCATCCTGGAAAAGCGAACGTAGTAGCTGACGCATTGAGTAGAAGATCATACGCGGGTACGAGTGCAATGTTGTTAACACAAAGGCCCATTTTGTATGACTTGCAAAGGATGGAGATAGAGATGAAGGCTCCAAGTACCCACATGATGATATCAAATATACGAGTAGAACCGACTTTAATCGATAAAGTTAAAACTGCTCAAGCTACGGATATGGAGCTGATGCGTATGAAGAAGAAAGTGCAAGAAGGTACTATTCCAGAAGCAAGAATCGATGAGGAAGGAATACTTCGAGTCAACTCCAGACTTTGTGTTCCTAACGATTTTGACTTGAAGCATAGAATAATGATGGAGGCACACAACACACCGTTTGCAATCCATCCTGGGAGTACCAAAATGTATCACGATCTTCGACATACATTTTGGTGGAGCAATATGAAAAGAGAGATCGCGGAGTTTATCTCGAGATGTTTAACTTGTCAACGTGTAAAAGCGGAGCATCAAGTACCAAAGGTCCATTGCAACCACTTGAGATTCCGAAATGGAAGTGGGAACACATTACTATGGATTTTGTTACGGGTCTTCCCAAGGTTTCTCAAGGTATAGATGCGATTTGGGTTATTGTTGATAGATTAACCAAGTCCGCTCATTTCTTACCGATACGTGAGACTTATTCCCTTGAACGTCTTGCTAGTATGTATGTGAACGAGATTGTGAGATTGCATGGCATGCCAGTATCCATAGTTTCGGATCGTGACCCAAGATTCACTTCACGATTTTGGGTTAGCTTGCAGAAAGCTATGGGCACGGATTTACGATTCAGTTCGGCATACCATCCTCAAACGGACGGACAATCAGAAAGGACTATTCAAACTCTTGAAGATCTATTAAGACTTTGTGTCCTAGATCTCAAAGGGAGTTGGGATAAGTACCTACCATTGGTGGAATTCTCCTACAACAACAGTTATCAGGCGAGCATAGGTGTGGCTCCATTCGAGGCGTTGTATGGAAGAAAATGTCGTTCTCCAGTATGCTGGGACGAGGTGGGTGAAGCAACATTGTTGGGACCAGAGTTGGTACGAATTACTACAGAGAAGATCCAAACGATTCGACAACGTATACAAACGGCACAGGATCGACAAAAGAGTTATGCGGATCTTCATCGGAAGGACGTGGAATTTAATATTGGGGATCATGTATTGTTACGTGTTGCACCATGGAAGGGAGTTACAAGATTTGGAAAGAGAGGGAAGCTCAATCCAAGATTTGTTGGTCCATTTGAGATTCTTAAGCGAATAGGAAATGTGGCATATAGACTCGCATTACCTCCAAGCATGTCTCGTGTTCATAATGTTTTTCACATATCTATGCTTCGTAAATATGTTAAAGACCCGAACCACATTATTGAGTTAGAACCAGACGAGATAGCTGAAGATTTAACGTACGAGGAGGTACCTGTTAAGATCTTGGATAGGAAAGAGCATGTCTTACGCACGAAGGTTATACCACAAGTTAAGGTTATACCACAAGTTAAGGTTTTGTGGAGAAACCATGCTATTGAAGAAATGACCTGGGAGTTGGAATCAGAAATGAAAGCGAGGTATCCTCACCTTTTTGAAACATCAGGTACGTACGTCAATTTCGAGGACGAAATTTCATAAGGAGGGGAGGTTGTAAGACCCCAACTTATTAATGAATAAAATCAAATTTTCTCTAAATATTATTGTGAATAATAAGGGGTTAATTTGATATAATACTTTGGTTATGGGTGAAATGTGCAAATTTTACAAAATAAGCAAGTGGTTATTAAATATTCATTTTGTCGGGGAATATTCGTTTGGTCGTGGAATATTCTTGCTGTCGGGGAATATTCGTACGACGGCGCAGCCTTGTGTGGGCCCCATAACGGAAAGCGATTGGATGAAAAAAAACGACAAGTATAAGTTGTTTATTAATAACGGCGTAGTTGTTACCGTTAACACTGTTGAAATACCCGGTGGTTAAAAATACAGTAATAACGCGTGGTTGCACAGTAGCACACGGATTGCACAGTATAGTTGAATTATTGATTCGTACGTAAAAAGGCACTACTCAATAATTGTTACAGTGATTACTGTTCAATATTTTATTTTATTGGTTCAATAATTGCTGCATTGATATTTCATATTATTGTTGTTTCAATAATTGTTACTGCACAGTATTTCCCATTATCAGATCAATAATTCATATTATTTGAATAATATTATTAGATAATATTATTGACAATGTCTAGAAAGTTCTGTCTAAGGAGAGGTTTGGTCATCTAATTGCGCGCCAGTAAGGAGAAATCCTTATTGGAAAGCCCCCTCTTTCCTGGGAACGGCCTGGTTGTCATAAATGTGATTCTGTAATATTATTTGTGAATAATTAATTATTGATTCATATGATAAGAAAATATTTATTTTATGTGGATATAAATGAGGGATATATTTTTTTGGTTAAAAATGAAGGAGTTAATGTTGAGGTTTTTATCCATATTTTTGTCGGAATGGAGGTATTAAAAATCAGGATTTTTTGAGATATTTTACGGGGGTTATAATTTTTAATCCGACCGTTGGATCGTGGTAATTTTTGGATATGTTATACATATATAAGTTGAGTATATGCCCACAAATTTTGAACCGTTAAAAATGAACGTATGATTTATTATGAATTTTACAAGATGACTGGTTCAGAAATTGTTGAATTTTCGGAGTTTATCATTTTGATGGAAAATTCTAGAATTGGTGAGCCCCACTTGTGGTTGGTGAAAAAATGTGCTGAATTATATTTCAAATGTGGTGGGTGGGAATAGTAGCAGGTAAAGCCATCAGGTTGCAGGTCAAACCTACCAAAATTTTCCTATAAATAGAGGGCTAAGTTAGAATTGAAAATCACACCAGAAACAAGTTTTCTCTCTTTCTCTCTCTAGATTATTGAGTGTATTTTGTGAGTATTTAGATACTTTGAGAGTTTCTATTCATCAGAGCAAGTTTCTTTCAGCCTTATACCGGTATTCCGACCAGAAGTACTGATATCTTGAGGTAAGGGATATTATTTTCTTCTTAATGATATTATTTTCTTCAATATCATTATGCTGAAATATTGATATGAGTTTTTATCAAATTTGGAACTTTTTGTGTCGGGGTTACTATTTACGTATACGGCACTATTCACGTATACGGTACTATTCACGAATACGGCACTATTCACCGAAAAATAAAATTTTCCCTTTTTGTCCAAGATGTCTATTATGGTTACTATCTTTGATTGTATCCATGTTTTGATCTTTATTTTTGAATTCTGCTTCACAATTTATTATTATGAAATATTATTGATCTTGAATAAACTGTTATACGAATCCCTACTATTTGTCCTTCTGTCTCACTGGATTCGTTCTCTTTAAGATAATTTTTCATCATCCTCAGTCCTAAATGATGATATTACTGAATATCTTTGGCCTGTAGTGCAAAGATGTATGATTACTTGATGAATATCTTTGGCCTGTAGTGCAAAGATGAACAGGTGTTGAGGTGAACATGACCGACAGGTGATACAAATGAATATCTTTGGCCTGTAGTGCAAAGATGAATATTTGGATAAAGATAATTGTTAATTGATGTTACAGGGATAAAATATTGATGATGGACTTTTAAATCTTAGAAGATAGTAGAATTCTTTCTCTACTTGACTCTTCTAATGGTTTGTTGTTTCCGCTGCAGTTGTTGATCTAAAACTTGTTGTCAATTATATTCTATCAGATTTTTCCCTGTTGAAGACTAACGATAATTTGTTTGTATATTATCTTAGTCATAATATTCTTTACTGGGCTAGTTGAGCTCACCCTTTTCCTTTTTGTTCCATTTTTCTTCTCAGGAGGTGAGAACATAGCAGGAACTAGTTGGGGTACGGAGTGATGATTCTAGAAAGATGTTTTAGCAGTCCTCACTATTTCTGTAAAATAGTGTTTGAATAATTGTAACGAGGACTTATTTGAGTGTGGATATTGTCTAAAAGACAATATTTGTATTTAAACTCACAGTATGTGTTGTCGTATTTTGCACGACAATTGTATTATTGAAGTTGTAGTTTGTATTTGGCGATTCAGAATGGGTGTTGTATACCTATTTTGGGGGCGTCACAAGTATCCTCCCAATAGCTTTCCAATGATCAATATTAGGATTGCTTGTATATCTACTAAGTTTAGAAACTGCAAAAGAAATATCTGGTCTAGTACAGTGCATAGCATGCATAAGGCTACCAATAACACTTGTGTATTCTAGCTATGCAATAGCTCTACCATTATTTTCTTTGTGTTTAACTCCATTCTCAAAAGGAGTATGCACCTCCTTAAACTCAAGGTGACTAAAATTAGTTAATATCTTTTCAATATAGTGAGATTAATTTAATATAAAACCTCCACTATGTTTTTTAACTTTGATGCCTAAAATAGTATCCACTTCACCTAAGTCTTTCATCTTAAAGACAGAGGATAAATACTTTTTAGTCTCATTTACTCCAATCATATTTGTACTGATGATCAACATATCATTTACGTACAAATATACTATCACCATATAGCCAGAAGTGGATTTAGAGTATATGCACCTATCTGCACTATTATATTTAAACCCAAAATTTAAAATAGCAGCATCAAATCTCTCGTGCCACTGTTTTGGTGCATGTTTTAGACCATAAAGGGACTTAACTAATTTGCATACTTTAACCTCATTTTCGGGAGCAACAAACCCTTCAGTACTTCCTCATTCAAATTGCCATTCAAATATGTTGTCTTAACATCCATTTGATTAACGTAAAAATCAAACAATGAAGCTAAGGCAAAAAGAATTCGAATGGAAGTAACTCGTGCTACCGGTGCATAAATATCAAAGTAGTCAATATCCTCTACTTGTCTAAAACCTTTTGCAACTAATCTTGCTTTAAAGGCAGAAATAGTATCATTAGTGTTATATTTTGTTCTAAAAATCCATTTGCACCCTATGGGTTTAGAACCTCTAGGTAAATTTGTCAATACCCAAATATTATTTCCCAAGATTGAATCCATTTCATCATTCATAGCTTCCTTCCAAAAGGCATCATCCCTAGAAGCCATAGTTTCTTTAAATGATTTAGGATCAGTCTCAAGACTATATATATAGGGTATTTCATTTACTACGTCGTTATTTTGGTTCCCTTCCACCAAAAATAATAAAAACTGAGAAGAAATAAAATTATCATCTAATTCTTTATCTTTTCTAGCTCTAGTACTCCTTCTAGGTTCACTAGGTTCTCCAACCTTATCATTAGACTTTATAGAACCTCTAGGCTCATCAAGTTTAGGCATATCCACATTCTCAACTTCTTTTGAGAATTTATTTTCAAAAAATTCCACATCCCTTGACTTAGTTATAACATTAGACTCTAAATCAAGAAGTCTGTATGCTTTACTATTTTCAGCATATCCAACAAATATACTTCTAATAGCTCTAGCTCCTAACTTAGTCCTTTTAGGATCAGAAACTCGAAAATAAGCTATACACCCCCACACTTTAAAATAATTTATGCAAGGTCTTCTACTTTTCCATATTTCATAAGGACTAGTTTTATTTACAGTACTAGGAATCCTATTTAAAGTATGAGAAGCAGTTAATAGTGCCTCACCCTATAAATTATTTTACAAACAAGCATGATTTAATATACAATTAATCATATCATGAAATACACAATTTTTTTCTTTATATTAAACCATTTTGTTCATGTGGTGTATATGTTGCACTTGTTTGATGTATAATGTTATTTTCTTTACAAAATGCATCAAAAGACACAATAATCCATGCCTCTATCAGAACGTAAAATTTTAATCTTAATTCTTCTCAAGTTAATTTTCTACTTCTGATTTGTATTTTTTAAATGAGTTAAATTCCTCATCTTTTGTTCTTAACAAATACACATAACAATATCTGCTAGCATCATCTATAAAAGTAATAAAATATCGTTTTCCACCCCTTATCAATATTTCATTTAACTCACAAATATCAGTATGTATTAAATCTAACAATTGTAATTCTCTATGCACATTTGGAAATGGTTTCCTCACAATTTTTTATTTAACACAAAATTTCACATTTCTCAAGTTCAGTATTGCATGCATATTTTTCAAATTCTTTGAATTTATATGTCGCCACAAAGAAATTACACAAGTAATACAAGCAAAAATAGAACTAATTTTATTAATAGATAATTTGTATATCTCATTACAAGCATAACCCTTTCCAACAAAAACACCATTCTTAAAAAGAATGGCTGTGCCGGACTTAACAGAAACTTTAAAACCTTTCTTATCTAAAAGATTAACATAAATTAAAATTTTCTAAATTAAAATTTTCTACTTTTGGACACGTACATCACATTGAGCAAGGTCAACTTCTTCCCGGAGGTGAAGTCAATTTTCAGAGTTACTTTATTATTAACATTTGCCCTTGAACTATTTCCCATCTGAACTTACTGTCCAACAACTTCTTCAAATGTTTTAAACATATCTCGGTTGTTGCAAATATAGACAGTAGCTTCGGAGTGCAACCACCAACCATCAGGCTCACTTGCCATGTTAACCTCAGAAATCATAGTCACATCAAGACTAAGATCAGAACCATGACAGCAAGGTTCTCCTCAACCATGTTAGCAGAGCCGCTCTTGCGTTGTTTACATTCTCTGGCATAGTGTCTCATTTCTCCACAAACATGACACTTACCCTTTCTTTTATTAGAACCTGGTTTTTTATTTTTCTGTCCAGGATGCTTGAACTTATTATTATCTCTTTTAACTCCAGGTTCTTTCCCTTTAAATGATCTTGCCTCCAAATAATTTACACTCGATTGTCCTTGAATCAAATTCTTAGCATCACTTTTTTGGGCCTCCTCCTCAATACGCAGATGCTTCTGAATTTGATCAAGGAAAAGTCCTTTATACATCAACTTTTTAGCAAAATCCTTCCAAGATGGAGGTAATTTTGCAATTATTGCTCTAACTTGACAAGTTTCAGGCAAGATAATTTTAAGAACCCTCAATTTGTTAACAATAACTTGGAGCTCATGCACTTGCTCCAAAATAGGTTTATTGTCAACCATTTTAAAATCAAAATACTTACTAAATATTTTATTTGTATCTTCTTCCTCAGCTTTGTATTTAAATTCCAAAGCCATAACTCCCTTGGTGACTGAATATTGATGTAGAAATCGTAGAGACGATCTAACAAGTGTGTTGAGGATATGTTCACGAGTAAGCTCTTCATTTTCAGTCTTCTTCCTTCTCTGTTTTTTCAGTGCTCCAATTGTATCAATGTTTGGTAGCTGACCTTCTGCTGGTTTGGAATCTTCTGGAATAGACTGAAGGTTAGGGTCCAGTACATACGCTATCTTTAGAACTGTCAGTAGAAATTTCAGTTTGTCTTGCCAAATGCCAACGACTGAAATTGTTTACGTCAAAACGATCAAGCTTGACAAATTCCTGGTTCATGATTTTGAACGATTCTGTATTCATATCTAATAAACAGCTTGAGATTGAAAGAATAAGAAAAATACATAATAATATGAACAGAAATGATTGACACGGGTAATCCATGTGCTTAAGATGTTTATTTCCCCTCACCACTAAGATTTAGGTCACTAATGAATCTCAATATATGTTGCTTTGTAAAGCTTGATTAGAGGAAGAAGATGAAAAATGCTCAGTTACAAAAAAGACTAATCAAAACTGACACTGTGTTTGTAAATGTATTGTCTTGCATGATTTTACCAATTAAAAAGAAAAAAAACTGTTTTAAATGGTCACTTGCACATAGAAACTCGTGATTAATCAAGTTTTAGCCTATGTAAAAGCTTGTGTTTTTTTATTTATTTAGGTTATCAATATCGATGAGATTCTCCTGGTGATGAGTTCGAGAGCACGACAATGTAGAGTGACTAGAGTCTTGGGTGATTATTGAACACGGATAATGAAACTGTACTAAGACCTCTAACTTGCAAGTTGAGCATCTTCTAGTCTTACTCCTACTTCTCCGATTAATACATTAGCTGATTAATACCTTAATATGCAACTTTCCATGAAACCATGTTTTCAGTGTAAAGATATATTCATGCACACTTTGTATACGTAAAGATCTTCTTAGCCTTGACAAAAATATGGTATTCCTTGTTTCTTATTGATTTGCCCTTGCATACTTTTGATATATCTCTGGCATTCTAAGTAACCCAGTTTACACGTTTAGACTTCAGGTATGCAGAAATCAGCTTTTAATATTGGTTGATGTTATTAGAGAAGATGTTATAGGAGCCTTTGAGATATAAAAAGTCTGTCTTTGAGTTAATGTCCTGTTTGACTGTTTCATAATTTTCACTCTGCCTCTTGTCCAATAAACTGAGGATATGTTTGTATAACAAACTATTTTCAAAAGATTACAATCCTATGGACTATAGTCATAACATGAATAATATTATTAGCCACTATATTATCCCTTAGTCATATATTTGTTTATAGGGGGGTTATGCATGGGATAGTTAAAATAAACATTTTGGTCCTAAGGTCATTTAATGAAGGCATATACAATACTAAGGGAAGTTAATTGGCCTTAAATACATTATTAGGACTAAAAGTCGGTAAGTTCAAAGTTAATATCAAAATGATCTACATATGTATTTTTTTGTGGGGTTTGGCCTTTTTACATGGAAACTGTGTTTGTAAATGTATTATAACCTTTTCTTTTCTTCTTTTATGCAATATAGATTCTAGCTAAAATGTTTGTTAATACTAGTCAATTAGCTCCATCTGATGAATCCACAAGTAAAATTGAGATAATTGCTAAAAGAAGACTTGACATCAAAAGTTTGGAAGCACTTTAAGTTTGTATGCAATTATTGCAATCAAGATCTTGTTGGAAAATCCGGAACTATTCATTTGAGAAACCATTTAAAGAGAAAACATAGTGAGTTATTGGATGACTTAGAAATGAGTAGTTTTCTTAGTTCTCCTAAGCTTAAACCTTTTAAGTTTGATCAAGAGAAAAGTAGGTTGGATCTAGCAACAATGATAATTAAGCATAACTACCCTTTGAATACGGTTGAACATGAATGACTAAAAATATATTCTCATGGTTTAAATCCAGAATTTCTTATCTTCTCTCAGAACACAGGAATCCTGAGTATTCATCAAGTAGAAAAGACAAAGTTGTTGAATTTTTTTGATGACATTTCTTGTAAGGTAACTCTCACTACTGACATGGACTTCAGAGCATCAAAACTTTGCATACACATGAACTGCTCTCTATATTGATGATAATTGGGACTTGAAGAAGAAGATACTTGCATATAAATATATTAAATATCCTTACGATGGTGAAACTCTACTTGAGTTTATCTCTGAGTGGAATTCTACTTTCTAAATGCTTGAAGTTGCAATATACATGAGAGAAGCATTGGATCGTTTACCGGTTTAATCATTTGACTCTGTGTCTTGAAAGGTTACATACCCGCTAGATGTGCTGCAGTTGAGCCGGGGAACCGAAAAATGACAGAGGTCAAACTGGTTAAATCAACTGTATTTATGACAAGAAGAGAGTCACATTTACCAGCTAAAATGGTATTTAAATATTTACCAAGTTTACCAATTTTCTTTAAATATTTACCAAGTAAAAATCAATTGATGTATTTACTTATAGCTATATTTTTGTCTTTATCCTTCATTAATCTCTCCTTCTGTCTCTCTTAATTTAAGTTCATCAGTTTCATCTTTTCTTATTCCTCATTTCATTGAAATTGAATTTTGGTGTTTTTCTTGCAACATAAAGTTTACAGGCCCAACCTTGATTTTCTTGAAGAAAATGATGATGAAGTGGACTTAACACGACACACTTTATTCATTCTAGTTTGTTGTTATTCTTTCAATTTTCTTATGTTATTTAATAAATATTGTAAGTACCATGACCATTGGGAGACTAATATACAATAATAAATTTTGTAGTCATCGTGACTCGAACATTATCTATTTATATGTGGAGTATTGATTTTATTAGCTCTTTATGTATTAGTTTATCAATTAGTTTGTTATTTATATTTACTTGAAATATTAAATTTAATATTTCGTATAGAGATTAGGAATAATAATAAATATGAAATCATTAATTTGAAAATCAATTATAATTTGCAATGAATTTAATTTTGATTATTTATTAATTAATTTTTTATTTACAAATTTATAATTTGCGAAGGATTTTACTTGAGAAATGGACATTAATGAAGATTATTTTCCTTACTAAAATTTTTTCTAGTTAATTAGTTAGTCATCAATGTAGGAATTTCTCTCATTAAATTGAAGAAAGATTCTCAATTTATAGTTGGTGAAGGAAAATCTTATCTCTTTAGATAAATTTGTTTGTTACAATATATTACTTGTCAAGGAATAAAGTTATTCACAAATGTTAAATAGTCATTCTTAAAATATTATTCGTGAATGAAACTACCTTTTCACTAAATAACAATATTCAATTACCAAATATAATTTATGAATAAAAAGTTATTTACAATATATCATTCACAAAAAAATTTAGTTACTACTTAGCGAAAGATACCCTATTGCGATGAATTCTAATGCGAGCAATCATGTGAAGAAAATATTTTTCCGCAATAAATTTCTTGTGAGTGATATATTACGTCTTGTAAAGGATTTGTCTTTTACCAGATGCCCTTTTTGGTGTAATGTTGTTCGATTTATATAATGACAAATACGCGTAAGTGCACACGGTCAATCAAGTAATAAAGAAGTAAGAAGAGTATCGAACCCACATGGAACAATTACTAACAATTAATCTAATTAACAAGTTTTTATCAATTTAACCCACTTAAACAGTCACTCCAGTTGATTTGTGAAAGTTGATTAAAACAAAGTAATTAAGAACTAATTAAACTGACAAATATTGATTACCAGATGATTAAAGCATAGGAATACAATTTCTCCAATTGCTTTGCAATAATCTCTTTATCTTATTCCCATTTATTTAATCCAATGAGTTGCTAACTAGGATTGTTTATCAATTTACTAACATCTTTCAATGATTAATAAAAAAAACCCTATTTCAGTTATTGTGCTACTTTCGTGCAAGACACTTAACAGATTCATTAAGCACAAACTCCTAACGAAGTTACGCATGACATATAAGTACTTCTGTCTCATACACTGTTAATGTTAACAAACAATTATTTAATCAAGCACAAAATATAATAATCAATTCAATAAGATCAATAAGTGAGAATAAATATAATTGAATTATTGTGACGCCCCCAAAATAGGTCCATACAACCCATTTTGAGTCGCCAAATACATTGTACAGAATTCAAATACAAACTTAATTTACACAATTATTAATTCTCGTGCTGAATATGTAAGACCCCAATTTTATGAATAAAGATTTAATTTTCTCTAAATGTTATTCTGAATAAGAAGGTATGGATTCGATATAATGTTATAGTTGTGGGTAATATTTATAAATTTTGCAAAGTAATCAAGTTATCATAAAATATTCGTTTGGTCGGGGAATATTCGTTTTATCAGGGAATACCTGTACGACGACACAATCATTGGTGGACCCCACAATGAAATTACAGTCGGATATAGAAAGAGACAGAAATAACCTTTTTATAAAAATAACAACAAAACTTTTACCGTTAACTGTTGAAATACTTGGTGATAAAAGTACAGTAATATGCGTGGTTGCACAGTAGCACACGATATTGTACAATATCTCTTATTATTGACTCTTACGTGAGAAGTTGCTCAGTTTTATTCAATAATTACCACATTAGTTGTTGCATAATATCTCATATTATTGATTCAATTATTGTCATAATATCATCTGCACAATATTTTATATTATTAAATCAATAATTGAGACTGCAAAGTTATTCATATTATTATTTACATTATTGACAATGTCTAGAAAGTTTTATCGAGAAAAGGAGTTAGGTCATCTAATTGCGTGCCAATAAGAAGAAGTCCTTATCGAAAAGCCCCCTCATTCTTGGGAATGATCTGGTTGTTAATATTGTGAGTTATAATATTAATGATGAATAATTGTTGAAAGATTAAAAATGTGTTTAGTCAAGTGATTTGCGATAAATAAAAGGGGTTGGTCATGAAGTATTTATTATAAATTTGGCTTATTACATGGACCCCCACTTACTCATTTTTCAAAATCGTCAGTAGAAAGTTATCTCAGTTTTTATTTTATATTGTATAATACTGTATAGTGCTGCATAGTAAAAATCACGTGAATTCAACTAATTCAGTCTCCCGTGAATTCCTTACTATCCACCCGTGATTTTTTCTAAATAGTACCTTGCCATTCTTCTATAAATAGGATGCTTAGTTTAGAAATAAAAATCACACCAGAATCAGAGAATTCTGTTACGAATAAGCATGTGAATGATATTTCTATTTATATTTGATTGGATTATTATATAAATGAATGAATATGCAAGTATGCTTGCATTAAGAAAAGCAGTAAAATCATTTGATAGATAATAAGAACATATATACAAGGACTTGGAATGAATTGATCAAATATGTTAGGTTGATCCTACATAACCAAAACAGCTTTGTAAAGTCCTTAATTAAAAAGAAATGATGTACAAGGACTATAAATATAGAAAGATCAAGCTTGTTAGGTTGATCTTATAATGTAATAGATAGGCATGTCTGATCGTCGAGCACTGCACCAGAAATCGTAGTCTGCCAGGAGAGTCAAGGAAAACTCGAGAACTATCAAGGCAGAATCGTAGTCTGCAAGATAGTAGATCTAAGAGTTCGTAGACTGCCAGGAGAGACGAGGAAGGATCGTAGTGTGTCGAGAAGAACTTCCTCAGAGCCGTAGTCTGCTGAGGAAGTCATGTTCAGAATCGTAGAGACAGCCTGTCTAAGAGCCGACCGAGCATCTGCCAAAGCCAAGTCAAGAATCGTAGACAACACTTGAAGTCGTAGTAGAGTCTACTGATCATATCAGAGGCAGAAATCGTAGTCGAGCCAGATCAGATGAAGACATCAAGCTTAAAGACAAAAATCATAGAGTGTCAAGATCTGATCTCGGAGTCGTAGTGTCTGCAGAACCAAAGCTAAATCGTAGAGTGCAGAACTAAAGTTTCAATAGAGGTGCTCACAACGCCAAGGCAGAATCGCAGAGTAAACACGATTCTCAACAAATGAGCACACCCAGAATATCCAAAGTATGAAGCCTCTGGTCTAAGTTGCAAAGATACATTCCACCTGAAGGAAACCAGAGAGCACTCAACGAATTGCATGCAAGCTAATAGAAGACCTAAGCACCAACTCAATCAACATCTAAACTGAGTTGTGAAGCCATTCAAGATGAAGTCTTCCACAAGTTGATCAGAAGAAGACTTCAGTAAAAGTGACTGACTAAGGAAAGTCAGTAAGTACAGTAGCTGTCAAAGAGAACAAAAGACAACGATCTTGGGGTTAACCAGGATCTTAGTGTAAGACCCCGAATTTTATGAAATAAAAGTATTCAATTTTTCTTATAATTACTATTCAGTAAATGGTTAAATTGATAAAAGTTAAAATTAAAGGTGATATATGATTTTTTTCAAAATATGCAAGTGGTTATAAAATATTAATTATTGTTGGAGAATATTCGTTTGGTCGTGGAATATTCTTTTTGTCGGGAAATATTCGTACGACGGCGCATCCATTTGTGGGCCCCATAACAGAATAACTGTCAGATGAAGAAAACAACAAATTTGAGTTTTTATAAATAACGGCGTAATTGTTACCGTTAACACTATTAGAATACCCGGTGGTTAAAATACAGTAATACGCGTGGTTGCACAGCAGCACACGGTTTTGCACAATATTTTTGAATTATTGATCCTTACGTAAGAAGGCACTACTCAATAATTGTTACAGTAATTACTGTTCAATATTTTATTTTATTAGTTCAATAATTGCTGCGTTGATATTTTATATTATTGTTGATTCAATAATTGTCACTGTACAATATCTCCATTATCATATTAATAATTCATATTATTTGAATAATATTATTAGATAACATTATTGGCAATGTCTAGAAAGTTCTGTCTAAGGAGAGGTTTGGTCATCTAATTACGCGCCAGTAAGGAGAAATCCTTATCGGAAAACCCCCTCTTTCCTGGGAATGGTCTGGTTGTCATAAATGTGATTCTGTAATATTATTTGTGAATAATTAATTATTGATTCATATGATAAGGAAATATTTATTTTATGTAGATATAAATGAGGGATATATTTTTGTGGTTAAAAATAAAGGAGTTAATGTTGAGGTTTTTATCAGTATTTTTGTCGGAATGGAGGTATTAAAAATTAGGGTTTTTAAGATATTTTGCGGGGGTTATAATTTTTTATCCGACCGTTGGATCGTTGTAATTTTTGGATATGTTATACATATATAAGTTTAGTATATGTTCACAAATTTTGAACCGTTAAAAATGAACGTATGATTTGTTATGAATTTTACGAGATGACTGGTTCAGAAATTGTTGAATTTTCGGAGTTAATCATTTTGGTGAAAAATTCTAGAATTGGTGGGCCCCACTCTTGATTGGTGAAGAAATGTGCTGAGATTTTTATTCAAATATGGTGGGTGGAAATAGTAGCAGGTAAAGCCATCAGGTTGCAGGTTAAGTCTGCTTCGGCGTGCTAACATTTTCCTATAAATAGAGGACTAAGTTAGAATTAAAAATCACACCAGAAACATAAGCTTTCTCTCTTTCTCTCTCTATATTATGAAGCATATTTTGTGAGTATTTAGATACTTTGAGAGTTGCTATTCAGTGCAAGTTTACTTCGACTTTGCATTCTAGTCAGAAATACCGCACTTTTGAGGTAAGGGATAGTAAGGGTTGTTATGTTTTTTAGTTTCGTAATTTTTCTGACATTCAAAAATTCTGAAAAAATTTGAAATGATATTTTGATGAGTTTTACCGATTGTGTCCAAAAATGGTGATTTTTGGATTTATAGATTAAGAGTTATGAATTTTATGAGAAAAAACTATTTTAAAAGTAACCGCTTATAACTCCTTGTGTTTAACTCCAAAATTGATAAAAATTTTATTGGAAGTATATCTATATAATATCAGTATACTCTGTGAGTTATGGAATTTTCGGATAAAACTACAATTTATGATAAATGTCTAAATATTCGGCGATTTTGGCCATATGAAAAGTAGTAAATGAATTTTAAAAATTCTGAGAAAAATATATGTTCAATATGGGACTATATTCTGCTAAATCCCAGAAAAAAAATATTTTTAGAACTGATTTGGTATTTTTCATGAAAATGGTCTAGTTATGAGTAAATGAATTAAATATGTTTTGTGAAGTAAGAAAATTAGAAAATAGGATTTTATGGCTTGAGAATCCTATATGAGGTATATGCAGATTTTTGATGAGGGTTTTGGTTATTGGTGATGAAATCTTAAGAGTTTGGCATTTTATGATGATTAAATGTATTATTTAATAAAGTGTAAACAATTAAAATAAATTATTTATAAGTTTAAGAAATGGTATTCTTTCAATATCATTATACCGAAATATTGGTATGGATTTTATTATGGAATTTCTACCTTTTTGAGTCGGGATTACTATTCGCGAGTTACTATTCACGAATTACTATTTATGAGTTACTATTCACGTGTTACTATTCACGGGTACTATTCACGACAAAATTAGTTTCTTTTTCTGACCAAATTATAGTTAATTTATGAATATTACTCTCGAGAATAAATTTATATGTTGATTATATTGATTTTATTATCATATATAACATTTTTATAACCCTAATGATGATATTTTTCTTTGACTTGAGTGTAAAGATGGGTAGATTTTTGGTATAATCATGACTATGGGTTCTCTTTAGCCAGTAGTGCAAAGATGATCTGTTGTTGAATATCTTTGGCCTGTAGTGCAAATATGACCTGTTGTTGAATATCTTTGGCCTGTAGTGCAAAGATGAATTGTTGATGAATATCTTTGGTCTGTAGTGCAAAAATGAAATGTTGATGAATATCTTTGGCCAGTAGTGCAAAGATGAACAGGTATTGAGATGAACATGACCAACTAGTGATACAAATGAATATCTTTGGCCATAGTGCAAAGATGAAGTTATTAGTATGATTATGAACATGAACTGTGATTTGGTGTAACCATGACCTTTGATGTTTCAGGTAAAGACATGTGTTAAAAATATTCTTCGTCTTGGGTGCGAAGAAAAAATTTAGAATCACAATTATGATTATGAGTTATTCATATGATTGTGGAAAGGAACTGTTGAGTGATGTTACAGGGATAAAACATTGTTGGTGGATTTTTAACATGGAGAAGATAATAGACTTTATAGTCTATTTGACTCTTCTAATGGATTGCTCGTTCCGCTGTAACTATGGTTGAAATTTTTATCATCTACCATATGCTCTAAATCTCTGATTTATTACTGATGAAGACTATTAATAATTTATTTATCTTTAGTCGTGATATTCTTACTGGGCTAGTTGTGCTCACCCTTCTGTTTCACAATTCCTTTCAGGTAAGAAGAATGTAGCTGGGTCGAGCGGGGGTAACAAGGGAATAGAACGGTGGTCATCATTTAGTAGTTATATTTGGTGAAGAAAATAAGGTGAGGCGAACCCAACGTTGGAAGGGTGTTTTGTCACTATCATACAAGATGTCTAATGACATACAATCTCGTGTCATCATAAGACAAGGTTGTGCTCATCCACTTGCTGAGTATCTTTACGAGCACTACCTATATAATCTTGGTGTTTGTTTGAAGTATAATTCTCAATTAGAGACAGTGGAGATAATGATAAGTCAAGAGAAGACTCACCATTGGGAAGAATATGATAGTAATCTTCTCGTTTTTCATTGGGGTATATTGGGTTAATCAAGGATAATTCTGTGGCCATATGATATCTATCACAACCTAGAAGCATGGCCTCCCATGTACCAAGGTTTCCTTGAGCACTTCCCAAAGATTCTAATTTCTAAAATAGTATTTGACTATACCTTTATGTAAGGTGCCACTGTGAGGTGCTGTCCACGGTTGGGACATGTGTCACATTTGGTATATATTTGTATCCAAACTCACAGCATATGTATTATTGTATTTTGCACGACAATTGTTGTAATAAAGTTGTAGTTATTTTCTGTACCATGTATTTGGCGACTCCGAATAGGTTGGATGGAATGGACCTGTTTTGGGGACGTTACATTTTGGTATCAGAGCTTAGGGATATGGTCTCTGGCGGAGATCGGGAAATATAACTAGGAGGGGAGAGATGAGTAAATTTTTCGCTAGTGTGTCCTACCTACGCTTATTTGTTGGTCAGTCATAATATCGGGATATTATGTGATATGTTAATTTGTTCAATTAACCCTTGTTTTGAAGATGTATTCTAGAATGATATCTGAAATATAGGAGATGAGCAATGGAAAAATCATGATGACAGGGAAGATGGAATCTGAAATGAAAGGAAGGTATTCTCAACTCTTTGAATTACCAAGTACGTAAATTTTGGGGACTAAATTTCATAAGGAGGGGATATTGTAAGACCCCGAATTTTATGAAATAAAAGTATTCAATTTTTCTTATAATTATTATTCAGTAAATGGTTAAATTGATAAAAGTTAAAGTTAAGGGTGATATATGATTTTTTTCAAAATATGCAAGTGGTTATAAAATATTCATTGTTGTCGGGAAATATTCGTTTGGTCGTGAAATATTCTTTTTGTCGGGGAATATTCGTACGACGGCGCAGCCATTTGTGGGCCCCATAACAGAATAACTGTCGGATGAAGAAAACGACAAATTTGAGTTTTTATAAATAACGGCGTAATTGTTACCGTTAACACTGTTGGAATACCCGGTGGTTAAAATATAGTAATACGCGTGGTTGCACAGCAGCACACGGTTTTGCACAATATTTTTGAATTATTGATCCTTACGTAAGAAGGCACTACTCAATAATTGTTACAGTAATTACTGTTCAATATTTTATTTTATTGGTTCAATAATTGCTGCGTTGATATTTTATATTATTGTTGATTCAATAATTGTCACTGTACAATATGTCCATTATCAGATCAATAATTCATATTATTTGAATAATATTATTAGATAACATTATTGGCAATGTCTAGAAAGTTCTCTCTAAGGAGAGGTTTGGTCATTTAATTGCACGCCAGTAAGGAGAAATTCTTATCGGAAAGCCCTCTCTTTCCTGGGAACGGCCTGGTTGTCATAAATGTGATTCCGTAATATTATTTGTGAATAATTAATTATTGATTTATATGATAAGGAAATATTTATTTTATGTGGATATAAATGAGGGATATATTTTTGTAGTTAAAAATGAAAGAGTTAATGTTGAGGTTTTTATCAGTATTTTTATCGGAATGGAGGTATTAAAAATCAGGATTTTTGAGATATTTTACGGGGGTTATAATTTTTAATCCGACCGTTGGATCGTTGTAATTTTTGGATATGTTATACATATATAAGTTGAGTATATGTCCACAAATTTTGAACCGTTAAAAATAAACGTATGATTTGTTATGAATTTTACGAGATGACTGGTTCAGAAATTGTTGAATTTTCAGAATTAATCATTTTGGTGGAAAATTCTAGAATTGGTGGGCCCCACTCTTGGTTGGTGAAGAAATGTGCTGAGATTTTTATTCAAATGTGGTGGGTGGGAATAGTAACAGGTAAAGCCATCAGGTTGTAGGTTAAGTCTGCTTCGGCGTGCTAACATTTTCCTATAAATAGAGGGCTAAGTTAGAATTAAAAATCACACCAGAAACATAAGCTTTCTCTCTTTCTCTCTCTATATTATGAAGCATATTTTGTAAGTATTTAGATACTTTGAGAGTTGCTATTCAGTGCAAGTTTCATTCGGCTTTGCATTCCAGTCAAAAATACCGCACTTTTGAGGTAAGGAATAGTAAGGGATAGTAAGGGATAGTAAGGGTTGTTATGTTTTTCAGTTTCATAATTTTTCTGACCTTCAAAAATTCTAGAAAAATTTGAAATGATGTTTTGATGAGTTTTACTGATTGTGTCCAAAAATGGTGATTTTTGTATGTATAGATTAAGAGTTATGAATTTTATGAGAAAAGACAATTTTAAAATTAACCGCTTATAACTCCTTGTGAATAACTCCAAAATTGATGAAATTTTTATTGAAAGTATTTCTATATAATATTAGTATACTCTGTGAGTTTTGGAATTTTTGGATAAAAGTACAATTTATGATAAATATCTAAATATTCGGCGGTTTTGGCCATATGAAAAGTAGTAAATGAATTTTAAAAATTCTGAGAAAAATATATATTCAATATGGGACTATATTCTGCTAAATTTCAGAAAAGAAATATTTTTGGAATTGATTTGGTATTTTTCATGAAAATGGTCTAGTTATGAGTAAATGAATTAAATATGTTTTGTGAAGTAAGAAAATTAGAAAATAGGATTTTATGTCTTGAGAATCCTATATGAGGTATATGCAGATTTTTGATGAGGGTTTTGATTATTGGTGATGAAATTTTAAGAGTTTGACATTTTATGATGATTAAATATATTATTTAATAAAGTGTAAACAATTAAAATAAATTATTTATAAATTTAATAAATGTTATTTTTTTAATATCATTATACCGAAATATTGGTATGGATTTTATTGTGGAATTCTACCTTTTTGAGTCGGGGTTACTATTCGCGAGTTACTATTCACGAGTTATTATTTATGAGTTACTATTCACGAGTTACTATTCACGGGTACTATTCACGACAAAATTGGTTTCTTTTTCTGACTAAATTATAGTTGATTTATGAATATTACTCTCGAGATTAAATCTATATGTTGATTATATTGTATTTATTATCATATATAATATTTTTATAACCCTAATGATGATATTTCTCTTTGACTTGAGTGTAAAGATGGGTAGATTTTTGGTATGATCATGACTATGGGTTTCCTTTGGCCAGTAGTATAAAGATGACCTGTTGTTGAATATCTTTGGCCTGTAGTGCAAAGATGAATTGTTGATGAATATCATTGGCCTGTAGTGCAAAGATGAAATATTGATGAATATCTTTGGCTAGTAGTGCAAAGATGAACAGGTGTTGAGATGAACATGACCAACTGGTGATACAAATGAATATCTTTGGCCATAGTGCAAAGATGAAGCTATTAGTATGATTATGAACATGAACTGTGATTTGGTGTAACCATGACCTTTGATGTTTCAGGTAAAGACATGTGTTGAAAATATTCTTCGTCCTGGGTGCGAAGAAAAAATTTAGAATCACAATTATGATTATGAGTTATTCATATGATTGTGGAAAGGAACTGTTGAGTGATGTTACAGGGATAAAACATTGTTGGTAGATTTTTAACATGGAGAAGATAATAGACTTTATAGTCTATTTGACTCTTTTAATAGATAGCTCGTTCCGCTGCAATTATGGTTGAAATTTTTATCATCTACCATATGTTCTAAATCTCTGATTTATTACTGATGAAGACTATTGATAATTTATTTATCTTTAGTCATGATATTCTTTACTGGGCTAGTTGTGCTTACCCTTCTGTTTCACAATTCTTTTCAGGTAATAAGAGTGTAGCTGGGTCGAGCGGGGGTAACAAGAGAATAGAACGGTGGTCATCATTTAGTAGTTATATTTGGTGAAGAAAATAGGGTGAGGCGAACCCAACGTTGGAAGGGGGGTTTCTCACTATCATACAAGATGTCTAATGACATACAACCTCATGTCATCATAAGACAGGGTTGTGCTCATTCACTTGCTGAGTAACTTTACGAGCACTACCTATATAATCTTGGTGTTTGTTTGAAGTTTAATTCTCAATTAGAGACAGTGGATATAATGATAAGTCAAGAGAAGACTCACCATTGGGAAGAATATGATAGTAATCTTCTCGTTTTTCTTTGGGGTATATTGGGTCAACCAAGGATAATTCTGTGGCCATATGATATCTATCACAACCTAGAAGTATGGCCTCCCATGTACCAAGGTTTCCTTGAGCACTTCCCAAAGATTCTAATTTCTAAAACAGTCTTTGACTATATTTTTATGTAAGGTGCCACTATGAGGTGCTGTCCACGGTTGGGACATGTGTCACATTTGGTATATATTTGTATCCAAACTCACATCATATGTATTGTTGTATTTTGCACGACAATTGTTGTAATAAAGTTGTAGTTATTTTCTGTACCATGTATTTGGCGACTCAGAATAGGTTGGATGGAATGGACCTGTTTTGGGGACGTTACATTTTGGTATCAGAGCTTAGGGATATGGTCTCTGGCGGAGATCGGGAAATATAACTAGGAGGGGAGAGATGAATAAATTCTTCGCTAGTGTGTCCTACCTACGCTTATCTGTTGGTCAGTCATAATATCGGGATATTATGTGATATATTAATTTGTTCAATTAACCCTTGTTTTGAAGCTGTATTCTAGAATAATATCTGAAATACAGGAGATGAGCAATGGAGAAATCATGATGACAGGGAAGATGAAATCTGAAATGAAAGCAAGGTATTCTCAACTCTTTGAATTACCAGGTACGTAAATTTCGGGGACGAAATTTCATAAGGAAGGGAGATTGTAAGACCCTGAATTTTATGAAATAAAAGTATTCAATTTTTCTTATAATTACTATTTAGTAAATGGTTAAATTGAAAAAAGTTAAAGTTAAGGGTGATATATGATTTTTTTTCAAAATATGCAAGTAGTTATAAAATATTCATTATTGTCGGGAAATATTCGTTTGGTCGTGAAATATTCTTTCTGTCGGGGAATATTCGTACGACGGTGCAGCCATTTATGGGCCCCATAACAGAATAACTGTCGGATGAAGAAAATGACAAATTTGAGTTTTTATAAATAACGGCGTAATTGTTACCGTTAATACTGTTGGAATACCCGGTGGTTAAAATACAGTAATACACGTGGTTGCACAGTAGCACACGGTTTTGTACAATATTTTTAAATTATTGATCCTTACGTAAGAAGTCACTACTCAATAATTGTTACAGTAATTACTGTTCAATATTTTATTTTATTGGTTCAATAATTGCTACGTTGATATTTTATATTATTATTGATTCAATAATTGTCATTGTACAATATCTCCATTATTAGATCAATAATTCATATTATTTGAATAATATTATTAGATAGCATTATTGGCAATGTCTAAAAAGTTCTGTCTAAGGAGAGGTTTGGTCATCTAATTGCGCGCCAGTAAGGAGAAATCCTTATCGGAAAGCCCCCTCTTTCCTAGGAACGGTCTGGTTGTCATAAATGTGATTCCGTAATATTATTTGTGAATAATTAATTATTGATTTATATGATAAGGAAATATTTATTTTATGTGGATATAAATGAGGGATATATTTTTGTGGTTAAAAATGAAGGAGTTAATGTTGAGATTTTTATCAGTATTTTTTTCGGAATGGAGGTATTAAAAATCAGAATTTTTGAGATATTTTACGGGGGTTATAATTTTTAATCCGACCGTTGGATCGTTGTAATTTTTGGATATGTTATACATATATAAGTTGAGTATATGTCCACAATTTTTGAACCGTTAAAAATAAACGTATGATTTGTTATGAATTTTACGAGATGACTGATTCAGAAATTGTTGAATTTTCGGAGTTAATCATTTTGGTAAAAAATTCTAGAATTGGTGGGCTCCACTCTTGGTTGGTGAAGAAATGTGCTGAGATTTTTATTCAAATATGGTGGGTGGGAATAGTAGCAGCTAAAGCCATCAGCTTGCAGGTTAAGTCTGCTTCGGCGTGCTAACATTTTCCTATAAATAGAGGGCTAAGTTAGAATTAAAAATCACACCAGAAACATAAGCTTTCTCTCTTTCTCTCTCTATATTATGAAACATATTTTGTGAGTATTTAGATACTATGAGAGTTGCTATTCAGTGCAAGTTTCCTTCGGCTTTGCATTCCAGTCAGAAATACCGCACTTTTGAGGTAAGGGATAGTAAGGGTTGTTATGTTTTTCAGTTTCGTAATTTTTTTGACCTTCAAAAATTCTGGAAAAATTTGAAATGATATTTTGATGAGTTTTACTGATTGTGTCCAAAAATGGTAATTTTTGGTTGTATAGATTAAGAGTTATGAATTTTATGAGAAAAGACTATTTTAAATGTAACCGCTTATAACTCCTTGTGGTTAACTCCAAAATTGATGAAATTTTTATTGGAAGTATATCTATATAATATCAGTATACTCTGTGAGTTTAGGAATTTTTGGATAAAAGTACAATTTATGATAAATATCTAAATATTCGGCGGTTTTGGCCATATGAAAAGTAGTAAATGAATTTTAAAAATTCTGAGAAAAATATATGTTCAATATGGGACTATATTCTGCTAAATTCCAGAAAAAAAATATTTTTGGAACTGATTTGGTATTTTTTATGAAAATAGTCTAGTTATGAGTAAATGAATTAAATATGTTTTGTGAAGTAAGAAAATTAGAAAATAGGATTTTATGGCTTGAGAATCCTATATGAGGTATATGCAGATTTTTGATGAGGGTTTTGGTTATTGGTGATGAAATCTTAAGAGTTTGACATTTTATTATGATTAAATGTATTATTTAATAAAGTGTAAACAATTAAAATAAATTATTTATAAGTTTAAGAAATGTTATTCTTTCAATATCATTATACCGAAATATTGATATAGATTTTATTGTGGAATTTCTACCTTTTTGAGTCGGGGTTACTATTTGCGAGTTACTATTCACGAGTTACTATTTATGAGTTACTATTCACGAGTTACTATTCACGGGTACTATTCACGACAAAATTAGTTTCTTTTTCTGACCAAATTATAGTTGATTTATGAATATTACTCTCGAGATTAAATCTATATGTTGATTATATTGATTTTTTATCATATATAACATTTTTATAGCCCTAATGATGATATTTCTCTTTGACTTGAGTGTAAAGATGGATAGATTTTTGGTATAATCATGACTATGGGTTCTCTTTGGCCAGTAGTGCAAAGATGACCTATTGTTGAATATCTTTGGCCTGTAGTGCAAAGATGACCTGTTGTTGAATATCTTTGGCCTGTAGTGCAAAGATGAATTGTTGATGAATTTCTTTGGCCTGTAGTGCAAAGATGAAATGTTGATGAATATCTTTGGCCAGTAGTGCAAAGATGAACATGTGTTGAGATGAACATGACCAACTGGTGATACAAATGAATATCTTTGGCCATAGTGCAAAGATGAAGTTATTAGTATGATTATGAACATGAACTGTGATTTGGTGTAACCATGACCTTTGATGTTTCAGGTAAAGACAGGTGTTGAAAATATTCTTCGTCCTGGGTGTGAAGAAAAAATTTAGAATCACAATTATGATTATGAGTTATTCATATGATTGTGGAAAGGAACTGTTGAGTGATGTTACAGGGATAAAACATTGTTGGTGGATTTTTAACATGGAGAAGATAATAGACTTTATAGTCTATTTGACTCTTCTAATGGATTGCTCGTTCCGCTGCGACTATGGTTGAAATTTTTATCATCTACCATATGTTCTAAATCTCTGATTTATTACTGATGAAGACTATTGATAATTTATTTATCTTTAGTCATGATATCTTTACTGGGCTAGTTGTGCTCACCCTTTTGTTTCACAATTCCTTTCAGGTAATAAGAGTGTAGTTGGGTCGAGCGGGGGTAACAAGGGAATAGAACGGTGGTCATCATTTAGTAGTTATATTTGGTAAAGAAAATAGGGTGAGGCGAACCCAACGTTGGAAGGGTGTTTTGTCACTATCATACAAGATGTCTAATGACATACAACCTCGTGTCATCATAAGACAGGGTTGTGCTCATCCCCTTGCTGAGTATCTTTACGAGCACTATCTATATAATCTTGGTATTTGTTTGAAGTATAATTCTCAATTAGAGACAGTGGAGATAATGATAAGTCAAGAGAAGACTCACCATTGGGAAGAATATGATAGTAATCTTCTCGTTTTTCTTTGGGGTATATTGGGTCAACCAAGGATAATTCTGTGGCCATATGATATCTATCACAACCTAGAAGCATGGCCTCCCATGTACCAAGGTTTCCTTGAGCACTTCCCAAAGATTCTAATTTCTAAAACAGTCTTTGACTATACCTTTATGTAAGGTGCCACTGTGAGGTGTTGTCCACGGTTGGGACATGTGTCACATTTGGTATATATTTGTATCCAAACTCACAGCATATGTGTTGTTGTATTTTGCACGACAATTGTTGTAATAAAGTTGTAGTTATTTTCTGTACCATGTATTTGGCGACTCAGAATAGGTTAGATAGAATGGACCTGTTTTGGGGTCGTTACACGTAGTGTTTCCCAAACAAAGTAGGAACTGATGCAGTTTACACAGAAATTCTGACCAACCTATACAAAACAGACAAAGAAGATGAAGCATGGGTCAGACCATTGATGATAGGTGAACGGGAGATCACAAGGAGAAAGAGACTGAGTATGTCTAATCTAATAAGTCTTGAAGTAGAGGAGGGCTAGAATAATCAGACAAGTTGTCAGTACCTAATGTAAGTAAAGGCAAATAGAGTGATGAAGCACTGCACAAGAGAAGGAAGAGGTGTTCTAAATTGAAGATCCAATAAACACTTCTTCAGGATCGTAGTGTTGTCTCAACTTGTCAATGAGTAACATTCAACAAGACACACTACGATTAGGTCCAAGAACATCTGCATCAGAATCGAAGAGTTCGGTCATCTAAAGATTGAAGCATTGACAACGGTTCAATATGAAGACTGATATTCGAACATTGCTAGTTGAGAGCATCAATGCAAAAAGGACAACTTCTGATGTTCTAATCGAGGAATCAGAAAGGAAAAATAAATTTGACTACCTACCTGACACATCAAAGTGACATCTCTTACGGGGTAGGTGAAATAGTAGACTGCAGTGTCAGAAAAGAGAAAAATGGGATGTCATGTCACATCTACAGTCTGCATCAAATAACTCGAGATCTGCGAAGCAATTCAAATTGCTCCCAACGGCTATATACCAACGGGAAGGTTGTGAAGGAGTAAAAATCAGCTAGAGCTTCAAAGATCAAGAGTTACTGGAGTTACAGAATCGTTGAGTTGTTGGAATGCTATATTGTTGACTCTACGAGTTCCACAAGAGCAAAACAGAACAAGTCTCAGTGACAGTGAGACTACGAAGGTGGAAATGAAGTAGATTTGAAGAAGGACTTGAACAGACTAAAAGCTTCACTCAATAAGGATGAGAATGCCACTAAAGATGGCAGCTAAGCTGAGAGCCGAGAAGGCCAAGAAGATAGCATTAAGAAAAGTGGCAGAGCACAAAGAAGATCCAGAGAGCCACTCTACGAATCACCATGAACAAAAAGCTGAAACAGAACAGATGTAGAACCATGTCTGTAAACCATTCAAGAAGGGTTCAGGGAATGCTAAGTGCCAGACGAAGACTAATAAAAGCTCAAACACTTAGCAAACCTAAATGGTGATGGTGCACAGCTGACATCGGATGAAGATGAGCAGAACAGAATGAAGATCAGCCGCACCAGAGAAGATATGGTCCAGACTCTATGCAGAATGAAAAGAAGACCACACCAAGCTGCTAAGTACTAAAGATGTTCACGCTTCAAGACATCTTAGTCGCAAGCCACCAACAAAAACTACAACAACAACAAGTAGCCAGGGCCTGAGAGGTTCTTGTCTAGAGGGACTAAATGAAGTTCCAAGCCTGCTGGGCTTGAAGAGTTCCTAGGGAACTAGAGGAGTTCCAAGCCTGCTGGGCTTGAAGAGTTCCTAGGGAACTAGAGGAGTTCCAAGCCTGCTGGGCTTGAAGAGTTCTTAGTGAACTGAAGTTCCAAGGCTACTGGCCTTGAAGGAATCTTAGTGATTCATGGCGTTTCCCTTCCTTAGTGGAATTCCTTCTCATTAAAGCAGAAGAGTGGATTAGGAGCTTGAGTTTCCGAATCACTTAAAATCCCTTGTGTCTTTTACATTCAGTCATTTACTTTCTGTCATTTACATTATGTACCTAACTGCTATAAATGCTATGTATGTATTAACTACTTACAACTTAACTAACTCAAAAGAAATGTATGTATGTTTATGATATATCAATGAAGGGGATCTTTTATTTATTCCACTGTGCTTGAAAAGATTCTTATGTTTGTCATATATTAATTCATTAGCAATACAAAATAAAAGAGAAAAGTATTTGAAAGTAAAAAGGATCTATTCAACCCCCCCTTCTAGATCTATTGTGTGCCTACTAGGAACTAACAATTGGTATCAGAGCAGGTTCTCATGCTATATTCAAAAGCTAATCGCTTTGAGTCTGATCCTAGGCACAAACATTATTCTAAACTTAGTTTAGTAGTAAATCACATGTAAATGCAGATGAGCTGACACGTTGGAAATATTGTGTACAAGTAAATGTGTATATACACCTGAAGCTGCTCAGATTGGTCCATGTTATTAAATACCATAGCAACAAGACCAATCCTTGTCCACAGTCAATCTTGTAGTCTGAAGACCAGAGATGAGAGGTCAAGAGGCATCAACAGCAAATAGTCAAGCATCCACCAGTCTGAAAGATGAAAGGCCATATATGGTAAGAAATACTTATGCAGAGGAGAAAGAATAATTTCTCAAATATGTGCTTGGCTAACCAGCAGCTGGATGTGAACCTTGAGGTTCAAGGCTGTCAAAGAATCAAGGATGCCAAGATTTCTCTAGATTACATCTTCAAGTCTATGACTGATTGATCGATGGACAACTGGAGCAACAAGCTGTCAGAAATGAATGTAAGAATATGCACATCAATGCCTAACCTCATTATATCAAGATAAATGACTGTCAAGAAACTGACAATGGAAAGGTACGGTTCCTCATTAATATAAATATGTACATCATGTTCCATCACCTTATGTGCTATAACAATATTCTATCAAGAGACCATACTCTACCTAAAAAGGGGAAGAGAGAAAGTACACTAAGGTTGGAAACTCAACTGCTAACAAACTTTCTCTCCATCCAAGTTTTAGGTTGAAGATAACATCTTGAAAGAAGTCTGAAATAGGTCATAAGCATATCAAGTTTTAATTTATTTTAAGTGGAGTAATCCTTGATGATGGGTTAGTATGTATATACAAATCTATGTTCTAGTTTTTTTTTTGATAATACATAGAATATGATCAAGTTCTGCAAAGAGTATCTTGAAGATTCATAGAAACTAATCACTTCCATGAATCAACCAGGTACATATAAGTGACAGAGTTGATTCTCACTCTATGAACATTTAAAATCTGTGAACATAATGCATGGTTAAATGTCATATCTAAATTGGATACATGTATGAATATGATTGTTGATGATCAACGTGATGAAAATTCAAATATATGAGAAATAGGGATTTTGGAAACTAACCTAGCAGGACCCATTTAACCATGGGTACCAAAAATAGAAATTTATCTAACCTACATGTACTTGGTCTATCTGACCATACTAAGGAATGCTGAAGTAGATGACTTCAGTCAAGAAGACTCAACCAGCTGGAGGCTTAATACATTTTAGAAATGGTCTTGACAAAATCAGTCTTTGTCAAAGCCTATTCTTGAAGACTTGATGAGCTAACATAAATAAAGCTCACATGACTGCTGATCTCCATATGGAAGCAGACCATTCATTCAAAGATAAAAAGGGTCTTATATGCTCAATCATGCAAAGCATATCATCTGAGAAGAACCCTTGAGGAACTCATTATAGAAGCAGAACTCCATAAGTACAAACTGTCAAAGAAGACTACGTTCGTAGTTCTGTCAAACTATCATAGAGTGATCAGTCCTGAAGACTATGATCCAAGGAGGTTTAAATGATAGTGATGATTCCAGTCAGAAGGAGATATGCAAGGCTGCCTTCTGATGCACATGAAGAAGAAGAACTCACACCTCTCTGAGAAGAAAGTATCAACTATGGGGGAGCAGTGATAACATCACTAAAAGTATCAGAAGTGCACTATGAAGTAATATACCAGTTACAAAGTTCTAAAACTTTATGGTTGATGAACCAAATGAAGATCCATAGTCAGTAGGAATGTCTCAAAATGTGCCACTGATAACCTTGTCAACCACTCAACTCAAAATCGTGGAGTGCCTACGATCAAACATCTGATCATAGTGTAACAGTAGGAGGACACCATGGTTACAGCCAATGCAAATGTCTAAAGTTGGTAGATGAACTCCCCAACAGAAAAGATCTAAATGAGAGATCAGTACTAATCACATCTAAAGCTCTTCATCTGGTAAGTGCCACAGGGACAAACCTGACCCTTAGTTCACTTTAAGAGGTTGGCCCTTCCTGAGCTACCTTAACCTAGAAGGAATGCTAAGTCAAATTCATCTCAAGGACCAGGACAGACAACGTTCGTAGAATTGATTCTGCAGTAAACTCAACGATCGCAGTGAAACCTCAACGATCGTAGAGTAGCCTCAACGATCGTAGTCTTCCTAAAGGATACACTAGCTCATGGGGAGCTCGACAGAACTCGACACACACCAAACTATTTAGATCGTGTGGAGGGAAGTTACAAATACAGTTGGGAAAGATGTCTTGCTAATTCACTTCAAAATTTTAGTGCCTAGACTCTCTTGGGGCGCATTAGTGGTTAAGCCATGCAACTTCAAGATGAGGATTAAAGTCAAAACACTCACTGAAGCATCTCTCAGAAGACGATCGTTGAGTTTCCAAAGAAAATTGTAGAGTCCATAGTTATCTCATTAAGCTACTCTACGTACTGAAAAAGTCAATGGTCAGACCACGTCAGCAAAGCTTATTTTCTTAAGAGAAAATTAAAACTGAAAAACTATTCAGTTTATGGGGAGTTACAGTTTTTTACTAGGCATCGTGCAACCAATGGCTGGTTGACACATCACGGCTTATGCAGAGTCAGAAGGAACTGTCATATAGATAAATTTATCAAAAGCTATCGAACCTCTCTCCCTCCCTTTTTTAAACCCTAAAATCCTCTTCAAAGCCTAAATCTAGTAAACTTTGAGTTTCGCCCAAATTGCATTCAACCAACCCTCATAAGAGTTCTGAAACTAAATACCCATATATTTCGAACCCTAAAAATGGAAGAATGGCGTGTCATAACCGAAATCCAACTCGGCTTCAAGAAGTTCGAAAGATTAGAAAAGAAGTTCAAGGATATTCTTGAACTTGTAAAGAATGTTGGGTTTAATAAGTGCTTAGAAGCTAACACTCCAGTCTATACCGAGCTAGTGAAGCAATTCTACTCCAATGCAACGATAGATTCTGGGCTTTTGTCCACAAAGGTCAAAGGAGTAAGCCTGAAGATAAAAGCATTAGACATCAATCAATGTCTAAGGTTTCCTAACCAAGGTTTGATATACCTAGAGGACGTCGACGTCGAAGAAGGTAAAAAGGTAATGCGCTACAAAAGGAATGTAAATCTGAAAGATATGAAGAAGGAGTTTCCTGAAGAGTTTAAATTTTTGGCTGAGATTACGGGAAAAATGCATCTTGTGTAAGGACACTACACATGATACTGCCAGTGATATGCAACTGAGAGTTATGACTATAATCGTCATGAAGCATCAGATGAACTTCGGAGCCCTTCTAATTGATTGGTTGACCAAATGGCTGGAAAAGGCTGAGATGAAGAAGTCTAGAGATAAACCCCTCACAAAGGTTTTTCATGGAAGACTCTTGAACATTGTACTAAAGAAGAAACTGAAAAGCAAGATAAAGGATGATGAGGGAGAACCACTAAATGTTCATAAAATGATTTCATCACAGTATTTTGAAAACTGGAAGAAAAATCCCAAGAAAAATAAGAGGCTAATAACATCTGGCAGCAACAACATGGTCTTTGTAAAGAAGAGAAAGGCAAAAGAAATGGAAAGCAAGCCATCTCAATCTGATGACTCTGTACCTGTAGCAGCCACTCCAGCAAAGAAAAAATCTAAGAGTGTGAAGAATACAGAGGCTCCACCAAGCAGTCTCTGCACTGACAAAAAGAAACATAAAGCAGGAGAAGAAAAAGCATCAACTGCAGCAACCCCAAAAAGAAGGAGTAACAGATTACTCCAAGGGCCATCCAAAGAGAAAGCAAAGGTGATGAAGAAGTTAGTTCCAGCTCCCCAAGGAAGTCTATCTACCAAAGAAGAGAACACAGAGTCAGAAGATGAGAAGGGAACTGAAAGCTTCAAGGATGAATCCTCAAGGAGCAAGTCCAATAATGAAGAAGAATGTACAAGTCCTATGGCTAACACTCAGAGTAGCCACTCTGTTGATAAAGAAAGTTCAAAAGCTAAGAAAATTGGATCCCCTACTGCTAAAGTCCCAATAAGTTCATCTGATGATTCAAAAGATGTTGAATCCAAAGAAGAAGGACCTGCTCCTACTGTTGCTGAACATCAAGGAAGCTTATTTGATGATTCAGAGGCTTTAGATTCTGAAGAAGGAGAAGAGTTTGAAACTCCTATAGCTAGACCTCCAAGGAGAAGGAAGAGCAACAGATTACTTGCCAGATCTGTTCTAAAGAAGAAAGGAGAACCTTCTACTGCAATCATTACATTAAGTGATGATGAGTTTAAATCCAAGGGAGAAGATGCTGAAAAAGGTACTAATGATGAAAATCAGCATGAAGGATTCACTGATGAATCAAATGAAAGAATGCAGCATGATTCAAGATCAGAAGGTGAAGAGATGGAAAAAGATTCTAGTTCTACCAATCAGGAATCAGAAGAATCAACAGACTATCCTATTCTCTCTCCAGCAAGAGTTCATCGAAGAATAGTGGTGGAGGTTTTTGATGAACCACCAGATGTACCACCAGAAAGATGGATAAGCTATGGAAACAAACAACTCAAAGTTCTAAGGATGACTATATACGATGTGTTTAACAACTGGAACAACATGAAGTTAGACTGCACTACAATTCTGTACAATCCTGATGATCTTCTGATGAGATGTTTCTTCCCATGGATGCCCTGGTTAAAGGCGTATACTGATAGAGATGGGAGTTACTTCAGCTGGTGTTACTCATAGTTTTCAAACTTGGAACTGGTATCTCAAAACTTTCCAAGAGTTAAGAAGTTTGTAATTAATATGACCAAAGACCAATCTCATTTCAAGATCTATCGTCATGCTGGTAACCATTATATTCCTTACGATAGTAGAGTTGGTTTTGATGGCAGAAGGATTTTATCTAAGTTCATGATCTTAGAGTCCCTTCACTCTATCATTGAAGATGATCAAGTTCAGTTTGAGAAGCTTCCCTCTGTCCAAGCACAATTGTCTGATATTCCTTCATCCTCCAACAGTGATTGGCACTCAACGATTTATCAGATTCTCACTGCTTTCAAAAAATTATCCAAGAATAAAAATTGTGGAGTCCAATCTGGTGTTCAACAAGAGTCTGCCCAACCAAATGATCAAACTCCTACGGAGAAGGAGTTACTGAAGAATTCTGATGAGTTGGTTGAGAAGATATCCATCATCACTGAAGATGCATAGATGTTATCAGAAGAAGGAGATAATGTGCTTCAAGACAGACTCCAAGCCACTATGTCTGATATATCTCTCAAAATCAAAGAGAGAGATCAAATCTATCTGAAGGCTATGAATGATCAGAAGGAAGAAGCTCTACGATCACAGAAGGCTAATGAAGAGCAAATTCTATCTCTCTCTGACAAGATTGACAATATGAACCAGTCTCTCTCCCTACAACTTGAGCTAAGCCAACAAGAACTCAAGATTGAGGTTGGTAACTCATCTTATCTGATGGAGCATCTTATGTCAAACGTGGAGCAGCTCTCATAAGTGATTAATGACAAAAAGGGGGAGAAAAAGAGACATAGAAAGAGGCACTCAAGGAAGAGCAAGAAGAAGAGAATGAAAGTAGAAAAGAAGGCCGAGAGAAAGGCAAAGGAACAGAAGAAGAAGACAGCAGCATCAGAAGCAGAGTCATCATCTGAGGGGGAGCCAAAGGATGATGATCCCATGAACATATAGTCTAAGGGGGAGCTAGACAAAGAAGAAGAGCATGAATCTAAGGGGGAGCAGAGAAAAGAAATGAAGTCACCATCCCAGGGGGAGCAGGAGTAGATAAGTAGCTGAACAACACACATCCTGGAGACACACAAGGAGCTAAAAAGGTACATCTCTATCTAGTTAGGTATGTTCTGGATTCAGGATGTAAAGTGTCATAGTTTATGTAATTTCATATTATCCTTTATGTAGCTAAGTATTATCATCAATGACATTCATGCTTATCTGTTTTAGAAATAAAACTGCTCACTATATAGAAGATTCATTCATCTCATGCATATGCACTAATTGTTTTTGTTATAATCAAATAGGGGGAGATTGTTAGGAATAAGCATGTGAATGATATTCCTATTTATATATGATTTGATTATGATATAAATGAATGAATATGCAAGTATGCTTGCACTAAGAAAAGCTGTAAAGTCCTTTGATAGATAATAGAAACATATGTACATGGACTTATAATGAATTGATCAAATATGTTAGGTTGATCCTACATAACCAAAATAGCTTTGTAAAGTCCTTAAAAAGAAATGATGTACAAGGACTATAAATATAGAAAGATCAAGCTTGTTAGGTTGGTCTTATAATGTAATAGATGGGTATGTCTGATCGTCAAGCACTGCACCAGAAACCGTAGTCTGCCAGGAGAGTCAAGGAAAACTCGAGAACTATCAAGGCGGAATCGTAGTTTGCAAGATAGTAGATCTCAAACTTCGTAGACTGCCAGGAGAGACGAGGAAGGATCGTAGTGTGTCGAGAAGAACTTCCTCAGAGCCGTAGTCTGCTGAGGAAGTCATGTTCAGAATTGTAGAGACAGCTTGTCTAAGAGCTGACCGAGCATCTGCCAAAGCCAAGTCAAAAATTGTAGACCACACTTGAAGTCGTAGTAGAGTCTACTGATCATATCAGAGGCAGAAATCGTAGTCGAGCCAGATCAGACGAAGACATCAAGCTTAAAGACAAAAATCATAGAGTGTCAAGATCTGATCTCGGAGTCGTAGTGTGTGAAACCCCAGATTTTATGAATAAATATTTAATTTTTCTCGAAATAATTTTTTTATATTATTGTGTGGATTTGATATAATAGTTATGGGTAGTATTTATAAATTTTGCAAAGTATGCAAGTTGTCATATTATATTCGATTGGTCAGAGAATATTCTTTTTATCGGGGAATATCCGTACGACGGTACAATTATTGGTGGACCCCACAACGAAATTATTGTCGGATTGAGAAAACGACAAAAATACTTTATAAAAATAACGGCGAAAGTTTTACCGTTGATACTGTTGAACTACTCGGTAGTAAAAGTACAGTAATACGTGTGGTTGCATAGTAGCACACGGTATTGATTATTAATGCTTATGTGAGAAGTCACTCAGTTTGATTCCATTATTGTCAGTTAATAATATGAATTATTTAGCGATAATGACGTTTTGTTTTATTCGTATTATTAACGTAATAAAACAGAAACATCTTTTTATATAAAACAGAATACTTTATTAAAGTTATTCTATAAATAGAATATATTATATTTTATTTAAAAGATTTTTCTTTAAATATGGACCGTCAGATTAAAGTAATCAATCTGGACCGTTCATGGATTAGTTACTATGCATTCTATTTTTCTATAAATAGCAGCTCATTCCTTCATTATTTCTTACGAATTCACTGAACTCTAGAGAGAGAAACTATAGAGAGAAACTATAGAGAGAGAGAGAAGAAGAGTATTCTGCTACTTAACTACTTCCTTATTTTAGCTCGTCTTTAAAACGGTAAGGGGTGTTATTCTTTCTTATTCATGAAGAGAACTGTTGTTATTCCATTTATTATTATTCTGTTGGAATAACCTGTATACGCGGTCTACCCTATACTTGGTGACATTCTTCTATTATTCTGTTGGAACATCCTGTCTGTGTGTTTTACACCGGACCTGGTTCCGTTTTTATTATTATTCTGTTGGAACATCTTGTCTGTGTGTTTTACACCGGACCTGGTTCCGTTTTTATTATTATTCTGTTGGAACATCCTGTCTGTGTGTTTTTACACCGGACCTGGTTCTATTTTTATTATTATTCTGTTGGAACATCCTGTCTGTGTGTTTTACACCGGACCTGGTTCCGTCTTGTTATTATTATGTCGGAATATCCTGTCTGTGCGTTTACGCCGGACCTGGTTCCATTATTTATTATTCTGTCGGAATATCCTGTCTGTGCTTTTACGCCGGACCTGGTTCCATTATTTATTATTCTGTCAGAATATCCTGTCTGTGCGGTTACGCCGGACCTGGTTCCATTATTATTATTCTATTAAGAATAACCTGTCTGTGCGGTCTATCGCATGCATGGTGATTTCTTTTGTTATTCCATTCTTTATTATACTCAGTTGGTTAAGTTTTGACTTCTATACTCCATGAAATTTGTGGAATATCCTTGACATTTGCGCTTCATCTAGTATCTATTCATGAAAATATTCTCCTGATCATTCTTGAATTTTACTCCACAAAGCAGTATCATGTTGACAATTTGGATGTTGTTAATTCTTGGATAAATTAATTCTTGAACTTGTTTTATTGAATTCTTATATCATTGTCATCATCCTTATGTTTATATTCTGTTGAAAGTCATCTGTGGCTTGTAGTGCATAGATGGACTTGGTATGATTATGACCAGGGATTATTCGGTATAATCATGACCGTAATATTACAAATGATGTGATAAAAGCCCTCATTGGCCCTTAGTGCATTGATGGACAGTTGTTGGCATGATCATGACCATTGATGAATACACAAATATCCTTGGCCCGTAGTGTACGGAATTTGTGGTCGTGACCCTAGCGAATATCCTTGGCTGTAGTGCAGGGATGATGTGAATTATTTATTAAGCTGAGTCTCAGTGATAGCAGTGTTGAAAAACATTTTAAATCATAAAAGATAGTAGAGTTTATTTTCTACTTGACTCTTTTAATGGATTGCTTGTTCCGCTGCAGTTAAACTTGATGTCTATTATATTTTATCAGTTTAATATTGTTGAAGGCTAATGATAATTTATTCTGCATTATCTTAGTCATAATATTTTTTACTGGGCTAGTTGAGCTCACCCTTTCTTTCACTGTTCTCTTCAGGAAATGAGAATGTAGCTGGGGCAAGTCGGGGAACGGAGTGATGATTCAAATGATAGTATTAGTTAGTAGTCCTCACTATTCTATGTAATAGCGTGTTAATAAATGTAACGAGGACTCCTTTTGAGTATGAATACTCTCTAGAAGATAATATTTGTATTCAAACTCACAGTTTATGTTTTGTCGTATTGTACACGACAGTTGTATTAGTAAGTTGTATTTGGATTTATGAACCATGTAAGTGGCGACCCAAGATGGGTGACGTATACCTAATTTTGGGGGCGTCACAGTTGGTATCAGAGCTTAGGGATATGATCCCTGGCTAGGATGTGAGAATAGAACTAGGAGGGGAGAGACGGAGAATTCCTTCTCTAGTATGACCTACCTAAGTTTATTTGGTATTTAATTGGTCGGTCAAAGTATATGGATAATATGTTATATGTTAATTAACCTTTGTTTTGTGGCAGTATTTAAAAATGGCAGCTGAAAATGTCAACAATGGAGTGAATGAGACCGTGGCACCTCTATTCACCAACCAGGATAATGTAATATCAGGCGAATAAGAAATTAGAGATATCTACGTGGTAAGTGAAGAACTAATAGTTGCACCCGAGTTAGTGGCAGAGGTAGCAGCTAAGAGTGAGGAAGAAGAGGAAGAAGAGGAAGAAGAGGAAGAAGAGGAAGAAGAGGAGAATTGATTAGAAGAAATCTATGATCAAAATTTAGAATTACAAAATCGTGTTTATGAGTTAGAAGAGCAGGCTGAAGAACGACAGGCGGTCGTGGAGCAAAGAGATGTAACGATTCAAAATTGTGTTACCCGATATGTGTTGCTCGAACAAAATCACGCTTTGGCAGAGTGTAAGATATTAAAGTTGGAATATGAGAATTCAAATATCAAGGATCAGTTGAAAGAAGAAACAACTGAACGAGTGAGAATGAAGGATGCGTGGGTAAAAGCCGCACGACGTGTTGATATTGTAGAAAGAGACGTCCGATCCAAAAAGGCTAAAATAGATGGTATACATTTCTCTTTTTGGACAGCAATTGGGAGAACCCAACATCGAGTTTTGAATTACCCTGTACAGAGCGGTCAATCTGAACTCGATATGGATCGAAGATTGATGATTCAGATCATGAAGCAGGAGTACGATGAAGCAGTTGAGGGTGGAATATGCCCTATATTAAAGTCAATTCCAACGATAGTAATGACACCAAATGCTACCCCAGACAAGTCAAAGCCGGGTAGTTCAAGGGAGAGCGGTTGTCATGACTTTCCAACAAGTGAGGAACCCAAATGAAGTTATCGCGGGTAAGCTAATCATAAACTCTTGCGAAGTCTATACCGTGTTAGATACCGGTTCTACTCACTCTTTTATTTCACCTAGTTGTGTTCAATATTTGAACTTAACTCCGGAGAAGTTAGACTTTGATTTCTCTGTTGAAATTTCGTTGGGAGAAACCTTTGTTACCTCCACTATTTATAAATCTTGTTCAAATCAACACTTTCACGTTACCTATTGATCTTATCTCTTTGAAAATACTTGCATTGATGTGATTTTTTGAAACGATTGGTTAACTGCTCATCATGCTTTTCGTAAGGTTGTTAGCTTTCATATTCCTAACCAACCTATTATGCGAATTCAAGTAACCAAATCACTAAAGTCAATCATTGTCATATCAAGCCATAAGTAAAAATCCCCGTTCCTTTCGTTGTTGACTTCCTGGTGTGGAATGCACCGAAGCTAGACTTTCCGTAGGAGACGTTGTAAATGACGATGGCAAGTTGATAGGTATCAATGTGACGTGTTATCCAAATCTTGGATGAGGGTCACAGTTTTGAACGATATTTCTATTGTTAATAAATTTCTTGACGTATTCTTGAAGACTTCTTAGCCTACCTCAGAGCGTAAAATTGAATTTTGTATTGACCCCAGTACAAAACCCATTTCTTAAACCCTCAAATATTTCTTCAACTAAAACGAACGTATTATGCGCCAAAGACGTTGGCTCGAGCTGTTGAAGATTACGATCGTACCATTCAATAACATCGCGGAAAAGTGAACGTGGTAGCTGACGCGTTGTGTAGAAGATCGTATACGGTTACAAGTGCGAATATTCGAACCCACGTGAAGATAACGAATATACGATTAAAATCGACTTTAATCGATAAAGTTAAAGCCGCTCAAGCTACATACTAAGAGCTGATAAATGTGAAGAAGAAGGTTCAAGAGGGCGTTATTCTAGAAGCAAGAATCGACGAAGAGAGGAAATCTCAACTCTCGATTTAATTGGCCTATTTGAAATCCTCGATGAAGTAGGAACTGTGGCCTATAGACTCGTTTTACCGCCAAGTATGTTGCATGTTCAGAACATTTTTTTTTCTTCGTATCGATGTTACGTAAATATGTGGACGACCCGAACCGTATTATTAATTTAGAACCGGACGAAATAGCGAAAGATTTAACGTATGAGGAGATACGTGTTAACATCTTGGATAAGAAGGATCATATTCGATGCTTAAAGGTTATACCTCAAGAGTTAGAATTTGAAGTGAAGTCAAGGTATCCTCACATGTTCGGCATACCAAGTACGTACGTAAATTTCGATGTTCGGCATACCAAGTACGTACGTAAATTTCGAGGGCGAAATTCCATAAGGAGGGGAGATTGTGAAACCCCATATTTTATGAATAAATATTTAATTTTTCTCGAAATAATTTTTTTATATTATTGTGTGGATTTGATATAATAGTTATGGGTAGTATTTATAAATTTTGCAAAGTATGCAAGTTGTCATATTATATTCGATTGGTCAGAGAATATTCTTTTTGTCGGGGAATATCCGTACGACGGTACAATTATTGGTGGACCCCACAACGGAATTATTGTCGGATTGAGAAAACGACAAAAATACTTTATGAAAATAACGGCGGAAGTTTTACCGTTGATACTGTTGAACTACTCGGTAGTAAAAGTACAGTAATACGTGTGGTTGCATAGTACCACACGATATTGATTATTAATGCTTATGTGAGAAGTCACTCAGTTTGATTCCATTATTGTCAGTTAATAATATGAATTATTTAGCGATAATGACGTTTTGTTTTATTCGTATTATTAACGTAATAAAACAGAAACATCTTTTTATATAAAACAGAATACTTTATTAAAGTTATTCTATAAATAGAATATATTATATTTTATTTAAAAGATTTTTCTTTAAATATGGACCGTCAGATTAAAGTAATCAATCTGGACCGTTCATGGATTAGTTACTATGCATTCTATTTTCCTATAAATAGCAGCTCATTCCTTCATTATTTCTTACAAATTCACTGAACTCTAGAGAGAGAAACTATAGAGAGAAACTATAGAGAGAGAAGAAGAGTATTCTGCTACTTAACTACTTCCTTATTTTAGCTCGTCTTTAAAACGGTAAGGGGTGTTATTCTTTCTTATTCATGAAGAGAACTGTTGTTATTCCATTTATTATTATTCTGTTGGAATAACCTGTATACGCGGTCTACCCTATACTTGGTGACATTCTTCTATTATTCTGTTGGAACATCCTGTCTGTGTGTTTTACACCGGACCTGGTTCCGTTTTTATTAATATTCTGTTGGAACATCCTGTCTGTGTGTTTTACACCGGACCTGGTTCCGTTTTTATTATTATTCTGTTGGAACATCCTGTCTGTGTGTTTTACACCGGACGTGGTTCCATTTTTATTATTATTCTGTTGGAACATCCTGTCTGTGTGTTTTACACCGGACCTGGTTCCGTCTTGTTATTATTCTGTCGGAATATCCTGTCTGTGCGTTTACGCCGGACCTGGTTCCATTATTTATTATTCTGTCGGAAAATATCCTGTTTGTGCTTTTACGCCGGACCTGGTTCCATTATTTATTATTCTGTCGGAATATCCTGTCTGTGCGGTTACGCCGGACCTGGTTCCATTATTATTATTCTGTTAAGAATAACCTGTCTGTGCGGTCTATCGCATGCATGGTGATTTCTTTTGTTATTCCATTCTTTATTATACTCAGTTGGTTAAGTTTTGACTTCTATACTCCATGAAATTTGTGGAATATCCTTGACATTTGCGCTTCATCTAGTATCTATTCATGAAAATATTCTCCTGATCATTCTTGAATTTTACTCCACAAAGCAGTATCATGTTGACAATTTGGATGTTGTTAATTCTTGGATAAATTAATTCTTGAACTTGTTTTATTGAATTCTTATATCATTGTCATCATCCTCATGTTTATATTCTGTTGAAAGTCATCTGTGGCTTGTAGTGCATAGATGGACTTGGTATGATTATGACCAGGGATTATTCGGTATAATCATGACCGTAATATTACAAATGATGTGATAAAAGCCCTCATTGGCCCTTAGTGCATTGATGGACAGTTGTTGGCATGATCATGACCATTGATGAATACACAAATATCCTTGGCCCGTAGTGCATGGAATTTGTGGTCGTGACCCTAGCGAATATCCTTGGCTGTAGTGCAGGGATGATGTGAATTATTTATTAAGCTGAGTCTCAGTGATAGCAGTGTTGAAAAACCTTTTAAATCATAAAAGATAGTAGAGTTTATTTTCTACTTGACTCTTTTAATGGATTGCTTGTTCCGCTGCAGTTAAACTTGATGTCTATTATATTTTATCAGTTTAATATTGTTGAAGGCTAATGATAATTTATTCTGTATTATCTTAGTCATAATATTTTTTACTGGGCTAGTTGAGCTCACCCTTTCTTTCACTGTTCTCTTCAGGAAATGAGAATGTAGCTGGGGCAAGTCGGGGAACGGAGTGATGATTCAAATGATAGTATTAGTTAGTAGTCCTCACTATTCTATGTAATAGCGTGTTAATAAATGTAACGAGGACTCCTTTTGAGTATGAATACTCTCTAGAAGATAATATTTGTATTCAAACTCACAGTTTATGTTTTGTCGTATTGTACACGACAGTTGTATTAGTAAGTTGTATTTGAATTTATGAACCATGTAAGTGGCGACCCAAGATGGGTGACGTATACCTAATTTTGGGGGCGTCACAGTTGGTATCAGAGCTTAGGGATATGATCCCTGGCTAGGATGTGAGAATAGAACTAGGAGGGGAGAGACGGAGAATTCCTTCTCTAGTATGACCTACCTAAGTTTATTTGGTATTTAATTGGTCGGTCAAAGTATATGGATAATATGTTATATGTTAATTAACCTTTGTTTTGTGGCAGTATTTAAAAATGGCAGCTAAAAATGTCAACAATGGAGTGAATGAGACCGTGGCACCTCTAATCACCAACCAGGATAATGTAATATCAGGCGAAGAAGAAATTAGAGATATCTACGTGGTAAGTGAAGAACTAATAGTTGCACCCGAGTTAGTGGCAGAGGTAGCAGCTAAGAGTGAGGAAGAAGAGGAAGAAGAGGAAGAAGAGGAAGAAGAGGAGAATTGATTAGAAGAAATCTATGATCAAAATTTAGAATTACAAAATCGTGTTCATGAGTTAGAAGAGCAGGCTGAAGAACGACAGGCGGTCGTGGAGCAAAGAGATGTAACGATTCAAAATTGTGTTACCCGATATGTGTTGCTCGAACAAAATCACGCTTTGGCAGAGTGTAAGATATTAAAGTTGGAATATGAGAATTCAAATATCAAGGATCAGCTGAAAGAAGAAACAACTGAACGAGTGAGAATGAAGGATGCGTGGGTAAAAGCCGCACGACGTGTTGATATTGTAGAAAGAGACGTCCGATCCAAAAAGGCTAAAATAGATGATAAACATTTCTCTTTTTGGACAGCAATTGGGAGAACCCAACATCGAGTTTTGAATTACCCTGTACAGAGCGGTCAATCTGAACTCGATATGGATCGAAGATTGATGATTCAGATCATGAAGCAGGAGTACGATGAAGCAGTTGAGGGTGGAATATGCCCTATATTAAAGTCAATTCCAACGATAATAATGACACCAAATGCTACCCCAGACAAGTCAAAGCCGGGTAGTTCAAGGGAGAGCGGTTGTCATGACTTTCCAACAAGTGAGGAACCCAAATGAAGTTATCGCGGGTAAGCTAATCATAAACTCTTGCGAAGTCTATACCGTGTTAGATACCGGTTCTACTCACTCTTTTATTTCACCTAGTTGTGTTCAATATTTGAACTTAACTCCGGAGAAGTTAGACTTTGATTTCTCTGTTGAAATTTCGTTGGGAGAAACCTTTGTTACCTCCACTATTTATAAATCTTGTTCAAATCAACACTTTCACGTTACCTATTGATCTTATCTCTTTGAAAATACTTGCATTGATGTGATTTTTTGAAACGATTGGTTAACTGCTCATCATGCTTTTCGTAAGGTTGTTAGCTTTCATATTCCTAACCAACCTATTATGCGAATTCAAGTAACCAAATCACTAAAGTCAATCATTGTCATATCAAGCCATAAGTAAAAATCCCCGTTCCTTTCGTTGTTGACTTCCTGGTGTGGAATGCACCGAAGCTAGACTTTCCGTAGGAGACGTTGTAAATGACGATGGCAAGTTGATAGGTATCAATGTGACGTGTTATCCAAGTCTTGGATGAGGGTCACAGTTTTGAACGATATTTCTATTGTTAATAAATTTCTTGACGTATTCTTGAAGACTTCTTAGCCTACCCCAGAGCGTAAAATTGAATTTTGTATTGACCCCAGTACAAAACCCATTTCTTAAACCCTCAAATATTTCTTCAACTAAAACGAACGTATTATGCGCCAAAGACGTTGGCTCGAGCTGTTGAAGATTACGATCGTACCATTCAATAACATCGTGGAAAAGTGAACGTGGTAGCTGACGCGTTGTGTAGAAGATCGTATACGGTTACAAGTGCGAATATACGATTAAAATCGACTTTAATCGATAAAGTTAAAGCCGCTCAAGCTACATACTAAGAGCTGATAAATGTGAAGAAGAAGGTTCAAGAGGGCGTTATTCTAGAAGCAAGAATCGACGAAGAGAGGAAATCTCAACTCTCGATTTAATTGGCCTATTTGAAATCCTCGATGAAGTAGGAACTGTGGCCTATAGACTCGTTTTACCGCCAAGTATGTTGCGTGTTCAGAATATTTTTTTTTTCTTCGTATCGATGTTACGTAAATATGTGGACGACCCGAACCGCATTATTAATTTAGAACCGGACGAAATAGCGAAAGATTTAACGTATGAGGAGATACGTGTTAACATCTTGGATAAGAAGGATCATATTCGATGCTTAAAGGTTATACCTCAAGAGTTAGAATTTGAAGTGAAGTCAAGGTATCCTCACATGTTCGGCATACCAAGTACGTACGTAAATTTTGATGTTCGGCATACCAAGTACGTACGTAAATTTCGAGGGCGAAATTCCATAAGGAGGGGAGATTGTGAAACCCCATATTTTATGAATAAATATTTAATTTTTCTCGAAATAATTTTTTTATATTATTGTGTGGATTTGATATAATAGTTATGGGTAGTATTTATAAATTTTGCAAAGTATGCAAGTTGTCATATTATATTCGATTGGTCAGAGAATATTCTTTTTGTCGGGAAATATCCGTACGACGGTACAATTATTGGTGGACCCCACAACGGAATTATTGTCGGATTGAGAAAACGACAAAAATACTTTATGAAAATAACGGCGGAAGTTTTACCGTTGATACTGTTGAACTACTCGGTAGTAAAAGTACAGTAATACGTGTGGTTGCATAGTAGCACACGATATTGATTATTAATGCTTATGTGAGAAGTCACTCAGTTTGATTCCATTATTGTCAGTTAATAATATGAATTATTTAGCGATAATGACGTTTTGTTTTATTCGTATTATTAACGTAATAAAACAGAAACATCTTTTTATATAAAACAGAATACTTTATTAAAGTTATTCTATAAATAGAATATATTATATTTTATTTAAAAGATTTTTCTTTAAATATGGACCGTCAGATTAAAGTAATCAATCTGGACCGTTCATGGATTAGTTACTATGCATTCTATTTTCCTATAAATAGCAGCTCATTCCTTCATTATTTCTTACGAATTCACTGAACTCTAGAGAGAGAAACTATAGAGAGAAACTATAGAGAGAGAGAAGAAGAGTATTCTGCTACTTAACTACTTCCTTATTTTAGCTCGTCTTTAAAACGGTAAGGGGTGTTATTCTTTCTTATTCATGAAGAGAACTGTTGTTATTCCATTTATTATTATTCTGTTGGAATAACCTGTATACGCGGTCTACCCTATACTTGGTGACATTCTTCTATTATTCTGTTGGAACATCCTGTCTGTGTGTTTTACACCGGACCTGGTTCCGTTTTTATTATTATTCTGTTGGAACATCCTGTCTGTGTGTTTTACACCGGACCTGGTTCCGTTTTTATTATTATTCTGTTGGAACATCCTGTCTGTGTGTTTTACACCGGACGTGGTTCCATTTTTATTATTATTCTGTTGGAACATCCTGTCTGTGTGTTTTACACCGGACCTGGTTCCGTCTTTTTATTATTCTGTCGGAATATCCTGTCTGTGCGTTTACGCCGGACCTGGTTCCATTATTTATTATTCTGTCGGAATATCCTGTCTGTGCTTTTACGCCGGACCTGGTTCCATTATTTATTATTCTGTCGGAATATCCTGTCTGTGCGGTTACGCCGGACCTGGTTCCATTATTATTATTCTGTTAAGAATAACCTGTCTGTGCGGTCTATCGCATGCATGGTGATTTCTTTTGTTATTCCATTCTTTATTATACTCAGTTGGTTAAGTTTTGACTTCTATACTCCATGAAATTTGTGGAATATCCTTGACATTTGCGCTTCATCTAGTATCTATTCATGAAAATATTCTCCTGATCATTCTTGAATTTTACTCCACAAAGCAGTATCATGTTGACAATTTGGATGTTGTTAATTCTTGGATAAATTAATTCTTGAACTTGTTTTATTGAATTCTTATATCATTGTCATCATCCTCATGTTTATATTCTGTTGAAAGTCATCTGTGGCTTGTAGTGCATAGATGGACTTGGTATGATTATGACCAGGGATTATTCGGTATAATCATGACCGTAATATTACAAATGATGTGATAAAAGCCCTCATTGGCCCTTAGTGCATTGATGGACAGTTGTTGGCATGATCATGACCATTGATGAATACACAAATATCCTTGGCCCGTAGTGCATGGAATTTGTGGTCGTGACCCTAGCGAATATCCTTGGCCGTAGTGCAGGGATGATGTGAATTATTTATTAAGCTGAGTCTCAGTGATAACAGTGTTGAAAAACCTTTTAAATCATAAAAGATAGTAGAGTTTATTTTCTACTTGACTCTTTTAATGGATTGCTTGTTCCGCTGCAGTTAAACTTGATGTCTATTATATTTTATCAGTTTAACATTGTTGAAGGCTAATGATAATTTATTCTGCATTATCTTAGTCATAATATTTCTTACTGGGCTAGTTGAGCTCACCATTTCTTTCACTGTTCTCTTCAGGAAATGAGAACGTAGCTGGGGCAAGTCGGGGAACGGAGTGATGGTTCAAATGATAGTATTAGTTAGTAGTCCTCATTATTCTATGTAATAGCGTGTTAATAAATGTAACGAGGACTCCTTTTGAGTATGAATACTCTCTAGAAGATAATATTTGTATTCAAACTCACAGTTTATGTTTTGTCGTATTGTACACGACAGTTGTATTAGTAAGTTGTATTTGGATTTATGTACCATGTAAGTGGCGACCCAAGATGGGTGACGTATACCTAATTTTGGAGGCGTCACATAGTGTCTGTAGAACCAAAGCTAAATCATAGAGTGCAGAACTAAGGCTTCAATAGAGGTGCTCACAACGCCAAGGCAGAATCACAGAGTAAATATGATTCTCAATAAATGAGCACACCCAGAATATCCAAAGTATGAAGCCTCTGGTCTAAGTTGCAAAGATATATTCCACCTGAAGGAAACAAGAGAGTAATCAACGAATAGCATGCAAGCTAACAGAAGACCTAAGCACCAACCCAATCAACATCCAGGTTGAGTTGTGAAGCCATTGAAGATGAAGTCTTCCACAAGTTGATTAGAAGAAAACTTTAGTAAAAGTGACTGACTAAGGAAAGTCAGCAAGTGCAGTAGCTGTCAAAGAGAACAGAAGACAACGATCTTGTGGTCAACCAGGATCGCAATGTTTGCCAAACAAAGTAGGAACTGATGCAATTTACACAGAAACGCTGGCCAACCTATAAAGAACAGATAAAGAAGATGAAGCATGGATCAGACCATTGATGATAGGTGAACGGGTGATCATAAGGAGAAAGAGACTGAGTATGTCTAATTTGATAAGTCTTAAAGTAGAGGAGGGCCAGAATAATCAGACAAGTTGTCAGCACCTAATGTAAGTAAAGGCAAACAGAAGTGATGAAGCACTGCACAAGAGAAGGAAGAGATGTTCTAAATTGAAGATCCAATGAACACTTCTTTAGGATCGTAGTGTTGTCTCAACCTATCAATGAACAACATTTAACAAGACACACTACAATCAGGTCCAAGAACATCTACATCAGAATCATAGAGTTTGGTCATCTGAAGATTGAAGTATTGACAACAGTTCAATCTGAAGACTGATATTCGAACATTGCTAGTTGAGAGCATCAATGCAAAAAGGACAACTCCTGATGTTCTAATTGGGGAATCAGAAAGGAGAAATAAAGTTGACTACCTGCCCGACACATCAAAGTGACATCTCTGATGGGGTAGGTGAAATAGTAGACTGCAGTGTTAGAAAAGAGAAATAGGAGATGTCATGTCACATCTGCAGTCTGTACCAAATAACTCGAGATCTACAAAGCAATTTAAATAGCTCCCAACAGATATATTCCAACGAGAAGGTTGTGAAGGAGTATAAATCAGCTAGAGCTTCAAAGATCAAGAGTTGCTGGAGTTACAGAATTGTTGAGTTGTTAGAATGCTATATTGTCGACTCTACGAGTTCCACCAGAGCAAAACAGAACAAGTCTCAGTGACAGTGAGACTACGAGGTGGAAGTGAAGCAAATTTGAAGAAGGACTTGAACAGACTAAAAGCTTCACTCAACAAGAATGAGAATGCCACTGAAGATGGCAGCTAAGCTGAGAGTCGAGAAGGCCAAGAAGATAACATTCAGAAAAGTGACAGAGCACAAAGAAGATCTAGAGAGCCACTCTACGAATCACCATGAACCAAAAACTGAAATAGAACAGATGCAGAACCATGTCTGCAAACTATTCAAGAAGGTTTCAGGGAATGCTAAGTGCCAGACGAAGACTAACAAAAGCTCAAACACTTAGCAAACCTAAATGGTGATGGTGCACAACTGACATCAGATGAAGATGAGTAGAACAGAATGAAGATCAGCTCCACCAGAGAATATATGGTCCAGACTCTACGCAGAATGAAAAGAGGACCACGCTAAGCTGCTAAGTACTAAAGATGTTCAAGCTTCAAGACATCTTAGCAGCAAGGCACCTACAAAAACTACTACAACAACAAGTAGCCAGGGCCTGAGGGTCCTTGTCCAGAGGGACTAAATGAAGTTCCAAGCCTGCTGGGCTTGAAGAGTTCCTAGGGAACTAGAGGAGTTCCAAGTCTGCTGGGCTTGAAGAGTTCTTAGTGAACTGAAGTTCCAAGGTTGTTGGCCTTGAAAGAATCTTAGTGATTCAGGGCATTGCCCTTCCTTAGAGGAATTCCTTCTCGTTAAAGTAGAAGAGTGGATTAGGAGCTTGAGTCTCTGAACCACTTAAAATCCCTTGTGTCTTTTACATTCAGTCATTTTCTTTCTGTCATTTACATTATGTACCTAACTGCTATAAATGCTATGTATATATTAACTGCTTACTACTTAACTAACTTAAAGAACAATGTATGTATGTTTATGATATATCAATGAAGGAGATCTTCTATTTATTTCGCTGTACTTGAAAAGATTCTTATGTTTGTCATATGCTAATTCATTAGCAATATAAAATAAAAGAGAAAAGTATTTAAAAGTAAAAAGGATCTATTCAACCCCCCTTCTAGATCTATTGTGTGCCTACTGGAAACTAACAAATTCTTCTTCTATAATATTGACCGTATTTCTTTTGAGTTTAAGGAAGATTTGAGTGTAGAAAATAGTACAAGTTTTCTTCAAGAATATCTTCGCTATAACAGTCGGAATTACTCTCCTACTAAGGTAAGGGATACTATTTTGTTCAATATTTGTAAGGAATAATATTTTCTTCCATACTCTGTAGTATGTAAGTAATATTATTTTGTTTTATATTCCTAATTCTACACTTATTTTGATAAGTATTGCTTCTATACTCCTTGAAATTAGTAGAATATCCTTGCATTTTGCGCTTCATCTAGTATCGTTTCACAAAAATATTTTTCTAAACTTTCTTTTTAAATTTTAAGCTTTTCATGCCGGAGTACTATTCATGAATACTATTCATACATACGGTACTATTTATACGGTACTATTCATGCATACGGTACTATTCACGAGTTACTATTCACGACAAAAATTAATTTCTTTTCTGTTCAAATTTTTTTTGATACATGAATATTATTCTTGAATTTTACTCTACAAAGTAGTTATCATGTTGACAATTTGGATATTTTTAAACTCTGGATAAATTGAATTAACAATCTTTAATATTTATCCTTAATCTCATATGATTGATTTCTTATATCATTGTCATCATCCTCATACTTATATTGTGGTGAAAGTCATCTTTGGCCCGTAGTGCATAGATGAACTGTTGATTCGTATGATTATGACCAGGAATTATGTATCGGTATAATCATGACCTGTAATATTATAAATGATGTGATAAAAGTCCTTATTGGCTCGTAGTGCATTGATAGACAGTTATTTGACATGATCATGACCGCTGGTGATAATAACAAATATCCTTGACCCGTAGTGTATGGATGATTCGTGGATGTGATACTAATGAATATCATTGGCCCGTAGTGCATGAATAATTTGGTGATGTGGATTATTTATTGAGATGTGTTGTAACGGCCTGAAAAATTGAATCTTTTGTAAATACAATTATAATGAATAAAATAATATTATTTGTTATTATTATGTGTTAGTAAGATAAATGTCATTCTATAACCTAGGAATGTCGGAACGTCGGAACGTCGTAGTATTTTAATGACGTGAAGGAATTAAAGTTTTTGAATTTCCAAGACGAAAATAAAAGCTTTCCGAGAAATTTTCTAAAAAATACTATTCATCATTTTCCGCTCGGGAATTATTTTTGAACTTCCGTGAAATACGTAATGTTATAATATCAAGGTGAGATAGATTATGTAATAATAATCTAAGTATGGAAAATGAAATATTTTGCATGCGGACTTAATTTGAGAAGATTAAGAAATTAAAGTCTAATGAAATGAATTTGTGGATTTTGTAAGAAGCGCAAGTCCAATAAGCTTTAAGGGGCAAGCCCAAGTTGTAGGAATGTTTAGCTCAAGTAGTTGTTAATGGAAAGCCCAAATTAATTTAAAGCAAGCCCAAAGATAAGTTAATTAATTTAAGACCAAAGCCCATGTAATGATCCAATGGGTAAAGTTAGATCCATGGGGCAACCCATGGGTGAATTAGTGACCAAGAACTTTATGTAGTGGGCAAGGAATAAGTGTGATAGCCAAGTTTACTTAGGCATTAAGAATGGAATAGTAAGGAGGTTAGTAAGGAGGTGGAAAGTCCTAATGACCCTTTTGCCCTAACATAAGAAGTCATATAAATAGCAAGCTTATGAAGTCATTAGTTGTTTGTTATTTCATCCAAGTTAAACAACTTATTGGTTAGAGAGAATAAACACTTTTAAGCTAACCTCCATTGATTAGATTTTTCCAAGAAGAAGAAGAACTAGTTCATCAAGGGTAAGACTCTTGTTCTATATTCTTCTATCTCTACCATGAGTTTGATAGAGAAGTAATGATCATGAATGTTAAGAACTCATAAAGATGGATAATCAAAGGACTTAAGCCGAATAAGTAAGGAATAAGCAATTCAAACCTATATAAGTTATGAACATAAAGAACATGGATGAACTTGTCATATAATTACTTTAAGAATTTAGTATGATTCATAAGATGTAATTGCTTAGAGAACTTAAATCAATAATAAGTCATAAGGAAATGAAAGCTTGTAATGTATAAATTGGTTAAGTTATGAACTTATGAGGAATAAGCCATAACCTAATTTAAAGATAAGTTGTTATAATATGTAGGTTGAGATGTTTAATTAATGGATTGAATCTATTTGGAATGATGAACAAATCACTAGTAAACAACGTTTTGCCAGAATTCACACGATTGGACGATAATCGTCGAATTCGTGAAATTCTCGGAATGGAAGTCGTATTTTGTGTTTGAACACAGAAATGTTGGTTTTCAATGGAGATAAGTCTTATTTGGCATTATAGAGTTATGGATTCAAAAATGACCGAATTCTGACTTGGAACGAAGAAACGAGCGTTGAACGTTCACGAGCGTTTATCGTTTTTGTTAAAAGTGGACTAATAGGTGAATTTTTAGTTAACGAAGTCAAATAGATAAAATTCTTGCATGAACACGTAAAGCATGTAATTTATGAACCGTAGGCTCTTGAACGAGCCAATTCAGACTTATAACGAAGAAGTTACGAGCCTGGGAGTTTCACAAAGTTTCAAAACTGTAAAATTTTTTGGTGCACAGAGCTGGCGCCGCGGCGCCAGACCAAGGCCAAATAGCCCGCGCCGCAGCACCGAGCTTGGCTGAGCAAAGCCTTAACTCACTGTTAGTTCACGCCGTAGCACGACCATAACAAAGAAGACTCGCGCCGCAGCGCCGAGTCCGGGTTCTCTAGCATTAATGCAGGGCGCCACAGCGCGACATAACGAAGGAACACTGGCGCCGTAGTGCCAGCCTTAGGATCTAGACCATAAAGAAAGTTTCTATGTGGAGCATGAATAGTAATTGATGAACAATTAAATAAGGATCTTAATGTAACATTATTAAGACATATTTAAGCCTTAAGTATGATCACTTAGGGTTAAAGGAAGTCAATTGCATGTGAACGTAAGAATGATGTAACGAAAAGCCGGGACCAATAATAAATCTAATATGTAATTAGATTGCGAAGCAGGGTAAGATTCTTTAGGAATCATGTATGTTATTCATGACCTAATGTGTTATGTGATGTTATCATCTACTGTAGAGACCTTAAAGACTTAAAGTGCACGTGTTATAACTGTAGCAGACGCTAAAGGCAAGTACTCTAACCCTTGTTTCAGTTCAAGTTGAACAAGCTTTGTGATTCATGTATTCTTACGCATGAACTAATGTCTGATGAAGTCAAAGCTAATTCTTTCGGCTAGACTTACGATATGTTGGATTTCATATAATCTATCAAAGTATTGTCAATGATTTACCAAACTAATATTTATATGGTTTTTCAAAAGGAGACTGAGTATGCTAAAATGTTTTGTCGTCAAACGACAGGCACGTGAGGTTGCCACAACTTAAACGTATACACGTTTAATGAATGTAGTGTTGATCAACATAGATTACTATAGGCTGATCACCTAGACATGCTCGTAAGTTATGCCAGACTTACGGACTTCTTGCCGGGATATCCTTTTCAAAGAACTTATGAAATGCTCATGGTCTTGGACCGGAATTGATGTTTTACTGAATATTGTCATTGTAAAACGTTTTGAAGGAAAAGAAGTGTTATTTTGCATTATCAAAAGTACTTCGTAACTATTGTTCAGTTATCGAAGATATAAGATTCCTATGTTTCCAGCATGCTAGTTTTATTAGAATTGTTGTACTTGCTGAGCTCGTTAGGCTCACTCTTGCTTGAACCATATGAATGCAGCTAAGACCGAACGGACCGATAGATCAGGCAAGGATAAAGGGAAGGCTAAGGCGAACCTGTAGTTTACTTATGTAATAGTATAGGTTTGTAATGATAATATTTAATATTATGACAAGGACAAATGTAACGATTATAAAGAACCTGGGAGAATGTTAATATTATTTTGAATATATATAAGACATATTCGTTCTTTTGAGGCATTTCAATTGAATGTTTATGTGAACTGTAACACCGTGTAGCACCATCTTTCGGGTTAGAAGATACCCGGATTTGGGGGCGTCACATGTGTTACATAGATAAAATATTGATGATGAACTTTTAAATCATAGAAGATAGTAGACATCATGCTCTACTTGACTCTTCTAATGGTTTACTTGTTCTGCTGCAGTTAAACTTCTTGTTTATTATATTCTATTAGTTTTTACACTGCTGAAGGCTAATGATAATTTATTCTACATTATCTTAGTCATAATATTCTTTACTGGGCTAGTTGAGCTCACCCTTTTCTTTTATTGCTCTATTCAGGAAATGAGAATATAGCTGTAACTAGTCGAGGAATGGAGTGATGGTCCAAGATGATAGCTATTGTAGTCCTCGTTATTTTATAAAATAGTATGATAATAATTGTAAAGAGGACTCCATTTGAGTTTGGATATTGTCTACGAGATAATATTCATGTTAAAACTCTCAGCTTCCGTTTGTCGTATTGTATTAATGAAGTTTGTATTTAAATTATGTACCATGTATTTGGCTACTCAGAATGGGTTGTATGGACCTATTTTGGGGGCGTCACAGTTGGTATCAAAGCTTAGGGATATGATCCCTAGCGGATATCTGAGGCTAGAACTAGGAGGGGAAAGATGAGTAAATCTTTCGCAAGTGTGTCCTACCTAAGCTTATTTGTTATTTAATTAGTCGGTCAGAATATAGGGATATTATATGGCATGTCAGTTAACCCTTGTTTTGTTGCAGTGTTTGAGAATGAAATATGAAAATTTTGAGATAAGTAATAGACCACATGAGACCATTGAGTCACCGCCGATCAATAACCAGGATAATGTGCATCAGGAAGGCAATAATCCTCATGTAAACAACAACATCGACCAAATGATGAACGATGGGATGTTCAGAAGCTTTCTACAATTTATGCAACACCAAACAAGAGAGATTCTTGTTCAAAATGCAGGTTGAATTAATGGCAACTCTCGGCTGGTCACTGCTAAGCAATTCAAGGAACTGGGACCACCGGGGTTTTTGGGAAAGCCAGAGCCACTTAAGGCAGAGACGTGAATTAACCAGATCACCAAGATATTTGATGTCTTAGGATGCTCAGAGGAGCAAAAGGTTCCCTTTGCCACCTTCATGTTGCGAGGAGAGGCAGATTATTGGTGGAAATCTGTAAAACGTACTCATCTTTCCGCACTGAAGATGTCTTGGGAGAAGTTCTAAGAATTGTTCAATGACAAGTACTTTCTGGAGAGTATTCGTCACATGAAGGAGGTAGAATTTATCAAGCTGGAACAAAACAATATTACCGTATCGCAATATGAGGCTAAGTTTGCGGAGTTATCCCAGTTTGCATCTCATTTGGTAGATAATGAGGAGCGTATGACGCGAATGTTTCTGCGAGTTTTAAAACCCGAAAGTCGTCAATACCTCATTTCTCACAAATTGTGTTTGTATTCAGATGTTGTGAATATGGTTCAGTTATTGGAGTGCGATAATGAGTCATCCCCACCAAAAGATACCAGCCGACAAAACGATAATAGTCATACTAGTGGCAACAGTCATCGAAGCGGTGATAGCAAACATGGAGGAAATCATCATGCCAGAAATGGTAACCACTTCGGTGGTAATCTTGGCCAAGATAATAGAAGTGAAAATTTTAAAAAGAGGAGATTTAGAAATGATGGAAAGACAGCAGCACCAACACCCATTTTCAAGGAAGAAGAACGACCACCGGTCGTATACTACAGATACGGAGAGGAGGGACACATCAGTCCAAACTGCACGCAGAAACCCAAAGCGTGTTTTTAATTATAGAAGAAAAGGTCACCTAGCTCGATTTTGTCGTGTAGTGAAGTCAAGTCCAGCTAGGATGGTGACACCAAAGGTTGTCCGAGATAAGTCAAAGCCGATAGTTCAAGGGAGAGCGTTTGTCGTGACCTCCCAAAAAGTGAAGAACCCGAACGAAGTTATCACGGGTAAGCTAATTATAAACTCTTGCGAAGTCTATACCTTATTTGAAACCGGTTCTATCCATTCTTTTATTTCATCTACTTGCGCTCAACGTTTAAAATTGACTCCAGAGAAATTAGATTTTGACTTATCTGTTGAAACTCTGTTAGGAGAAACCTTCATTACATCCACTATTTATAAATCTTGTTTAATTCAAATCGGCACCCTCACATTACCTATTGATCTCATCTCTTTGAAAATACTTGCATTTGATGTGATTTTAGAGATTGATTAGTTAACTACTCATCATGCTAAAATTGATTATTTTCGTAAGGTTGTTAGCTTTCATATTCCTAATCAACCTATTATGCGAGATCAAGTAACCAAACCACTAAAGTTAATCACTGTCATATTAAGCCATAAAGCCATTCATTTATTGAAAAATGGATGTCAAGCTTTTTTAGCACATGTCACGAATTTAAACAGAAACACGTTAAATTTGATTGATATTTCTATTGTTAATAAATTTCCTGACGTATTCCCCGAAGAACTTCTCGGCCTACCCCCAGAGCTTGAAATCGAATTTTGTATTGACCTTAAACCCGGTACAAAACCAATTTTCAAAACCCCATATCGAATGGCTCCTATTAAACTTTAGGAGTTAAAAACCCAATTGTAGGAATTGTTAGACATCGATTTCATTCGTCCTAGTACGTCTCCTTGTGGTGCTCCTGTTCTATTTGTAAAGAAGAAAGATAGGAGTATGCGACTTTGCATTGACTATCGGGAGTTGAATCATGTCACCGTCAAAAATAGGTACCCGTTGCCTTGCATTGATGACCTGTTTGACCAGTTGCAAGGTGCTAAATTCTTTTCAAAGATCGATCTTCGTTCCGGATATCATCAGTTAAAGATTAAAACTAATGACATTCCAAAGACTGCTTTCAGAACTCGGTATGGACATTACGAATTCCTAGTCATGTCTTTTGGATTGACTAATGCTCCTGCTGCCTTCATGGATATGATGAACCGAGTATTCAAGGAATATTTAGATTATTCTGTGGTTGTCTTTATTGATGACATCCTCATATACTCAAAAAGTCGTGAAGATCATGAGCAACACTTGGGGCTGATACTCCAAAAGCTTCGTGAAAATAAGCTATATGCCAAGTTGAAGAAATGCAAGTTCTGGCTTTAGGAAGTAGCATTCCTTGGGCACGTGATATCGAATCATGGAATATCAGTTGATCCAGCGAAGATTGAAGCAATACAAAGTTGGGAGCAACCTAAGTCAGTAACCGAAGTACGTAGCTTTCTGGGCTTAGCTAGTTATTATCAAAGATTCGTGGAAGGATTTTCTCGAATCAATACTCCATTAACTCATATGACTCGAAAAGATATAAAATTCGGATGGAACAAGGAATGTGAGAAGAGTTTTCAAGAACTCAAGAGGAGACTCATTTCAGCACATGTTTTGACAATACCATCAGTTTCGGAGGGATTTGTCATCTACAGTGATGCTTCAGGCAGAGGTTTAGGATGTGTTCTCATGCAACATGGGAAAGTCATAGCCTATGCCTCACGACAACTTAAAGAATATTAGAGAAATTATCCTACTTATGATCTAGAGTTGGTAGTAGTTATTTTCACGCTAAAGATCTGGAGACATTACCTGTATGGGGAGAAGGTGGAGATATATACAGATCATAAAAGCTTCAAATATTTTTTCACCCAATAGGAACTCAACATGCGGCAACGACGTTGGCTCGAGCTATTGAAAGATTATGATCATACCATTCAATACCATCATGGAAAAGTGAACATGGTAGTTGACGCATTGAGTAGAAGATCATATGCGGGTACGAGTGCGATATTGTCAACACAAAGGCCCATTTTGTATGACTTATAAAGGATGAAGATAGAGTTAAAGACTTCAGGGAACCACGTTATGATGTCAAATATATGAGTAGAATTGACTTTAATCGATAAAGTTAAAGCCGCTCAAGCTACAGACCCGGAGCTGATGAATATGAAGAAAAAAATGCAAGAAGGTGCTATTCCAGAAGTAAGAATCGATAAGGAATACTTCGAGTCAACTGTAGACTTTATGTTCCTAACGACTCTGATTTGAAGTATAAAATCATGATGGAGGCATACAACACACCGTTTGCAATCCATCCTGGAAGTACCAAAATGTATCGTGATCTTCGACATATATTTTGGTGGAGCAATATGAAGAGAGAGATAGCGGAGTTTATCTCAAGGTGTTTAACTTGTCAACGTGTCAAGGCGGAGGATCAAGTGACAAAAGGTCCATTGCAACCACTTGAAATTCTAGAATGGAAGTGAGAGCACATTAACATGAATTTCGTTACTGGTCTTCCCAAGGTTTCTCAAGGCATAGATGCAATTTGGGTCATTGTCGATAGATTAACCAAATCTGCTCATTTCTTACATATACGAGAAATTTATTCAGTTGAACGTCTTGCTCGTATATACATAAATGAGATTGTAAGACTGCATGGTATGCCCGTATCCATAGTTCTGATCGAGACCCAAGATTCACTTCACGATTTTGGGTTAGTTTATAGAAAGCTATGGGCACGAATTTACGATTCAGTTCGGCATATCATCCTCAGACGGACGGGGAGTCGGAGAGGACTATTCAAACTCTTGAAGATCTATTAAGACTCTGTGTCCTAGACTTCAAAGGAAGTTGGGACAAGTATTTTCGATTAGTGGAATTCTCCTATAATAATAGTTATCAAGCAAGTATAGGCATGGCTCCATTCGAGGCATTGTATGGATAAAAATGTCGTTCTCTAGTATGTTGGGACGAGGTGGGTGAAGCAATATTGTTGGGTCCAGAATTGGTACGCATGACTACGAAAAAGATTTAAATGATCCAGCAACGTATACAAACCTCAAAAGAATGACAAAAGAGTTATGCTGATCTTCAACGAAGGGACGTGGAATTCAATGTTAGAGATCATGTATTGTTACGTGTTGCTCTATAGAAAGGAGTTACAAGATTTGGAAAGAGAGGAAAGCTCAATCCTTGATTCATTTGTCCATTTGAAATCCTCGATTGAGTAGGAACTGTGGCCTATAGACTCGCCTTACCGCCAAGTATGTCTCATGTTTATAACGTTTTTCACATATCTATGTTACGTAAAAATGTGGAAGACCCGAACCACGTTATTGAATTAGAACCAGACGAGATAACAGAAGATTTAACGTATGAAGAGATACCTGTTAAAATCTTGGATAAGAAGGAACATATTCTACGCTTAAAGGTTATACCTCAAGTCAAAGTTTTACGGAGAAACCACGATATTGAGAAAATTATCTGGGAGTTAGAATCTGAAATGAAAACAAGGTATCCTCACCTCTTCGACATACCAGGTACGTACACCAATTTCGAGGATGAAATTTCATAAGAAGGGGAGGTTGTAAGACCTTAACTTTTATGAATAAAGATTTAATTTTCTCTAAATGTTATTTTGAATAATAAGGTATGGATTCGATATAATGTTATAGTTATGGGTAATATTTACAAATTTTGCAAAGTAAGCAAGTTGCTATAAAATATTCGTTTGGTCGGGAAATATTCGTTTGGTCGGGGAATATTCGTACGACGGCACAATCATTGGTGGACCCCGCAACGGAATTACTGTCGGATATAGAAAGCGACATAAATAATTTTTTTTATAAAAATAACTGCAAAACTTTTACCGTTAACTGTTGAAATACCCGGTGATAAAAGTATAATAATATGCATGGTTACACAGTAGCACACGGTATTGTATAATATCTCTTATTATTGATTCTTACGTGAGAAGTCACTCAGTTTTATTCAATAATTGCCACAGTAGTTGCATAGTATCTCATATTATTGATTCAATTAGTGTCACAGTATCATCTGCACAATATTTTATATTATTAAATTAATAATTGAGACGGAAAAGTTATTGATATTATTATTTGTAGTATTGAAAATGTCTAGAAAGTTCTGTCGAGGAAAGGGGTTAGGTCATCTAATTGCGTGCCAATAAAGAGAAGACCTTATCGGAAAGCCCCCTCTTTCCTTGGAGTGATCTGGTTATTAATATTGTGAGTTATAATATTAATGATGAATAATTGTTGAAAGATTAAAAATGTGTTTAATAAAGTGATTTGTGATAAATAAAAGGGGTTTGTCATGAAGTATTTATTATAAATCTGGCTTATTACATGGACCCCCACTTACTTATTTTTCAAAATCGTCGGTAGAAAGTTATCTCAGTTTTTGTTTTATATTGCATAGTACTGCATAGTATTGCATAGTACTGAATAGTGTTGTATAGTGCTGCATAGTAAAAATCATGTGAATTCAACCGATTCAGTCGCACATGAATTCCTTACTGTTCACCCGTGATTTTTCCTAAATAGTACCCTGTCATTCTCCTATAAATAGGATGCTTAATTTAAAAATAAAAATCACACCAGAATCAGATAATTCTTCTTCTATAATATTGAACGTATTTCTTTTGAGTTAAAGAATCTTTGAGTGTAGAAAATAGTGCAAGTTTTCTTCAAAAATATCTCCGCTATACCAGACGAAATTACTCTCCTACTAAGGTAAGGGATATTATTTTGTTCAATATTCGTAAGAAATAATATTTTCTTCTATACTCTGTAGTATGTAAGTAATATTATTTCATTTTATATTCATAATTCTACACTTATTTTGATAAGTATTGTTTCTATACTCCATAAAATTAGTAGAATATCCTTGAATTTTGCGCTTCATCTAGTATCATTTCACGGAAATATTTTTCTAAACTTTCTTGTTAAATTTTAAGCTTTTCATGCCGGAGTACTATTCATAGATACTATTCATACATACGGTGCTATTCATACATATGGTACTATTCACGAGGTACTATTTGTGACACCCCCAAATTCGGATACTTAAAACCCGAACTCGGTGCTTCACGATACCATTTCTATGAGCGGAATAATACTAATAATAATAACAATAATATAGATTTATCAAATTTAATTTACATATTATCAGAGCTTCCCAAATCTCAAGTACGAAACCTTCAACATTCATTACATGATAATAATAATATTTATCATCCATATCCTAATAAAGTTTGATTATTACAAAAGATAACATAAACAGTCATTTAACAACTTTTCCTTTCCCTTTATTCTTGGCAGATCCTTCGGGTTGCTCACCCTTAGCTGAAAATATTTAAATTAAAGCAAGTATGAGCATTTGAGTGCCCAGCAAGTAATAGCAATAATAATAGTTAACTGAATGAATTAAATGTTTTCTTGGAAGGATACTTCTACAACGAAGCAACAGTTGTAAAGTAAGCTGAACCAATAAATAACAACATATCATTTTTATTTCAAATTTTTAGAAACTACGTATAGACTATAAATGAGGATCAATTAACAGACTATGAACATTGTTTTCTATTTTCGAAAGGGTTAAACAGAAATTCATCTGTAAACCGTCATAACTTACGGGCACGGGGGTGATCAGCCCGTTATGCCTTGTATTGATCAATACTACATTGCTAGAACGATTTTATCGTTCATCCTTTGTCCGCCTTAGCGCAAAAAAAATTTCCCATGATTGGGATGTTCATGACAGTCTTGAATCCATACCAAAACAATTCGGTTGGATAAGTTTTATCTTGTTCAACAACAACTTTAAATTTTATGTTTAACTGGATCAAATAGCTTAGACGACTTTTATTTCAACGTATACATACTAGGCAACTATAAGTATGTATCAACATGTGATAAAATATAATGATTATCCAAGTGGGGACACTTGTATAACCATGTTATAGAAATTAACGAATAGAATAAATAACTTGATCAATATTAACAGGATAAAGGAACTTGTACCATAATTATAATTTAATAACTTACTTATACAGAATCGTTGCACAAGTATATACAACGGTTGAAATATTTGAACAATTGAAAAGAATAGTAAAGATATTATCTTACGCATGTCCATTGCACAAAGTAAATGCAAAGGGTTAGATACTTGCCTTGTCAGCTGCTTACACAACTTAGATTTATCTTTTCTATCAATCCCTATCATTAAATAGATCATTGGTCTGATTAGAATAACATATCATATCATATAATACTGCTTATTGCAGTCAGCACATTCCTAATCACATTATCACATAGGTTTAACAACCATTGAATCACAAATAATCACTTATCTAACTACATTATCTAAGTCCAGATCAATTTCTGAAACATGTCGGTCTACCGATAACTTTATCGGGTAATTATCGAGTCTAAGACTCTTTACTGTAACTTAATATCAGTCATATTATTTTTAGATGGCTTAATATAATTTTAAAACATTTATCATGAATTTTCAAACATCAAAAATCATTTTTAAATGATTTAAATACTAATCACATCTATTATCATTAATATTTAATTAGTATTAAACTATTAATGAAATCATTTCTAAAATATTAAAGTTATTTATAATAACTTGAAATACTTTTAAAGTATTAATATTACCCTTAAATAATTTTTAAAATATTTAAAATCATTTCTAAATAATCACCATTAATATTAAAGTATTAATATATTATTGATCAAAATATTAAAAGTCATTAAGTATAACTTAATAATATTTTTAATTCATATATATCCTTTAAATGATTAATAAAACTATTTTTAAACTATTTATTTAATATAATTATTAAATAAATCTAATATTATTATTAATAAATTAATAATCATTAATATTATTTATTAATGAAATTATTCTTTAAATATTAAAAGTTATATTTTATAACTTAAAATATCTTTAAACACTTTATTTTCAATTAAAATGATTTTTAAAATAATAAAATCATTTTTAAATTAAATTATTTAATATAATTATTAAATAACTTTATTATCATTAATAATAATTAATTAATAAAATTTACCTTTAAATATTAAAAGTTATATTTTACAACTTAAAATATTTTTAAACTATTTATTTTCATTTAAAATGATTTTTATATTAATAAAGTCATTTTTAATTAATTTATTTAATTTAAGTGTTAAATAAATCTAATATCGTTAATATTAAATAATTAATGAAATTTACTTAAAAATATGAAAAGTTATATCTTATAACTTAAAATATTTTTAAATAACTTATTATCATTTAAAATGATTTTTAATACAATAAAATCATTTTTAATTAATTTATTTAATGCATTTAATAAATAAATTAATTATCAATAATATTTAAATAAATACTAATATTTATGAAAAATATTCCAAATTATAAATATTTAATTTTTATAACTTAAAATAATTTTTCAAATTATTTTTGTAATTTTCGGAAATTAAAAACTATTTTTAAATGAATTTTTGAAAATTTAATTAATTAAAATTAATAAAACTGTCGCTATAGGCCTTTAGCGACAGACAGCGTCGCCTTAGGTGTTCTTGAGCACTCAAGAACATTCATAGCCAGAGATCAAGCACCCTACTTTGACCAGTGATAATTGCCGGATCGAGATGTTTCTGGGCAAGCTATTGATCACAAGTTGTAGAACTAATGTAATACTACATGATAAAACAACAATAACGACCAACAAGTACAACACAAGCGAGATCTGGAGCCTAGAACAAGCTGTCAGAGCTGTTCTTCATTTTCTGGGTTACCCAGAAATGAAGAACAGTCGACTGGCTCGTTTTGGGCTTCCACAACTTGTTGATCTTGTAATGATTTTGTGATTTAAAACCTGAAGTGTGTAGCCAACATGTAGGACAAGAGATGTATCACATATAATAACCATAACAACAACTAAATCGCTAGATATTAACCGGTCAACCCATGTCAGAAACCACGATCATACATTTTCTGGGTTACTTAGAAAACGGAAATCGTGATTGTCTTACATGGTTTGACCGTACACTACATGAATCCTGTTAATCATTTAGATGTTACATAAGCCTAATAATATAGTTTAAACAACATACAACAAACTTGTTACTACAACAGAATCCAAATAACAAAAACATGAAAGATCTGGGCGTTACTAAATCATGTCAGACGCTGCTTAAGGATTTCTGGGTTACCCAGAAATCGTTTGGTCAAGCTCGGTCAACTAGGTTTGACCAATAATAAAATAAAATCTGGACACGTAATAGCCACGATTCCACTTCTAGATCACAGACCACTTATCAGAGTATAATATCCAACACTTAAAACAGAAAAATCAAACACAGATTGAGATCTACAAGGCCTGACATTCACTGTCAGACACAAAAAAATAAAATTTTTAGATTTTGTAAATCTTCAAATCCGAGCCTCTAGATGTTATGGATCCAACATCTAGCTACATAGATCATCATTAGACACCTTATATAACATGTTTAACAAAAAAAATCTAACATCTAACAACCGAATTTTGGGCAGAATTTAAGCTAAGGTTTTATACCTTCTTATGAACAATCTTGGATTCTAGGCTTCTGACTTGGTTGTAATGTTCGTGGGGCTTGGTTGTGGAACTATTATGTCTTAGAATTTCGGAGGTGAGAGCTTTGAGAGAGTTTAGTTTGATTGTTGTGAAAAATGTTAGTGAACAAATGAATTATTTCTCTCTCCAATCTATATATACTTCACATATACAATGTATTTGGTTGCACAAATGGCTGATTGCTGGCATTATTGAGCATGTGGAGTTGTTGGTTTGTTCACCCACTTCACCTAGAGTCAAAACCTAAGTTTGTAGCTTAATAATGCAAAAGGGTAAAATGATCATTTGTCTTTCCAATTTAATGGCAAAAATATAACTTGGCAAACCCTTAGGGTTTGACCCTTAGGGTTTAACCCTAAGATTTAGTATATAGCATTTGTAGGATTTAGCAATTAGGGTTTGCACAAAATAAAAAAAATAAATCAAAATTTTAGTTTCTAAATTTTTTTGCCATTAAGGTTTTCTTAATTTGATTAAGATTCTAATTATGCAATATATGAACATTAGTATTTAATTATTTACTAATTATAGTAACCTTGCTAATTTATCAATTAAGTTTTCATTTTAGCAGTTTAGGGCTACTAAATTAGAAATTAGGTTTACTAATTTTAGAATTAGGGTTTCCCAAAACTTATTAAGATTTTCCTAATTAACATTTATAATAAATGTCCTAAATTATAAATCACGATTACATAACAATCTTGTATTCTAATTTGAGTTTCAAATTAGGGTTTTTATAATTATTAAAAATTCAAATCTAAACTAGGGTTTTAAATTTACAATTAGGGTTTCCTAATTAGCATATCATGAAGTGATAAATAACATAAATCATATAACACAGTTATATAACAGTCTTAAATTTCCCATTTAAATTGAAAAACAGGGTTAAACAAATTAATGCTAGGGTTTTAGTCAATATACATCATAATTGACCAACCGTCAACATTACGTACATACAGTACATATTTATAGCACTGAAAAATCAAAATATTATAATTCCTTGATCAAAACCCAAAATTAGGGTTTGCATTTCATATCTGATTTATTCTTCCTATTTAGCTTAATAATTATGGTAAATTAATTAACTTAATAGCCTGTACTAACATTCATATAATAAAATAATTATTATAATTATTCTAAAAAAATCACTTCATATAGTATTTAAATAATATATGATTATATTTTCATGGAAAATAATTAATAAAACATTTCTACCATAATTTAATTATTACATGAATGTACTTTATATTAATCAATAATTCTAAAATAAAATTATTTGTAAATATTTATGTAATAAATATATTTTTATTTACCACATAAATACATATACACATTATCTTGTACAAATCCTCATCCTTAATACAAAAAAAAAAATTATACGCAAAATTTCTTATTTATTTATGTAGAAAATATCGGGTTGTTACATTCACCCTCCCTTATAAAGATTCCGTCCCCGGAATCACCGTTTTAAAACCTATACATACACGACACATAGCATACATAATCATTGCAAGTAGATCTCGATCAACTTTGATCGAACTGATCTTTAACTATTCACATAAAGCTTGTCTTTCTGATTAAACGGAAAAATTGGTTTCTAAAAGAACTCAAATTCCTCCTCAAAATTTCTTTATAAAATAATTTACTATATATAGGAAAATCATGCATAAGAAAATAAAAGGCATACAAATAATACCTGGAGTTCTAGTGCCAGCTGCTGCCGTATCCTGGACTGTCATGTTGAAGATCCTTGTAGTAGATTTTGTCGGCTTGCTAGATGATGTTGGTCCTGTGATTGCCAAAGTTCCGCCGCTTTTTCCCATGTTCCCGCTTTCTGCCTCCGTCCTCCTTTTCGGACAGTCCTTCACCTTATGCTCCTTTAATCCGCACAAAAAACACCCATTAATAGTTCTAGGATTGGGGCAATTGGGAGACATATGGCCCTCTTGCCCACACTTAAAACATACAAATTTACCTTTCAGGCATTCCCCCAAATGGTTCTTGCCACAGTTCCCACATTGTACTAGAGGCTTCTTCTTTGTACCCTCCTGCTTCACCTGTATACCCCCAAAGTTGTTTCTTCCTCTTTTCACTCCTATTTCCACCGTTTGTTTCCGCCTTCCCAGATCCCTCAACCTTACCCTTATTCCTTCTTTCTTTGTTGTATAGGCTCATGGCCTCACTCCCCTCCTCAGCAATAATAGCTTTCTCCATGAGTGCTGCAAATATAGGAATTTGCAACACTGCCACCTTGTTTTAGAGCCAGGGTTTTAATCCCAGCTCAAACCTTCGTGCTTTTCTAGTCTCCGTATCAACTTGATGCGGAGCAAACCTAGCCAACTCATTAAACTTAGCGGCGTATTCTGACACCGTCATATTTTCCTGTTTTAATTCCAAAAATTTTACCTCCATCCTAGCCTGCATACTAGATGAAAAATAGTTTTCGAAAAATAGAGTTTTAAATCTTTCCCAAGCCACTACACCTACACCTTCTCCAGCCCTCGCCTGATTCGCTTCCCACCAAAAATTTTCCTCGCCCTTCATCATGTAGGTGGCAAAAGCGGTCTTTTGCCCCTCAGCTACCCTAGCTAATACAAACGCCTTTTCAATTTCTTTAACCCAAGTTTGGGCTTTGACAGGGTCAGTTGTACCTCTAAATTTGGGCGGTCCTACAGCTTTGAAGTCCTTAAAGTTTGTCAAGCGATTGTCCTGCTGGTTCCCTGTGGCTGGCATTCCTTGTTGCATAGCTTGAGCTACCATGTTTGCGAATTGCTGCATTGGATCTGGTTGTGGTTGTCCCTCGACGTTGTTGACAGATTCTTCTGCCCTTTGGTTTCTAGTTTGACGTCTTGGCGGCATTATCTGATTAAATAAAATCATAAATTTAACTTATATTCTAAACCTTATCATATAAGTTTAATACTTTAAACTTGTTTCATCACTCAAACATAAATTCATTTTCATTAAGTCGTAGTAATTTACATAACATAGCACATACTGTTATCCCTTTATGACTACAAAAGTCGGGATTTACAAATTTGATCATTACAAAAGTTGAGAACATAACCTTACACAGACATACTAAGCACATATTACATTAAACACACCTACACAACAGAACCTATACTGCCTATTTATTACACACTTTCCTTGGACAACTTTTCGCCTGATGACCTTCTATTCCACAATTAAAATAGACACATTGTGTTGGATTGGGACAATGAGGAGAGAAATGTCCCTTTTGTCCACAATTGTAGCAAACATATTCCCCTTTTCTGCATACACCTTCATGTTTCTTGTCACAATTTACACACCTTTCTATTCGATTAATTTTTCTTTCGTTGATATCAGGATTTCTTATATCACGGTCTTTCATCTTTCTTTTCCCCTTCTTGCTCGGAGCTGCGCATGCTTTGTTGCTTTTAGCTCCAATTTGGTCAATTTAGATTTTAAGCTTATCTTGTTCTTCCATTGTTTCTATTAATGCTTTCCGTAGTTGGTTATTTAGCAGCTTTTCTATTTTCCACAACTGTTCCAAAGCGGAAACCTCGTTTCGCAGATTCTGCACTTCGGTTGATGCTTGATCAGCTCCAACTTCAGTGTCTGAATCACTATCGGTTAGTTCTACTATTTCTGGATCTGGTACGACATTTTCCACAATAACCACCTCATCGAGGTTGCTTTCATTCTGAGCCTCTATTTTAGCTATTGGCTTTGATATCGGCTCCTTCTTTCCGATCCGAGGGTATCCTAATCCTTTTTCACCTGACATCTACACACATACATTATCCTGATTATCATATAGTATATACACACAGCAAATAAGAGTTTTATATAAGTTATCTTTTATTTTGTTTGACGATGAATTTATTCAATTCATCTCCTTTTTAAACTCTATATGCGTTATTTATATTTTCAACGTTTCCCTCTGTTCTAAGGTTATAGCCTGAGGTCTAACCCACTTAAGGTTTTTAACCTTAAGCTCTGATACCATGATGTGACACCCCCAAATTCGGATACTTAAAACCTGAACTCGGTGCTTCACGATACTATTTCTATGAGCGGAATAATACTAATAATAATAACAATAATATAGTTTTATCAAATTTAATTTACATATTATCAGAGTTTCCCAAATCCCAAGTACGAAACCTTCAACATTCATTACATGATAATAATAATATTTATCATCCATATCCCAATAAAGTTTGATTATTACAAAAGATAGCATAAACAATCATTCAACAACTTTTCCTTTCCCTTTATTCTTGGCAGATCCTTCGGGTTGCTCACCCTTAGCTGAAAACATTTAAATTAAAGCAAGTATGAGCATTTGAGTGCCCAGCAAGTAATAGCAACAATAATAGTTAACTGAATGAATTAAATATTTTCTTGGAAGGATACTTCTACAACGAAGCAACAGTTCTGAAGTAAGTTGAACCAATAAATAACAATATATCATTTTTATTTCAAATTTTTAGAAACTACGTATTAACTATAAATGAGGATCAATTAACAGACTATGAACATTATTTTCTATTTTCGAAAGGGTTAAACAGAAATTCATCTGTAAACCATCATAACTTACTGGCACGGGGGTGATTAGCTCGTTATGCCTTGTATTGATCAATACTACATTGCTAGAACGATATTATCGTTCATCCTTTGTCCGCCTTAGCGCAAAAAAAATTTCCCATGATTAAGATGTTCATGACAGTCTTGAATCCATACCAAAATAATTCGGTTGGATAAGTTTTATCTTGTTCAACAACAACTTTAAATTTTATGTCTAGCTGGATCAAATAGCTTAGACGACTTTTATTTCAACGTATACATATTAGGAAACTATAAGTATGTATCAACATGTGATAAAATATAATGATTATCCAAGTGGGGACACTTGTATAACCATGTTATCGAAATTAACGAACAGAATAAATAACTTGATCAATATTAACAGGATAAAGGAACTTGTACCATAATTATAATTTAATAACTTACTTATACAGAATCGTTGCACAAGTATATACAACGGTTGAAATATTTGAACAATTGAAAAGAATAGTAAAGATATTATCTTACGCATGTCCATTGCACAAAGTAAATGCAAAGGGTTAGATACTTGCCTTGTCAGCTGCTTACACAACTTAGATTTATCTTTTCTATCAATCCCTATCATTAAATAGATCATTGGTCTGATTAGAATAACATATCATATCATATAATACTGCTTATTGCAGTCAGCACATTCCTAATCACATTATCACATAGGTTTAACAACCATTGAATCACAAATAATCACTTATCTAACTACATTATCTAAGTCCAGATCAATTTCTGAAACATGTCGGTCTACCGATAACTTTATCGGGTAATTATCGAGTCTAAGACTCTTTACTGTAACTTAATATCAGTCATATTATTTTTAGATGACTTAATATAATTTTAAAACATTTATCATGAATTTTCAAACATCAAAAATCATTTTTAAATGATTTAAATACTAATTACATCTATTATCATTAATATTTAATTAGTATTAAACTATTAATGAAATCATTTCTAAAATATTAAAGTTATTTATAATAACTTGAAATACTTTTAAAGTATTAATATTACCCTTAAATAATTTTTAAAATATTTAAAATCATTTCTAAATAATCACCATTAATATTAAAGTATTAATATATTATTGATCAAAATATTAAAAGTCATTAAGTATAACTTAATAATATTTTTAATTCATATATATCCTTTAAATGATTAATAAAACTATTTTTAAACTATTTATTTAATATAATTATTAAATAAATCTAATATTATTATTAATAAATTAATAATCATTAATATTATTTATTAATGAAATTATTCTTTAAATATTAAAAGTTATATTTTATAACTTAAAATATCTTTAAACACTTTATTTTCAATTAAAATAATTTTTAAAATAATAAAATTATTTTTAAATTAAATTATTTAATATAATTATTAAATAACTTTATTATCATTAATAATAATTAATTAATAAAATTTACCTTTAAATATTAAAAGTTATATTTTACAACTTAAAATATTTTTAAACTATTTATTTTCATTTAAAATAATTTTTATAATATTAAAATCATTTTTAATTAATTTATTTAATTTAAGTGTTAAATAAATCTAATATCATTAATATTAAATAATTAATGGAATTTACTTTAAAATATGAAAAGTTATATCTTATAACTTAAAATATTTTTAAATAACTTATTATCATTTAAAATGATTTTTAATACAATAAAATCATTTTTAATTAATTTATTTAATGCATTTAATAAATAAATTAATTATCAATAATATTTAAATAAGTACTAATATTTATGAAAAATATTCCAAATTATAAATATTTAATTTTTATATCTTAAAATAATTTTTCAAATTATTTTTGTAATTTTCAGAAATTAAAAACTATTTTTAAATGATTTTTGAAAATTTAATTAATTAAAATTAATAAAACTTTCGCTATAGGCCTTTAGCGACAGACAGCGTCGCCTTAGGTGTTCTTGAGCACTCAAGAACATTCATAGCCAGAGATCAAGCACCCTACTTTGACCAGTGATAATTGCTGGATCGAGATGTTTCTGGGCAAGCTATTGATCACAAATTGTAGAACTAAAGTAATACTACATGATAAAACAATAATAACGACCAACAAGTACAACACAAGCGAGATCTGGAGCCTAGAACAAGCTGTCAGAGCTGTTCTTCATTTTCTGGGTTACCCAGAAATGAAGAACAGTCGACTGGCTCGTTTTGGGCTTCCACAATTTGTTGATCTTGTAATGATTTTGTGATTTAAAACCTGAAGTGTGTAGCCAACATGTAGGACAAGAGATGTATCACATATAATAACCATAACAACAACTAAATCGCTAGATATTAACCGGTCAACCCATGTCAGAAACCACGATCATACATTTTCTGGGTTACTTAGAAAACGGAAATCGTGATTGTCTTACATGGTTTGACCGTACACTACATGAATCCTGTTAATCATTTAGATGTTACATAAGCCTAATAATATAGTTTAAACAACATACAACAAACTTGTTACTACAACAGAATCCAAATAACAAAAACATGAAAGATCTGGGCGTTACTAAATCATGTCAGACGCTGCTTAAGGATTTCTGGGTTACCCAGAAATCGTTTGGTCAAGCTCGGTCAACTAGGTTTGACCAACAATAAAATGAAATCTGGACACGTAATAGCCACGATTCCACTTCTAGATCACAGACCACTTATCAGAGTATAATATCCAACACTTAAAACACAAAAATCAAACACAGATTGAGATCTACAAGGCCTGACATTCACTGTCAGACACAAAAAAATAAAATTTTCAAATTTTGCAAATCTTCAAATCCGAGCCTCTAGATGTTATGGATCCAACATCTAGCAACCCAGATCATCATTAGACACCTTATATAACATGTTTAACAAAAAAAATCTAACATCTAACAACCGAATTTTGGGCAGAATTTAAGCTAAGGTTTTATACCTTCTTATGAACAATCTTGGATTCTAGGCTTCTGATTTGGTTGTAATGTTCGTGGGGCTTGGTTGTGTAACTATTATGTCTTAGAATTTCGGAGGTGAGAGCTTGAGAGAGTTTAGTTTGATTGTTGTGAAAAATGTTAGTGAACAAATGAATTATTTCTCTCTCCAATCTATATATGCTTCACATATACAATGTATTTGGTTGCACAAATGGCTGATTGCTGGCATTATTGAGCATGTGGAGTTGTTGGTTTGTTCACCCACTTCACCTAGAGTCAAAACCTAAGTTTGTAGCTTAATAATGCAAAAGGGCAAAATGGTCATTTGTCTTTCCAATTTAATGGCAAAAATATAACTTGGCAAACCCTTAGGGTTTGACCCTTAGGGTTTAACCCTAAGATTTAGTATATAGCATTTGTAGGATTTAGCAATTAGGGTTTGCACAAAATAAAAAAAATAAATCAAAATTTTAGTTTCTAAATTTTTTTGCCATTAAGGTTTTCTTAATTTGATTAAGATTCTAATTATGCAATATATGAACATTAGTATTTAATTATTTACTAATTATAGTAACCTTGCTAATTTATCAATTAAGTTTTCATTTTAGCAATTTAGGGCTACTAAATTAGAAATTAGGTTTACTAATTTTAGAATTAGGGTTTCCCAAAACTTATTAAGATTTTCCTAATTAACATTTATAATAAATGTCCTAAATTATAAATCACGATTACACAACAATCTTGTATTCTAATTTGGGTTTCAAATTAGGGTTTTTATAATTATTAAAAATTCAAATCTAAACTAAGGTTTTAAATTTACAATTAGGGTTTCCTAATTAGCATATCATGAAGTGATATATAACATAAATCATATAACACAGTTATATAACAGTCTTAAATTTTCCATTTAAATTGAAAAACAGGGTTAAACAAATTAATACTAGGGTTTGAGTCAATATACATCATAATTGACCAACCGTCAACAGTACGTACATACAGTACATATTTATAGCACTGAAAAATTAAAATATTATAATTCCTTGATCAAAACCCAAAATTAGGGTTTGGATTTCATATCTGACTTATTCTTCCTATTTAACCTTAATAATTATTGTAAATTAATTAACTTAATAGCATGTACTAACATTCATATGATAAAATAATTATTATAATTATTCTAAAAAAAATCACTTCATATAGTATTTAAATAATATATGATTATATTTTCATGGAAAATAATTAATAAAATATTTCTACCATAATTTAATTATTACATGAATGTACTTTATATTAATCAATAATTCTAAAATAAAATTATTTGTAAATATTTATGTAATAAATATATTTTTATTTACCACATAAATACATATACACATTATCTTGTACAAATCCTCATCCTTAATATAAAAAAAAAATTATACGCAAAATTTCTTATTTATTTATGTAGAAAATATCGGGTTGTTACACTATTCATGAAGTACTATTCATGAGATACTATTCACTACAAAAAAATGATTTCTTTTCTGTCTAAATTATTTTTGATACATGAATATTATTCTTAAATTTTACTCCACAAAGTAGTTATCATGTTGACAATTTAGACATTCTTAAACTCTAGATAAATTGAATTATAAATCTTTAATATTTATCCTTAATCTCACTTGATTGATTTTTTATATTATTGTCATCATCTTCATGCTTATATTGTAGTGAAAGTCATCTTTAGCCCGTAGTGCATAGATGGACTGTTGATTGGTATGATTATGACTAGGAATTATGTATCGATATAATCATGACCTGTAATGCTACAAATGATGTGGTAAAAGTCCTCATTGGCCTGTAGTACATTGATGAACAGTTATTTGGCATGATCATGACCACTGGTGATAATAACGAATATCCTTGACACGTAGTGCATTGATGATTTGTGGATGTGATACTAATGAATATCCTTGGCCCGTTGTGCATGGATAATTCGGTGATGTGGATTATTTATTGAGATGTGTTACAGAGATAAAATATTGATGATGAACTTTTAAATCATAGAAGATAGTAGACATCATGCTCTACTTGACTCTTCTAATGGATTGCTTGTTCCGTTGTAGTTAAACTTGTTGTCTTTTGTATTCTATCAATTTTTACACTGTTGAATGCTAATGATAATTTATTCCACATTATCTTAGTCATAATATTCTTTACTGGGCTAGTTGAGCTCACCCTTTGCTTTCATTGTTATATTCAGGAAATGAGAATATAGTTGGGACTAGTCGGAGAATGGAGTGATGGTCCAAGATGGTGGCTATTGTAGTCCTCACTATTTTATAAAATAGTGTGATAATAATTGTAATGAGGACTCCATTTGAGTTTGGATATTGTGTACAAGACAATATTCGTGTTAAAACTCTCAGCTTACGTTTGTCGTATTGTATTAATGAAGTTTGTATTTAAATTATGTATCATGTATTTGGCGACCCAAAATGGGTTGTATGGACCTATTTTGGGGGCGTCACAGAATACGACAAAACATAAGCTGAGAGTTTTAACACAAATATTATCTCGTAGACAATATCGAAACTCAAATGGAGTCATCATTATAATTATTATCACACTATTTTATAGAATAGTGAGGACTACTATAACCACTATCTTGGACCATTACTCTGTTCCCCGACTAGTCCCAGCTATATTTTCATTTCCTGAAGAGAACAATAAAAAAAAGGGTGAGCTCAACTAGCCCAGTAAAGAATATTATGACTAAGATAATGTAGAATAAATTATCCTTAGTCTTCAACAGTATAAAAATTGATAGACTACAATAGACAACAAGTTTAACTGTAGCGGAACAAGCAATCCTTTAGAAGAGTCAAGTAGAGCATGATGTCTACTATCTTCTATAATTTAAAAGTTCATCATCAATATTTTATCTCTGCAACATAATTAAATAAATAATCCACATCACCGAATTATCCATGCACTACGTGCCAATGATATTCGTTATTATCACCAGTGGTCATGATCATGCCAAACAACTGTCCATCTATGCACTACGGGCTAAAGAAGATTTTTACCACATCATTTGTCTGTAACATTACAGGTCATGCTTATACCAATATAAAATTTTTGATCATAATCATACCAATCAACAGTCCATCTATGCACTACGGGTCAAAGATAACTTTCACCACAATATAAGCATGAGGATGATGACAATGATATAATAAATTAATCAAGTGAGATCAAGGATAAATATTAAAGATTTATAATTTAATTTATTTAGAGTTTAAGAATGTCCAAATTATTAACATGATAATTAATTGTGGAGTAAAATTCAAGTATGATATTCATGTGTCAAAAATAATTTGGACAGAAAAGAAACCAATTTTATCGTGAATAGTACCCGAGTGAATAGTACCCGAGTGAATAGTATCCCGTGAATAGTACCCTTTGAATAGTACCGTATATATGAATAGTACCGTATGTATGAATATTACCTCGTGAATAGTACCCCGATATGAAAAGATTAAAATTTAACAAGAATATTCAGAAAAATATTTCAGTGAAATGATACTAGATGAAGCGTAAATTTCAAGGATATTCTTCTAATTTCAAGGAGTATAGAAGCAATACTTATCAAAATAAGTGTAGAATTAGGAATATAAAATAAAATAATATTACTTACATACTACAGAGTATGGAAGAAAATATTATTTCTTACGAGTATTGAACGAAAATAATATCCCTTACCTTAAAAGGAGAGTAAAACTGACTGGTATGACGGAGATATACTTGAAGAAAACTTGCACTAATTGCTACACTCAAAGTATCCTTATGCTCAAAATAAATACGCTCAATATTATAGAAGAAGAATTCTCTGATTCTGGTGTGATTTTTATTTCTTAACTAAGCATCCTATTTATAAGAGCATGGCAGGGTACTATTTGAATAATATCACGGGTGAACAGAAGGAAAAAATCACGGGCGCAGAATCAAATTCGTCTGATTTTTTCTATTCATTACTATTCATTGCTGTGCAATAAAATATTCTAATAAAATAAAAACTTTATATAAAATATAATATATTCTATTTATAATCTAATAAAACGAATAACTTTATATATAATATAAAAAGTATTCTATTTTATATAAAAAGTTTTCTGTTTTATTACTATTATAATAATAATAATATAAAAATTGAGATAACTTTCTATCGACAATTTTGAAAAATGAATAAGTGGGGGTTTATATAATAAGCCAAACTTACATCAAATACTTCACGAAACCCCCCCTCTATTTATATCAAATCACTTGCCTTCAATAAACACATTTTTAATTATTCATCATTAATATTATAACTCACAATATTAACAACCAGATCATTCACAGGAAAGAGGGGGCTTTCCGATAAGGACTTCTCCTTATTGACGCGCAATTAGATGACCTAACCCCTTTCCTTGACAGAACTTTCTAGACATTGTTAATAATGCAAATAATAATATGAATAACTTTGTCGTTTTAATTATTGATTTAATAATATAAAATATGTTGCAGATGATACTGTAAAAATAATTGAATCAATAATATGAGATACTATGCAGCAACTACTGTGACAATTATTGAATAAAACTGAGTGACTTCTTAAGTAAGCATCAATAATCAAAGATACTGTACATTACTGTGTGCTACTGTGCAACCATGCATATTACTGTACTTTTACCACCAATTATTTTAACAGTTAACGGTAAAAGTTTTGCCGTTATTTTTATAAAAGGGTTATTTCTGTCTCTTTTTATATCCGATAGTAATTCCGTTGTGGGGTCCACCAATGATTGTGCCGTTGTACAAATATTTCCTGATAAAATGAATATTTCCCGACCAAACGAATATTGTATGACAACTTGTTTACTTTACAAAATTTATAAATATTATCCACAACTATAATATTATATCAAATCCACACCTTAATATTCAAAATAACATTTAGAGAAAATTAAATCTTTATTGATAAAAGTTGGGGTCTTACAACCTCTCATTCTTATGAAATTTTGTCCTCGAAATTGGTGTACGTACCTGGTATGTCGAAGAGGTGAGGATACCTTATTTTTATGTCAGATTCTAACTACCAGGTCATTTCCTCAATATCGTGGTTTCTCCACAAAACTTTGATTTGAGGTATAACCTTTGAGCGTAGAATATGTTCCTTCTTATCCAAGATTTTAACAGGTACCTCCTCACACGTTAAATCTTTTGTTATCTCGTCTGGTTCTAATTTAATAATGTGGTTTGGGTCTTCTACATATTTACGTAATATAGATATGTGAAAAATGTTATGAACACGAGACATACTTCGCGGTTAAACGAGTCTATAGGCCACAGTTCTTACTCGGTCGAGAATTTCAAATGTACCAATGAATCGAGGGTTGAGCTTTTCTCTCTTTCCAAATCTTGTAACTCCTTTTCATGGAGCAACACGTAACAATACATGATCTCCAACATTGAATTCCATGTCCCTTCGATGAAGATCAGCATAACTCTTTCGTCGATCTTGTGAGGTTTGTATACGTTGCCAGATCATTTGAATCCTTTCCGTAGTCATACGTAGCAATTCTGGTCCCAACAAGGTTACTTCACCCACCTCGTCCCAGCATACTAGAGAGCGACATTTTCGTCCATACAACGCCTCGAATGGAGCCATGCCTATACTTGCTTGATAACTGTTGTTGTAAGAGAATTCCACTAATGGTAAGTACTTGTCCCAACCTCCTTTGAAGTCTAGGACACAGAGTCTTAATAGATCTTCAAGAGTTTGAATAGTTCTCTCCGACTGCCCGTCCGTCTGAGGATGATATGCCGAACTGAATCTTAAATCAGTGTCCACAGCTTTCTGTAAACTAACCCAAAATCGTGAAGTGAATCTTAGGTCTAGATCAGAAACTATGGATATTGACATACCATGCAGTCTTACAATCTCATTTATGTATATACGAGCAAGACGTTCAAGTGAATAAATTTCTCGTATAGGTAAGAAATGAGCAGACTTGGTTAGTCTATCGACAATGACCCAAATTGCATCTATGCCTTGAGAAACCTTAGGAAGACCAATAACGAAATCCATGTTAATGTGCTCCCACTTCCATTCTAGAATTTCAAGTGGTTGCAGTGGACCTTTTGGTGCTTGATGCTCCGCCTTGACACGTTGACAAGATAAACACCTTGAGATAAACTCCGCTATCTCTCTCTTCATATTGATCCACCAGAATGTATATCGAAGATCACGATACATTTTGGTACTCCCAGGATGGATTGCAAATGGTGTGTTGTGTACCTCCATTATGATTTTATACTTCAAATCAGAGTTGTTAGGAACACAAAGTCTGGAGTTGACTCAAAGTATTCCTTCTTCTTCTATTCTTGCTTCTGGAATAGTACCTTCTTGCACTTTCTTCTTCATACACATCAGCTCCGGGTCTGTAGCTTGAGCAACTTTAACTTTATCGATTAAAGTCAGTTCTACTCGTATATTTGACATCATCACATGGGTCCTTGAAGTCTTTAACTCTATCTCCATCCTTTGTAAGTCATACAAAATGGGCCTTTGCCTTGACAATATCGCGCTCGTACCCACATATGATCTTCTACTCAACGCGTCAGCTACCACGTTCACTTTTCAATGATGGTATTGAATGGTATGATCGTAATCTTTCAATAGCTCAAGCCATCGTCGTTGCCGCATGTTGAGTTCCTTTTGGGTGAAGAAATATTTGAGGCTTTTATGATTTGTATATATCTCCACTTTCTCCATATACAGGTAATGTCTCCAGGTCTTTAGCGCAAAAATGACTACTTCCAACTCTAGATCATGAGTAGTATAATTCCTCTCATATTATTTGAGTTGTCGTGAGTCATAGGCTATGACTTTCCCATGTTGCATGAGAACACATCCTAAACCTTTACCTAAAGCATCGCTGTAGATGACAAATCCCTCCGAACCTGATGGTATTGTTAGAACATATGCTAAAATGAATTTCCCCTTGAGGTCTTGAAAACTCTTCTCACATTCCTCGCTCCAATCAAATTTTGTATCTTTTCGAGTCAACTAAGTTAACGGAGTGACGATTTGAGAAAATCCTTCCACGAATCTCCGATAATAACCAGCTAAGCCCAGAAAACTACGTACTTCGATTACTGAATTAGGTTGCTCCTAACTTTGTATTTCTTCAATTTTTGTCGGGTCAACTGATATTCCATGATTCCATATCACATGCCCAAGGAATGCTACTTCCTCAAGTCAGAACTCGCATTTCTTCAACTTGGTGTATAGTTTATTTTCACGCAGCTTTTGGAGTATCAGCCTCAAGTGTTGCTCATGATCTTTACAGCTTTTGGAGTATATAAGGATGTCATCAATAAAAATAACCACAAAATAATCTAAATATTCTTTGAATACTCGGTTCATCATATCCATGAAGGCAGCAGGAGCATTTGTCATTCCAAAAGACATGATTAGGGATTCGTAATGCCCATACCGAGTTCTAAAAGCAGTCTTTAGAATGTCATCAATTTTAATCTTTAACTGATGATATTCGGAATGAAGATCGATCTTTGAAAAGAATTTGGCACCTTACAATTGGTCAAACAGGTCATCAATGCGAGGTAACGGGTACCTATTTTTGATGGTGACATGATTCAACTCCCGATAATCAATGCAAAGTCGTATACTCCTATCTTTCTTCTTTACGAATAGAACAGGAGCACCCCAAGGAGATGTACTAGGACGAATGAAATCGATGTCTAACAATTCTTGCAGTTGAGTTTTTAACTCCTAAAGTTCAATAGGAGCCATTCGATATGGAGTTTTGGAAATGAGTTTTGTACCGAGTTCAAGGTCAATACAAAATTCAATTTCATGCTCTGGGGGTAGGCCAGGAAGTTCTTTGGGAAATACGTCAGGAAATTTATTAACAATAGAAATGTCATTCAAATTTGACGTATTTTTGTTTAAATACGTGACATGGGCTAAGAAAGCTTGACATCCATTTATCAATAAATGTGTAGACACTCAAAATTTTCTACACACCTGTTACTGACATTGCAGGAGGGCAGATTAGTCTTTTAGGCATAACCCTGGAAGACCACTCACAACTAGTCCAGAAACTACCGGAAGCTCAGTTTCAACCCCGAAACACACACCGGGAGCATCAGTTCCAACCTCGGCGATAACCCCGAGGTCTGCAGTTCCAATACCAAAAATTCCACCGGAGAAGACCGATTCATCTCGGAGATAACCCCGAGATATTCAGTCTCAGTCCCAACACTGGGAATAGCAGATTCCAACCTTGGAGATAACCCCAAGGAAGGCAGTTGCAGTTCCAGAAATAACCCTGGAAATGCTTGTTTCAAATGCAAGCAATCAGCTTCAACCTCGTCGCTTACACCGAGGAACTCAGTACAAGACCTGACAATAACACCAGGAAGACAGGCACACCTCAGAGATGACACTGAGGACCTTCAACACTTGTAGCAGTCCAATCTCAGAGATAATCCTAAGCAGCGTCTGCTTTATCAGCCCAAACATGAGATAACCCCGGTGAGGGGCAAAGTCATCATCTTGCCACCTTGACGCCACATCACGCCGTCTAAACATTTCAGACACATATTTCTACACAGTAATGTCCCACAAGAACCAAGGAAGTTCAATCCTGAGTGACTATTACGTAGGGAAACGGATAGAATTTGAAGCTTGAAGACCGGAGGGTATAATCCCATCTTCCTGACTTCGTACAACCTCTAATTTTATGTCATTGCATAACTCTCGACAACGGCGGTCCGAAACAAGTCTTACATACCTCAGTCGGATGCCCGGATTGCAATTCTAAAAGTTCGAACGAACATCACGTTGCACGCGTGCACGTACTTCGAGACGGCTGGACCCGCCAAGCCCGGGGCACCCCGAGTAGCCGCAGGTGCACCTGCGGCTCCCCTACTATAAATAGAGGGCTTGGGGTGGCCATTTTAAAAGAGAAAAGGCGAGGAAGCCCTGTCTAATTTGCTTTGTAGACACCCCAAACTGAGTGCTTTCTCATTTTAAACAATTGTAAGCTCATATATAGCTACTTTTTACCGGCGGGAGCCGAGTGTTCAACCATTTCAAGTTAATGAAGTCTTCTTTGGCAGCCCACTGTAAGCCTTCTTACACACTTTAAAGCCTTTTTCTTCATCTTTGCACACACTATTTGTACCCAAATTATTATTAAATGAAATTTAAATTCCCTCTATTTATTATTTTGAAATAGTAAGGGTTAAATTGATTAACGAGGTTAGTTATGGATAAAATGCGCAAATATTTCAAATAAGCAGGTGGTTATAAAATATTCATTGTTGTCGGGGAATATTCGTTTGGTCGTGGAATATTTTTTCTGTCGGGGAATATTCGTACGACGGCGCAGTCTTTTGTGGGCCCCATAACGGAAAGTGATTGGATGAAGAAAACGAAAAGTATAAGTTGTTTATAAATAACGGCGTAGTTGTTACCGTTAATACTGTTAGAATACCCGGTGGTTAAAACACAGTAATACGCGTTGTTGCACAGTAGCACACTGTATTGCACCAATTATTGATTCTTACGTAAGAAGGCACTACTCAATAATGGTTACAGTAATTGCTGTTCAGTATTTTATTTTATTGATTCAATAATTGCTGCGTTGATATTTTATATTACTGTTGTTTCAATAATTGTCACTACACAGTATTTTCCATTATCAGATCAATAATTCATATTATTTGAATAATATTATTAGATAACATTATTGGCAATGTCTAGAAAGTTCTGTCTAAGGAGAGGTTTGGTCATCTAATTGCGCGCCAGTAAGGAAAAATCCTTATTGGAAAGCCCCCTCTTTCCTGGGAATTGCTTGGTTGCCAGTACTGTGATTCTGTAATATTATTTGTGAATAATTAATTATTAATTTATATGATGAGGAAAATATTAATTTTATGTGGATATAGATGGAGAAAATTTTTAAGTGACAATTATTAAAAAAATGATATTTTATCTTTTCTGATAAAATAATTTATTTAATAATATAATAATGGTGATAGTTTTATAATGAATGTGGGATATATGAGTATATGAGGAGGAAGAGTATTTTTTTTGTATTAAATGATTAACACATGTTTTGTGTGTCGTGGACCTCATTTCTTTACTGAAATTTGATTATAGCCTGTAAAATCGCCCGTTTATGGATTTCGGTCAATTTCTGTTTGGAATTTGGAAAAACTTTCTTCTGCAAAGTTGTAGAGAATTGAATTTCCTATAAAAAATCGTGAGATTTGAATTTTCTGATAAAAGGGTTATTTTCTATGAATTATTAAAGTTTTGGAAAATAAAATGATTTTTATTAATTATGGGTGGGACCCACTTTTATTCTAACACATGTGGGCTGCTAATTTGGGTCAAGGATGGCTGGTGGCTGAATTGGCATGCGTAGAAATGAGTTTTGTAATTATAATATTTTATTATTTAGTCTCTTTTGGCGTTCTAGCATTTTCCTATAAATAGGTGCTTAAGTTAGAATTGAAAAACACACCAGAAACAAGTTTTCTCTCTTTCTCTCTCTAGATTATTGAGTGTACTTTGTGAGTATTTAGATACTTTGAGAGTTTCTATTCATCAGAGCAAGTTTCTTTCAGCCTTATACCGGTATTCCGACCAGAAGTACTGCTTTTACGAGGTAAGGGATGTTATTTTATTCGAAAATGATATTATTTCTTCAATATCATTATGTCAAAATATTGGTTAGAAATTTTTATCAAATTTGGAACTTTTCACGTCGGGGTTACTATTCATGAGTTACTATTCATGAGTTACTATTCACGAGTTACTATTCACCGAAAATGAAATTTTCTTTTTTTCGTCCAAAATATCTATTCTGGGTACTAGCTTTGATTGTATCCATGTTTTGATCATTCTTGAATTTTACTTCACTATGAATAATTATAAGGTATTTTTGGACATGGATAAATCGAAATACGAATCCTTAATATTTGTTATTTTGTTTCACTGGATTCGTTTTCTTTAAGATATTTTTTCATCATCCTCAGTCCTAAATGATGATATTACTGAATATCTTTGGCCTGTAGAGCAAAGATGAATGATTAACTAATGAATATCTTTGGCCCGTAGTGCAAAGATGAACAGGTGTTGAGATGAACATGACCGACTGGTGATACAAATGAATATCTTTGGCCTGTAGTGCAAAGATGAATATTTGATTAAAGATGGTTATTGATTGTTGTTACAGGGATAAAATATTGATGATGGACTTTTAAATCTTAGAAGATAGTAGAACTCATTCTCTACTTGACTCTTCTAATGGTTGTTGTTTCCGCTGCAGTTATTGATTTAAAACTTGTTGTCTATTGTATTCTATTAGATTTTTTCCTGTTGAAGACTAGCGATAATTTGTTCTGTATTATCTTAGTCATAATGTTCTTTACTGGGCTAGTTGAGCTCACTCTTTTCCTTTTTGTTCCATTTTTCTCAGGAGGCGAGAATGTAGCGAGTACTAGTCGGGGTATGGAATGATGGTTCTAGAAGTTATTTTAGTAGTCCTCACCATTTTTGTGAAATAATGTATCAATAATTGTGATGAGGACTTATTTGAGTGTGGATATTGTCTAGATGACAATATTTGTATTTAAACTCACAGTTCTTATGTTGTAACAGTAAAGATGTAGTTGTTTCTGTACCATGTATTTTGGCGACTCAGAATGGGTGTTGTATACCTATTTTGGGGGCGTCACAGTTGGTATCAGAGCTTAGGGATATGATCTCTGGCGGAGATCGGAGAATAGAACTAGGAGGGGAGAGACGAATAAATCCTTCGCTAGTGTGTCCTACCTAAGCTTATTTATTGGTCAATCATAATATAGGGGTATTATGTGATTTGTTAATTTATTTAATTAACCCTTGTTTTATGGCAGTATTTGAGAATGTCGACTGAGAATGTTAACAGTGGAGTAAATGAGACCGTGGACACACCGGTGCTTACCAACGAGGAGAACGTGCAACAGGCTGGCAATGTTCCTCCTGTGAACAACACCAATGAGCAGATGATGAACGATGGAATGTTTAGAAGTTTTTTGCAATTCATGCAAAACCAGACGAGGGAGACTCGTGTTCAAAATACAGGAGGAAATGATAGCAATTCACGGTTTGTCACAGCCAAACAGTTCAAAGAATTGGGACCACCAGAATTTAAGGGAAAGCCAGATCCGATCATGGCGGAAATGTGGGTCAAGAAAATTACCAAGATATTCGATGTCTTGGGATGCACGGAAGAACAGAAGGTTCCATTCGCCACCTTTATGTTTCGTGGCGAGGCAGACTACTGGTGGGAGTCTGTGAAGCGTAACCATCCAGCCGCACTCAGCATGTCTTGGGAGACATTTCAGAAACTGTTCAATGATAAGTACTTTCCTAAAAGTATTCGTCATATGAAGGAGGTAGAGTTTATTAGATTAGAGCAGAATAATATGACGGTATCTCAGTACGAGGCAAAGTTTGCAGAGTTGTCCAGGTTTGCACCTCATTTGGTGGAGAATGAGGAACGTATGACGAGGATGTTTCTGAGAGGTTTGAAACCCGGCATACGTCAATATCTCATTTCTCATAAATTTTCTCTCTATTCAGATGTTGTCAACAGGGCTCAATTATTAGAGCGAGATAACGAGTACGGTCAACTGAGGGACCACAACCAGGATCATATCAGTGACAACAGTCATCAGAACAATGATAACCAGCGGAGAAAGAAAAATACAGACAAGAACGGCAACCACTCTGGTGGTAATCGTGGCTATGAAAATAGAAGAAGCGAGTCGGGAGGAGATTTTAAAAAGAGGAGATTCAACAATGACAATACGAAGACGTCAGTACCAGCAACAACTAGTTCCAAGGGAGGAGAACGACCACCGGTTATATGTTATAAGTGCGGAAAAGAAGGACATATCAGCCCAAACTGCCCACAACAGTTTAAGGTATGTTATAATTGTGGAAAGGAAGGACATATCGCTCGAGATTGCACTGTAGCAAAACCAAGTCCAACGGGGATGGTGACTCAAAAAGCTGCCCCAGAAAAGATAAAGTCAATGGTTCCTGGAAGAGCGTTTGTCGTGACTGGTCAACATGCGAGGAACCCAAACGAGGTGATCACGGGTAAGCTAATCATAAATTCATGTGAAGTTTATACCTTATTAGATACCGGTTCTACCCATTCTTTTATCTCTCCTGCTTGTGCTCAACGTTTAAACTTGACTCCGAAGAAGTTAGACTTTGATTTATCTGTAGAAACTCCGTTAGGAGAAACTTTCATCACATCCACTGTTTATAAATCTTGTTTGATCCAAGTTGGCACCATCACATTACCTGTTGACCTTATCTCTTTAAAGATACTTGCTTTTGATGTGATTTTAGGGATTGATTGGTTAACTACTCATCATGCCAAAATTGATTATTTTCGTAAGGTTGTTAGTTTTCATATTCCTAACCAACCTGTTGTACGAATTCAAGCAACTAAGCCATTAAAATTAATCACTGTTATATCAAGCCATAAAGCCATTCGTTTATTAAAAAACGGATGTCATGCTTTCTTAGCCCATGTTATGGATTTGAATAAAGACACGTCAAATTTGAATAATATTCCTGTTGTTATTGACTTTCCTGACGTATTTCCTGAAGAACTTCCCGGTCTACCCCCGGAACGTGAAATTAAATTCTTTATTGATCTTGAACCTGGTACAAAGCCCATTTCTAAAACCCCATATCGAATGGCTCCTATTGAACTTTAGGAGTTAAAGGTCCAACTACAAGAATTGATGGACATCGGTTTCATTCGTCCTAGTACATCTCCTTGGGGTGCTCCTATTTTATTTGTAAGGAAGAAAGATGGGAGTATGCGACTTTGTATTGATTATCGGGAATTAAACCATGTCACTATTAAGAATAGGTATCCGCTACCTCGTATTGATGACCTGTTTGACCAGTTACAAGGAGCACAATTCTTTTCAAAGATCGATCTTCGTTCTGGATATCATCAGCTGAAGGTTAAAACTGAGGATATTCCAAAGACTGCCTTCAGAACTCGGTACGGGCATTATGAATTCCTAGTCATGTCTTTTGGATTGACTAATGCTCCTGCGGCTTTCATGGATATGATGAACCGAGTATTCAAGGATTATTTGGATCAGTTCGTTGTTGTCTTTATTGATGACATCCTCATATATTCCAAAAGCCGTGAAGATCATGAGCATCATTTGAAGCTGGTACTCCAAAGGCCGCGTGAAAATAAGTTATATGCTAAGTTGAAGAAATGCGAGTTTTGGCTTGAGGAAGTGGCATTCCTAGGGCACGTGGTGTCAAAACATGGAGTATCTGTTGACCCGACGAAGATTGAAGCAATACAAAGTTGGAATCAACCAAAGACGGTGACTGAAGTACGTAGCTTTCTGGGCTTAGCTGGTTATTATCAGAGATTCGTGGAAGGGTTTTCTCGAATCGCTACCCCGTTAACTCAGCTAACTCGGAAAGATATCAAATTCGTATGGAGCGAGGAATGCGAGAAGAGTTTTCAAGAGCTTAAGAGAAGACTCATTTCGGCACCTGTTTTGACCATACCATCTGGTTCGGATGGATTTGTTATCTACAGCGATGCTTCAGGCAAAGGGCTATGATGTGTTCTCATGCAACGTGGAAAAGTTATAGCCTATGCCTCGCGATAACTTAAAGAATATGAGAGAAATTATCCTACTCATGATCTAGAGTTGGCAGCAGTCGTTTTCGCGCTAAAGATCTGGAGGCACTATCTATATGGGGAGAAAGTGGAGATTTATTCAGACCATAAAAGCCTCAAATATTTCTTCACTCAAAAAGAACTAAACATGCGGCAACGACGTTGGCTCGAGCTGTTGAAAGATTACAACCACACTATTCAATACCATCCTGAAAAAGCAAACGTGGTAGCTGACGCGTTGAGCAGAAGATCTTATGCAGGAACGAGTGCGATGATGTCAAGTATACGCATAGAACCAACTTTAATTGATAAAGTTAAAGTTGCTCAAACCACAGACCCGAAGCTGATGCGTATGAAGAAGAAAGTGCAAGAAGGTGCTATTCCAGAAGCAAGAATCGATGAAGAAGGAATACTTCGAGTCCACTCCAGACTTTGTGTTCCTAACGATTCTGATTTGAAGTACAAGATCATGATGGAAGCACATAATACACCATTTGCAATCCATCCTGGAAGTACCAAAATGTATCGTGATCTTCGACATACATTTTGGTGGAATAATATGAAGAGAGAGATTGCAAAGTTTATCTCGAGGTGTTTAACTTGTCAACGTGTAAAGGCGGAACATCAAGTGCCAAAGGGTCCATTGCAACCACTTGAGATTCCGAAATGGAAGTGGGAACACATTACCATGGATTTCGTTACGGGTCTTCCCACGGTTTCTCAAGGCATAAATGCTATTTGGGTTATTATTGATAGATTAACAACACCAGAAACAAGTTTTCTTTCTTTCTCTCTCTAGATTATTGAGTGTATTTTGTGAGTATTTAGATACTTTGAGAGTTTCTATTCATTAGAGCAAGTTTCTTTCAGCCTTATACCGGTATTCCGACCAGAAGTACTGCCTTTACGAGGTAAGGGATGTTATTTTATTCGAAAATGATATTATTTCTTCAATATCATTATGTCGAAATATTGGTTAGAAATTTTTATCAAATTTGGAACTTTTCACGTCGGGGTTACTATTCATGAGTTACTATTCACGAGTTACTATTCACCGAAAATGAAATTTTCTTTTTTTCGTCCAAAATATCTATTCTGGGTACTAGCTTTGATTGTATCCATGTTTTGATCATTCTTGAATTTTACTTCACTATGAATAATTATAAGGTATTTTTGGACATGGATAAATCGAAATACGAATCCTTAATATTTGTTATTTTGTTTCACTGGATTCGTTTTCTTTAAGATATTTTTTCATCATCCTCAGTCCTAAATGATGATATTATTGAATATCTTTGGCCTGTAGAGCAAAGATGAATGATTAACTAATGAATATCTTTGGCCCGTAGTGCAAAGATGAACAGGTGTTGAGATGAACATGACCGACTGGTGATACAAATGAATATCTTTGGCCTGTAGTGCAAAGATGAATATTTGATTAAAGATGGTTATTAATTGTTGTTACAGGGATAAAATATTGATGATGGACTTTTAAATCTTAGAAGATAGTAGAACTCATTCTCTACTTGACTCTTCTAATGGTTGTTGTTTCCGCTGCAGTTATTGATTTAAAACTTGTTGTCTATTGTATTCTATTAGATTTTTCCCTGTTGAAGACTAACGATAATTTGTTCTGTATTATCTTAGTCATAATGTTCTTTACTGGGCTAGTTGAGCTCACCCTTTTCCTTTTTGTTCCATTTTTCTCAGGAGGCGAGAATGTAGCGAGTACTAGTCGGGGTATGGAATGATGGTTCTAGAAGTTATTTTAGTAGTCCTCACCATTTTTGTGAAATAATGTATCAATAATTGTGATGAGGACTTATTTGAGTGTGGATATTGTCTAGATGACAATATTTGTATTTAAACTCACAGTTCTTATGTTGTAACAGTAAAGATATAGTTGTTTCTGTACCATGTATTTTGGCGACTCAGAATGGGTGTTGTATACCTATTTTGGGGGCGTCACACTATTCTTCACGTTGAGAGTCGTGTTGTGTATGTATGCCCGGACTTCGGTCCGTGGTTTCATTTCGGTTTGTATATATATACTTATATATATATATATATATATATATATATATATATATATACAGAAATGATCAAGTAAGGGATCCCTTACTTTCTTAAAATAAGGGACTTTTTTTTTTGCTTTTTTTTTGCTTTTTTTTTAAAACAACTAAAAAAAAGTTTAATATTTTATGGAACTGAAATTTTTCCATAATACAATGTTTTGGGCGTGTTTTAAATACCTATACCAAAAAGTGGTGGTACAGTCTGCCCAGACTGTACATACATGTTTTGTTATACGTACCCAAATCACACTCAAAACACTGTATTATGAAAAAATTTTAATTCCATAAAATATTAAACTTTTTTTTTTAGTTGTTTTAAAAAAAAAAAGTAAAAAAAAAGTAAAAAAAAAAGTCCCTTATTTTAATAAAGTAAGGGATCCCTTACCTGATCCCGACCCTATATATATATATATTATATATGGATTAACATTATTGAGTTATGCCTCGATTGAACCTAGACTTATGTCTGGAGCGTTTAATTGCTTTTGTATATATATATATATACTTATATATATGAACTGTGTGTCGAACTCTGTTCGATGAGCCTAGACTCACGTCTGGTGCATTTAATTGCTTTCGTATATATATACTTATATATATGAACTGTGTGTCGAACTTTGTTCGATGAGCCTGAATTTTACATCCGGTGCGTTTACTGCTTTAATATATATATACTTATATATTAACTGTTGTTGGACTTTGTCCGATGAGCCTGGATTTTATATCCGGTGCGTTTACCTGCTTTTATATATATATATATATATATATATATATATATATATATATATATATATATTTACATTTCGTCCCGCCTGGTGTTTCTTCCGTGGCGGTTGATCGCTTTTACAGCTTTATTTTCATTTTCGATCACCCATGGAGGTGCTTCGTGGTGGTTGATCATGTCTATATGTATATTTACAGCTTTTATATATATAACTGCTTACAACTTTCGTATAAACTACGGCATCATGTGAGCCTACGAATCATGTGATCACAGATTCAGTCTACTGAATCTAGATTCGGTTCCCGTGATGGACATTTTCTGCTATAAGAAGCTTGTAAATTTATTCACGGTGTTCGGATTTCTTCCGATGGTTTCCATACCCATGAGGAGTTCGGTACAACTTTGTATATTATTTTCTCGAAGATCCTTCGCATCTCGAAAATAAAAGTAATTAAGCCGAACATTTAATAATAAAATAGAAGTATCAAAGGCCTCAATTGCTATTGAGCACAGGGTTTGAAAAACCTCTTTTATAAAAATTCATTGCTATATTTTGTTTAAAACTAAATTTTTACACAAATTCAAACCCTTGGTATATAGGTGCGAACGAGGCCTCGCACTACTTCCAAATAACAGCATATTGACCCACACACACACATACATATTCATATAATAGTTTCTTAAAAAGTGACGGTCACCGTGGCAACACGGATGTCGGGGGGTGCCTAACACCTTCTCTCCGCATAAGCAGGTCCCCAAACCCTAATGAATCTCGGTTTCACCAACCCGTTTAGCAGTGTTTCATCACTGGGTCAATGTGCAAACCTTTTCTCAGTTGTGTTGGTACAACCAGTTAAAAACCAACTGGCGACTCTTAACAGTCCGTCGTCGACATTATATATGTCGGACCTTTTTCACTTGTTTTTTCAAACAAATCTCACCTAACATGAGAACACAAAAAAACAGGGAACGAAAAGGGACAAATAAAAATCCCGACGTCGACAGGTGGCGACTCTACTGGGGACACCAGTAAGAGGACTTAAGTCGCTATTACAAGCTTTTCAAAACTATTATATGCTTGTATGTGGATGTTGCATTTACATTTATGATGAATGTGTACGAATGCATTTTTTTTACTGCACTGAAATATATCTCCCTGTGATATTAGTGCTTCGCATATGTCAATCATCATTTTCATAAACGGTGAGACACGTTGTATGTGAATGTATGTTGTGTGGTTTCTCCACCAGGAGGCTATCTTGTCGGTGTTTGATTACTGGACTCGTAGGAAGACTAATTCTAACGAGGCTCAGGAAAGGCACCACCCAAATTCGCTCCAGTTGAAAGACCGGATTAACTTCCCGTTGAGTAAATTGCGATGATTTGGGAACCTTTATGCCAAAAAGCCGCGAGAGAAACCTAAGATAAGTCAGCCTCTGATAAACCAAACGCGGAGGAAAGTCTCTTCATGCTTTCTCATTTCAAATTACTCGTAAAGTCAATTACTTATAATTTACATTTCATATTCATCTCCATGTAATGAGAAATATGAAGAAACATGTGTATATACATATTTTAAAACATGCTATCCTGTATTACAAACAGCTAACATCCGTTTTGCAGGATAAAATTTTTAAAACGAACATATCAGATACCATGTTAAATTTCACACATTCGCTAAAGACTAAACTATGCAAGTCTTTCGCAGGGAAGCATTCAGACCTATTACCAGGTCAAAGTCCAAAAAGGCCACGAGCCTACAGCCAATCATGTCTTCATCTGACCAGTCTAATCCAGTTTCTCACGAAGAATTTGACGGATTAAGTAAACAAATTACAGATTTGGCTGTTCTGCTTAAAGAACTACATCAATCTACTCAGGGTCTAAAGATACCCATACATGCTGAATCCTCCTCACAAGGGGGAACTCAAGGTCATGATAAAGCCATTACAGTACCTGAATTGCAATTGGATTCGACCAACAAAAGTTATGATGCCGCCCATCTCACAAGAGATCCAGACACCGGTGACATCAGAAAGAAAGTTCTTCAAATAGAAGAAACCCTTCGTGCTATCAAAGGAATTGGAGCACACAAGAGTGTTTCATATGTCGACCTTTGTATATTCCCTAGTGTTCATTATCCAGAAAATTTTAAAACTCCTGATTTCAAAAAGTATGATGGGTTAGGAGATCCTTATACACATTTGAAGGTGTTCATTGGAGAACTTGGATCTTATGTAGAGGACGAGAAGCTTAGAATGCAGCTGTTCCAAAATTGTATGACTGGAGAAGCCCGTTCGTGGTATACCAGATTAGACAACTCAAAGATCCATAGCTGGGAAGAGCTAGCTCACGCCTTCCTCACACAATACAGCTTCCAGTCTCAGATAGCTCCTGACCGGTACCAGATTACCAAGGTTAAGAAACAGTCCAATGAGTCTTTCAGAGAGTATGCTCAAAGGTGGAGGCGCCTTACTGCTCAAGTGATTCTTACTATGACAGAGTCAGAAATGGTTATGACCTTTATCGACATATAAGAAGCTTCTTTCTATGAAAGAGTCTTAGCTGACATTGGTAAACCTTTTTTTGAAATGATCAAACATGGGGAGATGGCTGAGATAGGATTGAAGTCAGGATAGATTCAAGACCTAGCTGCCCTTAAAGTTGTTGCTGAGCACATCCAATCCAAAAATTATGGAAACAACCCCCGGAGGGTCCATAAAAAGAAAGACTAGGATGTTTCCCTGATACTACAGGGTCAAAAAGGCAATTAGACCATGCCTATCCAGAGGAAAAATTACACTCCCTTTCAAGCAAAGTCGTCAAACCCTCCAATGCCTAAAGGGTTGAGAAGTTAAACGCCATCGAGTGTTCACACCCCTGGGGGATTCACTCGAGAACATTCTCAATCTTCTGACCACTTAGAAGAAAATTATACATCTTCTTCCACTAGCCAACCCTAATGGGAGGGGTTTCAATGCTGCTCGAAAATGTGCTTATCATGACGGGGCACCTGGACATGATACTCAAGATTGTTGGGCCTTGAAACACAAGATCCAAGATTTGATAGACAACGGTGAGATCATGGTCACCAAACCAGATCAACCTCATGTGCAAGACAACCCTCTTCCTCCGCACAAAGAGGATGAGGTCAACATGATTAATTGGAGCAGGGGAGAAAGTTCCAATTTTAAAGGTGAATCATCCCAGAACATCAAAGACGGTGTTGACAAATGGGATTATGCCAAGTTCCAGTTTGCAATGGAACGAAAGATGAAAGCTTTGTGCAAGCAAATTGATTAATTGGCCGAATTAGTGACTTATCAGCATCAAGTCACCCGCCAATTAGTCAACCAGAAGCATGCTAGTCTCCTCCCTTTTGTTATGAATACTCCATCGTCACCTTCAAAATATGAAACATTGGAGGACAAAGTAACGAAGAGAGCAATTGCCAAAGCCCGTCAGGATTTTGCCAATAGAAGGGAATTTACATATCTGGGCCAATCTATGGAGGAGATACTTCAGATGCTAATCAATTAAGTAAGAATCACATCCCTTCTGCCTCCAGTTAATCCCCGTTCAGGACTGTTCAATCCTGATGGAGTATGTCAGTATCACTCCCATTCTCGTGGTCACAGCACGGAAGAATGTTGGGCACTCCGCCACCTTATTCAGAATTTAATCGATAGCGGTGTCCTGCAACTGGCAGACAACGATACTGTGCTATTTGAGAGTGAAAATACTTGCCCTACTAAATGGAAGGGACTGGTAGCCGTTAATCCATTGAGGCTGAAGGGACTATTAAACCATTCACAATTTAACTCCAAGGAGTTAACAAACCTTTGAAAGTGGCTACGCCAGAGCCAATCACCTTGTCATTCAGACCGCAATATCCTGTTGTCAACTTACATAAAGTTCCCTGGAATTATGGAGAAGCTAAAGGATCTATATTTTATACAACTGCTGCAGTGTCGAAGGAAAATCCACTATATCTTCCCCAACGGGTGATGAAGTCTGCTATCAAATCAAAGGGGAAATTACCCATGGAGAAGATTAAAAAATTCCTCCGTGCTATGGGTCATAATGAAGCCAAGGTGGTTTTAAGCTTAAGAGAAGCTCTACAGCAAATTTTAATATTAGACTTGGTTTTAACTTCCGAAGATCACAGGAAGATTCTACTAAAGGTTTTGGAAGAAGCCTACTTGCCGAAATTAGTGGATGTGGAAAATTTTTAACATCTGGTTGATCACATTTTCAACAACAATGTGATCTCTTTCACTGATGATGACATACCGCCCGAAGGGACCGGTCATTGCAAACCGTTACACATTACGGTTTTGTCCTCTGGATACATGTTAGCTAGAGTCTTGGTAGACGGAGGTTCGTCTTTGAATATCTGTCCTTATGCTACATTGTTAAAGATGACTGCCAATCTCAAGCGGATCCAAAGTAGCCATACGATCATCAAAGCTTTTGATGGATCTTACCGAAATTCAGTCGGAGAGATTGAACTGCCAATTGAGATTGGTCCTCATACATTTTGTGTATCTTTTCACGTGCTCAAAATAGATACAGGATACAATCTGCTTCTGGGAAGACTGTGGATTCATAAGGCCGGGGCAATCCCCCCCATTCTTCATCAGCAACTTAAATACATTATCAACAATAGCCTAGTTACAGTCAACGCTGAACCGGAATGTCCTCAACATGGTGACACACCATACATCAACGTCAATTTAGATGTTGAGTCGGTTAGTTTCCACACTTTGGAAGAAAGCAACACTCAATACCATTCTATTAGGATGCCATTTCCCATACCTAAGATTTCTGTTGAAGTTATGGCAACTACTCAAGAAATGATGTCATTGGGACACCAGCCGGGACAAGGGCTAGGTAAAGAGCATCAGGGTATTAAGCACCCAATCCAAGTGTCTAGTTAAATTGGGACAGCCGGACTAGGCTATTCTGCCAGTACCATTTACAGGAATCCACATAAGCATAAGCAGATTCCTTCAACGTCAGCCACATGGCGGTTATCTCCATCTGTAAATCTAGAGTCCACACAATCCCGGTAAAGGTGCCAGCCAATGTAATGGCTATGTTATTTCCTAAACCGATACCGGTAAAGGATAAGGAAGTCTTTGTTCCAGATCCCAAGGTGGAAGAAGAGGAACGAAGAATCAAGCAGGACATCGTCAAAATGATGTCAGGCATACGCATCACTGTCCATGATGAACATATAAATAGATACACCCCAGACGATGATTGCCCAGACATAATGGTCATCATTCGGGAGAAGGAGGACGATGACAGCCCCTCCATCACTGCAGTCCCCCAGGACTTTGCCCTTGCCAATTGGAACCGCACTCCTTGCATTGGTCGACAAGGGTAAAATGGGTAGAACTTCTTTTTGCTCTGTAGATATCATAACTGCTTACTTTTCTGTACAGTATTAGCAGTTGTTTTGTCCGTACATGCTAACACTTTGTATGATTAAACAGTTTTATATATATTAAGTGAAAGCATATTTTGTTTCAGGACTTTGAACCTAGATGTGCCTGTACTTGCTGATAAGATGCCTCTTCTCCACAATGATTGTAACTTTGATGAAAATTTGGACTCAGACTTAATGGAAATACAAGAGGACATTGAGGTGCCTCCAGAGATCAAAGAATGGGTCGAAGACAAACCTAAACCCAACCTTGATCAAACCACCTCCTTTAATCTCAAAACCTTAGAAAGCCCTAAGTTAATCCAGATTGGTTCAGACCTTACCCTAAACTAGAGGAATGACATGGTTACGCTACTAACCCAATTCCAGGATGTGTTTACATGGTCTCATGAAGATATGGTGGGTTTGTCCACTGACATTATCCTTCATCGCCTTCCCATCAAAGAGGGATTTAAGCCAGTCAAGCAGAAACTCAGGCGATTGAAACCTGAGTGGAGTTTAAAGGTGAAAGAAGAAATTGTGAAACAATTTCAAGCTGGGATTATCATGGTGTCCACATATCCTGAATGGATATCCAACATCGTTCTTGTGCCTAAGCCTGGAGGAAAGGTGAGAGTTTGCATGGATTGTCAGAATCTGAATAAAGCTTGCCTTAAAGATAGCTTTCCCGTACCATTTATCCACATTCTCATTGACAATACTGCTTAATACGACACGTACTCCTTCGCTGATTGCTTTGCGGGGTACCATCAGATCATGGTTGCTGAGGAGGATCATGAGAAAACTGCTTTCATCACGCCTTGGGGAACCTTTTGCTACAGACGGTTATCTTTCGGCCTCATCAATGCCGGAGCTACCTATCAGAGAGCTATGATGGCTCTTTTCCACAACTTAATGCACACAGAGATAGAGATCTACGTGGATGACATCATCGTCAAGTCCCGGAAGGAGGAGGACCACTTATACCATCTCAAAAAGCTTTTCAACAGGTTGCGTAAGTATAACTTGAAGTTGAATCCAACCAAGTGCGCCTTTGGCGTTAAATCAGGCAAGTTGCTAGGATTTCTAGTCAGCCATAAAGGGATTGAGCTGGATTCCACCAAAATCTAGGCCATTACAAAAATGCCCATTCCTCAGACAGAGAAGGAAATACGGGGATTTTTGGGAAGAGTCAACTTCATTAGTAGGTTCATTTCTCAACTCACAGCAACCTATGAGCCTATCTTCAAGCTGTTAAGGAAGAACTCCTCCATAAAATGGAATAATGAGTGCCCAAAGGCCTTCCTTATAATCAAAGAATAGCTAGTCAAGGCTCCTATCTTGGTACCACCCAGGGATGATGTTCCCCTGTTCATATACCTATCCATAAGTGACAATGCCATGGGCTACATGCTAGGTCAGAAAGATGATAGAGGTCGAGAACGAGCTATCTATTACCTCAGCAAAAGATTCAGCTGCTGTGAACATAACTACACTCTGATAGAGAAGACTTTTTGTGCTTTTGCATGGGCTGCCATGAGGTTACAACATTACCTCCATGGGCACACAACCCATCTAATATCCCGCGTGGATCCAGTCAAGTATGTGTTCAGTAAGCCCATATTGAATTGTCGATTGTCCAGATGGCAGTTGATCTTCAACAATTTGACATTGTTTACGTGACACAAAAGTCCATTAAAGGTCACGAAATCGCGTATTAACTGGCCTCCGCATCTTCGGGGGATTTTAAACCCTTGGAAACATACTTCCCCGATGAAGGGATAATGACAATTCAGCAACACCATCAGTACGATACACGTCAAACATGGAACATGTATTTTGATGGAGCTATTAATACGAAAGGTTCTAGAGCTGGAGCAATTTTGGTATCCGGTACGGGGGAGCATTATCCCGTCGCCATCAAATTGTAGTTTGTCAGCACCAATAACACGGCTGAGTATGAAGGCTATATCATGGGGCTAAAACTTACCCGTTTAATGGTCATCAAGCGGTTAATTGTCTTTGGGGGATTCAGAGTTGGTAGTCAAACAATCCACGAGAATCTATCAAACCAAAGAGCTACATTTGCTCCTTACCATCGGCAAGTGTTACAGATGGCTTCGGAGTTCGAAGAGATCTCTTTTCTATACATTCCTCATAATAGGAATGACTTCGCAGACGCATTAGTAACTTTGGCCTCCTTGATTCATATACCTGACAAGGAACACATGCCAAGCGTCACATTTGCCCTTTAAAATGCACCAGCCTATGGGAACTATGTTGGAGAAGTATCGGATGAGCTACCTCCCATCCAACAACCTTGGTATCAGCATATCAAGGAGTATTTGCTAGATGGATTTACACCCGCTGAAGCGAGCCTGACTGAGTAAAAGCGGATTCATCGACTTGCTATGAAATTCTACCTGAGCGGAGATGCACTCTACAAGAGAGATGCATGACTAGGTCTCCTCAGATGCCTAGATAAAGATCAAGCTCAGAGACTCATGGATGAGATCCATGGTGGAGTATGTGGCCCACACATGAGCGGCCTTTTACTTGTAAAGAAGATCCTCAAAACAGGACATTACTGGCTCTCTCTCAAAGCTGACTGTAATGAGCACATCAAGAGATGTTATCAGTGCCAAATTCATGGGAATGCTATCCACGCCCCTCCACAGGAGCTCCACAATATGAGTTCACCTTGGCCCTTCTCAATGTGGGGAATGGACGTGATCGGGCCCATCGAGCCCAAAGCCAGTAATGGACATCGCTTTATTTTCACCATGATCGACTACTTCACAAAGTGGGTAGAAGCAGCCTCCTTCCCCAAGGTTACTAAAGAAGTCATCATTGCTTTCATCAGAAATAATGTTATCTGTCGGTATGGACAACCAGAGGTAATTGTATCAGACAATGCGAAGAACCTCAACAACAAAATGATGAAGGAGTTATGCAGTAAATTCCACATCAAACACCTTAACTACGTCATCTACCGTCCAAAGATGAATGGTGTTGTTGAAGCGGCTAACAAAAACATCAAGAAGATCATGCAAAAGATGTCCGTCAACCACAAAGGCTGGCCTGACCTATTGCCTCTTACTCTATTAGCCTACAGAACATCAATGCGCACTTCAACTGGGGCAACCCCCTACGTATTAACCTATAGGATGGAGGCAGTACTCCCCATAGAGGTAGAAATGGAATCCCTTAGAGTGTTGATGGACGCTCAGCTGGATGAAGATCAATGGGTACAAGACAAGTATCACCAATTGTCTCTAATTGATGAAAGGCGAACCGCGACTATCTTCCATGATCAATTATATCAACAAAGGATCGCCCGATCCTACAACAGAAAAGTCCGGCTACGACAGTTTAAATAACATGACTTGGTTTTGAAGAAGATCCTCGACAACCAAGATCAGTCTAAGGGAAAATTTGCCCCTAACTGGGAAGGCCTGTTTATTGTCAAGGAAGTATTGATAGGAGGTGCTCTCAGATTGCAGGAAATGGACGGCGATGAATTTCCACAGCTTATCAACTCGGCCGTGAAACGGTACTATGCCTAAAGTTACCATCAAGCAAACATTCTGGTGTTGGATCATCAAATCACTAGTCATTCTGGTTCTTTAACCCTTCATTACATACAACTTTTCTCCACACTGCGCCCCTCAAGAAAACACACTTTTCAAGTCAGCAGCCTGGTTTCTTCCTCTTCACTCAGTTTTTAACCCTTACTCAACTTCGGTTATCCCTTTAGGGATTGAACCTTTTACGCCTACAGTTTATCCTGAAGACGGGATTAAACTTTTCTACACCTGCAGTTTGTCCTGAAGATGGGATCAAACTTTTTCACACCTGCAGTTTGTCCCATTCATGGGATCAAACTTTCTTCTCCCCGCAGTATAGCCTGCACATGGGATTCATACTTCTATTCGACTGTGAATCATCCTGAGGGGCGAACTACGTCGACCTGATCTCCTTGATACATGGGAGTACGTAGGCAACAATATTCTATATGGCCGATCGCAATAAAAAAAATAACAAAAACATTTCTACCCTTTTCTACAAAAACAAAAACACTTCTACAACCTTTTTCATCAATAAAGCTTCTACACCCATCTGCCTTTCATAAACAGCATTGAACCTCTTACACCAGGTTCGAACTACGCAGACCTGATCTCTTCTTCAACAGGAGTACGTAGGCAGCCATTCATGGTTCGGTCTAACCCACTACCAAAACACAAATACTTGTTAACGGTACTGGGATCAAACTTCAATCCATCACATATCATTGGCTTCAAACCAAAGGGATGGAATTACCTGACCTCCCCATCTAAACGGGAGACTCGGCGACCATCTAAGTTGCGATTGTTCCTTGAAAAGCAACACCAATCCATTAGAGATGGAATTAACTAGGTTCCTCCTAAATAGGAGTACTAGCGGCCATCTGTGGTGCGGTCAATCTCAGAGAGGAAAGCAGCAATCCTCTCCACATTTCCATACAGAAACCTGTCCCAAGACACCAAAGATGGTAGGGGTATACACATATTCATGATCCATTCTGAACTATCCAGAGACAACTCAATGTCCATCCAGTAAGGAGGAATTCAGAATACATCAAGATCGCAAGCCCTGAGAAGCAGGTAAATATCAAGCAAGTATTCAGGCATATCTAAAAATGAAGTGATCAAAAATATATATTTCCCTGCTATATATAATACTGTTTGATATACACAATGTAAACTATACATGACAAAATGGCTAAGCTAGTATGTGCAGGAAAATACAAGGCTATCTACAGATCGGTATGCATGCGAGCTAGCAGATCTAACATAGCATCTCTCTCAAGAGAATGAGGTAATGTTGTGGTCTCCTGTACAAGGATATCCACACGAGTCAGCAAGTCCGAGGCCATCTACATGGTGATACGATGCTCATCAATATATACACTCATCTCGGATGGTATCCCAATGGTAAAGGACCTCACTGTAGTACTATCTGTGACAGCTACATCCCAGGAAGATATGGCGATATCTCGCTCAACTATCACTACATCTCTAGCTGATATGGCCTCATCCCGCTCAACAACAACGGCATCTCTGTGAGCTAATGCCTCGTCCCTCTCTAACAGGGCTGCGTCTCTCCCATCAAGAGCTGTTAACATCAGGGATCTAACCTGATCCCTCTCAAAGGTTATCAAATGAAGACTCTGCTCAAAGTACTGTGTTGAATGCTGAATCACGACAGTGCTAGTAGTGGGAGAATCTAAAAGAGCTACTGGCAACCAGTGAATGGCTCCTCCTCGGTGTGAGAATTAATGCCCTCCATGGGATCTCTACCATCTGAAGCAATGCTCGGCACTGTGGATACTACCTCAGCCAATGTAGTCTCTGCCTCCATCCATGTAGAATACTCTACAAAACAACCTAGATAACTAAGAGAGAAAGAAGCTTTCTCACGCTGATCCCAATAAGCATACACACGGGATCGGTCCTCTGTTGAAAGATAGCGAGAAGCTAAACGCTGGCCCAGTGCCCCCTCAAAAGGATGAAAATCTTGAAACTGGTCAAACTATGACATCACGGCCAGTGGGTGGTAGGTAGTCATGCCCCTCAAACCAGCCAGAGGGAGATAATCCATGCCCGGAGCGTGAGTAATAAAGCTGTAAGGTGAGCTGAGCCATGATCACGGCAGTATACTAAACAGATCTCTGATATCCGCAAAGAATATAGACCAAGACATAGCATCTATACACTCCGCAGGCTGAAAGGAGTATGACATGGCTATATCATGGGTGAAACAATACCCATGCCATCTAAAAGTGCCAATCGATCTCAAGTGTGACATAAACCACACATACAGCATGACCGAACTGCCAGTGAATACTCCTATAGGGTAAGTGCTGTAGAATGTGGCCGACCTCAGTGTCTCTGCCATGATCATCAGAAAAATGGTACGACCCTCCCTGAGAGCTCTAACTGCCATAAAAATGCCGATGTCCAACTCATCCATGTATCGTGGCATGTATACATATGATAATACGCACAATAGCAGTACATCCACCCTGGCCAGACGCCAATGATCCTCTAGTGTGGTGAAATCCCCGGAATGTCGTCTATAACTATCCTCAGAGCCAAATCTATCAAACAAAAAATGCTGGGATATGACATGGCCAGATGTAAGCTCATCCTGCACCACCCTACGCCTCAATCTAGTAAGGGTCATGAACCGCAGACTCATGTCCCCCAAAGCCATATGCATGCAAGGTCTATCCAGTGGCAGCATCGTCAACCGTACATACTCCTCCAGAGTGGGAGTCAACTCCTGGGTCCTAAACCGGAAAACCTGCCTCTACGGTATCCAGTGCTCCAGCATGCCCTCCACGAATCCTGTGGGAACCTGAAACATCAAAGGGTCATGGTATACTGTAATAGCTGATCTACGGTCACCCTATCTGGGGGTGACATACTATCATATCAATGTCTTAGAAGGGATGCCACCAATAATGGCGTGGTGTGATCTATGCGGCTGACTGTCGAAGAAGACATTTGTGTGGGCCATATCATAATACTATCCAGGGGTCAATGCTGAATATCTCTGGATATACATACATATGCATAACATGATACATGCATAACAGATAATAAATGGCAATATGATATAGGGAATGGAAAACTGTACATACATTCTTAAGTATATCATCATCTAAAACATCATCTCTGTACAACTAAAAATACAGGGAAATGGGGGGCATATACGCCCTACTACTAACAGAGGCCTATCAAAAGATATAGCGAGAATGGGGCACAGCCACCCAATAGCTAATAGAGGCCTATCAAAAGAGATAACGAGAATACACATCAGAAGAAGACAATGGTGTCAATATCTACATTATCAATCCTGTCCACCTGATGTAACTCCTCCTGAGTCACTGGATCTCTATCAACAGGGATATCAGGCCTATATAAAGAAGGATCTGTGCCGGCAAAGCCAAATGGGTCATCTGAGGAGCCAGCGCCTAAACTGGAATGATCAAACGAATCTACATCTGCCGAATCTCTGCCCAAATGCCAGATAAAGAGATGTGACCGGTCCAGTCGCTGGGTCAAGCTATCAATCTGTGTCACATGAGTCGGATCTCGGACACAGGCTAGCCAATTCGTCATCATCACGGATCCTGGAACCATATCTCCCATGAACTGAGTGGCACGGGTCTGGGCTCTAATGGTACGAGGGATCCACCAATGCTGGAATACATCCTGAGTGCAAGGACCCTCAGACAATGCAAAACTGTCAACAACTAACAATAGGATATCAATAACGGGTGACTGCGATATAGGCTAATAACGCCTGGCAGGAGGCAAGATCGGTATACGAATCTTTCCTGTGGTGCTCCTAATAACACGCTCTCCTAAATAGAGCTCCCATCCTCCATCTATGAATAGAGGAACCCTACGGGTGGAAATCACGTACTCGACACCAGTCGGGTATCCATCTTCAAATCCAGTGGCCAAATGCTCCCCAGAATATGGAATCCATGTGATGACATCCGCTGTCAACAACTCTAACTGTAGGCAACAATGAGTGAAACCCTCAGCTACGGGGACCTCTGCCAGTATGAAATGATGCCATCGTCGTCTTTGTGGGTAGGTATCCAACCATAATACACTCACCGAACGTAAACATGGGAGCCTCTCATAGGCCCAAAACTACCAACTTAAAGGTAAACATCTGTTGTCAGTTAACACTCTTAACCTGTACATGGTAAATGATTAGAGAAATACTTACCACATAAATGGGTAAAATCCTAACCAAGCCTCGGTCAAGCCCTACGAGCGCATACACATGCCTCTGAGGAAATAGGCAAAGGTGTAGAAGCCCCAATTGTACTCTCCAATACGGTGCACATATCGCGTGGTGCTGATCAAAGCGAACGACACCGTAGAAGAGTTATCTGCTGTGAAGCAGCCCCTAATGATCATCAGGAACAATCTCCGAAGAATGCAATCCCTGACTCTAACATCAACTGGTATGGGCTCACTCAATAGCCCACTCATAGCATCTACGCTCAAAGGACCTGCACGGACAGTCCTACCTTTGAGCGCCTCCACCGGAACTCCTAACAAGGATCTAACGGCAGTCGGGGTAATATCCACTGTACAAGGCACCGGCACCCCTCCAAACTCCATACCTGTGATAAATCGCCAATCCATCAGCGTTATCATCACCACACAGTCCAGTAAATAGAGAGACTGGATCTGATGAAACCATTGCTCAGACAATGCCCTGAGGTAACCCTAGGGACAACGATGGAGAAGGATAGAAAAGAATGCTCCAAACCCCCAGTCATGTACAATCGCTCTATAGTCAGGATGAAGCGCCTGGTACATGGAGTGAATGCTGAACCAGTTCCCTCGAGGCTGTGTAAAGTCGGGAACCTGCAAAATGAAGATCAACATCAGAATCCTTTACTCCTCATCAATAGGAAAGAAGGAAGATAAAGATCTAATGTTATACCTCGTTGGCGTGCAAATACATCGAGGGATGTCTGCTCAAATCACCCAGAAGCTCTTGGTTTGCCACCTGAATACTCGGGAGGTCCCTACGGGAAATATGTGCAGTAGGAGCGGGGTCCGCAATCGGAACATCTTCCTCCTCGTCCTCGACGTTCGATACATCAACCCGGACTTGACGTATCACCGCCTCCACTAACCGACGAGGCTGTCTAACAAAATGGGTTCGAGGCACTTCAGAAGCCCTCCTCCGTACACCAGAAGTGGTCCTGCAGGAACTACTCGACTGATCCAGATCCATAATATCTGGACAACAAGTTTCCAAATCACCTCAGAAAGGGTGTGATATTTTCTAATCTGGAGCTTTTCAAAATGCATTTAATGACTACATGCATGCATGCATTATTTTAATATACATCTACAGTAGAGTTAAATATGCATGACTACTCAATGCCTACTTTTTGAAAAATTTTGTCATAGTTTCCTCTATAAATAGGACTATCCACATGCACATAGGCACGACTAGGTGGCCATTCAGTAGCACACCTGTCCACAGTCATATACATGTTATTTGCATTAAAAAATCAAAGTTATCAATCCATAAGGATAGCCTAATTATCAGGATTACTTTGCTTTTTCACCTTTGCTCATTTGTCCTCAAATAGGATAAGAAATAGCATAAAAAGGTGCCAATTTGATTATTTCAAAAGTCAAATGTTTTCATATCATTATGTTCAGCATGGTTTAATACTAACATTTACTATGTTGACTGTGAGATCTTGAAATTATAAAATGAAAGTATTCAATTTTCTTATAATTATTATTTTATTTAGTAAATGGTTAAATTGAAAAAGGGTTAAAGTTAAGGGTGATATGTGAAAATTTTGCAAAGTATGCAAGTTGTTATAAAATATTCGTTTGGTCGGGGAATATTCGTATGATAGCACAATCATTGGTGGACCCCACAATGAAAGTATTGTCGTAGTAAGAAAAAGACAGAATTATCTTTTTATAAAAATAACGGCGAAAGTGTAACCGTTAAAACTGTTAAACTACCCTATAGTAAAAGTACAGTAATACGTGTGGTTACATAGTAGCACACGGTATTGATTATTGATGCTTACGTAAGAAGTCACTCAGTTATACTCAATTATTGCTACAATAATTGCTGCATCATATCTCTCATATTATTGATTTAATTATTGTCACAGTAGCATATGCATAATATGATATATTATTAAATCAATAATTGAGACGACAAAATTATTCATATTATTATTTGCAATATTGATAATGTCTAGAAATTCTGTCAATGAGAGGTTAGATAATCTAATTGCGCGCCAATATGGAGAAATCCTTATTGGAAAGCCCCCTCTTTCCTAGGAACGACCTGATTGTTAAATATTGTGCGTTATAATATTAATGATGAATAAGTTCGTGTTGATTAAAGATGAAATTGATAGTTCCATTGTGTTGGGATTATTAGTGTTAATGAAAATCGATATTTATTTCGATAATAATTGATGTCTGAAGGTTATATTGACCAATCGAGTAATTAATCGGATAAATGAGCAATTAATTGCTATTAATTCATATGCTTATAACTATGTGTTCACATGTGTGTACTATTGATTCACATGATTTACTATTAGGGGAGTTAGTGCAAGATTGATAATACTTGCATGACTAAATTAAAAATGGAGGTATAGTTGAAGGTACTATACTGTAGTTATTTTTTTCACATGATTAGAACTATTGAGTCACATAATTTACTATTGATTCACATGATTTACTATTAGGGGAGGTGGTGCAAGTTTGATAATACTTGCAGGACTAAATTAAAAATGAAGAAAAATAGGAAGGTATTATACTGTAATATTTCGAGCTCCAAAATGTGCAATTATCGAAACTATATTTTCCTATAAATAGAAGCTCATTCTTCCTTCATTTCTCATCAATTCACTAAAGCTATAGAGTAATTATTATAGAGAGAAATTATAGAGAGAAAGAAGAAGAGAAGTCTGCTACCTCACTATTTCAGTATCTAGTTTCTTCTAAGGTAAGGGGTATTATTTCTTTCGTATTCATGAAGAGAGCTATTGTTATTCCATTCCTTATTATTCTGTTGGAATAACCTGTATACGCGGACTACCGTATACATGGTGAAATTCTTCTGTTATTTCATTCTTTATTATTCTATTGGAATAACCTATCTGTGCGTATTACGCAGGACCTGGTTCCATTCTTTATCATTCTGTTGGAATATCCTGTCTGTGCGTATTACGCATGACCTGGTTCCATTCTTTATTATTCTGTTGAAATATCTTGTCTGTGCGGATTACACATGACCTGGTTCCGTTATTTATTATTCTGTTAGAATAACATGTTTGTACGGTCTATCGCATGCCTGGTGAATTCTTCTATTATTTCATTCTTTATTATTATGTTGGAATAACCTGTCTACGCGGACTACTGCATGCATGGTGAATTCTTCTGTTATTCCATTCTTTATTATTCTGTTAGAATAACCTGTCTATGTGGATTACCGCATGCATGGTGAATGATCCTTCGTATTCATTCCTTATTAAATTGTGGAAATGATCTGTCTACGTGGATTACCGCATGGCGGGCGAAAATCCATTTGCAGTTCGTAATTTTTCTGACCCTCAAAAATTCTGGAAAAATTTGAAATAATAATATGATGAGTTTTCTAGATTGTGTCGAAAAATGACAATTTTTGGATGTATAGATTAGGAGTTATGAATTTTATAGGAAAAGACTATTTTAAAAGTAAACCCTTATAACTCCTTGTGGATAACTCCAAAATTTGTGAAATTTTTATTGGGAGTACATATATATAACAGGAGTATACCCTGTAAATTTTGGAATTTTTGGACAAAAGTACAATTTATGATAAATGTCTAAATATTCGGCAGTGTTGGCCATATGAAAAATAGTAAATGAATTTTAAAAATTCTGAGAAAAATATATGTTCAATATGGGACTATATTCTGCTAAATTCCAGAAAAGAAAACTTTTTGGTACTGATTTGTTATTTTTTATAAAAATGGTTTAGCTACGAACATATGAATTAAATATGTTATGTGAAGTTGAAAAATTGGTCAATAGGATTTTATGGCTTGAAAATCCTATATAAGGTATATGCAGATTTTTGATAAGGGATTTGATCATTGGTGATTAAATCTTATGAGTATGACATTTTTGAATGATTAAATCCATTATTTGGTAAAGTGTAAACAATTAAAATAAATTGTTTATAAGTTTAAGAAATGATTAAAATATTGTTATAATATTAATGATATTAGATTATGGGATTATTAAGTGATTGATAACATTTGGATATTTTAAATTCTGGATAAATTTAAAGTCTTTAATATTTATCCTTGATTTCGTTTGATTAATGCTTATATTATTGTCATCATCCTCATGCTTATATTATGATGAAAGTCATCTTTGGCTTACGTGCAAAGATGGACTGTTGATTATTGGTTTTATAGTTATATATCTTTGGCTTACGTGCAAAGATGAACTATTGATTGATGAGTATCTTTGGCTTATGCGCATAGATGAACTGTTTATTGGTATGATTATGACCAGGGATCATTCGATATAATCATGACCCGTAATGTTATAGATGATGCGGTAAAAGTCCTCATTGGCCCATAGTGCATTGATGGACAGTTATTGGTATGATTATAACTAGGGATTATTCGGTATAATCATGACAATTGATGATTACATGAATATCCTTGGTCGTAGTGCAGGGATGATTCGATGATGTGGATTATTTATTAAGCTGAGTCTCAGCGATAAAATATTGATTATACACTTTTAATTCGTAGAAGATAGTAGATATCATGCTCTACTTGACTATTCAAAAATACAGTTGTATGTCTTTGGCCTGTAGTGCAAAGATGAATTATTAATAAATATCTCTGGCCGTAGTGCAAAGATAAATTTATTAGTATGATTATGAGCAGGAATTACGATTTGGTATAACCATGATTTTTGATGTTTCAGGTGAAGATGGGTGATGAAAATTATTTTCGTCCTGGGTGTGAAGAGGAATTTAGTATCACAATTATGATTACGAGTTATTCATATGATTGTGGATAGGAATTATTGATTGATGTTACAGGGATAAAACATTATTGGTGGACTTTTAACAGGGAGAAGATAATAGACCTGATGGTCTATTTGACTCTTCTAATGGATTGCTCGTTCCGATGCAACTATGGTTGAAAAGTTTTATCATCTACTATATATTCTAAATCTCTGATTTATTACTGATGAAGGCTATTGATGATATAAATTATCTTTAGTCATGATATTCTTTACTGGACTAGTTGTGCTCACCCTTTTTGCTTCACAATTCCTTTCAGGTAATAAGAGCGTTGCCGGGTCGAGCGGGGATAACAGGGGAATAGAACGGTGGTCTATAGCTGTTGAGGTTCTCCCTAAATAGTATGAAAATAATTTTGTTGAGAACTTTAGATAAGTGTGTCGTATTGTATATGTCATTTGATATTTAATTTTGGTGAACCGAATAGGGTGAGGTGAACCCAACTTTGGAAGGGTGTTTTGCCACTATCATGCAAGATGTCTAATGACATACAACCTCGTGTTATCATAAGACAAGGTTGTGCACATCCACTTGCTGAGTATATCTACGAGCACTACCTATATGATCTTGGAGTTTATTTAAAATATAATTTTCACTTGGAGACAACAAAGATAATTATATGTCAAGATAAGACTCACCATTGGAAAGAAGATGATAGTAATTGTAACGACCCCAAAATAGGTCCATTCCATCCAACACATTCTGAGTCGTCAAATACATGGTACAGAAAATAACTACAACTCTATTACAACAATTGTTGTGCAAAATACAACAACACATATGCTGTGAGTTTGGATACAAATATATACCAAATGTGACATTGGACACCATCATGTATCAGCACCTCACAAAGGTACCTTACATAAAGGTACAGTCAAAAACTGTTTTAGAAACTAGAATCTTTGGGAAGTGCTCAAGGAAACCTTCGTACATGGGAGGCCACGCGTCTAGGTTATGATAGATATCATATGGCCACAGAATTATCCTTGGTTTACCCAATAGACCCCAAAGAAAAACGAGAAGATTACTATCATATTCTTCCCAATGGTGAGTCTTCTCTTGACTTATCATTATCTCCACTGTATCTAACTGAGAATTATACTTCAAACAAACACCAAGATTATATAGGTAGTGCTCGTATATATACTCAGCAAGTGGATGAGCACATCCCTGTCTTATGATGACACGAGGTTGTATGTCGTTAGACATCTTGTATGATAGTGGCAAACCACCCTTCCAACGTTGGGTACACCTTACCCTATTGGATTCACCAAATATAACTACTAAATGAACTTTTCTATACTGCTTCGGGAGAACATCCACAGCTAGAGACCACCGTTCTATTTCCCCGTTACCCTCGCTCGACCCAGCTACACTCTTATTACCTGAAAGGAATTGTGAAGCAAAAGGGTGAGCACAACTAGCTCAGTAAAGAATATCATGACTAAAGATAATTAAATTATCAATAGCCTTCATCAATAATAAATCAGAGATTTAGAACATATGGTAAATGATAAAAATTTCAACCATAGTTGCAGCGGAACGAGCAATCCATTAGAAGAGTCAAATAGACTATAAAGTCTATTATCTTCTCCATGTTAAAAATCCATCAACAATGTTTTATCCCTGTAATATCAATCAACAATTCTGGTCCACAATCATATAAATAACTCATAATCATAATTGTAGTTCTAAATTCCTCTTCTCATCCAGGACGAAGATAATTTTCATCACCTATCTTTACCTGAAACATCAAAGATCATGGTTACACCAAATCACATTTCCTGTTCATAATCATACTAATAACTTCATCTTTGCACTACGGCCAAAGATATTCATTTGTATCACCAGTTGGTCATGTTTATCTCAACATCTGTTCATCTTTGCACTACTGGCCAAAGATATTCAACAACATATCATCTTTGCACTACGGGCCAAAGATATTCATCAACAATTCATCTTTGCACTACAGGCCAAAGATATTCATCAATATTTCATCTTTGCACTACAGGCCAAAGATATTAATATCTCAAAGAAATATATAATCATTTAAGAATTTATATAAACAATAATTATAACCATGTTGATCATTTCACCTTTGCACTTAAGCTAAAGATATTCAATTATAAATTCAATGGTCATGATCATACCAGTTAACAATTCAACTTTGCACTACTGGCCAAAGAGAACCCATAGTCATGATCATACCAAAAATCTACCCATCTTTACACTCAAGTCAAAGAGAAATATCATCATTAGGGTTATAAAAATGTTATATATATGATAATAAAATCAATATAATCAGCATATAGATTTAATCTCAAGAGTAATATTCATAAATCAACTATAATTTGGTTAGAAAAAGAAACCAATTTTGTCGTGAATAGTAACTCGTAAATAGTAACTCATGAATAGTAACTCGTGAATAGTAACTCGTGAATAGTAACCTCGACTCAAAAAGGTAGAAATTCCACAATAAAATCTATACCAATATTTCGGTATAATGATATTGAAAGAATAACATTTCTTAAGCTTATAAACAATTTATTTAAATTGTTTACACTTTACTAATTAATGCATTTAATCATCATAAAATGTCAACTCTTAAGATTTCATCATCAATAGCCAAAACCCTCATCAAAAATCTGCATATACCTCATATAGGATTCTCAAGTCATAAAATCCTATTTTCCAATTTTCTTACTTCACAAAACATATTTAAATCATTAACTCATAACTAGACTATTTTCATAAAAAATACCAAATCAATTCCAAAAATATTTCTTTTCTGGGATTTAACATAATATAGTCCCATAGTGAACATATATTTTTCTCAGAATTTTTAAAAGTCATTTACTATTTTTCATATGGCCAAAACAACCGAATATTTAGACATTTATCAAAAATTGTACTTTTGTCCAAAAATTCTGAAATTAACAGAGTATACTTCCATCATATACATGTACTCCCAATAAAAATTTCATCAATTTTGGAGTTAACCACAAGAAATTATAAGCTGTTACTTTTAAAATAGTCTTTTCTCATAAAATTCATAACTCTCAATCTATACATCCAAAAATCTCCATTTTTGGACACAATCAAGAAAACTCATCAAAATATCATTTCAAATTTTTCCAGAATTTTTGAAGTTCAGAAAAATTACGAAACTGAAAATCATAACAACCCTTACTATCCCTTACTATCCCTTACAATCCCTTACTATCCCTTACCTCAAAAGAGCAGTACTTCTGACTGGATATCGGATATGATGCTGAAGGAAACTTGCACTGATAAATAGCAACTCACCAAGTATCTAAAAACTCACAAAATATGCTTCATAATATAGAGAGAGAAAGAGAGAAAACTTGTTTCTGGTGTGATTTTCAATTCTAACTTAGCCCTCTATTTATAGGAAAATTTTGGTAGGTTTGACCTGCAACCTGATGGCTTTACCTGCTACTATTTCCACTCACCACATTTGAAATATAATTCAGCACATTTCTTCACCAACCACAAGTGGGGCCCACCAATTCTAGAATTTTCCACCAAAAATGATTTATAACCTGATTTCTGAATCAGCCACCTCTTAAAATTCATAACAAATCATACGTTCATTTTTAACGGTTCAAAATTTGTGGGCATATACTCAACTTATATATGTATAACATATCCAAAAATTACCACGATCCAACGGTCGGATTAAAAATTATAACCCCCGCAAAATATCTCAAAAATCCTGATTTTTAATACCTCCATTCCGACAAAAATACTGATAAAAACCTCAACATTAACTCCTTTATTTTTAACCACAAAAATATATTCCTCATTTATATCCACATAAAATAAATATTTCCTTATCATATGAATCAATAATTAATTATTCACAAATAATATTACAGAATCACATTTATGACAACCAGGCCGTTCCCAGGAAAGAGGGGGCTTTCCAATAAGAATTTTTTTCTTACTGGCGCGCAATTAGGTGACCAAACCTCTCCTTAGACAGAACTTTCTAGACATTGCCAATAATGTTATCTAATAATATTATTCAAATAATATGAATTATTGATCTGATAATGGGAAATACTGTGCAGTGACAATTATTGAACAACAATAATATAAAATTTCAACGTAGCAATTATTGAATCAATAAAATAAAATATTGAACAGTAATTACTGTAACAATTATTGAGTAGTGCCTTCTTACGTAAGAATCAATAATTTCAAAAATACTATGCAATACCGTGTGCTACTGTGCTATAACGCGTATTATTGTATTTTAACCACCGGGTATTCCAACAGTGTTAACGGTAACAACTACGCCGTTATTTGTAAAAACTCAAATTTGTCATTTTCTTCATCCGACAGTTATTCTGTTATGGGGCCCACAAATGGCTGCGCCGTCGTACGAATATTCCCCGACAGAAAGAATATTCCACGACCAAACGAATATTCCCCGACAACAATGATTATTTTATAACCACTTGCTTATTTTTAAAAAAAATCATATTTCACTCATAACTTTAAACTTTTATCAATTTAACCATTTACTGAATAGTAATTATAAGAAAAATTGAATACTTTTATTTCATAAAATTCGGGGTCTTATAGTAATCTTCTTGTTTTTCTTTGGGGACTTTTGGGTTAACCAAGGATAATTATGTGGACATATGATATCTATCATAACCTAGACGTATGGCCTCCCATGTACGAAGGTTTCCTTGAGTATTTTCTAAAGATTTTAATTTCTAATACAATTATTGACTGTACCTTTATGTAAGGTCTTGTGGTCAAGGCACTACGAGAGTTATATATATTTGTATTAAAACTCACAGCTTATCTGTTGTCGTACTTTGCACGACAGTTCAACAGTTGTATAAATGAACTTTATATTTAATTTTTATAGTGCGATATTTGGCGACTCAGAATGGGTCGTGTGGACCTATTTTGGGGGCATCACATTGACTATTTTTTTTATCAAGTCATTTGAGCATACATAATCACTACTATGTGCTTAAATGCATTCCATGTGATAAGTCATTTTCCAACGGAAAAAAACTAGAAAAGAGTACATGCATACATTACCAAGATAGTGTAGAACACTTGTACGGTGACAAAATTTGCAGAAAGACGTCCAAACTCAGCAGATCTGAAGAAGAGCTCTCGGATTTCCTTTGCGACGCAACTTGAAAATGACTTATGAAAGCAGCCTGCAGGATTTTAACATCCACGGTTGGCTGCAGGTCCATCTACGGTTGTAGCAGGTGTACCTACGGCACCCCTACGTGGGTTCCACCCCTCCGGCTCGATCCAGTTCGAGTTGCAAAGGAGTTGTCACAAGCTGAAAAGGCCAAATTAGGGATAAAAACGCTACGCGATTGAGCAGAATAGCTTGAAATCCTGGTTTTTTTGGGCCCAACTATGGCTTTCATATCATTCATTGGCATTCGCTCGAACATAGGGTATACTATACCGATGATCCCCATCGTTGTAGATCACATTCGGCAATATTGTACACAAGTCCAATGCCGTTAATTCAGGGTTATTGCCCTAATCTCCATCCAAAAGATCCTCGGCGAGGGTTACAACGCATGTGCCGCTGATACACACATCAGCGATGATCCAAAAGATCCCTGGCGGGGGTTACAACACATGGTCATCTATCCACAAACAAATCCCTGACAGGGGTTACAACGTATATCATCCGTTGACACACACATCAGCGATGATTCAAGAGATTCCCCGGTGGGGGTCACAACGCATTGTCACCCATTGGTGTACGTATCAATTAAGGTCAAGCAACCTTGACATTATTTCAGACGATGGCAAATAAACACATCGAAGCATCGAAAGATATTCGATGATTTCGTACTTTGGTACTCATATTCCCCAGTGGATCCCCGACAGGGGTTATAATGCATATCAACAGTGGATACACACATCAACAAAGGCCAAGCAGCCTTGGCATTCATCCTCAGTAGGGAGTTCATTCGTTGATATATGCGTCAACAGAGGATCAAATGGATCCCCAGCGGGAGTTACAACGCGTGGTCAACCGTTGGTTCACACGTCAATGAAGGTCGGGCAGCCCTGACAACACGTATTGTTGGCATTAAATCCAACAGAACATTAGTACGTCTTGGCAATACAAACCAGGGAGGATCAATATCATCGGGGAGGATCGATGATGGAATATGTTATACACATCCTCAAACAGACAAAGTTTTATCCCCCACATATCTCTTGTACACGAGAGGCACATCTTTGGAGTAAAGTCTGTATCTAGGATTAAGGACTTTGGTGATAGCCCCAACGTCAACATCCTGATAGGTTTGGATCACACATCCAAGTTTGTCAATATTACCATCACCGGTAGAAGCAACAAGGAGCCGGCAATCATCCCCAGCATATGGGAAAGTAATCCACATGCATCATACACTTGCATCATATTGCTCCATATTGCATCATGTTTATCTTGTTGTATTTCAAGTGTCTAGGATTCTTTATCCTATCCATGCCATTGCATTGCATGAATATAAAAAAAAGGGGCATCTGTATACACTCGAAATTTTCTGCACACCTGTTACTGATATTGCAAGAGGGCAGATTCGCCTTTCAGACTTAACCCTGGAAGACCACTCATATCCAGTTCGGATACTACTGGAAGCTCAGTTTCAATCCCGAAACACACACCGGGAGCATTAGTTCCAACCTCGGCGATAACCCCGAGGCCTGCAGTTCCAATACTGGAAATTCCATCGGAGAAGACCGATCCATCCCGGAGATAACCCCGAGATATTCAGTCTCAGTCCCAACACTGGGAATAGAAGATTCCAACCATGGAGATAACTCCAAGGAAGGCAGTTGCAGTTCCGGAGATAACCCCGAAAATGCTTGTTTCAAATGCATGCAATCAGCTTCAACCTCGGCGCTTACACCGAGGCACTTAGTACAAGACTTGGCAATAACACCAGGAAGACAAGCACTCCTCAAAGATGACACTGAAGACCTTCAACAGTTGCAGCAGTCCAATCTTAGAGATAACCGTGAGCAACGTCTGCTTTATCAGCCCAAACTGGAGATAACCCCGGTGAGGGGCAAAGTTGTCATCTTGCCACCTTGACGCCACATCACGTCGTCTTAACATTTTGGACACATATTTCTACACATCAATGTCCCACAAGAACCAAGGAAGTTCAATCCCGAGTGACTATTACGCAAGGTAACGGATAGAATTTGAAGCTTGAAGACCAGAGGGCATAATCCCATCTCCTGACTTCGTACAACCTCTAATCCCATGTCATTGCGTAACTCTAGACAACGGTGGTCCGAAATAGGTCTTACATACCTCAGTCGGATGCCCGGATTGCAATTCTGAAAGTTCGAGCGGACATCACATTGCACGTGTGCACGGACTTTGAGACGGCTAGACCCGCGAAGCCCGGGGAACCCCGGGCAGCCGCAGGTACACTTGCAGCTCCCCCCTTAATAAATAAAGGGATTGGGGTGGCCATTTTAAAAGAGAAAAGGCGAGGAAGCCTTGTCCAATTTGCTCTGAACACACCCCAAACTGAGTGCTTTCTCATTTTAAACATTTGTAAGCTCATATATAGCTACTTTTAACCGGCAAGAGCCGAGTGGTCATCCATTTTAAGTTAGTGAAGTCTTCTTTGGCAACCCACTGTAAGCCTTCTTACACACTTTAAAGCATTTCTCTTCATCTTTGCACACACTATTCTTCACGTTGAGAGTCGTGTTATGTGTGTATGCCCGGACTTCGGTCCGTGATTTCATTTTGGTTGGTATATATATACTTATATATATATATATATATATATATATATATATATATATATATATATATATATATTATATACGGACTAACATTATCGAGTTACGCCTCGATTGAGCCTAGGCTTATGTCTGGAGCATTTAATTGCTTTCGTATATATATATATATATATATATATATATATATATATATATATATATATATATATATATATATATATGTCGAACTCTGTTCGATGAGCCTAGACTCACGTCTGGTGCATTTAATTGCTTTCGTAGATATATACTTATATATATGAATTATGTGTTGAACTTTGTTCGATGAGCCTGGATTTTACATCCGGTGTGTTTACTGCTTTAATATATATATACTTATATATTAACTATTGTTGGACTTTGTCCGATAAGCCTAGATTTTATATCCGGTGCGTTTACCTGCTTATATATATATATATATATATATATATATATATATATATATATATATATATATATATATATATATATATATATATACATTTTGTCCCGCTTGGAGTTTCCTCCGTGGCGGTTGATCGCTTTTATAGCTTTATTTACATTTCCAATCCCCCATGGAGGTGCTTCGTGGTGGTTGATCATGTCTGTATATATATTTACAGCTTTTATATTTATAACTGCTTACAGCTTTCATATAAACTGCGGCATCATGTGAGCCTAGGAATCATGTGATCACAGATTCAGTCTATTTAATCTAGATTCGGTTCCCGTGATGGATATTTTCAGCTGTAAGCAGCTTGTAAATTTATTCACGGTGTTCGAATTTCCTCCGATGGTTTCCATACCCATGAGGAGTTCGGCACTGCTTTGTATATTATTTTCTCGAAGATGATTCGCATCTCGAAAATAAATGTAATCAAGCCGAACATTTAATAATAAAATGGAAGTATCAAAGGCCTCAATTGCTATTGAGCACAGGGTTTGAAAAACCTCTTTTATAAAACTTCATTGCTATATTTTGTTTAAAACTGAATTTTTACACAAATTCAAACCCTTGGTATATAGGTGCGAACGAGGCCTCTCACTACTTCCAAATAACAACACATTAACCCCCACACACACACACATTCATATAACAGTTTCTTGAAAAGTGGCGGTCACCGTGGCAACACGGATGTCGGGGGGTGCCTAGCACCTTCCCTCCGCATAAGCAGGTCCCCGGACCCTAATGAATCTCGGTTTCACCGACCCGTTTAGCAGTGTTACATCACTGGGTCAATGTGCAAACCTTTTCTCGGTTGTGTTGGTACAACCAGTTAAAAAACTAACTGGCGACTCTTAACAGTCCATCGTCGACATTATACATGTCGGACCTTTTTTACTTATTTTTTTAAATAAATCTCACCTAACATGAGAACACAAAAAAACAGGGAACGAAAAGGGACAAATAAAAATCACGACGTCGACAAAACGGATGGCTTTATGACTTGATATGACAGTGATTGACTTTAGTGGTTTGGTTGCTTGAATTCACATAATAGGTTAATTAAGAATATAAAAATTAACAACCTTATAAAAATAATCAATTTTAGCATGATGAGTAGTTAACCAATCAATCCCTAAAATCACATCAAATGCAAGTATTTTCAAAGAGATGAGAACAACAGGTAATGTGAAAATGTCGATTTGAATCAAACAAGAATTATAAATAATGGATGTAATGAAGGTTTCTCCCAACAAAGTTTCAACCGATAAGTTAAAGTCTAATTTCTCTAGAGTTAAATTTAAACGTTGAGCGTAAGTAGGTGAAATAAAAGAATGGGTAGAACCGGTATCAAATAAGATATAGACTTCGCAAGAGTTTATGATTAGCTTACCCGTGATAATTTTGTTCGGGTTCCTCTCTTTTTGGGAGTTCACGACAAACGCTCTCCCTTGAACTACCGGCTTTGACTTGTCTGGGACAACCTTTGGTGTCACCGTCCCAGCTGGACTTGACTTCATTACCCAACAAAATCAAGCTAGGTGATCTTTTCATCCGTAATTGAAACAAGCTTTGGGTTGCTGCGTATAATTTGGACTGATGTGTCCCTCTTCTCCGCATCTGTAGTATACGACTGGTGGTCGTTCTCCTTCCTTGAAAACAAGTGCTGGTGCTGCTGTCTTTCCGTCATTATTGAACCTTCTCTTCTTAAAATTTCCACTTGATTCATTTCTTCCATTATCTTGGCCAGTATTACCACCGAAGTGGTTACCATTTTTGGCCTGATAATTTCTTCCACGTTTTCTATTATCGCTTCTATGACTGTTGCCACTTGTATGACTATTATCGTTTTGCCGGCTGCTATCTTTTGGTGGGGCTAACTCATTATCGTGCTCTAATAACTGAGCCCTATTCACAACATCTAAATACAAACACAGTTTGTGAGAAATGAGGTATTGAAGACTTTCGGGTTTCAAAACTCGTAGAAACATTCGCGTTATACGCTCCTCATTATCTACCAAATGAGATGTAAACCGGGATAACTCCGCAAACTTAGCCTCGTATTGCGATACGGTCATATTATTTTGTTCCATCTTGATAAATTCTACCTCATTCATGCGACGAATACTCTCTGGAAAGTACTTGTCGTTGAACAATTCTTGGAACTTCTCCCAAGACATCTTTAGAGCGAAAAGATGAGTATGTTTTACAAATTTTCACCAGTAATCTGCCTCTCCTTATAACATGAAGGTAGCAAAGGGAACCTTTTGCTCCTTTGAGCATCCGAAGACATCAAATATCTTGGTGATCTGCTTAATCCACGCCTCTTCCTTAAATGGCTTTGGCTTTCCCAAAAACTCCGGTGATCCCAGCTCCTTGAATTGCTTAGTAGTGACCAGCCATGAGTTGCCATTGATTCCACCTGCATTTTGAACAGGAATCTCTCTTGTTTGGTGTTGCATGAATTGAAGAAAGCTCCTAAACATCCCATCATTCATCATTTGGTCGGTGTTGTTGTTTACATGAGGATTATTGCCTTTCTGATGCACATTATCCTGGTTATTGATTGGCAGTGTCTCAACGGTCTTATGTGATCCATTGCTTATCTCAAAATTTTCAGATTCCATTTTTAAACACTGCCATAAAATAAGGGTTAATTGACATGCCACATATTATTCCTATATTCTGACCGACCAGTTAAATAACAAATAAGCTTAGGTAGGACACACTAGTAAAGGATTTACTCGTCTCTCCCCTCCTAGTTCTAGCCTCAGATCTCTGCCAGGGATCATATCCCTAAGCTTTGATACCAACTGTGGCACCCCCAAAATAGGTCCATACAACCCTTTCTGAGTCGCCAAATACATGGTACAAAATTCAAATACAAACTTAATTTACACAATTATTAATTATCGTGCAGAATACGACAAAACATAAGCTGAGAGTTTTAACATGAATATTGTCTCGTAGACAATATCCAAACTAAAATGGAGTCCTCATTACAATTATTATCACACTATTTTATAGAATAGTTAGGACTACTATAACCACCATCTTAGATCATCACTCCGTTTCCCAACCAGTTATGGATATTTCCTAGCTTTTGACTATGTTATTATTCTTTTGTAGCAAACTGCATGAACACAGTATATCATCATTGAGGCTAAATTGTTAGTTCTATTTGTCCACCGCCTGTCCAGGGTTGAGCCCTGGGATTTGACGACGGACTTAAAAAGCCACCAACAGACGCTTTACGCCCAATCATTCTGGATAACACTTGCATCCTCTGTATTACCGTGGCTGCTGGCACAGAGTTAGTCGATGCTTATTCCCCAGATACCGTCATTGCTTTTTTTTCGAGAAAAGAAGTTCACGACTCGTGGGCCTTCTACCTCCACGCGGTATTGCTCCATCAGGCTTTTGCCCATTGCGAAAAATTTGTTATTGCTGCCTCCCGTAGGAGTCTGGGCCGTGTCTCAGTCCTAGTGTGGCTGATCATCCTCTCGGACCAGCTACTGATCATCGCCTTGGTAAGCTATTGCCTCACTAACTAGCTAATCAGCCGCGAGCCCCTCCTCGGGCGGATTCCTCCTTTTGCTTCTCAGCCTATGGGGTATTAGCAGCCATTTCTAGCTGTTTTTCCCTTCCTAAGGGCAGGTTCTTGCGCGTTACTCACCCGTCCCCGACTAGAAACACCACTTCCCGTCCGACTTGCATGTGTTAAGCATGCCGTCAGTGTTCATCCTGAGCCAGGATCGAACTCTCCATGAGATTCATAGTTGTATTACTTATAGCTTCCTTGTTCGTAGACAAAGCGGATTCAAAATTGTCTTTCATTCCAAGGCCTAACTTGAATCCATGCGCTTCATATTCGCCCGAAGTTCGCTCCCAAAAATATAGCCATCACTGTCCTCTCACGTCAATCCCACAATCCTCTTATCCATTCTCATTCAATCATGGCGGGGGAGCAAATCATAATAAAAAAAACTCACATTGGGTTTAGGGATAATCAGGCTCTAACTGATGACTTCCACCACATCAAGGTGACACTCTACCACTGAGTTATATCCCTTCCATGCCCCCATCAAGAAATAGAACTGACTAATCCTAAGGCAAAGGGTCGAGAAACTCAACACCACTATTCTTGAATAACTTGGAGCCGGGCCTTCTTTTCGCACTATTACGGGTATGAGAATTATGGGAAAAGTCGGATTCAGTTGTCAACTGTCCCTATCGAAAATAGGATTGACTACGGGTTCGAGCCATAGCACATGGTTTCATAAAACCGCACTATTTTCCCAATCTAAATCAAGCAGGTTTTATATAAAGAAGGTTTGGCTCGGCATGTTCTATTCGATACGGGTATGAGAAGAACCCGACCTGGTATTATTAAAAAAATAGAGGAAGCAGAACTAAGTCAAGATGATACGGATCAACCCCTTCTTCTTGCACCAAAGATCTTACCATTTCTGAAGGAACTGGAGTTTCGTCTCTTTTCCATTTCCATTCAAGAGTTCTTATGTGTTTCCACGCCCCTTTGAGATCCCAAAAACTGGACAAATTCCTTTTCTTAGGAACACATACAAGATTCGTCACAAAAAGGATCATGGTAACCCCACCATTAACTACTTCATTTATGAATTTCATAGTAATAGAAGTACATATCCTATCGAGACAGATTTTGTAACTTGCTATCCTCTTGCCTAGCAGGCAAAGATTGACCTCCGCGGAAAGAATGATTCATTAGGATCGACATGAGAGTCCAACTACATTACAGTGCCAGAATCCATGTTGTATATTTGAAAGCGGTTGACCTCCTTACTTCTCTCACAATACAACCCTCTTCATGCTGAGCCCCCTTTCTCCTCGATCCACATATACAAAATGTAAGACTGGCGCCAATAGTTTATCACGGAAGAAAGGACTCACAAAGCCAGGATCACTAACTAATACTAATCTTGTGACGCCCCAAAAATAAGTCCACACAACCCATTTTGAGTCGCCAAATACATGGTACAAAATCCAAATACAAACTTTCTTAATACAACTGTCGTGCAAAATACGACAACACATACGCTGTGAGTTTTAATATAAATATTGTCTCGTAGATAATATCCAAACTCAAATAAAGTTCTTATTACAATTATTGTCACACAATTTTACAAAAATAGTGAGAACTACTATAATAACTATCTTGGACCATTACTCCACTCCCTGACTAGTCCCATCTACATTCTCGCTTTCTGAGAAGAACAATGGAATCAAAAGAAAAAGGGTGAGCTCAACTAGCCTAGTAAAGAATATTATGACTAAGATAATGAAGAACAAATTATCCTTAGTCCTCAACAGTGAAAAATCTGATAGAATACAACAGACAACAAGTTTTAGATCAATAACTGCAGCGAAAATAACAATCCATTAGAAGAGTCAAGTAGAGCATGATAACTACTATCTTCTATGATTTTAAAAGTTCATCATCAATATTTTATCTATGTTACACCAATAATTAAATGTTTCAAATCAACAAATTATACATGCACTACGGGCCAAGGATATTCGTTTATATCACGAGTGGTCATGATCATGCCAAACACCTGTCCATCAATGCACTACGGGTCAAAGACGATTTTTACCACAAACCTTTATCTGTAACATTAAAGGTCATGATTATACCAATACACAATTTCTGGTCATAATCATACCAATCAACAGTCCATCTTTGCACTATGGGCCAAAGATGACTTTCAGCATAATATAAGCATGAGGATGATGACAATGATATAAAGAATCAATCAAGTGAGATCAATGATAAATATTAGAGATTTATAATTCAATTTGTCCAGAGTTCAAAAATGTCCAAATTATCAACATGATAACTAATTGTGGAGTAAAATTTAAGATTGATATTCATGTATCAAAAATAATTTGGACATAAATAAAACTAATTTTGTCGTGAATAATACCCCGTGAATAGTATCCCGAGTGAATAGTACCTCGAATGAAAATATTAAAATTTAATAAGAAAGTTCAGATCAATAATTCAATGAAATGATATTAGATGAAGCGCAAACCTCAAGAAATTCTTAATCATTTCAAGAATTATAGAAGCAATACTTACCATAGTAAGTTTAGATTTAGGAATATGAAATGAAATAATATCACTTATATAATATGGAGTATAAAAGAATATACGAAACTGCAAATGGATTTTCACCCGTCATGCGATAATTCGCATAAACAGATTATTTTCACAACTTAATAAAGAATGAATACGAAGGGTTATTCACCAAGCATTCGGTAATCCGCGTAGACAGGTTATTCCCACATATTAATAAAGAATGAATACAAAGGGTTATTCACCATGTATGCGATAATCCGCGTAGACAGGTTATTCTCACAGATTAATAAAGAATGGAATGACAACCTTTATGAGTATGAAGAAAATAAAATCCTTTACGAAAAAAAATATCCTTTACGAATATGAAATAAATAATATCCTTTACCTTAGTAGGAATATAGTTCTGACTGGAATAACGGAGAATATGTTGAGAAAATCTTGCACTGTTATCAACACTCAAAATATCCTTATACTCACAAGAAATACGCTCAATATTATAGAGAAAAAAATTTCTGATTCTGGTGTGAGTTTCATTGTTTAACTAAGCAACCTATTTATAAAAAAATGCTAGCACACAAGGATTGACAAAACATACACACGGTTGTTTTGCAGCACACACCTTTTGAAAACAAAGAGTTCCAAACTAACTTGCTCCCTCCACCCCTTTTATCACATGTTATTTGAAATAAAAGAATTCAAATTCAATTTGCTCTCTTCCTCCTTATCTTATTCTTATACCATAAATTTATTATAATAATATTATCATTTAAAATTTTAAATTATACTATTATATTATCACATTATACTATTATAATGTAATATTATAATAATATATTTGAATGAATATTTTATCGGAGAAGATAATTAGGGTTTCATAGGAAAAATATAACAAACTTTTGACAAATGTCTCATTCTAAAATTTCTCAATTTATATCAAAATTGAAGAGATATTTACTTACCATATTCATCAATTATTTACAATTCTTCAATCATTATTTCTAATTAATATTATAGATTCACAATACTTGCAACCAGATCGTTCCCAGGAAAGAAGGGGCATTCTGATAAGGATTTTTTTTTACTGACGCGCAATTATATAACCTAACCCCTTTTTTCGATTGAAATTTCTAGACTATCAATAATGCTATCTAATAATATCATTTCAATAATATGAATTACTGTGTCATGAAAATTATAGAATCAATAATGTAAAATACTATTTAATTATCACTGTAGTAATTATTGCATCAATAATATTAAAGATTGTGCAATTTTTATTGTATCAATTATTGAGTGACTTCTTACGTAAGAATCAATAATCAGAGATACTGTTTAATACCGTGTGCTATTGTGCAACCACACGAATTACTGTACTTTTATCACCGGGTATTTCAACAGTTTTACTGTAAAAGTTTTGCCGTTATTTTTTATAAATAGATTATTTCTGTCACTTTCTATATCCGGTAGTTATTCCGTTATGTGGTCCATCAATGATTGCGCCATCGTACGGATATTCTCCGATAAAAAGAATATTCCCCAACAAAATGAATATTTTATGACAACTTGCTTACTTTGCAAAATTTGCACATATCATTCATAACTATAGTATTATATCAAATCAACACCTTACTATTCAAAATAATAATTAGAGAAATTAAATCTTTATTCATAAAAAATTGGAGTCTTACAACCTCCCCTCCTTATGAAATTTCGTCCTCGAAATTGATGTACGTATCTAGTATGTCGAAGAGGTGAGGATACCTTAATTCCATTTCAGATTCTAACTCCCAGGACATTTCCTCAATATCGTGATTTCTCCATAAAACTTTGACTTGAGGTATAACCTTTGAGCGTAAAATATGTTCCTTCTTATCCAAGATTTTAACAGGTACCTCTTCATATATTAAATCTTCTGCTATCTCGTCTGGTTCTAATTCAATAATGTAGTTCGGGTCTTTCACAGATTTAAGCAGCATGGATATGTGAAAAATATTATGAACACGAGACATTATTGGCGGTAAGGCAAGTCTATAGGCCACAACTTTAACTTTATCGATTAAAATCGGCTCTACTCGTATATTTGACATCATCACATGGGTCCCTAGAGTCTTTAACTCTATCTCCATCATTTGTAATTCATACAAAATGGATCTTTGTGTTTGACAATATTGCACTCATACCCGCATATGATCTTCTACTCAACGCGTGAGCTACTACGTTCGCTTTTCCAAGATGGTATTGTTAGAACAGGTGCTGAAATGAGTTTCCTCTTGAGTTCTTGGAAGCTATTCTCACATTCTTCGCTTCATCTGAATTTTGTATCTTTACGAGTTAGCTTAGTTAATGGAGTGGCGATTCGAGAAAATTCTTCCACGAATCTCTGATAATAACCAGCTAAGCCTAGAAAGCTATGTATTTCGATTATAGGCTTAGGTTGCTCTCAACTGTGACTCATATCCTAACCTTGGATAACACCTCATAATGGCACCTAGCAGTTTACCATCGCACAAATATGGTGTCCCCTACGAAGAGTCTGGCTTCGGTGCATTCCACAAAGGAAGTCACCAGATAGAGGCTCAAGTACCAACTCCTGTAGTTGGGTTTTTAACTCCTAAAGTTCAATAGGAGCCATTCGATATGGGATTTTGGAAATGGATTTTGTACCGGGTTAAAGGTCAACACAAAATTCGATTTCACGTTATGGGGGTAGGCCAAGAAGTTCTTTGGGAAATACGTCAGAAAATTTATTAACAATAGAAATATCATTCAAATCTTACGTATTTTTGTTTAAATTCGTGTCATGGGCTAAGAAAGCTTGACATCCGTTTTTCAATAAACGAATGGCTTTATGGCTTGATATGATAGTTATTGACTTTAGTGGTTTGGTTGCTTAAATTTTAGCATAATAAGTTAGTTATGAATATGAAAACTAACGACCTTACGAAAATAATCAATTTTAGCAAGATGAGTAGTTACCAATCAATTTCTAAAATCGTATCAAATGCAAGTATTTTCAAACATATGAGATCAACAGGTAATGTGAGGGTGCCGATTTGAATTAAATAAGATTTATAAACAGTGGATGTAATGAAGGTTTCTCCTAACGGAGTTTCAACAGATAAGTCAAAGTCTAAATTCTCTGAAGTCAAATTTAAACATTGAGCACAATTAGGTGAAATAAAAGAGTGTGTAGAACTGGTATCGAATAAGGTATAGACTTAACAACAGTTTATGATTAGCTTACCCGTGATAACTTCGTTCGAGTTCCTTGCATTAAAGTCACGAAAACGCTCTCCCTTAAACCACCGACTTTAACTTGTCTGGGATAACCTTTGGTGCCACCGTCCCAGCTGGACTTAACTTCCCTGCATATGACCGGTGGTCGTTCTCCTTCCCTAGAAACGGGTGTTGGTGCTACTGCCGATGTCTTTCCGTTGTCATTGTTGAATCTTCTCTTCTTAAAGTTGTTCACACTTAGTTCACCTCTCCTATTATCTTGGACATGATTACTGTAGACACTCAAAATTTTCTGCACACCTGTTACTGCAGGAGGGCATATTCGTCTTTTAGAGATAACCCTGGAAGACAACTCACATCCAGTCTGGATACTACCGGAAGCTCAATTTTAATCCCGAAACACACACCGAGAGTAACAGTTCCAACCTCGGCGATAACCCCAAGGCCTGCAGTTTCAATACTGAAAATTCCACCGGAGAAGACCGCCTTATCACGAAGATAACCCTGAGATATTCAGTCTTAGTCCCAACACTGGGAATAACAGATTCCAACCTTGGAGATAACCCCAAGGAAGGCATTTGCAGTTCCAGAGATAACCCCAAAAATGCTGATTTCAAATGCATGCAATCAGCTTCAACCTCGGCAGTTACACCGAGGCATTCAGTACAAGATTTGGCAATAACACCAGGAAGACAGGCACACCTCAGAGATGACACTAAGGACCTTCAACACTTGCAGCAGTCCAATCTCAGAGATAACCCTGAGCAACGTCTGCTTTATCAGCCCAAACTGGAGATAACCCCGGTGAGGGGCAAAGTCGTCATCTTGCCACCTTGACGCCACATCATGCCGTCTCAATATTTTAGACATATTTCTACACAGCAATGTCCCACAAGAACCAAGGAAGACCAATCCCGAGTGACTATTACGCATGGTAACGGATAGAATTTGAAGCATGAAGACCGGAGGGAATAGTCTCATCTTCTTGACTTTGTACAACCTCTAATCTCATGTCTTTGCTTAACTCTCGACAACGACAGTCCGAAATAGGTCTTACATACCTCAGTCGGATGCCCAGATTGCAATTCTGAAAGGTCGAGCGAACATCACATTGCATGCGTGCATGTACTTTGAGACGGCGAGACCCGCAAAGCCCGGGGCACCCCGGGCAGCCTCAGGTACACCTGCGGCCTCCCCCCTCTATAAATAGAGGGCTTGGGGTGGCTATTTTAAAAGAAGAAAGAGGCGAGGAAGCCCTGTCCAATTTGCTCTATACACACCCCAAACTGAGTACTTTCTCATTTTAAACACTTGTAAGCTCATATATAGCTACTTTTTACCGGCGGGAGCCGAGTTTTCATCCATTTTAAGTTATTGAAGTCTTCTTTGGCAACCCACTGTAAGCCTTCTCACACATTTTCAAGCCTTTCTCTTCATCTTTGCACACACTATTCTTCACATTAAGAGTTGTGTTGCGTGCATATGCCCGGACTTCGGTCCGTGATTTCTTTTCAGTTTGTATACATATATACTTATATATATATATATATATATATATATATATATGGACTAACATCATCGAGTTATGCCTCGATTGAGCCTAGACTTCGGTCTGGAGCGTTTAATGGCTTTCGTATATATATATATATATATATATATATATATATATATATATATATATATATATATATATATATATATATGAACTGTGTGTCGAACTTTGTTCGATTAGCTTGGATTTTACATTCGGTGCGTTTACTACTTTAATATATATATACTTATATTTATTAACTGTTGTTAGACTTTGTCCGATGAGCCTGAATCTTATATCCGGTGCGCTTATCTCTTTTATATATATATATATATATATATATATATATATATATATATATATATATTTCGTCCCACCTGGAGTTTACTTCGTGGTGGTGGACCGTTTTTACTGCTTTCTGTACATTTCGTCCCCCCTAGAGTGTCCTCCGTGGCGATTGATCACTTTTACAGCTTTATTTATATTTTTGATCCCCCATGGAGGTGCTTCGTGGTGGTTAATCTTGTCTGTATATATATATTTACAACTTTTATATATATACCTGCTTATAGCTTTTATATCAACTGCGGCATCATTTGAGCCTAGGAATCATGTGATCACAGATTCAGTCTATTGAATCTAGATTCGGTTCCCGTGATGGACATTTTCAGCTGTAAGCAACTTGTAAATTTATTCACGGTGTTTGGATTTCATCATATGGTTTTCATACCCATGAGGAGTTCGGCACTGCTTTGTATATTATTTTCTCGAAGATGCTTCGCATCTCGAAAATAAAAGCAACCAAGCCGAACATTTAATAAAATGGAAGTATCAAAGGCCTCAATTACTATTGAGCACAGGGTTTGAAAAACCTCTTTTAAAAATATCACTGCTATATCTTGTTTAAAATTAAATTTTTATACAAATTTAAACTCTTTGTATATAGGTGCGAACGAGGCCACGCACTACTTTCAAATAATAGCACATTGACCCCCCCACACACACACACATTCATATAACAGTTTCTTAAAAAGTGGCGGTCACCGTGGCAACACGGATGTCAGAGGGTGCCTAACACCTTCCCTCCGCATAAGCAAGTCCCCGGACCCTAAATGAATCTCGATTTCACATACCCGTTTAGCAGTGTCACATCACTGGGTCAATGTGCAAACCTTTTCTCGGTTGTGTTGGTACAACCAGTTAAAAAAATAACTGGCGACTCTTAACAGTCCATCGTCGACATTATACATGTCGGACCTTTTTTACTTATTTTTTCAAGCAAATCTCACCTAAAATGAGAACACAAAAGAACAGGTAACGAAAAAGGACAAATAAAAATCCGACGTCGACAGGTGGTGACTCTGTTGGGGACACCAGTAAGAGGACTTAAGCCATTATTACAAGCTTTTCAAAACTGTTATATGCTTGTGTGTGGATGTTGTATTTTTATTTATGATGAATGTGTACGAATGCATATCTTTACTGCGATTAATGCTTTACACTATATGTGACAACCTGAATTTTCATAAGTTATTAAAATAAGAATTTAATAATTAAAATTCTTATTATGAGGTGTATATATTTTGAATTATGTGATTTGGTGTGAAGAGAATTATATATTCATATGTTGGAGAATGTGAGATTTAATAGTTAATTAAACTATTAAAAAAATTACATAATATTAGTTAATTTAATTAAGTTGAAATTATGTTATGAGATAATATAATTTTAATTGTTATGCCTTGTGGGCAATGAAAATTATTATGAGTTAAGTTTCATAAATAGTGTGAATAATTCATTTAATTAAAATAGTGAATTAATACAAGTATAATTGATTTAATAAAGTGAGAAGGTAATATATTGTGTGAAAATATAAATGTTAGTATAATGCGAGTAAAATATTTATTAAGTACATTAAATATTTTAGTTAGAAACTTTATGTAATAAAATGAATATTTATGGTATTAAATAAATATTTGATGAAAATTGTTATGGGATAATTTATTTAAGTGTGATAAAATAGATGGAATTTATACGTATTTTATTACGGGAGTATAATGGTGATATTCTAATTTAATTAAATAATTAAATTAGAGGAGTGAGAATTTGTTAAATAATGTTATGATTATAATGGGTGAATAGAAATTATAATTTTACTTATAAGGTTAATTTTATTTCTTAAGGAATTAAATGTACATAATCTAGTTTATATTTCTAGTTTATGTGTTCTTGAGTTTCTGTTAAAATTGGGGTTTTGGTTAATGAAATTATGGGTTATGAAGTTATATATGTTATTAGAGTTTATAATTTCATAATGGTCATCTAAAAACGATTTTTCAAAAATCAAATTCATGTATTTATGCTAAAGAAGAGGAGTTTGGGGTTGATGGTAATGTGTGTTTTGGTGTACTTTAAAACTAAAATTGATGATGAATTCGTGATTGAAACTTTAAATTGATGGATGATTGTTGTTCTCCTCTATAAAACGAAAATAACGCAACTTGAACGGATCGAATTGTTTAAGAAACGAATTCGTGATGAATGAATACACTTAGCATGTTAAAAATATGAAAAATTAGTATAAACCAATTAGAATTAGTATAAACCAAGTCCCACATCGACTAAATTGAGAACTTTACCCCTTTACTAAACCTATAAATAGAAGGGCTTGACCCTTTGTTTCATTCACCAACAATAAGGCCTCCAATTTTGAAAAAGGCTTTGTTGTGGGAGGACTTTTTATAAAGACCTCCTTAGTTAAATTTTGGCGTGAAAATGCGTAGTCAGTTTGTGGAACTCGTATTTTTGGGTATATTTCTTATTTAATTTTTGGTAATGTTATTATTTTAAATATTGTATTTAGTTTTTTAGTTAAAGTTAGAATTTTGGAAGTTTAGTTAGTTTTGGTAGTAAACTAGTTAGTTTACTATGTTTATTTTGGCTTGAATTTAATTATGTAAATGAGTTCTAATGATTATAATTAGAGATAGGGAGCTGAAACCTTAGATGAGTCTTGTAAGACCCCAACTTTTATAAATAAAGATGAATTTTCTATAAATATCATTTTTGAATATTATGGAGTTAATTTGATATAATGTTATAGTTGTGGGTAATATTTATAAATTTTGCAAAGTAAGCAAGTTGTTTTAAAATATTCGATTGGTCGGGGAATATTCGTTTTAACAGGGAATATTCGTACAACGACACAATCATTGGTGGACCCCACAACGGAATTATTGTCGGATTGAGAAAACGACAAAAATAGTTTATTAAAAATAACGGCGGAAGTTTTACCATTGTTACTGTTGAACTACTCGGTAGTAAAAGTACAGTAATACACGTGGTTGCATAGTAGCACACGGTATTGATTATTAATGCTTACGTGAGAAGTCACTCAGTTTGATTCCATTATTGTCAGTTAATAATATGAATTATTTAGCGATAATGACGTTTTGTTTTATTCGTATTATTAACGTAATAAAACAGAAACATCTTTTTATATAAAACAAAATACTTTATTAAAGTTATTCTATAAATAGAATATATTATATTTTATTTAAAAGATTTTTCTTTAAATATGGACCGTCAGATTAAAGTAATCAATCTGGACCGTTCATGGATTAGTTACTATGCATTCTATTTTTCTATAAATAGCAGCTCATTCCTTCATTATTTCTTACGAATTCACTGAACTCTAGAGAGAGAAACTATAGAGAGAAACTATAGAGAGAGAGAAGAAGAGTATTCTGCTACTTAACTACTTCCTTACTTCAGCTCTTCTTTAAAACGGTAAGGGGTGTTATTCTTTCTTATTCATGAAGAGAACTGTTGTTATTCCATTTCTTATTATTCTGTTGGAATAACCTGTATACGCGGTCTACCCTATACTTGGTGACATTCTTCTATTATTCTGTTGAAACATCCTGTCTGTGTGTTTTACACCGGACCTGGTTCCGTTTTTATTATTATTCTGTTGGAACATCCTGTCTGTGTGTTTTACACCGGACCTGGTTCCGTTTTTATTATTATTCTGTTGGAACATCCTGTCTGTGTGTTTTACACCGGACCTGGTTCCGTCTTGTTATTATTCTGTCGGAATATCCTGTCTGTGCGGTTACGCCGGACCTGGTTCCATTATTTATTATTCTGTCGGAATATCCTGTCTGTGCGTTTACGCCGGACCTGGTTCCATTATTTATTATTCTGTCGGAATATCCTGTCTGTGCTTTTACGCCGGACCTGGTTCCATTATTATTATTCTGTTAAGAATAACCTGCTTGTGCGGTCTATCGCATGCATGGTGATTTCTTTTGTTATTCCATTCTTTATTATACTCAGTTGATTAAAACTTTGACTTCTATACTCCATGAAATTAGTGAAATATCCTTGATATTTGCGCTTTATCTAGTATTTATTCATGAAAATATTCTCATGATCATTCTTGAATTTTACTCCACAAAGCCGTATCATGTTGACAATTTGGACGTTGTTAATTCTTGGATAAATTAATTCTTGAACTTGTTTTATTGAATTCTTATATCATTGTCATCATCCTCATGTTTATAAAATGTTGAAAGTCATCTGTGGCCTGTAGTGCATAGATGGACTTGGTATGATTATGACCAGGGATTATTCGGTATAATCATGACCGTAATGTTACAAATGATGTGGTAAAAGTCCTCATTGGCCCGTAGTGCATTGATGGACAGTTGTTGGCATGATCATGACCATTAATGAATATACGAATATCCTTGGCTGTAGTGCAGGGGTGATTCGATGATGTGGATTATTTTATTAAGCTGAGTCTCAGCGATCACAGTGTTGAAAAACTTTTTAAATCATAAAAGATAGTAGAGTTTATTTTCTACTTGACTCTTTTAATGGATTGCTTTTTCCGCTGCAGTTAAACTTGATGTCTATTATATTTTATCAGTTTAACATTGTTGAAGGCTAGTGATAGTTTATTCTGCATTATCTTAGTCATAATATTTCTTACTGGGCTAGTTGAGCTCACCCTTTCTTTCACTGTTCTCTTCAGGAAATGAGAACGTAGCTGGGGCAAGTCGGAGAACGGAGTGATGGTTCGAATGATAGTATTAGTTAGTAGTCCTCACTATTCTATGTAATAGCGTGTTAATAAATGTAATGAGGACTCCTTTTGAGTATGAATACTCTCTAGAAGATAATATTTGTATTCAAACTCACAGTTTATGTTTTGTCGTATTGTACACGACAGTTGTATTAGTAAGTTGTATTTGTATTCTGTACTATGTATCTGACGACCCAAGATGGGTGATGTATACCTAATTTTGGGGGCGTCACAGTTGGTATCAGAGCTTAGGGATATGATCCCTGGCTAAGATGTGAGAATAGAACTAGGAGAGGAGAGACGGGGAATTCCTTCGCTAGTATGACCTACCTAAGTTTATTTGCATGGTATTTAATTGGTCGGTCATAATATAAGGATAATATATGACATATCAATTAACTTTTATTTTGTGGCAGTATCTGAAAATGGCATCTGAGAATGTTGAGAATAGCAATGGAGCACAGGCGATTATTGATTCACCACATATCAATAATCAGGATAATGTTCATCAGGAAGGTGACAATCCTCATGCAAACAACAACACTGACCAGATGATGAATGATGGAATGTTCAGAGGTTTTATGCAATTTATGCAACAACAGGTGAAAGCGGCTCCTGTCCACAACGTAGGTGAAAATACTGGAAACTCTCAGGCGGTCACCGCTAAACAGTTTAAGGAGCTGGGACCACCGGAGTTTAAGGGAGAACCCAAACCACTTGTAGCTGAAATATGGATAAAACAGATCACCAAGATATTTGATGTCTTGGGTTGCTCCGAGGAGCAAAAGGTTCCCTTTGCCGCCTTATGTTGCGAGGAGAGGCAGATTACTGGTGGGAATCGATAAAACGTACTCAACCTGCCATACTGAAGATGTCTTGGGAGAAGTTCCAAGAGCTGTTTAACGACAAATACTTTTTCGAGAGTATTCGTCACATGAAGGAGGTGGAGTTCATCAAATTGGAGCAGAATAATATGACCGTGTCGCAGTACGAGGCAAAATTTGTGGAGTTATCTCGGTTTGCGTCCCACCTAGTGGATAATGAAGAAAGAATGACGCGGATGTTTTTAAGAGGTTTGAAGCCGGAGATACGTCAACATCTTGTTTCTCATAAACTGTGTTTATATTCAGATGTTGTAAATAGGGCTCAGTTGGTGGAGCGCGATAACGAGACAACGCAACCAAAAGAGAGCAGCCGGCAAAATGATAATACCAGTGAAAGCAGTCATCGAAGCGGTGACAACAAGCGTGGAGGGAATCAACAGGCCAGAAATGGTAACCACTTCGGTGGTAATCGGGGCCAAAACAATAAGAATGGACATTTCAAGAAGAGGAGATTCAACAATGATGGAAAGACGTCAGCACTAGCACCTGTCGTTAAGGAAGGAAAACGACCACCTATCATATGTTTCAAATGCGGAGGGGAGGGGCACATCAGTCCAAACTGCGCGATGCCGTCCAAAGCATGTTATAATTGTGGAAGAGAAGGTCATTTAGCCCGATTTTGTCGTTTACCGAAGACAAATTCAGCTAGGATGGAGGCACCAAAGGCCGTCCCAGAAAAGTCAAAACCGGTTGTGCAAGGGAGAGCGTTTGTTGTGAACTCCCAAAAAGCAAGGAACCCGAATGAGGTCATCACGGGTAAGCTTATCATAAACTCTAACGAAGTCTATACTTTATTTGATACCGGTTCTACCCATTCTTTTATTTCTCCTACTTGTGCTCATCGATTAAATTTGATTCCGGAGAAATTAGACTTTGACTTAGCAGTTGAAACTCCATTGGGAGAAACCTTCATTACATCCACGGTTTATAAGTCTTGTTTGGTTCAAGTTGGTACCCACACATTACCTGTCGATCTTATTTCATTAAAAATACTTGCATTTGACGTGATTCTAGGGATTGATTGGTTAACTACTCATCATGCAAAAATTGATTGTTTTCGTAAGGTTGTTAGCTTTCATATTCCTAATCGACCTATTATGCGAATTCAAGCAACCAAACCATTAAAGTCAATCGCTGTCATCTCAAGCCATAAAGCTATTCGTTTATTGAAAAACGGATGTCAAGCTTTCTTAGCTCATGTCACAGATCTAAACAAAAATACGTCAGCTTTGAATGATATTTCTGTTGTTAATAAATTTCTTGACGTATTTCCCGAAGAACTTCCTGGCCTACCCCCAGAGCGTGAAATTGAATTTTGTATCGACCTTGAACCCGGTACAAAACCCATTTCCAAAGCCCCATATCGAATGGCTCCTATTGAACTTCAGGAGTTAAAGACCCAACTGCAGGAATTGTTAGACATTGGTTTTATTCGTCCTAGTACTTCTCCTTGGGGTGCTCCTGTTCTGTTCGTGAAGAAGAAAGATGGGAGTATGCGACTTTGTATTGATTATCGGGAGTTGAATCATGTCACCATCAAAAATAGGTACCCATTGCCACGTATTGATGACCTGTTTGACCAGTTGCAAGGAGCACAATTCTTTTCAAAGATCGATCTTCGTTCTGGATATCATCAGCTGAAGGTTAGAACTGAGGATATTCCAAAGACTGCCTTCAGAACTCGGTATGGGCATTATGAATTCTTAGTTATGTCTTTTGGATTGACTAATGCTCTTGCTGCCTTCATGGATATGATGAACAGGGTATTCAAAGAATATTTGGATCACTTTGTGGTCGTCTTTATCGATGACATCCTTGTTTATTCCAAAAGTCGTGAAGATCATGAGCAACACTTGAGGTTGGTACTCCAAAAGCTTCGTGAATACAAACTTTATGCCAAGTTGAAGAAATGCGAGTTCTGGCTGGAAGAGGTAGCATTCCTTGGGCACGTAGTATCAAGTCGTGGAATATCTGTTGACCCGGCAAAGATTGAAGCAATTCAAAGCTGGGAGCAACCTAAATCAGTAACCGAAGTACGTAGCTTTCTCGGTCTAGCTGGTTATTATCGAAGATTCGTGGAAGGATTTTCTCGAATCGCTACTCCATTAACTCAGCTGACTCGGAAAGATACAAAGTTCGGTTGGAGCGAAGAGTGTGAGCAGAGTTTTCAAGAACTCAAGAGGAGGCTCATTTTAGCACCTGTTCTAACAATACCATCTGGCTCTGAGGGATTTGTCATCTACAGTGATGCTTCGAGCAAAGGGTTGGGATGCGTTCTCATACAACATGAAAAAGTCATAGCTTATGCATCAAGACAACTCAAGGAATATGAGAGGAATTATCCTACTCATGATCTAGAGTTGGCAGCTGTTGTCTTTGCACTTAAAATTTGGAGGCATTACTTGTATGGGGAGAAAGTGGAGATCTTTACGGATCATAAAAGCCTCAAATATTTCTTCACTCAAAAGGAACTCAACATGCGACAACGACGTTGGCTTGAACTGTTAAAAGATTATGATCATACCATTCAATATCATCCTGGAAAAGCGAATGTGGTAGCTGACGCATTGAGTAGAAGACCATATGCAAGTACGAGTGCGATATTGTCAACACAAAGGCCCATTTTGTGTGATTTGCAAAGGATGGAGATAGAGTTAAAGACTCCAGGGACCCATGTGATGATGGCGAATATACGAGTAGAACCGACTTTAATCGATAAAGTTAAAGCTGCTCAAGCTACAGACTTGGAGCTGATGCGTATAAGGAAGAAAGTGCAAGAAGGTGCTATGCCGGAAGCAAGAATCGATGAAGAAGGAATACTTCGAGTCAACTCCAGACTTTGTGTTCCTAACAACCCTGATTTAAAGTATGAAATCATGATGGAGGCGCACAACACACCGTTTGCAATCCATCCTGGAAGTACCAAAATGTATCATGATCTTCGTCATACATTTTGGTGGAGCAATATGAAGAGAGAGATAGCGTTGTTTATCTCAAGGTGTCTAACTTGTCAACGAGTCAAAGCGGAGCATCAAGTACCAAAAGGTCCATTGCAACCACTTGAAATTCCAGAATGGAAGTGGGAGCACATTACCATGGATTTCGTTACCGGTCTTCCTAAGGTTTCTCAAGGTATAGATGCGATTTGGGTCATTGTTGATAGATTGACCAAGTCTGCTCATTTCTTACCGATACGAGAAACTTATACACTTGAACGTCTTGCTCGTATGTACATAAACGAGATTGTAAGACTGCATGGTATGCCAGTATCCATAGTTTCTGACCGAGACCCAAGATTTACTTCACGATTTTGGGTTAGTTTACAAAAAGCTATGGGTACAGATTTACGATTTAGTTCGGCATATCATCCTCAGACGGACGGACAATCAGAGAGGACTATTCAAACTCTAGAAGATTTATTAAGACTCTGTGTCTTTGACTTCAAGGGAAGTTGGGACAAGTTCTTGCCATTGGTGGAGTTTTCCTACAACAACAGTTATCAAGCAAGTATTGGCATGGCTCCATTCGAAGCAATGTATGGAAGAAAATGTCGTTCTCCAGTATGCTGGGATGAGGTGGATGAAGCAACGTTGTTGGGACCGGAGTTGGTACGTATGACTACAGAAAAGATTCAAACGATCCGACAACGTATAAAAACCTCACAAGATCGACAAAAGAGTTATGCTGATCTTCATCGGAAGGATGTGGAATTTGATGTAGGAGATCATGTGTTCTTACGTGTTACTCCATGGAAAAGAGTTACGAGATTTGGAAAGAGAGGAAAGCTCAATCCTCGATTCATCGGTCCATTTTTAATCCTCGATCGAGTAGGAACTGTGGCTTATAGACTCGCTTTACCGCCAAGTATGTCTCGTGTTCAAAACGTTTTTCACATATCCATGTTACGCAAATATGTGGAAGACTCGAACCACATTATTGAGTTAGAACCGGACGAAATAGCGGAAGATTTGACGTATGAAGAAGTTCCTGTTCAAATCTTGGATAAGAAGGAACATATTTTACGCTCCAAGGTTATACCTCAAGTCAAAGTTTTATGGAGAAACCACGATGATGAGGAAATGACTTGGGAGTTAGAATCTGAAATGAAATCAAGGTATCCTTACCTCTTCGACATACCAGGTATGTACCCTAATTTCGAGGGCGAAATTTCATAAGAAGGGGAGGTTGTAAGACCCCAACTTTTATAAATAAAGATGAATTTTCTATAAATATCATTTTTGAATATTATGGAGTTAATTTGATATAATGTTATAGTTGTGGGTAATATTTATAAATTTTGCAAAGTAAGCAAGTTGTTTTAAAATATTCGATTGGTCGGGGAATATTCGTTTTAACAGGGAATATTCGTACAACGACACAATCATTGGTGGACCCCACAACGGAATTATTGTCGAATTGAGAAAACGACAAAAATAGTTTATTAAAAATAACGGCGGAAGTTTTACCATTGTTACTGTTGAACTACTCGGTAGTAAAAGTACAGTAATACATGTGGTTGCATAGTAGCACACGGTATTGATTATTAATGCTTATGTGAGAAGTCACTCAGTTTGATTCCATTATTGTCAGTTAATAATATGAATTATTTAGCGATAATGACGTTTTGTTTTATTCGTATTATTAACGTAATAAAACAGAAACATCTTTTTATATAAAACAAAATACTTTATTAAAGTTATTCTATAAATAGAATATATTATATTTTATTTAAAAGATTTTTCTTTAAATATGAACCGTCAGATTAAAGTAATCAATCTGGATCGTTCATGGATTAGTTACTATGCATTCTATTTTTCTATAAATAGCAGCTCATTCCTTCATTATTTCTTACGAATTCACTGAACTCTAGAGAGAGAAACTATAGAGAGAAACTATAGAGAGAGAGAAGAGGAGTATTCTGCTACTTAACTACTTCCTTACTTCAGCTCTTCTTTAAAACGGTAAGGGGTGTTATTCTTTCTTATTCATGAAGAGAACTGTTGTTATTCCATTTCTTATTATTCTGTTGGAACAACCTGTATACGCGGTCTACCCTATACTTGGTGACATTCTTCTATTATTCTGTTGGAACATCCTGTCTGTGTGTTTTACACCGGACCTGGTTATCCTGTCTGTGTGTTTTACACCGGACCTGGTTCCGTTTTTATTATTATTCTGTTGGAACATCCTGTCTGTGTGTTTTACACCGGACCTGGTTCCGTCTTGTTATTATTCTGTCGGAATATCCTGTCTGTGCGGTTACGCCGGACCTGGTTCCATTATTTATTATTCTGTCAGAATATCCTGTCTGTGCGTTTACGCCGGACCTGGTTCCATTATTTATTATTCTGTCGGAATATCCTGTCTGTGCTTTTACGCCGGACCTGGTTCCATTATTTATTATTTTGTCAGAATATCCTGTCTGTGCGGTTATGCCGGACCTGGTTCCATTATTATTATTATGTTAAGAATAACCTGTTTGTGCGGTCTATCGCATGCATGGTGATTTCTTTTGTTATTCCATTCTTTATTATACTCAGTTGATTAAAACTTTGACTTCTATACTCCATGAAATTAGTGAAATATCCTTGATATTTATGATTTATCTAGTATTTATTCATGAAAATATTCTCATGATCATTCTTGAATTTTACTCCACAAAGCCGTATCATGTTGACAATTTGGACGTTGTTAATTCTTGGATAAATTAATTCTTGAACTTGTTTTATTGAATTCTTATATCATTGTCATCATCCTCATGTTTATAAAATGTTGAAAGTCATCTGTGGCCTGTAGTGCATAGATGGACTTGGTATGATTATGACCAGGGATTATTCGGTATAATCATGACCGTAATGTTACAAATGATGTGGTAAAAGTCCTCATTGGCCCGTAGTGCATTGATGGACAGTTGTTGGCATGATCATGACCATTAATGAATATACGAATATCCTTGGTCGTAGTGCAGGGGTGATTCGATGATGTGGATTATTTTATTAAGTTGAGTCTCAGCGATCACAGTGTTGAAAAACTTTTTAAATCATAAAAGATAGTAGAGTTTATTTTCTACTTGACTCTTTTAATGGATTGCTTTTTCCGCTGCAGTTAAACTTGATGTCTATTATATTTTTATCAGTTTAACATTGTTGAAGGCTAATGATAGTTTATTCTGCATTATCTTAGTCATAATATTTCTTACTGGGCTAGTTGAGCTCACCCTTTCTTTCATTGTTCTCTTCAGGAAATGAGAACGTAGCTGGGGCAAGTCGGGGAACGGAGTGATGGTTTGAATGATAGTATTAGTTAGTAGTCCTCACTATTCTATGTAATAGCGTGTTAATAAATGTAATGAGGACTCCTTTTGAGTATGAATACTCTCTAGAAGATAATATTTGTATTCAAACTCACAGTTTATGTTTTGTCGTATTGTACACGACAGTTGTATTAGTAAGTTGTATTTGTATTCTGTACTATGTATCTGACGACCCAAGATGGGTGATGTATACCTAATTTTGGGGGCGTCACAAGTCTGACTATGTTAAATAAGACTTATTTGTAAAGAAAGTTGGTTTGGAACAAGTTGAAGTGAGTTTTGAATGTCAAAATGAGAAGTCCGAAAAACTAGTGGACTGCAGATTCAAAAACAAAAATTTGGGGTTAGCTAGATTGTTTAGAAAATTTTGGGCTTTTGGTATGTTATAGTACACTGAATAAACTTTCCATAGACTCTGGAACGGACTAATTCCGACTTCGGAGCAAAGAGTTATGACCATTCAAAGTAGTCGAGTCAAAACTGTCTAACCAACTCGGGGCAGTCACCTTGAACTAGTTTTCTAGAATTCTGTGTTTAAAATTTGGAAAAGGTCAAAGAATAAAAGTTGTAGTCCCGAAAGTGAGCTTCGTGTGGGCTCAAGAATCGTTCAAAAATGTTTTGAAACGAAAAAGTTATGATTGTTTTAGCGAGAGAGGGTAAAGCTGGGAAAGAATGAAAAACAGTTTTTAACGCCCCTTTTTGAACACTGTTTTGCACTGTCTATGTTATCCGAAATGGGTGTCCAATAACTTTTAAAAATAGGTTAATATGATGTTTAAAGCATATCCAAAGTTGGATGTCATCGGACTTATGAGATTTAGAGTAAAGTTTACATTACAACTACCACTACACCAAAAATGGCCTCTAGCGAAGGAAATTTTGTGAAGGAATTTATTCTTTCACATGAGGAGTTGTTTAGCGAAGGAACAGTGAAGGAAAAAAGTGTAGTGATAATATAGTTATTAGCAAAAGAAACATCCTTCACAATTTATATTTTTTTCCTCACAAAATTGGGTCGATAGAAAGATTTTTGGAGCTAATTTATGATGAAAATTTGCGAGGAAAAAATCTATTTAGTGAAGGAATTATTACTCACTATATATTATTGGTCAGAAGTTTTTTGCGAAAGATAAAATTGGTCGCTATTTTATTCTAAATAATTTTTTATAATTAATTATGGTGAATATAAATACCTTAAATTTATTACAATAGTAAATTTAATTTTAATAACACTTTTTAATTTAGGAGGGCTTTAAGAAAGACTTTTGAATTATTTAATTTTATTTTTAATTAGTTCAAACCATAAAAAAAATCAAAAAAACTTAACTTAACTTAACTTTACAATACTAGTACAGTGTGTGCGTCGATCGTGACTCAGAAAACTTTAACTTAACTTTACAGTAGAATTCAGTGTGTTCATCGATCGTGACTCGTGAGAAACTGAGAAAGGTCGAAGTAACTCGAGCAAGCGAGATAGGGAAGAAAGCTAGCCAGATCGATCAAGGGTTTCGCTCAATCAGCCAAAATTGAAGTTTCGACAGATGCCAAATTCGTTATGGCGCCACTCGATAGAATCAAGCTTCTTATGCAGGTAAATTTCCCAAATTTTGGCTTGAATTTATTGTTTATCGTTGAAGTATTGACTGATTTAGAAATGAATTTGTTTTCCACCATAGAAAATTGTTTTATGACTATGTTAGTTAGGGTTCTGATTATACACTTGAGTTGAAATGCTTATATTTGAGGTAGTTGGACTATTTCATTCATGGCATTGTATTTAATCAAATGCTGAGTTTCTAATCTGAAATTTGTTTGATTATTCAAAGTTTGTGTTTCTAATGTGGATTGAATCTTGTGCAGTTGTGCTCAGCTAAATTTAATGATTGAATAAATAAATATAAGGCTTTCACTTTTCCGAGGAACTGTTTTTACTAAATTTTAATTAGAAAACTCTTGTGTTTATATTTGTTTGTCCACCATAATTGAAGATAGCTATGTTAAAGAAACACGAAAAAGATATGGATGTCCAAAGAACAACTTGTGGAAGCCTAGATACAGTCCATTGGTTGTAAAAACATAAAAAGTTCTCGTGTTTGGTCTTATGTGCTTCCTTTTCAAAACACACTCTATTTATTAACTTTATCACAATAATTAACTCTCCAATTAAGATAACAATTTTTTTGTTACTAAATTTAAATTTGTATTAAATAGAAAAGAAATGTACAAAAGGACAAGGGGTATACGCCAAGTCAAATATATCATGACCATCATAGGACATGCCCTATAATGGAAAAGCTATACCCGAATAACAAAGCAAAGGGCAATAACCCAGTATAGAACAATGGAAACATACATCAAAAGGAGAAATGCAAAATTTGACAAAAACAAGGCAGCTCACCTAGCAGACAAAAGCAAGCAACAACAGCAGAAGCAGTAGCCAATCAGCAAAAATCAATTAACACCCAGTAATTAACAGCAACAACAAGAATCTAAATTAACACACCAGTAATTAACAGCAGAAGCAGCAGCCAATCAACAAAAATTAATTGACACAGATCACATCAGTTTCATCAGTGGCACTCTCAGTCTCAAAGAAGAACATGAGGTTTGTTTTAGATTCTTATACCTCTATTGAATAATGAATTCAATTCAAGTATATTTTCAAGTTTCAATTGAATATGATGAACACGCATTTTTCTTAGGTGCATTTGATTAGGATTTCTTCAGGCGGTACAGAACTGATATGTGAAGGTCTGTTTTCCCATCCAAACGAGATTTGGGATCTCACTTTTTGTACTTTTGATCAACTCATTTTCTCCACCGTCTTCTATTCCGGTAAGTGATAGGTGTTAATCTCTTATGCTATGCTTGTGTGTTTTGCTTGCTAGGTGTATTGCATTGTAATCAATGGTTTGCATGTTAAGCATATAGTATCAGTTTGAAAAATGCAATGTGGATAATACATAGCTCGTTGGATTGATTCTCCGTTATATTATCATTATAAGCATGTGTACTTGTGTATGTAAGTGTGATAACCCAAACACGTGGGATGTGCTAGCTTGTACATTAGACTTTATACATAAGACTTAAGGTTATTACCAAGGGTACCAACTTCATGACCTTTCAGGTGGACCTGGTTAAGATGACCCAGTGGTACTCTAGAAACAATACTTGATATAGGCTTGGTTTGGGCGGGGTCGTTGCAGTCAGTGTGGTATTTTTTTTGCAGTTTAAGCTCAAGTATATACTATTAGTATGTCCTATTTCATAAGAGCTCATTTCTCCATTTTTATACACCTTAATAAGAGTCTATTTTCTACAGACTTAGAAGTGATATAATGATTAAAGTTTAAACTTGATGGAGTTTATAAGTTATCTAGATATTATTGTCGTTATTTAGATTAGCTAAAAGGTTAAATTTGAAAAGTCAACTCTATGTAAATTACATGTTCTTTTGAAAGTGGACTTCATATTTGGGCAGAGGGAATATCACATCTCAAGATTGTGTAGGGTAGCTGCAGTTGAGTAAATGTTCAGTCGTCTAAATGCAGGAGTTGTGTCTTGTTATTGAAGGTGAATCATATGGAGCAGCAGTCTGGCAGATTCCTAAACTCTATGGCCAATTAAATTCACCTCAGTTGGAAAGAATTGCTAATCTTGATGCACATAAGTCGAAGGCTAAATGGTAAGTTGATCATTTTTGGGCACAAACTTATGTGCTTCTCATGATAAGGAATATTTTTGCACGCACACGCGAATATATATGTTTGTTGTCTCTTAGGAAGTGGTGGTTTTATTTATAATTATTAATTTTTGTCTGCTGTCAAAAATTAATTAACGACAATAGCAAGGCAGTAGTACCAAGCAACAACAGTAGAAACAAAACAAAAGCAACTCACCCAGCAGACAGAAGCAAGCAACAACAGCAGAAGCAGCAGCCAATCAACAGCAGCAAGCAATAGCAGCAGTAGCAGCAGGGCGGCATCATACCCATCAATAACAGCAGGATAACAGAGGCAGCACATCACAACACAACAGATCAGAATCAGCAACAGAGCAGAGCAGAAGCAGTACCAAAACTCATGAGGGGTAGGACCCAATGCATAAACAACCCCAACAACCACAAGCAGCTCAGACACCCAAGCACAAAACAAAATCAGCCCATTAGCATGCCCACTACATCAAAAAATAGAAACAGCACAGCAGAATCCAAGACTGCCTCCCACACGGACAGCATTCAAAGACCAGTTTGTGACAACAGCATGGACTCAAGAATAAACAACATAGACAAACAGCCATCATAAAAACCCAAGAAACTAGTGCAAACATTTCGCCCATAACAGTTAAGATGCAGGCAAGCTGAAACCTCTTGCTAATAGCCGCCCATGACAAAGAGAAAAAGGCCCAAAGCAGCAGCAAGCAGCAGAAGACTAAGCTTAAAGATCCAATTACAACAAGCATCAACAAGTAGCAAGCAGTTATAGCATACTTGCTAATAGAAGCGCAATAACCAATTGACATAGCTGTGGCCAAACAGATAGAACTACATGCAGTAGAACATAAGACCAGAGGTTGATTTAGAAGAAACAACAACTGTTGTGTTCCGGCACACCCAAACTTTTAGTAAGCAGTAGCAGCCATCAACGCAACAACAGTTACCAGCCTAGAAATACTGTAAGATATATACATTAGATCATCTAATTGAGACATTTTAGATTGTTTTCGTTACTATTTTATAATGCAATTGTTATAAATGTTCCATTTCTGGAAAATCTATGTTTCAAGTTAAAAAGGGCACTACACTTGAACAAAGACAAATCTATGCCAAAAATAGAAGTTAATCTTACACCGGTGACAACTGTTCTTTATTGGCTTAAATTAAAATGTTGCTTGTGTTTTATTGATTCAGTTGTCTATTTTTTATATTTGAGGAATATGAATGATTGATAGTGAGAGAAAGTAAGCTTCTGTGGCATCTGTTTATAATAGCTTTAAAAAAATTGTTCTCCCTTCTACTTTTGGGGTCTATAAAAACTCATGCAGTGTGATTAAATAAATTGGATCATAAAAATTCTTTCAGGCTTTAGTATATATAGAACTATTAGGGCTGTGAAATCAACGATTGTGCCTCCTCTTTACTACTGTTTTAGTGCCTCCACCGCCGTAGGTTTCAATCTCCTGTGGTTTCTCTACCATCGTGTGTTTCAATCTCCCTCTTCTAATTTCAGGTTCAGGCTGTACAATTTGGTTTTAATTTTGATGCTAATGATTTCGATTAGGTTTTTAATTTGGTTTGATTAATCTTAGAGTTGGTTTTAAGACATATATATATATATATATATATATATATATATATATATCCAACTGATTGTGTATATATATGATCATGTGATTAAAACGAATACTCTGCTTTTATAGTAGTATTTTGATCGAGTCAAATTGTCTTGCTTAGATGTATCAGTTGTATCAATATTCAGTAGTATTGCTTCCATTATCTTAGCTCTCTATGCAGTTATTGATAATATAATACCCATTATTGAATTTGAAAATAATTGGAAACTAAAAGTTGTACATTTAGAATTTTTCTCAATTGTACCAGACTCCTTGCTACTTAATCACATTCTCTAATATAAATATATTGAATCACTATATACTTTATTGAATAACCTTGTTTTGATTTTCTGTAATGAGTCCAGGAGAAACCATTTTGGAAGATGGACACACATGAAAAGTTAGAAAACTTATGAAAGGAAGAAAGAAGAAAGAAATGTACTATTTAAAGTAGGGAAATTTATGGGGTACCCCATAAAGAATCAAACATATACTCATAATCAAATGCAATTTTAGAGTCTAATTTGACATGCACGCTAGATGTTTAAGTAAAAGATTAGGATTAAACTAATGTGAAAATACCTCATTACTTGTAGATCATTGACGCTTGTAAATTTGGTATACCTTAAATGATATTAGAATATAATTAGAGTATGTAACCCCTGTGAGGTGTTGAGCTTGTTGGTTTGAAGTAGATTGAAAGTTGATTATATGTGTTGGACGTGGTTGTAGTTTAATGTTCCTAAGATCGATAACTTCATCTTTTACTAGTTTCAATTTGGTAATTGATATATATATATATATATATATATATATATATAATGTACCATAATATGCATACACGCGCACGCACATACATTTCAGTCACGCAGCCACACACATGAATATATATTTGCTAGTTCTATTTACTGAAACAGTACAATTTAGGTGCATTTCGACTACAAGTTGGTTTTGACAATGTTGAGATCTATAATATCTTTCTGCTACTGTATTCTACAGTTTAATTTAGTAAAGTGGTAGTTTCTATTTTTAGATTGGCTTTATGAATGCTTACTAGGTATGTATTCAACTTTAGTATCATCTGAAACTAATTGGTATTTTCTTAATAGTTTTATTTGTAGAAAATAAACTTTGGCAGATTGAATTCTAAGGCTTGACTAACTACAATCCCTATTAGGATCTTTCTGTCAAGGATTGTTCTCGTTTATTTGAAATAACTTAGTAACTCTTTTGTTGAAGAGACATGAAATCAGACACGTCTTTTGATTATGCGTTATTTCAGCTGTCCCCAAAGCGGTCACGGTGAGGACATTTTATTGCTTGGATGTTTTGTTGTTTTATTGGTTAATTTATAATGCGTTGCATTAAATTATTTTTTTCCTTTGGTAGATGCGAATTGTTTGTTTCCCGTGATGGAAGCTCTGAGAAGCTGGCATCAGGGTTAATGAAGCCATTTGTGACACATTTAAAGATTGCAGAGGAACAAGTTGCTTTGTTTAATCAGTCAATTAAACTTGAAGTGAAATGTGGTTTACCAAGGAAACACTTAAGAGGTAATGCGGCTTATTGATGAGATTTTGCTTTGCATATGGGCTTTGATTTAATTATTCTTCTTGTTTCTAGGTTTGTGCGGTTCGTTAGTACAACAAAAGTTTTTGAAATACCTTTGATGCAGAGATGTCTCAGCTGGAATCAGCGTGGGTAATCTATTCACAAGTAAAAATTCCACACATTTATGACCATTCATTGCCGATTTTGGGGATTGTATTATTGAAATTTTATGCTTCTTAGGATTGTATTGTTGTTGTTGCTGCTGCTGCAGCTGGTTTTGTTGTTGCTAAGTGCGTTTCTGCTGCTGCCATTGCTTTGGTGTGTTATGGTTTTTGCTTTGATAGTGCAACTGTTGCTTTGTTTTTTTTTGGGCTGCTGATGTTGCTATTTGTTTGGTGGGCTGCTGGTTTTTGGCTTCTGGGCACCAAGCTGTTGCTGCTGGTCTTTTTTCTGCTTCTGCTGCTGCTGCTGCTTTGGGCTTTGCTCTTGCAACATGAAGTTACAAGCCCAATCTTGATTTCTTTGAAGAAAATGACGATGACGTACACTTTTTTTCTTCTAGTTCGTTGTTATTCTTTCAGTTTTCTTATGTTAGTTAATAAATTTTGTAGGTACTATGGTCCTTGGGAGACCAAGATACAATAACAAATTTTGTAGTTATTGTGACTCGAGTATTATCTATTTATATGTGAAGTATTGATTTAATTAGCTCTTTATGCATTAGTTTATCAATTAGTTTGAAACAAGTATGACAATATTTATATTTACTTGAAAAATAAATTTTATACTTTTTATAGAGATTAATAATAATAATAATAAATATGAAATTAATTATAATTTTTAATGAATTTTGATTATTTAGCAATTAATTTTTTATTTACAAATTTATAATTTGGGAAGGAATTTTTCTCACTAAATTGAACAAAGATTCTCAATTTATAATTAGTAAAGGAAAATATTATCTCGTTAAATAAATTTGTTCTTCATAATATATTATTTGTGAGGGAATAAAGTTATTCACTAATTTCAAATAGTCTTTCTTAAAATATTATTTGTGAAGGAAATCAATCTTTCACTAAATAACAATATTCCATTACCAAATACAATTTGTGAATAAAAAAGTTATTCACAATATATCATTCACAAAAAATATTTAGTTACTACTTAGCGAAGGATACCCAATTGCGAGGAGGTCTAATACGAGCACTTGTGTGAAGAAAATATTTCTTCGCAATAAATCATTTGTGAGTGATATAGGGCCTCTAGTGAATGATTTATCCTCCACTAGAGGCCATTTTTGGTGTAGTGTACTATGCATTGCTATGTGACTAATAGTTGATGTGTATGATTATATAATTGTGTAGGGCACGTGATGTGCAGATAACTGTAAGCTGTTAAACTGTTATTTGTAAACAACGATCAAGGCAAGTCTTTCAATTTCTATTTGCTATGTGAATTTGATGATAAACTGTTTGAAATTTTTATTGCAAATAACATGGTGATGTATTAATATTAAATTATAATATCGTTTTGCGATGTAAACTCTTGTAGTATTAAAATGATTCTGAGATATTTAGATGTAAATGTTGAAAATTTTGAGAACGAGAATAGTTTGTAATAGAAAATTTTAATTATTCCGCAAATTTTAATGGTTGTATTATCGTTTAATGATATAAAATTAGAGGTTGAATGTATTGTTAACGACCGAAGTTGAGAATTAAATTGTATGAATTTTGGGATCGTTACAGTTGGTATCAAAGCTGATAGGTTAGAAACCTTAGGTAGGAGTACCTTAGGCTATAACCTTAGAGAAGGAAGGTGAAAATAATGAAAAAATAAGTTCAGATAGAGTTTGAACAATAAGAAGTAATTTAAAAAATTTATAAAGATGAGATTAAAGCATGCGTGAGAGGATTCAAAGAAGAATCTCGCAGAGTTATAAGGAATATGAATGTGGGGTTACCCAACTCCAATAATAAGGATGTAAGGTGATAATAAATAGACAATGTCTATAAAAAGATAATGATAAAGAAGTTAAGAATAGAAAGTTATATCTAAGTATGGTACAATTGTACTCTTTAATAGTTGATGTATGGTATCTGGGCTAAACGATTCCTTCATAGAGTGGAGGTATATACGAACTAGTAACTCGAAACCTAGTTTGTTGGTTGTTTGTGGGAAACCACTCAGCGTACCATATTGAAACTATTAGATACTTGATGTGTACCAAGTATAGAAAATGGATACGTATGATGAAAATGTGGAACTCGAATGAAATGTTGAGCAATGTAAATGAAGTTAAAAATTCTTAAAGGAAGAATTATTATATAAACAAGAAAATTCAAAGAAGAATCTTGAAGAGACATAAAGATAAGAAATGGGAGTTTCCTAACTCCAATTGCCAAGATAACGAATAATGATGAATAGACAAAGTATGCAAGATTAAAAGCAGAAATGAAATCGTAAATGATGAAAAAGGAAAGAAAGAGGATCGTAAAACAAAACGATCACGAGTTAAGAAAAGAATTTTAAGGGAGATGATTATAGAATAAGATCACGACGTGATCTGTTTAAGTTATAAAAGAAATATGGTCTGTATTGTTTGAATAATTATAGCTTGATGCTATGAAGATGATGTACTATGAAATAGTACAAGATAAACTCATGAGGAGTTATAGATAATGTGATACGAGGAATTCGTATCGAGCAAAGAGCAAGTTATAAGCGAGATAAAGTTAGGTGGGATTTTAATTGAGGACTCATGTGGTGGCTGAGTTGTACAAACCTTTGTATGGGCGAGGGTTTTGTGCTTGCACTCAGTTTATCACATTGATAATCATTGGAATGTTGGTGTCGCGCTATTAATGTATATGTGGCAAAAATATGATTCTTTTCTCATGTGTATATTTGATAGTTAGAAACTATTAAGATTAGTTAAATATTATTAGGGTAAGGTGCGAGTTCTTAAAACTAATGCATATGATAAGTTCGTGACTCATAATAATATGGTATGTTTTGAACCCCTCAACGAATGGACGCCTATGGTCTGACTAGGATAAGTTCTTAAACTCATATTATTGTGGCAAGTTCCTGAACTTCTAATGTGTAGTAAGTTTGATGAATTATATTGGGGGTATAGGAAGATTGTAAGGTGAAATACAAGAATATTTAGTATAAGAGTATTGGTGGTGCTAGAAAAAAAAAATTAGCTAAGTAATAAAGTAATGGAGTAAAGATTGAAGTTGATGGATACCTGGATATTCTAAATCTACTAGCTATGCAAGACTTTCGAAATTTATTGACTTCGTGCTAATGTTTGCACTTCTATTTTCTTGAAAAATATTGGATCAAATGATCCAATGAGTTTTAAAAATAATACCGTTATTCGTATGTCTATGCTAATTGTTTCGGCTAGACAAAAATGATTTGAAATATATCAAAATATATTTTTTATATCATCAATGCATCATGGAACTTGGTGCAAAGATGATAAAAATGATGGAGTCATCAATGCAGTATTACTTAGTGTTAGATGTGATCTAAGGATCGTCAACCCACTATGGTATGATGTAGTATGATAAAATCACCAAATGACGGAATCCTCAAACGGACTGTAAATACAGTGCGGTATCATGACGTCATAAAAAGATTTTTAAGATTTCTTTAAGATATGAGAATATATATATATATATATATATATATATATATATATATATATATATATATATTATATATATATTATATATATGTATATTTCGATAGATGTCTGAATTGTTGTAGAAGTCTATGCTATTTGATTCAGCTAGACGAATATTAAAAAATGTTCATGAAATTTAAGCATTTTTTTTGAGAAGTTATGCCAAACCAAATTATTTTGGTGCGGATTCAGATATTGAAAAGCTGAGATGATCAACCCTATTATAGGAGAGTTATTTTACGCAATGCGTTTAGATGTTTGTGCACAATACATTGTACGAAGGGTTGATCTCCCTAAGTACGAGGAGTCCCTATAGTCTTATGACTGTTAAAGTTTAAGTTGAAAGAATACTTATAACTATGGACATATACGCATAGCGTTTAGATATTTGTGCACAATACATCGTACGAAGGGCTTAACACCCTAAGTACGGGAGTCCCTATAGTCTAATGACTGTTAGGATTTAAGTTGAAATAATACTTATAACCGTGGACGTAGTTCAAGGTCTTATGACCCCTCAGCATGATTCGAGAATCTTTTAAATTCCTGAGTTATTCATACTGCTTCCCAATTATTGAGCAATTGTGGAAGATTCTTGTTATTCTAAAAGGCGAATGTGGTAAGGATGATATTCCTTAGAAAGAAGTAAGTCGTAGAATGCGACACTGAATGATGAATATATTGAATAAGTGAGAAAAGAAATTTTGAAATGAGAAGGAGATGAATTATCAAAGAATAATGTAAAATTTTTAATAGAAAAGTTAATAATTGTAAAAAAATCTTTGTGGAAAGAAAGTGGTTATAGAACCCAATGAATGAATAAAGTATTAACGTAAAATCTATTTTGATAGATTGAATGGATAAAGATTAATACATAAAATTTCGAGGACGAAATTCTTAGAAGAAAGGGTGAATGTAATATCCCGAGTAAATTTTGAAAAGAGATTTGGTGAAAACAGAGTAAGGGAGGTTTCTTTGATTCCGAAGACGGAATCCTTATAAGGAGGGAAGGATGTGACAACCCGAATTTTCATAAGTTATTAAAATAAGAATTTAATAATTAAAATTCTTATTATGAGGTGTATATATTTTGAATTATATGATTTGGTGTGAAGAGAATTATATATTCATATGTTGGAGAGTGTGAGATTTAATAGTTAATTAAACTATTAAAGAAATTAAATAATATTAGTTAATTTAATTAAGTTGAAATTATGTTATGAGATAATATAATTTTAATTGTTATGCCTTGTGGGCAATGGAAATTATTATGAGTTAAGTTTCATAAATAGTGTGAACAATTCACTTAATTAAAATAATGAATTAATACAAGTATAATTGATTTAATAAAGTGATAAGGTAATATATTGCATGAAAATGTAAATGTTAGTATAATGCGAGTAAAATATTTATTAAGTACATTAAATATTTTAGTTGAAAACTTTATGGAATAAAATGAATATTTATGGTATTAAATAAATATTTGATGAAAATTATTATGAGATAATTTATTTAAGAGTGATAAAATAGATAGAATTTATACGTATTTTATTATGCGAGTATAATGGTGATATTCTAATTTAATTAAATAATTAAATTAGAGGAGTGAGAATTTGTTAAATAATGTTATGATTATAATGGTTGGATAGAAATTATAATTTTACTTATAAGGTTAATTTTATTTCTTAAGAAATTAAATGTACATAATCTAGTTTATATTTCTAGTTTATGTGTTCTTAGTTTCTTTTAAAATTGGGATTTTGGTTAATGAAATTGTGGGTTATGAAGTTATATATGTTATTAGAGTTTATAATTTCATAATGGTAATCTAAAAACGATTTTTCAAAAATCAAATTCATGTATTTATGCTAAAGAAGAGGAGTTTGGGGTTGATGGTAATGTGTGTTTTGGTGTACTTTGAGACTAAAATAGATGATGAATTCGTGATTGAAACTTTAAATTGATGGATGATTGTTGTTCTCCTCTATAAAACGAAAACAACGCAACTTGAACGGGTCGAATTGGTTAAAAAACGAATTCGTGATGAATGAATACACTTAGCATGTTAAAAATATAAAAAATTAATATAAACCAATTAGAATTAGTATAAACCAAGTTCTACATCGACTAAATTGAGAACTTTACCCCTTTGCTAAACCTATAAATAGAAGGACTTGACCATTTGTTTCATTCACCAACAATAAGGCCTCCAATTTTGAGAAAGGCTTTATTGTGGGAGGACTTTTTATAAAGACCTCCTTAGTTAAATTTTGACGTGGAAATGCGTAGTCAGTTTGTGAAACTCGTATTTTTTGGTATGTTTCTTATTTAATTTTTGGTAATGTTATTATTTTAAATACTGTATTTAGTTTGTTAGTTAAAGTTAGAATTTTGGAAGTTTAGTTAGTTTTGTTAGAAAACTAGCTAGTTTACTATGTTTATTTTGGCTTGGATTTGATTATGTAAATGAGTTCTAATGATTATAATTAGAGATAGGGAGCTGAGACCTTAGACGAGTTTGAATATATTAAATAAGACTTATTTGTAAAGAAAGTTGGTTTGGAACGAGTTGAAGCGAGTTTTGAATGTCAAAACGAGAAGTTCAAAAAACTAGTGGCATGCAGATTTAAAAACGAAAATTCGGGGTTAGCTAGATTGTTTATAAAATTCTGGGCTTTTGGTATGTTATAGTACACTGAATAAGCTTTCCATAGACTCTGGAACGGACTAATTCTGACTTCGGAGCAAAGAGTTATGACCATTCAAAGTAGTCGAGTCAAAACTGTCTAACCAACTCGTAGCTGTCACCTTGAACTAGTTTTCTAGAATTCTGTGTTTAGAATTTGGAAAAGGTCTAAGAATAAAAGTTGTAGTCCCGAAAGTTAGCTTCGCGTGGGCTCAAGAATAGCTAATAAATGTTTTGAAACGGAAAAGTTATGACTGTTTTAGCGAGAGAGGGTAAAGCTGGGAAAGAATAAAAAATAGTTTTAAACGCCCCTTTTTGAACACTATTTTGCACTGTCTATCTTATCCGAAATGAGTGTCCAATAACTTTTAAAAATAGGTTAATATGATGTTTAAAGCATATCCAAAGTTAGATGTCATCAGACTTATGAGATTTAGAGTAAAGTTTACATTACAACTACTATGCGTTGCTATGTGACTAATAGTTGATGTGTGTGATTATATAATTGTGTAGGGCACGTGAAGTGCAGATAACTGTAAGCTGTTAAACTGTTATTGGTAAACAACGATCAAGACAAGTCTTTCAGTTCCTATTTGCTATGTGAATTTGATGATGAACTGTTTGAAATCTTTATTGCAAATAGCATGGTGATGTATTAATGTTGAATTGTAATATTAAATTGATTCTGAGATATTTAGATGTAAATGTTGAAAGTTTTGGGAACGAGAATTGTAAGACCCCGAATTTTATGAAATAAAAGTATTCAATTTTTCTTATAATTACAATTCAGTAAATGGTTAAATTGATAAAAAGTTAAAGTTATGGGTGAAATGTGAAAATTTTTCAACATAAACAAGTGGTTATAAAATAATCATTGTTGTCGGGGAATATTCGTTGGTCGTGGAATATTCTTTCTGTCGGAGAATATTCGTACGACGGCGCAGCTATTTGTGGGCCCCATAACGAATAACTGTCGGATGAAGATAACGACAAATTTGAGTTTTTATAAATAACGGCGTAATTGTTACCGTTAATACTGTTGAAATACCCGGTGGTTAAAATACAGTAATACGCGTTATTGCACAGTAGCACACGGTATTGCACAGTATTTTTGAAATTATTGATTCTTACGTAAGAAGGCACTACTCAATAATTGTTACAGTAGTTACTGTTCAATAATTTATTTTATTGATTCAATAATTGCTGCATTGATATTTTATATTATTGTTGTTTCAATAATTGTTGCTGCACAGTATTTTCCATTATCAGATCAATAATTCATATTATTTAAATAATATTATTAGATAGCATTATTGACAATGTCTAGAAAGTTCTGTCTAAGGAGAGGTTTGGCCATTTAATTGCGCGCCAGTAAGGAGAAATTCTTATTGGAAAGCCCCCTCTTTCCTGGGAACGGCCTGGTTGTCATAAATGTGATTCTGTAATATTATTTGTGAATAATTAATTATTGATTCATATGATAAGGAAATATTTATTTTATGTGGATATAAATGAGGGATATATTTTTGTGGTTAAAAATGAAGGAGTTAATGTTGAGGTTTTTATCAGTATTTTGTTGGAATGGAGGTGTTAAAAATTAGGATTTTTGAGATATTTTGCGAGGGTTATAATTTTTAATCCGACCGTTGGATCGTGGTAATATTTGGATATGTTATACATATATAAGTTGAGTATATGTCCACAAATTTTGAACCGTTAAAAATGAACGTATGATTTGTTATGAATTTTACGAGATGACTGGTTCAGAAATTGTTAAATTTTTGGAGTTTATCATTTTGGTGGAAAATTCTAAAATTGGTGGGCCCCACTTGTGGTTGGTGAAGAAATGTGCTGAATTATATTTCAAATGTGGTGGGTGGGAATAGTAGCAGGTAAAGCCATCAGGTTGCAGGTCAAACCTACCAAAATTTTCCTATAAATAGAGGGCTAAGTTAGAATTGAAAAATACACCAAAAACATAAGCTTTCTCTATTTCTCTCTCTATATTATGAAGCATATTTTGTGAGTATTTAGATACTTTGAGAGTTGCTATTCAGTGCAAGTTTCCTTCGACTTTATATTCCGGTCAGAAGTACTGCTGTTTTGAGGTAAGGGATAGTAAGAGATATTAAGGGATTTTAAGGGTTGTTATGATTTTCAGTTTCGTAATTTTTCTGATCTTCAAAAATTCTGGAAAAATTTGAAATGATATTTTGATGAGTTTTCTTGGTTGTGTCCAAAAATGGTGATTTTTGGATGTATAGATTGAGAGTTATAAATTTTATGAGAAAAGACTATTTTAAAAGTAACCGCTTATAATTCTTTGTGGTTAACTTCAAAATTGATGAAATTTTTATTGGGAGTACATGTATATGATAGGAGTATACTCTGTGAATTTCAGAATTTTTAGACAAAAGTATAATTTTTGATAAATGTCTAAATATTCGGCTATTTTGGCCATATGAAAAATAGTAAATGACTTTTAAAAATTCTGAGAAAAATATATGTTCACTATGGGACTATATTATGCTAAATCTCAGAAAAGAAATATTTTTGGAACTGATTTGGTATTTTTCATGAAAATGGTCTAGTTATGAGTAAATGAATTAAATATGTTTTGTGAAGAAAGAAAATTAGAAAATAGGATTTTATGGCTTGAGAATCCTATATGAGGTATATGCAGATTTTTGATGAGAGTTTTGGTTATTGATGATGAAATTGTAAGAGTTGGCATTTTATGATGATTAAATACATTAATTAGTAAAGTGTAAACAATTAAAATAAATTATTTATAAATTTAAGTAATGTTATTCTTTCAATATCATTATACCGAAATATTGGTATGAATTTAATTGTAGAATTTCTATCTTTTGTGTCGGGATTACTATTCATGAGTTACGAATATTACTCTTGAGATTAAAACTATATGTTGATTATATTATTTTTATCATCATATATAACATTTTTATAACCCTGATGTTGAAATTCTCTTTGACTTGAGTGTAAAGATGGGTAGATTTTTGGTATGATCATGACTATGAGTTATCTTTGGCCAGTAGTGCAAAGTTGAATCGTTGATTGGTATGATCATGACCATTGAATTTATAAGTGAATATCTTTAGCTTAAGTGCAAAGGTGAATTGATCAACATGGTTATAATTATTGTTTATATAAATTCTGAAATGATTATATATTTCTTTGAGATATTAATATATTTGGCCTGTAGTGCAAATATGAACTGTTGATGAATATATTTGGCCGTAGTGCAAATATGAATTGTTGAGGAATATCTTTGGCCTGTAGTGCAAAGATGAATTGTTGATGAATATCTTTGGCCCGTAGTGTAAAGATGACATGTTGTTGAATATCTTTGGCCAGTAGTGCAAAGATGAACATATGTTGAGATGAACATGACCAACTGGTGATACAAATGAATATCTTTGGCCGTAGTGCAAAGATGAAGTTATTAGTATGATTATGAACAGGAACTGTGATTTGGTATAACCATGATCTTTGATGTTTCAGGTAAAGACAGGTGATGAAAATTATCTTCGTCCTGGATGAGAAGAGGAATTTCGAACTACAGTTATGATTATGAGTTATTTATATGATTGTGGACCAGAACTGTTGATTGATGTTACAGGGATAAAATATTGTTGGTGGATTTTTAACATGGAGAAGATAATAGACTTTATAGTCTATTTGACTCTTCTAATGGATTGCTCGTTCCGCTGCAACTATGGTTGAAATTTTTATCATTTACCATATGTTCTAAATCTCTGATTTATTGTTGATGAAGGCTATTGATAATTGAATTATCTTTAGTCATGATATTCTTTACTGAGCTAGTTGTGCTCACCCTTTTGCTTCACAATTCCTTTCAGGTAATAAGAGTGTAGCTGGGTCGAGCGGGGGTAACAGAGGAATAGAACGGTGGTCATCATTTAGTAGTTATATTTGGTGAAGAAAATAGGGTGAGGCGAACCCAACGTTGGAAGGGTGTTTTGTCACTATCATACAAGATGTCTAATGACATACAACCTCGTGTCATCATAAGACAGGGTTGTGCTCATCCACTTGCTGAGTATATATACGGGCACTACCTATATAATCTTGGTGTTTGTTTGAAGTATAATTCACGATTAGAGACAGTGGAGATAATGATAAGTCAAGAGAAGACTCACCATTGGGAAGAATATGATAGTAATCTTCTCATTTTTCTTTGGGGTCTATTGGGTCAACCAAGGATAATTCTGTGGCCATATGATATCTATCACAACCTAGAAGCATGGCCTCCCATGTACAAGGATTTCCTTGAGCACTTCCCAAAGATTCTAATTTCTAAAACAGTTTTTGAGTATACCTTTATGTAAGGTGTCTTTGTGAGGTGCTGATACATGATGGTGTCCAATGTCACATTTGGTATATATTTGTATCCAAACTCACAGCATATGTGTTGTTGTATTTTGCACGACAATTGTTGTAATAAAGTTGTAGTTATTTTCTGTACCATGTATTTGACGACTCAGAATGGGTTGGATGGAATGGACCTATTTTGGGGTTGTCACATTTGGTATCAGAGCTTAGGGATATGATCTCTGGAGGAGATCGGGGAATACAACTAGGAGGGGAGAGATGAGTAAATCTTTCGCTAGTATGTCCTACCTAAGCTTATTTGTTAGTCAGTCATAATATCGAGATATTATGTGATATGTTAATTTGTTCAATTAACCCTTGTTTTGAAGCTGTATTCTAGAATGATATCAGATATACAGGAGATGAGCAATGGAGAAATCATGATGACAGGAAAGATGGAATCTGAAATGAAAGCAAGGTATTCTCAACTCTTTGAAATACCAGGTACGTAAATTTCGGGGACGGAATTTCATAAGGAGGGGAGATTGTAAGACCCCGAATTTTATGAAATAAAAGTATTCAATTTTTCTTATAATTTCAATTCAGTAAATGGTTAAATTGATAAAAAGTTAAAGTTATGGGTGAAATGTGAAAATTTTTCAACATAAACAAGTGGTTATAAAATAATCATTGTTGTTGGGGAATATTCGTTGGTCGTGGAATATTCTTTCTGTCGGAGAATATTCGTACGACGGCGCAGCTATTTGTGGGCCCCATAACGAATAACTGTCGGATGAAGATAACGACAAATTTGAGTTTTTATAAATAACGGCGTAATTGTTACCGTTAATACTGTTGAAATACCCGGTGGTTAAAATACAGTAATACGCGTTATTGCACAGTAGCACACGGTATTGCACAGTATTTTTGAAATTATTGATTCTTACGTAAGAAGGCACTACTCAATAATTGTTACAGTAGTTACTGTTCAATAATTTATTTTATTGATTCAATAATTGCTGCATTGATATTTTATATTATTGTTGTTTCAATAATTGTTGCTGCACAGTATTTTCCATTATCAGATCAATAATTCATATTATTTAAATAATATTATTAGATAGCATTATTGACAATGTCTAGAAAGTTCTGTCTAAGGAGAGGTTTGGCCATTTAATTGCGCTCCAGTAAGGAGAAATTCTTATTGGAAAGCCCCCTCTTTCCTGGGAACGGCCTGGTTGTCATAAATGTGATTCTGTAATATTATTTGTGAATAATTAATTATTGATTCATATGATAAGGAAATATTTATTTTATGTGGATATAAATGAGGGATATATTTATGTGGTTAAAAATGAAGGAGTTAATGTTGAGGTTTTTATCAGTATTTTGTTGGAATGGAGGTGTTAAAAATTAGGGTTTTTGAGATATTTTGCGAGGGTTATAATTTTTAATCCGACCGTTGGATCGTGGTAATATTTGGATATGTTATACATATATAAGTTGAGTATATGTCCACAAATTTTGAACCGTTAAAAATGAACGTATGATTTGTTATGAATTTTACGAGATGACTGGTTCAGAAATTGATGAATTTTTGGAGTTTATCATTTTGGTGGAAAATTCTAGAATTGGTGGGCCCCACTTGTGGTTGGTGAAGAAATGTGCTGAATTATATTTCAAATGTGGTGGGTGGGAATAGTAGCAGGTAAAGCCATCAGGTTGCAGGTCAAACCTACCAAAATTTTCCTATAAATAGAGGGCTAAGTTAGAATTGAAAAACACACCAAAAACATAACCTTTCTCTATTTCTCTCTCTATATTATGAAGCATATTTTGTGAGTATTTAGATACTTTGAGAGTTGCTATTCAGTGCAAGTTTCCTTCGGCTTTATATTCCGGTCAGAAGTACTGCTGTTTTGAGGTAAGGGATAGTAAGGGATATTAAGGGATTTTAAGGGTTGTTATGATTTTCAGTTTCGTAATTTTTCTGATCTTCAAAAATTCTGGAAAAATTTGAAATGATATTTTGATGAGTTTTCTTGGTTGTGTCCAAAAATGGTGATTTTTGGATGTATAGATTGAAAGTTATAAATTTTATGAGAAAATACTATTTTAAAAGTAACCGCTTATAATTCTTTGTGGTTAACTTCAAAATTGATGAAATTTTTATTGGGAGTACATGTATATGATAGGAGTATACTCTGTGAATTTCAGAATTTTTAGACAAAAGTATAATTTTTGATAAATGTCTAAATATTCGGCTATTTTGGCCATATGAAAAATAGTAAATGACTTTTAAAAATTCTGAGAAAAATATATGTTCACTATGGGACTATATTATGCTAAATCTCAGAAAAGAAATATTTTTGGAACTGATTTGGTATTTTTCATGAAAATGGTCTAGTTATGAGTAAATGAATTAAATATGTTTTGTGAAGAAAGAAAATTAGAAAATAGGATTTTATGGCTTGAGAATCCTATATGAGGTATATGCAGATTTTTGATGAGGGTTTTGGTTATTGATGATGAAATTGTAAGAGTTGGCATTTTATGATGATTAAATGCATTAATTAGTAAAGTGTAAACAATTAAAATAAATTATTTATAAATTTAAGTAATGTTATTCTTTCAATATCATTATACCGAAATATTGGTATGAATTTTATTGTAGAATTTCTATCTTTTGTGTCGGGGTTACTATTCATGAGTTACGAATATTACTCTTGAGATTAAAACTATATGTTGATTATATTATTTTTATCATCATATATAACATTTTTATAACCCTGATGTTGAAATTCTCTTTGACTTGAGTGTAAAGATGGGTAAATTTTTGGTATGATCATGATTATGGGTTATCTTTGGCCAGTAGTGCAAAGTTGAATCGTTGATTGGTATGATCATGACCATTGAATTTATAATGAATATCTTTAGCTTAAGTGCAAAGGTGAATTGATCAACATGGTTATAATTATTGTTTATATAAATTCTGAAATGATTATATATTTCTTTAAGATATTAATATATTTGGCCTGTAGTGCAAATATGAACTGTTGATGAATATATTTGGCCGTAGTGCAAATATGAATTGTTGAGGAATATCTTTGGCCTGTAGTGCAAAGATGAATTGTTGATGAATATCTTTGGCCCGTAGTGCAAAGATGACATGTTGTTGAATATCTTTGGCCAGTAGTGCAAAGATGAACATATGTTGAGATGAACATGACCAACTGGTGATACAAATGAATATCTTTGGCCGTAGTGCAAAGATGAAGTTATTAGTATGATTATGAACAGGAACTGTGATTTGGTATAACCATGATCTTTGATGTTTCAGGTAAAGACAGGTGATGAAAATTATCTTCGTCCTGGATGAGAAGAGGAATTTCGAACTACAGTTATGATTATGAGTTATTTATATGATTGTGGACCAGAACTGTTGATTGATGTTACAGGGATAAAATATTGTTGGTGGATTTTTAACATGGAGAAGATAATAGACTTTATAGTCTATTTGACTCTTCTAATGGATTGCTCGTTCCGCTGCAACTATGGTTAAAATTTTTATCATTTACCATATGATCTAAATCTCTGATTTATTGTTGATGAAGGCTATTGATAATTGAATTATCTTTAGTCATGATATTCTTTACTGAGCTAGTTGTGCTCACCCTTTTGCTTCACAATTCCTTTCAGGTAATAAGAGTGTAGCTGGGTCGAGCGGGGGTAACAGGGGAATATAACGGTTGTCATCATTTAGTAGTTATATTTGGTAAAGAAAATAGGGTGAGGCGAACCCAACGTTGGAAGGGTGTTTTGTCACTATCATACAAGATGTCTAATGACATACAACCTCGTGTCATCATAAGACAGGGTTGTGCTCATCCACTTGCTGAGTATATATACGGGCACTACCTATATAATCTTGGTGTTTGTTTGAAGTATAATTCACGATTAGAGACAGTGGAGATAATGATAAGTCAAGAGAAGACTCACCATTGGGAAGAATATGATAGTAATCTTCTCATTTTTCTTTGGGGTCTATTGGGTCAACCAAGGATAATTCTGTGGCCATATGATATCTATCACAACCTAGAAGCATGGCCTCCCATGTACAAGGATTTCCTTGAGCACTTCCCAAAGATTCTAATTTCTAAAACAGTTTTTGAGTATACCTTTATGTAAGGTGTCTTTGTGAGGTGCTGATACATGATGGTGTCCAATGTCACATTTGGTATATATTTGTATCCAAACTCACAGCATATGTGTTGTTGTATTTTGCACGACAATTGTTGTAATAAAGTTGTAGTTATTTTCTGTACCATGTATTTGACGACTCAGAATGGGTTGGATGGAATGGACCTATTTTGGGGTTGTCACATTTGGTATCAGAGCTTAGGGATATGATCTCTGGAGGAGATCGGGGAATACAACTAGGAGGGGAGAGATGAGTAAATCTTTCGCTAGTATGTCCTACCTAAGCTTATTTGTTGGTCAGTCATAATATCGAGATATTATGTGATATGTTAATTTGTTCAATTAACCCTTGTTTTGAAGCTGTATTCTAGAATGATATCTGATATACAGGAGATGAGCAATGGAGAAATCATGATGACAGGAAAGATGGAATCTGAAATAAAAGCAAGGTATTCTCAACTCTTTGAAATATCAGGTACGTAAATTTCGGCGACGAAATTTCATAAGAGGGGAGATTGTAAGACCCCAAATTTTATGAAATAAAAGTATTCAATTTTTCTTATAATTACAATTCAGTAAATGGTTAAATTGATAAAAAGTTAAAGTTATGGGTGAAATGTGAAAATTTTTCAACATAAACAAGTGGTTATAAAATAATCATTGTTGTCGGGGAATATTCGTTGGTCGTGGAATATTCTTTCTGTCGGAGAATATTCGTACGACGGCGCAGCTATTTGTGGGCCCCATAACGAATAACTATCGGATGAAGATAGCGACAAATTTGAGTTTTTATAAATAACGGCGTAATTGTTACCGTTAATACTGTTGAAATACCCGGTGGTTAAAATACAGTAATACGCGTTATTGCACAGTAGCACACGGTATTGCACAGTATTTTTGAAATTATTGATTCTTACGTAAGAAGGCACTACTCAATAATTGTTACAGTAGTTACTGTTCAATAATTTATTTTATTGATTCAATAATTGCTGCATTGATATTTTATATTATTGTTGTTTCAATAATTGTTGCTGCACAGTATTTTCCATTATCAGATCAATAATTCATATTATTTAAATAATATTATTAGATAGCATTATTGACAATGTCTAGAAAGTTCTGTCTAAGGAGAGGTTTGGTCATTTAATTGCGCGCCAGTAAGGAGAAATTCTTATTGGAAAGCCCCCTCTTTCCTGGGAACGGCCTGGTTGTCATAAATGTGATTCTGTAATATTATTTGTGAATAATTAATTATTGATTCATATGATAAGGAAATATTTATTTTATGTGGATATAAATGAGGGATATATTTATGTGGTTAAAAATGAAGGAGTTAATGTTGAGATTTTTATCAGTATTTTGTTGGAATGGAGGTGTTAAAAATTAGGGTTTTTGAGATATTTTGCGAGGGTTATAATTTTTAATCCGACCGTTGGATCGTGGTAATATTTGGATATGTTATACATATATAAGTTGAGTATATGTCCACAAATTTTGAACCGTTAAAAATGAACGTATGATTTGTTATGAATTTTACGAGATGACTGGTTCAGAAATTGATGAATTTTTGGAGTTTATCATTTTGGTGGAAAATTCTAGAATTGGTGGGCCCCACTTGTGGTTGGTGAAGAAATGTGCTGAATTATATTTCAAATGTGGTGGGTGGGAATAGTAGCAGGTAAAGCCATCAGGTTGCAGGTCAAACCTACCAAAATTTTCCTATAAATAGAGGGCTAAGTTAGAATTGAAAAACACACCAAAAACATAACCTTTCTCTATTTCTCTCTCTATATTATGAAGCATATTTTGTGAGTATTTAGATACTTTGAGAGTTGCTATTCAGTGCAAATTTCCTTCGGCTTTATATTCCGGTCAGAAGTACTGCTGTTTTGAGGTAAGGGATAGTAAGGGATATTAAGGGATTTTAAGGGTTGTTATGATTTTCAGTTTCGTAATTTTTCTGATCTTCAAAAATTCTGGAAAAATTTGAAATGATATTTTGATGAGTTTTCTTGGTTGTATCCAAAAATGGTGATTTTTGGATGTATAGATTGAGAGTTATAAATTTTATGAGAAAATACTATTTTAAAAGTAACCGCTTATAATTCTTTGTGGTTAACTTCAAAATTGATGAAATTTTTATTGGGAGTACATGTATATGATAGGAGTATACTCTGTGAATTTCAGAATTTTTAGACAAAAGTATAATTTTTGATAAATGTCTAAATATTCGGCTATTTTGGCCATATGAAAAATAGTAAATGACTTTTAAAAATTCTGAGAAAAATATATGTTCACTATGGGACTATATTATGCTAAATCTCAGAAAAGAAATATTTTTGGAACTGATTTGGTATTTTTCATGAAAATGGTCTAGTTATGAGTAAATGAATTAAATATGTTTTGTGAAGAAAGAAAATTAGAAAATAGGATTTTATGGCTTGAGAATCCTATATGAGGTATATGCAGATTTTTGATGAGGGTTTTGGTTATTGATGATGAAATTGTAAGAGTTGGCATTTTATGATGATTAAATACATTAATTAGTAAAGTGTAAACAATTAAAATAAATTGTTTATAAATTTAAGTAATGTTATTCTTTCAATATCATTATACCGAAATATTGGTATGAATTTAATTGTAGAATTTCTATCTTTTGTGTCGGGGTTACTATTCATGAGTTACGAATATTACTCTTGAGATTAAAACTATATGTTGATTATATTATTTTTATCATCATATATAACATTTTTATAACCCTGATGTTGAAATTCTCTTTGACTTGAGTGTAAAGATGGGTAGATTTTTGGTATGATCATGACTATGGGTTATCTTTGGCCAGTAGTGCAAAGTTGAATCGTTGATTGGTATGATCATGACCATTGAATTTATAAGTGAATATCTTTAGCTTAAGTGCAAAGGTGAATTGATCAACATGGTTATAATTATTGTTTATATAAATTCTGAAATGATTATATATTTCTTTGAGATATTAATATATTTGGCCTGTAGTGCAAATATGAACTGTTGATGAATATATTTGGCCGTAGTGCAAATATGAATTGTTGAGGAATATCTTTGGCCTGTAGTGCAAAGATGAATTGTTGATGAATATCTTTGGCCCGTAGTGTAAAGATGACATGTTGTTGAATATCTTTGGCCAGTAGTGCAAAGATGAACATATGTTGAGATGAACATGACCAACTGGTGATACAAATGAATATCTTTGGCCGTAGTGCAAAGATGAAGTTATTAGTATGATTATGAACAGGAACTGTGATTTGGTATAACCATGATCTTTGATGTTTCAGGTAAAGACAGGTGATGAAAATTATCTTCGTCCTGGATGAGAAGAGGAATTTCGAACTACAGTTATGATTATGAGTTATTTATATGATTGTGGACTAGAACTGTTGATTGATGTTACAGGGATAAAATATTGTTGGTGGATTTTTAACATGGAGAAGATAATAGACTTTATAGTCTATTTGACTCTTCTAATGGATTGCTCGTTCCGCTGCAACTATGGTTGAAATTTTTATCATTTACCATATGTTCTAAATCTCTGATTTATTGTTGATGAAGGCTATTGATAATTGAATTATCTTTAGTCATGATATTCTTTACTGAGCTAGTTGTGCTCACCCTTTTGCTTCACAATTCCTTTCAGGTAATAAGAGTGTAGCTGGGTCGAGCGGGGGTAACAGGGGAATAGAACGGTGGTCATCATTTAGTAGTTATATTTGGTGAAGAAAATAGGGTGAGGCGAACCCAACGTTGGAAGGGTGTTATGTCACTATCATACAAGATGTCTAATGACATACAACCTCGTGTCATCATAAGACAGGGTTGTGCTCATCCACTTGCTGAGTATATATACGGGCACTCCCTTCGGTTTTCCAAGAGTTACTTGTCTCTTCGGTGTTCCAAGAGTTAATTGTCCCTTCGCAAATAGTAGTTGTTTCTTCAATATTACCAAGAGTCATTTTGACCATTTGTTAAGACCAAAAGCTACTTTCAGTTCTTCTATAAATAGAAGCTCATTCCTTCATTATTTCTTACGAATTCACTGAAACTCTAGAGAGAGAAACTATAGAGAGAAAGAAGAAAAGTATTCTGCTACTTCACTACTCCAGTATTCAGTTTTTCTAAGGTAAGAGATATTATTTGTTGTACTCGTAAGGGGTATTATTTTTTTCGTATTCATGAAGAGAGCTATTGTTATTCCATTCTTTATTATTATGTTGGAATAACCTGTTTCTGCGAAGTACCGCATACATGGTAAAATTCTTCTGTTATTTCATTCTTTATTATTCTGTTAGAATAACCTGTCTGTGCGGTCTATCGCATGCTTGGTGAATTCTGTTGATATTCCATTCTTTATTATTCTGTTGGAATATCCTGTCTGTGCGGATTACGCATGACCTGGTTCCATTCTTTATTATTCTGTTGGAATATCCTGTCTGTGCGGATTACGCATGACCTGGTTCCATTCTTTATTATTCTGTTGGAATAATCTGTCTATGTGGATTACCACATGCATGGTGAATGATCCTTCGTATTCATTCCTTATTAAATTGTGGAAATGATCTGTCTACGTGGATTACCGCATGGCGGGCGAAAATCTATTTGCAGTTTCATATATTCTATTATATTTAGTTGGTTAAAGCTTTGGCTTCTATACTCCATGAAATTAGTGAAATATCCTTGATATTTGCGCTTCATCCAATATCTTTTCATGAAAATATTCTTCTGAGCATTCTTAAATTTTACTCTACAAAGCAATATCATGTTGACAATTTGGACGTTATTGGTTCCTGGATAAATTAATTTATAAATCTTTAAAATTTATTCTTGAACTTGTTTTATTGAATTATTATGTCATTGTCATCATCCTCATGCTTATATTGTGATGAAAGTCATCTTTGGCTTACGTGCATAGATGGTGTTGGGAGAGTGCATATTTTGATTTGATGTTTAAATGTAAATGCCCATGATTATTTGTAAAGTCCTTCAAGGAATCTATGTACAAGGACTTAGTGATAGATCAAATTTGTTAGGTTGATCTAAGCTCTTAATGTGTATCATTCTGTTAATGAATGTATAGATAGAGAGATCAAAGCTGTTAGGTTGATCTTGAGATGTAATAGATAGGCTTCGAAGAGATCGTAGTATATCAAGCTGATCAAGATTAAAGAAGTCAAGGCAGAAACGTAGAGCTTCGAGAATCGTAGTGTGCATGCCTTGAAGGGCCTCTTCAGAAATCGTAGAGTGGTCCCAACGTTTGCCGAGCCAACTCAGAGATCGTAGTGTGCTCTCGAAAATGTAGAGTTTACAACTCAAGCAAGCAACGATCGTAGTGTGCACGTATGTAAGAGAAATCGTAGTGCTTTCTACTAATAGCATTAGACCAAGCACCAAGGCGACAAGTCACCACGATCTGAATCGTAGAGTATCATCTGCCATGTGTCAGAAGCATCAAGCCCCACGTTTTGAGTGGAGATAAACTCCTACAAATGTGGAATGGGTTCTAGACGTTGTAGTACTCACCAGTCCCAAAGGCATAAAAATATCCTTAGTATGCAACAAAGAAGCGTATTGAAGAAGCTAAGAAAAGTACCATGGGTAAGAGAAAAAACACCTTTTCAGGTGTTAGGTGAGAAACCAGTCTGCTGTGTCAGTGGGCTAGAATGCAATTCAGAAGATGTGCAGAAAAGTCTCCATCAAAGAACAGAAATGAAAAACGCATTTAATGCTTCAACGGATGGATCTAACGGATAGTTTTTCAAGATCACATATATACAAATCAAGCAGATGAAAGACTTAAGCAAGCATTGAACAAAAACGAGAAGAACACTCAACGCTCAACTCTACGATCTGAGAAAAAGAGAAAGCTTGCTCAGCTACTCAGTTCTTTCGAACAAGTGCTTAAACAACAATTGAGTAGCAACCATCAAGGACTCAACAACTATCAATCAACTGAAGTAAGAGTTCCAAGTCAGAAGGACTTGAAGAGTTCTAAGTGAACTGTGAAGAGCCAAGTCTGCTGGACTTGAAGAGTTCAAGAGTGAACTAAGAAGTTCCTAGACTGCTGGTCTAGAAGGAATCTGAGTGATTCAGAAAAGTGTAAAAGACATCCTTAGTGGATTTCCTACTCGAGGAGTAGAAGAGTGGACTAGGAGCTTTAAGTGCTCTGAACCACTTAAAATGACTGTGTCTTTACATTCTTGCTATAACTGCTATATCTTCCACAACTGCTATAACTGCCTCACTTTCATAACTTCACTATATCTTAAGGGAGATTGAAACAAATACTAATTCCGCTAAGTTTTAATCAATAACAACTAACAAGTTTAAAAGGAAAAGATTTTTAAGTATCTATTCAACCCCCCCTTATAGATAACTATTGTGCCTCTGGGAACTAACAATTGGTATCAGAGCAGGTTCTATTATACAGCCTATAAAGCTTTAGTAGATCTAATGGCACACTTACCAAGCGAATCAAGGACTGGAGGAGGCAGCAAGCCACCAATGTGCAACAAGGACAAATTTGCTAACTGGAAAGTTCGTATGCAAGTATACATGGACTCAATAGATGAAGATCTATTTGAGACCGTTCAAAATGGGCCCTATATTCCAACAAAGCTTGCACCAACTACGGACGATCCAAACAGAATACAAATCAAAGTCAAAGAAGAATGGACTGACAATGAGAAGAGAGCTGTCCAACTCGACAAGAAGGCCAAGAACATTTTTTTCCAATCCTTAGAAGATGATCTGTTCAAAAATGTTGTCAACAGCAAAACAGCGAAGGAGGTTTGGGAAGCTCTACTCATCATGCACGAAGGAACAAAAGAAGTAAGAGAAAACAAACAATCTGCTCAACTCTCTACGAGCCTATGGGAAGATCTATCCAAACAAAGATCTAATCATAAAGTTCATGAGAGCCCTACCAAGCAGGTGGGATGCCAAAACCACTACTATTAGAGAGTCAAAGAATCTTCATGAGATGACAGTTCAACAACTATTTGGCAACCTTCTGACATACGAACTGGAACTGACTCAACGAGCTGAAAGCCTATTAGAAGGAAGAAAGAAGGATAAGGGTGTTGCTCTCAAGGCAACTGAAAGTGCATCCAAGGTCAACACTGAGATTGACTTTGACTATGACGAAGACGATGATGAAGACTTGGCTATGCTGGTAAAAAGACTAAGGAGGTTCATGCATCAAGGCAAAACCAGCAAGCTAAAGAAGGTCAGCAACTACAGTAGCCAGGAGCAAATGAATGATCTGTGCTACAACTGCAAGAAGCCTGGCCACTTCATTGCCAACTGCAACAAACCTCTCAGAGAAGAGCTAAAGAAGAAGTCACATCCAAGGAAGGAATACAAAGGCAACAAAAGACCTCAGAAAAGAGATAGAGGCCTTGTAGCTGGAGGATTGTGGAGTGATTCAGACAATGACTCCAATCCTGAATCTGGATATGATGAAGAACCACAAATGGCTAATCTGTGCTTAATGGCCAAACATGCAAAGGAAAAACTAAACTCCAACATACATGAAGTAAGTCTCGATGAGGTATTTGGCTTCAACTCTCCTGATGTAGACATTAATGATTTGAGAACTGCACTGCATGGCATAACAAATGATCTACATCAATACATGAAGTGGTTCAGGGTTCTGTCTAAAGATCACTCACTTCTTCAAGTGGAGAAAAAGAAAGTTCAAGAAAAGCTAGAAACAACTCTTCTAAGTACTAACCTTCTCTCCAAGCTTGAAGCTGAGAATGAGATCCTAAAATAGGCTAATGAGCTTAATGCACAAAGAGAGTCCAATCTAACCTCTAAAATTGAGGAACTAGAAAAGACTATATCCACATGGAACAAATCCTCATCATCCATGGACTCCCTGCTCTCTAGTCAGAGAAGTACATTTGACAGAACAGGCTTAGGCTTTGGGGAATCCACCTCAGAGCCATGCGTGGAACAGACAAAGGAAACTAGCACTAGTAATGCCTCAAGGTTTAGTAGAAGCATTACCTTTGTGAAATCCTCACAGAAGGAAGAATCAGTCCAACCTTATTCAACTGTTTCCATTCATACTCAAAGGAGTAAAGGATCTCATGCTGGCCTGGGCTTCATAAAAGAGAAGAGTAACCAAATCTCTACTTATCAACCTCAAAGAATCGTAGAGTCAACTAAGACCAACTTTACGAATCAACCGGGAAGGTACAGTAGAGGTAAGGTACATTCATCACTATTTATGAAACCTAAGGACACGTGGAAAAAGGAAAATCAGTTTAACAGAAGGATAACTAAAGAACCACACAAGTCCAAATGGAGGATGAATTATCATAAACACACAGGCATTCATCACACTAGATGTTTCATATGCAATAAAGTTAGTCACAAGACTGCCAAGTGCTATTATAATTCAATGCATAGGAGACTCAAGATCAAACAAATTTGGGTCCCCAAGGGCACTAACAAAGCAGGACCCATGCAAATATGGGTACCAAAATGAAGGTTCAATGTTATGACAGGAAAAGAGCTCCACGATCACAACCTAGTATCTGAACAGTGGATGCTCAAGACACATGACTGGGAACAAAGCCCTCCTGTCTAACTACATAGAGAAGGAGGGTCCCTCAGTCATCTTTGGAGACAACGGCTCGGGCAAGACAAGAGGATATGACTCAGCTGGTAATGGTGCAGTGTCTTTTAGCAAAGTGGCATATGTCGAAGGTCTCCAACACAACCTTCTAAGCATTAGCCAACTCTGCGACAAGGGTCATCAAGTAACATTCCTCAACAACCAGTGTCAAGTCAGAGATTTGAAGACATCTGCTGTAAAGCTAACGGGGACAGGAGAAGGAAATGTTTACACAGTGAATCTTGGTCAACTAAGCTCAGAAGAGACAATATGCTTTTTGGCAAAAACATCTAAAGAAATGAGCTGGCTATGGCATAGACGGTTGTCCCACCTAAACTTCAAAAGCATGTCCAAATTGGTATCAAAAGATCTCGTTGCAGGCCTACCCAAGTTTAACTTTGTCAAAGAAAGGCCATGCAATGCCTGCCAGCTTGGAAAATTAACCAGAAGCTCATTCAAGAGCAAAACTGCTAACTCAATCGACAAGCCCCTACAGTTGCTTCACATAGATCTATTTGGGCCAATTTCAACAACTAGTCTTGGAGGGAAAAGGTACTCACTAGTTATAGTCGACGACTACACCAGATTCACATGAGTATTCTTTTTAACCTCAAAAGATGAAACAAGCTCCCAACTAATCAAGATGTTCAGGCTGATTATGAACGTGAAAGGAGAGAAAATCAAGGCCATAAGGAGTGATCATGGAAAAGAATTTGACTTCTCAGAAATGGACTAGTTCTGCACAGACAATGGCATCAGTCATAACTTCTCAGCTCCACGAACTCTTCAACAAAATGGAGTAGCTGAAAAAAAGAACAGAACTTTAATAGAGGCTGGAAGAACTCTACTAGCAGCAGCCCATCTACCTGAATACTTTTGGACAGAAGAAGTCAACACTGCTTGCTACACGCAAAACAGATCACTGATACACTCTACGATCAAGAAGACACCCTACGAACTGTGGAAAGGAAGAAAGCCAAGTGTCAACTACTTTCATGTATTCAGATGTGCACGCTACATTCTCAATAATGGAAAGCAGTACCTGACAAAATTTCAACCCAAGTCAGACGAAGGAATCTTTCTTGGATATGCCACAGACAGTAAGGCCTACAGAGTGTTCAACAAGAAGACACTGAGTGTTGAAGTCTCGATTCACATCATCTTTGATGAAACAGACTTAGACAAATCAGTGCTTCAAGACACTACGACCAATGGTACAGACACTACGAATGAAGTTGTCGAGCTCAACACTACGACCGTAGTGCTAGATAGTGAAATCGTTGAGCAAGAAAACGAGATCGTAGAGAGGCTTATGCAAGACAACGAACCTCCACGCCAAGAAGAAGAAATAGATCTTGAAGACTTAAGACAAGAAGGCATCAGGACAGATGTCCCAACCAGAAACAGATGGGCTAGAGATCACACTCAAGATCTAATCATTGGAGATCTGAGTGCAAGAGTCAAAACAAGAGCTACCACACAGAATGAATGCTTTTATCTAAGCTTCCTGTCACAAATGGAACCAAAGAAGATAGAGGATGCTATGAAAGACTCCAGCTGGATAGAAGCCATGCAGGAAGAACTCAACTAATTTAAACAAAGAAAAGTATGGAGATTGGTACCAAGACCAAAGAGTCATCCTGTCATTGGAACCAAATGGGTCTTCAGAAATAAGATAGATGAAGGTGGAGTTATAACCAGAAATAAGGCAAGACTGGTGGCCAAGGGTTACTCTCAAGAAGAAGGCATTGATTATCATGAAACATTTGCACCAGTTGCCAGACTAGAAGCCATCAGAATATTCCTTACCTTTGCCGCTCACATGAAGTTTAAGGTCTTCCAGATGGATGTCAAGAGTGCATTCCTGAATGGAGAACTCCAAGAAGAAGTCTATATAGAGCAACCTCCAGGTTTCATCAATCCATCTCTTTCTAATTATGTTTATAGATTAGACAAAGCCCTATATGGTCTTAAACAAGCACCTAGAGCATGGTATGAAACACTGACTAACTTCCTTATTGAAAATGGGTTCACTAGAGGTAGAGTAGATACCACATTATTTCTTAGGAAGCATAAAGGCAAAGTCTTATTAGTTCAAATATATGTTGATGATATTATTTTTGGGTCTACTGACGAAAAGTTATGCAAGAGATTCTCCAAGCTTATGCAGAGCAAGTTTGAAATGAGCATGATGGGTGAGCTGAATTTCTTCCTTGGACTGCAAGTAAAGCAATCTGATGAAGGAATCTTCATAAACCAAGCCAAGTACATCAAAGATTTACTCAAGAAGTATGGCATGGAATCAGCCTCTCCCATGAAAATCCCAATTGCTCCTGCAACCAAGCTTGACAAAGATGAAAAAGGTAAAAGTATTGATATAACTCACACTACTAGAAAAATAAGAATACGTGACGGAACTTTGTGACAGTTTTTAAAAATAATCACAAAAGATAGTAATTTGTGATGGACATTTTAAGCAATCACAAAATAATAATATATATGATGGCTCTTAGTGATGACTAATTTTGTCATCAATGTATTATAATTGTGATGGTCGTGTTAATCACCAAACTTTCTTTTTGTGACGGACTAAATTATCATTTATAGATATATCCTTTTCGTGATTGCATTTAAGCTATCACTAATATTTTAATATAAGAAATAATCAAAACAATATTTTATGACGGTCATGACAATCATTAAAAAAGATAGATTTTTGTGACGACTTTTATTTGCAATTACAAAAAGAAGGTATTTTGTGATGGAATTTTCAAGTCATCACAAAATAATAAAATATATGATGGCTCTTAGTGATGACTAATTTTACCATCATTAGAGAGTATTTGTGACTGTCATTGCAATCACAAAATCGTATATGAAAGTAATTTTGTTTAGTAAGTCAACTCACATAATTTTTTTTATATTTTGTTTTAAAATTATAATCATGATCTGAGCTTTGGTGTAGTGGTAATACTCGTTATTTAGTTCGCAAATAGGGGGAGGGTTCAAATCCTACAAGTATCATTTGATACAATTAATATAGTGAAATAAATTATCCGTAAATAGAGATTCACTTTCTTACATTTGACCCCTAATTAAAGTCTTGTTTTTTGTGATGACTTTGACAATCACAATAGATTGCGTGTTAATGTGATTGTATTAATCATCACAAAAGCACTTAGAGTTTGCGTGATTATCAAAATCATCACGTAAAACCTTTCATGATGGGCGTATACAAGATGACCATTGTGATGCTTAAAGCCATCACATAAACCTTTCGTGATGGTTTTTCTGGTTTTTGTGATGGATTTTGGCCATCACAAATGACCATTTTTTTAGTAGTGTCAATACAGAGGTATGATAGGCTCTCTTCTATATCTAACTGCCAGTAGGCCAGACATAATATTTGCAACATGCATATGTGCTAGATTTTAGGCTAACCCTAAAGAATCACATTTATCTGCTATAAAGAGGATTTTCAGGTATCTCAAAGGTACACCTTACTTGGGGCTTTGGTACCCCAAGGAGTCCTCATTTGAACTAACAGGATTCACAGATGCTGATTTGGCAGGATGCAAAATAGACAGAAAGAGTACCAGTGGCACCTGTCAATTACTGGGAAACAGACTTGTGTCCTGGTTTAGCAAGAAGCAAAATTCAGTATCTACTTCAACTGCAGAAGCTGAATACATTGCTGCTGGCAGCTGCTGTGCTCAGATCCTATGGATGAAAAATTAACTAGCTGACTATGGGTTTGAATTCAAAACCATACCCATTCACTGATAACACAAGTGCAATAGTAATTACTCATAATCCTGTCATGTATTCTAGGACCAAGCATATAGAAATAAGATTTCACTTCATTAGGGATCATGTGCAAAATGGAACTATTTCTCTACAATATATCCCTACTGAAAATCAACTTGCTGATGTCTTTACAAAACCTTTAGATGAATCCAGATTTAATAAGTTAATAAGTGAGCTAGGCATGCTAAATTTACAACCATGAAATATATGCTCTAGTTTGTGCTAACCATACAGATACAAAAGGCTAAGTTCAAAATCGCAGACATGATCAAAGGAAGTCCACAATCGTAGAGCTGAAGTTACAAAAGACAACAATCGTAGTGCAGACTCAACGATGCCAGAAGCCTCATCTACAAAGCAAGAGTACACCCTGTGATGAGAAGCTCAAAAATAAGCAATCCCTCTGATAAGCGCCTCAGGGACAAACCTAACCCTCGATTCATTCTTGAGGTTGGCCCTCCCTGAGCTACCTTAAAAGAATGCTAAGTCAAGAACTCATCACAAGGATCTGGTCAGACTCGACGATCGTAGTTCGGACACGACGAATGCTGAACAGACTTGACGATCGTAGCTCAAGCACGACGAATGCTGGACAGACTCGACGATCGTAGCTCAGACACAATGATTGTTGGACAGAATCAATGATCGTAGTTTAGACTCAACGAATGCAAAGCAGACTCAACGATCACAAAAGCTACCTCAACGATCTTAGTCCTCCCTAAGGACACATCAGCTCTACAGGAGCTAAGGGCAAATCAGTACAATCCCTCTCAGTCAAATTCGTAGAGCCAAACAGAATTCGACACCTGTCCCACTAAGCAAAATGGAGAGAGGGAAGTTACTTGTACTATTTGAAAGCGCCTTTTTGAAATCAAAAGTTCAAAAGATTATCTCTCTCATCCTCTCTCAAAATAGAAACCCTAAATCAGAAGAAAGCTCAGTCAATCACACTTCTTGCAAGAATATCAAATGGCGGCTTCTAGTGTTATCTCCGGCTACAGACTCTGCTTTGACGAGTTCAAAATAACTAAACCCAAGTTTCACAAAACTCTGTCGTTATTGAAGAAGGCGGGTCTCGAAGAAGCTTTGGGTACAGATACATTGATCAACCCAAAGCTGGTAAAAGAATTCTACAATAATGGTGTATTTGAAAACAACACCATCACTGCGAAAGTCAGGAACATAGAAATCAGACTAAAGGCTGAGGACATCAATCTAGCCCTAGGTCTAAAACTTGAAGGGTATCCGTTCATAGATGGCATAGACTTCCACGAGGGACTTAAAAGAATGCATCACAAGAAATCCCCTTCTGTAAAAGGATATAAGAAAAAGGAGTTTCCTCAGAGGTACGAATTTCTGGCTGACATTGTTAGGAAGTGTATATGCTGCAAGAGCACTGGGCACGATTCTATAAATGAGGTGCAGCTAAAGCTCATGACTGCCATAAGCTATGGGATACAACTTAACTATGGTGCCCTACTGCTAGAATGGATAGGAAAATGGATTCTCAACTCAAAGAAGACAAAGGGTTCTCAAAAGATGCTCTACGGACGATTCATAAGCATCTTACTACACTCTGCTCTAGGTGATAAGATTGGGGACGATGAAGGAGAGTCCATCAATCCAAACAGACGAATGACCCAGCAACTATTTGAGAATTGGAAAAGGAACCCAGCTGAGTATGTACGCATGATGACCGAGTCCAGTGAAAGAACTGGTGATCTGAAGAATGCAGGCATTCCAGGAAATATGTCAGTTTTCAAGGAGACCGAAGTAGAAGAAGAAACAAACAAGGAAGAACCCTCTGTCCTTGTCAGAAAAAATAAGGGCAAGAGAAAGCTTAAGGCTAGGATGGAAGAAGAACCCCAGGGATCCACAACTGATAAACCAGTAGAGTCCTCTGACATTGAGACTTTAAGGATCTTGAGAAAGAAGCAACATCAGGTTGAGGCAGAAGATGATAGAGCCACCATATCTCAACTGCTGAAGAAGAATAAGATCAACCACAAATCCAAGAGGCCATCCATCTCTTCGATCGTAGAGACCAGACCAAACACATCAGGCAAGGAAGTAGCTGCATCAAACATTTTGGCTGATCAACAGGACAAAACTGGAGTTCAAGAAAGTCCTGAGGCTGTGGCTCAGCCTAGAAAACCAAGAAGAAAACTGGTCAAGAAATATATCCTTGTCAATGAAGGAGTGCTCAAGGAGGAAGACAAGAGAATGGCTACTAAAAAGGAACTGTCCAAAGAAAGTCAAGAGGACAATGCTTCAGCTGAGGGGGAGACACTTGAAGTTCTTATGATAGAGAATACACCAGCTGAGAGGAAGATGCTTGAAGCTCTCATTCAAGAAAATGCTCAAGCTGAAAGGGAAATTCCAGAAGTTCTAATGATTAAAAGTGCTCTAGCTGAGGGGGAGCCATGAGTCTTGCAAAGGGATGATCATGTTGAGGGGGAGCCCCATGATATTCCCTTAACAGAAGAAGCCGCTCTTACAAAAAATGAGGGAGAACCAGAGCAAGAACAAAATGAAGTCATTGAGATATTGGAATCCCCAAAGGAAGATAGTGAAAAAAAGATAATGATGACCTTGAGATCACTGGTGTGGGCAAAGATGGGTATAGAAGCTATTTCTACAATCAGATGTTCTCTTACCTACCCATGATGCCATATCATCAAGCCTAAATCCTAAACTCTTGGAACCACATGTTCTGGAGCTTCAAAGAATACCCAGCCATCACTGTGATGGCTCATGGATTCCCAAGCACCTTCAAATTTGCCAAGAAGCTCATCACAAATGAACCCTCCTCAAGAGTGGGGCATGAGGTATTATCTATTCCAATCCTTTTCAGAGTAAATCATTATCCACTATCTTTTTCAAGCCAATTTTATGAATTTCCAAGTTGGTTATAGAAGTGACTCTCAATCCTCCAAGTCAACCACCAATTACAGAATCCCAAAATTCTGTAACTAATGAACCAAATACACCAAACTTCATATTAATCCATAATCCCATCATCTCTATGATCACTGGCTCTAGCCCCATCGTAGAGCCACATATTCCAGACACCTAAACTGAGGCCCCTCCATCAGATATTCCATCCTCATCCGGCAACGAATACTTCAATCTCGATCTTGTCCTCTACTCACTACAAGATCAATACTAGAGACAAACCCCTTCCTCACAAACTCCTCAACTAAATGAAATTCTTTCAGAATTGTCCACAAAAGCTGACTTGTCAGGAATGTCTAAGAAAGTGATCAAGGAACTCGATGAGAGTCTTGAAGAACACACTGATCTCATTCAGCTGAGATTAACAACAATGATCAATGCTGCCAATAAACTCCCATAATCCCTAAGCTCTACGCTCTCTCAGACACTTAAAGAGTTCGTCAAGCACATGATTCAAAGCATACAGGATCAGGATGACATTCACTTTCTGGCAGCCCAGAAACACAGAGAAGCTGTCATTGCCCTACAGATAACTCAAGAAAATTAGAATAAAAATATGTTGGAAAGCTTCCTCACTCTACAAACTGCTATCAAAGAATTCCAAAAATTCTACGTCAGTAGTGGCCAGCAAACTGACAACATTCTCTCCGTTCTCCAACAAAGGGAGGCTCGATCTGAAGCTCTAATAGAAGAAAATCGAGAGGATATTGCTCAGACCAAAAGTTAGCTCAACGAGCTTGTCCAAGGCCTTAATCGCCTCTCAGCAGACATTCGAACCCTTGATGCTGACATAAAGGGGGAGAATAAAGGGAAAGGACAAGGAGCCTAGGGCGGAGGCAGAGGAGGTCAAGGAAGAGGCAAAGGACAATTGCACACTCAAGCTTCAAGAAGCCATCAACAGACTCCACGATCAAGCAATCAGACTCAACGATCTAATCAGTAGGAAACCTTAATGGCTCAGCCAATAAGGATTCAAGGGCCAGCTACCAGCTCACAAAATGTGACCACTACAGGCCTAAGAATGCCAATTGGAGATCCTACATTCATGAATAGGCATGATCACAACTCAAGGATAAGCCCAAGTGAGCCGGAAGAAATAGCCAGAAGGGATGAAGCAAGTAGGAAAAGAAGGGCTGAGGAGTATGCCAATCCTCCACGTAAAAGACCAAAGAAATAGAGATAAGTGAAAGTTTAAATTTTTATTGATATAAAGCTAAATTGTAATACTCTTCAACCATCAATAAATTCATGCTTATTCTCTAGAAATTTTAGCTGCTCACTGAAATACTAAGTCATATTTATTTTCCTGCAAATGCATCTAGAAACTAATAATCATGACAACAAATCTCCTCGGTTATGTCAACATCAAATAGGGAGAGATTGTTGGGAGAGTGCATATTTTGATTTGATGTTTAAATGTAAATGTCCATGATTATTTGTAAAGTCCTTCAAGGAATCTATGTACAAGGACTTAATGATAGATCAAATTTGTTAGGTTGATTTAAGCTCTTAATGTGTATCATTCTGTAAATGAATGTATAGATAGAGAGATCAAAGCTGTTAGGTTGATCTTGAGATGTAATAGATAGGCTGATCAAGATTAAAGAAGTCAAGGTAGAAACGTAGAGCTTCGAGAATCGTAGTGTGCATGCCTTGAAGGGCCTCTTCAGAAATCGTAGAGTGGTCCCAACGTTTGTCGAGCCAACTCAGAGATCGTAATGTGCTCTCAGAAATGTAGAGTTTACAACTCAAGCAAGCGACGATCGTAGTGTGCACGTATGTAAGAGAAATCGTTGTGCTTTCTGCTAATAGCATCAGACCAAGCACCAAGGCGACAAGTCACCACGATCTGAATAGTAGCGTATCATCTGCCATGTGTCAGAAGCATCAAGCCCCACGATTTGAGTGGAGACAAACTCCTACAAATGTGGAATGGGTTCTAGACATTGTAGTACTCACCAGTACCAAAGGCATAAAAATATCCTTCGTATACAACAAAGAAGCGTATTGAAGAAGCTAAGGAAAGTACCATGGGTAAGAGGAAAAACACCTTTTCAGGTGTTAGGTGAGAAAGCAGTCTGCTGTGTCAGTGGGCCAGAATGCAATTCAGAAGATGTGCAGAAAAGTCTCCATCAAAGAACAAAAATGAAAAATGCATTTAATGCTTCAATGGAAAGATCCAACAGATAGTTTTTTAAGATCACATATATACAAATCAAGCAGATGAAAGACTTAAGCAAGCATTGAACAAAAACGAGAAGAACACTCAACGCTCAACTCTACGATCCGAGAAAAAGAGAAAGCTTGCTCAGCTACTCAGTTCTTTCGAACAAGTGCTTAAACAGCAATTGAGTAGCAACCACCAAGGACTCAACAATAATCAATCAACTAAAGTAAGAGTTCCAAGTCAAAAGGACTTAAAGAGTTCTAAGTACACTATGAAGAGCCAAGTCTGCTGGACTTGAAGAGTTCAAGAGTGAACTAAGAAGTTCCTAGAATGCTGGTCTAGAAGGTATTTGAGTGATTCAGAAAAGTGTAAAAGACATCCTTAGTGGATTTCCTACTCGAGGAGTAGAAGAGTGGACTAGGAGCTTTAAGTGCTCTGAACCACTTAAAATGACTGTGTCTTTATATTCTTGCTATATCTGCTATATCTGCCATAACTGCTATAACTGCCTCACTTTCATAACTTCACTATATCTTAAGGGAGATTAAAACAAATACTAATTCTGCTAAGTTTTAATCAATAACAACTAACAAGTTTAAAAGGAAAAGATTTTTAAGTATCTATTCAACCCCCCTTCTAGATAACTATTGTGCCTCCGGGAACTAACAGATAGACTTGGTATGATTATGACCAGGAATTATTCGGTAAAATCATGATCGTAATGTGGCGAATGATGTGGTAAAAGTCCTCATTAGTGGACAGCTGTTGGTATGATTATGACCAAGGATTATTCGGTATAGTCATAACCATTGATGATTACATGAATATCCTTGGCCGTGGAGCAGGGATGATTCAATTTTATTTATTAAGCTGAGTCTCAGCGATAAAGTTGATGAAAAACTTTTTAAATCATAGAAGATAGTAGATTTTATACTTTACTTAACTCTTCTAATGGATTGCTTATTCTGCTGTAATTTTTGATCTAAAACTTGTTATCTATTATATTTTATCAGTTGTTATATTGTTGAAGGCTAATGATAACTTATTCTGCATTATCTTAGTCATAATATTTCTTACTGGACTAGTTGAGCTCACCCTTTTGCTTTCATTATTCTCTTCAGGAAATGAGAACGTAGCTGGGACTAGTCGGGGAACAGAGTGATGGTTCTAGATGGTGCATTAGTAATCCTCACTATTCTGTAAAATAGTGTGATAATAAAAGTAATGAGGACTCCATTGAGTGTGGATATTGTCTAGATGACAATATTTGTATTAAAACTCACAGCCTATGTTTTGTCGTATTTTACACGACTGTTGTATAATTAGTTTGTATTTGTATTAAGTACCTTGTATCTGGCGACCCAAGATGGGTGATGTATACCTATTTTGGGGGCGTTACAGTTGGTATCAAAGCTTAGGAATATGATCCCTGAGTGAGATGTGAGACAAGAACTAGGAGGGGAGAGACGGGGAATTCCTCCGCTAGTATGACCTACCTAAATTTATTTGGTATTTAATTGGTCGGCCAGAGTATAGGGATAATATATGATATGTCAATTAACCCTTGTTTTGTGGTAGTGTTTGATAATGGCATCTGAAAATGTCAAGATAAGCAATGAAGCACATGAGACCATTGAGTCACCAACGATCAATACCCAGGATAATATGCAACAGGAAGACAATAATCCTCAGGTAAATAACAACACTGATCAAATGATGAACGATGGGATGTTCAGAGGCTTTATGCAATTCATGCAACATCAGGTAAGAGAGACTCCTGTTCAAAATATAGGAGAAAATAATGGCAACCCACGGTTGGTCACCGCTAAGCAGTTCAAGGAGCTGGGACTACCGAAGTTTTTGAGAAAGCCAGAACCACTTAAGGCGGAGACGTGGTTAAAGCAGATCACCAAGATATTTGATGTCTTGGGATGCTCCGAGAAGCAAAAGGTTCCCTTTGCCACCTTTATGTTGCGTGAAGAGGCAGATTACTGGTGGGAATCTATAAAACGTACCCAGCCTGACGCACTCAAGATGTCTTGGGAGAAGTTCCAAGAACTGTTCAACGATAAGTACTTTCCCGAAAGTATTCGTCACATGAAGGAGGTGGAGTTTATCAAGTTGGAGCAAAACAATATGACCGTGTCGTAATACGAGGCTAAATTTACAGAGTTATCCCGATTTGCATCCCATTTGGTCGATAATGAGGAGCGAATGACGCGAATGTTTCTAAGAGGTTTAAAACCTGATATACGTCAATACCTCATTTCTCATAAACTTTATTTATATTCAGATGTTGTGAATAGGGCTAAGTTATTAGAGCGCGATAATGAGTCAGTACAACCAAAAGGCAACGGCCAACAACACGATAATAATCGTACCGATGGCAACGACCATCGGAACAATGATAACCATCGTGGGAGAAATTATCATGCCAAGAATGGTAACCACTTTGGTGGTAATCATGGCCAAGATAATAGGAGTGAGAATTTCAAGAAGAGAAGGTTCAACAACGATGGAAAGACAGCAGCACTAACACCCGTTTTCAAGGAAGGAGAACGACCACCAATTGTATGCTTTAAATGCGGAGGGGAGGGACATATCAGTCCAAATTACACGATGCAGTCCAAAGCATATTACAATTATGGAAAGGAAGGTCACCTAGCTCGATTTTTTCGTGCACCAAAGTCAAGTCCAGTTGGGACGGTGGCATCAAAGGCGGATACGAACAAAACAAAGTCGGTGGTTTCAGGAAGAGCATTGTTTGTGACTTCTCAAAAAGCGAGTAACCCGAATGAAGTTAGCATGGGTTAGTTAATTATAAATTTTTACGAAGTCTATACCTTATTGGATACCGATTCTACCCATTCTTTTATCTCTCTTGCTTACGCTCAACGTTTAAATTTGACTCCGGAGAAATTGGACTTTGACTTATCGGTTGAAACTCCATTGGGAGAAACCTTCATTACATCCACAGTTTATAAGTCTTGTTTGATTCAAATCGGTAGTCGCACATTACCTGTCGATCTTATTTCTTTGAAAATACTTACATTTAATGTGATTTTAGGGATGAATTGGTTAACTACTCATCATGCTAAAATCGATTGTTTTCGTAAGGTTGTTAGCTTTCATATTCCTAACCAACCTATTATGTTAATTCAAGCAACCAAACCACTAAAATCAATCACTATCATATCAAGCCATAAAGCTATTCATTTATTGAAAAATGGATGTCAAGCTTTCTTAGCCCATGTCACGGATTTAAATAAAAATATGTCAGATTTGAATGATATTTCTATTGTTAATAAATTTCCTGACGTATTCCCTGAAGAACTTCTTGGTCTACCCCCAGAGCGTGAAATTGAATTTTGTATCAACCTTGAATCCGGTACAAAACCTATTTTTAAAGCCCCATATCGAATGGCTCCTATTGAACTTCAGGAGTTAAAGACCCAACTGCAAGAATTGTTAGACATCGATTTTATTCGCCCTAGTACATCTTCTTGGGGTGCTCCTGTTCTATTCGTGAAGAAGAAAGATAGAAGTATGCGACTTTGTATTGATTATCGGGAGTTGAATCATGTTACCATCAAAAATAGGTACCCGTTGCCTCGCATTGATAACCTGTTTGACCAGTTGCAAGGAGTCAAATTCTTTTCAAAGATTGATCTTCGTTCTGGATATCATTAGTTGAAGATTAAAACTGATGACATTCTAAAGACTACTTTCAGAACTCGGTACGGGCATTAGGAATTCCTAGTCATGTCTTTTGGATTGACTAATGCTCCTGCTGCCTTCATGGATATGATGAACTGAGTATTCAAGGAATATTTGGATCACTTTGTGGTCATCTTTATTGATGACATCCTCATATATTCCAAAAACCGTGAAGATCATGAACAACACTTGAGGTTGATATTCCAAAAGATTCGTGAAAATAAGTTATATGCCAAGTTGAAGAAATGTGAGTTCTGGTTTAAGGAAGTTGCATTCCTTAGGCATGTGATATCAAATCATGGAATATCTGTTGACCCAACGAAGATTGAAGCAATTCAAAGCTGGGAGCAACCAAAGTCAATGACCGTAGTACGTAGCTTTCTCGGCTTAGCTGGTTATTATCGGAGATTTGTGGAAGGATTTTCTCGAATCGCTACTCCATTAACTCAGCTGACTCGAAAAGATACAAAGTTCAGTTGGAGCGAGGATTGTGAGAAGAGTTTTCAAGAACTCAAGGGAAGACTCATTTCAACACCTGTTCTGACAATACCATCTGGCTCGGAGGGATTTGTCATCTACAGTGATACTTCAGGCAAAGGGTTAGGATGTGTTCTCATGCAACATGAAAAAGTCATAGCCTATGCCTCGCGACAATTCAAAGAATATGAGAGGAATTATCCTACTCATGATCTAGAGTTGGCAGCAGTCGTTTTTGCGCTTAAGATTTGGAGGCATTACCTGTATGGAGAGAAGGTGGAGATCTATACGGATTATAAAAGCCTCAAATATTTCTTCACTCAAAAGGAACTCAACATGCGGCAACGACGATGACTTGAACTGTTGAAAGATTACGATCAAACTATCCAATATCATTGTGGAAGAGTGAACGTGGTAGCTGACGCGTTGAATAGAAGATCATATACGTTTACGAGTACGATGTTATTAACACAAAAACCTATTTCGTATAACTTACAAAGGATGGAGATAGAGTTAAAAACTCCAGGGACCCATGTGATGATGGCGAATATACGAGTAGAATTGACTTTAACCGATAAAGTTAAAGCTGCTCAAGCTACAGACCTGGAGCTGATGCGTATGAGGAAAAAAGTGAAAGAAGGTGCTATTCCGGAAGCAAGAATTGATGAAGAAGGAATACTTCGAGTCAAATTTAGACTTTGTGTTCCTAACAATTCTGACTTGAAGTATAAAATCATGATGGAGGCGCACAACACTCCATTTGCAATCTATCCTGGGAGTACCAAAATGTATCGTGATCTTCGACATATATTTTGGTGGAGCAATATGAAGAGAGGGATAACATGATTTATCTCAAGGTATCTAACTTGTCAACGAGTCAAGGCGGAGCATCAAGTGCCAAAAGGTCCATTACAACCACTTGAAATTCCAGAATGGAAGTGGGAGCACATTACCATGGATTTCATTACTGGTCTTCCCAAGGTTTCTCAAGGTATAGATGCGATTAGGGTCATTGTTGATATATTGACCAAGTCTGCTCATTTCTTACCGATACGAGAAACTTATACACTTAAACGTCTTGCTAGTATGTACATAAATGAGATTGTAAGATTTCATGGTATGCCAGTATTCATTGTTTCTGATCAAGACCCAAGATTTACTTCAAGATTCTGGGTTAGTTTGCAAAAAGCTATGGGCACAAATTTACGATTTAGTTCAGCATATCATCCTCAAACGGACGGGCAGTCAGAAAGGACTATTCAAACTCTTGAAGATTTATTAAGACTTTGTGTCCTTGACTTCAAGGGAAGTTGGGATAAGTTCTTACCATTGGTGAAGTTTTCCTACAACAATAGTTATCAAGCAAGTATTTGCATGGCTCCATTTGAGGTGTTGTATGGAAGAAAGTGTCATTCTCCAGTATGCTGGGATGAGGTGGGTGAAGCAACGTTGTTGGGACCGAACTTGGTATGTATGACTACGGAAAAGATTCAAACGATCTGACAACGTATAAAACCTCACAAGATCGACAAAAGAGTTATGCTGATCTTCATCGAAAGGATGTGGAATTCAATATTGGAGATCATGTGTTGTTATGTGTTGCTCCATGGAAAGGAGTTACGAGATTTGGAAAGTGGGAAAAGCTCAATCCTCGATTCATTGGCCCATTTTTAATCCTCGAGCGAGTAGGAACTGTGGCCTGTAGACTCGCCTTACCGCAAAGTATATCTCGTACTCATAACGTTTTTCACATATCTATGTTACGTAAATATGTGAAAGACCCGAACCACATTATTGAGTTGGAACTAGACGAGATAGAGGAAGATTTAACGTATGAAGAGTTACCTGTTAAAATCTTGGATAAGAAGGATCATGTTCTACGCTCTAAGGTTATACCTCAAGTCAAAGTTTTGTGGAGAAACCACGATGTGGAGAAAATGACTTGGGAGTTAGAATCTGAGATGAAGTCAAGGTATCCTAATATCTTCGATATACCAGGTATGTACCCTAATTTCGAGGACAAAATTTCATAAGAATGAGAGGTTGTAAGACCCCAACTTTTATGAATAAAGAATAATTTTCTCGAAATATATTTTTGAATATTATGGTGTGGATTTGATATAATGTTATAGTTGTGGGTAATATTTATAAATTTTGCAAAGTAAGCAAGTGGTTATATAATATTCGATTGGTCGGAAAATATTCATTTTAACAGGGAATATTCGTACGACGACACAATCATTGGTGGACCCTAAAACAGAAGTATTGTCGTAATTATCTTTTTATAAAAATAACGGCGGAGGTGTTACTGTTAAAACTGTTGAACTACCTGGTAGTAAAAGTACGGTAATATGTGTGGTTGCATACTAGCACACGGTATTGATTATTGATGCTTACGTGAGAAGTCACTCAGTTATACTCAATTATTTCTACAGTAATTATTGCATCATATCTCTCATATTATTGATTCAATTATTGTCACAGTATCATTTGCATAATATGATATAGTATTAAATCAATAATTGAGACAGCAAAATTATTCATATTATTATTTGTAATATTGACAATGTCTAGAAGTTCTGTTAAGGAGAGGTTTGGTCACCTAATTGCGCGCCAATAAGGAGAAATCCTTATCGGAAAGCCCCCACTTTCCTGAGAACGACCTGGTTGTTAAATATTATGAATTATAATATTAATGATGAATAAGTTCGTATTAATTAAAAATGAAATTGATAGTTCCATTGTGTGGGAATTATTAGTGTTAGTAGAAATCGATATTTATTTCGTTAATAATTGATGTCTGAAGGTTATATTGACCAATCGGGTATTCGAGGCTCTATTTGTGTCGGAGTACTATTCACGAGTTACTATTCATGGGTTACTATTCACCCGATTACTATTCACTCTAGTATTGTTTACTTGAGTATTTGGGACACTTTTCGTGTTGGGGTACTATTCTTGAGATTCTATTCCTGAAATACTATTCACGGGGTACTATTCACTCGAAAAATATATTTCTTTTTGGTCCAAATCATTTTTGAGTACAATATTATTCCATGAGAAGATGTGATAATTTTTCAGACAGTTGATTGAAATTATAATAGTAAATCAATATGGATCGTTAGTTTAAAGTTTTAATAGTAACTTGTCCCTTCGGTTTTCCAAGAGTTACTTGTCCCTTCGGTTTTCCAAGAGTTACTTATCCCTTCGATTTTCCAAGAGTTACTTGTCTCTTCGGTGTTCCAAGAGTTAATTGCCCCTTTGCAAATAGTAGTTATCTTTTCAATATTACCAGGAGTCATTTTGACCCTTCGTTAAGACCAAGAGCTACTTTCAGTTCTTCTATAAATAGAAGCTCATTCCTTCATTATTTCTTACGAATTCACTGAAACTCTAGAGAGAGAAACTATAGAGAGAAAGAAGAAAAGTATTCTGCTACTTCACTACTCCAGTATTTAGTTTTTCTAAGGTAAGGGATATTATTTGTTGTACTCGTAAGGGGTATTATTTCTTTTGTATTCATGAAGAGAGCTTATGTTATTCCATTCTTTATCATTATGTTGGAATAACCTGTTTATGCGAAGTACTGCATACATGGTGAAATTCTTCTGTCATTCCATTCTTTATTATTCTGTTGGAATAACCTGTCTGTACGGTCTATCGCATGCCTGGTGAATTCTGTTGATATTCCATTCTTTATTATTCTGTCACAACTGCTACAACTGCCATAATTGCTATAACTGCCTCACTTTCATAACTTCACTATATCTTAAGGGAGATTAAAACAAATACTAATTCCGCTAAGTTTTAATCAATAACAACTAACAAGTTTAAAAGGAAAAGATTTTTAAGTATCTATTCAACCCTCCCTTCTAGATAACTATTGTGCCTCCGGGAACTAACAGATGGACTTGGTATGATTATGACCAGGGATTATTCGGTATAATCATGACCGTAATGTGATGAATGATGTGGTAAAAGTCCTCATTGGCCTGTCGTTCATTGATGAACAGTTTTTGGTATGATTATGACCAGGGATTATTCGATATAGTCATGACCATTAATGATTACATGAATATCCTTGGCCGTGGAGCAGGGATGATTCAATTTTATTTATTAAGCTGAGTCTCAAAGATAAAGTTGATGAAAAACTTTTTAAATCATAGAAGATAGTAGATTTTATACTTTACTTAACTCTTCTAATGGATTGCTTATTCCGCTGTAATTTTTGATCTAAAAATTGTTGTCAATTATATTCTATCAGTTGTTATACTGTTGAAGGCTAATGATAACTTATTCTGCATTATCTTAGTCATAATATTTCTTACTGGGCTAGTTGAGCTCACCCTTTTGCTTTTATTGTTCTCTTCAGGAAATGAGAACGTAGCTGGGACTAGTCGGGGAACAGAGTGATGGTCCTAGATAGTGCATTAGTAGTCCTCACTATTCTGTGAAATAGTGTGATAATAAATGTAATGAGGACTCCATTGAGTGTTGATATTGTCTAGATAACAATATTTGTATTAAAACTCACAGCCTATGTTTTGTCGTATTTTACACGACTGTTGTATAAATAGTTTGTATTTGTATTCAGTACCTTGTATCTGGCGACCCAAGATGGGTGATGTATACCTATTTTGTGGGTGTTACAGATATAATCAACATAAGTCATGATGCTGCCCATCTCACAAGAGATCCAGACACCGGTGACATCAAAAAGAAAGTTCTTCAAATGGAAGAGACCCTTCGCACTATCAAAGGAATTGGAGCACACGGAAGTGTTTCATATGCTGACCTTTGTATATTCCCTGGTGTTCATTATCTAGAAAATTTCAAAACTCCTGACTTCGAAAAGTATGATGGGTTAGGAGATCCTTATACACATTTGAAGGTGTTCATTGGAGAACTTGGATCTTATGCAGAGGACGAGAAGCTCATAATGCAGCTGTTCCAAAAGAGTCTGACTGGAGAAGCCCGTTCGTGGTATACTAGATTAGACAACTCAAAGATCCATAGCTAGGAAGAGCTAGCTCACGCCTTCCTTACACAATACAGCTTCCAGTCTCAAATGGCTCCTGACCGGTACCAGATTACCAAGGTTAAGAAACAGTCTAATGAGTCTTTCAGAGAATATGCTCAAAGGTTGAGGCACCTTACTGCTCAAGTAACTCCTTCTATGACAGAGTTAGAGATGGTCATGACCTTTATCGACATACAAGAAGCTCCTTTTTATGAGAGAGTCTTAGCTGGCATTGGTAAACCATTTTCTGAAATGATCAAACATAGAGAAATGGCTGAGATGGGATTGAAGTAAGGAAAGATTCAAGACCTAGATACCCTTAAAGCTGTTGCTGAGCACATCCAATCCAGAAATTATGAAAACAACCCCTAGAGGGTCCATAAAAAGAAAGAGGAGGATGTTTCCCTGATACTATAGGGTCAAAAAGGCAATCAGAACATGCCTATCCAGAGGAGAAATTACACTCCCTTTCAAGCACAGTCTTCAAACCCTCCAATACCAAAAGGTGGAGAAGTTGAACGCCCTCGAGTGTTCACACCCTTATGGGACTCACTCGAGAATATTCTCACTCTTCTGACCACGCAGAATAAAATCACGCATCTTCTTCCACCAGCCAGCCCTAATGGACGGGGTTTTAATGCTGCTCAAAAATGTGCTTATCATGCCGGGGCACCTGGACATGATACTCAAGATTGTTGGGCCTTGAAACACAAGATCCAAGATTTAATAGACAACGGTGAGATTGTGGTCACCAAACCAGATCAACCTCTTGTGCAAGACAACCCTCTTCCTCCACACAAAGTGAAAGATGTCAACATGATTAATTGGAGCACTGGACAAAGTTCCAATTTTAACTGCGAAGCATCCTAGATCATCAAAGACGATGTTGACAAATGGGATTATGCAAAGTTCCAGTTTACGATGGAACGAAAGATGAAAGCTCTATGCAAGCAAATTGAGCAATTGCCAGAACTGGTGATCTATCAGCATCAAGTCACACGCCAATTAGTCAGCCAGGAGCATGCTAGTCTCCTCCCCTTGGTTATGAATATTCCATCGTCACCTTCAAAAAATGAAACAATGGAGGACAAAGTGACAAAGAGAGCGACTGCCAAAGCCCATCGGGATTTTGCCAATTGAAGGGAATTTACATATCTGGGCCAACCTATGGAGGACATACTTCAGATGCTAATCAATGAAGGAAGAATTACTTCCCTCCTACCTCCAATCAATCCCCATTCAGGACGGTTTAATCCTGATGGAGTATGTCAGTATCATTCCCATTCTCGCGGTCACAACACAGAAGAATGCTGGGCACTCTACCACCTTATTCAGAACTTAATCGATAGCGGTGTACTGCTACTGGCAGACAATGATACTGTGCTATTTTAGAGTGAAGATACTTGTCCCATTAAATGGAAGGGACTTGTAGTAGTTATATCCTCTGAGGATGATGAGACTGTTAAACCACTCACAATTCAGCTCAAAGGAATTAACAATCCTTTGAAAGTGGTTGCTCCAGAGCCCCTTATTTTGCCATTTAGACCACAATATCCTGTTGTCAGCTTACAAAAAGTTCCCTAGAATTATGGAAAAGCTGAAGGATCCACATGTCATACAACTGCTGCAGTGTCGAAGGAGAATCCACTGTATCTTTCCCAACGGGTAATGAAGCCTGCTGTTAAATCAAAGGGGAAAATACCTATGGAGAAGATTAAAAAATTCCTCCGTGCTATAGGTCATAATGAAGCCAAGGTGGTTTTAAGCTTAAGAGAAGCTCCACATCAAATTTCAATACTAGACTTGGTCTTAACTTCCGAAGATCACATTAAGATTCTACTAAAGGTTTTGGAAGAAGCCTACTTGTCGAAATCAGTGGATGTGGAAAAATTTCAACATCTGGCTGATCACATTTTCAACAACAATGTGATCTCTTTCACTGATGATGACATACCGCCCGAAGGGACCGGTCATTGTAAGCCGTTGCACATTACGATTTTGTCCTCCAGATACATGTTAGCTGGAGTCTTGGTAGATGGAGGTTTGTCTTTGAATATTTGTCCTTATGCTATGTTGCTGAAAATGAATGTCAATGTCCAGCGAATCGAAGTAGCCATACGATCATCAAAACTTTTGATGGATCCCGTCGGAATTCAATCGGAGAGATTGAGCTGCCAATTGAGATTGGTCCTCATACATTTTGTGTATCTTTTCACGTGCTCAAAATAGATACAGGATATAATCTACTTCTAGGGAGACCATGGATTCATATGGTCATCAGCAGCTCAAATACATTATCAACAATAGCCTAGTTACAGTCAATGCTGAACTGGAATGCCCTCAACAGGGTAACATACCGATCATCTCATCAGTTTCAATTTTGATGTTGAGCCGGTCAGTTTCCACACTTTGGAAGTAAGCAACCCTCAATATCATACCATTGGGGAGCTATTTCCCATACCCAAGATATCTGCCGAAGTGATGGCAGCTACTCAAGAAATGATGTCATTGGGACACCAGCCGGGACAGGGGCTGGGAAAAAGTCATCAGGGTATTAAACACCCGATCAAGTGTCCAGTCAAACTGGGACAGCCAGACTAGGCTATTCTGCCAGTACCAGTTACAGGAATCCACATAAGCATAAGTAGATTCCTTCCACTTTAGCCACACGGCTATTATTTCCACCTGTACATCCAGAGGCCTCACAATCTCTGATAAAGGTGCCAGCCAACGTAATGGCTATGTTATTTCCTAAGCCGATACCGGTAAAGGAGAAGGAAATCTTTGTTCTAGATCCCAAGGTGGAAGAAGAGGAATGGAGAATTAAATAAGACATCGTCAGAATGATGTTAGGTGTATGCATCATTGTCCATGATGAACATACAAACAGATACACTCCAAACGATGATTGCCCAGACATAATGGTCATCATTCGGGAGAAGGAGGACGATGACAGCCCCTCCATCATTGCAGTCCCCCAGGACTTTGCCCTTGCCAATTGGAGCAGCACTCCCTGCATTGGTCGACAAGGGTAAAATGGGCAGGACTTCTTTCTGCCTTGTAGATATCATAACTGCTTACTTTTCTGTACAGTATTAGCAGTTGTTTTGTTCGTACATGCTAACACTATGTATGATTAAACAGTTTCATATATATTAAGTGAAAGCATATTTTGTTTCAGGACTTTGAACTTAGATGTTCCTGCACTTGCTGATAAGATGCCTCTTCTCCACAAAGATTATAACTTTGATGAAAAGTTGGACTCAGACTTGCTGGAAATACAAGATGGCATTGAGGTGCCTTTGGAGATCAAAGAATGGGTCGAAGACAAACCTAAACCCAACCTTGATCAAACCTCCTCCTTCAATCTTGGAACCTTAGAAAGCCCTAAGTTAATCCAAATTGGTTCAGATCTTACCCCAAACCAGAGGAATGACATGGTTACGCTGCTAACCCAATTCCAGGATGTGTTTGCATGGTCTCATGAAGACATGGTGGGTTTGTCCACTGACATTGTCCTTCATCGCCTTCCCATCAAAGAGGGATCAAGCCAGTCAAGCAGAAACTCAGGCGATTGAAACCTGAGTGGAGTTTAAAGGTGAAAGAAGAAATTGTGAAACATTTTCAAGCTGGGATTATCATGGTGTCCAAATATCCTGAATGGATATCCAACATCATTCTCGTGCCTAAGCCTGGAGGAAAGGTGCGAGTTTACGTGGATTATCGGGATCTAAATAAAGCTTTCCTTAAAGATAGCTTTCCCGTACCATTTATCCACATTCTCATTGACAATACTGCTCAATACGGCATGTACTCCTTCGTTGATTGCTTTGCGGGGTACCATTAGATCATGGTTACTGAGGAGGATCGTGAGAAAACTGCATTCATCACGCCTTGGGAAACCTTTTGCTATTGACGGTTATCTTTCGGCCTCATAAATGCCGAAGCTACCTATCAGAGAGCTATGATGGCTCTTTTCCATGACTTAATGCACAAAGAGATAGAGATCTACGTGGATGACATCATCGTCAAGTCCCGAAAGAAGGAGGACCACTTAGACCATCTCAAAAAGCTTTTCAACAGGTTGCGTAAGTACAACTTGAAGTAGAATCTAGCCAAGTGCGCCTTTGGCGTTAAATCAGGCAAGTTGCTAGGATTTTTAGTCAGCCATAAAGGGATTGAGCTGGATCCCACCAAAATCCAGGCCATTACAAAAATGCCCATTCCTCAGACAGAGAAGGAAATACAGAGATTTTTGGATAGAGTCAACTTCATTAGTAGGTTCATTTCTTAACTTACAGCAACCTGTGAGCCTAAATTCAAGCTATTAAGGAAGAACTCCTCTATAAAATGGAATGATGAGTGCCAGAAGGCCTTCCTTACCATCAAAGAGCAGCTAGTCAAAGCTCCTATTTTGGTACCACCCAAGGATGATGTTCCCCTGTTTATGTACCTGTCCATAAGTTACAATGCCATGGGCTGCATGCTGGGTTAGAAAGATTATAGAGGCCAAGAACGAGCTATCTATTACCTCAGCAAAAGATTCAGCAGCAGTGAACACAAGTACACTCTGATTGAGAAGACATGTTGTGCTTTAGCATAGGCTGCCATGAGGTTACAACATTACCTCCATGGGCACACAACCCATCTCATATCTTGCGTGGATCCTCTCAAGTATGTGTTCAGTAAACCAATACTGAATTGTCGGCTGTCCAGATGGCAGTTGATTCTGCAACAATTTGACATTGTTTACGTGACACAAAAGTCCATTAAAGGTCAAGGAATTACGGATCAACTGGCCGCCGCACCTTCAGGGGACTTCAAACCTTTGGAAACATACTTCCCTGATGAAGGGGTAATGACAATTCAGCAACACCATCAGTACGATGCATGTCAAATATGGAACATGTATTTCGATGGAGCTGTTAATATAGAAGGTTCTAGAGCTGGAGCAGTTCTAGTATCCGCTACGGGGGAGCAGTATCCCGTCGCCGTCAAATTACAGTTTGTCAGCACCAACAACACAGCTGAGTATGAAGGCTGTATCATGGGGCTAAAACTAGCCCGTTCAATGGGTATCAGGCGGTTAACTGTCTTTGGGGATTCAAAGTTGGTAGTCAAACAATCCACGGGAATCTATTAAACCAAAGAGCTACGTTTGCTGCCTTACCATCGGTAAGTTTTACAGATGGCTTCGGAGTTCGAAGAGATCTCCTTTCTACACATTCCTCGTAATAGGAATGATTTCACAGACGCATTAGCAACTTTGACCTCCTTGATTCACATACCTGACAAGGAACACATGCCAAGCGTCACATTTACCCTGCACAAGGCACCAGCCTATGGGAACTATGTTGGAGAAGTATCAGATGAACTACCTCCCATCCCACAACCTTGGTATCAACATATCAAGGAGTACTTGCGAGATGGATCTACACCCGCTGAGGCGAGCCTGACTGAGCAAAGGCAGATTCATCGACTTGCTATAAAATTTTACCTGAGCGGAGTGCACTCTATAAGAGAGATGCATGACTAGGTCTCCTCAGATGCCTGGATAAGGATCTAGCTCAGAGACTCATGGATGAGGTCCATGGTGGAGTATGTGGCCCACATATGAGTGGCCCCCTCCTTGTTAAGAAGATTCTCAAGACAGGACATTACTGGCTATCTCTCAAGGCTGACTGCAATGACCATGTCAAGAGATGTTATCAATGCCAAATTCATGGGAATGCTATCCACGCCCCTCCACGGGAGCTCCACAATATGAGCTCACCTTGGCCCTTCTCAATGTGGGGAATGGACGTGATCGGGCCCATCGAGCCCAAAGTCAGTAATGGACATCGCTTCATCTTCACCATGATCGACTACTTTACCAAATGGGTAGAAGCAGCCTCCTTCCCCAGGGTTACCAAAGAAGTCATCATTGCTTTCATCAGAAATAATGTCATTTGTCGATATGGACAACCAGAGGTAATTGTATCAGACAATGCTAAGAACCTCAACATCAAAATGATGGAGGAGTTATGAAGTAAATTCCACATCAAACACCTTAACTCTGTCATCTACCGTCCAAAGATGAATGGTGCTGTTGAAGCGGCTAACAAAAACATCAAGAAGATCATGCAAAAAATGTCCGCCAACCACAAAGGATGGCCTGACTTATTGCCTCTTACTCTATTAGCCTACAGAACATCAATGCTCACTTCAACTTGGGCAACCCCCTACGCATTAACCTATGGGATGGAAGCAGTACTCCCCATAGAAATAGAAATAGAATCCCTCAGAGTGTTGATGGACACTCAGCTGGATGAAGATCAATGGGTACAAGACAGGTATCACCAATTGTCTCTAATAGATGAAAGGCGAACCGCGACTATCTTCCATGGTCAATTATATCAACAAAGGATTGCCAGATCCTACAACAACAAAGTTCATCTACGACAGTTTAAACAACATGACTTGGTTTTAAAGAAGATCCTCGATAACCAAGATCAGTCCAAGGGAAAATTCGCTCCTAACTGGGAAGGCCCATTTATTGTCAAGGAGGTATTGACAGGAGGTGCTCTAAGATTGCAGGAAATGGACGGCGATGAATTTCCATAGCTTATCAACTCAAACACCGTAAAACGGTACTATGTCTGAAGTTACCATCAAGTTAACATCCTGGTGTTGGATCATCAGATCACCAGTCATTCCGGTTCTTTAACCCTTCTTTACATACAATTTTTCTTCACAAACTGCGCCCCTCAGGGAAATAAACTCTTCAAACCAGCAGCCTGGTTTCACTACGTTCTTACAATTTCGGTTATCCCACCAGGGATTGAACCTTTCATACATGCAGTTTATCCTGAAATTAGGATTAAACTTTCTTCCCCGCAGTTTATCTTGTACATGGGATTAAACTTTCTTCCCCACAGTTTGACCTATACATGGGATTAATCTTTCTTCCCCGTGGTTTACCCTGCACATGGGACTCACACTTTTTCGGTTACTACTCGTCTAGAGGGGTGAAATACATCGACCTGATCTCCTTATTACATGGGAGTACGTAGGCAACCATATTCTATATGGCCCGATCACAATAAACAAAAAATAACAAAAACATTTCTACCCTTCTCTACAAAAAAAAACCACAAAAACACTTCTACAACCTTCTTCATCAATAAAGTTTCTACACCTTTTCTGCCATAAACAACGTTGAACCTCTTACACCGGGTTCGAACTATGCAGACCTGATCTCCTCTTCAATAGGAGTACATAGGCAGCCATTCATGGTTCGGTCTAACCCCCTACTAAAACACAAATACTTGTCAACGGTATTGGGATCATCCTTCAATTCACTACATTTCATTCGGCTACAAACCAAAGGGATGGAATTACCTGAACTCCTCCTAAATAGGAGATTCGATGACCATCTAAGCTGCGGTTGCACCTCAAAGAGCAACACCAATCCATAAGAGATGGAATTAACTAGGCTCCTCCTAAATAGGAGTACTGGTGACCATCTATGGTGCGGTCAATCTCAGAGAGGAAAGCCACACTCCTATCTACATTTTCATACAGAAACCAGTCCCAAGACACCAAAGATGGTAGGGATACACACAGATCTATGATCTATTCTGAACTATCCAGAGACAACTCAATGTCTATCTAGCAAGGAGGAATTCAAAATACATCAAGATCACAAGCCCTGAAGAAGCAGGTAAATATCAAGCAAGTATCAGAGCATATCTAAAAGGGAGGTGATCAAAAATATATTTCCCAGCTATATATAATGCTGTTTGATATACACAATGTAAACTGTACATGACAAAATGGCTAAGCTAGTCTGTGCAGGAAAATATAAGCCCATCTATAAATCAGTGTATATGCGAGCTAACAAGCCCAACATGGCATCCCTCTCCGAAGAAGGAGGCAAAACTGTGGTCTCCTGTACGAGGATATCCACACGACCCAACAGATCTGCAACCATCTGCATTGTGACCATATGTTCATTGATGTAAGTGCTCATCTTTACAATCATGCCAGTGGTAAGGGACCTCACTGCAGTACTATCTGTAATGGCTACATCTCGGACAGATATGGCACTATCCCGCTCAACTATCACTGCATCTCTGGCTGATCTGGCCTCATCTTGCTCAACAACAGCGGCATCTCTGCGAGCTATTGTCTCGTCCCTCTCTAACAGGGCTGCGTCTCTCCCATCAAGAGCTGTCAACATCAGGGATCTAGCCTGATCTCTCTCAAAGGTCATCAGATGAAGACTCCACTTAAAGTAGTGTGCTGAATGTTGAATCATGACAGTGCTAGTACTAGGAGAATCTAAAGGAAATATTAGCAACCCAGTAGATGGCTCCACCTCGGTGTAAGAATCAATGTCCTCCATGGGCTCTCCACAATCTGAGTCAATACTCGGTAATGTGGATACCACCTCAGCCGATGAAGTCTCTGTCTCCATCCATGTAGAATACTGTACAGAACAACCTGGATGACTAATGGAGAAAGTAGCTATCTCGCGCTGATCCCAACATGCATACACACGGGATCGGTCTTCTGCTGAAAGATAGCGAGAAGCTAAACGCTGGCCCAGTGCCCCCTCGAAAGGATGAAAATCCTGAAACTGGTCAAACTGCGACATCACGGCCAGTGGATGGTAAGTAGTCATGCCCCTCAAACCAGCCAGAGGGATGTAATCCATGCCCGGAGCATGAGTAATAAAGCTGTAAGGTGAGCTGAGCCCTGAGCACGGTAATATACCAAATGGGCCTATAATATCAGCTAAGAAAGTGGACCAAGACATAGCATCCGTACACTCCGCATGCTGAATTGAATATGACATGGATATATCATGGGTAAAACAATACCCATCCCACCTAGAAGTGCCAATCGGTCTCAGGTGTGACATAAACCACACATATAGCATGAACGAACTGCCCGTAAATACTCCTGTCGGGTAAGTGAAACAGTATGTAGCTGACCTCAATGTCTCGACTATAATCATTAGTATGATAGTACGACCCTCCCTGAGAGCTCTCACCACCATGATAACTCCTATGTCTAACTCATCCATATACCGTGGCATATAGACATATGATAGTACGCACAATAGCAGTACATCCACCCTGGCCAGATGCCAATGAGCCTCCGGTGTGGTGAAATCCTCGGAATGTCGTCTATAACTATCCTCAGAGCCAAATTTGTCAAACAGAAAACGCTGGGATATAACGTGGCCAGATGTAAGCTCATCTTGCACCACCCTACGCCTCAGTCCAGTGAGGGTCATGAACCATCGACTCATGTCCCCCAAAGCCATATGCACGCAAGGTCTGTCCAGTGGTAACATCGTCAACCGTGTATACTCCTCCAGAGTGGGAGTCAACTCCTGGATCCTAAACCAAAAAACCTATCTCTACGGTATCCAGTGCTCCAGTATGCCCTACACGAATCCTGTGGGAACCTGAAACATCAAAAGGGTCATGGTATGCTGTAACAGCTGATCTACGGTCACCCTATCTGAGGGTGACATACTATCATACCAATATCTCAGACGGGATGCCACCAATAATGGCGGGGTGTGATCTATGCGGCTGACTGTCGAAGAGGACATCTGTGTGGGCCGTATCATAATACCATCCAGGGGTCAATGCTGAATATCTCTGGACATACATACATATGCATAACATGATATATGCATAACAGATAATAGATGGCAATGTGATATAGGGAATGGAAAATTGTACATACATTCCTAAGTATATCATCATCTAATACATCATCTCTGTACAACTAAAAATACAGGGAAATGAGGCACATACGCCCTACTACTAACAGAGGCCTATCAAAAGATATAGCGAGAATGGGGCCCAGCCACCCAATAGCTAACAGAGGCCTATCAAAAGAGATAATGAGAATACACATTAGAAGAACACAATGGTGTCAATATCTACATCATCAATCCTATCCACCTGATGTAACTCCTCCTGAGTCACTGGATCTCTATCAACAAGGATGTCAGGTCTGTATAAAGGAGGATCTGCGCTGGCAAAGCCAAATGGGTCATCTGAGGGGCCAGCTCCTGCGCTGGAAGGATCAAACGAATCTGTCGCAGCCGGATCTCTGCCCAAATGCCAAATAAAGAAATGTGCCCGGTCCAGTCGCTGGGTCAAGCTGTCAATCTGTGTCACATGAGTCGGATCTCGGGCACATGCTAGCCAATCTGTCATCATCACTGATCTTGGAACCATATCCCCTATGAACTGAATGGCGCGGGTCTGGGCTCCAATGGTATTAGGGATCCACCAATGCTGGAATACATCCTGAGTGCAAGGACCCTCTGACAATGCAAAATTGTCAACACCCAACAATGGGATATCAATGACGGGTGACTGCGACATAGACTAATAACGCCTGGCAGGAGGCAAGATTGGTATACGGATCTCTCCTATGGTGCTCCTAATAGCACGCTCTCCTAAATAGAGCTCCCATCCTTCATCTGTGAAGAGAGGAACCCTACGGGTGGAAATCACGTACTCGACACCAGTCGGGTACCCATCCTCAAATCCAACGGCCAAATGGTCCCCAGAATATGGAATCCATGTGATGACATCCGTTGTCAACAACTCCAACTGTAGGCGACAATGAGTGAAACCCTCAGCTACGGGGACCTTCGCCAGTATAGAATGATGCCATCGCCGTCCTCGTGGGTAGGTATCCAATCCTAATACACTCACTAGACGTAGACATGGGAGCCTCTCATAGGCCCAAAACTGCCAACACAAAGGCAAACATCTGCTGTCAATTAACACTCTTAACCTATACATGGTAAATGACAAGAGAAATATTTACCAGCAAAAATGGGTAAAATCCTAACCAAGCCTCAGTCAAGCCTTGCGAGCGCATACGTATGCCTCTAATGAAATATGTAAAGGTGTAGGAGCCCCAATCATACTCTCCTATACAGTCCACATGTCAAGTGGCGCTAATCAAAGCGAACGACACCGTAGAGGAGTTATCTGCTATGAAGCAGCCCCTAATGATTATCTGGAACAATCGCCGAAGAATGCGATCCTTGACTCTGACATCAACTGGTATGGGCTTGCTCAATAGTCCACTCATAGCATCTACGCTCAAAGGACCCGCACGGACATTCCTGCCCTTGAGCGCCTCCACCGAAACTCCTAACAAGGATCTGACGGTAGTCGGGGTAATATCCACCGTGCAAGGCAGTGGCGCCTCTCCAAACTCCATACCTGTGATAAACTACCAATCCATCAGCGTCATCATCACCTCACAGTCCAGTAAATAGAGAAACTAGGTCTAGTGAAACCAGCGCTCAGACAATGCCCTGAGGTAACCTAGGGACAATGGTGGGGAAGGATGGAAAAGAATGCTCTAAATCCTCAGTCATGTACAATCGCTCTATAGTCAGGATGAAGCGCCTGGTACATGGAGTGAATGCTGAACCAGTTCCCTCGAGACTGTGTAAAGCCGGGAACCTGCAAAATGAAGATCAACATCAGAATCCTTTACTCCTCATCAATAGGGAAGAAGGAAGATAAAGATATAATGTTATACCTCGTTGGCGTGCAAATACATCGAGGGATGTCTACTCAAATCACCCAAAAGCTCTGGGTTTGCCACCTGAATACTCGGGAGGTCCCTACTAGAAATATGTGCAGCAGGAGCGGGGTTCGCAACCGGAACTTCCTCCTCCTCGTCCTCGACGTCCAGTACATCAACCCGAACTGAACGTATCACCGCCTCCACCAACTGATGAGGCTATCTAACAGAACGGGGTCGAGACACTTTAGAAGCCCTCCTCCGTACACCAGAAGTGGTCCTGCGGGAACTACTCGGCTTATCTGGATCCATAATATCTGGACAACAAGCCTCCAAATCACCTCAGAAAGGGTGTGGTATTTTCTAACCTGGAGCTTTTCAAAATACATTTAATGACTATATGCATGCATGCATCATTTTAACATACATCTACAATAGAGTTAAAAATACATGACTACTCAGTGCCTACATTTTAGAAAATTTTGCCATAGTTTTCTCTATAAATAGGACTATCCACATGCACATAGGCATGACTAGATGGCCATTCAGTAGCACACCTACGTACAGTCATATAAATACTATTTGCATTAAAAAATCAAAGTCATCAATCTATAAGGGTAGCCTAATTACCAGGATTACTTTGCTTTATCACCTTTGCTCATTTGTCCTCAAATAGGATAAGAAATAGCAGAGAAAAAAGGTGCCAATTTGACTGTTTTAAAAGTTAAATTTTTTCACATCATTATGTTCAGCATGGTTTAATACTAACATTTACTATGTTGAATATTTTTTATCAAGTTATTTGAGCATACATAATCACTACTATGTGCTTAGATGCATTTCATGTGATAAGTTATTTTCTAACGGATAAAAACTGGAAAAGAATGCATGCATACGTTACCAGGACAGTGTAGAACACTTGTACGATGACAGAATTTGCAGAAAGACGTCCGAACTTAGCAGATCTGAAGAAGAGCTCTCGAATTTCCTTCGCGGCGCAACTTGAAAATGACTTATGAAAGCAACCTGCAGGACTTTAATATCCACAGTTGGCCGCAGGTCCATCTACGACATCAACAGGTGTACTTGCGGTACCCCTACTTGGGTCCCACCCCTTCGGCTCGGTCCAGTTCGAGTTGCAAAGGAGTTCTCACAAGCTAAAAAGGCCAAATCAGGGATAAAAACGCTACGCGATTGAGCAGAATAGCCTGAAACCCTGGTTTTTCTGGACCTGGCTATGACTTTCTTTTCATCCGTTGGTATTTGCCTGAATACAGGGTTTACTATACCAATGATCCAAGTTATTGCAGTTCACATTCAGTAATACCGTACAGAGGTCCAATATCGTCAATACAGGGTCCTCAGCGGGGGTTACAACGCATATTTTTCGTTGATACACATGTCAGCGAAGGTCAAGCAACCTTGACGTCAGTCGTTTGCAAGTAAACCCTACGTCGCATTGGAAGCCATCTGATAATTTCATCAGTTGATATACACATCAGCAAAGGTCAAGCAGCCTTGACATTTATCCCCAATAGGGAGTTCATCCGTTGATATACACGTCAACAGAGGATCAAATGGATCCACGGCGGGGGTTACAACGCGTGGTCAACCGTTGGTTCACACGTCAATGAAGGTCGGGTAGCCCTGACAACACATACTGTTGGCAGTAAATCCAACAGAACATTGATATGTCCTGGCGATACAAACCAGGAAGATCAACACCATCGGGGAGAATCGATGATGGAATATGTTATACACATCCTCAAACAGACAAAATTTTATCCCCACAGATCTCTTGTACACGAGAGGCACATCTTTGGAGTAAAGTATGTATCCAGGATTAAGAACTTTGGTGATAGCCTCAACGTCAGCATCCTGATAGGTTTGGATCACACATCCAAGCTTGCCATCATTACCATCACCGGTAGAAGCAACAGGGAGCCGACAATCATCCCCAGCATGTTGGAAAGCAATTCATATGCATCATAAACTTGCATCATATTGCTCCATATTGCATCATGTTTATCTTGTTGCATTTCAAGTGTCTAGGATTCTTTATCCTATCCATGCCATTGCATTGCATGAATATGATAAAGAGGGGCATCTATAGACACTCAAAATTTTCTATACACCTGTTACTGCAGAAGGATAGATTCGTCTTTTAGAGATAACCTTGGAAGATAACTCACATCCAGTCTGGATACTATGGGAAGCTCAGTTTCAACCCCGGAACACACACCTGGAGTAACAGTTCCAACCTCGGCGATAACCCCGAGGCCTGCAGTTCCAATACCAAAAATTCCACCGGAGAAGACCGCCTTATCTTGGAGATAACCCCGAGATATTCAGTCTCAGTCCAAACACTAGGAATAGCAGATTCCAACCTTAGAGATAACCCTAAGGAAGGCAGTTGCAGTTTCGGAGATAACCCCAGAAATGCTGGTTTCAAATGCATGCAATCAGTTTTAACCTTGGCGCTTACACCGAGGCACTTAGTACATGACCTGGCAATAACACCAGGAAGATAGGCATACCTTAGAGATGACACTGAGGACCTTCAACACTTGCAGCAGTCCAATCTCAGAGATAACCCTGAGCAACATCTACTTTATCAGCCCAAACCGGAGATAACTCCGGTGAGGGGCAAAGTCATCATCTTGCCACCTTGACGCCACATCACGCCGTCTCAATATTTTAGACATACATTTCTACACAGTAATGTCCCACAAGAACCAAGGAAGACCAATCCCGAGTGACTATTGCGCATGGTAACGGATAGAATTTGAAGCATGAATCGGAGGGCATAGTCCCATCTTCCTGACTTCGTACAACCTCTAATCCCATGTCATTGCGTAACTCTTGACAACGGCGGTCCAAAATAAGTCTTATATACCTCAGTCGAATGCCCAAATTGTAATTCTGAAAGTTTGAGCAGACATCACGTTGCATGCGTGCACGTACTTCGAGACGGTGGGACCCGCGAAGCCCGGGGCACCCCGGGCAGCCTCAGGTACACCTGCGGCCTAGTCGCAGGTACACCTGTGGCTCCCCCCTCTATAAATAGAGGGCTTGGGGAACCATTTTGAAAGAAGAAAGAGGCGAGGAAGCCCTGTCCAATTTGCTCTATACACACCCCAAACTGAGTGTTTTCTCATTTTAAACACTTGTAAGCTCATATATAGCTACTTTTTACCGGCGGGAGCCAAGTATTCATCCATTTCAAGTTATTGAAGTCTTCTTTGGCAACCCACTGTAAGCCTTCTCACACATTTTCAAGCCTTTCTCTTCATCTTTGCACACACTATTCTTTACATTGAGAGTTGTGTTGCGTGCGTATGCCCGGACTTTTCAGTTTATATATATATATATATATATATATATATATATATATATATATATATATATATGAACTGTGTGTCGAACTTTGCTTGATGAGCTTAGACTTATGTCTGGTGCATTTAAATGCTTTCGTATATATATATATATATGAACTGTGTGTCGAACTTTGTTCGCTGAGTCTGGATTTTACATCCGGTGCGTTTACTGCTTTAATATATATATATATACTTATATATATTAACTGTTGTTGGACTTTGTCCGATGAGCCTTGATTTTATATCCGGTGCGTTTATCGCTTATATATATATATATTTACATTTCGTCCCACCTGGAGTTTACTTCGTGGTGGTGGATCATTTTTGCTGCTTTCTGTACATTTCGTCCCACCTGGAGTGTCCTCCGTGGCGGTTGATCGCTTTTACAGCTTTATTTACATTTCTGATCCCCTATGGAGGTGCTTCATGGTGGTTGATCATGTCTGTATATATATATATATTTACAGCTTTTATATATATACCTGCTTATAGCTTTTATATCAACTGCGGCATCATGTGAGCCTAGGAATCATGTGATCACAGATTCAATCTATTGAATCAAGATTAGGTTCGCGTGATGGACATTTTCAGCTGTAAGCAGCTTGTAAATTTATTCACGGTATTTGGATTTCCTCAGATGGTTTTCATACCCATGAGGAGTTCGGCACTACTTTGTATATTACTTTCTCGAAGATGCTTCGCATCTCGAAAATAAAAGAAACCAAGCCGAACATTTTATAAAATGAAAGTATCAAAGGCCTCAATTACTATTGAGCACAGGGTTTGAAAAAACTCTTTTAAAAACATCACTGCTATATCATGTTTAAAACTGAATTTTTATACAAATTCAAACCCTTTGTATATAGGTGCGAACGAGGCCTCGCACTACTTTCAAATAATAGCACATTGACCCACCCACACACACACACACACACACATTCATATAACAGTTTCTTGAAAAGTGGCGATCACCGTGGCAACACTGATGTCGGGGGGTGCCTAACACCTTCCTTCCGCATAACTAAGTCCCCGAACCCTAAATGAATCTTGGTTTCACAGACCCGTTTAGCAGTGTCACATCACTGGGTCAATGTGCAAACCTTTTCTCGGTTGTGTTGGTATAACCAGTTAAAAAATCAGATGGCGACTCTTAACAGTCCATCGTCGACATTATACATGTCGGAGCTTTTTTGCTTGTTTTTTCAAACAAATCTCACCTAAAATGAGAACACAAAAGAACAGGTAATGAAAAAGTACAAATAAAAATCCCGACGTCGATAATTACCACCGAAGTGGTTACCATTTCTGGCATGATAATTTCCTACACGATGGTTATCATTGTTCTGATGTCCGTTGCCACCAGTACGATTATTATCGTGTTGCTGGTCGTTATCTTTTAGTTGAGCTGACTCATTATCATGCTCTAACAACTGAGCCCTATTCACAACATCCGAATATAAATAAAGTTTGTGAGAAATGAGGTATTAACAAATTTCAGGCTTCAAACCTTGCAGAAACATTCGTGTCATTCGCTCCTCATTATCCACCAAATGGGATGCAAACTGGGATAATTCTGTAAACTTGGCCTCATATTGCGATACAGTCATATTGTTCCATTCTAGTTTGATGAATTCCACTTCCTTCATGTGACGAATACTTTCTGGAAAGTACTTGTCGTTGAACAATTCTTGGAACTTCTCCCAAGACATCTTAAGTGTGAACAAATGAGTACGTTTTACAAATTTTCACCAGTAATATGCCTCTCCGCGCAACATAAAGGTGGCGAAGGGAACCTTTTGCTCTTCTGTGCATCCCAAGATATTAAATATCTTTGTGATCTGCTTAATTCAAGCTTCTGCCTTAAGTGGCTCTGGCTTTCATAAAAACTCCGGCGGTCCCAACTCTTTGAATTGCTTAGCAGTGACCAGCCGTGAGTTGCCAATGTTTCCACCTTCATTTTGAACAAGAGTTTCGCTCGTTTGGTGTTGCATGAATTTTAGAAAGCTCCTAAACATTCCATCATTCATCATTTGGTCGGTGTTGTTATTTACATGAGAATTATTGCCTTCCTGATGCACATTATCCTGGTTATTAATTGGCGGTGTCTCAATGGTCTCATGTGCTCCATTGCTTATCGCAAAATTTTTAGATGCCATTCTCAACACTGCCACAAAACAAGGGTTAATTAAAGAAATTAACATGCCACATATTATCCCTATATTCCGACCGACCAATAATAAATAAGCTTAGGTAGGACACACTAGCGAAAGATTTACTCGTCTCTCCCCTCCTAGTTCTAATCCCAGATCTCCACCAGAGATCATATCCCTAAGCTTTGATACCAATCGTGACGTCCCCAAAATAGGCCCACATAACATATTCTGAGTCGCCAAATACATGGTACGGAATCCAAATACAAACTTCCTTAATACAACTATCGTGCAAAATACGACAACACATACGCTGTGAGTTTTAATACAAATATTGTCTCGTAGACAATATCCAAACTCAAATAAAGTTCTTATTACAATTATTGTCACACTATTTTACAAAATAATGAGAACTACTATAATAACTATCTTGGACCATTACTCCACTCCCCGACTAGCTTCAGTTACATTCTCGCTTCCTGAGAAGAACAATTGAATCAAAAGGAAAATGGTGAGCTCAACTAGCCCAATAAAGAATATTATGGCTAAGATAATGAAGATCAAATTATCCTTAGTCCTCAACATTGAAAAATCTGATAGAATATAATAGACAACAAGTTTTAGATCAACAACTGCATCAGAAATAAAAATCCATTAGAAGAGTCAAGTAGAGCATGATATATACTATCTTCTATGATTTTAAAAGTTCATCATCAATAATTTATCCTTGTAATACAAATCAATAAATGTTTCAAATCAATAAATTATCCATGCACTACGGGCCAAGGATATTCGTTTGTATCACCAGTGGTCATGATCATGTCAAACACCTATCCATCTATGCACTATGAGCCAGAGAGGAATTTCACCACAAACCTTTATCTGTAACATTAAAGGTCATGATTATACCAATACACAATTCCTGGTCATAATCATACCAATCAACAGAGCATCTTTGCACTACGGGCCAAAGATGACTTTCAGCACAATATAAGAATGAGGATGATGACAATGATATAAAGAATCAATCAAGTGAGATCAAGGATAAATATTAGAGATTTATAATTCAATTTATCCAGAGTTCAAGAATGTCTAAATTATCAACATGATAACTAATTATAGAGTAAAATTTAAGAATGATATTCATGTATTAAAAATAATTTGGACATAAAAAAACCAATTTTATCGTGAATAGTACCCCAAATAAAAATATTAAAATTTAATAAGAAAGTTCAGATCAATATTCTAATGAAATGATATTAGATGAAGCGCAAACCTCAAGGAATTCTTAATCATTTTAGGAATTATAGAAGCAATACTTACCATAGTAAGTTTAGATTTAGGAATATGAAATGAAATAATATGTAAGACCCCAACTTTTATGAATAAAGATTTAATTTTTCTCTAAATTTTATTTTGAATAATAAGGTATGGATTTGATATAATGTTATAGTTATGGGTAATATTTATAAATTTTGCAAAGTAAACAAGTTGTCATAAAATATTCGTTTAGTCGGGGAATATTCGTTTTATCAGGAAATATTCGTACGGCGACATAATCATTGGTGGACCCCACAACAGAATTACTGTCAGATTTAGAAAGCGACAGAAATAACTTTTTATAAAAATAATGGCAAAACTTTTACCGATAACGGTTGAAATACCCGGTGATAAAAGTACAGTAATACGCGTGATTTCACGGTAGCACACGGTATTGTACAGTATCTTTAATTATTGATGCTTACATGAGAAGTCACTCAGTTTTATTCAATTATTGCAACAGTAGTTGCATAATATCTCACATTATTGATTCAATTATTGTCACAATATCTTCTGCACAATATTTTATATTATTAAATCAATAATTGAGACGACACCGTTATTTATACTATTATTTACATTATTAACAATGTCTAGAAAGTACTGTAGAGGAAATGGGTTTGGTCACCTAATTGCGCGCCAATAAGGAGAAGTCCTTATCGGAAATCCCCCTCTTTCCTTGGAATGATCTGGTTATTAATATTGTGAGTTATAATATTAATGATAAATAAGTTCATGTTGATTAAAGATAAGAATAATAATTGATGAGTGAAAGATGTTGTTCAATTATCCTTTTAAATTAGTGTTTGTTCATTCTTTCGTATGTTAGGATATTATTGGCCAACTTTTTAAATAATGCAGCTACTGTTCACTGCCTTATGAATTAGGGTGCTCCCTCATTGGTCCATATCTCCCACACTCCAATTACCTTCATAGCAGGGCACCCCCTCATTGGTCTACATCTCCCACTTTGCTAGTTACCTCCTCAGGAGGGCATTCCCTTATTGGTTGTCTCAAAAATATGCTGATGAATTGCTACCGAATATTTTTTTTCCTATGCAGTCCGTGATTATTTTCCTAAATAGTATCCTGCCATTCTCCTAAAAATAGGATGCTTAGTTTAGAAATGAAAATCACACTAGAATCAGAGAATTCTTCTTCTATAATATTAAGCTTATTTCTTTTAAGTTAAGGAAGCTTTGAGTGTAGAAAATAGTACAAGTTTTTTTTCAAGAATATCTCCGCTATACCAGTTAGAATTACTCTCCTACTAAGGTAAGGGATATTATTTTGTTCAGTATTCGTAAGAAATAATATTTTCTTCCATCTTCTGTAGTATGTAAGTAATATTATTTCGTTTTATATTCCTAATTCTACACTTATTTTGATAATTATTGCTTTTATACTCCTTAAAATTAGTAGAATATACTTGAAATTTGCACTTCATCTAGTATCGTTCTACTGGAGTATTTTTCTGGATATTCTTTTTAAATTTTAATCTTTTCATGTCGGAGTAGTATTCATGGGTACTATTTATACATACGATACTATTCATACATACGGTATTATTCACATGATATTATTCACGAAGTACTATTTATAGAGTACTATTCACGGGATACTATTCACTCGGGTACTATTCACCCGGGGAACTATTCATGATAAAAATTAATTTCTTTTTTGACCAAATTATTTTTGATACATGAATATTATTCTTGAGTTTTACTCCATAAAGCAATTATCATGTTGATAATTTGGATATTTTTAAACTCTTGATAAATTAAAAATCTTTAATATTTATCCTTCGTTTCATTAATTGATGCTTATATCATTGTCATCATCCTCATGCTTATATTGTGATGAGAGTCATCTTTGGCCCGTAGTGCATAGATGGACTATTGATTGGTATGATTATAACCAGGAATTATGAATCGATATAATCATGACCTGTAATGTTACAAATGAAGTGGTAAAAGTCCTCATTGGCCCATAGTGCATTGATGGACAACTGTTGGCATGATCATGACCATTGGTGATAATAACCAATATCCTTGGCCCGTAGTGCATGAACAATTCGTGGATGTGATACTAACGAATATCCTTGGCCCGTAGTGCATGGATAATTCGATGATGTGGATTATTTATTGAGTTATGTTACATCGATAAAATATTGATGATGAACTTTTAAATCATAGAAGATAGTAGATATCATACTCTACTTGACTCTTCGAATGGATTGCTTGTCCTGCTGCAGTTAAACTTGTTGTCTATTGTATTCTATCAGTTTTACACTATTGAAGGCTAACTATAATTTATTCTGCATTATCTTAGTAATAATATTCTCTTCTAGGCTAGTTGAGTTCACCCTTTGCTTTCATTGTTCTCTTCAAAAAATGAGAATATAGCTGGGACTAGTTGGGGAATAGAGTGACGGTCCGAGATTGTAGCTATAGTAGTCCTCACTATTTTATAAAATAGTGTGATAATAATTGTAATGAGGACTCCATTTGAGTTTTGATATTGTCTAGGAGAAAATATTCTTGTTAAAACTCTTAGCTACATTTTTGTCGTATTGTATAAATAAAGTTTGTATTTAAATTCTGTACCATGTATTTAGCAACTCAAGATGGGTTGTGTATACCTATTTTGGGGGCGCCACAGTTGGTATCAAAGCTTAGGGATATGATCCCTGACTGAGATGTGAGGCTAGAACTAGAAGATGAGAGACAGGTAAATCCTTCTCTAGTATGACCTACCTAAGCTTATTTGTTATTTTATTGGTCAGTCAGAATATTGGGATAATATATGGCATGTCAATTAACCCTTGTTTTGTGGCAGTGTTTGAAAATGGCATCTGAAAATTTTGAGATGAGGAATGGAGCACATGAGACCGTTGAGACACCGCTGATCGTTAACCAAGATAATGTGCATCAGGAAGGCAATAATCCTCATGTAAACAACAACACTGACCAAATGATGAACGATATGATGTTTAGGAGCTTTCTGAAATTCATGTAACATCAAGCGAGAGAGACTACTATTCAAAATGCAGGTAGAAACACTGGCAACTCATGGATGGTCACCGATAAGCAATTCAAAGAGCTGGGACCACCGGAGTTTTTGGGAAAGCCAGAACCACTTAAGGTAGAGACGTGGATTAAGTAGATCACCAAGATATTTGATGTCTTGGGATGCTCCGAAGGAAAAAAGGTTCCCTTTGCCACCTTCATGTTACGAGGAGAGGCAGATTATTGGTGGGAATCTATAAAACGTACTTAACCTGCCGCACTAAAGATGTCTTGGGAGAAGTTCCAAGAACTGTTCAACGACAAGTACTTTTCTGAAAGTATTCGTCACATGAAAGAGGTGTAATTCATCAAGCTGGAGCAAAAAAATATGACCATATTGTAATACGAGGTTAAATTTACGGAGTTATCCTAGTTTGCATCCCATTTAGCAGATAATGAGGAGCATATGACACGGATATTTCTAAGAGGTTTAAAACCCGAAATACGTTAATACCTCATTTCTCACAAATATTGCTTGTATTCAGATGTTGTGAATAGGGCTCAATTATTAGAGCGCGATAATGAGTCAACCCAACCAAGAGTTAGTATCCAGTAAAACAATAATACCAGTGGTAATAGTCATCGAAGTGGTGACAATAAACGTAGAAGAAATCAACATGCCAGAAATGGTAACCACTTCAGTGGTAATCCTGGCCAAGATAATAGAAGTAGAAATTTTAAAAAGAGGAGATTCAACAATGATGGAAAGACAACAGCACCAACACACATTTTTAAGGAAGGAGAACGACCACCGGTCGTATGCTACAAATACGGAGGGGAGGGACACATCAGCCCAAATTGTACGTAGCAACCCAAAGCGTATTATAATTTTTGAATAGAAGGTTACCTAGCTTGATTTTGTCATATAGTGAAGTCAAGTCCAGCTGGGATGGAGTCACCAAAGGTTATCCTAGACAAGTCAAAGCCGGTAGTTCAAGGGAGAGCGTTTGTCGTAACCTCCCAAAAAGCGAGGAACCTGAACGAAGTTATCACGGGTAAGCTAATCATAAACTCTTGTGAAGTATATACCTTATTTAATACCAGTTCTATCCATTCTTTTATTTCACCTACTTGTGCTCAATGTTTAAATTTGACTTCAGAGAAATTAGACTTTGACTTATCTGTTGAAACTCCGTTGGGAGAAACCTTCATTACATCCACTGTTTATAAATCTTATTTGATTCAAATCGGCACCCTCATGTTACCTGTCGATCTTATCTCTTTGAAAATACTTGCATTTGATATGATTTTAGGGATTGATAGGTTAACTACTCATCATGCTAAAATTGATTATTTTTGTAAGGTTGTTAGCTTTCACATTCCTAACCAACCTATTATGCGAATTCAAGCAACCAAACCACTAAAGTCAATCACTGTCATATCAAGCCATAAAGCCATTCGTTTATTAAAAAATGGATGTCAAGCTTTCTTAGCCCATGTCATGGATTTAAACAAAAATTAAGTTAGATTTGAATGATATTTCTATTGTTAATAAATTTCCTGACGTATTCCCTAAAGAACTTCCAGGCTTGCCCCCAGAGCGTGAAATCGAGTTTTGTATTGACCTTGAATACGGTACAAAACCCATTTCCAAAACCCCATATCAAATGGCTCTTATTGAACTTCAGGAGTTAAAAACCCAACTACAGAAGTTGTTAGACATCGATTTTATTCGTCCTAGTGCATCTCCTTAGGGTGCTCCTGATCTATTCGTAAAGAAGAAAGATGGGAGTATGCGACTTTACATTGACTATCGAAAGTTGAATCATGTCACCAACAAAAATAGGTACCCGTTGCCTCGCATTGATGACATGTTTGACAAGTTACAAGGTGCCAAACTCTTTTCAAAGATCGATCTTTATTCCGGATGCCATCAATTAAAGATTAAAATTGATGACATTCCAAAGACTTCTTTCAAAACTCGATATGGGCATTACGAATTCCTAGTCATGTCTTTTGGATTGACTAATGCTCCTGCTGCCTTCATGGATATGATGAAATGAGTATTCAAGGAATATTTGAATCATTTCGTGGTTGTCTTTATTGATGACATACTCATATACTCCAAAAGCCGTGAATATCATTAGCAACACTTGAGGTTGATACTCCAAAAGCTTCGTGAAAACAAGTTATATGCCAAGTTGAAGAAATGCGAGTTCTGACTTGAAGAAGTAGCCTTCCTTGGGCACGTGATATCAATTCACGAAATATCTGTTGACCCAGCGAAGATTGAAGCAATTCAAAGCTGGGAGCAACCTAACTCAGTAACCGAAGTACGTAGCTTTCTGGGCTTAGCTGGTTATTATCAGAGATTCACGGAAGAATTTTCTTGAATCGCTACTCTATTAACTCAGTTGACTCGAAAAGATACCAAATTCTGTTAGAGCCAGGAATGTGAGAAGAGTTTTCAAGAACTCAAGAGGAGACTTGTAAAATCCCAAATTTTACGAATAAAGATTTAATTTTCTCGAAATATTTTTTTCAAAATTATAGTGTGGATTTGAGATAATGTTATAGTTGTGGGTAATATTTATAAATTTTGAAAAATATGCAAGTTGTTGTATAATATTCGATTGGTCGGGAAATATTCTTTTTGTCGGGGAATATCCGTACGACGGTACAATTATTGGTGGACCCCACAACAGAATTATTGTCGGATTGAGAAAACGCAAAAATATTTTTATGAAAATAACGGCGAAAGTTTTACCGTTAAAACTGTTGAACTACTCGGTAGTAAAAGTACAGTAATACGCGTGGTTGCATTGTAGCACACGGTATTGATTATTGATACTTACTTAAAAAGTTACTCAGTTTTATTCAATTATTGCTACAGTAATTGCTGCATAGTATCTCACGTTACTTGATTCAATTATTGTCAATATTTTATATATTATTAAATCAATAATTGAGACGACGAAGTTATTAATATTATTATTTGTAATATTAACGATGTCTAGAAGTTCTGCCAAAGAGAGGTTTGGTCACCTAATTGCGTGCCAATAGGGAGAAATCCTTATTGAAAAGCCCCCTCTTTCCTGGGAATGACCTGGTCGATTAATATTGTGAATTATAATAAAGGTGATAAATTTTGTTTTATTAGTATTATTAATGTAATAAAACAGAAAAGCTTTTTATATAAAACAGAATACTTTTATAAAGTTATTTTTTTTATTAGACTATAAATAGAATATATAATATTCTATTATGTATAGTGTTTGCATAGTGCCTGCATAGTGTGTTCATAGTAAAATCTTTTTATATAAAACAAAATACTTTTATAAAGTTATTTATTTTATTAGATTTTAAATAAATTATATTATATTTTACTATGCATAGTATTTACATAGTACCTGCATAGTATTTGCATAGTAAATTTTTTTTTATATAAAACAGAATACTTTTTATAAAGTTTTGTTTTATTTAATCATAAATAGAATATATTATATTTTATTACATAGTGCAGCATAGTATCCTTTTCATTCTCCTATAAATAGGATGCTTAGTTAGAATTGAAAATCATGCCAGAAGTTCAGAGAATTCTTCTTCTATAATCTTGAGCGTATTTCTTTAGAGTTTTCAGAAGCTTTGAGCGTAGAAAAATAGTATAAATTTTCTTCAAGAATATCCTCGCCCTACCAGTAGGAATACTCTTCTTTTACGGTAAGGGTTATTATTCTTTCATATTCATGAAGAGAATTATTTTCTTTCCAATACTCGTAAGAGCTGTTGTTCCATTCATTATTATTATATTGGAATAACCTGTCTATGCGAAGTACCACATACATGGTGAAATTCTGTTGTTATTCCATTCTTTATTATTATATCGGAAAATCCTATCTGTGCATTTACGCATGACCTGGTTCCATTCTTTATTATTCTGTCGGAATATCCTGTCTGTGCGTTTACGCATGACCTGGTTCCATTATTTATTATTCTGTTGGGAATAACCTGTCTGTGCGATCTATCGCATGCATGGTGAATCCTTCTGTTATTCAATTCTTTATTATTCTGTTGGAATAATATGTTTGTGTGGATTACCACATGCATGGTGAATGATCCTTTGTATTCATTTCTTATTAAATTATGGAAATGATCTGTCTACGTGGATTACCGCATGGCGGGTAAAAAAAATCCATTTACAGTTTCATATATTCTGTTATACTCAGTTGGTTAAAGTTTTGACTTCTATACTCCATGAAATTAGTAGAATATCCTGGATATTTGCGCTTCATCAAGTATTTTTTCATGGAAATATTCTTCTGAGCATTCTTGAATTTTACTCTACAAAGCAGTATCATGTTGACAATTTGGACGTTATTGGTTCCTGGATAAATTAATTCTTGAACTTTTTTTATCTAATTCTTATATCATTGTCCTCATCCTCATGTTTATATTTTGTTGAAAGTCATCTATAGCCTGTAGTGCATAGATGGACTTGGTATGATTATGACCAGGAATTATTCGGTGCAATCATAACCGTAATGTTACAAATAATGTGGTAAAAGTCCTCATTGGCCCGTAGTGCATTGATGGACAGTTGGCATGATCATGACCATTGATGAATACACGAATATCCTTGGCCCGTAGTGCATAGATAATTTGTGGTCATGATACTAATTAATATCCTTGGCCGTAGTGCAGGGATGATGTGGATTATTTATTAAGCTGAGTCTCAACGATAAAAGTGATTAAAAATCTTTTTAAATCATAAAAGATAGTAGATTTTATTCTCTACTTGACTCTTTTAATGGATTGCTTGTTCCGCTGCAGTTAAACTTGATATTTATTATATTTTATTAGTTTAACACTGTTGAAGGCTAACGATAATTTATTCTGCATTATCTTAGTCATAATATTTCTTACTGGGCTAGTCGAGCTCACCCTTTTGCTTTCATTGTTCTCTTCAGGAAATGAGAACGTAGCAGGGACTAGTCGGAGAACGGAGTGACGGTCCAGATAATAGCATTAGTAGTCCTCACTATTCTATGAAATAGTGTGTTAATAAATGTATTGAGGACTTATTTTGAGTTTGAATACTGTCTAGAAGATAATATTTGTATTAAAACTCACAGCTCATGTTGTATATTTAAGATTGTATTTATATTATGTACCATGTATTTGGCGACTCAGAATAGGTGATGTATACCTATTTTGGGGGCGTCACAAGACTCATTTCAGCACTTGTTCTGATAATACCATCTAGTTCGGAGGGATTTGTTATCTACAGCGATGCTTCGGGCAGAGGGTTAGGATGTGTTCTCATGCAACATAGGAAAGTCATAGCCTATGCCTCACGATAACTCAAAGAATATTAGAGGAATTATCCTACTCATATTCTAGAGTTGGCAGCATTCGTTTTCGTGCTTAAAATCTAGAGGCATTACTTGTATGGGGAGAAGGTGGAGATCTATACAGATCATAAAAGCCTCAAATATTTCTTCACCCAAAAGGAACTCAACATGCGGCAATGACGTTGGCTCGAGCTATTGAAAGATTACGATCATACCATTCAATACCATCCTGGAAAAACGAACGTGGTAGCTGACGCGTTGAGTAGAAGATCATATACGGGTACGAGTGCGCTATTATCAACGTAAATGCCCATTTTATATGACTTACAAAGGATGAAGATAGAGTTAAAGACTTCAAGGACCCACATAATGATGTCAAATATACAATTAGAACCAACTTTAATCGATAAAGTTAAAGCTGCTAAAGCTACAGACCTGGAGCTGATGCGTATGAGGAAGAAAATACAAGAAGGTGCTATTTCAAAAGCAAGAATAGATGAAGAAGGAATACTTCGAGTCAACTCCAGACTTTGTATTCCTAACGACTCTGATTTGAAGTATAAAATCATGATGGAGACGCACAACACACCGTTTGCAATCCATCCTAGAAGTACCAAAATGTATCGTGATCTTCGACATACATTTTGGTGGAGTAATATGAAGAGAGAGATAACGAAGTTTATCTCAAGGTGTCTAACTTGTCAACATGTCAAGGCGGAGCATCAAGTGCCAAAAGGTCCATTGCAACTACTTGAAATTCCAGAATGGAAGTGGGAGCACATTACCATGTATTTCGTTACTAGTCTTCCCAAGGTTTCTCAAGGCATAGATGCAATTTGGGTAATTATTGATAGATTAGCCAAGTCTGCTCATTTCTTACCTATACGCGAAACTTATTCACTTGAACGTCTTACTCGTATATACATAAATGAGATTGTAAGACTGCATGGTATTCCTATATCCATAGTTTCTGATCGAGACCCAAGATTCACTTCGCAATTTTGGGTTAGTTTGTAAAAAGCTATGGGCACGGATTTACGATTTAGTTCGGCATATCATCCTTAGACAAACGGGTAGTCGGAGAGGACTATTCAAACTCTTGAAGATCTATTAAGACTCTGTGTTCTAGACTTCAAAGGAAGTTGGGACAAGTTCTTGACATTAGTGGAATTCTCATACAACAACAGTTATCAAGCAAGCATAGGCATGACTCCATTCGAGGCGTTGTATGGACGCAAGTGTCGTTCTCTAGTATGTTAGGATGAGGTGGGTGAAGCAACGTTGTTGGGACCGGAATTGGTACGCATGACTACGAATATATTCTACGCTCCAAGGTTATGCATTAAGAAACCTTGGGAAGACCAGTAACGAAATCCATGGTAATGTGCTCCCATTTCCATTCTGGAATTTCAATTAGTTGCAATGAACCTTTTAGCACTTGATGCTCTGCCTTGACATTATTGATAGATTAACCAAGTCTGCTCATTTCTTACAACCTCCCCTTCTTATAAAATTTCGTCCTCAAAATAGGTGCCAATTCCGTAATTGGAATGTATGACTACGAACATATTCTACGTTCCGAGGTTATGCCTTGAGAAACCTTGGGAAGACCAGTAACGAAATCCATGGTAATGTGCTCCCACTTCTATTCTAGAATTTCAAGTAGTTGTAATGGACCTTTTGGCACTTGATGCTCCGCCTTGACACGTTGACAAGTTAGACACCTTGAGATAAACTCTGTTATCTCTCTCTTCATATTGCTCCACCAAAATGTATGTTAAAGATCACGATATATTTTGGTACTCCCAGGATGGATTGTAAATGGTGTGTTGTGTGCCTCTATCATGATTTTATACTTCAAATCAGAGTTGTTAGGAACACAAAGTCTGGAGTTGACTAAAAGTATTCCTTCTTCATCGATTCTTGCTTCTAAAATAGCACCTTCTTTCACTTTCTTCCCCATACGCATCAGCTCCAGGTCTGTAGCTTGAGTAGCTTTAACTTTATCGATTAAAGTCAGTTCTACTCATATATTTGACATCATCATGTGGGTCCCCGAAGTCTTTAACTCTATCTCCATCCTTTGTAAGTCATACAAAATGGGCCTTTGCGTTGACAATATCGCACTCGTACCCGCATATGATCTTCTACTCAACGCGTCATCTATCACGTTATTTTTTCCAGGATGGTATTGAATGGTATGATTGTAATCTTTCAACAGCTCGAGCCAACGTCGTTGCCGCATGTTGAGTTCCTTTTGGGTGAAAAAATATTTGAGGCTTTTATGATCTGTATAGATCTCCACCTTCTCCCTATACAGGTAATGCCTCCAAATTTTAAGCGCGAAAATGACTACTGCCAACTCTAGATCATGAGTAGTATAATTCCTCTTATATTCTTTGAGTTGTCATGAGGCATAGGCTATGACTTTCTTATATTGCATGAGAAAATATCCTAACCCTCTGCCTGAAGCATTGCTATAGATGACAAATCCCTCTGAACCAGATGGTATTGTTAGAACAGGTGCTGAAATGAGTCTCCTCTTGAGTTCTCGAAAACTCTTCTCACATTCCTCGCTCCAACCGAATTTTATATCTTTTCGAGTCAGCTGAGTTAATGGAGTAGCAATTCGAGAAAATCCTTCCGCGAATCTCCGATAATAACCAGCTAAGCCCAAAAAGCTACGTACTTCGGTTACTGACTTAGGTTGCTCCCAGCTTTGAATTGCTTCAATCTTCGTAAGGTCAACAGACATTCCGTGATTTGATATCACGTGCCCAAGGAATGCTACTTCCTCAAGCCAGAACTCCCATTTATTCAATTTGGCATATAGCTTGTTTTCACGAAGCTTTGGAGTATCAACCTCAAGTGTTGCTCATGATCTTCACGACTTTTGGAGTATATGAGTATGTTATCAATAAAGACAACCACGAAATGATCCAAATATTCCTTGAATACTTGGTTCATCATATCCATGAAGGCAGCAGGAGCATTAGTCAATCCAAAAGACATGACTAGGAATTCGTAATGCCCGTACCAAGTTCTGAAAGCAGCCTATGGAATGTCATCAGTTTTAATCTTTAATTGATGATTTCTGAAACGAATATCGATCTTTGAAAAGAATTCTGCTCCTTGCAACTGATCAAACAGGTCATCAATGCGAGGCAACGGGTACCTATTTTTTATGGTGACATGATTCAACTCCCGATAGTCAATGTAAAGTCGCATACTCCCATCTTTTTTTTTTAAAAATAGAACAGGAGCACCCCAAGGAGACGTACTAGGATGAATAAAACCGATGTTTAACAACTCCTGCAGTTGGGGTTTTAACTCTTGAAGTTCAATAGGAGCCATTCGATATGAAGTTTTGTAAATGGGTTTTGTACCGGGTTAAAAGTCAATACAAAACTCGATTTCACGCTCTGGGGGTAGGCCATAAATTTCTTCAGGGAATACGTCAGAAAATTTATTAACAATAGAAATATCATTCAAATCTGACGTATTTATGTTTAAATCCGTGACATGGGCTAAGAAAGCTTGACATCTATTTTTTAATAAACGAATGACTTTATGGCATGATATGACAGTGATTGACTTTAGTGGTTTGGTTGCTTAAATTCTCATAATAGGTTGGTTAGGAATATGAAAGCTAACAACCTTACGAAAATAATTAATTTTAGCAAGATGAGTAGTTAACCAATCAATCCCTAAAATCACATCAAATGCAAGTATTTTCAAAGAGATAAGATCGACAAGTAACGTGAGGGTACCGATTGAATCAAACATGATTTATAAACAGTGGATGTAATGAAGGTTTCTCCTAATGAAGTTTCAACATATAAGTCAAAGTCTAATTTCTTTGGAGTCAAATTTAAACGTTGAGCGGAAGTAGGTGAAATTAAAGAATGGGTAGAACCGATATCAAATAAGGTATAGACTTCAAAAGAGTTTATGATTAGCTTACCCATGATAACTTCGTTCAGGTTCCTCCCTTTTTGGGAGGTCACGACAAATGCTCTCCCTTGAACTACCGGCTTTGACTTGTTTGGGACAACCTTTGGTGTTTCTATCCCAGTTGGACTTGACTTCACTACACAACAAAATTGAGCTAGGAGACCTTCTCTTCCGCTATTGTAACACGCTAGGGGTTGTTGCATACAGTTTGGACTGATGTATCCCTCCCCTCCGCATTTGTAGCATACTACTGGTGGTCATTCTCCTTCCTTCAAAACGGATGCTGGCACTGCTGTCTTTCCATCATTGTTGAATCTCCTCTTCTTGAAATTTTCACTTCTATTATCTTGTCCAGGATTACCACTGAAGTGGTTACCATTTCTGGCATGTTGATTTTCTCTACGTTTGTTGTCACCGCTTCGATGACTGCTACCACTGGTATTATTATTTTGCCGGCTGCTATCTCTTGGTTGAGTTGACTCATTATTGCGCTCCAATAACTGACCCTTATTGACAACATCTGAATACAAGCAAAGTTTGTGAGAAATGAGGTATTGACGTATTTCGAGTTTCAAATCTCTTAGAAACATTTGCGTCATACGTTCCTCATTATCTACCAAATGGGATGTAAACTGGGATAACTCGGCAAACTTAGCCTCGTACTGCGATACGGTCATATTATTTTTCTCCAGCTTGATGAATTCTACCTCCTTCAATGTGACAAATACTTTCAGAAAAGTACTTATCGTTGAACAATTCTTGAAACTTCTCCCAAGACATCTTTAGTGCGGTAGGTTGAGTACGCTTTGCAGATTCCCACCAATAATCTGCCTCTCCTCGCAACATGAAGGTGGCAAAGGGAATCTTTTGCTCAGAGCATCCCAAGACATCAAATATCTTGGTGATCTGCTTAATCCACGTGTCCGCCTTAAGTGGTTCTGGATTTTCCAAAAACTCCGGTGGCCCTAGCTCCTTGAATTGCTTAGCGGTGACCATCCGTGAGTTGTCAGTGTTTCCACCTACATTTCGAACAGGAGTCTCTCTCGCCTAATGTTGTATGAATTGCAGAAAGCTTATTAACACCCCGTCCCGTCATTCATCATTTGGTCGGTGTTGTTGTTTACCTGAGGATTATGGCCTTCCTGATGCACATTATCCTGGTTATTGATCGGTGGTGACTCAACGGTCTCATGTGCTCCATTGCTTATCTCAACATTTTTAGATGTTATTTTCAAACACTGCCACAAAATAAAGGTTAGTTGACATGCCATATATTATTCATATATTCTGACTGACCAATTAAATAACAAATAAGCTTAGGTAGGTCATACTAGCGAAGGATTTACTCGTCTCTCCCCTCCTAGTTTTAGTCTCACATCTCAGCCAGGGATCATATCCCTAAGCTTTGATACCAACTGTGACGCCCCCAAAATAGGTATACACAACCCATTCTGAGTCGCCAAATATATGGTATACAATTTAAATATAAACTTCATTTATACAATACTATAAAACGTAGCTGTGAGTTTTAACAAGAATATTATCTCGTAGACAATATCCAAACTCAAATGGAGTCCTCATTACAATTATTATCATACTATTTTATAGAATAGTGATGACTACTATAGCCACCATGTCGGACCGTCATTCTATTCCCCGACTAGTCCCGGCTATATTCTCATTTTCTGAAGAGAACAATGAAAGAAAAGGGTGAGCTCAACTAGCCCAGTAAAGAATATTATGACTAAGATAATGCAGAATAAATTATCATTAGCCTTCAACAGTATAAAACTGATAGAATACAATAGACAACAAGTTTAACTGTAATGGAACAAGTAATCCATTAGAAGAGTCAAGTAGAGAATAATATCTACTATCTTCTATGATTTAAAAGTTCATCATCAATATTTTATCGCTGTCACACAGCTCAATAATCCACATCATCGAATTATCCATGCACTACGGGCTAATGATATTCATTATTATCACCAATGGTCGTGATCATGCCAACAATTATCTATCAATGCACTACGGGCCAATGAGGACTTTTACCACATTATTTATAACATTACAGGTCATGATTATACCGATACATAATTCCTGGTCATAATCATACCAATCAACAATTCATTTATGTACTACGGGCTAAAGATAACTTCCATAACAATATAATCATGAGGATGATGACAATGATATAAGCATTAATCAAACGAAATCAAGGATAAATATTAAAGACTATTAATTTATCCAGAATTTAAAAATATCCAAATTGTCAACATGATAACTGCTTTGTGGAGTAAAATTCAAGAATAATATTCATGTATCAAAAATAATTTGGACAGAAAAGAAATCAATTTTTGTCATGAATAATACCTCGAGTGAATAGTACCCGAGTGAATAGTACTCCGTGAATTGTACTTTGTGAATAGTACCCCGGCATGAAAAGATTAAAATTTAAATAGAATGTTCAGAAAAATATTTTCGTGAAAAGTTACTCGATGAAGCGTAAATTTCAAGGATATTCTACTAATTTCATGGAGTATAGAAGCAATACTTAACAAAATGAGTGTATAATTAAGAAAATAAAACGAAATAATATTACTTACATACTACAGGGTATGGAAGAAAATATTATTTCTTACGAATATTGAACAAAAATAATATCCCTTATCTTAAAAGGAGAGTATTTCTGACTGGTATGACGGAGATATGCTTGAAGAAAACTTTTACTATTTTCTACACTCAAAACTTCCTTAAACTCTAAAAAAATACGCTCAATATTATAGAAGAAGAATTCTCTGATTCTGGTGTGATTTTCATTTCTAAACTAAGCATCATATTTATAGGAGAATGATAGGATACTATTTGAATTTAGAAAATCACGGACCAACAGTTGCAGAATCACGGATGAAAACTTCAAACGTCCAAATTTTAAAATAATAATATAATATTCAAGTAAAACAAATAACTTTATATATAATATAATATATTCTATTTTATATAAAAAGTTTTCTGATTTATTACTAATAAAACAAAACTTTATATATATATATATATATATATATATATATATATATATATATATATATATATATATATATATATATATACGACACCTTTATAACTTTCTACCGATGATTTTGAAAAATGAGTAAGTGGGGTTCCATATAATAAACCAAACTTATAACAAATACTTCATAAAAAATTCTTTTATTTATCTCAATTCACTTGGCTTCACTAAACACATTTTTAATAATATTTATTCATCGTTAATATTATAACTCACAATATTAATAACTAGATCATTCCCAAGAAAGAGGAGGCTTTTCGATAAGGACTTCTCCTTATTGGCGCACAATTAGGTGACCAAACCCCTTTCCTCGACAGAACTTTCTAGACATGGTCAATAATACAAATAATAATATGAATAATTTTGTTGTCTCAATTATTGATTTAATAATATAAAATATTGTGACAATAATGTGAGATACTATGCAGCAATTATTGTGGCAATAATTGAATAAAACTGAGTGACTTCTCGCATAAGCATCAATAATCAAAGATATTGTGCAATACCGTGTGCTACTGTGCAACCACGCGTATTACTGTACTTCTATCACCGGGTATTTCAACATTTAACGATAAAAGTTTTGTCGTTATTTTTATAAAAAGCTATTTCTGTCATTTTCTAACTCAGACAGTAATTCTGTTATGGGGTCCACCAATGATTGTGCCGTCGTACGAATATTTCCTGATAAAACGAATATTTCCTGACCAAATGAATATTTTATAACAACTTGCTTACTGTCGACGTCGGAATTTTTATTTGTCCCTTTTCTATTCTTGTTCTTTTGTGTTCTCTTATTTTAGGTGAGATTTGTTTGAAAAAACAAGTGAAAAAGGTCCGACATATATAATATCGACGATGGACTATTAAGTCTCGCCAGTTGATTTTTTAATTGGTTGTACCAACACAACCGAGAAAAGGTTTGCACATTGACCCAATGATGTGACACTGCTAAACGGGTCTGTGAAATCGAGATTCATTAGAGTCCAGGAACTTGCTTATGCGGAGGGAAGGTGTTAGGCACTCCCCGACATCCGTGTTGCCACGGTGACCGCCACTTTTCAAGAAACTGTTATGTGAATGTGTGTGTATGTGTGGGTCAATGTGCTGTTATTTAGAAGTAGTGTTATGCCTCATTTGCACCTATATACAAAGGGTTTGAATTTGTATAAAAATTCAGTTTTAAACAAGATATAGCATGTATGTTTGGTAAAAAGAGATTTTTCAAACCCTGCGCTCAATAGTAATTAAGGCCTTTGATACTTTTATTTTATTAAATGTTCGGCTTGATTGCTTTTATTTTTGAGATGCGAAGCATCTTCAAGAAAATAATATACAAAATAGTGTCGAACTCCTTATGGGCATGAAAACCATATTAGGAAATCCAACACCGTGAATAAATTTACAAGCTGCTTACAGCTGAAGATGTCCATCACGGGAACCGATTCTAGATTCAATAGACTAAATATGTGATCACATGATTCCTAAGCTCACATGATACTACAGTTTATATGAAAACTGTAAGCAGTTATATATATAAAAGCTGTAAATATATATATACAGATATAATCAACCACCACGAAGCACCTCCATGGGGTATCGAAAATATAAATATATAAAAGCGATATATATATATATATATATATATATATATATATATATATATGTATATATATATATATATATATATATATTAACATGATCAACCGCCACGAAGCATCTCCATGGGGAATTAGAAATGTAAATAAAGTTGTAAAAGCGATCAACCACCACGGAGGAAACTCCAGGCGGGACGAAATGTACAGAAAGTAGTAAAAACGGTCAACCGCCACGACGTAAACTCCAGGCGGGACGAAATGTAAATATATATATATATATATATATATATATATATATATATATATATATATATATATATATATATATATATATATAAGCAGGTAAATGCACTAGATATAAAATCTAGGCTCATCGAACAAAGTCCGACAACAGTTCATTTATATAAGTATATACATATACGAAAGCAATTAAACGCTCCAGACATAAGTCTAGGCTCAATCGAGGCATAACTCGATAACGTTAGTCCATATATATATATATATATATATATATATATATATAATATACAAAAGTAATAAAAGCAACGGACTGAAGTCTGGGCAAACACACGCAACACGACTCTCAACGTAAAGAATAGTGTGTGCAAAGATGAAGAGAAAGGCTTTAAAGTGTGTAAGAAGGCTTACAGTGAGCTGCCAAAGAAGACTTCAATAGCTTTTAGTGGATGAACACTAGGCTCCCGCCGGTAAAAAGTAGCTATATATGAGCTTACAAGTGTTTAAAATGAGAAAGCACTCAGTTTATAGTGTGTACAGAGCAAATTGGATAGGGTTTCCTCGCCTTTTCTCTTCTCAAAATGGCCACCCTAAGCCCTCTATTTATAGAGGGGGGAGTCACAGGTGTACCTACGGCTAGCCGTAGATGTACCTGCGGCTGCCTGGGGTGCCCCGGGCTCTGCTAGTCCCATCATCTCGAAGTACGTGCACGCGTGCAACGTGTTGTCCGCTCGAACTTTCAGAACTTCAATTTGGGCATCCGACTTAGGTGTTAAGACCTATTTTTGGATTGCTATTGTCGAGAGTTACACAATGACATGGTATTAGAGGTTGTACGAAGTCAGGAAGATGGGGCCATGCCCTCCGGTTTTTAAGCTTCAAATTCTATACGTTATCCTGCGTAATAGTCACTCGGGATTGGACTTCATTGGTTCTTGTGGGATATTGCTGTGTAGAAATGTATGTCTGAAATGTTGAGACGGCGTGATATGGCGTCAAAGTGGCAAGATGATGACTTTTCCCCTCACCGGGTTTATCTCCTATTTGGGCTGATAAAGCAGACGTTGCTCAGGGTTATCTCTGAGATTGGGCTACTGTAAGTGTTGAAGGTCCTCAGTGTCATCTCTTAGGTGTGCCTGTCTTCCCGGTGTTATTGCCGAGCCTTGTACTGAGTGCCTCGGTGTAAGCACCGAGGTTGAAGCTGATTGCATGCATTTGAAACAAGCATTTTTGGGGTTATCTCTGGAACTTTAACTGCCTTCCTTGGGGTTATCTCTAAGGTTGGAATATGTTATTCCCAGTGTTGGGACTGAGACTGAATATCTTGGGGTTATCTCTGGGATGAATCGGCCTTCTTTGGTGGAATTTCTGGTATTGGAACTGTAGGCCTCGGGGTTATCTCCGAGGTTGGAACTGATGCTCCCGGTGTGTGTTCCGGGGTTGAGACTGAGCTTCTGATAGTATTCGAACTGAATATGAGCTGTCTTCCAGGGTTATGTCTGAAAGACGAATCTGCCCTCCTACAATGTCAGTAACAGGTGTGCAGAAAATTTTGAGTGTCTACAGATGCCCCTCTTTATCATATTCGTGCAATGTAATGGTATGGATATGATAAAGAATCCTAGACACTTGAAATGCAACAAGATAAACATGATGCTATATGGAGCAACATGATGCAAGTGTATGATGCATATGGATTGCTTTCCCACATGCTGGGAATGATTGTCGGCTCCCTGTTGCTTCTACAGGTGATGGTAATGATGACAAGCTTGGATGTCTGATCCAAACTTCTTAGGATGTTGACGTTTGGGTTATCACCAAAGTCCTAAATCCTTGATACATACTTTATTCCAAAGATGTGCCTCTCGTGTACAAGAGATCTGTGGGGATAAAACTTTATCTGTTTGAGGACGTGTATAACATATTCCATCATCGATCATCTCCAATGATGTTGATCTTTCTTGGTTTGTATCGCCAGGCCATAGCAATGTTCTGTAGGATTTACTGCCAACAGTGGATGTTGTCAGGGCTGCCTGACCTTCGTTGACGTGTGAACCAAAGGATGAACTCCCTGTTGGGGATAAATGCCAAGGCTGCTTGGCCTTCGTTGATGTGTGTATCAACTGCTGCAATCATCGAATGGATTCCGATGTGTCGTTGGGTTTACTTACCAATGGCTGAACTGACTTCAAGGTTGCTTGACCTTTGTTGCCATGCATATCAACGAAAAATATGCGTTGTGTCCATTTGATCTTCGTTGATGTGTGTCAACGATCAATATGCGTCGTAACCCCCGTCGGGGACCTGCTTGTGGACAGATGACCATGCGTTGTAGCCCCATCGGGGATCTGTTAGTGGACAGATGACCGTGCATTGTAGCCCCCGCCTGGGATCTATTAATGGACAGATGACCATGCGTTATAGCCCCCGCCGGGGATCTGTTAGTGGACAGATGACCATGCGTTGTAGACCCAATTGGGGATCTATTAGTGGAAAGATGACCATGCATTGTAACCCCCGTCGGGGATCTGTCAGTGGATAGATGACCATACGTTGTAGCCCCCGCCGGGGATCTATTAGTGAAGATTAGGGCAACGACCCTGAATTGACGGCATTGGACTTCTGTGCGGTATTGCCGAATGTGATATGCAATGATAGAGATCATCGGTATAGTATACCCTGTGTTCGGGCGAATACCAATGAATGATATAAAGCCACAGTCGGGCCCAGAAAAAACTAGTATTTTAGGCTATTCCGCTCAATCGTGTAACATTTTTATCCCTAATTTGGCCTTTTCAACTTGTGAGAACTCCTTTACAACTCGAATTGGACCAAGCCAGAGGGGTGGGACCCACGTAAGGGTGCCGTAGGTGCAGCTGTAGCAGCCGCAGGTGGACCTGCGGCCAGCCGTGGCTACTAAATGCCTGCAGGTTACTTTCAAAGTCATTTTTAAGTTGCGCCGCGAAGGAAATCTGAGAGCACTTCTTCAGATCTGCTAAGTTCGGACATTTTTCTGCAAATTCTGTCACCGTACAAGTGTTCTACACTGTCATGGTAACGTATGCATGTACTCTTTCCGAGTTTTTATCCATTAGAAAATGACTTATCACATGAAATGCATCTAAACACATAGTAGTGCATATGCATGCTCAAATGACTTGATAAAAAATATTTAACATAGTAAATATTAGTATTAAACCATGTTGAACATAATGATGTGAAAATTTTTGACTTTTGAAACAGCCAAATTAGCACCTTTTTTCTCTACTATTTCTTATCCTATTTGAGGACAAATGAGCAAAGGTGATAAAGCAAAGTAATCTTGATAATTAGGCTTCCCTTATGGATTGATGACTTTGATTTTTTAATGCAAATATTGTTTATATGACTATGGGCATGTATGCTACTGAATGGCCATCTAGTCATGCCTATGTGCATGTGGATAGTCCTATTTATAGAGGAAACTATGGCAAAATTTTCCAAAATGTAGGCATTGAGTAGTCATACAATTTTAACTCTACTGTAGATGCATGTTAAAATAGTGTATGCATACATGTAGTCATTAAATGCATTTTGAAAAGCTATAGGTTAGAAAATGCCACACCCTTTCTGAGGTGATTTAGAGACTTGTTGTCCAGATATTATGGATTCGGATCAACCGAGTAGTTCCCGCAGGACCACTTCTGGTGTACAGAGGAGGGCTTCTAAAGTGCCTCGACCCCGTTCTGTTAGACAGCCTCGTCGGTTGGTGGAGGTGGTGATACGTCCAGTCCAGGTTGATGTACTGAACGTCGAGGATGAGGAGGAGGATGTTCCAGTTGCGGACCCCGCTCCTGCCATACATGTTCCCCGTAGGGAGCTCCCGAGTATTCAGGTGGCAAACCCAGAGCTTTTGGGTGATCTGAGTCGACATCCCTTGATGTATTTGCATACTAACGAGGTATAAAGTTAGATCTTAATCTTCCTTCTTTCCTATTGACAAGGAGTAAAGGATTCTGATGTCGATCTGCATTTTATGTAGGTTCCCGGCTTTACACAGCCTCGAGGGAACTGGTTCAGCATTCACTCCATGTACCGGGCTTTGCATCCTGACTATAGAGCGATTGTGCATTGTAAGACCCCAACTTTTATGAATAAAGAATAATTTTCTCAAAATATATTTTTAAATATTATGGTGTGGATTTGATATAATGTTATAGTTGTGGGTAATATTTATAAATTTTGCAAAGTAAGCAAGTGGTTATATAATATTCGATTGATCGAGAAATATTCGTTTTAATAGGAAATACTCGTACGACGGCACAATCATTGGTGGACCCCACAATGGAATTATTGTCGTACGTAGTTAGAAAATGATAGAATTATCTTTTTATAAAAATAACGGCGGAGGTATTACCGTTAAAATTGTTGAACTACCCGGTAGTAAAAGTACAGTAATACGCGTGGTTGCATAGTAGCACACGGTATTAATTATTGATGCTTACGTGAGAAGTCACTCAGTTATACTCAATTATTGCTACAATAATTGCTGCATCATATCTCTCATATTATTGATTCAATTATTATCACAGTATCATCTGCATAATATGATATATTATTAAATCAATAATTGAGACGGCAAAGTTATTCATATTATTATTTGCAATATTGACAATGTCTAGAAGTTCTGTCAAGGAGAGGTTTGGTCACCTAATTGCGCGCCAATAAGGAGAAATCCTTATTGGAAAGCTCCCTCTTTCATGGAAACGACCTAGTTGTTAAATATTATGAATTATAATATTAATGATGAATAAGTTCGTGTTGATTAAAGATGAAATTGATAGTTTCATTGTGTGAGAATTATTAGTGTTAGTAGAAATTGATATTTACTTCGATAATAATTGATGTCTGGAGGGTATATTGACCAATCGGGTATTTGGGATACTTTTCGTATCGGAGTACTATTCACGGGTTACTATTCACCTTATTACTATTCACTCTAGTATTGTTCACTTGGGTATTTGGAACACTTTTTGTGTCACGGTACTATTCACGGGGTACTATTTTTGAAGTACTATTCACGGGATACTATTCACCTGAAAAATATATTTCTTTTTAGTCCAAATTATTTTTGAGTACAATATTATTCCATGAGAAGATGTGATAATTTTTCAGATAGTTGGTTGAAATTATAATAGTAAATCAATATGGATCGTTGGTTTAAAGTTTTAATAGTAACTTGTCCCTTCGGTTTTCCAAGAGTTACTTGTCCCTTCGATTTTCGAAGAGTTACTTGTCCCTTCGATTTTCCAAGAGTTACTTGTCTCTTCGGTGTTCCAAGAGTTAATTACCCTTTCGCAAATAGTAGTTTTCTCTTCAATATTACCAGGAGTCATTTTGACCCTTCGTTAAGACCAAGAGCTACTTTCAGTTCTTCTATAAATAGAAGTTCATTCCTTCATTATTTCTTACGAATTCACTGAAACTCTAGAGGGAGAAACTATAGAGAGAAAGAAGAAAAGTATTCTGCTACTTCACTACTCCAATATTCAGTTTTTCTAAGGTAAGGAATATTATTTGTTGTACTCGTAAGGGGTATTATTTCTTTCGTATTCATGAAGAGAGCTTCTGTTATTCCATTCTTTGTTATTATGTTGGAATAACCTGTTTATGCGAAGTACCGCATACATGGTAAAATTCTTCTGTCATTTCATTCTTTATTATTCTGTTGGAATAACCTGTCTGTGCGGTCTGTCGCATGCTTGATGAATTCTGTTGATATTCTATTCTTTATTATTCTGTTGGAATATCCTGTCAGTGCGGATTACACATGACCTGGTTTCATTCTTTATTATTCTGTTGGAATATCCTGTCAGTGCGGATTACGCATGACCTGGTTCCATTATTTATTATTCTATTGGAATATCATGTCTGTGCAGATTACGCATGACCTGGTTCCATTCTTTATTATTCTGTTAGAATATCCTGTCTGTGCGGATTACGCATGACCTGGTTCCATTCTTTATTATTCTATTTGAATAACTTGTCTATGTGGATTACCACATGCATGGTGAATGATCCTTCGTATTCATTCCTTATTAAATTATGGAAATGATCTGTCTACGTGGATTACCGCATGACGGGCGAAAATCCATTTACGGTTTCATATATTCTATTATACTCAGTTGGTTAAAGCTTTGGCTTTTATACTCCATGAAATTAGTGGAATATCCTTGATATTTGCGCTTCATCCAGTATCTATTCATAAAAATATTCTTTTTGAGCATTCTTGAATTTTACTCTACAAAGCAGTATCATGTTAACAATTTGGACGTTATTGGTTCCTGGATAAATTAATTTATAAATCTTTAAAATTTATTCTTGAACTTGTTTTATTGAATTATTATGTCATTGTCATCATCCTCATGCTTATATTGTGATGAAAGTCATCTTTAGCTTACGTGCATAGATGGACTTGGTATGATTATGACCAGGGATTATTCAGTATAATCATGACCGTAATGTGACGAATGATGTGGTAAAAGTCCTCATTAGCCTGTGGTAAAAGTCCTCATTAGCCTGTAGTTCATTGGTGGACAGTTATTGGTATGATTATGACCAGGGATTATTCGGTATAGTCATGACCATTCATGATTACATGAATATCCTTGGCCGTGGAGCAGAGATGATTTGATTTTATTTATTAAGCTGAGTCTCAGCGATAAAGTTGATGAAAAACTTTTTAAATCATAGAAGATAGTAGATTTTATACTTTACTTGACTCTTCTAATGGATTGCTTATTCCGCTACAGTTTTTGATCTAAAACTTATTGTCTATTATATTCTATCAGATGTTATACTATTGAAGTCTAATGATAACTTATTCTGCATTATCTTAGTCATAATATTTCTTGATGGGCTAGTTGAGCTCACCCTTTTGCTTTCATTGTTCTCTTCAGGAAATGAGAACGTAGCTGGGACTAGTCGGGGAACAGAGTGATGGTCCTAGATGGTGCATTAGTAGTCCTCACTATTTTGTGAAATAGTGTGATAATAATTGTAATGAGGACTCCATTGAGTGTGGATATTGTCTAGATGACAATATTTGTATTAAAACTCATAGCCTATGTTTTGTCGTATTTTACACGACTGTTGTATAATTAGTTTGTATTTGTATTTATTACCTTATATCTGGTGACCCAAGATGGGTGATGTATACCTATTTTGGGGATGTCACAGTTGGTATCAAAGCTTAGGGATATGATCCCTAGCTGAGATGTGAGACAAGAACTAGGAGTGGAGAGACGGAAAATTCCTTCGCTAGTATGACCTAACTAAGTTTATTTGGTATTTAATTGGTCGATCAGAGTATAGGGATAATATGTGATATGTTAATTAACCCTTGTTTTGTGACAGTATTGGAAAATGGCATCCGAAAATGTTGAGATAAGCAATGAAGCACATGAGATCGTGGAGTCAGCACAGATTAATACCTAGGATAATGTGCAACAGGAAGACAATAATCCTCAGGTAAATAAAAACACCGATCAAATGATGAACGATGGGATGTTTAGAGGCTTTATGCAATTTATGAAACATCAGGCGAGAGCGAATGCTGTTCAAAATGCAGGTGGAAACACTGACAACTCTCGGACGGTCACTGCTAAGCAGTTCATGGAGCTGGGACAACCAGAGTTTTTGGACAGCCAAATCCACTTAAGGCAGAGACGTGGATAAAGCAGATCAACAAGATATTTGATGTCTTGGTATGCTCCGAGGAGCGAAATGTTCCCTTTATCACCTTTATGTTGCATGAAGAGGCAGATTATTGGTGGGAATTTGTAAAGCGTACCCAGCCTGACGCACTCAAGATGTCTTGGGAGAAGTTCCAAGAGCTGTTCAACGACAAGTACTTTTCCGAAAGAATTCATCATATAAAGGAGGTAGAGTTTATCAAGTTGGAGCAAAATAATATGAACGTGTCACAGTACGAATCTAAGTTTGGCGAGTTGTCCCGGTTTGCGTCCCACTTGGTTGATAATGTAGAGAGAATAACACGGATGTTTCTAAGAGGTTTAAAACCTAATATACGTCAATACCTCATTTCTCACTAACTTTGTTTATATTCAGATGTAGTGAATAGGGCTCAATTATTGGAGCGCGATAATGAGCCAACCCAACGAAAGGATAATGAGCAACAACACGATAATAATCGTACCAGTGACAACGGCCACCAGAACAATGATAACCATTGTGGGGGAAATTATCATGCCAAGAATGGTAACCACTTTGGTGGTAATCATGGCCAAGATAATAGGAGTGAAAATTTCAAGAAGAGAAGGTCCAACGACGATGGAAAGACAGCAGCACCAACACCCGTTTTCAAGGAAGGAGAACGACCACTAATTGTATGCTTCAAATACGGAGGGGAGAGACATATCAGTCCAAACTGCGTGATGCAGTCCAAAGTATGTTACAATTATGGAAAAGAAGGTCACCTAGCCTGATTTTGTCGTGCACCAAAGTCAAGTCCAACTGAGACGGTGGCACCAAAGGCTGATACGGACAAAATAAAGTCGGTGGTTTCAGCAAGAGCGTTTTTCGTGACTTCTTAAAAAGCGAGTAACCCGAACGAAGTTAGCACGGGTTAGTTAATTATAAATTCTTGTGAAGTCTATACCTTATTAGATACCAATTCTATCCATTCTTTTATCTCTCTTGCTTGCCCTCAACGTTTAAATTTGACTCCGGAGAAATTGGACTTTGACTTATCAGTTGAAACTCCGTTGGGAGAAACCTTCATTACATCCACGGTTTATAAGTCTTGTTTGATTCAAATCGGTAACCGCACATTACCTGTCGATCTTATTTCTTTGAAAATACTTACATTTGATGTGATTTTAGGGATTGATTGGTTAACTACTTATCATCCTAAAATTGATTATTTTGGTAAGGTTGTCAGCTTTCATATTCCTAACCAACCTATTATGCGAATTCAAGAAACCAAACCACTAAAACCAATCACTGTCATATCAAGCCATAAAGCTATTCGTTTAATGAAAAATGGATGTCAAGCTTTCTTAGTCCATGTCACGGATTTAAATAATAATACGTCAGATTTGAATGATATTTTTATTGTTAATAAATTTTCTGACGTATTCCCTGAAGAACTTCCTAACCTACCCCTAGAACGTGAAATTGAATTTTGTATTGACCCTAGTACAAAACCCATTTTTAAAACCCTTAAATATTTCTTCAACCAAAACAAACGTATAATGCGCCAAAGACGTTGGCTTGAACTGTTGAAAGATTACGATCAAACTATCCAATACCATCCTGGAAAAGCGAACGTAGTAGCTGACGCATTGAGTAGAAGATCATATGCAGGCACGGATGTAATATTGTCAACGCAAAGGCCCATTTTGTATGACTTGAAAAGGATGGAAATAGAGTTAAAGACTCCAGGGACCCATGTGATGATGGCGAATATACGAGAGGAATCGACTTTAATCGATAAAGTTAAAGCTGCTCAAGCTACAGACCTGGAGCTGATACGTATAAGGAAGAAAGTACAAGAAGGTGCTATTCCAGAAGCAAGAATCGATGAAAAAGGAGTACTTCGAGTCCACTCCAGACTTTGTGTTCCTAACGATTCTGACTTTAAGTATAAAATCATGATGGAGGCGCACAACACACCATTTGCAATCTATCCTGGGAGTACCAAAATGTATCGTGATCTTTGACATACATTTTGGTGGAGCAATATGAAGAGAGAGATAAAGGGATTTATTTCAAGGTGTCTAACTTGTCAACGAGTCAAGGCGGAGCATCAAATGCCAAAAGGTCCATTGCAACCACTTGAAATTCTAGAATGGAAGTGGGATCAAGTGGGAGCACATTACCATGGATTTCGTTACTGGTCTTCCCAAGGTTTCTCAAGATATAGATGTGATTTGGGTCATTATTGATAGATTGACCAAGTCTGCTCATTTCTTACCGATACGAGAAACTTATACACTTGAACGTCTTGGTAGTATGTACATAAACGAGATTGTAAGATTGCATGGTATGCCAGTAGCCATAGTTTCTGATCAAGACCCAAGATTCACTTTAAGATTTTGGGTTAGTTTACAAAAAACTATGGGCACGGATTTACAATTTAGTTCGTCATATCATCCTCAAACGGACAGGCAGTCGGAAAGGACTATTCAAACTCTTGAAGATTTATTAAGACTCTGTGTCCTTGACTTCAAGGGAAGTTGGGACAAGTTCTTACCATTGGTGGAGTTTTCCTACAACAATAGTTATCAAGCAAGTATTGGCATGGCCCCATTTGAGGTGTTGTATGGAAGAAAGTGTCGTTCTCCAGTTTGCTGGGATAAGGTGGGTGAAGCAACGTTGTTGGGACCGGAGTTGGTACGTATGACTACGAAAAAGATTTAAACGATCCGATAACGTATAAAAACCTCACAAGATCGACAAAAGAGTTATGCTGATCTTCATCGAAAGGACGTGGAATTCAATATTGGAGATCATGTATTGTTACGTGTTGCTCCATGGAAAGGAGTTACGAGATTTGGAAAGAGTGGAAAGCTCAATCCTCTATTCATTGGCCCATTTTTAATCCTCGAGCGAGTAGGAACTGTGGCCTATAGACTCGCCTTACCGCCAAGTATGTCTCGTGTTCATAAAGTTTTTCACATATCCATGTTACGCAAATATGTGAAAGACCCGAACCACATTATTGAGTTAGAACCAGACGAGATAGAGGAAGATTTAACGTATGAAGAGTTACCTGCTAAAATCTTGGATAAGAAGGATGATGTTCTACGCTCCAATGTTATACCTCAAGTCAATGTTTTGCGGAGAAACCACGATGTGAAGGAAATGACTTGGGAGTTAGAATCTGAGATGAAGTCAAGGTATCCTCATCTCTTCGACATACCAGGTATGTACCCTAATTTCGATGATGAAATTTCATAAGAAGGGGAGGTTGTAAGACCCCAACTTTTATGAATAAAGAATAATTTTCTTGAAATATATTTGTGAATATTATGGTGTGGATTTGATATAATGTTATAGTTGTGGGTAATATTTATAAATTTTGCAAAGTAAGCAAGTGGTTATATAATATTCGATTGGTCGGAAAATATTCATTTTAACAGGAAATATTTATACGACGGCACAATCATTGGTGGACCCTACAACGGAAGTATTATCGTAGTTAGAAAACGACAAAATTATATTTTTATAAAAATAACGGCGCAGGTGTTACCTTTAAAACTGTTGAACTACCCGGTAGTAAAAGTACAGTAATACGCGTGGTTGCATAGTAGCACACGGTATTGATTATTGATGCTTACGTGAGAAGTCACTCAGTTATACTCAATTATTGTTACAGTAATTGCCACATCATATCTCTCATATTATTAATTCAATTGTTGTCATAGTATCATCTGCATAATATGATATATTATTAAATCAATAATTGAGACGGCAAAGTTATTCATATTATTATTTGTAATATTGACAATGTCTAGAAGTTCTGTCAAGGAGAGGTTTGGTCACCTAATTGCGTGCCAATAAGAAGAAATACTTATCGGAAAGCCCCCTCTTTCATGGAAACGACCTGATTGTTAAATATTGTGAATTATAATATTAATGATGAATAAGTTCATGTTGATTAAAGATGAAATTGATAGTTTTATTGTGTAGAAATTATTAATGTTAGTATAAATCAATATTTATTTCGATAATAATTGATGTCTAAAGGGTATATTGACCAATCGAGTATTTGGGACACTTTTCATGTCGGAGTACTATTCACAGATTACTATTCACCTGGTTACTATTCACTCTAGTATTGTTCACTCGGTATTTGGGATACTTTTCGTGTCGGGGTACTATTCACGGGGTACTATTTCTGAAGTACTATTCACGGGATACTATTCACCTGAAAAATATATTTCTTTTTGGTCCAAATTATTTTTGAGTACAATATTATTCCATGAGAAGATGTGATAATTTTTTAGACAGTTGGTTGAAATTATAATAGTAAATTAATATGGATCGTTGGTTTAAAGTTTTAATAGTAACTTGTCCCTTCGGTTCTCCAAGAGTTACTTGTCCCTTCGGTTTTCCAAGAGTTACTTGTCTCTTCGGTGTTCCAAGAGTTAATTGCCCCTTCACAAATAGTAGTTGTCTCTTCAATATTACCAGGAGTCATTTTGACCCTTCGTTAAGACCAAGAGCTACTTTCAGTTCTTCTATAAATAGAAGCTCCTTCCTTCATTATTTCTTACGAATTCACTGAAACTCTAGAGAGAGAAACTATAGAGAGAAAGAAGAAAAGTATTCTGCTACTTCACTACTCCAGTATTTAATTTTTCTAAGGTAAGGGATATTATTTATTGAACTCATAAGGGGTATTATTTCTTTCGTATTCATGAAAAGAGCTTCTGTTATTCTATTCTTTATTATTATGTTGGAATAACCTGTTTATGCGAAGTACCGCATACATGGTGAAATTCTTCTGTCATTCCATTCTTTATTATTCTGTTGGAATAACCTGTCTGTGCGGTCTATTGCATGCCTGGTGAATTCTGTTGATATTCCATTCATTATTATTCTGTTGGAATATCCTGTCAGTGCGGATTACACATGACCTTGTTCCATTCTTTATTATTCTATTGGAATAACATGTCTATGTGGATTACCACATGCATGGTGAATGATCCTTCGTATTCATTCCTTATTAAATTGTGGAAATGATTTGTCTACGTGGATTACTGCATGACGGGCGAAAATCCATTTGCGGTTTCATATATTCTATTATACTCAGTTGGTTAAAGCTTTGGCTTCTATACTCCATGAAATTAGTGGAATATCCTTGATATTTGCGCTTCATCCAGTATCTTTTCATGGAAATATTCTTTTTGAGCATTCTTGAATTTTACTCTACAAAGCAGTATCATGTTGACAATTTGGACGTTATTGGTTCCAGGATAAATTAATTTATAAATCTTTATAATTTATTCTTGAACTTGTTTTATTGAATTATTATGTCATTGTTATCATCCTCATGCTTATATTGTGATGAAAGTTATCTTTAGCTTACGTGCATAGATGGACTTGGTATGATTATGACCAGGAATTTATTCAGTATAATCATGACCGTAATGTGACGAATGATGTGGTAAAAGTCCTCATTAGCCTGTAGTTCATTGGTGGACAGTTGTTGGTATGATTATGACCAGGGATTATTTGGTATAGTCATGACCATTGATGATTACATGAATATCCTTGGCCGCGGAGCAGGGATGATTCGATTTTATTTATTAAGATGAGTCTCAGCGATAAAGTTGATGAAAAACTTTTTAAATCATAGAAGATAGTAGATTTTATACTTTACTTGACTCTTCTAATGGATTGCTTATTCCGCTGTAGTTTTTGATCTAAAACTTGTTGTCTATTATATTCTATCAGTTGTTATATTGTTGAAGGCTAGTGATAACTTATTCTGCATTATCTTAGTCATAATATTTCTTACTGGGCTAGTTGAGCTCACCCTTTTGCTTTCATTGTTCTCTTCAGGAAATGAGAACGTAGCTGGGACTAGTCGGGGAACAGAGTGATGGTCCTAGATGGTGCATTAGTAGTCCTCACTATTTTGTGAAATAGTGTGATAATAAATGTAATGAGGACTACATTAAGTGTGGATATTGTCTAGATGACAATATTTGTATTAAAACTCACAGCCTATGTTTTGTCATATTTTATACGACTGTTGTATAATTATTTTATATTTGTATTCCGTACCTTGTATCTGGCGACCCAAGATGGGTGATGTATACCTATTTTGGGGGCGTCACATGCATGATTGGGGATTTGGGGTATTCTTTTCCATCCTTCCCCACCGCTGTCCCTGGGGATCTGAGCGCTGGTTTCACCAGACTCAGTCTCTTTATTTACTGGACTGTGAGGTGATGACAATGTCGATGGATTGGCGGTTTATCACAGGTATGGAGTTTGGAGGGGCACCAGTGCCTTGCACGGCGGATATTACCCCGACTACCGTCAGATCCTTGTTAGGAGTTTTGGCAGAGGCGCTTAAGGGTAGGACTGTTCGTACGAGTCCTTTGAGTATAGATGCTATGAGTGGGCTGTTGAGTGAGCCCATACCAGCTAATGTCAGAGTTATGGATCGCATTCTTCGGCGATTGTTCCTGATGATCATTAGGGGCTAGTTCATAGCAGATAACTCTTCTACGATATCTTTCGCTTTGGTCAGTGCCACGCGACATGTGGATCGTATATGAGAGTATGATTGGGGTTCTTACACCTTTGCCTATTTCCTCAGGGGCATGCGTATGTGCTCGCAGGGCTTGACCGAGGCTTGGTTAGGATTTTACCCATTTCTGCTGGTAAGTATTTCTCTTATCATTTACCACGTACAGGTTAAGAGTATTAACTGATAACAGATGTTTGCCTTTGTGTTGGCAGTTTTGGGCCTATGAGAAGCTCCTATGTTTATGTCCAGTGAGTGTATTAGGGTTAGATACCTACCCACGAGGAAGGCGATGACATCATTCCATACTGACGGAGGTCCCCGTAGCTAAGGGTTTCACTCATTGTCGCCTACAGTTGGAGTTGTTGACAGCGGATATCATCACATGGATTCCATATTCTGGGAAGAATTTGGCCACTGGATTTGAGGATGGGTACCCGACTGGTGTCGAGTACGTAATTTCCACCCGTAGGGTTCTTCTCTTCACAGATGGAGGATGAGAGCTCTATTTAGGAGAGCGTGCTATTAGGAGCACCACAGGAGAGGTCTGTATACCAATCTTGCCTTCAGTCAGGCGTTATTGGCCTATATTGTAGTCACCCATCATTGATATCCCATTGTTGGGTGTTGACGGTTTTGCATTGTCTGAGGGTCCTTGCACTCAGGATGTATTCCAGCATTGGTGGATCCCTCATACCATTGGAGCCTAGACCCGCGCCACTTAGTTCATGGGGGATATGGTTCTAGGATCCGTGATAATGATGGATTGGCTAGCCTATGTCTGAGATCCGACTCATGTGACACAGATTGACAGCTTGACCCAGCGAATAGACTGGACACATTTCTTTATCCGATATTTGGGCAGAGATCCGGCAGAGGCAGATTTGTTTGATCCTTCCAGCGCAGGAGCTGGCCCCTCAGATGACCCATTTGGCTTTGCCGGCGCAGATCCTCCTTTGTATAGACCTGACATCCCTATTGATAGAGATCCAGTGACTCAGGAGGAGTTACATCAGGTGGACAGGATTGATGATGTAGATATTGACACCATTATCTTCTTCTGATGTGTATTCTCGTTATCTCTTTTGATAGGCCTCTTGTTAGATATTGGGTAGCTGTGCCCCATTCTCGCTATATCTTTTAATAGGCCTCTGTTAGTAGTAGGGCGTCTGTGCCCCATTTCCCTGTATTTTTAGTTGTACAAAGATAATGTATATAGATGATGATGTATTTAGGAATGTATGTACTATCTCCTATTCCCTACATCATATTGCCATCTATTATCTGTTATACATGTATCATGTTATGCATATGTATATATGTCTAGAGATATTCAACATTGACCCCTGAATGGTATTATGATACGACCCACACAGATGTCTTCTTCGACAGTCAGCCGCATAGATCACACCCCGCCATTATTGATGGCATCCCGTCTGAGATATTGGTATGATAGTATGTCACCCTCAGATAGGGTGACTGTAGATGAGCTGTTGCAGCATACCATGACCCTTTTGATGTTTCAGGTTCCCAAAAGATTTGTGGAAGGCATGCTGGAGCACTGGGTACCGGAGAGGCAAGTTTTTCGGTTTGGGACCCATAAGTTGACTCTGACTTTGGAGGAGTATACACGTTTGACAATGCTGCCACTTGATAGACCTTGCGTGCATATGGCCATTGGTGACATGAGCCGTCAGTTTATGACTCTCACCGGACTGAGGCGAAGAGTTGTGCAGGATGAGATCACATCTGGCCATGTGATATCCCAGAATTTTTTGATTGACAGATTTGGCTATGAGGATAGCTATGCTCGGTATTCTGGGGATTTCAGCATACCAGAGGACCAGTGGCATTTGGCCAGAGTGGATGCATTGCTGCTGTGTACATTGTCATATGTGTACATGCCACGATACATGGATGAGTTGGACATCGACGTTATTATGGCAGTGAGAGCTCTCAGGGAGGGTCGTACCATTATTTTGATGATCATGGCAGAGACACTAAGGTCGGCCACGTTCTACAGTATTTACCCTACAGGGGTATTCACAGGCAGTTCGGTCATGCTGTACGTGTGGTTTATGTCACACTTGAGACCGATTGGCACATTCAGACGACACGGGTATTGTTTCACCCATGAGATAGCTATGTCGTATTCCTTCCAGCCTATGGAGTGTACAAATCCTACATCTTGGTCCGTTTTCCTAGCTGGTATTGTAGATCCGTTTGCTATCTTGTCATGTTTAGGGCTCAGTTTGCCATACAGTTTCATCACTCATGCTCCGGGCATGGATTATCTCCCTCTACCTGGTTTGAGGGGCATGACTACCTACCACCCACTGGCCGTGGTGTCGCAGTTTGACCAGTTCCAGGACTTTCATCCTTTTGATGGGGCGTTAGATCAGCGCTTAACTTCTCGCCACTTGTCAGTAAAGGATCGATCCCATGTGTATGCTTGTTGGGATCAACGTGAGATAGCTACTTTTTCTGTTATCCATCCAGGTTATTCGCTAGAGTATTCTACGTGGATAGAGATAGAGACTTCATCGACTGCGGTAGTATCCACAGTGCCGAGCATTGCTTCAGATGGTGGAGAGCCCATGGAGGACATTGATTCTCACACTGAGGAGGAACCATTTACTGGGTTACCAGCAGCTCTTTTAGATTCTCCCAGTACTATCACTTTTGTGATTCAGCATTCAGCACAATACTTTGAGCAAAGTCTTCATCTGATGACTTTTGAGAGAGATCAGGCTAAAGCCCTGATGTTGACAGCTTTTGATGGGAGAGACACAGCTCTGTTAGAGAGAGACGAGGCATTAACTCGTAGAGATGCCGCTATTGTTGAGCGGGATGAGGCCAGATCAGCCAGAGATGCAGTGATAGTTGAGCTGGATAGTACCATATCTGCTCAGGATGTAACCATCATAGATAGTACTACAGTGAGGTCCTTTACCACTGGCATGCTTACCGAGATGAGTGCGTACATTGATGAGCATCGCGTCACCATGTAGATGGCCTCGGACTTGCTGGTTCATGTGGATATCCTTGTACAGGAGACCACATCATTACCTCCTTATCCTGAAAGAGATGCTATGTTAGATTTGCTAGCTCATATGCATACCGATCTATAGATAGCCTTGTATTTTTCTGCACATACTAGCTTAGCCATTTTGTCATGTACAGTTTACATTGTGTATATCAAACAATATTATATATAGCAGGGAAATACATTTTTGATCACTTCCCTTTTAGATATGCTTGAATACTTATTTGCCTACTTCTTCAGGGCTTGTGATCTTGATGTATTCTGACTTCCTCTTTGCTGGATGGACATTGAGTTGTCTCTGGATAGTTCAGAATGGATCATGTATCTGTGTGTATCCCTACTATCTTTGGTATCTTAGAACTGGTTTCTGTATGGAAATGTAGAGAGGACTGTGGCTTTCCTCTCTCAGATTGATAGCACCACAGATGGTCGCCAGTACTCCTATTTAGGAGGAGCCTAGTTAATTTCATCTCTTATGGATTGGTGTTGCTCTTCAAAGTACAACCGCAGCTTAGATGGTAATCGAGTCTCCCGTTTAGATGGGGAGGTCAGGTAATTCCATCCCTTTGTTTTGAAGCCAATGAAATGTGGTGGATTGAAGTTTGATCCCAGTACCGTTGACAAGTATTTGTGTTTTGGTAGGGGGTTAGACCGAACCATAAATGGTTTCCTACGTACTCCTGTTGAAGAGGAGATCAGGTCTGTGTAGTTCGAACCTGGTGTAAGAGGTTCAACGCTGTGAAGACCCCGAACTCAGGTACTTAAAACTCGAACTCAGTTCATCACGATACCATTTTTATGAGCGGAATAATACTAATAATAACAATAATATAAATACCAAACTTAACTTACACTTATCAGAGTCTAATCCCAAGTACGTAACCTTTAAACATTCATTACAAACCATGATAGATAATATATATCATACTTGTCTTAATAACATTAAACTATTGCATAAGATAACGTTCATTCATTCATTCAACGACCTTTCCCTTTTCCTTGTTCTTAGCAGAGCTATCTGATCGTTCACACTTAGTTGAAAACATTTAAATTAAGCAAGGATGAGCATTTGAGTGCCCAGCAAGTAATAGCAATTATATATATATATATATATATATATATATATATATAGATAATCTGAAAGAATTTAAATATTTTCTTTATACTATTCTTCTACAACAAGTCAATAGTTGTGAAGTATTCTGAACCGATAATAATAACATAACAACTCTCTTTCAAATTTTTGAAACTACATAATGACTATAATTGGGGTTATGGTGACATGCCATGAACATTATTTTTCTTTTCGAAAAGGTTAAACAGAAATTCATCTGTAAACCGTCATAACTTACGAGCGTTAGGTTGTACTTCCCATGGGCCCTGTATTGATCAATATTACATTACAAGAACGATAAGATCGTTCACTCTGTTCCACCTTGGGTGCATAAACAGTTTTCCCGTGTAGGGATGTTCATACTTGTCTGGGTTCTAAATCAAAGGTTTTATCTTGTTCAACAATAATCTATAATTCAATATATATGTATATGGGTAATTGACAAAGGTATATCAACATGTGATGAAATACAATGATTATCCAAGTGGGGATACTTGTTTAACCATTTCTAGAAATTAACGAACATAATATATATATATATATATATATATATATATATATATATATATATATATATATATATATATATATATATATATATATATATATATATATATTTGAATTATCATATACTAACATGTTGATAATCAATGAGCTTATATAATATAAGGTTAATAATCTGTATGGTAATAATATAGTTTAGAAACATTTTTACTCAGGTCCATTGCATAAAGAAAATGTAAAGGTTAGATACTTGCCTGAAGCGCTGCTTACAGTTTGTAATTTAGATTTATCGCTTATCTCACAACCTATCATTAACAAGATCGTTCGTTCGATTAGAATAACATACTATAACACATAACACTACTTATTGCAGTCAGCACATACCCTAATCACATTGGCACATATGTTTAATAACCATTGAATCACAAATAACCACATATTTCAATAAATTATCTAAGTCCAGATCAATTTCTGAAACATGTCGGTGTACCGACAGGTTTATCGGGTAATTACCAAGTCTAATACTCTGTCCTGTAACTCAATATCCATACGTATTAGTCATATTATTTTTAAATGACTTATAATAATTTTAAAACATTTATTATGATTTATCATGAATTTTCAAATATCAGAATCATTATTAAATGATTTAAATACTAATCAATTCTATTATCATTAATATTTAATTAATATTAAACTATTAATGAAACTATTGCCAAAATGTTAAAGTTATTTATAATAACTTAAAATACTTTTAAAGTATTAATATTACCCTTAAATGATTTTTAAAACATTCAAAATTATTTTTAAATAATTATCATTAATATTAAAGTATTAATGAACTATTTATTAAAATATTAAAAGTCATTAATTATAACTTGAAATATTTTTAATTCATTTATATCATTTTTAAATGATTTTTAAATCAATAAAACTATTTTAAAACTATTTATTTAATATAATTATTAAATAAATCTAATATCATTTAATATTAAATTAATATCATTTATTAATGAAATTATCATTTAAATATAAAAAGTTATATTTTATAACTTAAAATATCTTTAAACACTTTATTTTCATTTAAAATGATTTTTCTAATATTAAAATTATTTTTAAACTAATTTATTTAATATAATTATTAAATAACTTTAATATCATTAATAATAATTAATTAATGAAATTTAACTTTAAATATTGAAAGTTATATTTTATAACTTAAAATATTTTTAAATGATTTTTTTAATTTTAAAATCATTTTAAAACTAATTTATTTAATATTAGTATTAAATAAATTTAATACCATTTAATACTAAAATATTAATATTTTTCATGACAAAATATCAAAAGTCATTTTTTATAACTTAAATAACCTTTAAATTATTTTTCTATAATTTTTATATCATTAATTCTATTTTCCATAATTTATTTAATACATTTATTAAATAACTTAATTACCATTAATATTAATTAATTAATGAAATTTCATCACAAAATATTGAAAGTTATCAAAAATAACTTAAATTATTTTCTTATACCATAAAATAATTTTAAATGATTTTTCATGTAATAAAATTATTTTTAAATAATTTATTTAATATTATATAGTTAAATAAATTAAATATTTTTAATATTTAAAAAATATTTAATATTTATGAAATATATTAAAAATAATTAAAAACTAATTTTTGAAATTTAAAATAATTTTTAATAATTTATTTTATATTTTTAATAATTAAAAACTATTTATTTCTATTTATTTAATTAATATATTAATTTCTTAAATAAACTGTCGCTAAAAGGGCCCTATAGCGACATAACCGTCGCTATAGGTGTTCTTGGTGTTCTTGATGAAAACCCAGAAAATCATGTCAGTTACGAAGCTACCCGGTTTGACCATCAATAGGTTTTAAAATGTGATGATTCTGGGCATACGCTTGGTCAGATCTTGTAGTAATCGTGCAATACTACAAGTTTCAACCACAAACATGAACAGACAACATGAAACAAAAGAGATCCGAGCCTTCAAAAATCGTGTCAGGCGAGTTCTTGAGGTTCTGGGTTGCCCAGAATCTCAAGGGTCCTACTTTGACGCTTTATAATTTTCAGTATGTGTCTAGTTTGTGCGATTCAGTGGTTCTAACTTGTAGTTCGGATGTCAAAGTATAACCAAATAATATCCTATCATCATAACATTAACATAAGAAAGATATATGTGTCGGCAAAAGTAGTGACCAGAAACTGTTCTTGAACATTTCTGGAAAACCCAGAAATGTTCATAAACAGACGGTCAACCCATGTTTGACCTTGCATAACTTGGATCCCATTACGTATCTTGGTTGTCTTAAGACTCTAATATGTAGTCTTCATATCAATCTACAACAACAAAACAACAACTGGGCTAAAACATCAAAAACCGGCGAGATCAGAAGCTTTAAAAATCTTGTCAGAACCACCTGGGAAATCTGGGCTGCCCAGATTTTCAATTTTTCGTGGTCGGTCAACTGACTTTGACCACGATTATCTTACAACCTATGCATGATCTGGTCTTACTAAAAGTTTTAGAACACAGATCTCACAGCATACAACAAGATCCAACATTGAAACAACAAAAACACGTAACAACAAAAGATCTATGAGGTCTGACATTTGACTATCAGATCCAAAAATAATATTTTCCAGATTTCAAAAATTTTCAAATTCGTGCACTTTGATGTTATTGATCCATCAACTACCAACCCAGATCAACTATATGGACTCCAAACAACATGTTTAACATACAAAAACTAACATCTAACATGGAATCAAAGATCAACTTTCTTGGTTAGGGTTTATACCTTTATGCTTTGATTTCTGGAATTGGGCTTTTGATTTGTTGTTGGTGATCGTAGGGCTGTGTTTTGGGACTCATATACTACCATATTTTGAAGCTTTTAGAGAGAGAGGGTCTAGGATGATTGTTGAGCAAAATCAAGATACCAAATGAATTATTTCTCTCTCCAATCTATTTATCTAGCAATGCAATGCAATATAAAATCTGTTCTAGCTGTCAAATAGAGCTGAAATGCTGAGATTTATTAAGTCAAGGAGTGGGTAGGGTTTGGTCACCAACTACAAATTTCTAGATTTACAAGTTACACTAAATAATGCACACAAGGGCATTTTAGTCATTTCCTTTTATTTCTAGAATTTCCATTTGTTACAAACCCTTAGGGCTTAGAGTTTGAGAAATCTAGGGTTTAGGGTTTGGAAAAAAATTGATTTTAGGATTTCCAAATTAAGTTTTAAAAATAGAAATTTTAATATTTCTAACTTATAATTAGAATTTTCTAAATATATAAAATTTTCTTAATCATAACCTAAATCTTGGTAATTAGGATTAACATTTCCTAATTAAAATCGCTAATTAAGCAATTAGGGTCAAAATCACGGATTAGAGTTTCTAGAAATTTATATTTTTAATTATTAATTAGGGTTTACCTAATCAATATAAAATTATATAATACATAACATACATCCTATATCACAATTATCTACAGTGCCAAACTCAACTTGAGTTTTAAATTAGGATTTTCCGTTTAGCAATTAGCTAAATATTATTTAGGGTTTCTAATTCAAGAAATTAGGGTTTTAATTTACAATTAATGTCTCCTATATTTAGGGTTTTTTCTAATTAGCATCAAATATTCATAATACACATCATACATCACATAACACAGTATCTTAACAGATTTTAAAGTCTAATATGACTTCGAAATTAGGGTTTAACAGTAATACTAGGGTTTTGACATTATACACATAATTCGACCGACATTATCGGCCCACACCCATACAGTACATATTTATAGCACTGAAAAATTAAAATATAATATTATTATATTATTATTCTTATCCATTGATAAAAAAAATCTAAAATTAGGGTTTAGATTCCATATTTGATTTATTCTTCATATATAACATTATTAATTAAGTTAAAATAATTAACTTAATTAATCTTGCATAAATTCATATAATAAAATAAATAATTATTATAATAATTCTAAAAATTGTTTCATATATTATTTAAAAAATATATAATTATATTTTCATGGAAAATAATTAATAACAACATTTCTACTATAAAATTAATTATTAAAAGAATATAATTTTATAATAGTCAATAATTCTAAAATAAAAATTATTTGTAAACATTCATATAATAAATATATTTTTATCTATTACATAAATACATACACACATTATCTTGTACAAATCCTCATCCCTAAATAAAAAAAAATTATACGCAAAATTCCTGATTTATTTATATAAAAAATATCGGGTTGTTACAAACGCTGTATGTGGCGAAATGGGTGTAGAAATGTTTTTGTTATTTTTGTTTTTTGAAAAAGGAAAAGGGTATAGAAATGTTTTTGATGTTTTTATTTTATTGCGACCGGGCCATATAAAATGGTTGCCTACGTACTCTCGTGTATTAAGGAGATTAGGTCGACGTAGTTCGCCCCTCAGGACGAGTTGAAAAGCTTGATCCCATGTGCAAGTCAGACTGCGGGGGACGAAAATTTAATCTTAAGTTCAGGATAAACTACAGGGGTGAAAAGTTTGATCCCATGTTTGGGGACAAACTGCAAGTGTGAATGGTTAAATCCCTAGTGGGATAACCGAAGTTGAGTAAGGGTTAAAAAACCGAGTGAAGAGGAAGGGATCTAATGATCCGAAAACCAGGCTGTTGGCTTGAAAAGTGTGTTTCCTTGAGGGGCGTAGTGTGGAAAAGAGTTGTATGTAATGAAGGGTTAAAGAACCAGAATGACTGGTGATCTGATGATCCAATACCAGAATGTTTGCTTGATGGTAACTTTAGACATAGTACCGTTTCACGGTGTCTGAGTTAATGAGTTGTGGAAATTCTTCGCCGTCCATTTCCTGCAATCTGAGAGAACCTCCTGTCAATACTTCCTTGACAATAAACGGGCCTTCCCAGTTAGGAGCGAAATTTCCCTTATACTGATCTTGGTTGTCGATGATCTTCTTCAAAACCAAGTTATGTTGTTTAAACTGCCGTAGCCGGACTTTTCTGTTATAGGATCTGGCGATCCTTTGTTGATATAACTGACCATGGAAGATAGTTCCGGTTCGCCTTTCATCTATTAGAGACAATTGGTGATACCTGTCTTGTACCCATTGGTCTTCATTCAGCTGAGAGTCCATCAACACTATGAGGGATTCCATTTCTACTTCTATGGGGAGTACTGCTTCCATCCCATAGGTTAATGTATAGGGGGTTGCCCCAGTTAAAGTGCGCAGTAATGCTCTGTAGGCTAATAGAGTAAGAGGCAATAGGTCAGGCCATCCTTTGTGGTTGGCGGACATCTTTTGTATGATCTTCTTGATGTTTTTGTTAGCCGCTTCAACAACACCATTCATCTTTGGACGGTAGATGACGAAGTTAAGGTGTTTGATGTGGAATTTACTACATAACCCCTCCATCATTTTGTTGTTGAGGTTTTTAGCATTGTCTAATACAATTTCCTCTGGTTGTCCATATCGATAAATGACATTATTTCTGATGAAAGAAATGATGACTTCTTTGGTAACCCTAGGGAAGGAGGCTGCTTCTACCCACTTGGTAAAGTAGTCGATCATGGTGAAGATAAAGCGATGTTCATTACTGGCTTTAGGCTCGATGGGCCCGATCATGTCCATTCCCCACATTGAGAAGGGCCAAGGTGAACTCATATTGTGGAGCTCCCGTGGAGGGGCGTGGATAGCATTCCTATGAATTTGGCACTAGTAACATCTCTTGACGTGGTCATTGCAGTCAGTCTTGAGAGAGAGCCAGTAATGTCCTGTTCTGAGGATCTTCTTTACAAGTAAAGGGCCGCTCATGTGTGGGCCACATACTCCACCATAGACCTCATCCATGAGTCTCTGAGCTTGATCCTTATCTAGGCATCTGAGGAGACCTAATCCTGCATCTCTTTTGTAGAGTGCATCTCCGCTCAGGTAGAATTTCATAGCTAGTCGATGAATCTGCCTTTGCTCAGTCAGGCTCGCCTCAGCGAGTGTAGATCCATCTCGCAAGTACTTCTTGATATACTGATACCAAGGTTGTTGGATGGGAGGTAGCTCATCCGATACTTCTCCAACGTAGTTCCTATAGGCTGGTGCCTTTTGCATGGCAAATGTGACGCTTGGCATGTGTTCCTTGTCAGGTATGTGAATCAAGGAGGCCAAAGTTACTAATGCATCTGCGAAGTCATTCCTATTACGAGGAATGTGTAGAAAGGAGATCTCTTCGAACTCCGAAGCTATCTGTAAAACTTGCCGATGGTAAGGCAACAAATGTAGCTCTTTGGTTTGATAGATTCCCGTGGATTGTTTGACTACCAATTCTGAATCCCCAAAGACAATTAACCGCCTGATGCCCATTAAATGGGTAAGTTTTAGCCCCATGATATAGCCTTCATAGTTAGCTGTGTTGTTGGTGCTGACAAACTATAATTTGACGGTGACGGAATATTGCTCCCCCATACTAGATACTAGAACTGTTCCAGCTCCAGAACCTTCCATATTAACAGCTCCATCAAAATACATGTTCCATGTTTGACGTGTATTGTACTGATGGTGTTGCTGAATTGTCATTACCCCTTCATTGGGGAAGTATGTTTCCAAGGGTTTGAAGTCCCCTGAAGGTACGACGGCCAGTTGATCCACGATTCCTTGACCTTTAGTGAACTTTTGCGTCATGTAAACGATGTTAAATTGTTGCAGAATCAACTGCCATCTGGACAGTCGACAATTCAGAATGGGCTTACTGAACACATACTTGAGAGGATCCACGCGGGATATGAGATGGGTTGTGTGCCCATGAAGGTAATGTTGTAACCTCATGGCAGCCCATGCTAAAGCGCAACAAGTCTTCTCAATCAGAGTGTACTTGTGTACACTACTGCTAAATCTTTTGCTGAGGTAATAGATAGCTCGTTCTCGGCCTCTATCGTCTTTTTGACCCAACATGCAGCCCATGGCATTGTCACTTATGGATAAGAACATGAATAGGGGAACATCATCCCTGGGTGGTACCAAAATAGGAGCTTTGACTAGCAGCTCTTTGATGGTAAAGAAGGCCTTCTGGCACTCATCATTCCATTTTATGGAGGATTTCTTCCTTAACAGCTTGAAGATAGGCTCACATGTTGCTGTGAGTTGAGAAATGAACCTACTAATGAAGTTGACTCTTCCCAAAAATCTCTGTATTTCCTTCTTTGTCTGAGGAATGGGCATTTACATAATGGCCTAGATTTTAGTGGGATCCAGCTCAATCCCTTTGTGGCTGACTAGAAATCCTAGCAATTTGCCTGATTTAATGCCAAAGGCGCACTTGGCTGGATTCAACTCCAAGTTGTACTTACACAACCTATTGAAGAGTTTTTTGAGATGGTCTAAGTGGTCTTCTTCCATTCGGGATTTGAAAATAATGTCATCCACATAGATCTCTATCTCTTTATGCATTAAATTATGGAAAAGAGCCATCATAGCGCTCTGATAGGTAGCTCCGGCACTAATGAGGCCGAATGACAACCGTCTATAGAAAAAGGTTCCCCAAGGCATGATGAAAGAAGTTTTCTCACGATCATCCTCTACAACCATGATCTGATGGTACCCCGCAAAGCAATCAGCGAAGGAGTACATGCCATATTGAGCAGTATTATCAATGAGAATATGGATAAATAGCACGAGAAAGCTATCTTTAAGGCAAGCTTTATTTAGATCCCGATAATTCACGCAAACTCGCACCTTTCATCCAGGTTTAGGCATGGAAACGATGTTAGATATCCATTCAGGATATGTGGACACCATGATAACACCAGCTTGAAATTGTTTCATAATTTCTCCTTTCACCTTTAAACTCCACTCAGGTTTCAATCGCCTAAGTTTTTGCTTGACTGGCTTGAATCCCTCCTTGATGGGAAGGCGATGAAGGACAATGTCAGTGGACAAACCTACCATGTCTTCATGAGACCATGCAAACACAGCCTGGAATTGGGATAGTAGTGTAACCATGTCATTCCTCTGGTTTGGGGTAAGGTCTGAACTAATCTGGATTAACTTAGGGTTTTCTAAGGTTCCGAGATTGAAAGAGGTGGTTTGATCAAGGTTAGGTTTAGGTTTGTCTTCTACCCATTCTTTGATCTCTGGAGGCACCTTAATGTCCTCTTGTATTTCCATCAAGTCGGAGTTCAACTTTTCATCAAAGTTACAATCCTTGTGGAGAAGAGGCATCTTATCAGCAAGTACAGGCACATCTAAGTTCAGAGTCCTGAAACAAAATATGCTTTCACTCAATATATATGAAACTGTTTAATCATACAAAGTGTCAGCATGTATAGACAAAATAACTGCTAATACTTTACAGAAAAGTAAGTAGTTATGATATCTACAAGGCAGAAGAAATTCCTGCCCATTTTACCCTTGTCGACCCATGCAAGGAGTGTTGCTCCAATTAGAAAGGGAAAAGTCCTGGTGGACTGCAGTGATGGAGGGACTGTCATCGTCCTCCTTCTCTCGAATGATGACCATTACATCTGGGCAATCATCGTCTGGGGTGTATCTGTTTGTATATTCATCATGGACAATGATGCGTATGCCTGACATCATTCGGACGATGTCTAGTTTAATTCTCCATTCCTCTTCTTCCACCTTGGGATCTGGAACAAAGACTTCCTTCTCCTTTACCGGCATCGGCTTAGGAAATAACATAGCCATTACATTGGCTGGCACATTTACCGGAGATTGTGCGGACTCTAGATTTACAGGTGGAGATAATCGCTGTGTGGCTGACGTTGAAGGAATATGCTTATGCTTATGTGGATTCCTATACCTGGAACTGGCAAAATAGCCTAGTTTGGTTGTCCCAATTTGACTGGACACTTGAATCGGGTGCTTAATACCCTGATGATTTTTACGCAGCCCTTGTCTCGGCTGGTGTCCCAATGACATCATTTCTTGAGTAGCTGCCATCACTTCGGTAGAAATCTTGGGTACGGGAAATGGCGTCCCAATAGAATGGTATTGAGTGTTGTTCACTTCTAAAGCATGAAAACTGACCGAATCAACATCTGAATTGACATTGACGAGTGGAATGTCACCATGTTGAGGACTTTCCGGTTCAGCGTTGACTATGACTAGGCTATTATTGATAATGTATTTAAGTTGCTGATGAAGAGTGGAGGGGACTGCCCCAGCCATATGAATCCACAGTCTCCCTAGAAGCAGGTTATATCCTGTATCTATTTTGAGCACGTGAAAAGATACACAAAATGTATGGGGACCAATCTTAATTGGAAGCTCAATCTCTCCGACTGAATTCCGACGGGATCCATCAAAAGCTTTGATGATTGTATGGCTACTTCGGATCCACTTGAGATTGACATTCATCTTCAGCAACGTAGCGTAAGGACAGATGTTTAGAGACGAACCTCCATCTATCAAGACTCCAGCTAACATATATTCGGAGGACAAAACCGTAATGTGTAACGACTTACAATGACCGGTTCCTTCGGGTGGTATGTCATCATCAGTGAAAGAGATCACATTGTTGTTGAAAATGTGATCAACCAGATGTTGAAATTTTTCCACATTCACTGATTTCGGCAAGTAGGCTTCTTCCAAAACTTTTAGTAGAATCTTCCTGTGATCTTCAAAAGTTAAAACCAAGTCTAATATTGAAATTTGATGTGGAGCTTCTCTTAAGCTTAAAACCACATTGGCTTCATTATGACCTATAGTATGGAGGAATTTTTCAATTTTCTCCATGGGAATTTTCCCCTTTGATTTGATGACAGGCTTCATCACCCTTTGGGGAAGACACAATGGATTTTCCTTCGACTTTGCAGTAGTTGTATGAGATGTGGATCCTTCAGCTTCTCCATAATTCCAGGGAACTTTTTGTAAGCTGATAACAAGATATTGTGGTTCGAATGACAAAAATAATTGGCTCTGGAGCAGCAACTTTCAAAGGTTTGTTAACTCCTTTGAGTTGAATTGTGAATGGTTTAACAGTCCCATCAGCCTCAGCGGATATAACTGCTACCAGTCCCTTCCATTTGGTAGGATAAGTATTTTCACTCTTAAATAGCACAGTATCGTTGTCTGCCAATTGTAGGACACCGCTATCAATTAAGTTCTGAATAAGGTGGTGGAGTGCCCAACATTCTTCCGTGTTGTGACCGCGAGAATGGGAGTGATACTGACATACTCCATCAGGATTGAACCTTCCTGAACGGGGATTAATTGGAGGTAGAAGGGATGTGATTCTTCCTTCATTGATTAGCATCTAAAGTATCTCCTCCATAGGTTGGCCCATGTATATAAATTCCCTTCTATTGGTAAAATCCCGACGGGCTTTGGCAGTTGCTCTTATCGTCACTTTATCCTCTAATGTTTCATATTTTGAAGGTGACGATGGAGTATTCATAACCAAGGGGAGGAGGCTAGCATGCTCCTGGCTAATTAATTGGCATATGACTTAATGCTGATAGGTCACCAATTCGGCCAATTGCTCAATTTGTTTACACAAAGCTTTAATCTTCCGTTCCATCATAAATTAGAACTTTGCATAATCCCATTTGTCAACACCGTCTTTGATGATCTGAGATGCTTCACAGTTAAAATTATAACTTTCTCCACTACTACAATTAATCACGTTGACCTCTTCCTCTTTGTGGGGAGGAAGAGGGTTGTCTTGCACGTGAGGTTGATCTGGTTTGGTGACCATGATCTCACCGTTGTCTATTAAATCTTGGATCTTGTGTTTCAAGGCCCAACAATCTTGAGTATCATGTCTAGGTGCCCCGGCATGATAAACACATTTCTGAGCAGCATTGAAACCCCTCCCATTAGGGTTAGCTGGTGGAAGAAGATGCATGATTTTCTTCTGAGTGGTCAGAAGATTGAAAATATTCTCGAGTGAGTCTCCTAGGGGTGTGAACACTCGAGGGCATTTGGCGTCTCCAGCTTTAGTCAATGGAGGGTTTGAAGACTGTGCTTGAAAGGGAGTGTAATTTCTCCGTTAGATGGGCATATTCTAATTGCCTTTCTAACCTTGTAGTATTAAGGAAACATCCTCCTCTTTCTTTTTATGGACCCTCCGGGGGTTGTTTCCATAAGTTCTGAATTGGATGTGCTCAGCAACAACTTTAAAAGCGGCTAGGTCTTGAATTTTTCTTGATTTCAATCCCATCCCAGTTATCTCCCCATGTTTGATCATTTCAAAAAATGGTTTACCAATGCCAGCTAAGACTCTTTCATAGAAAGGAGCTTCTTGTATGTCTATGAAGGTCATGACTATTTCTGACTCTTTCATAGAAGGAATCACTTGAGCAGCAAGGCGCCTCCACCTTTGAGCATACTCTCTAAAAGACTCATTGGATTGTTTCTTGACCTTGGTAATCTGGTACCGGTCAGGAGCCATCTGAGACTGGAAACTGTATTGTGTGAGGAAGGCATTAGCTAGTTCTTCCTAACTATAGATCTTTGAATTGTCTAATCTGGTATACCACGAACGGGCTTCTCCAGTCAGACTCTTTTGGAACAGCTGCATTCTGAGCTTCTCTTCCTTTGCATAAGATCCAAGTTCTTCAATGAACACCTTCAAATGGGTGTAAGGATCTCCTAACTTATCATACTTTTCGAAGTCAGGAGTTTTGAACTTTTCTGGATAATGAACACTAGGGAATATACAAAGGTCAGCATATGAAACACTCCCATGTGCTCCAATTCCTTTGATAGAATGAAGGGTTTCTTCCATTTGAAGGACCTTTTTCTTGATGTCACCGGTGTCTAGATCTCATTTGAGATGGGTGATATCATAAATTTTATTAGTTGTATCCAACTAGAGCTCAGGTACTATAATGGCTTTGTCAGAACCTTGGGTGGTTCCTCCTTGTGCAGAGGATTCAGCATGTATGGGTATCTTCGTACCTTGAGTAGATTGATGTAGTTCTTTAAGCAGAACAGCCAAATCTGTAATTTGTTTTCTTAATCCGTCAAATTCTTCGCGAGAAACTGGATTGTGTAAATGTTTAGTTTTACACAGTTTAGTTTAGTTTTAGGGATTATGTAAATATTTACATGCTATGTGATGTGTCCATTTTAGGATTATGATCCTGCAAAATGGATGTTAGCTATTTGTAATACAGGATAGCATATTAATTTAAATATGTACATGCACATATTTTTTCATATTTCTCATTACATGGAGATGAATATGAAATATAAATTACAAGTAATTGACTTTACGAGTAATTGGAAATGAGAAAGCATGAAGAGACTTTCATCCGCATTTGGTTTATCAGAGGTTGACCTATCTTAGGTTTCTCTCGCGGCTTTTTGGCATGAAGGTTCCCAAATCATCGCAATTTACTCAACAGGAAGTTAATCCGGTCTTTTAACTGGAGCGAATTTGGGTGGTGCCTTTCCTGAGCCTCGTTGGAATTAGTCTTCCTACGAGTCCAGTAATCAAACACCGACAGGATAGCCTCCTGGTAGAGGAACCACACAACATACATTCACATACAACGCGTCTCACCATTTATGAAAATGATGACATGTGAGAAGCACTAATATCATAAGCAGATATATTGCAGTGCAGTAAAAAAATGCATTCGTACACATTCATCATAAATGTAAATGCAACATCCACACACAAGCATATAACAGTTTTGAAAAGCTTGTAATAGCGGCTTAAGTCCTCTTACTGGTGTCCCCAGCAGAGTCGCCGCCTGTCGACGTCGGAATTTTTATTTGTCCCTTTTCTATTCTTGTTCTTTTGTGTTCTCTTATTTTAGGTGAGATTTGTTTAAAAAAACAAGTGAAAAAGGTCCAACATGTATAATGTCGACGATGGACTGTTAAGAGTCGCCAGATGGTTTTTTAATTGGTTGTACCAACACAACCGAGAAAAGGTTTGCACATTAACCTTGTGAAGTGACACTGCTAAACGGGTCTATGAAATCGAGATTCATTAGGGTCCGGGGACTTGCTTATGCGGAGGGAAGATGTTAGGCACCCCCCGACATCCGCGTTGCCACGGTGACCGCCACTTTTCAAGAAACTGTTATATGAATGTGTGTGTGTGTGTGGGTCAATGTGCTATTATTTGGAAGTAGTGCGAGGCCTCGTTCGCACCTATATACCAAGGGTTTGAATTTGTGTAAAAATTCAGTTTTAAACAAAATATAGCAATGAAGTTTTATAAAAGAGGTTTTTCAAACCCTGTGCTCAATAGCAATTGAGGCCTTTGATACTTCCATTTTATTATTAAATGTTCGGCTTGATTGCTTTTATTTTCGAGATGCGAAGCATTTCGAGAAAATAATATACAAAATAGTGCCGAACTCCTCATGGGAATGAAATCCATCTGAGAAAATCCAACACCGTGAATAAATTTACAAGCTGCTTACAGCTGAAGATGTCCATCACGGAAACCGAATCTAGATTCAATAGACTAAATCTGTGATCACATGATTCCTAGGCTCACATGATACTGCAGTTTATATGAAAACTGTAAGCAGTTATATATATAAAAGCTGTAAATCTATATATATACAGACATGATCAACCACCACGAAGCACCTCCATGGGGGATCGAAAATTTAAATATATAAAAGTGATATATATATATATATATATGTATATATATATATATATATATATATATGTATATTAACATGATCAACCGCCACGAAGCACCTCCATGGTGGATCAGAAATGTAAATAAAGCTATAAAAGCGATCAACCGTCACGGAGGAAACTCCAGGCGGGACGAAATGTAAATATATATATATATATATATAAAAGCAGGTAAATGAACCAGATGTAAAATCTAGGCTCATTAAACAAAGTCCGACAACAGTTCATATATATATATATATATATATATATATATATATATATATATATATATATATATATATACACGAAAGCATTTAAACGTACCAGACGTAAGTCTAGGCTCATTGAACAGAGTTCGACACACAGTTCATATATATAAGTATATACATATACGAAAGTAATTAAAGGCTTCAGACATAAGTCTAGGCTCAATCGATGCATAACTCGATAATGCTAGTCTATATATATATATATATATATATATATATATATATATATATATATATATATTATATATATATATATACAAAAGTAATAAAAGCCACAGACCGAAGTCCGGGAAAACACACGTAACACGACTCTCAACGTGAAGAATAGTGTGTGCAAAGATGAAGAGAAAGGCTTTAAAGTGTGTAAAAAGGCTTACAGTGGGCTGCCAAAGAAGACTTCAATAGCTTTAAATGGATGAACACTCGGCTCTCGCCGGTAAAAAGTAGCTATATATAAGCTTACAAGTGTTTAAAATGAGAAAACACTCAGTTTATAGTGTGTGTGGAGCAAATTGGACAGGGCTTCCTCGCCTTTTCTCTTCTCAAAATGGCCACCCCAAGCCCTCTATTTATAGAGGGGGGGAGCCGCAGATTTACCTGCGACTGCCCGGGGTGCCTCGGGCTCCGCGGGTCCCTTCGTCTCGAAGTACATGCATGCGTGCAACGTGATATTTGCTCGAACTTTCAGAACTTCAATCCGGGCATCTGATTGAGGTGTTAAGACCTATTTTTGGATTGATGTTATCGAAAGTTACGCAATCAAATGGGATTAGAGGTTGTACGAAGTCAGGAAGATGGAATCATGCCTTCCGGTCTTCAAGCTTCAAATTCTATCCGTTACCCTGCGTAATAGTCACTCGGGATTGGACTTCATTGGTTCTTGTAGGACATTGCTGTGTAGAAATGTATGTCTAAAATGTTGAGACGGTGTGATGTGGCGTCAAGGTGGCAAGATGACGACTTTACCTCTCACCGGGGTTATCTCCGGTTTGGGCTGATAAAGCAGACGTTGCTCAGGGTTATCTCTGAGATTGGACTACTGCAAGTGTTGAAGGTCCTCAGTGTCATCTCTGAGGTGTGCCTGTCTTCCCGGTGTTATCATCAGGATTTGTACTGAGTGCCTCGGTGTAAGCGCTGAGGTTGAAGCTAATTGCATACATTTGAAACAAGCATTTCCAGAGTTATCTCCGGAACTGCAACTGCCTTCCTTGGGGTTATCTCCAAGGTTAGAATCTGCTATTCCCAGCATTGGGACTGAGACTGAATATCTCGGGGTTATCTCCGGGATGAATCAGCCTTCTCCGGTGGAATTTCCGATATTGGAACTGCAGGCCTCGGGGTTATCTCCGAGGTTGGAACTGATGCTCTCGGTGTGAGTTTCGGGGTTGAGACTGAGCTTCCGGTAGTATCCAGACTGGATATGAGCTGTCTTCCAAGGTTATATCTGAAAGACGAATCTGCCCTCCTGCAATGTCAGTAACAGGTGTGTAGAAAATTTTGAGTGTCTACACTTAGTTTACAAAATTTGTAAATATTATCCACAACTATAACATTATGTCAAATCCATATCTTATTACTCAAAATGATATTTAAAGAAAATTAAATCTTTATTCATAAAAGTTGGGGTCTTACACATGGCATTAAGTATTCGTGGTTAAGACTGAGCAAAAAATGGATATAACCAAATAACCGAACCGAACCGAATCGAATTATTTTAATCGAAATTTCTTGATAATTTGGGTATTTTTTGTAATTCGGTTATATTCGAATTTTTATCCAGTTTTCGGGTTCGGGATTGACTTTGGATTTTGTATTATTTGGTTAACCGAATACCCAAATAAGAAATAAAAAAACAAATCCCCAAATCCTTCATCTCTCATCTATCATTATCTTATCTTTCATCTCTCTCACTTTCAGTTAATCTCTCCTCTCATATCTCTCATTTTCACTCCCTCTGATCTCTCATCTCTAACTCCCAACCAAAAGTTATGGCTTAGTTTTAGGATTCATTTTTCAACAACTTTTGGGCTTGTGTCAATTCCATGAACTACCCGCAATCCCACATGGATATAACCATTCAGCGAAGAAGCATAGCTTCCCCATCTCTCTCTAAGAATGCACGAAAATTGCCCATATATATACATATATAGGCACTAATTCCAATCAAAAACCACCCCAAGTCGCGAGTTCTAGATCTGGAATTTCCCTGGTAAGTATAGATATAGATTTGGAATTAATTATTATTCATTTGTTCTGTTCATTACCTTTATGGGTATCTTTGTATTTAAGAAACAATCATAATTAGTTTTAAATTGTTTGTAGATTATTTCTAAGGCTTAATTGGAGTTTCCTTGTGGAAAGATTATATTATTTTGAAAAAAAATAATCTTAATTCTGACAAATCTGGGTATAAATCTGGAGGCTTAATTCATTCCTTGTGTTGCTCTTTGATTTTATAAATCTGGGTATTTCATATGTATCTTTTTCAATTAATTGTTGAGCTTCATTTCGGTTATTAACCGAATAACTGAACAGTAAATTAGGCTTATTCGGTATTCGGTAATTCGGTTATCTACTAATTCGGTTAACAGTTCAGATATCAGAAATTTGCTCTTTTCAGTTTTCAGTTATAACCGAATAAGCTATTCGGTTCGGTTATAACCGAATTGCTCACCCCTATTCTTGGTCTTCATTATATTTTGAATCATTTATTATTTAAGTCAACAATTTACTTTATATATATATATATATATATATATATATATATATATATATATATATATATATATATATATATATATATATATATATATATAGTCCGCTTCTCCAACGAACCGTAGAGAGTGAACTAAGAACGAACCAGCACTATAGCCGGTTCGCTCTTAGTTCGTTCCCTCCAGTTCACTGGAGAGAGTTGGTATATATATATATATATATATATATATATATATATATATATATATATATATATATATATGTGTGTGTGTGTGTGTGTGTGTGTGTGTGTGTGTGTGTGTGTGTGTGTGTGTGTGTATAAGGGGATTGATTCATAGCTTAAATAAGGTTATCTTTACAATAAATCTCAATCGTCTATCCGCGGATCAAATGATAAGAAAAAATAAGGAGGAACTGGGCCCTACAGTTTAATATGGGAGCCCAGATCCTCCTTATTTATTTTTACCATTCGATACAAGGATAGACGGCTGAGATCTGTTGCAAGCATAACCTAATACTTACAACGTTAGCTATGAATCGATCAATCCTCATTTATAAATACACACACACACACACAACACACACACACACAACACACACACACACACACACACACACATATATATATATATATATATATATATATATATATATATATATATATATCCACCCAAACAAAAGTTTTTGCACACAATTTACTTTCAATTTTTATATTTTTTGTAGCTAGAGATGGCTAAGGGGTGTTTAATAAAAACTGAATGAATCCGAATGAGCTGAATCTAAATGAAAAAAGTTGTTTGATAATTGACATGTCTGAAACATCTGAATAACATATTTTTATTATTTTATCCCTCTAAAAAAATTTAAAATTGTTGTAAATTTATTTAATATAATAGTTAATATTGTAAAACAAAAAAAAACCTTCATTCAGTCCATTCAGTCAAAAAAATGACACTAAACCATTCGATCCAAATCGTCTGAATGGTTAACTGATTCAGTCATTCAGACGATTTTTTCCCCCAAAACAAATGCACTGAATGACTGACCGATTCAGCCATTCAGTCCTAAACAAACAGCTCCTAAGTTCTCATATATACTATTACTTATGTCTGGTCGTTCTTATTTTTTCTGGTAATTTTCTTTCTTTTAATATGTTTAGATTTATCTTATAAACTCACTCAAACATTAATTTATTTAATTTTTGTGACTTTAATTACTCCCTTGGTTCCATAATAACTGTCTTTTTATAAGACAAACTTTGTTCCAATTTATTTATCATTTACATCTTTCTAGGAGAATAAATTATTTATTTTCCTATATCACCCCTAACTTTTCTCATTGTACCAAGAATTTTTCTCTCTTGTATTAATAATTTTCAATTTTCCATAAAAGGGTAATGATAGAATTTCATACAAATTTTAATTATTAAATGATAGTATTAAATGAGTTTCTTAATTCATGTGCATGAAGTTAAAAAGACGGTTAATATGGAACGGAGGGAGTATATCTCAGCTATATTTACATTGATGATGCCTGAAGTAGATGGTGATGATAAATGGTGCTAAACCCTCATGGTTGGGAACTTTCTGATATATTGTCGGAAAGAGTGTCTTCAGAAATACAACGGAAATGGAACGTGTGTACCCAACAATTGCCATAAGCATGCCTGCTCTTGTATTCCCATCCCTTCCCCCAACTAAATATAACTACTATAACATTGAGGCACACATACAAGTAAGGTTCATTATCCTTGATGAATGATGAGTACCCAAAGATATATAGTGATCATAATAAAGAGACTAGACTAGGGTAATGTATTGCCCTAATTAAGTAGGAGAATAAACATTATAGCTTATTATAAGTCTTTGGGACATAATTCACACAGCTGCTTTTATAAGACAAATTCCTCAAATTTCTTTTCAAAATTATATTTATTTATGACACGCGTGGTTAGAAGAAGTAGAAAACACCATCCTCTCTCTTTCTCTTTCTCTTTCTCTCTCTCACTCTCTCTGTAGCTCTGCTCAAGTACTGCTACATGTACGTTCCATGTCGCCATAGCGTCTGTATCATATAAAATCCACTAAGCACAACAAACTACACAAACAGAAAGAGATAGAAGATTATTGCTATTAATTACCTAGTTCGTACAAAATGATCTAAATAAATCAATAATCTAAATCTAAACAGTGGCGGAACTAGAACGTTTTCATAGGGGGTTCAAATACATCAATAAAAATAATTTATTTATTAACGCTTGAAGTGCTTCTTTCAAACATTTCATCATAATTTCATTAATTAACCAAATTTAATAATTTCAATTAACCTAATTTAACCTAATGAGATTATGAGAAATAAATTAAGTACCAACACTCCAACAGTAACAATACAAGCATATCTCTAGAAATTTCTGAAAACAAAATTACTAAAAGATTAAAGATGCAAACATTAAATTATTAAAATTCATCAAAATTCTTTCTCTTAGGATTCTCAAAAGCCAAACAAAGGTAAAAGAAAAGAAAAATTAATTTGAAATAATTGGAAAAATTAAAACAAACCTAAATTAAAGAAAAAATTTTGAGCAATTAGAATTGGAGCAAAGGAAGGCCCAAACAGAATTTTGATGAATTTTGAAATTAGAAAAGACATAACCTAAATTAAAAGCAGTCAAGCAGGAGCAAAGGAAGGCCCTAGAAATTAGAATTAGAATTGGAGCAATTAAATTTTGAAAGACATAACCTAAGAAGAAGAATGTTAGTTCCCGAAGGCACAATAGTTATCTAGAAGGGGGGGTTGAATAGATATTTAAAAATTCTTTTCGTTTTAACTTGTTAGTTGATAATGATTAAAACACAGCGGAATTAATATTTGTTTTAATCTCCCTTATGATAGTGAGTTAATGAGAGTAAGGCAGTTATAGCAGTTATGACAGATATAACAGTTATAGCAAGAATGTAATAGACATAGTAGTTTTAAGTGGTTCAGAGCACTTAAAGCTACTAGTCCACTCTTCTACTCCTCGACTAGGAAATCCACTAAGGATGTCTTTTACACTTTCTGAATCTCACAGATTCCTTCTAGACCAGCAGTCTAGGCACTTCTTAGTTCACTTTTGAACTCTTCAAGTCCAGCAGACTTGGCTCTTCATAGTTCACTTAGAACTCTTCAAGTCCTTCTGACTGGGAACTCTTTCTTCAATTGATTGGTAGTTGTTGAGTTCTTGAGTGGTGCTACTCAGTTGCTTTTTAAGCACTTTTTTGAAAGAACTGAGTAGCTGAGCAAGCTTTTCTTTTTCTCAGATCGTAGAGTTGAGCGTTGAGTATTCTTCTCATTTTTGTTCAATGCTTGCATACTTTTCTCATCTGCTTGATTTGCATATATATGATCTTGAAATTTATCCGTTGGATCCATCCGTTGAAGCATTAAATGCGTTTGTCATCTCTGTACTGTGATGGAGACTTTTCTTCACATCTTCTGAATTGCATTCTGGCCCACTGACACAGCAGACTGCTTTTTCACCTAACACCTAAAAAGGTGTTTTTCTCTTACCAATGGTACTTTCCTTAGCTTCTTTGTTGCATACTAAGGATATCTTTTATACCTTTGGAACTAGTGAGTACTTCAACATTTAGAACCCATTCCACATTTGTTGGAGTTTGTCTCCAAACAAAACGTGGGGCTCGATGCTTCTGACACAAGGCAGATGATACTCTACGATCCAGATCGTGGTTCCTTGTCGCCTTGGTGCTTGGTCTGATACTATCAATAGAGAGCACTACGATTTCTCTTAAAGACTTGCACACTACGATCTTCCCTTGCATGTCTTGCAAGCTCTACGTTTTCAAGAGCACACTACGATCTCTGAGTTGGCTTGGCAAACATTGAGACCACTCTACGATTTCCGAAGAGGCCCTTCAAGGAAGGTATACTAAGATCCTCTGCCTTGGCTTCTGCAATCTTGATCAGCTTGATACACTACGATCTCTTCGAAGCCTATCTATTACATCTCAAGATCAACCTAACAGCTTTGATCTCTTTATCTATATATTCATTTACAGAATGATACACATTAAGAGCTTAAATCAACCTAACAAATTTTATCTATCACTAAGTCCTTGTACAAATATTCCTTTAAGGACTTTACATATATTCATGAGCATTTACATTTAAACATCAAATCAAAATATGCACTCTCCCAACAATCTCCCCCTATTTGATGTTGACATAACTGAGGAGATTTGTTGTCATGATTATTAGTTTCTAGATGCATTTTCAGGAAAGTAAACGTGACTTAGTATTTCAGTGAGTAGCTGAAATTTCTAGAGAATAAGCATGAATTTATTGATGTTCGAAGAATATTACAATTTAGCTTTACATCAATAAGAATTTAAACTTCCACTTATCTCTATTTCTTTGATCTTTTGCGTGGAGGATTGGCATACTCCTCAGCTCTCATCTTCCTGCTTGCTTCATCTCTCCTGGCAAGATCTTCTAGCTCACTTGGGCTTAGCCTAGGATTGTGATCATTCCTATTCATGAATGCAGGATCTCCGATTGGCATTCTTAGGCCAGTGGTGGTCACATTTTGTGAGCTGGTAGTTGGCCATAGACTCCTTATTGGTTGAGCCATTAAAACTTCCTGCTGATCAGATCGTTGAGTCTGATGGTCGGATCATGGAGTCCGTTGGTGATACTGCCTTGTAGGAGGACTCTTTCCTCTGCCTCTGCCCTGGCCCTGGCCTCCTTCTCCTTTCCCTTTATTCTCCCCCTTTATGTCAACATCAAGGGTTTGAATGTCTTCGGATAGTCGAGTCACTCCTTGGACAAGCTCGTTGAGTTGGCTTTGAGTTTGAGCAATGTCCTCTCGATTTTCCTTGATCAATGCTTCAGATCAAGCTTCCCGATGTCGGAGGACGTTTAGAATATTGTCAGTCTGCTGTCCTTGGGTGACGTAGAATTGTTGGAATTCTTTTACGGCAGTTTGCAAATTGATGATGTTCTCCAACATAAGATTATGCTGGACATTTTAAATTATTTGTAAGGCCAGCACAGCATCTCTGTGTCTTTTAGCTACTAGAAAGTGAATGTCATCCCTGTCCTTTATGCTCTTAATCACTTCCTTGACGATCTCCCTCAGCTTCTTTGCAAGCTCAGTGTTTAGGATGCTTGGAAGATCATTTGCAGCATTGATCATCTTTGTCAGTCTTAGATGAATGAGTTCTGAGTGAGCTTCCAGACTTTCATCGATGTCCTTGATCACTTTCTTCGATACCTCAGTAAACTCAGCTTTGGTGGGCAGATCTGAAAGTAGTTCACTGAGTTGTGGCATGTGTGGAGGAGGGGGTGGTTTCTTGTATTGATCTTGCAAGGAGTAGAGGGCAAGATCAAGGTTGAAGTATTCATTGGTGGATGAAGAGGGAATATTTGAAGGAGGGGCCTGTGTTTGGGTGTCTGGAGAGGGTGGCTCTACGTGTGACGCCCCCAAAACAAGTATACATCACCCATCTTGAGTTGCCAGATACATGGTACAGAATACAAATAAAAACTTAAGTATACAACTGTCGTGTAAAATACGACAAAACATACTCTGAGAGTATTAACAGGAATATTGCCTTCTAGACAGTATTCAAACTCAATGGAGTCCTCATTACAATTATTATCACACTATTTTACAGAATAGTGAGGACTACTAAAGCCACTTATCATGGACCATCACTCCATTCCCCGACTCGTTCCAGCTATATTCTCATTTTCTGAAGAGAATAATGAAAGAAAAGGAGTAAGAAATATTATAACTAAGATAATGCAGAATAATGTATCCTTAGCCTTCAACAGTATAACAACTGATAGAATATAGTAGACAACAAGTTTTAGATCAACAACTACGACGGAATAAGCAATCCATTAGAAGAGTCAAGTAGAGCATAAAATCTACTATCTTCTATGATTTAAAAAGTTTTTCATCAATTTTATCGCTGAGACTCAGCTTAATAAATAAAATCAAATCATCCCTGCACTAGGGCCAAGGATATTCATGTAATCATCAATGGTCATGATTATACCGAATAATCCCTGGTCAAAATCATACCAACAACTGTCCATCAATGAACTACAGGCCAATGAGAATTTTTACCACATCATTCGTTACATTACGGTCATGATTATACCGAATAATCTCTGGTCATAATCATACCAAGTCCATCTATACACGTAAGCTAAAGATGACTTTCATCACAATATAAGTATGAGGCTGATGACAATGACATAATAATTCAATAAAACAAGTTCAAGATAAATTTTAAAGATTTATAATTTAATTTATCCAGAAATCAATAACGTCCAAATTGTCAACATGATACTGCTTTGTGGAATAAAATTCAAGAATGCTCAGAAGAATATTTTCATGAAAAGATAGTGGATGAAGCGCAAATATCCAGGATATTCTACTAATTTCATGAAGTATAGAAGCCAAAACTTTAACCAACTAAGTGTAATAGAATATATGAAACTGCAAATGGATTTTTTGCCCGCCATGCGGTAATCTACGTAGATAGATCATTTCCACAATTTAATAAGGAATGAATACGAATGATCATTCACCATGCATGTGGTAGTCCACATTGACAGGAGAATAATAAAGAATGGAATAACAGAAGAATTCACCATGCATGCGATAGACCGCACAGACAGGTTATTCTAACAGAATAATAAAGAATGGAACCAGGTCATGCGTAATTCGCACAGACAGGATATTCTAACAGAATAATAAAGAATGGAATAACAACAGAATTCCCCAGGCATGCGATAGACTGCACAGATAGGTTATTCCAACAGAATAATAAAGAATAGAATAACAGAAGAATTTCACCATGTATGCGGTACTTCGCATAGACAGGTTATTCCAACAAAATAATAAAGAATGGAATAACAACCCTTACGAGTATTGAAAGAAAATAACTCTTTTCATGAATACGAAGGAATAATACTCCTTACCTTAGAAGAAAACTGGATACTGGAATAGTGAGGTATCAAACTTCTCTTCTCCTTTCTCTCTATAATTTCTCTCTATAATAATTGCTCTATAGCTTTTGTGAATTGGTGAGAAATGAAGGAAGAATGAGCTTCTATTTATAGAAAAATATAATTTTAATAATTGCACATTTTGGGGCTCAAAATATTACAGTATAATACCTTCTTCTTTTTCTTCATTTTTAATTTAGTCCTGCAAGTATTATCAAACTTGCACCACCTCCCCTAATAGTAAATAATGTAAATCAATAGTAAATCATGTGACTCAATAGTTCTAAACATGTGAAAAAATTAATTATAGTATAGTACCTTCATCTATACCTCTATTTTTAATTTAGTCATACAAGTATTATCAATCTTGCACCGACTCCCCTAATAGTAAATCATGTGAATCAATAGTACACACAAAGTTATAAACATGTGAATTAATAGCAATTAATTGCTCATTTATCTGGTGAATTACCCGATTGGTCAATATAACTTCCAGACATTAATTATTATCGAAAATAATATCGATTTCCACTAACACTAATAATTCCCACATAATAGAATTATCAATTTCATCTTTAATCAACACCAACTTATTCATCATTAATATTATAACGCACAATATTTAACAACCAGGTCGTTCCCAGGAAAGAGGGGGCTTTCAGATAAGGACTTCTCCTTATTGGCGCGCAATTAGATTATCTAACCTCTCCTTGACAGAACTTCTAGACATTGACAATATTACAAATAATAATATGAATAACTTTGTCGTCTCAATTATTGATTTAATAATATAACATATTATGCAGATGATACTGTGACAATAATTGAATCAATAATATGAGAGATATGATGCAGTAATTGCTATAGCAATAATTGAGTATAACTGAGCGACTTCTTACGTAAGCATCAATAATCAATACCGTGTGCTACTATGCAACAACGTGTATTACTGTACTTTTACTACCGGGTAGTTCAACAGTTTTAACGGTAACACTTTCGCCGTTATTTTTATAAAAAGATAACTCTGTTGTTTTCTTACTACGACAATACTTCCGTTGTGGGGTCCACCAATGGTTGTAACGTCGTACGGATATTCTCCGATAAAAAAAATATTCTCCGACCAATCGAATATTTTATGGCAGCTTGCTTACTTTGTAAAATTTATAAATATTACCCATAATTATAACATTATATCAAATTCACACCATAATATTAAAAAATATTTCAAGAAATTTAATCTTTATTCATAAAATTTAGGGTCTCACAATCTCCCCTCCTTATGAAATTTCGTCCTCAAAATTTACGTACGTACCTGGTATGCCGAAGAGGTGAGGATACCTTGACTTCATTTCAGATTCTAACTCTTGAGGCATAACCTTTGAGTGTCGAATATGATCATTCTTATCCAAGATTTTAACATGTATCTCCTCATACATTAAATCTTCTGCTATCTCATCTAGTTCTAATTTAATAATGTGGTTCGGGTAGTCCACATATTTACATAACATCGATATGTGAAAAACATTATGAACACGCGACATACTTGGCGGTAAAGCGAGTCTATAGGCCACGGTTCCTACTCGATCAAGGATTTCAAATAAACCAATAAAATCAAGGGTTGAGATTTCCTCTCTTCATCGAGTCTTGTTTCTAGAATAACGCTCTCTTGAACCTTCTTCTTCACATTCATCAGCTCTGGGTGTGTAGTTTGAGCGTCCTTTAACTTTATCGATTAAAGTCGATTCTAATCGTATATTCATTATCTTCACGTGGGTCCCTAGAGTCTTTAACTCTATCTTCATCATTTGTAAGTTATACAAAATGAGTTTCAGTGTTAACAACATCGTACTTGTAAACGTGTACGATCTTCTACCCAATGCGTCAGCTACCATGTTCGCTCTTCAACGATGATATTAAATGGTACGATCGTTATCTTCAACAGCTCGAGCCAACGTTCTTGGCGTATGATACGTTCATTTTGGTTGAAGAAATATTTAAGGGTTTTAGAAATGGGTTTTGTACTGGGGTCAATACAAAATTTGATTTCACGCTCTAGGGTTAGGCTAAGAAGTCTTCAGAGAATACGTCAGGAAATTTATTAACAATAGAAATGTCATTCAAAACTGTGACTCTCATCCAAGACTTGGATAGCACGTCACATTGATACCTATTAACTTGCCACCGTTATTCATGACATCCGCTACGGATATTCTGGCTTCGGTGCATTCCGTAAAGGAAGTCAATAGCGAAAGGCTCGGGGCTCTTTACTTATGGCTTGATATGACAATGATTGACTTTAGTGGTTTAGTTGCTTGAATTCGCATAACAGGTTGGTTAGGAATATGAAAGCTAACAACCTTACAAAAAGTATAATGAGTAGCTAACCAATTGATTTCTAAAATCGCATCAAAGGCATGTATTTTCAAAGAGATAAGATCGACAGGTAACGTGAAAGTGTCGATTTGAATCAAATAAGATTTATAAATAGTAGAGGTAACGAAGGTTTCTCCTAATGGAGTTTCAACTAATAAGTCAAAGTCTAACCTCTCTGGGGTCAAATTTAAATGTTGAGTGCAAGCAAGAGAGATGAAAGAATGGGTAGAATCGGTATCTAATAAGGTATGGACTTCGCAAGAGTTTATGATTAACTTACCCGCGATAACTTTGTTTGGATTCCTTGATAAACGCTCTCACTTAAACTACCGAATTTGACTTGTCTGGGACATCCTTTGGCGTCACCATACCAGTTGGACTTAACTTTGGTGCATGACAAAATTGGGCTAAGTGACCTTCTTTTCTACAATTGTAACATGCTTTGGACTGCATCACACAGTTTGGACTGATATGTCCCTCCCCTCCGCATTTGAAGTATACAATTGGTGGTCGTTCTCCTTCCTTGAAAACTGGTGTTGGTGCTGCTATCTTTCCATCGTTGTTGAACCTTCTCTTCTTAAAATTTCCACTCCTATTATCTTGACCATGATTACCACCGAAGTGGTTACCATTCTTGGCATGATAATTTCCTCCACGATGGTTATCATTGTTCCGATGGTCGTTGCCACCGGTATGATTATTATCGTGTTGTTGGTCGTTACCTTTTGGTTTGGTTGGCTCATTATTGCGCTCCAATAGCTGAGCCCTATTCACCACATCAGAATATAAACAAAATTTATGAGAAATGAGGTATTGACGTATTTCGGATTTTAAACCTCTTAGAAACATTCGCGTCATTCGCTCCTCATTATCAACCAAATGGGATGCAAACCGGGATAACTCCACAAATTTAGCTTCGTACTGTGACACTGTCATATTATTTTGCTCTAGCTTGATGAATTCAACCTCCTTCATGTGACGAATACTTTCGGAAAAGTACTTGTCATTGAACAGCTCTTGGAACTTCTCTCAAGACATCTTGAGTACGTCAGGCTGGGTACGTTTTACAGATTCCCACCAGTAATCTGCCTCTTCACGCAACATAAAGGTGGCAAAGGGAACCTTTTGTTCCTCAGAGCATCCCAAGACATCAAATATCTTGGTGATCTGTTTTAACCACGTCTCCGCCTTAAGTGGTTCTGGCTTTCCCAAAAACTCCGGCGGTCCCAGCTCCTTGAACTGCTTAGCGGTGACCATCCGAGAGTTGCTAGTGTTTCCACCTGCATTTTGAACAGGAGTTTCTCTCGCCTGATGTTGCATAAATTGCATAAAGCCTCTGAACATCCCATCGTTCACCAATTCATCGGTGTTATTGTTTACTTGGGGATTATTGTCTTCCTATTGCACATTATCCTGGGTATTGATCGTTAGTGACTCAACGGTCTCATGTGCTTTATTGCTTATCTCGACATTTTCGGATGCCATTTTTAAATACTGCCACAAAATAAGGGTTAATTAACATATCACATATTATCCCTATACTCTGACCGACCAATTAAATACCAAATAAACTTAGGTAGGTCATACTAGCGAAGGAATTCCCCGTCTCTCCCCTCCTAGTTCTTGTCTCACATCTCAGCTAGGGATCATATCCCTAAGCTTTGATATCAACTGTGACGCCCCCAAAACAGGTATACATCACCCATCTTGAGTCGCCAGATACATGGTACAGAATACAAATAAAAATTTAATTATACAACTGTCGTGTAAAATACGACAAAACATACTCTAAGAGTCTTAATAGGAATATTGCCTTCTAGACAGTATTCAAACTCAATGGAGTCCTCATTGCAATTATTATCACACTATTCTATAGAATAGTGAGGACTACTAAAGTCACTTATCATGGACCATCACTCCATTCCCCGACTCGTTCCAGCTATATTCTCATTTCCTGAAGAGAACAATGAAAGAAAAGGGTGGGCTCAACTAGCCCAGTAAGAAATATTATGACTAAGATAATGCAGAATAAATTATCCTTAGCCTTCAACAGTATAACAACTGATATAATATAATAGACAACAAGTTTTAGATCAATAACTGCGGCGGAATAAGCAATCCATTAGAAGAGTCAAGTAGAGCATAAAATCTACTATCTTCAATGATTTAAAAAGTTTTTCATCAACTTTATCGCTGAGACTTAGCTTAATAAATAAAATCAAATCATCCCTTCACTACGGCCAAGGATATTCATGTAATCATCAATGATCATGATTATACCGAATAATCCCTGGTCATAATCATACCAACAACTGTCCATCAATGAACTACAGGCCAATGAGGACTTTTACCACATCATTCGTTACATTACGGTCATGATTATACCGAAAAATCCCTGGTCATAATTATACCAAGTCCATCTATGCACGTAAGCCAAAGATGACTTTCATCACAATATTAGTATGAGGATGATGATAATGACATAATAATTCAATAAAACAAGTTCAAGATAAATTTTAAAGATTTATAATTTAATTTATCCAGAAATCAATAACGTCCAAATTGTCAACATGATACTGCTTTGTGGAGTAAAATTCAAGAATACTCAGAAGAATATTTCCATGAAAAGATACTGGATGAAGCGCAAATATCCAGCATATTCTACTAATTTCATGGAGTATAGAAGCCAAAACTTTAATCAACTGAGTATAATAGAATATATAAAACTATAAATGTGACAACCCCAAAATAGGTCCATTCCATCCAACCTATTCTGAGTCGCCAAATACACGGTACATAAAACAACTACAACTTTATTACAACAATTGTCGTGCAAAATACAACAACACATATGCTGTGAGTTTGGATACAAATATATATCAAATGTGACTCATGTCCCAACCGTGGACAGCATCTCACAATGACACCTTATATAAAGGTATAGTCAAAAACTGTTTTAGAAATTAGAATCTTTGGGAAGTGCTCAAGGAAACCTTTGTACATGGGAGGCCATGCTTCTAGGTTGTGATAGATATCATATGGCCACAGAATTATCCTTGGTTGATCCAATATACCCCAAAGAAAAACGAGAAGATTACTATCATATTCTTCCCAATGGTGAGTCTTCTCTTGACTTATCATTATCTCCACTGTCTCTAATTGAGAATTATACTTCAAACAAACACCAAGATTATATAGGTAATGCTCGTAAATATACTCAGCAAGTGGATGAGCACAATTCTGTCTTATGATGACACGAGGTTGTATGTCATTAGATATCTTGTATGATAGTGGCAAAACACCCTTCCAACGTTGGGTTCGCTTCACCCTAGATGATTCACCAAATATAACTACTAAATGATGACCACCGTTCTATTCTCCTGTTACCCCCGCTCGACCCAGCTACACTCTTATTACCTGAAAGGAATTGTGAAACAGAAGGGTGAGCACAATTAGCCCAGTAAAGAATATCATGACTAAAGATAAATAAGTTATCAATAGCCTTCAACAGAATTAAATCAGAGATTTAGAACATATGGTAGATGATAAAAATTTCAACCATAGTTGCAGCGGAACGAGAAATCCATTAGAAGAGTCAAATAGACTACAAAGTCTATTATCTTCTCCATGTTAAAAATCCACTAACAATGTTTTATCCCTGTAACATCAATCAACAATTCTGGTCCACAATCATATGAATAACTCATAATCATAATTGTAGTTCTAAATTCCTCTTCTCATCCAGGACGAAGATAATTTTCATCACCTATCTTTACCTGAAACATCAAAGATCATGGTTACACCAAATCACATTTCCTGTTCATAATCATACTAATAACTTCATCTTTGCACTACGGCCAAAGATATTCATTTGTATCACCAGTTGGTCATGTTCATCTAAACACCTGTTCATCTTTGCACTACTGGCTAAAGATATTCAACAACATGTCATCTTTGCACTACGGCCAAAGATATTCATCAACAATTCATCTTTGTACTACTGGCCAAAGATATTAAACCACATGTCATCTTTGCACTATGGGCCAAAGATATTCATCACCAGTTCATCTTTGCAGTACATGCCAAAGATATTCAATAATAGTTCATATTTGCACTATAGGCCAAATATATTAATATCTCAAAGAAATATATAATCATTTCAGAATTTATATAAACAATAATTATAACCATATTGATCAATTCACCTTTGCACTTAAGCTAAAGATATTCAATTATAAATTCAATGGTCATGATCATACCAGTCAACAATTCAACTTTGCACTACTGGCCAAAGGGAACCCATAGTCATGATCATACCAAAAATCTACCCATCTTTACACTCAAGTCAAATAGAAATATCATCATTAGGGTTATAAAAATGTTATATATGATAATAAAATCAATATAATCAACATATAAATTTAATCTCAAGAGTAATATTCATAAATCAACTATAATTTGGTCAGAAAAAGAAACCAATTTTGTCGTGAATAGTAACTCGTGAATAGTAACTCATGAATAGTAACTCGTGAATAGTAACTCGTGAATAGTAATTCATGAATAGCAACTCGACATGAAAAAGGTAGAAATTTCACAATAAAATCCATACCAATATTTCGGTATAATGATATTGAAAGAACAATATTTCTTAAGCTTATAAATAATTTATTTTAATTGTTTACACTTTACTAAATAATGCATTTAATCATCCTAAAATGTCAAACTCATAAGTTTTCATTACCAATAACCAAAACCCTCATCAAAAATCTGCATATACCTCATATAGGATTCTCAAGCCATAAAATCTTATTTTCCAATTTTTTTACTTCACATAACATATTTAATTCATTTACTCATAACTAGTCTATTTTCATGAAAAATACAAAATCAGTTCCAAAAATATTTCTTTTCTGGGATTTAGCAGAATATAGTCTCATATTGAACATATATTTTTCTCAGAATTTTTAAAACTCATTTACTATTTTTCATATGGCCAAAACAGCCGAATATTTAGACATTTATCATAAATTGTAATTTTATCCAAAAATTCCGAAATTTACAGAGTACACTGATATTATATAGATATACTTCCAATAAAAATTTTACCAATTTTGGAGTTAACCACAAGGAGTTATAAGCGGTTACTTTTAAAATAGTCTTTTCTCATAAAATTCATAACTCTTAATCTATACATCCAAAAATCACCATTTTTGGATACAATCAATAAAACTCATCAAAATATCATTTCAAATATTTCCAGAATTTTCTAAAGATCAGAAGAAGTACGAACTGAAAAATATAATAACCCTTAAAATCCCTTACCTCAAAAGAGCAGTACTTCTGACTTGAATATCGGATATAACGCTGAGCAACACTTAAGATATCTAAATACTCATAAAATACACTCAATAATCTAGAGAGAGAAAGATAGAAAACTTATGAATTCTGGTGTGATTTTTAATTCTAACATAGCCCTCTATTTATAGGAAAATATTAGCACGCCGAAGCAGACTTAACCTGCAACCTGATGGCTTTACCTGCTACTATTTCCACCCACCACATTTGAATAAAAATCTAAGCATATTTCTTCACCAACCAAGAGTGGGGCCCACCAATTCTAGAATTTTCTACCAAAATGATAAATTCGGATACTTCAACAATTTCTGAACCAGTCATCTCGTAAAATTCATAACAAATCATACGTTCATTTTTAACGGTTCAAAATTTGTGGACATATACTCAACTTATATATGTATATCATATCCAAATATTACCACGATCCAACGGTCGGATTAAAAATTATAACCCTCGCAAAATATCTCAAAAACCCTAATTTGATTTTCAATACCTCCGTTCCGACAAAAATACAGATAAAACACCTCAACATTAACTCCTTCATTTTTAACCACAAAAATATATCCTTCATTTATATCCACATAAGATAAATATTTTCTTATCATATGAATCAATAATTAATTATTCACAAATAATATTACAGAATCACATTTATGACAACCTGTCCGTTCCCAGGAAATAGGGGGCTTTCCAACGAGGATTTCTCCTTATTGGTGCTCAATTAGATGACCAAACCACTCCTTAGACAGAACTTTCTAGACATTACCAATAATGTTATCTAATAATATTATTCAAATAATATGAATTATTGATCTGATAATGGAGATGATGTGCATCAATAATTATTGAAACAACAATAATATAAAATATCAACGCATCAATTATTGAATCAATAAAATAAAATACTGAACAGTAATTACTGTGATAATTATTCCGTAGTGCATTCTTACGTAAGAATCAATAATTTCAAAAATATTGTGTAATACCGTGTGCTACTATGTAATAACGCGTATTACTGTATTTTAACCACCGGGTATTCCAACAGTATTAACGGTAACAACTACGCCGTTAATTATAAAAACTTAATTTTTGTCGTTATCTTCGTCCGACCGTTTTCTGTTATGGGGCCCACAAATGACTGTGCCGTCGTACGGATATTCTCGATAAAAAGAATATTCCACGACCAAACGAATATTCCCCGACAACAATGAATATTTTATAGCCACTTGCGTATTTTGAAAAAAATTTCATATATCACCCTTAACTTTAACTTTTATCAATTTAACCATTTACTGAAAAGTAATTATAAGAAAAATTGAATACTTTTATTTCATAAAATTTGGGGTCTTACAATCTCCCCTCCTTATGAAATTTTGTCCCCGAAATTTACGTACCTGGTATTTCAAAAAGTTGAGAATACCTTGCTTTCATTTCAGATTCTATCTCCCGAGTCATCATGATTTCTCAATTGCTCATCTCCCGTGATAACTTCATTTGGGTTCCTCACTTGTTGGGAAGTCATGACAACCGCTCTCCCTTGAACTACCCGACTTTAACTTGTCTGGGGCAGTATTTGGCGTCATCACTACCGTTAGAATATACTTTTTTATAGGGCATATTCCTCCCTCAACTGCCTCGTCGTACTCCTGATTCATGATCTGAATCATCAATCTTCGATCCATATCGAATTCAGGTTGACCGCTCTGTACAGGGTAATTCAAAACTCGATGTTGGGTTCTCCCAATTGCTTTCCAAAAAGAGAAATTCATATCATCTATTTTAGCCTTCTTAGATCGGACATCTCTTTTCACAATATCCACGTTTCGTGCGGCTTTTGCCCATGCATCACTTATTCTCACTCGTTCAGTTTTTTCTTCTTTCAGCTCAGATTCCATCTTTATCATCTTATACTCTGCCAAAGAATGCTTCTGTTCAAGCATCACATATCGGGTAACACAAGCTTGAATTGTTGCATCCTTTTGCTCCACGACCGCTTGTCGTTCTTCAGCCTGCTCTTCTAACTCATGAATACGATTTTGAAATTCTACATTTTGATCATATAATACCTCTAACAAACTCTCCTCAGGTACCTCTTCTTCCTCTTCTTCCTCACTCTCAGCTGTTACCTCTGCGACCATTTCGGGTGCAACTATCAATTCTTCACTCACCACATGGATTTCTCTAATTCCTTCTTCATCTAACATCACATTATCATGGTTACTGATTAGAGGTATCCCACAGTCTCATTCACTTCATTGTTAGCATTCTCAGCAGCCATTCTCAAATACTACCATAAAACAAAGGTTAATTAAGCAAATTAACGTATCACATAATATCCATATATTATGACCAACCAACAATTAAGCTTAGGTAGGACACACTAGCAAAGAATTTACTCATCTCTCCCCTCCTAGTTATATTCCCCGATCTCCGCCAGAGACCATATCCATAAGCTCTGATACCAACTGTGACAACCCCAAAATAGGTCCATTCCATCCAACCTATTCTAACTAGCCAAATACATGGTACAGAAAACAACTACAACTTTATTACAATAATTGTCGTGCAAAATACAACAACACATATGCTGTGAGTTTGGATACAAATATATATCAAATGTGACTCATGTCCCAACCGTTGACAACACCTCACAATGACACCTTACATAAAGGTATAGTCAAAAATTATTTTAGAAATTAAAATTTTTAGGAAGTGCTCAAGGAAACCTTTGTACATGGGAGACCATGCTTCTAGGTTATGATAGATATCATATGGCCACAGAATTATCCTTGGTTGACCCAATATACCCCAAAGAAAAATGAGAAGATTACTATCATATTCTTTCCAATGGTGAGTCTTCTCTTGACTTATCATTATCTCTACTGTCTCTAATTGAGAATTATACTTTAAATAAATACCAAGATTATATAGGTAGTGCTCGTAAATATACTCAACAAGTGGATGAGCACAATCCTGTCTTATGATGACACGAGGTTGTATGTCATTAGATATCTTGTATGATAGTGGCAAAACACCTTTCCAACGTTGGGTTCGCTTCACCCTAGATGATTCACCAAATATAACTACTAAATGATGACCACCGTTCTATTCTCCTGTTACCCCCACTCGACCCAGCTACACTCTTATTACCTGAAAGGAATTGTGAAACAGAAGGGTGAGCACAACTAGCCAAATAAATAATATCATGACTAAAGATAAATAAGTTATCAATAGCCTTCAACAGAATTAAATCAGAGATTTAGAACATATGGTAGATGATAAAAATTTCAACCATAGTTGCAGCGGAACGAGCAATCCATTAGAAGAGTCAAATAGACTACAAAGTCTATTATCTTCTCCATGTTAAAAATCCACCAATAATGTTTTATCCCTGTAATATCAATCAACAATTCTGGTCCACAATCATATGAATAACTCATAATCATAATTGTAGTTCTAAATTCCTCTTCTCATCCAGGATGAAGATAATTTTTATCACCTATCTTTACCTGAAACATCAAAGATCATGGTTACACCAAATCACATTTCCTATTCATAATCATACTAATAACTTCATCTTTGCACTACGGCCAAAGATATTTATTTGTATCACCAGTTGGTCATGTTCATCTCAACACCTGTTCATCTTTGTACTACTGGCCAAAGATATTCAACAACATGTCATCTTTGCACTACGGCCAAAGATATTCATCAACAATTCATCTTTGCACTACTGGCCAAAGATATTCAACCACATGTCATCTTTGCACTATGGGCCAAAGATATTCATCACCAGTTCATCTTTGCACTACAGGCCAAATATATTCAACAATAGTTCATATTTGCATTACAGGCCAAATATATTCATCAACAGTTCATATTTGTACTATAGGCCAAATATATTAATATCTCAAAGAAATATATAATCATTTCAGAATTTATATAAACAATAATTATAACCATGTTGATCAATTCACCTTTGCACTTAAATTAAAGATATTCAATTATAAATTCAATGGTCATGATCATACCAGTCAACAATTCAACTTTGCACTACTGGCCAAAGGGAACCCATAGTCATGATCATACCAAAAATCTACCTATCTTTACACTCAAGTCAAAGAGAAATATCATCATTAGGGTTATAAAAATGTTATATATGATAATAAAATCAATATAATCAACATATAGATTTAATCTCAAGAGTAATATTCATAAATTAACTATAATTTAGTCAGAAAAAGAAACCAATTTTGTCATGAATAGTAACTCGTGAATAGTAACTCATTAATAGTAACTCGTGAATAGTAATTCATAAATAGTAACTCGACATGAAAAAGGTAAAAATTTCATAATAAAATCTATACCAATATTTTGGTATAATGATATTGAAAGAATAATATTTCTTAAGCTTATAAATAATTTATTTTAATTGTTTACACTTTACTAAATAATGCATTTAATCATCCTAAAATGCCAAACTCATAAGATTTCATTACCAATAACCAAAACCCTCATAAAAAATCTGCATATACCTCATATAGGATTCTCAAGCCATAAAATCCTATTTTCCAATTTTCTTACTTCACATAACATATTTAATTCATTTACTCATAACTGGTCCATTTTCATAAAAAATACCAAATCAGTTCTAAAAATATTTCTTTTCTGAGATTTAGCAGAATATAGTCCCATATTGAACATATATTTTTCTCAAAATTTTTAAAACTCATTTACTATTTTTCATATGGCCAAAACAGCCGAATATTTAGACATTTATCATAAATTGTAATTTTATCCAAAAATTCCGAAATTTACAGAGTACACTGATATTATATAGATATACTTCCAATAAAAATTTTATCAATTTTGGAGTTAATCACAAGGAGTTATAAGCGGTTACTTTTAAAATAGTCTTTTCTCATAAAATTCATAACTCTTAATCTATACATCCAAAAATCACCATTTTTGGACACAATCAATAAAACTCATCAAACTATCATTTCAATTTTTTTCAGAATTTTCTGAAGAACAGAAGAAGTACGAACTGAAAAATATAATAACCCTTAAAATCCCTTACCTCAAAAGAGCAGTACTTCTGACTTGAATATCGGATATAACGCTGAGCAACACTCAAGATATCTAAATACTCACAAAATACACTCAATAATCTAGAGAGAGAAAGAGAGAAAACTTATGAATTCTGGTGTGATTTTTAATTCTAACTTACCCCTCTATTTATAAGAAAATATTAGCACGTCGAAGCAGACTTAACCTGCAACCTGATGGCTTTACCTGCTACTATTCCCACCCACCACATTTGAATAAAAATCTCAGCATATTTCTTCACCAACCAAGAGTGGGGCCCACCAATTCTAGAATTTTCTACCAAAATGCTAAATTTGGATAATTCAATAATTTATGAACCAGTCATCTCGTAAAATTCATAACAAATCATACGTTCATTTTTAACGGTTCAAAATTTGTGGACATATACTCAACTTAAATATGTATAACATATCCAAATATTACCACGTTCCAACGGTCGGATTAAAAATTATAACCCTCGTAAAATATCTCAAAAACCCTAATTTGATTTTTAATACCTCAGTTCCGACAAAAATACAGATAAAACACCTCAACATTAACTCCTTCATTTTTAACAACAAAAATATATCCCTCATTTGTATCCACATAAAATAAATATTTTCTTATCATATGAATCAATAATTAATTATTCACAAATAATATTACAGAATCACATTTATGACAACCAGGCCGTTCCCAGGAAAGAGCGGGCTTTTCAATAAGGATTTCTCCTTGTTGGCGTGCAATTAGATGACCAAACCTCTCCTTAGACAGAACTTTCTAGACATTGCCAATAATGCTATCTAATAATATTATTCAAATAATATGAATTATTGATCTGAGAATGGAGATGATGTGCAGCAACAATTATTGAAACAACAATAATATAAAATATCAACGCAGCAATTATTGAATCAATAAAATAAAATATTGAACAGTAATTATTGTGATAATTATTCTGTAGTGCCTTCTTACGTAAGAATCAATAATTTCAAAAATATTATGCAATACCGTGTGCTACTGTGCAATAACGCGTATTACTATATTTTAACCACCGGGTATTCTAACAGTATTAAAGGTAACAACTACGCCGTTAATTATAAAAACTCAATTTTTGTCGTTATCTTCATCCGACAGTTTTTCGTTATGGGGCCCACAAATGACTACGCCGTCGTATGGATATTCTCGATAAAAAGAATATTCCACGACCAAACGAATATTCCCCGACAACAATGAGTATTTTATAGCCACTTGCGTATTTTGAAAAAAATTTCATATATCACCATTAACTTTAACTTTTATCACTTTAACCATTTACTGAACAGTAATTATAAGAAAAATTGAATACTTTTATTTCATAAAATCCGGGGTCTTACAATCTCCCCTCCTTATGAAATTTTGTCCCCGAAATTTACGTACCTGGTATTTCGAAAAGTTGAGAATACCTTGCTTTCATTTCAGATTCTATCTCCCGAGTCATCATGATTTCTCCATTGCTCATCTCTCGTGATAACTTCATTTGGGTTCCTCACTTGTTGGGAAGTCATGACAACCGCTCTCCCGTATACAATCTTCTACTCAAAACGTCAGCTACCGCGTTTGATTTTCTAGGATGGTATTGGATGGTATGATCGTAATCTTTCAACAGCTCGAGCCAACAACGTTGTCGCATGTTGAGTTCTTGGAAGCTTTTCTCACATTCCTCGCTCCATTCAAATTTTGTATCCTTACGAGTCAGCTGAGTTAATGGAGTAGCGATTCGAGAAAATTCTTACACGAATCTCTGATAATAACCAGCTAAGCCTAGAAAGCTACATATTTTGATTACTGACTTAGGATGCTCTCAATTGTGACTCATATCCCAACCTTGGATAGCACGTCACAATGGCACCTATCAATTTACCACCGCATGAATATGACGTTTCCTACAGACAGTCTGGCTTCGATGCATTCCACAAAAGATGTCGCCAGATAGAGGCTAGGTTAACAACTCCTGTAGTTGGGTTTTTAACTCCTGAAGTTCAATAGGAGCCATTCGATATGAGATTTTAGAAATGGGTTTTGTACCAGGTTCAAAGTCGATACAAAATTCAAAATCACGCTCTGGGAGTAGGCCATGTAATTCTTCAGGAAATACGTCAAAAAATTTACTAACAACAGAAATATCATTCAAATCTGACGTATTTTTATTCAAGTCCTTGAAATGGGCTAAGAAAGCTTGACATCCATTTTTTAATAAACGAATGGCTTTATGGCTTGATATGAAAGAGTTTGACTTCAATGGTTTAGTTGCTTGAATTCGAATAACAGGTTGCTTAGGAATATGAAAACTAACAACCTTACGAAAGCAATCAATTTTGGCATGATGAGTAGTTAACCAATCAATCTCTAAAATCACATCAAAAGTAAGTATCTTTAAAGAGATAAAATCAACAGGTAATGTGATGGTGCCATCCTAAATCAAGCAAAATTTATAAACTGTAGATGTAATGAAGGTTTCTCTTAACAAAGTTTCAACAAATAAGTCAAAATCTAATTTCTCAAGAGTCAAGTTCAAACGTTGAGCACAAATAGGAGAGATAAAAGAATGGGTAGAACCGGTATCTAATAAGGTATAGACTTCACAAGAATACTATATGATTAACTAACCCGTGATAACTTCATTCTGGTTCCTCGTATTTTGGCCAGTCACGACAAACGCTTTTCCTGAAACCACCGACTTTGTTTTGTCCGTATCCGCCTTCGTTGCCATCGTCCCATCTGGACTTGATTTTGCTATAGGAAAAATTCGAGCTATATGACCGTCTTTTCCACAACTAAAACATACCTTAGAAGGTTGTGGATAGTTTGGACTTATGTGTCCCTCCTTTCCGCATTTGTAGCATCTAACTGGCGTTCGTTCTCCTCCCCTAGAATTTGTTGCTGGTGTTGGTGCCGATGTCTTCCCGTCATCGTTAAATCTTCTCTCCTTGAAATTGCCACTTGAATCGTTTCTTCTATTATCTTGGCCATAATTACTGTCGACGTCGGGATTTTTAATTGTCCATTTCCGTTACTTGTTCTTTGGTGTTCTCATTTTAGGTGAGATTTGTTTGAAAAAACAAGTGAAAAAGGTCCGACATGTATAATGTCGATGATTGGACTATAAGAGTCGCCAGTTAGTTTTTTTAATGGTTGTTCCAACACAACTGAGAAAAGGTTTGCACATTAACCTAGTGATGTGACAATGCTAAACGGGTTGGTGAAACCGAGATTCATTAGGGTCCGGGGACCTGGTTATGCAGAGGGAAGGTGTTAGGCACCCCCCGACATCCGTGTTACCACAGTGACCACCTCTTTTCAAGAAATTGTTATCTGAATGTGTGTGTGTGCGGGTCAATGTGCTATTATTTAGAAGTAGTACGAGGCCTCGTTCGCACCTATATACACAGGGTTTGAATTTTATGTAAAAATTTAATTTTAAGCAAGATATGGCAGTGATGTTTTATAAAAGAGGTTTTTCAAACCCCGATGCTCAATAGTAATTGAGACCTTTTACACTCCCATTTTATTCCATATTCGGCTGGATTGATTTTATTTGACAGATGTGAAGCATCCGTACGAAAATAATGTACAAAAAGGTGCTGAATTCCTCGTGGGTATGAAAACCATCTGAGGAAATCCAAACATCGTAGAATAATATACAAGCTGCTCACAGCTGAAAATATCCATCACGGGAACCGAATCTAGATCCAATGGGATGAATCTATGATCACATGATTCCTAGGCGCACAGAATACTGCAATTTATATGAAAGCAGTAAGCAGGTATATATATAAAAGCTGTAAATATATATATACAGACATGATCACCAACCATGAAGTACCTCCATGGGGGATCATAAATGTAAATAAAGCTGTAAAAGCTATCAACCGCCACGGAGGAAACTTCAGGCGGGACGAAATGTACAGAAAGCTGTAAAAGCGGTCAACCACCACGAAGTAAACTCCAGGTGGGACGAAATGTACAGAAAGCTGTAAAAACGGTCAACCACCACGAAGTAAACTCTAGGTGGGACGAAATGTACAGAAAGCTGTAAAAACGGTCAACCACCACGAAGTAAACTCCAGGTGGGACAAAATATAAATATATATATATATATATATATATATATATATATATATATATATATATATATATATATAAAGCATGTAAATGCACCGGATATAAAATCCAGGCTCATCGGACAAAGTCCAACAACAATTAATATATATAAGTATATATATATATATATATATATATATATATATATATTAAAGCAGTAAACGCACCTGATGTGAAATCTAGGCTTACCAAAAAAAATTCGATAGCAGTTCATATATATAATTATATATATAAGAAAGCCATTAAACGCACCAGACATAAGTCTAGGCTCATCGAATAGAGTTCGACATGCAGTTCATATATATAAGTGTATATATATACAAAAGTAATTAAACGCTCCAGACCGAAGTCTAGGCTCAATCGAGGCATAACTCGATAATGTTAGTCCATATATATATATATGTATGTATATACAAACTAAAAATAAACCACTGACCGAAGTTCGGGCAAAAGTGTGCAACACGACTCTCAACGTGTAGAAGGGTGTGTGCAAAGATGAAAAGAAAAACTTTAAAGTGTGAAAGAAGGCTTGCAGTGGGCTGCCAAAGAAGACTTCAATATCTTTAAAGTGGGGTAAACACTGGCTTTTGTAGGTATAAAATAAGCTATATCTGAGCTCACAAGTGTTTAAAATGAGAAAGCACTCAGTCTGGGGTGAGTAAAGAGCAAATTGGACAGGGCTACCTCGCCGTTTTCTCTTACAAAATGGCCACCCCAAGCCCTCTATTTTTAGAGGGTGGAACCGCAGGTGTACCAGAGGCAACCCGGGTGGGCCTGGGTTTTTTGGCTTGGGTCGTCTCGAAGTACGTGCACTCAGGCACTGTAATGTCCACTCAGACTTTTAGAAGTGCAATCCGGGCATCCATTTGAGGTATACAGGACCTATTTCGGATCGCCGTTGTCGAGAGTTGTACGATGGCATGGGATTAGAGTTTGTGCAAAGTTATTGAAGATGGGACGCTGCCCTCCGGTCTTCAAGCTTCAACTTTCATCCGTTACCCCGCACAATAGTCACTCGGGATTGGTTAGTCTTGTGGGACATTGTTGCGTACCTATGTTGAGGTGATGTGGCATGACATCGTGTTGGTCAGATGATGATGTTTCCCCTCATCAGTGTTATCGTCAGATTGGGCTGATAAAGCAGACGTTGCTCAGCTTCGCTGAGATTGGACTGTTGTAATTTGTTAAAGGTCTTCATTGTCATCTTTGAGGTATGTCTGTCTTCCCGATATTATCGCCGGGCTGGTACAGTGGATCTTGTTGTGAGTGCCGAGATTGAAGATGGCTGCATTTGTAATAAGAATTTTTGGGGTTATCGCCGAAATTGCATTCCTTGGGGTTATCACTAAGGTTGGTGGCTATTCCTATGGTTAGGACTGAGACTGGATACCTCGGGGTTGTCTCCGAGATTAATCGATCTTCTCTGGTGTGTGTTCCAATATTGTATCTGCATGCCTCGGGGTTATCTCCGAGATTGGAATTGTTACTCCTAGATTGCGATCCGGGGTTGATGTTGAACTTCCGGTAGTATCCGGCATGGATATGGATCGTCTTTTAGGGTTCCCTCTTAAAAAACGAATCTGCTCTCTTGCAATGTTAGTGACAGGTGTATAGAAAATTTTGAGTGTCTACAGATGCCCCTCTTTATCATACTCATGCATGGCGATGCATGGGTAAGATAAAGAATCCTAGACACTTGAAATGCAACAAGATAAACATGATACTATGGATAGCAACATGATGAAAATGTATGACGCATGTGTACGGGGTTGTAGCCCAACACGCTGGGGATGATTACTGGCTCCTTGTTGCTTTAATTGGAGATTGGCAATGATAACCAGATTTAATGTGTTATCTGAATCTGGTAGGATATTGATGTTGGAGTTATCACCAACTTCCTGGATAATGACTTGATCCTGCAGATGTACCTCTTTTGTGTAAGAGATCTCTAGGGATAAAGCCTGATCTATTTGAGGATGTGTATAACATATTACATCATCTATCTTCTTTGATGACATTGACCTCTCCTGGTTAGTATCGCCAGAATATGCCAAGATTCTGTTGGGTTTACTGCCAACAATAAATGATGTCAGGGATGTCTTACCTTCATTGACGTGTACTTCACCAACATGTGCATCAACGGCTAAAAAATCCTGTAGGATATACTGTCAAGGCTTCTTGACCTCCGCTGTCGTGTAGATCGCTGGAACATTACGTTGTGACCTCCGCCGGGGATCTGAGCGGTCGGGTGTGAAAACCTCGAATAGCTCCAGAGCTCTGATAGGTTTAAATCGCTATCGGCTGTAATAATGTTAAGGCTGCTTGACCTTCGTTGATTTGTGTGTCAACAGATGAGCATGCGTTGTAACCCCTTGCCATGACTTCATATTGTAACCCCCGTCGGGGATCCACTGGGGAGTGATGAATATAAACGTATGCAATGATTGAACAACTTTCCATGCTTCGATGGGTTTACTTGCCATTGGCTAAAACAACGTCAAGGCTGCTTGACCTTCGTTGATTTATGTGTCAACGGATGAGCATGCGTTGTAACCCCCACCGGGGATTTCACGTTGTAACCCCCGTCGGGGATTTCTTGTGTGAAAAGATTGGGGTGACAACCTTACGTTGGCGGCATCGGACCTCTGTACGGTATTGTCGAATATGGTATGCAAAGACTTGAATCATCGGTATAGTAAACCTTGTGTTCGGTCGAATACCAATGGATGAAAAGAAAGCCACAGTTGGATCCAGAAAAACCAAGGTTTCAGGCTATTCTGCTCAATCGCGTAGCGTTTTTATCTTGGGTTTGGCCTTTTCGGCTTGTAAGAACTCCTTTGTAACTCGAACTGGACCGAGCCGGAGTGATGGGACCCACATGGGAGTGCCGCAGGTGCACCTGCTGCAGCCGTAGATGGGCCTGCGGCAAACCGTGGATGATAAAAGTTGGTCTCACAAGTCACTTTTAACTTGTTACGCGAAGGAAAATACGTGAGCCTCTTTCAGATCTGCTGAGTTCGGGCTATTTTTTGCAAATTCTGTCATCGTACGAGTGTTCTACACTATCCTGGTAACATATGTCTGTATTTTCTCTAATTTCTGTCCATTGGATCTTGAGTTATCACATGAAATACATCTAAACACATAGTAGTGATTATGTATGCACAAACGACTAGATAAGAAATATTCAACATAGTAAATGTTAGTATTAAACCATGCTGAACATAATGATGTGAAAAAATTTGACTTTTAAGACAGTCAAATTGGCACCTTTTCTGCTATTTTTTGTCCTATTTGAGGTCCAATAAGCATAAGGTAGCAAGGCAAAATACTCCTGATATTGAGGTTGGCCTAATACATGATGATTTTAATTTTTAATGCATGTATTATGTATATGACTTTGGGGCAGATGTGCTACTGAATGGTCACCTAGACATGCCTGTATGCATGTGGGTAGTCCTATTTTCAAAGAGGACTATGGCAAAATTTTTCCAAATGTAGGCATTGGGTAGTCATTCATTTTAACTCTGCTATATATGTTAAAGTAAATGCATGCATGCATATAGTTATAAAATGCAAAGCTCCAGGTAAGGAAATATCATACCCTTTCTGAGGTGATTTGGAGACTCGTTGTCCAGATACTATGGATCCGGATCAGCCGAGCAGTTCCTATAGGACCACTTCTGGTGTACGGCGGAGGGCTTTTGAAGTACCTCGTCCCCGTTCTGTTAGACAACCTCGACGGTTGTTGGAGGCCGTGATACGTCTTGTCCAGGTAGATGTTCCAGACGTTGAGGATGAGGAGGCGGATATTCCAATAGAGGATCCCGCTCCTGCTGCACATGTCCCTCGCAGGGAGCTTCCGAGCATTCAGGTGGTGAACCCAGAATTGCTGGGTGATTTGGGCAGACATCCATCGATGTATTTGCATGCTAACGAGGTATGGTGTTAGACTTTGATCTTCCTTTTTTCCTATTGATGAGGATTAAAGGGTTTTTATGTTGATCTGTATTTCATGCAGGTTCCTGGTTTTACACAGCCTCGAGGGAACTGGTTCAGTATTCACTCCATGTACCAGGCGCTTCATCCTGACTATAGAGCGGTAGCGCATGAGTGGGGATTTGGGGCATTTTTCTCCATACTTCCCTGTCGTTGTCCCTGGGGTTATCTCAGGGCATTGTCTGGGCGATGGTTTCATCAGACTCAGTCACTCCATCTACTGGATTGCGAGGTGATGATGACGCCTATGGATTGGTGATTTATCACAGGTATGGAGTTTGGAGGGGAACCAGTGCCTTGCATGGCAAATATTACCCCTACTGCCGTTAGATCCTTATTAGGAGTTCAGGCGGTGGCGCTCAAAGGAAGGATTGTCCGTTCAAGTCCTTTGAGCGTAGATGCTATGAGCGGGCTATTGAGTGAGCCTATGCCTGATGATGTCAAAATCAGGGATAGCGTTCTGCGGCGATTGTTCCTGATGATCATTAGGGGCTGCTTTATAGCAGATAACTCTGCCACGGTATCTTTTGTTTTGATCAGCGCTACACGTGATGTGGACCGTATTGGAGAGTATGATTGGGGCTCTTACACCTTTGCCTATTTCCTCCGGGGCATGCGTATACGCTCACAGGGTTTGACCGAGGCTTGGCTAGGATTTTACCCATTTCTATTGGTGAGTCTTTCTCTTGTCATTTACTATGTATAGGTTAAGAGTGTTAACTGACAGCAGATGTTTGCCTTTGTGCTGGCATTTTTGGGCCTATGAGAGGCTTCCATGCTTGCGTCCCGTGAGTATGTTAGGTTTAGACACCTATCCACGAGGACGACGATGGCATCATTCGATTCTGCCAGAGGTCCCTGTAGCTGAGGGATTCACTCATTGCCGTATGCAGCTAAAGTTGTTGACAGCCGAAACCATCATATGGCTTCCCTATTCTGGGGCACACCTGACCGTGGGTTTTGAGGATGGATACCCGACTGGAGTCGAGTATGTGATTTCCACCAGGAGAGTTCCTCTCTTCACAGATAGAGACTGGGAGCTCTATTTAGGAGAGCGTGCTATTAGGAGCACCACATGGGAGATTCGTATACCGATCTTGCCTCCTGCTAGGCGTTATTGGCCTGTATCGCAGTCACCCGTCATTGATATCCCATTATTAGGGGTTGACGGTTTTGCATTGTCAGAGGGTCCATGTACTCAGGAGACGTTCCATCGGTGGTGGTCCCCTCGCACTATTGGAGCTCAGTCCCGCGCCACACAGTTTATGGGGGATATGGTTCCAGGATCCTTGATGATGACGGATTGGATAGCTTGTGTCCAAGATCCAACTCATATGACCCAGATTGATAGTTTGACCCCGCAGTTGGACCAGGCACATATATTTATCCGGCATTTGGGGAGAGACCCGACAGAGGCGGCTTCATTTGATCCTTCCAGTTCTGGCGCTGGCCCCTCAGGTGACCAATTCGGTTTTGCCGACGCAGATCCTCCTTTATATAGGCCTGACATCCCTGTTGATAGAGATCCAGTGACTCAGGAGGAATTACATCAGGTGGACAGGATTGATGATGTGGACATCGACACCATTGTCTTCTTCTGATGTATATTCTCGTTATATCTTTTGATAGGCCTTTGTTAGATATTGGGTGGTTGTGCCCCATTTTCCTGTATTTGTAGTTGTACAGAGATGATGTATTAGATCACGATATATTTAGGAATGTATGCACTATTTTTTCCATTCCTTATATCATATTGCCATCTATTATCTGTTATGCATGTATCATGTTATGCATATGTATATATGTCCAGAGATATTCTTCATTGACCCCTGGATGATCTTATGACACGACCCGCACAGATGTCTTCTTCGACAGTTAGCCGCATAGATCATACCCCACCGTCAGTGGTAGCATCGGGTATGAGATCGTGGTATGATAGCATGTCACCACCAGACAGGGTGACTGTAGATCATTATTGCAGTATACTATGACCTTTTTGACTTTTCAGGTTCCCGCAGTATTTGTAGACGGGATGATAGAGCATTGGCTACCGGATAGGAAGGTATTCTGATTCGGCACCCATGAGTTGACTCCTACTCTAGAGGAGTATGCACGTTTGGTGATGCTGCCTTTAGACAGACCTTGCGTGCATCTGGCTTTGGGAGACATGAGCAGATGATTCATGACTCTCACAGGATTGAGGCGCATAGTGGTACAGGATGAGTTGACATATGGCCACGTGATATCCCAGCATTTTTTGTACGACAGATTTGGCTCGGAGGATAGCTATTCACGACATTCCAGGGATTTCACCACACCGGAGGCTTATTGGCGCTTGGCCAGAGTTGACGTATTGATGTTATGTGTATTGTCATATGTGTATATGCGCGGTATATGGATGAGATAGATATAGGCGTTATCATGGCCGTGAGAGCTCTCAGGGAGGGTCGTACCATTGTACCTATGATTGTAGCAGAGACCCTGCGGTCGGCATCATATTGTTGCACGTATTCTACAGGAGTGTTCACATGTAGTTCAGTCATGCTATATGTGTGGTTCATGTCACACTTGAGATCGATTGGCACTTTTAGACGGCATGGATACTGCTTCACCCATGATGTTGCTATGTCATACTCTTTTCAGCCATCAGAGTGTATAGATGCTCTGTCCTGGTCCACATTCTTGGCAGATATCAAAGATCCATTCAGTATATTGCAGTGTTCGGGGCTTAGCTCACCATACAACATCATTACTCATGCTCCGGGCATGGACTATCTCCCTCTGGTTGGTTTGAGGGGAGTGACCGCTTATCACCCATTGGCCGTGATGTCGCAGTTCGACCAGTTCCAGGATTTTCATCCTTTTGAGGGGGCGACAGGTCAGCGTTCAGCTTCTCGGTATCTCTTAGCAGAGGATCGATCTCAGGTATACGCCTGCTGGGATCGGCGCGAGATAGCGGCTTTTTCTGTCAGTCATCCTGGTTATTCCGCAGAATATTCCGCGTGGATGGAGACAGAGATTTTATCGACTGCTGCAGTATTTGCTGTACCGGAGAGCGAGTTAGATGATGTAGAGCCCGTGGAGGACATTGATACCTAGATCGAGGAGGAGCCCACTACTGGGTTGCAAGCATTTCTTCTGGATTCTCCTAGTACCAGTACTGTTGTGACTCAGCACTCGGCACAATACTTAGAGCAGAGTCTTCATCTGATGACCTTTGAGAGAGATCAGATTCGATCTATGATGTCGACTGCTCTTGATGGGAGGGAGGCCTCTCTATTGGAGAGAGACGAGGCCTTGGCTCGTAGAGATGTCGCCGTCGTTGAGCGGGATGAGGCTATATCAGCCAGAGATGCAGTGATAGTTGAGCGGGATATTGACATATATGCCCGGGATGTAGCCGTCACAGATAGTACTGCAGTGAGGTCCCTTACCACTGGCATGATCGCAGAGATGAGCACATATATTGATGATCATATGGTCACCATGCAGATGGCTACAGATCTGTTGAGTTGTATGGATATTCTCATACAGGAGACCACAGCTTTACCTCCATCTTCTGAGAGGGATGCCATGTTGGGCTTGTTAGCTCGCATATACCCTGACTTGTAGATGATCTTGTATTTTCCTGAACAAACTAGCTTAGCCATTTTGTCATGTACAGTTTACATTGTGTATATCAAACAACATTATATATATGACAGGGAAATATATTTTTGATCACTTCCCTTTTAGATATGCCTTGCTACTTGCTTGATATTTTGCCTGCTGCTTCAGGGCTTGTGATGTATTCTGAATTCCTTCTCAGTGGATGGACATTGAGTTGTCTCTGGATAGTTCAGAATGAATCATCGATCTGTATGTATCCCTGGTGTCTTGGGACTGGTTTCTGTATGGAAATGAGGAGGGAGTGTGGCTTTCCTCACTGAGATTGACCGCACCACAGATGGTCGCCAACACTTCTATTCAGGAGAAGCCTAGTTAATTCCATCTCTTATGGATTGGTGTTGCTCTTTGAGGTACAACCGCTGCTTAGATGGTCGCCAAATCTCCTATTTAGGAGGAGTACAGGTAATTCCATCCCTTTGGTCTGAAGCCAAATGAAATGTAGTGGATTGAAGGATGATCCCAGTACCAACTGACAAGGGTTTGTGTTTTGGTAGGGGGTGATACCGCACCATGAATGGCTGCCTACGTACTCCTATTGAAGAGGAGATCAGGTCTGCGTAGTTCGAACCTGGTGTAAGAGGTTCAACGCTATATGTGACAGGAATGGTGTAGGAATGTTTTTATTGTTTTTGTTTTATTGCGACCGGACCATATGAAATGGTTGCCTACGTACTCCTATTGAAGAGGAGATCAGGTCGACGTAGTTCGCCTCTCAGGGCGAGATGAAAAGCGTAATCCCATGTGCAGGTCAGAGTGCGGGGATGAGAGAGTTTAATCCTAAGTTGAGAATAAACTATAGGTGAAAAGTTTGATCCCATGAATGGGTAGCCAAACTGTATACGCAAGAGGTTCAATCCACGGTGGGATGACCTAAGTTGTAGGAACGCAAAGGAGAAAGCCAGGCTGCTGGCTTGAAAGGTATGTTTCCCTGAGGGGCAAAGTGTAGTAAAGTTGTTTGTGGTAAAGGTTTAAAGAACCGGAATGACTGGTGACCTGATGGTCTACAACCAGGATGTTTACTTGATGGTAACTTCAGACATAGTACCGTTTCACAGCGTCTAAGTTGATGAGTTGCGGAAATTCATCGCCGTCCATTTCTTGCAATCTGAGAGTGCCTCATGTCAATACTTCCTTGACAATAAATGGGCCTTCCCAGTTAGGAGCGAATTTTCCCTTAGACAGATCTTGGTTATCCGGTATTTTCTTCAAAACCAAGTCATGTTATCTGAATTGCCGTAGCCAGACTTTTTTGTTGTAGGATCGGGCGATCCTTTGCTGATATAACTGACCATGGAAGATAGCCGCGGTTCGCCTTTCGTCTATTAGAGACAATTGGTGATACCTATCTTGTACCCATTGGTCTTCATCCAACTGAGCGTCTATCAATACTCTGATGGATTCCATCTCAACTTCTATGGGGAGCACTGCTTCCATCCCATAGGTTAATGCATAGGGGGTTGCCCCAGTGGAAGTGCGCATTGAGGTTCTGTAGGCTAACAGAGTCAGAGGCAATAGGTCAGGCCAATTGTTGTGATTGGCGGACATCTTTTGCATAATCTTCTTGATGTTCTTGTTAGCCGCTTTAACAGCACCATTCATCTTCAGACGATAGATGACTGAGTTGAGGTGTTTGATGTGGAATTTACTGCATAATTCCTCCATCATTTTATTGTTGAGGTTCTTGGCATTGCCGGACACAATCACCTCTGGTTGTCCATATCGACAGATAACATTTTTTCTAATGAAAGCAATGATGACTTCTTTAGTAACCCTGGGGAAGGAGGCTGCTTCTACCCACTTGGTAAAGTAGTCGATCATGGTGAAGATAAATCGATGACCATTACTGGCTTTAGGCTCAATGGGCCCGATAAAGTCCATTCCCCACATTGAGTAGGGCCAAGGTGAACTCATATTGTGAAGTTCCCGTGGAGGGGCATGTATAGCATTTCCATGAATCTGGCACTGATAGCATCTCCTGACATGGTCATTGCAATCAGCTTTGAGAGATAGCCAATAATGTCCCGTCCTGAGGACTTTCTTGACAAGGAGGGGGCCACTCATGTGGGGGCCACAGACTCCGCCATAGATTTTATCCATAAGCCTTTGGGCTTGATCTTTGTCAAAACATCTGAGGAGACCCAATCCTGCATCTCTTTTGTAGAGCGCATCTCCACTCAGGTAGAATTTCATAACCAGTCAGTGGATCTGCCTTTGTTCAGTTGGGCTCGCCTCAGCGGGTGTAGATCCATCTCGCAGATATTCCTTGATATGCTGATACCAATGATGTTGGATGGGAGGTAGCTTATCCGATACTTCTCCAACGTAATTCCCGTAGGCTGGGGCCTTGTGCAGGGAAATTGTGACGCTTGGCAAGTGTTCCTTGTCTGATATGCGAATCAAGGAGGCCAAAGTTGCTAACGCGTCTGCAAAATCATTCCTATTACGAGGAATGTGTAGATAGGATATTTCTTTGAATCCTAAAGCCATCTTTAAAACCTGCCGATGGTAAGGCAGCATATGTAGTTCCTTGGTTTGATAGATTTCGGTGGATTGTCTGATTACCAACTCTGAATCTCCAAGGACAGTTAACCGCCTGATGCCCATTGAATGGGAAAATTTTAGCCCCATAAGACAGCCTTTATACTCAGTCGTATTGTTGGTGCTGACAAACTGTAATTTGACGGTGACGGGATATTGCTCCCCCATATCAGATACTAGCACTGCTCCTGCTCCAGAACCTTCCATATTAACAGCTCCATCGAAATACATCTTCCACGTTTGGCGTGCATCGTACTGATGGTGTTGCTGAATTGTCATTACTCCTTCATCAGGGAAGTAGGTTTCCAAGGGTTTGAAATCCCCTGATGGTGCGATGGCCAGTTGATCCGCAATTCCTTGACCTTTGATGGACTTTTAAGTCACATATACGATGTCAAATTGTTGTAGGATCAATTGCCATCTGGACAGCCGACAATTCAGTATGGGTTTACTGAAAACATACTTGAGAGGATCTACGCGGGATATGAGATGGGTTTTATGACCATGGAGATAATGTTGTAACCTCATGGCAGCCCATGCTAAAGCACAACACGTCTTTTCGATCAGAGTGTACTTGTGTTCACTACTGCTGAATCTTTTGCTGAGGTAATAGATAGCTCGTTCTAGGCCTCTATCGTCCTTCTGTCCTAGCATACAGTCCATGGCATTGTCACTTACGGACAGATACATAAATAGGGGAACATCGTCCCTGGGTGGTACCAAGATGGGAGCTTTAATTACCTGTTTCTTGATTTTAAGGAAGGCATTCTGGCACTCCTCATTCCATTTCATGGAGGAGTTCTTCCTTAACAGCTTGAATATTGGCTCACAAGTTGCTGTGAGTTGGGAGATAAATCTGCTAATGAAGTTGATACTTCCCAAAAATCTCCGTATTTCCTTTTCTGTCTGAGGAATGGGCATTTCCGTGATGGCTTGGATTTTGGTAGGATCCAGCTCTATTCCTTTGTGGCTGACTAGAAATCCTAGCAACTTGCCTGATTTAACGCCAAAGGCGCACTTAGCTGGATTCAACTTCAAGTTGTACTTACGCAACCTGTTGAACAATTTCCTGAGATGGTCTATATGGTCATCCTCCTTTCGGGATTTGACAATAATGTCATCCACGTAGATCTCGATTTCTTTATGCATTAAGTCGTGGAAAAGAGCCATCATAGCTCGTTGATAGGTAGCTCCGACATTGATGAGGCCGAATGACAACCGTCTATAGCAAAAAGTTCCCCAAGGAGTGATGAAAGCAGTTTTTCACGATCTTCCTCGGCAACCATGATCTGATGATACCCCGCAAAGCCATCTGCAAAGGAGTACATGTCATATTGCGCAGTATTGTCAATGAGAATGTGGATAAATGGCACGAGAAAGCTATCTTTTAAGCAAGCTTTGTTCAAGTCCCAGTAATCCACGCAAACTCGCACCTTCCCTCAGGATATCTAGACACCATTATAATACCGGCTTGAAATTATTTCACAATTTTGTTCTTGTTATGTAGTATTGATCAATACAGGGTACAACAGGGCTGATCACCCTCCGTGCCCGTAAGATATGACGGTTTACAGATGAATTTCTGTTTAACCTTTTCGAAAATGAAAACAATGTTCATGATATGTCACTTTCCCTACTTATGTGAGAAAGAGAGTTGATATGAGATTATGATTATTGGTACAGAGTACTTCACAACAATTGATTCGTTGTAGAAGAAATTATTTAAGAAAAACATTTATATCCTTTTAGCTTACATTTATAACTGTTATACTTGCTGGGCACTCAAATGCTCACCCTTGCTTAAATCTAAATGTTTTCAGTTAAGTATGAAGAACCAGAGAGCTCAAGCAGAAACAAAGGAAAGGGAATACTACATGAATAAGTTTGCGTTATTTGCTGTAATAGCTTGGCGTTTTTAAGCCAATGATTTATGTATCATGTATTGTAAGGTTTGTATTTTAAGGTCTCGTACCTGGGAGATAGACTCTGATGTATATAAGTTTAAAATGTATAATATTGTTATTATTAGACTTCCGCTCAGAGAAATGATATCGTGAAGCACCGAGTTCGGGTTTCAAGTATCCGGATTTGGGGGCGTCACAGGTTGGTATCAGAGCTGTAGGTTATAAACGTTAGGAATGCGAAACCTAGGTTATAACCTTAGTAGAATGGATGACGAAAGTTAAGATAGATATTTAGTGAACCAAGAGACGAAGGACTCTGGTGAGGAGTTATAACCTTAGTAAGAAACTCTTATAGAATATGATGAGTTGAGATAGAAGCCAAAGATGCGAGGATATCTACCTTGGAGCAAGCTTTAGAAATCACCTTTATGCGATTCAACGCAGAGTGGATGGAGCTGTCTTTCGGCAGAAAGATAGGCATTGATACTTTTATAGAGATGAATTGAATTAATTCATCGTCAAACAAAATAAGAGATAACTTATATAAAACTCTTATTTGTTGAATGCATATACTATATGGTGATCAGGATAATTTATGTGTGTAGATGTCTGATGAAAAAGACTGGTGGTATGCTTGTGACTTGGAGAAGGATCGGATCGATACCCCTGAGCTAATAACGAAGCCAATAGCGGAAATAGAAGCTCAAAAGGAGACCAAATCAAATGAGGTGGTTATTATGAAAAACGTAGTATCAGATCCAGAAATGGTGGAAATGATAGATAGTGATTCAGACACTAAAGTTGAAGCTGATCAAGCATCAATGAAAGTGCAGGATCTGGAGAACAAGGTTTCTTCGCTGGAAAGGTTGTGGGAGATAGAAAAGTTGCTTAATATTCAACTGCGTCAGGCGTTAATAGAAATAATGGAAGAGCAAGATAAGCTTAAAATTCAAATTGATCGGATGAGAGTCTCAAGCAACACATCGTGTGCAGCTCCGAGAGATAATGAAAAAAGAAAGATAGAAGACTATGACTTAGAAAGACCCAGTAAGAAGAAAAGGAAAATGATATGTTATAATTGCGGACGTGAGGGACATACTTCTCCTTATTGTCCTTACCTTGAACCAGGTTCATGTTTTATTTGTGGGAGGAAAGGTCATCAAGCGAAAAGATGTCCAAGAAAAAGCTTTAGGTTATGTTGAGTAGGTATGTTTAATATAATATGTGTGTTGGTTAAGTTTGTAAATCCCGACTTTTGTAGTCACAAAGGGATAGCTGGTGTTTAAAGCAGTATGTGCTATGTTATGTAAAATATTCGATGAATGAATATGAATCTAAGTTTGGGAAATGAAACAAGTTTAATATATTAATCTTATGCAATAAGGTTTAGAATGTAAGTTAATAAAGTATAATTTATGGTTTTACTTAACCAGATAATGCCGCCAAGACGTCAAACTCGAAACCAAAGGGTAGAAGAATATCTCAACAACACTGAGGGACAACAACAAGACCCGATGCAAAACTTTGCAAACATGGTAGCTCAGGCTATGCAGCAGGGAATACCAGCCGCAGGGAACCAGCCAGACAATCGCTTGGCAAAATTTAAAGACTTCAAAGTAGTAGGACCACCAGAATTCAGAGGATCAGCTGACCCTATAGAAGCCCAGACATGGGTTAATGAAATAGAAAAGGCGTTCGTAATTGCTAGGGTAGATGAGGGGCAAAAGACTGCTTTTGCCACTTATATGATGAAAGGGGAAGCCAACTTTTGGTGGGAGGCAAATAAAACTAGGGCAGGAGAAGGAGTAGTTACTTGGGATAGGTTTAAGACTTTATTTTTCGAAAACTATCTCTCAGCTAGTATGCAAGCTAGGATGGAGGTGAAATTTCTGGAGTTAAAGCAGGAGAACATGACTGTTGCGGAGTATGTCGCAAAGTTTAATGAGTTGGCTAGGTTTGCTCCACATCAAGTTGATTCGGAGGCTAGAAAGGCAAGGAGGTTTGAGCTGGGCTTAAAACCCTGGCTCTACAATAAGGTGGCAGTATTGCAAATCAATACTTTTGCAGCACTCATGGAGAAGGCTATCATAGCTGAGGAGGGGAGTGAGGCCATGAGCCTCTACAACAAGAAGAAGAAGAACAGAAGCATGGCAGAAGGATCTTTGAAGGTGGAAGGAAATAGTGGAAATAGGGGTGAGAAAAGAAAGGGAAATTTTTCTGGGAATGTTCAGGGGAAACAGGAAGGTGTGAAGAAGCAGGTAGTGCAGTGTAAGATCTGTGAAAAGAATCACTCTGGCGAGTGTTTGAAGGGTAAGTTTATGTGCTATAAGTGTGGACAGGCGGGTCATGTTGCTCCCAACTGTCCCAATCCTAGGACGAACAGTGGATGTTTCGTTTGTGGATCAGCTGAGCATAGAGCAAGAGATTGTCCGCAAAGGAAAACAGAGACGGGAAATGTAACCACGAGAGGCAGTGGAAATCTTGCAATCACAGGACCGACCTCAGTCAATCAACCAGCCAAAGCAACTGCAAGGGTTTACAACATGACGGTCCAGGACACTGTTGCAGCTGGAGGTGTAACTCCAGGTGCTATTCGAATAACTGATATATGATTTTTTCCGTCATAGTAAATTATGTCATAAGGAAATTTTGAAATCAAAACTTCGGTTTAATCGGATAGATAAGCGTTATGAGGAATAGTTAAAGATCAGTTCGATCAATGATCGAGATCTACTTGCGATAACTATATATACTACATACCCTAGTACGTATGAGTTTTTAAACGGTGATTCCGGGGACGGAATCCTTATAAGGGAGGGTGAATGTAATAACCCGGATATTTTCTATAAAATTAAATCAGAAATTTTGCGGATAAATTTTTTTTTTATTTAATGATGAGAACGATAAATAAAGTTATATTTAATTATTTGAAAAATTAGAAATAATTTTAGAATTATTAATTACTATTAATTATATTAATATGGTAATAAATTTCTGTAGCAGAAATATTTTTATTTAATATTTTTCCACGAAAATATGATTTATATATTATTTAAATTATATATGAAGTGACGAATAGAATTATAATAATAAATATTTATTATACGAACTACTATTTATGGTAATTATTTAACGTCAATTATTGATGTTATGAACGATAGATGAGTCAGATATAAGGTCCAAACCCTGAATTGGGATTGTGATCAGGAGACAAGAATAATAATATAATATTATTTATATGATAATTTTACGGTACTATATACGCGTGAACGGATAATGTCGGTTATTGACTGTCAATTAGGTCATAGCATATTACCGTGCTGTAAAACCCTAATTATTAAACTCAGTATGATTTTAGACTGAGTATAACTGTGTTATATGTGATTTCTACAGTGTGTTAAAATTTCCGTAATTAGAAACCCTAATTACTAAAATATACGGATAATTAGGAAAAACCCTAATTATTAATTTAAAACCCTAATCGGTGAAAATTAGAATTGTAATAATTGTGTTAGTAACATACACAGATAATTAGAGAACCCTAATGGTCATTTAGAAACCCTAATTGATGGCATTGAGAAACCCTAATTGAAGAACCCTAATTTTTATTTTAAAAACCCTAAATTTTAAATTAACGGGTTTAATTAGAATTTAATTGTACAATTACTGTTAAATTGTCCGACGCTTGGAAATCATTTGGGAAATTATGAGAATTATAATGGTTTAACACTATATTTAATTATATGGGAGGAAATTGCCCTTGAGATTTAAGGTGAAATTACCAAAATGCCCTTATTGAATTATTTAAATAATTAAAGAATTTAACAATTCTAGAAATAATGGGAAATGTCTAAAATACCCTTATTGCATTATGGATAGAAATCTAGCAACATTGGATGCCATAAATAAATAAAATAAAAGCAAAAATAAAAATAAAATGGAAAATGACTAAAATGCCCTTTAGTGTATTATTTGAGCATTGTTGCTAGAATCTCCAAATAGTTGGCCATCTAGAATTCACCTAGACACTATAACAATTACTAGCAATAATCAGCCACCAATTGAGCATCCAAAGCCTCTAAAATCATTCTATAAATAGATTGGAAGGGGAGAATTATTTTTGTACACTAACATTTTCAACTATACTCATCCTACACTCTCTCAAGCTCCTAGCTACGAAATTCTCTAGCAAATCAGTCCCTAAGATCAGCCCCACGACCAGCCATAACAAACAAAAGCCAGAAATCAAAAATTGATCAAAGAAAGGTATTAAATTCTATGTTAATTTCTGCCCATTTTTAATTTTTTGATGTTATGATTAAGTGTTAGAATATGTGTTATAAGTTGTTTAACGATGATTTGGGTTAGTATATGTTAGATCCATAACATCAAAGTGCACGAAATTTAAATTTTTAAAAATCTGGGAAGAACAGTTTTTGAAGTCTGACAAGCTTTTGCAAGCCTTTGATCTTGCAGTGGTGTTATGTTTTGGCCATGTTGTTGTTTTCATATTGTAGCCTGACATTAGTACTACATGTTACAAGCTTAGTATCACCTAGATCATCAACAGGAACGAATCTATTAGTGGTCAAACTGAGTTGACCGTTCAGCCGGAAGAACAATCTGGAAAACCCAGATTGTTCATACTCTGTGATTTTGGTAGGACTTTGACCAGCTTAGATCTTGTGGTACTAACGTTTTTATTATGTTTTTATGTAATAAACCTCTAGAGTTACATGTTGGGTACACACTGAAACAATTAGATCATAAAAACAGTTCGCAGGTTGCAAGTTGCTGGCGATCAAAAGTGGTCAGTCAGTCTGTTCTTCAAATCTGGGCAACCCAGAAAATGAAGAACAGTCCTGACAGCCACTTTGGACGCTTATATCTGCTATATTATGATTGTTATGTTGTTGTTGTTTGTTGTATCATGTACGGATGCACTAATACTACAACTTTCATTTGAATTTCAAGTCCCGAAAACATCAAGAACACAGTTGAATTAATGGTCAAACGTGCACCCTTGAACACTGCCTTGTCAGTGTTCTTGAGCTCAAGAACACCTATAGCGACAGACAAGCGTCGCTATAGGCCATTAGCGACAGACTTATTTTCCGGAAATTGATTTAAAAATTAGAAAAATTAGTTTTCCGAAAAATAATTTTAAATTATGAAAAATAGTTTTTAATTATTTAGAGTATATTTCATAAATATTTAATATTTTTGAAATATAAAAAGTATTTATTTATTTAATAATTATATTAAATAAATTATTAAAAAATAGTTTTTAATTCATGAAAAATCATGAAAAATAATATTATTGTGTTAGAATATATTTGAGAATATCTGTGATGAATTTTAATATTTTGTGATAAAATTTCACTATTTAATTGATATTAATGGTGTTTAAATATTTATTTAAATACATTAAATAAATTATGGAAAATAGAATAAATGATTTTAAAAATCATTTAATGTATTATAAAAATATTTTAAGTTATAAAATATAACTTTTGATATTTTGTCATGAAAAATATTATTAATTTAATATTAATGATATTTAGTTTATTTAATATTTATATTAAATAAATAGTTTTAAAATGATTTTATTTATTTAAAAATCATTTAAAAGGGATATTTATGAATTAAAAATATTTTAAGTTATAATTAATAACTTTTAATATTTGGATAAATAGTGCATTAATACTTTAATATTAGTGATAATTACTTAAAAATGAATTTAAATGTTTTAAAAATATTTAGAGTTATTATAAATAACTTTTATATTTTGACAATGATTTCATTAATAGTTTAATATTAATTGAATATTAATGATAATAGAATTGATTGATGTTTAAATCATTTAATTATGATTCCGATTGCATGACAAATTATGATAAATGTTTTAAAATTATTTTAAGTCATTTAAAAATAATATGACTACTATGTATGGATATTGAGATACGGATTAGAGTCTTAGACTCAAGTATTACATGACTAAGCTGTCGATACACCGACATGCCTCAGAATTTTACCCGAACTTAGATATTCTGACTGTGTTAAGGTTTATTTTGAATAAATGATTGTTAAACATATGTGATAACATGATTAGGTTATGTACTAACTGTAATAGACAGTGTTATGTGATATTATATACTGTTCTAATCGAACGAACGATCTCATTAATGATAGGTCGTGAGAAAAGCGATAAATCTTAATTACAAATCTGTAAGCAGCGTATCAGGAAAGTATTCTACCTTTGCATTTCTTTATGCAATGGACATGAGTAAGAAGTTTCAGAGTTATTATTATGATATATTATCATTTCTATTGTGATATATTCTATATCCAACCATTGTTTATCAACATGTTAGTATATGATATTTCAGAAATATATTTCATTCGTCAATTTCTATAAAATGATTATACAAGTGTCCCCACTTGGATAATCATTACAGTGAAGCACATGTTGATATACCTTTGTCAATTACCCGTATATATATATGTTGAATTACATATTATGGTTGACAAGTTAAAACCTTTTGGTTACTGGCAGAGATGAACATCCCTTTTATGGGAAATTTTTGCGCCCGAGGCGGATAGAGTGAACGATGAATTTTGTTCTTGTTATGTAGTATTGATCAATACAGGGTACAACGGGGCTGATCACCCTCCGTGCCCGTAAGATATGACGGTTTACAGATGAATTTCTGTTTAACCTTTTCGAAAATGAAAACAATGTTCATGATATGTCACTTTCCCTACTTATGTGAGAAAGAGAGTTGATATGAGATTATGATTATTGGTACAGAGTACTTCACAACAATTGATTCGTTGTAGAAGAAATTATTTAAGAAAAACATTTATATCCTTTTAGCTTACATTTATAACTGTTATACTTGCTGGGCACTCAAATGCTCACCCTTGCTTAAATCTAAATGTTTTCAGTTAAGTATGAAGAACCAGAGAGCTCAAGCAGAAACAAAGGAAAGGGAATACTACATGAATAAGTTTGCGTTATTTGCTGTAATAGCTTGGCGTTTTTAAGACAATGATTTATGTATCATGTATTGTAAGGTTTGTATTTTAAGGTCTCGTACCTGGGAGATAGACTCTGATGTATATAAGTTTAAAATGTATAATATTGTTATTATTAGACTTTCGCTCAGAGAAATGATATCGTGAAGGACCGAGTTCGGGTTTTAAGTATCCGGATTTGGGGGCGTCACAGGAATGCGATGAAGGACAATGTCAGTGGACAAAACCCACCATATCTTTATGAGACCATGCAAACACATCTTGGAACTAGGTTAGTAGCATAACTATGTCATTCCGTTGGTTTGGGGTAAGGTCTGAATTAATCTGGATTAACTTAGGGTTTTCTAATGTTCTGAGATTGAAAGGAGTGGTTTGATCAAGGTTGGGTTTAGGTTTGTCTTTGACCCATTCTTAAATTTCTAGAGGCACCTCAATGTAATCTGGTATATCCACCAAGGCTGAATTCATCTCTACATCAAAGGTACAATCCTTATGGAGAAGAGGCACCGTATCAGTAAGCACAGTCACATCTAAATTCAGAGTCTTGAAACAAAATATGCTTTCACTTAGTATATATGAAATGTATTGATCATACACAGTGTTAGCATATACTGGCAAAATAAGCCGCTAATACTGTACTGAAAAGTAAGCAGTTATTATATCTATATGGCAGAAAGAGTTTCTGCCCGCTTTACCCTTGACGACCAATGCTAGGAATGCTATTCCAATTGCCAAGAGCAAATTTTGGGTGAACCGCAGTGATAGAGGGATTATCATCATCTTCCATATCCCGAATGATAGCCATTACGTCTGGGCAGTCATCGTCTGGGATGTATCTGTTGGTATGCTCATCATGAACGATGATGCGTATGTCGGACATCATCCTGATGACGTCTTGCTTGATTCTTTGTTCCTCTTCCTCCACTTCGAGATCTGGAACAAAGATTTCTTTCTCCTTCACCAGTACCGGCTTGGGAAATAACATTGCCATTATATTGGCTGGCACCTTTACGAGAGGTTGTGCGGACTCAGAGCTTGAAGGCGAAGCTAAATGTCGTATGGTTGAAGCTACAGGAATCTGCTGATGCTTATGAGGATTCCTGTGACTAGAGCTGGCAGAATAGCCTAGTTCAGCTGTCCCAATTTGCTAGGTTAAGCGAATAGGGTACTTGGCACCCTGGCAATCTTTACCCAACCCTTGTCCCGATTTGTGACCCAACGACATCATTTCTTGTGTGGCCGACATTACCTCGGCAGAAATCTGGGGTTCGGGCAATGGCGTTCCAATAGCATGGTATTGGGTATTGCTTATTTCCAAAGCATGAAAACTAATTAGCTCAACATCCTTATTGGCATTGATGAGTGGCATGTCCCCATGCTGAGGAATCTCCGTTTCAGCGTTGACTGTGACTAGGCTATTGTTAATGATGTATTTCAACTATTGGTGAAGAGTGGAGGGGACTGCCCCTGCCATGTGAATCCATGGTCATCCCAAGAACAGGTTGTATCCCGAATCTATCTTGAGCACATGGAAGGATACGCAGAATGTATGAGGACCAATCTCAATTGGCAGCTCAACTACTCCGACCGAGTTACGGCGGGCTCCATCAAAAGCTTTGATAATGGTATGACTACTCCGAATTCGACTGGGATTGATATTCATCTTCACCAAGGTAGTATATGGGCAGATATTCAGAGAGGAACCTCCATCTATTAAAACTCCCACCACCATATATCCGGAGGACAAGACCGCAATGTGTAACGGTTTGTAATGACCGGTCCCTTCGAGCGGTATATCATCATCAGTGAAGGATATCACATTGTTGTTGAAAATGTGATCAACCAGATGTTGAAACTTTTCCGTATCAACTGATGTCGGTAAATAGGCTTCTTCTAAAACCTTTAATAAGACCTTCCGGTGATTCTCGGAAGTCAAGACCAAGTCCAAGATTGATATATGTTGTGGAGCTTCTTTCAAGCTTAAAACCACCTTGGCTTTGTTATGACCCATAGTGCGGAGGAAATTTTCAATCTTCTCAATGGGTACTTTCCCCTTAGACTTGATGACAGGCTTTATTACCCGTTGAGAAAGATACAGTGGATTTTCCTTCAACACTGCAGCAGTTGTATGCGAGGTGGATCCTTCACCTTCTCCATAATTCCATAAAACTACGCGCAAGCTAACAATAGGATATTGTGCTCTGCAAGGCAAGTTGATTGGCTCGGGAGCGGCCACTTTCAAAGGATTATTGATTCCCTTGAGCTGAATTACTGGCATGATAAGTGATTTGTTAACCCCATCACTTTCAGTGGATATGACTGCTACTACACTCTTCCACTTAGTAGGACACGAATCCTCACTTGCCCGTAACACAGTGTCGTTATCTGCCAGACGCAGTACGCCACTGTCGATTAAATTTTGAATAAGGTGGCGGAGTGCCCAACATTCTTCTGTGCTGTGACCGCGAGATTGAGAATGATATTGACATACTCCCTCAGAGTTGTATCGTCCTGAACGGGGATTGATTGGAGGTAGAAGGGAACTAATCCTTCCTTTATTGATTAACATATGAAGGATTTCCTCCATAGGTTGGCCTAAATATGTGAATTCCCTTTTGTTGGCAAAATCCCGACCGGCCTTAACATTCGCTCTCTTCGTCACTTTGTCTTCCAGCATTTCATTTTTTGAAAGTGAAGAGGGAATATTCATGACAATAGGTAGGAGACTGGCATGCTCCTGGCTGATTAGCTGACGAGTCACTTGATGATGATAAGTCACCAGTTCCGCCAATTGCTCAATTTGTTTACAGAGAGCTTTCATCTTTCGTTCCATTGTGAATTGGAACTTGGCATAATCCCATCTGTTATCACCATCTTTGGGGGTCTGGGAGGATTCACAGCTGAAATTAGAACTCTGTCCACTGCTCCAATTGATCATGTTGACCTCTTCTTTCTTATATTGAGGAAGAGGGTTGTCTTGAACGTGAGGTTGATCGGGTTTGGTGACCACGATTTCACCATTGTCTATCAGGTCTTGGATTTTGTGTTTCAAGGCCCAACAATCCTGAGTATCATGTCCAGGTGTCCCGGCATGATAAGCACATTTTCGAGCAGTATTAAAACCCCGACCATTAGGGCTGGCTGGTGGAAGAAGATGCGTGATTTTCTTCTGTGTTGTTAGAAGATTGAGAATGTTCTCGAGGGTGTCCCCTAAGGGTGTGAATACTCGAGGTCGTTTGACTTCTCCACCTTTTGGTACTGGAGGGTTTGAAGACGGTGCTTGAAAGAGAGTGTAATTTCTCCTCTGGACAGGCATGTTCTGATTGCCTTTTTGACCCTGTAGTATCAGGAAAACATCCTCCTCTTTCTTTTTATGAACCCTCCGGGGGTTGTTCCCATAATTTCCAGATTGGATGTGATCAGCAACAGCTTTGAGTGCAGATAGGTCTTGAATCTTTCCGAATTTCAATCCCATTTTAGCCATCTCCCCATGTTTGACCATTTCAGAAAATGGTTTGCCAATGCTGGCTAAAACTCATTCATAGAAAGGTGCTTCTTGTATGTCTATGAAAGTCATGATCATCTTTGATTCTTTCATGGAAGGACTAACTTGGGCAGCCAGACGTCTCCACCTCTGAGCATACTCTCTGAAAGACTCATTAAACTGTTTCTTGATCTTGGTAATTTGATACCGATCAGGAGTCATTTGAGATTGAAAGTTGTATTAGGTGAGGAAAGCGTGTGCTAGCTCTTCCCAACTATGGATCTTTGAATTGTCTAATCTTGTGTACCACGAACGGGCTTCTCTAGTTAGATTTTTTTGGAACAGTTGCATTCTGAGTTTTTCATCCTCTGCATAAGATCCAAGTTCTCCAATAAACACCTTTAGATGTGTGTAAGGATCTCCTAACCCATCATATTTTTCAAAGTCAGGAGTCTTAAACTTTTCTGGATAATGAATACCAAGGAAAATACACAAATCAGCATATGAAACACTCCCGTGTGTTCCAATTTTTTTGATAGTGCGAAGGGTCTCTTCCATTTGGAGGACTTTCTTTTTGATGTCACCAGTGTCTGGGTCTCTAGTGGGATAGGCAGCATCATGAGTTTTGTTGGTCGGATCCAACTGCTGTTCAGGTATTGTAACGACCTGGGTTCCTCCTTGTGTGCAAGATTCAGCATGTACGGGTATTTTCTGACCCTGTGTAGACTGGTGTAATTCCTTTAGTAGAACAACCAAATCTGTAATCTTTTTGCTTAACCCATCGAATTCTTTGTGAGAAACTGGATTAAGTTCAGTCTGGTCGGATGACGACATGATTGACTGTAGGCCTGTTGCCTTTTTGGACTTTGAACGGGTGGTAGGTCCGATTGATTCCCTGCGAAAGACTTGTATAGTTTAGTCTTTAGGGAATGTGAATAATAACATGCTATGTGATGTGTCCATTTTAGGATTTTTATCCTGCAAAACGGATGTCAGCTATTTATAGCATGTATGTGTACACATTTCTTCATATTTCTCATTACATGGAGATAGATATGGAAGATAATTATAAGTAATTGTGCTTTACAAGTAATTTGAAATGAGAGCATGAAGAGACTTTCCTCCGTTTTGGGTTTATCAGAGGCTTACCTATCTTAGGTTAGTTTCGCGGCTTTTTGGCATGAAGGTTCCCAAATCATCGAAATCTACTTGACGGGAAGTTAATCCGGTCTTTCAACTGGAGCAAATTTGGGTGGTGCCTTTCCTGAGCCTCGGAGAATTAGTCTTCTCATTAGTCCAGTAATCAAACACCGACGGGATAGCCTCCTGGTGGAGGGACCACACAACATACATTCACATACATCGCGTCTCACCGTATGACATGATGACATGTGCGAAGCACTAATATCACAAGCAGTTTATAGTGTGAGGCACTAACATCATAGGCAGTTTATTGTGCGAAGCACTAAGATCACAAGCAGTTTATAGTGCGAAGCACTAAGTAAGGAAATGCATTCATACACATTCATCATAAAATGTAAATGCAACATCCACACATAAGCAGATAACAATTTTGAAAAAATTATAATAGCGGCTTAAGTCCTCTTACTGGAGTCCCCAGCGGAGTCGCCACCTGTCAACGTCAAGATTTTTAATTGTCCCTTTCCGTTACTTGTTCTTTGGTGTTCTCATTTTAGGTGAGATTTGTTTGAAAAAACAAGTGAAAAAGGTCCGACATGTATAATGTCGATGATTGGACTATAAGAGTCGGCAGTTAGTTTTTTAAATGGTTGTACCAATACAACCGAGAAAAAGTTTGCACATTGACCTAGTGATGTGACACTGCTAAACGGGTCGGTGAAACCGAGATTCATTAGGGTCCGGGGACTTGGTTATGCGGAGGGAAGGTGTTAGGCACCCCCCCCCCGACATCCGTGTTACCACGGTGACCGCCTCTTTTTAAGAAACTATTATCTGAATGTGTGTGTGTGTGGGTCAATGTGCTATTATTTGGAAGTAGTGTGAGGCCTCGTTCACACCTATATACACATGGTTTGAATTTTATGTAAAAATTCAATTTTAAGCAAGATATGGCAGTGATGTTTTATAAAAAAGGTTTTTCAAACCCTGATGCTCAATAGTAATTGAGACCTTTTACACTCCTATTTTATTTCATATTCGGCTGGATTGATTTTATTTGACAGATGCGAAGCATCCGTACGAAAATAATGTACAAAATGGTGCTGAATTTCTCGTGGGTATGAAAACCATATGAGGAAATCCAAACACCGCAGAATAATTTACAAGCTGCTCATAGCTGAAAATGTCCATCACGGGAACCGAATCTAGATCCAATGAGATGAATCTGTGATCACATGATTCCTAGGCGTACAGAATACTGCAATTTATATGAAAGCAGTAAGCAGGTATATATATAAAAGCTGTAAATATATATATACAGACATGATCACCAACCACGAAGTACCTCCATGGGGGATCAGAAATATAAATAAAGCTGTAAAAGCTATCAACCGCCACGGAGAAAACTCCAGGCGGGACGAAATGTACAGAAAGCTGTAAAAACGGTCAACCACCACGAAGTAAACTCCAGGTGGGACGAAATATAAATATATATATATATATATATATATATATATATATATATATATATATATATATATATATATATTATATAAGTATGTAAACGCAACGGATATAAAATCCAGGCTCATCGGACAAAGTCTAACAACAATTAATATATATAATTATATATATATTAAAGTAGTAAACGCACCGGATGTGAAATCCAGGCTTACCGAACAAAGTTCGATAGCAGTTCATATATATAATTATATATATAAGAAAGCCATTAAACGCACCAGACATAAGTCTAGGCTCATCGAACAGAGTTCGACACGCAGTTCATATATATAAGTGTATATATATATATATATACAAAAGCAATTAAACGCTCCAGACCGAATTCTAGGCTCAATCGAGGTATAACCCGATAATGTTAGTCCATATATATATATATATATATATATATATAAAAACTGAAAATACACCACAGACCGAAGTCCGGACAAAAGTGTGCAACACGATTCTCAACGTGTAGAAGGGTGTGTGCAAAGATGAAGAGAAAAACTTTAAAGTGTGAAAAAAGGCTTACAGTGGGCTACCAAAGAAGACTTTAATATCTTTAAAGTGGGTAAACACTGACTTTTGTAGGTATAAAATAAGCTATATCTGAGCTCACAAGTGTTTAAAATGAGAAAGCACTAAGTCTGGGTGAGTACAGAGCAAATTGGGCAGGGCTTCCTCGCCATTTTCTCTTACAAAATGGCCACCCCAAGCCCTCTATTTATAGAGGGTGGAGCCGCAGGTGTACCTGCAGCTGAGCCGCAGGTGTACCAGAGGCAACCCGGGTGGGCTCGGGTTTTTCGGCTCGGGTTGTCTCGAAATACGTGCACTCAAGCACTGTAATGTCCACTCGGACTTTCAGAAGTGCAATCCGGGCATCCGTTTGAGGTATACAGGACCTATTTCGAACCGCCGTTGTCGAGAGTTGTACGATGGCATGGGATTAGAGTTTGTGCGAAGTCATTAAAGATGGGACGGTGCCCTCCGGTCTTCAAGCTTCAACTTTCATCCGTTACCCCGCACAATAGTCACTCGGGATTGGTTAGTCTTATGGGACATTATTGCGTAGCTATGTTAAGGCGATGTGGCGTGACATCATGTTGGTCAGATGACAATGTTGGCCCTCACCGGTGTTATCGCCGGATTGGGCTGATAAAGTAGACGTTGCTCAGCTTCACTGAGATTGGACTGCTGCAATTTGTTAAAGGTCTTCATTGTCATCTTTGAGGTGTGTCTGTCTTCCCGATATTATCGTCAGGCTGGTACAGTGGATCTCGTTGTGAGCGCCGAGATTGAAGCTGGTTGCATTTGTAACAAACATTTTTGGGGTTATCGCTGAAATTGCATTCCTTGGGGTTATCACCAAGGTTGGTGGCTATTCCCATGGTTGGGACTGAGACTGGATACCTCGGGGTTGTCTTCGAGATTAATCGGTCTTCTCCGGTGTATGTTCCGATATTGTATCTGCATGCCTCGGGGTTATCTCCGAGATTGGAATTGTTACTCCTAGATTGCGATCCGGGGTTGATGTTGAACTTCCGGTAGTATCCGGCATGGATATGGATCGTCTTTTAGGGTTCCCTCTTAAAAGACGAATATGCTCTCCTGCAATGTTAGTGACAGGTGTACAGAAAATTTCGAGCGTCTACAATTACCATCGAAGTGGTTACCATTTCTGGCACGATAATTTCCTCCACGATGGTTATCATTGCTCTGATGATTGTTGCCACCGGTACGACCCTGGTTGTGGTCCCCCGGTTGAACGTACTCATTATCTTGCTCTAATAATTGAGCCCTGTTGACAACGTCTGAATACAGAGAAAATTTGTGAGAAATGACATATTGACGTATGTCGTGTTTCAAACCTCTCAGAAACATCCGCGTCATACGTTCCTCATTCTCCACTAAATGAGGTGCAAACCTGGATAACTCCGCGAACTTCGCCTCATACTAGGACACCGTCATGTTGTTCTGTTCTAGTCTAATAAACTCTACCTCCTTCATATGACGAATACTTTCAGGAAAGTACTTGTCATTGAATAGTTTTTGAAACGTTTCCCAATACATATTGAGTGCGGCTGGCTGGGTACGCTTCACAGATTCCCACCAGTAATCTGCCTCATTATGGAACATAAAAGTGGCGAATAGAACCTTCTGTTCCTCCGTGCATTCCAAGACATCAAATATCTTGGTAATTTGCTTGACCCACGTCTCTGCCTTAAACGGATCCGGCTTTCCCCAGAATTCTGGTGGTTCCAACTCTTTAAACTGCTTGGCTGTAACAAACCGTGCGTTGCTATCATTTCCACCTGTATTTTGTACATGAGTCTTCCTCGTCTGATTTTGCATGAACTGCAAAAAGCTTCTAAACATCCCGTCATTCATTGTCTGATCAGTGGTGTTGTTTACAGGAGGAATATTGCCTTCCTGTTGCATGTTCTCCTGATAGGTGATTAAAGGTGTTTTCACGGTCTCATTCACTCCATTGTTAACATTCTCAGCTGCCATTCTCAAATACTGCCATAAAATAATGGTTAATTAAAGAAAATGACATACCACATAATACTCATATATTCTGATCGACCAACAAATAAGCTTAGGTAGGACACACTAGTGAAGGATTTACTTATCTCTCCCCTCCTAGTTCTATTCTCTGATCTCCGCCAGAGATCATATTCTTAAGCTCTGATACCAACTGTGACGCCCCCAAAATAGGTTCATTCCACCCAACCCATTCTGAGTCGCCAAATACGTGGTACAAAAAATAACTACAACTTTATTATTACAATTGTCGTGCAAAATACGACAACACATATACTGTGAGTTTAAATACAAATATTGTCATCTAGACAGTATTCAAACCCAAATAGAGTCCTCATTACAATTATTGATACACTATTTTACAAAATAGTGAAGACTACTAAAACAACTATCTTGAACCATTATTCCATACCCCGACTAGTACCCGCTACATTCTCGCCTCCTGAGAAGAAAAATAGAACAAAAAGGAAAAGGGTGAGCTCAACTAGCCCAGTAAAGAATATTATGACTAAGATAATATAGAACAAATTATCGTTAGCCCTCAACAGGGAAAAATATGATAGAATACAATAGACAACAAGTTTTAGATCAACAACTGCAGCGGAAATAATAATTCATTGGAAGAGTTAAGTAGAGAATGAAATCTACTATCATCTATGAATTTAAAAGTCCATCATCGATATTTTATCCCTATAACATCAATCAATATACATCTTGAATCAAATAGTCATCTTTGCACTACAAGCCAAAGATATTAATCAGTCGGTCATGTTCATCTCAACACCTATTCATCTTTGCACTACAGGCCAAAGATATTCATTCATCAAGAAATCATTCATCTTTGCACTACAGGCCAAAGATATTCTGTAATATCATCATTTAGGACTGAGGATGATGAAAAATATATTTTAAAGAAAACGAATCCAGTGAGACAAAAGAACAAATAGTAAGAATTCGTACTTCGATTTATCCATGTTTAAAAATACTTCATAATAACTATTGTGGAGCAAAATTCAAATATGAAGATCAAAACATAGATCCAATCAAAGATAGAAACCATAACAGACAATCTTGAACATAGAAAAAAAAATTAATTTTTCTATGAATAGTGTCGTATTTGTGAATAGTGTCGTATACGTGAATAGTGTTGTATACGTAAATAGTAACTCTGACACTAAAAGGTAGAAATTCCACAAGAAATAAAATCATCATGCTTCGTGAATAGTACTCATGAATAGTAACTCATGAATAGTAACTCGTGAATAGTAACTCATGAATAGTAATCCCGACATAAAAGGATAAGAATTTCACAAGAAAAATCTTACTAATATTTCGGTATAATGATATTAAAATAAATAATATCATTTATAAAAAAATAACATCCCTTACCTCAAAAGAATAATACTTCTGGCTGGATTATCAGATATAATGCTGAAAGAAACTTGCACCGTATAGCAACACTCAAGATATCAAAATACTCACAAGAATACGCTCGATAATATAGAGAGAGAAGATTTCAGTTTCTGGTGTGATTTTTAATTCAAACCTAAGCACCCTATTTATAGAAAAATACTTAGAACACTAAAGCAAAAAATTTAATAAAATATTATTATTTATATATAAATTTCCTACACACACCAAGAATTCTGAATTTAGCATCTTACACATGCAAGTGGGGCCCACCAAAATGAAAAACATGTTTTACATATTTTTTGTAACAAAATAAATTCAGATCCAATATTCCGAAACTTCAATAATTCATAATAAATAGCCCTTTTATCAGAAAAATTCGAATTTTAATTCCTTCCATAGGAAATTCAATTCTCTACAACTTTGTAAGTTTAAGTATTTCTAAATTTCAAACAGAAATTGACCGAAATCCACATACGGACGATTTTACAGGCTAAAATCAAATTTCAATAAAAAATAGGGTCCACCAACACACAAAATATGTGTTAAACATTTATTACAACAAAAATACTCTTCCTCCTCATTTATTCATATATCACCCATTCATTGTAAAAATATCACCATTATTATATTATTATAATATAATAATATATTTAAATGAATTATTTTATCAGAAAAGATAAAATATCAATTTTCAACAATTGTCACATTAAAAATTTTCTCCATCTATATTCACATAAAATAAATATTTTTCTTATCATATAAATTAATAATTAATTATTCACAAATAATATTACAGAATTACAATACTGACAACCAGGTCGTTCCCAAGAAAGAGGGGGCTTTCCAATAAGGATTTCTCCTTACTGGCGCGCAATTAGGTGACCAAACCTCTCCTTAGACAGAACTTTTTAGATATTATCAATAATGTTATCTAATAATATTATTCAAATAATATGAATTATTGATCTGATAATGGAAAATATTGTGTAGTGACAATTATTGAAACAACAATAATATAAAATATCAACGTAGCAATTATTAAATCAATAAAATAAAATATTAAACAGTAATTACTGTAATAAGTATTGAGTAGTGCCTTCTTACGTAAGAATCAATAATTGGTGCAATACCGTGTGCTACTGTACAACAACACGTATTACTGTGTTTTAACCACCGGGTATTCCAACAGTATTAATGGTAACAACTATGCCGTTATTTATAAACAACTTATACTTGTCGTTTTCATCATCCAATCGCTTTCCGTTATGGGGCCCACACAAGGCTGCGCCGTCGTACAAATATTCCCGACGGTAAGAATATTCCACGACCAAACGAATATTCCCTGACAACAATGAATATTTTATAACCACTTGCTTATTTAAAATATTTACGCATTTTACCCATAACTTACCACATTAATCAAATCAACTCTTACTATTTTAAAATAATAAATAGAGGAAAATCAATTTTATTTATAAAAAGTTGGGGTCTTACACCCTAGTTACTACGATGAAAATACGTCAAAAGTTATCCAAAATCCCTCTGACACCAGTCAGATATCGTTTTTAATCAATTACAACCATTTAAATTAAAACATAAAATAAAACAAATCAGCAGCTTCAGGCCTCACGTTCGGCCGCGCGCCCCTCCAGTGTATATCTCGTGTGGGCGCGCGACTTGCAGTCGGTAAAGTTGTTTGGCCGGGTGCTCGCACGGGCGCGCGTCTCCAAGCTTGTCATGTCGCGCGACCGCGCGGCTAGCAGTCTATGTATTCTGGTTCTGCTGCTGCACTGATCTGCTCTACTGCTCCATCCTTTGTCCATCCATGCTTGTCTTGATACTCTTGCCATGTATATCCCAGCTTGCGCCTTGCCTTCATGCGTCCATTAGTCTCGTGCCCTCTAATACCACCAAAACAGGCCATTTTCTACACTATTTCACCAAAAGCAGTTTTAAGTAATTGCAATGCAAAATAAAATGAAATGCACTAAAAACACACTAAAATGTACTTGAGATGGGCATAGTTCGCGTGAATTGGTATTCAATAAGTAGGTATAAATCCCACTTATCAAATACCCCCAAACTTGAACTGTTGCTTGCCCTCAAGCAATACATGCTAAATAACAATGAAAATGCAACTACAATACTATGTACAAAACTATGATGCAAACTAGTCTCACATAGTTCCAGCCATAACAGAATTTCAGTCCAAATTGCCTCAGTGAATTATCCAGATCCAAGAATATAATTTCAAACCAAACTATAGGCATAATATCATACACTCAGATCATTCATATATGCTATAGAGATGTTGTGTGTATGTGTGGTGTTCACCAAAACTTGACTTAAGCAAAGAATATACATGTTACATTGCTCAAAACAGAAAATTATAGTCTAAATCAAGACTCATGTATACTCATGCAACACAGACTATTTCAACATATCAACACAAACTAAGGTTCAACAATGGGCTTAACTGCTTTATTGCTACTCACGAGCGCGATTTTTTTTCGCACATTCCCGTTGTGTTTATTGCTATTTTTCTTTTCTTTTTCGCTATTTTTTTTTTCACATGACTGTGCAATGTCTTAATCCATTAGGCACACTACTACCCCTTAGCGAGCTTTCAACCAACGACTCCCAGACCATGAAAGACCTTAGGGCGCTAGGTGTAAAGACAATCCCCTCGGGCGTACTTACTCAAGTAGCCAGGGTCCCGGATTAAGACTAGCCACGTTATTGCTATTTGATTTTTTTTATACATAGCATACCTATGTTTTCCCAAAGTTTGAATGTCAATGTTTCATACAGTCTAAGATCGCTTTCTATACATTTCTCTTTTTAAAACTACATTTGCTATCAAGCAATGCAAAACATACTTCTTATACCTACAAGTGATTGTGAACACATTTGTGCAAACTAAAAGCATTTAAACAGCAACATGAATTTCATCATGTAAAACACTATATCTCAGCTCACGTTATCCAAAATATTCATGACTCTTTTAAAATTCACTATCATCCTTGGCTAGACAAAATTTCCATAAAGCTAAACATTGTGAGACATGCAAACTAAAACATACTAGCACAAGCAATAATGACTAAAAATTAAAAATTTTAACAAAATTTTATCTAACACATAAACATGAAAAATTAAAACTAAACATGCAAAAACTAAATGAAACTAAATGAAACTATATGCAACTATACTACTACCCCAATACCCCCAAACTTATAATATTTAATGCCCCATTAAATGAAGGTAAAGGGTACAGAAAACTCCCCAAATGATTGGCTGAACCACTCTCCTCGGGTGGTGAATTTGGTGGTGGATATGGCACTGCTGTATCGAACTGAGGCCACTCGAGCATTGTTCCCTGCTGTGCAAATGCCTTGGCCAAGGCCCTCGTCAACCTCGTTGCAAACGCTGAATAATTGTCATACATGGCGTCGATTTTGTGCTCCAACCTTTGGAGCTGTGGATCGCTAGGAACGGTGTGTGCTCGAGTGGATGGGCCCGCTTCATCTATCTGAGAGGGCTGCTGGGATGGCTCTGGGAATGTGGGCTGAAGAATAAATCCTTGTACGTGCGGGTGTGGCTCACCACCTGCCCAGTCCTCAAATTTTGCAATGGTGGCATAAGTTATGTCTTCGCTCGGGTATTGCATTTATTCGTTGCCCCAGTTGCATCCCTGATGAGCACATACCATGGCAACCACTGATGCGTGTGGAATGCTCCTTGTGGTACTTCCCCTCAGATACTTTAAAATGTTTTGATGAATCAAATGACCCACGTCAATATACTTGCCTGTAATTATACCCCACAAAATTATGGCCCTTTCTGCCGTGATCTCATGCTGATGAGACGAGGGCAATAGCTTGGCACATATGAACAAATTCCATGCCTTGGCATATCGATTCAGTGCGGCTGCTGGGAATATGCGAGGCTGGTTCGTGCCAACTTTGTAAGTCCACTTCGTGCCTGGCACACACAATTCAGCAATAACAAGCTCCAAGTCTGTTGCCATATGTGCCCATGTGATGCAATTGGCAGCCCCTGTTGGTGGTCTCTCGGTGAATCTAAAAATGGTTCTAATGGCGGTGGGTCTGAAGTCTATCTCGACACCTCGAACGATAACGATATCGTTCATGGTGACTTTGGCATTGGCGTAAAACTCTCAGACTATGCTCATCGAAATGGGCGTGGGAGTGGCAGTGAGTCCAACCCATCCCCGTTCGTGAATCCGCGCTCCTTGACAAACGTCTTCGCCATAATTCTGTAATACTCCTGTTGGGCTGCCAAAGTTAGGAACTTAGTGTGGTCAACCACATCCTCTCCTTGACTGCCAGAGGAAGATGAAGAAGAAGATGAAGCAAAGCAAGCTCTTTTTGGACCCATATGCTCTAAGAGAGATAATGCAGATGATTTCGACTGAAAATGAAGAAAAGCTTAAGAAGTGATAACCCCCAAACTCGTTTCTGCAAACCCAAATTAGGAACCCTAGCCTTATACATGGATGAGAGTGTGGGTTAAGCTTTGAACGTGGAGAAAATCGTGGATATATGATTGAGAGATATACGGTTTTAATTTGTAACTGATAGAGACGTGAGTCATAGAGAGACACTGTGATTGCACTTCTGTTTTCATTTCAAAGGAGAGTCCAACTGATCTCCATCACATTTTTAAGCTTAAAAATTTATCCACGTCTGATGTCGCGCGTGGCTGCACAGGTGTTCAATGTGTTGAGCGCGTGGGCGCGCGGGTGTAAATTATGCTCTGATAGGCTTGACGCGCGGGCGCGCAAATTTGTACTGCCTTTCTCGCGCGACTGCGCGATCCTGATATCTGCACTGCTGATGTTCAATTCCACTCTGTATATAGTGATGTCTTCAATTTCAGATACCTACATAAACATTAATGTGCACTATTAGGGCATGAATTAATGACCATATAAACTCTATCCTCTTTCACACGTTCTCACTGCAAATTCTGCTACAAACTTAACCATGCAAATCCGCCGAACGATCAATAATGACATGAGATGAACCAACTAAAATAATCTAAACGAAATAAATAAAAAGAAAATAGAGATAGATACAATGGGTTGCCTCCCATCAAGCGCTAAGTTATAGTCAATTAGCTTGACTGTCTCTGAATCTCATGTTGAAGATAGAATTGAGGTGATTATCTTTCTATCCACCTCACCACCAGAATAATGCTTCAATCTCTGTCCATTTGCCTTAAGATGCTTGTCCGGTAACTTATCACATATTGCAATGGTTTCATACTGTGGAGTGATATCCAGATATTGAGCGAATTCATTTAATTCCTTATTCTCTACCTCTGGATTATCAGAAATTACACGTCCCACTGGTTTGTAGTCCACTACTCACTGTACTCCATCATTTGAACCCCGATCCACCAAATCAACCTGGAAGCATTCTTCTTCATCGGTTGGGAACTTCATGGCCTTGAAGACATTGAAGGTGACCTCTTGATCATGTACACGCATAGTGAGTTCCCCTTTTTGCACGTCTATCAGAGTCCTTCCTGTGGCTAAGAATGGTCTCCCTAGTATGATCGGTATACTCTTGTCTTCCTCAAAATCTAAGATAATAAAGTCCGCCGGAAAGATAAATTTATCCACTTTCACCAATACATCTTCAACAATTCCTCGTGGATACGTTATGGATCTGTCAACTAGCTGCAAAGAAATGTTTGTCGCCCTTGGAGCCGGTAATCCCAACTGATTAAACACTGACAAGGGCATCAGATTAATACTTGCCCCAAGATCACATAAACACTTTTCAAAGTTTATCTTTCCAATCGTGCATAGAACTATGAAACTGCCCTGATCTTTCAGCTTTGGAGGTAGTTTACGCTGAAGCACTGCACTGCATTCCTCTGTCAAGGCCACTGTCTCAAACTCATCTAGTCTTCTCTTCCTTGACAATATACCCTTCATAAACTTTGCATAACTTGGCATTTGTTCCAATAAATGGTATATTGATCTGCAGCTTTTTAAATACCTCCAAGAACTTACTGAATTGCTTATCTTCCCTCTGCTTATTTAATCTCTACGGATACGGAACTTGAGAGTGAATTGGTGGTACTAAACTCTTGAGCTTCTCCTCTGACCCTGCTTTGTCTTTCTCTTTCTGTTGTTCCTCAGAATTTTTCAAATTTTCTTCCTCAGCATTAACCTGCTCTATCTCGCGCGGCCGCGCAGCCTCCCTTTGTAATTCAGGCGCGGGTGCGCGACTGTCAATTCCTACAGTATTCTTCCCAAATCTCAATGTGATCGCTTGACACTGTTCCTTCCCGTCTCTTCCAAGATTTGCCTCTGTGTTACTTAGCAAAGAACCTTGGGGCCTATTGTTAAGCATGCTCGCCATCTGCCCCATTTGAGTTTCCAGATTTTTGATAGCCACTGCTTGTCTTTTGATCATAACTTCCGTGTTTGCCATGTATTTCAGCATCATCTCCTCCATTTCTGATTTCTTTTCTTGTGGAGGTGTAGCTGGAGTGTGATGTTGTTGTTGTTGAGAAAATCCTGATGGAAACGGTGGTTTTGGTGTAAACTGTGGCTGAGATGGCTGTGGCTAGAACTGTTGAGTCGTCTGAAACTGATTCTGCAAATTCCCTTGGTTATTTGACCAACTAAAGTTTGGATGATTTCGGTTGTTGGGGAGGTATGTGTTCTGAAACTGACCTTGGTCTTTCCTGTAATTTACCATATACTGTACTGACTCCGGGCTGATAGCACACTGATCTGTCGAGTGTGACCCCGCATAAATCTCACATACGAAGTCAACTGTTTTAGTCTTGCTGTCTGCCAATGTATTATTTTTTTTGCCATCGCTTCCATCTGTGCCGATAACTGGGTAATAGCATCTACCTCCAACACACCTGCGACCTTGGGTTATGGCATCCGAGCTGTAGGATTCTGATAGTCATTTGCAGCCATAGTCTCAATAAGTGTATAGGCCTCATCATAGCTCTTTGCCCATAATGCCCCTCCTACGGCTGCATCCATAATAGGTCTCGACTGCCATCCCAAACCATTGTAAAATGAGTTGATCACCATCCAATCTGGCATACCATGATGCGGACACTTCCTTAGCATCTCTTTATATCTCTCCCATGCTTCATATAAGGACTCGCCCTGTTGTTGCTCAAATTGAGAGATAGTTGTCCTCATCTTTGTCATCTTAGCCATTGGGAAAAACTTGGCTAAGAACTTCTGTGCTAAGTCCTTCCATGTAGTTATAGATCCTGCTGGCAAAGAATGTAGCCAACTTCTCGCCTTATCCCTCAATGAGAATGGGAATAGCCTAAGTCTGATAGCATCCTCCGTTACACCGTTGTATCTGAATGTATCACAAATTTCGATGAAACTCAGCAGGTGTTCATTCGAATCATCTGTAGCAGCACTCCCAAACTGTACCGAATTCTGCACCATCTGAATTGTGCCCGTTTTTATCTCAAAAGTATTTGCTGCTATTACCGGTCTAACTATGCTAGAATGAAGTCCATTAATGTTCGGCATGGAATAATCCCTTAGAGCTCGATGATCTTCTCTTTGCTCAATTCTCTGTTCTTCTGCCATACTAGATGTTGTACTTTCTAACTGAGCTAGAAAATTTCTCTGCACACTTGCTTTCCAACCTCTTCCGTTAATGTTACCCTGCGCTGGTGTTAATTCTGAGTTGGATGATCGCGTGTGCATAAAAATCTACAAGTACTTGAAACCAAAAACAAAACAAAAATAGAAATGAGAAACGATCAGAATTGTCTAAGTCATACAATGTAGCTTTAAACTGATGATAATTATTTAAATTAAAACGCCTTTCCCCGGCAACGACGCCAAAAACTTGTTGCCTCTTTTTCAGTTCTGATAAAAGAGCTCTAACTCATGCAAGTATACATGTGTCAACAAGTAATGCAGAGTAAGTAGAGTATCGATCCCACAGAGAAAGTTGTCAAATCTAAACTACTATGCATCAATTAAATCACTATATTTATATGCTTAAACGAATGGTTATATACCCTAAATTGCATATAACAACTAAAATAAGACTAAAAATGGAATAAATCAAATCTGAAAATAATGGGATCCTAACTTCATTTAATATTTCATCTAATCACCACTATCATGCAAGAAGTGTTCACATATCACAGGAAAATAGTCAAGAGCACTAATAGAGTCATAGCAATTTTTCAATGCACTATGACCTACTTACATAACATTCACAGATGATAGACTCTATGTAATCGTCAATATAACCAAAATCACTATATGTCTATGTGAAATTGCAACCATATTGAATTTAAGCACAAGCTCTTATTCTAACTCATATGGTGAAACAGTATATGTCTATCTGGTTCACAAAATACACAAGCCATATAAAACAGCCCCATATTCGTATGCTATCATGATTATAATTCATACTTGCATGTTCATTGTCAATTCCATACAAGTACTGAGACGAATGGTGATCAAGCATTCATACATACAAAACAATCACGATAGAAATCCCATATGATATGTAAAACAGCCCTAGCATTCAAGCATGCAACTAAACTATATATTAAAATCCGTTAGAATCCCATAATGTAGTTTAGTTCATGACTGAACCAAAAGCATATGTGTTGTGTAAGGTGTCATTGTGAGGTGATGTCCACGGTTGGAACATGAGTCACATTTGGTATATATTTGTATCCAAACTCACAGCATATGTGTTGTTGTATTTTGCACGATAATTGTTGTAATAAAGTTACAGTTATTTTCTGTACCATGTATTTGACGACTCAGAATGGGTTGGATGGAATGGACCTATTTTGGGGTCGTTACAGTTGGTATCAGAGCTTAGGGATATGGTCTCTGGCGGCGATCGGGGAATATAACTAGGAGGGGAGAGATTAGTAAATCCTTCGCTAGTGTGTCCTACCTAAGCTTATTTGTTGGTCAGTCATACTATTGGGATATGATGTGATATGTTAATTTGTTAAATTAACCTTTATTTTTAAAGCTGTATTCTAGAATGATATCTGAAATACAGGAGATGAGCAATGGAGAAATCATGATGACAGGAAAGATGGAATCTGAAATGAAAGCAAGGTATTCTCAATTCTTCGAAATACCAGGTACGCAAATTTCGAGGACGAAATTTCATAAGGAGGGGAGATTGTAAGACCCCGAATTTTATGAAATAAAAGTATTCATTTTTCCTTATAATTACGATTCAGTAAATGGTTAAATTGATAAAAAGTTAAAGTTAAAGGTGATATATGAATTTTTTTCAAAATAAGCAAGTGGTTATAAAATAATCATTATTGTCGGGGAATATTCGTTTGGTCGTGAAATATTCTTTCTGTCGGGGAATATTCGTACGACGGGGCAGCCATTTGTGGGCCCCATAACAGAATAACTGTCGGATGAAGAAAACGACAAATTTGAGTTTTTACAAATAACGGCGTAGTTATTACCGTTAACACTGTTGGAATACCCGGTGGTTAAAATACAGTAATACGCGTTGTTACACAGTAGCACACGGTATTGCATAGTATTTTTGAAATTATTGATTCTTACGTAAGAAGGCACTACTCAATAATTGTTACAGTAATTACTGTTCAATATTTTATTTTATTGATTCAATAATTGCTACGTTAAAATTTTATATTATTGTTGTTCAATAATTGTCACTGCACAGTATTTTCCATTATCAGATCAATAATTCATATTATTTGAATAATATTATTAGATAATATTATTGGCAATGTCTAGAAAGTTCTGTCTAAGGAGAGGTTTGGTCACCTAATTGCGCGCCAGTAAGGAAAAATTCTTATTGGAAAGCCCTCTCTTTCCTGGGAACGGCCTGGTTGTCATAAATGTGATTCTGTAATACTATTTGTGAATAGTTAATTATTGATTCATATGATAAGGAAATATTTATTTTATGTGGATATAAATGAGGGATATATTTTTGTGGTTAAAAATGAAGGAGTTAATGTTGAGGTTTTTATCAGTATTTTTGTCGGAATGGAGGTATTAAAAATCAGAATTTTTGAGATATTTTGCGGGGGTTATAATTTTTAATCCGACCGTTGGATCGTGGTAATTTTTGTATATGTTATACATATATAAGTTGAGTATATGTCCACAAATTTTGAACCGTTAAAAATGAACGTATGAATTATTATGAATTTTACAAGATGACTGGTTCAGAAATTGTTGAATTTTTGGAGTTTATCATTTTGATAGAAAATTCTAGAATTGGTGGGCCCCACTTGTGGTTGGTGAAGAAATGAGCTGAATTACATTTCAAATGTGGTGGGTGAGAATAGTAGCAGGTAAAGCCATCAGGTTGCAGGTCAAGCCTACTAAAATTTTCCTATAAATAGAGGGCTAAGTTAGAATTGAAAATCACACCAGAAATAAATTTTCTCTCTTTCTCTCTCTATATTATGAAGCATATTTTGTGAGTATTTAGATACTTTGAGAGTTGCTATTCAGGGCAAGTTTCTTTCGGCTTTGCATACCGATCAGAAGTACTGCTCTTTTGAGGTAAGGGATAGTAAGGGATTTTAAGGGTTGTTATGATTTTCAATTTCGTAATTTTTCAGACCTTCAAAAATTCTGAAAAAATTTGAAATAATATTTTGATGAGTTTTATTGATTGTGTCCAAAAATGGTGATTTTTGGAGGGATAGATTAAGAGTTATGAATTTTATGAGTAAAGACTATTTTAAAAGTAACCGCTTATAATTCCTTGTGGTTAACTCCAAAATTGATGAAATTTTTATTGGGAGTACATGTATATGATAGAAGTATACTCTGTAAATTTCAGAATTTTTGGATAAAAATAAAATTTATGATAAATATCTAAATATTCGGCGGTTTTGGCCATATGAAAAATAGTAAATGAGTTTTAAAAATTCTGAGAAAAATATATGTTCAATATGGGACTATATTCTGCTAGATTCCAGAAAAGAAATATTTTTGGAACTGATTTGGTATTTTTCATGAAAATAGACTAGTTATGAGAAAATAAATTAAATCTGTTATGTGAAGTAAGAAAATTGAAAAATAGGATTTTATGGCTTGAGAATCCTATATGAGGTATATGCAGATTTTTGATGAGGGTTTTGATTATTGGTGATAAAATCTTATGAGTTTGGTATTTTAGAATGATTAAATATATTATTTAGTAAAGTGTAAACAATTTAAATAAATTGTTTATAAGCTTAAGAAATATTATTCTTTCAATATCATTATACCGAAATACTGGTATGGATTTTATTGTAGAATTTCTACCTTTTTGTGTCGAGTTTACTATTTATGAGTTACTATTCACTAGTTACTATTCATGAGTTACTATTCACGAGTTACTATTCACGATAAAAATTGGTTTCTTTTTCTAACCAAATTATAGTTGATTTACGAATATTACTCTTGAGATTAAAACTAGATGTTGATCATATTATTTTTATTATTATATATAACATTTTTATAACCCTAATGATGATATTTCTCTTTGACTTGAGTGTAAAGATGGGTAGATTTTTGGTATGATCATGACTATGGGTTATCTTTGGCCAGTAGTGCAAAGTTGAATCGTTGATTGGTATGATCATGACCATTGAATTTATAAGTGAATATCTTTAGCTTAAGTGCAAAGGTGAATTGATCAACATGGTTATAATTATTGTTTATATAAATTCTGAAATGATTATATATTTCTTTGAGATATTAATATCTTTGGCCTGTAGTGCAAAGATGAAATATTGATGAATATCTTTGGCCTGTAGTGCAAAGATGAATTGTTGATGAATATCTTTGGCCCGTAGTGCAAAGATGACATGTTGTTGAATATCTTTGGCCAGTAGTGCAAAGATGAACAGATGTTGAGATAAACATGACCAACTGGTGATACAAATGAATATCTTTGGCCGTAGTGCAAAGATAAAGTTATTAGTATGATTATGAACAGGAAATGTGATTTGGTATAACCATGATCTTTGATGTTTCAGGTAAAGACAGGTGATGAAAATATTCTTCGTCCTGGGTGCGAAGAAAAATTTAGAATCATAATTATGATTATGAGTTATTTATATGATTGTGGACCAGAATTGTTGATTGATGTTACAGGGATAAAACATTGTTGATGGATTTTTAACATGGAGAAGATAATAGACTTTATAGTCTATTTGACTCTTCTAATGGATTGCTCGTTCCGCTGCAACTATGGTTAAAATTTTTATCATTTGCCATATGTTCTAAATCTCTGATTTATTATTGATGAATACTATTGATAATTTAATTATCTTTAGTCATGATATTCTTTACTGAGCTAGTTGTGCTCACCCTTTTGCTTCACAATTTCTTTCAGGTAATAAGAGTGTAGCTGGGTCGAGCGAGGGTAACGGGGAAATAGAACGGTGGTCTCTAGCTGTGGATGTTCTCCCGAAGCAGTATAGAAAAGTTCATTTAGTAGTTTTATTTGGTGAATCCAATAGGGTAAGGTGTACCCAACGTTGGAAGGGTGGTTTGCCACTATCATACAAGATGTCTAACGACATACAACCTCGTGTCATCATAAGACAGGGATGTGCTCATCCACTTGCTGAGTATATATACGAGCACTACCTATATAATCTTGGTGTTTGTTTGAAGTATAATTCTCAATTAGAGACAGTAGAGATAATGATATGTCAATAGAAGACTCACCATTGGAAAGAATATGATAGTAATCTTCTCGTTTTTCTTTGGGGTCTATTGGGTCAACCAAGAATAATTCTGTGGCCATATGATATCTATCATAACCTAGACGCATGGCCTCCCATGTACGAAGGTTTCCTTGAGCACTTTCCAAAGATTTTAATTTTTAAAACAGTTTTTGACTATACCTTTATGTAAGGTGTCATTGTGAGGTGATGTCCACGGTTGGAACATGATTCATATTTGGTATATATTTGTATCCAAACTCACAGCATATGTGTTGTTGTATTTTGCACGACAATTGTTGTAATAAAGTTACAGTTGTTTTCTGTACCATGTATTTGACGACTCAGAATGGGTTGGATGGAATGGACCTATTTTGGGGTCGTTACAGTTGGTATCAGAGCTTAGGGATATGGTCTCTGGCGGAGATCGGGGAATATAACTAGGAGGGGAGAGATTAGTAAATCCTTCACTAGTGTGTCCTACCTAAGCTTATTTGTTGGTCAGTCATACTATTGGGATATGATGTGATATGTTAATTTGTTAAATTAACCTTTATTTTTGAAGCTGTATTCTAGAATGATATCTGAAATACAGGAGATGAGCAATGGAGAAATCATGATGACAGGAAAGATGGAATCTGAAATGAAAGCAAGGTATTCTCAATTCTTCGAAATACCAGGTACGCAAATTTCGAGGACGAAATTTCATAAGGAGGGGAGATTGTAAGACTCCGAATTTTATGAAATAAAAGTATTCATTCTTTCTTATAATTACGATTCAGTAAATGGTTAAATTGATAAAAAGTTAAAGTTAAAGGTGATATATGAATTTTTTTCAAAATAAGAAAGTGGTTATAAAATAATCATTATTGTCGGGGAATATTCGTTTGGTCGTGGAATATTCTTTCTGTCGGGGAATATTCGTACGACGGTGCAGCCATTTGTGGGTCCCATAACAGAATAACTGTCGGATGAAGAAAACGACAAATTTGAGTTTTTAAAAATAACGGCGTAGTTATTACCGTTAACACTGTTGGAATACCCGGTGGTTAAAATACAGTAATACGCGTTGTTACACAGTAGCACACGGTATTGCATAGTATTTTTGAAATTATTGATTCTTACGTAAGAAGGCACTACTCAATAATTGTTACAGTAATTACTGTTTAATATTTTATTTTATTGATTCAATAATTGCTACGTTAAAATTTTATATTATTGTTGTTCAATAATTGTCACTGCACAGTATTTCCCATTATCAGATCAATAATTCATATTATTTGAATAATATTATTAGATAACATTATTGGCAATATCTAGAAAGTTCTGTGTAAGGAGAGGTTTGGTCACCTAATTGCGCGCCAGTAAGGAAAAATTCTTATTGGAAAGCCCCCTCTTTCCTGGGAACGGCCTGGTTATCATAAATGTGATTCTATAGTACTATTTGTGAATAATTAATTATTGATTCATATGATAAGGAAATATTTATTTTATGTGGATATAAATGAGGAATATATTTTTGTGGTTAAAAATGAAGGAGTTAATTTTGAGATTTTTATCAGTATTTTTGTCGGAATGGAGGTATTAAAAATCAGGATTTTTGAGATATTTTGCGGGGGTTATAATTTTTAATCCGACCGTTGGATCGTGGTAATTTTTGTATATGTTATACATATATAAGTTGAGTATATGTCCACAAATTTTGAACCGTTAAAAATGAACGTATGATTTATTATGAATTTTACAAGATGACTGGTTCAGAAATTGTTGCATTTTTGGAGTTTATCATTTTGATGGAAAATTCTAGAATTGGTGGGCCCCACTTGTGGTTGGTGAAGAAATGTGCTGAATTATATTTCAAATGTGGTGGGTGGGAATAGTAGCAGGTAAAGCCATCAGGTTGCAGGTCAAGCCTACTAAAATTTTCCTATAAATAGAGGGCTAAGTTAGAATTGAAAATCACACCAGAAACAAGTTTTCTCTCTTTCTCTCTCTATATTATGAAGCATATTTTGTGAGTATTTAGATACTTTGAGAGTTGTTATTCAGTGCAAGTTTCCTTCGGCTTTGCATACCGATCAGAAGTACTGCTCTTTTGAGGTAAGGGATAGTAAGGGATTTTAAGGGTTGTTATGATTTTCAATTTCGTAATTTTTCTGACCTTCAAAAATTCTGAAAAAATTTGAAATAATATTTTGATGAGTTTTATTGATTGTGTCCAAAAATAGTGATTTTTGGATGGATAGATTAAGAGTTATGAATTTTATGAGTAAAGACTATTTTAAAAGTAACCGCTTATAATTCCTTGTGGTTAACTCCAAAATTGATGAAATTTTTATTGGGAGTACATGTATATGATAGAAGTATACTCTGTAAATTTCAGAATTTTTGGATAAAAATAATATTTATGATAAATATCTAAATATTCGGCGGTTTTGGCCATATAAAAAATAGTAAATGAGTTTTAAAAATTCTGAGAAAAATATATGTTCAATATGGGACTATATTCTGCTAAATTCCAGAAAAGAAATATTTTTGGAACTGATTTGGTATTTTTCATGAAAATAGACTAGTTATGAGAAAATGAATTAAATCTGTTATGTGAAGTAAGAAAATTAGAAAATAGGATTTTATGGCTTGAGAATCCTATATGAGGTATATGCAGATTTTTGATGAGGGTTTTGATTATTGGTGATAAAATCTTATGAGTTTGGTATTTTAGAATGATTAAATGCATTATTTAGTAAAGTGTAAACAATTTAAATAAATTGTTTATAAGCTTAAGAAATATTATTTTTTCAATATCATTATACCGAAATACTGGTATGAATTTTATTGTGGAATTTCTATCTTTTTGTGTCGGGTTTACTATTTATGAGTTACTATTCATGAGTTACTATTCACGAGTTACTATTCACGATAAAAATTGGTTTCTTTTTCTAACCAAATTATAGTTGATTTACGAATATTACTCTTGAGATTAAAACTAGATGTTGATCATAATATTTTTATTATTATATATAACATTTTTATAACCCTAATGATGATATTTCTCTTTGACTTGAGTGTAAAGATGGGTAGATTTTTGGTATGATCATGACTATGGGTTATCTTTGGCCAATAGTGCAAAGTTAAATCGTTGATTGGTATGATCATGACCATTGAATTTATAAGTGAATATCTTTAGCTTAAGTACAAAGGTGAATTGATCATCATGGTTATAATTATTGTTTATATAAATTCTGAAATGATTATATATTTCTTTGAGATATTAATATCTTTGGCCTGTAGTGCAAAGATGAAATATTGATGAATATCTTTGGCCTGTAGTGCAAAGATGAATTGTTGATGAATATCTTTGGCCCGTAGTGCAAAGATGACATGTTGTTGAATATCTTTGGCCAGTAGTGCAAAGATGAACAGATGTTGAGATAAACATGACCAACTGGTGATACAAATGAATATCTTTGGCCGTAGTGCAAAGATGAAGTTATCATTATGATTATGAACAGGAAATGTGATTTGGTATAACCATGATCTTTGATGTTTCAGGTAAAGACAGGTGATGAAAATATTCTTCGTCCTGGGTGCGAAGAAAAATTTAGAATCATAATTATGATTATGAGTTATTTATATGATTGTGGACCGGAATTGTTGATTGATGTTACAGGGATAAAACATTGTTGATGGATTTTTAACATGGAGAAGATAATAGACTTTATAGTCTATTTGACTCTTCTAATGGATTGCTCGTTTCGCTGCAACTATGGTTGAAATTTTTATCATTTACTATATGTTCTAAATCTCTGATTTATTATTGATGAAAGCTATTGATAATTTAATTATCTTTAGTCATGATATTCTTTACTGAGCTAGTTGTGCTCACCCTTTTGCTTCACAATTTCTTTCAGGTAATAAGAGTGTAGCTGGGTCGAGCGAGGGTAACGGAGAAATAGAACGGTGGTCTCTAGTTGTGGATGTTCTCCCGAAGCAGTATAGAAAAGTTCATTTAGTAGTTTTATTTGGTGAATCCAATAGGGTAAGGTGTACCCAATGTTGGAAGGGTGGTTTTCCACTATCATACAAGATGTCTAACGACATACAACCTAATGTCATCATAAGACAGGGATGTGCTCATCCACTTGCTGAGTATATATACGAGCACTACCTATATAATCTTGGTGTTTGTTTGAAGTATAATTCTCAATTAGAGATACTAGAGATAATGATATGTCAAGAGAAGACTCACCATTGGGAAGAATATGATAGTAATCTTCTCGTTTTTCTTTGGGGTCTATTGGGTCAACCAAGAATAATTCTGTGGCCATATGATATCTATCATAACCTAGACGCATGGCCTCCCATATACGAAGGTTTCCTTGAGCACTTCCCAAAGATTCTAATTTCTAAAATAGTTTTTGACTATACCTTTATGTAAGGTGTCATTGTGAGGTGATGTCCACGGTTGAAACATGAGTCACATTTGGTATATATTTGTATCTAAACTCACAGCATATGTGTTGTTGTATTTGGCACGACAATTGTTGTAATAAAGTTACAGTTGTTTTCTGTACCATGTATTTGATGACTCAGAATGGGTTGGATGGAATGGACCTATTTTGGGGTTGTCACAGAATATAAGTCTAGAACTTGCTCAAATAAAGTTTAGGGTTAGAAAACTTGCTCATTGTAAAGAGGTAAGGTTTAGAAACTTGCATCGTTCGTAGATTACACGTTAACTATTCACGTTCCTCAATTTAATCTTACATACCATTTACATTCACAATACTAGTTAATTATAACGTAACTAGCGTCACAAGTTCAATCTCTTCTCACTAAACTCTGATCATAACATTAATTTTCACACATTATTAGACTTCACGAACAATGAGCTAAATACGCATTCAACAAATCAATTAAACATGTAAATACATTATTGACATGTTAAGAATCTATTTTAACATCATATTATATGTCTAATATATTTTTATGTTCATTAGATTAGGTTACAATTACATTTCCTGGACTTGAACAATTAAAAATCTCATTTCTGGGCAAAATTGCAGAGTGGCGCTGCAGCTCCACCATTTGAACTGCATCTGGCGCTGCAGCGCGGCTGGTGTTGTAGCTCCACCAATTAAGCTAAGACTGGCACTGCAGCTCCGATTTTAAGCTTGGAGCTGGCGCTGCAGGATTTTAAGTTTGGATCTGGCGCTGCAGCGCGAAATGCCTATTCCAGAATCTAAAGTTCACGAAAAAAACACAGAACATGGCCAAAACTTCATTCAAACAACGAATTCAAACGCACCCATGAGTTCTAAACTTAACATAAACATTTAATGATACTTCTAGCATGTTTTTTACACCTTAAATCATGCAATTACTTAAATTAAACCACATAATTTCATTGTTCTTATGAAAAACTCCATTTTAACATTATTAACGAAATCAACCACTGTGAACTCATTTTTTGACCAAATCAGTTCGTTTAAGTTTCGTTCTTTTTTTTTTACATGTATAAATGAAATTATTCATCAATTTACCGATTAATATGTAATTTAAACATAAATTTTTGTACTTATAAGCCATATTCATATATTTTTCTCTGTAAAACTATAAAAGTCCAATTACGACATATTTATATGAAATTGATGGTTTGAAAACATACATAGATGGTAGAAAACGTGTTATGATTATATACTATCATGTATATACACATAAATCATCAATTCATGCATTGATCATACAATATTTGTTTTACAGAGAACTCAAAACACCCGTTAATGGAAAAACTCTAATTCTAGCATGTTTTCATGAAATCAATTACTTTAATCACATGAATATATGATATAAACATATTGTAAACATATACAATATCATAGGTTTATTAATTAGCCATAAAAATTTAATTACAAAAAGTTAAAAGCCAATTTTCATGAAAAATCTTAATAACGTAAACTAAAACTGAGATTAAGGGTTTACCCTTGATTACTCTGTTATGATAAGGTAAGATGATGGAATGCTCTTCTTAACTCTCAATTTTCCTTCCCAATTCACAATTCTTCTCAAAGTTCCTCTCTAATTTCTCTATTTTTCTCTCTGAACTTTCCCATACTTGTAAAAAAAATGAATGAACGAAGAATTGAATGCGTATAAACTGACGCTGTTGTGGTCAGTTAATCCCTTCGTGGGTTAACTGACCAACTCCCCTTAGGGCCATGTTTGGCTAGCTTATTAATCCCTTTTCTAATTTATTTTAATTAACTTATTTATTATATAGTTTAATAATGTCACACACATTTAAGTAATTAATCAAATATATTATTTAATTCAATTAAATAAAAAAAATAGAATAGTTCCACATTAAATCAAATAGCCACATACTTAAATTCTCATTTATTAATTATGTCAAATCATTAAATCTCTAATTAATTATTAAGTTAATTAGAATAACATTATGCTTATTAAATAATTCATTTAATCAAATAAGCTCAATTAAATACATACTTTTGAATAATAAATTCTCCACATTAATTTAATCAATGCAACACATATAATTAAATTAATCTACCACAAATTCATCAATTAATTATTTAACTCAATAATTAAATCATCAAAAATTATTTATTTAATTCAATAAATATTCAAATTAAATTACAAAAATCTCGTTTGTCACATCCTTCTCCCCTTAAAAGGATTTTGTCCCCAGAATCACGACTCAATCAATTCATCCCGTTACATTCTCCCCACTTACAATGATTCTGTCCCCAGAATCGCTATACAAATTAAGTGAATAAATGAGAATAATTCTTTATCATTTGTTCTTCGAGTTCCCACATAGCTTCTTCAGCATTGCGGTTCTTCCAAATTACCTTAACAGAAGGTATTACTTTATTTCTGAGTACTTTCTCTTTCCTGTCGACTATCTGAACAGGAACTTCTTCATAAGATAAATCTTTCTCAAATTATAGGGGTTCATATTCAATCACATGTTTGTAATCGGGTTTGTAGGGTCGTAAAACAGAAACATGGAAGACATTATGGATATGTTCTAAGGCTGGAGGTAAGGCTACCTCATATGCAATTTCACACATTCTCCTCAAAGCTTCAAAGGGTCCAATGAACCTCGGGCTCAATTTTCCCTTCTTAACAAATCAGATCTTTCCCTTCCAAGGAGACACTTTCAAGAAAACGTAGCTACTAGATTCAAATTCTCGATTCTGTCAGTGTTGATCATCGTATTTCTTCTGTCTGTCTTGAGTAGCTATCAATCTTGTCCTGATCACCTTGATAATCTCAACGGTCTGTTGCACCAATTCTGGTCCTAGTAGCTGTCGTTCATCAACTTCATCCCAACATAATGGAGTTCTGCATTTTCTGCCGTACAACGCTTCATAAGGCGGCATGCCAACACTTGCGTGGTAATTGTTATTGTAAGAGAATTCCACTAGTGGTAGATGATCATCACAATTTCCTTTAAAGTCCATTATATAAGCTCTTAATATATCATCTAATATCTGAATTATCCTTTCGCTCTGCCCGTCTGTCTGAGGGTGATATGTCGTACTCATTCTCAATTGCGTCCCCATGCATTCCTGTAGTCGTTTCTAGAAGTTCGATGTAAAGCGTGGATCCCTATCAGAAATAATTGACACCAGAACTCCGTGCCTCGAAACAATCTCTTTCACATATAACCTTGCCAACTGGTCTAAGTTGAATTTGATTCTGATTTGAAGGAAGTGTGCGGATTTCGTCAATCAGTCAACAATAACCCATACTGCGTTATAGCCTTTCTGAGTTATCGGAAGGCCAACCACGAAATCCATCGTAATATATTCCTATTTCCATTCTTGGACCTCTAAAGGTTACTGCAACACACTCTGCAACATCTCGTTTTAAATTTGGCCACCAAAAATGTTGTCGAAGATCTTGGTACATCTTGGTACTACCAGGGTGAATTAAATATCGTGAGCTATGAACCTCACTCAAAATGTCTTCCTTAATCTCTGGCACTGGTGGTACCCAAACTCTGCTCTCAAATCTCAGTAGTCCCTCAATGTCTACCTTGAATCTCGGTTCGGTTCCTTTAGATATTTTCTTTTTCACCTTCTCACATTCTTTGTCCTGAAGTTGAGCCTCCTTAATTTTATCCAATAAAGTTGTACCAGCTTGCATCTAGAACAACTTCTCATCAATTTCTATAGGATACTTAACTTCCAATTCTAGCTTCTCCATTGCTGAAATTAGCTCATCCTGAGAGGTCAACATCATTAATTTCTCCCGACCCTTTCTACTTAAGGTGTCGGCAACCACATTTGCCTTATTTAGATGGTATAAAATCTCACAATCATAGAACTTAATTAACTCCAACCACCTCCTCTGGCGCATATTCAAGTCTGTGTAAAAATATATTTCAGACTCTTGTGGTCTTTATATATTTCACACTTCTCCCCATAGAGATAGTGTCTCCAGATCTTCAAAGAAAATACCACCGCAGCTAGCTCCATGTCATGGGTCGGATACCCCTTCTCATAGTCCTTCAATTGTCGTGACGCATACGCAATGACCCTGCCATTTTGCATAAGCACACAGCCAAGTCCTTTATGCGATGCATCACTATAAATCACAAAATTTCTTGTGTCATCCAGAAGAGATAGCACAGGTGTTGTACTCAACCTCTTCTTAAGTTCTTGAAAGCTTTCCTCACACTTCTCCATCCAAACAAATTTCACAACTTTTCTAGTCAAATTCTTTAGCTGAGTTACGATCTTGGAAAAGTTCTGGATGAATCTTTTGTAATAACCAGCCAATCAAAGAAAATTTCTCACTTTCGACGGCGTTTTTGGCTGATTCCAGTTCATCACAGCTTCAACTTTGGAAGGATCTACCAAAATTATGTCCTTATCAATCACATGTCCGAGAAATTGTACTCGCTCAATCCAAAATTCGCATTTCAAAAACTTGGCATACAACTTCTCCCTTCTTAAAGTCTCTAATGTTACCTTCAAATGCCCTACATGTTCTTCCTTGGTTTTTGAGTATACCAAAACATCATCGATAAATACCACCACGAATTTGTCCAAAAACGACTTGAACACTCCGTTCATTAGGCCCATAAATACTGCAAGAGCATTCGTTAGACTGAGTGACATCACCAGAAATTCGTAGTGACCATATCGAGTCCTAAACGCTATCTTCGGAACATCCTCTGGCTTCACCTTTAACTGATGATAACCACTCCTTAAGTCTATCTTTGAAAAGTATCTCGCTCTTTTCAATTGATCAAACAGGTCGTCGATCCTCTATAATGGATATCTATTCTTAATCTTGACCTTATTCAATTCTCTATAGTCGATGCAGAGCCGCATTGTCCCATCCTTCTTCTTCACAAATAACACCGGCGCACCCCACGGCAATACGCTCGGTTGAATGTATTTCTTGTCCAATAACTCTTGTAGTTGTACCATCAATTGCCATCCGATACAGTGCTTTTGATATTGGAGTCGTTCCTGGCGCCAAATAAATTGCAAACTCAACCTCTCTATCTGGTGAAAGTCCTGGTAGATCGTCTGAAAATACATCTGCAAAGTCCCTCATTACTGGTATCTCCTTTATTTTCGGGTTCTCTTTACGATTGTCGACTATGTAAGCTAGATATCCTACACATCCTTGTCTTAACAACTTCTTGGCATGCATCATCGTCAGACAACTCGCTTGTCTAGGTGACTTGCTGCCATAAAACACAACCTTTATTGGAGTCATAAGGTTAATACATTTCTTCTAGCAATCAATTACAGCCCCGTAATTGAATAACCAATCCATTTCCAGAATGACGTCAAATTCCCCAAGTCTGATAGAGATAAGATCTACGTTCATAATGTTACCCTTAATATCCACCCTACAGTTCTTGTATACATACTTAATGGGGATCACTTCTCTATTCGCAATCTCTACGTTTATGGGGTATTTTAACTCGTCTTTAGGCAATTCCAAGTTCTTAGCAAAGTCATCAGATATAAATGAACAAGTAGCACCTGAATCAAATAATACATAAGCATTAACTTTATTAATCGGAATGATACCTGACGCCACATCGTGAGACTGCATAACATCCTGCACTGTCATGTTGAATGTCCTGGCGGTCGGTCGGTCGGTCAGTTGCGGTTGGACCCGTGATAGTTAGAGCATTACCACTGCTGTTTCCCTTGTTCCCTCCTGTTCATGTCCCTCCAGATCCTTTCTTGGGACAATCCCTAGCCAAGTGGTCCTTTGACCCACATATGAAGTAGGCGCCCTTCTTTGGTTTAAGGTAGTTAAGTGCTATGTGGCCTTCCTGACCATAATTACAGCAAACTCTTTTTCCTTATATACAGACCCCCAGGTGAGCTTTCCCGTAGGTCAGATATACTTCAATCCTCTTCTTCTGACCTCCTTCCTGAATTCCAGTTGATGAGTTGTCAGTCTAGCTCCTTTTCTGATTGATACTTCCCCCCGTGTTGCTGCCACTGGCCTTATTATTTCCTTCATTTTCACTCTTCTTCTTCTTCTAATCCTGATTGTACTTGGTCACCGCATCGCTCCCACCTTCAGCAAGGATGGCCTTCTCCAGTACTCCAGCAAAAGTGTTTAGCTGAAACATTAACACTTTGTTATATAACCAGGGTTTCAGTCCCTGTTCAAACCTTCTTGCTTTTCTCTCATCCGTATGTACTTGATACGGGGCGAACCTAGCCAAGTCATTGAATTTTTCCGCATAATCTGGTACGAACAGATTGCCTTGCTTCAATTCTAGAAATTGTACCTCCATTTGGTTATGCGAGCTTATCGAGAAATACATCTCGAAGAACATCTCCTTGAACCTTTCCCAGGTGATCACACCTTCTCCTCTATGGACCTTATTTGCTTGCCACCAATAACTGGCTTCTGATTTTAGCATGAATGTTGCGTAGGCGGTTTTCTAGTCCTCTCTGACTCTGGTGACGTCAAAAACCTTTTCCATCTCCATAATTCAAGTTTGAGCTTCTATCGGGTTCATGGAACCTTTAAACTCTTGCGGTCCCACCTCCTTAAAGTTCTTGAACGTTGTATTTGGTGGAGCTTGTGGTTGATTGTTAATTTCTCCAGCCAGTAAATTCACCAACTGCTGAACGAGGGTCAGTATTGGCGTTGTTGTTGTTGTTTGTCGACCCTTCTTAGGCCGGTTGACGGTTTGGTCTTCTTCTCGATGGCATATTTTTGTTAAGAATATACGTTTATTAGGTCTTTATTCAATCCCTTAAATATTTAAGGCTTAACTAAAACATTTAAACATAATCACTTAACACATTATCTTAAATAAACTCTGATATTTTATTCAAATCGAAAGTTTTAACATCATACGATAGCATCACTGCTATTTACATCATCTATCTTGAGATAAAGAATCTTCAAGATTAAATCATCACAATATTCCTTTGTTAATAAGCACATCAAAATTTATATTTTTAACTAACATAGACATTCACATAATTTATATTATTCATATCACGGCCTATTAAGACATCGAATAGCTTCTCTGCGCTCTTCTTCCATGATACAAAACATCGTTTTGCGATCCAATATGTATAAAGGTAAGTCCTCAAACTAAATTAGATAGTATATAACTTGATCCTGGGCCTTGTTCACCGTAGTGTTGAACGCATAATCCATCTCCGCCATCTTGACCTTCTTTGCTTGTACCTCTTCCTCAGCTACATCTGCTCGCTGGGAAACCTTCTCATAAGCATCTTAGGCTATAACTCGTTTGACGGATTCTTCTCACAGATCATCCTTCAGCTTTGCAACCTCTACCAACAGCTCCTTATTATCACCCTTTAGGTGAACCAATTTCCACTTCATATTTCCAAGACATGCATCAAGACCTTGGATTTCCTCATTCTTCTGTCCAACAATAGTGATCAATGGAGATGGCTCTCTTTGCACTAACTTCTCCCGGACGACATGAATGTCTCCTGGCTCCTCCTCTCTAGGTACTCGGGGTTCCTCCTTCCCTGCTCGACTAGATCCTCCAACATCCGACATCCTAACAACACAGTTTTAAGTTTTAGTTATTAATTGATACTCACGAGCACATAAGTTTATCACATAAGCACATAAAGTCTTCTTTTATCTTCAATGAATTAAGGAATTCATTTCTTAGAACTTGATAAGAGTTTATCACCACTATGTTCTCGTTCTTCTATAAGGCTACTACCTAAGGTTTTTCCCCCACCTAAGGTTCATAACCTACAGCTTTGATACCAACCTGTGACACCCCCAAATCCGAGTACTTCAATTCCCACGGGATTTGGTGTTCACTGTCCAAACATAATGTATCTATCTATCCATAATAAATGAAAAACCATAAATAGATAGAAATAAATCCTCTCCTTATGGAGTTACAATATCTGAATGTAAATACATCAATCCCGGGTCATATTAACCTTAAATCTCAAATGCGGAAACATAAACAAATAATAAGTCTTACACAACTTTAACATAAGTCTGAAACATAAATACATCAAATAAATAACAAGTCTTCATCACTTATTAACTTTGCCCTTGCCTTTGCTAGTAGAAGGCTCGTCGGACCTTTCGTTCTTAACTGCAATGTTATTATTACGCAAGAGTGAGCACGATTGCCCACAAGTATAATAATGTAACAACAATATAATAACATGCGAGTGAATCAAAGACTTCTGAAATAAGAAAACTCGTCTTTTGAATCAAGAATGAATAACAAGAATCAAAAGAACTTCTGAGGGTCATAAGACCTTAAACTATGTCCTAGGTTGTCAAGTGTTTATACTTGAAACCTTTAATAGTCATAAGACTATGGACTCTTTTTCTCGTACTTAGGGGGATCAGCCCTTAGTACTGTGACACCCCCAAATCCGGTACTTCTATTTCCACAGGATTTGGTGTTCACTGTACAAATATCATCCATCTATCTACCCATAAATAAATGCAAACCATGCAATAGATAGAAATAATAATAAATCTCCCCTTATGGGGTTACATCAACTACATAATAATAAATCCCAGGTTACCCTAACCTTAAATCATCTGTGCGAAAACATAAACAAATAAGTCTTAAGTAACATCAATTCTACTTATCATTACATAACCACATAAATAATCAATCTTCATTACTTGCTAAGCTTGCCCTTGCCTTTACTAGTGGAAGGCTCGTCAGCTCTTTCGTTCTTAACTGCAATGTTATTATTACGCAAGAGTGAGCACGATTGCCCATAAGTATAATAATGAAAGTAATAATATAATAACATGCGAGTGAATCAAAGACTTCTGAAATAAAGCTCAACTTTTAAATCAAGAATGAATAACAAAAATCAAAAGAAATCTGAGGGTCGTAAGACCTTGAACTATGTCCTAGGTTATCAAGGGTTATACTTGAAACCTTTAACAGTCATAAGACTATGGACTCTTCTTCTCATACTTAGGGGGATCAGCCCTTAGTACCATACTGTGCACAATATCTTAACGCTAAAGCGTAAATAATCCCTTTACAGGGTTGTTCATCTCAGTTTGACATTAGAGTCCGCACCAAAGGAAGTTTGGTTTGGATAAATCATCAAGGGTTCTGAAATTTAGAAAGCTCATCAACTATGGACTAGTCGAATCATTAAGGGTTCACTAGTCTAATAAGATTTAATAGCAAATGGTATTTAAATTGAATAACAATCTCAAGAGGTATACAATAGAAGAAGTATTGTATAACAGATTCATACTTTGAAAAGATAATTAATCTTTGACATAACAATGAACTTGATTTATAAACTTGAATAATGATAACAAGTAGGGTTAGGAAAACTTACCTCGTGCGTAGATTACACATTAATTAAACTCGTCGCTTGATTTAAATCCTACATATCATTTACGTTCACAATACTAGTCAATTATAACGTAATTAATCATAGCAACTTCTTTCTTTTTGTCTAACTTTGGTTATGACTATACTTAGTCAAATTATAACACTTATTGTCACATAATAAGCACTTCACGAATAATAAGCTAACTATGCATTTAATAATTCAGTCCACATGCAATTATGTTATTTACATGTTAAGCATCTATTTTAACATCTTATTATACTTCTAACGTATTTCTATGTTCATTACTTTAAGTTACTAACACATTGCTAGACTTGACATTTAAAAATAGTTCATTTCTGAACATTCTGGAGTGTGGCACTGCGGCGCCACTGTTGTAGTGGTACTCGGCACTGCGGCCGGACTCTTGGCGCTGCGACGCGGATGTTAAGGCACGAGACTGGCGCCACAGCGCGGCGAACCAAAAACTATTCTGTAATTCGCGAAAAATTACAGAACACAGCCAAAAACCCCAATTAAATTATTTACTACACGAATTTAATCATACCTGTAACGACCCCAAAATAGGTCCATTCCACCCAACCCATTCTGAGTCGTCAAATGCATGGTACAGAAAATAACTACAACTTTATTACAACAATTATCGTGCAAAATACAACAACACATATGCTGTGAGTTTGGATACAAATATATACCAAATGTGACTCATGTTCCAACCGTGGACATCACCTCACAATAACACCTTACATAAAGGTATAGTCAAAAACTGTTTTAGAAATTAGAATCTTTGGGAAGTGCTCAAGGAAACCTTCGTACATGGGAGGCCACGCGTCTAGGTTATGATAGATATCATATGGCCACAGAATTATCCTTGGTTGACCCAATAGACCCCAAAGAAAAACGAGAAGATTACTATCATATTCTTCCCAATGGTGAGTCTTCTCTTGACATATCATTATCTCTACTGTCTCTAATTGAGAATTATACTTCAAGCAAACACCAAGATTATATAGGTAGTGCTCGTATATATACTCAGCAAGTGGATGAGCACATCCCTGTCTTATGATGACACGAGGTTGTATGTCATTAGACATCTTGTATGATAGTGGCAAACCACCCTTCCAACGTTGGGTTCGCCTCACCTTATTTTTTTCACCAAATATAACTACTAAATGATGACCACCGTTCTATTCCCTTGTTACCCTCGCTCGACCCAGCTACATTCTTATTACCTGAAAGGAATTGTGAAGCAAAAGGGTGAGCACAACTAGCTCAGTAAAGAATATCATGACTAAAGATAAATAAATTATCAATAGTCTTCATCAATAATAAATCAGAGATTTAGAACATATGGTAGATGATAAAAAATTTCAACCATAGTTGCAGCGGAACGAGCAATCCATTAGAAGAGTCAAATAAACTATAAAGTCTATTATCTTCTCCATGTTAAAAATCCACCAACAATGTTTTATCCATGTAACATCACTCAACAGTTCCTTTCCACAATCATATGAATAACTCATAATCATAATTGTGACTATAAATTTTTCTTCGCACCCAGGACGAAGAATATTTTCATCACCTGTCTTTACCTGAAACGTCAAAGATCACGGTTATACCAAATCACAGTTCCTGTTCATAATCATGCTAATAACTTCATCTTTGCACTACGTCCAAAGATATTCATTTGTATCACCAGTTGGTCATGTTTATCTCAACATCTGTTCATCTTTGCACTACTGGCCAAAGATATTCAACAACATTTCATCTTTGCACTACAGGCCAAAGATATTCATCAACAATTCATCTTTGCACTACAGGCCAAAGATATTAATATCTCAAAGAAATATATAATTATTTCAGAATTTATATAAATAATAATTATAACCATGTTGATCAATTCACCTTTGCACTTAAGCTAAAGATATTCACTTATAAATTCAATGGTCATGATCATACCAGTCACAATTCAACTTTGCACTACAGGCCAAAGAGAACCCTAGTCATGATCATACCAATAATCTACCCATCTTTACACTCTAGTGAAAGAGAATTTCAACATCAGGGTTATAAAAATGTTATATATGATGATAAAAATAATATGATCAACATATAGTTTTAATCTCAAGAGTAATATTCGTAACTCATGAATAGTAACCCCGACACAAAAAGTTCCAAATTTGATAAAAACTCATATCAATATTTCAGCATAATGATATTGAAGAAAATAATATCATTTAAGAAGAAAATAATATCCCTTACAATCCCTTACAATCCCTTACAATCCCTTACTATCCCTTACTATCCCTTACTATCCCTTACAATCCCTTACCTCAAAAGTGCAGTATTTCTGACTGGAATGCAAAGCCGAAGGAAACTTGCACTGAATAGCAACTCTCAAAGTATCTAAATACTCACAAAATATGCTTCATAATATAGAGAGAGAAAGAGAGAAAGCTTATGTTTTTGATGTGATTTTCAATTCTAACTTAGCCCTCTATTTATAGGAAAATTTTGGTAGGTTTGACCTGCAACCTGATGGCTTTACCTGCTACTATTCCCACCCACCACATTTGAAATATAATTCAGCACATTTCTTCACCAACCACAAGTGGGGCCAACCAATTCTAGAATTTTCCACCAAAATGATAAACTCCGAAAATTCAACAATTTCTGAACCAGTCATCTTGTAAAATTCGTAATAAATCATACGTTCATTTTTAACGATTCAAAATTTGTGGACATATACTCAACTTATATATGTATAACATATCCAAAAATTACCACGATCCAACGGTCGGATTAAAAATTATAACCCCCGCAAAATATCTCAAAAACCCTGATTTTTAATACCTCCATTCCGACAAAATACTGATAAAAACCTAAACATTAACTCCTTCATTTTTAACCACAAAAATATATCTCTCATTTATATCCACATAAAATAAATATTTCCTTATCATATGAATCAATAATTAATTATTCACAAATAATATTACAGAATCACATTTATGACAACCAGGCCGTTCCCAGGAAAGAGGGGGCTTTCCAATAAGAATTTCTCCTTACTGGCGCGCAATTAGATGACCAAACCTCTCCTTAGACAGAACTTTCTAGACATTGCCAATAATGTTATCTTATAATATTATTCAAATAATATGAATTATTGATCTGATAAAGGAAAATACTGTGCAGCAACAATTATTGAAACAACAATAATATAAAATATCAACGCAACAATTATTGAATCAATAAAATAAAATATTGAACAGTAACTACTGTAACAATTATTGAGTAGTGCCTTCTTACGTAAGAATCAATAATTTCAAAAATACTGTGCAATACCGTGTGCTACTGTGCAATAACGCGTATTACTGTATTTTAACCACCGGGTATTCCAACAGTGTTAACGGTAACAACTACGCCGTTATTTGTAAAAACTCAAATTTATCGTTTTCCTTCACCCGACAGTTATTCTGTTATGGGGCCCACAAATGGCTGCGCCGTCGTACGAATATTCCCCGACAGAAAGAATATTCTACGACCAAACGAATATTCCCCGACAACAATGATTATTTTATAACTACTTGCTTATTTTGAAAAAAAATCATATTTCACTCATAACTTTAAACTTTTATCAATTTAACCATTTACTGAATAGTAATTATAAGAAAAATTGAATACTTTTATTTCATAAAATTCGGGGTCTTACAATACCCATTCATAATAATACACATATAATCACTACTTAACCCTTCTAGCATGATTTTAACATGTTAAAACACATAATTAACAGGATTAAAACATGAAATTTTCACTATTCTTTGTGTTCTTGATGGTTTTGAATAGAAAAATAAAATTTAACACTACGAATTCGTTACAACACCGAATCTGTTCATTTAAAATTTGGTCTCTTCGTATTAACTTGCATAATCAAATAAGAGTGGAAATTTTACAAAAACACTTATGTTTGACATATTAAAATCACGTATAAGGGTCATATGGCCAAAATCCATACTCTGTAAGTTTTGAGCAACATATATGACGTATTTTCATGAAACTGATGACATGATAACTTACATAATATATAATTAGATACGATTTGATAACATTTAACACATATACAAACTCATAGACATTACTCCTTTCCCAAATACAGAGGTTTAAACAAAAACTTCGAAAGCCATTTTTATGCAAACTAAATGACGTAAAAAGAGAATTTGGGTTTGGAGAATTTACTCAGAGTATAAAGTGTAGAGATGATCAATGATAATCCTTTCACAAATATTTGTTTGATTACACACTCACAATTTCCTTCAGACTTCTCAATTTCTCTCTATGATTGCTTTGTTCTTGGACTTAGAAAATAAGGAAATAATAAGAAGACGTATATATAAAAGGAACTGACATATTGAGTGGTCAGTTAACCCAATCATGGGTTAACTGCTATTAACTCCCCATAAGGCTTTGTTTGTTAACCTTAATTGGCTCAAAACCCTTTAATTTAATAAGTCTTTTATCCTATAGTTCAATAGTGTCACGCTCAATTATAAAATAAATCAAATATCTTATTTACTTTAATTTAAATAAAATATGATAATTTCTCATTAATTCACATAATCACATAATTAATTTCTTATTTATTAATTACGTCAAATTATTAAATTTCTATTAATTATTACATAATTTAAAACAACATTAGGCTTATTAAATATTTCTTTTAATTCAATAAGCTCACATAAATACATACATCGAACAATAAAATTCTTCACATTAATTTAATAAATATAACACATATAATTAAATTAATCAACTACAATTTCATCAATTAATTATTTAATCTAATAATTAATTCATCAAGAAATATTTATTCAATCCAATAAGTATTAAAATTAAATTACAAAATGTCGGTTGTCACATCTTTCCCCCCTTAAAAGGATTTTGTCCCCAGAATCACGACTCAATAATTTCCACCCGTTACATTCTCCCCCCCCCCCCACTTACAAAGATTCTATCCCCAGAATCGCTTATAACAATCTAGGTAAATAAATGAGGATAATTCTTTATCATATTCTCTTCGAGTTCCCACGTAGCTTCTTCAGTGTTGTGGTTCCTCCAAATTACCTTAACAGAAGGTATTACTTTATTTCTCAGAACTTGTTCTTTTCGGTCAACAATTTGAACCAGAGTTTCTTCGTAAGATAAGTCTTTGTCGAAATGTAGGGGTTCATATTCAATGACGTGCTTGTAATCGGGTTTGTAGGGTCGTAGGACTGAGACATGGAAAACGTTATGGACATTCTCTAGAGCTGGAGGTAAGGCTACCTCATAAGCAACTTCTCCGACCCTTCGTAGAACTTCAAAGGGTCCAATGAATCTTGGGCTTAATTTCCCTTTCTTTCCGAATCTGATCTTTCCTTTCTAGGGAGAGACCTTTAAGAACACGTAACTACCTAGTTCGAACTCAACATTTTTAAGGTGTGGATCTGCGTACTTCTTCTGTCTATCTTGAGCTGCTGTCAATCTTGTTCGGATCACTTTGACTATTTCTACTGTTTGTTGTACCAATTCCGGGCCTAGTAATTGTCTTTCGCCAACTTCATCCCAATATAGCGGAGTTCTACACTTTCTGCCGTATAACGCTTCATAAGGTGGCATTCCAATACTAGCGTGGTAACTGTTGTTGTAATCGACCTCCACGAGCGATAGATGATCATCCCAGTTTCCTTTAAAGTCCATTATACAAGCTCTTAACATATCTTCCAATGTCTGAATTGTTCTTTCACTCTGTCCATCTGTCTGAGGGTGATATGTCGTACTCATTCGCAACTGTGTACCCATGCATTCTTGTAGATATTTTCAAAAGTTCAATGTGAAGCGCGGATCTCTATCAGAAACAATTTGCACCGGAACTTCGTGCCTTGAAACAATCTCTTTCACATATAACCTTGCCAACTGATCTAAGTTGAATCTGATTTTGATCGGAAGGAAGTGTGCGAATTTCGTCAATCAGTCAACAATAACACATACTGCGTCGTAGCCTTTCTGAGTTGTCGGTAGGCCAACCACGAAATCCATCATAATATGTTCCCATTTCCATTCTGGGATCTCTAGCGGTTGTAGCAACCCACTCGGCCTCTGATGTTCTTCTTTCACTTTCTGATATGTCAGGCACTTGGCAACACATTCTGTAACCTCTCGTTTCAAATTTGGCCACTAAAAGTGTTGTCGAATATCTTGGTACATCTTGGAACTACCAAGGTGAATTGAATATCGTGAGTTGTGAGCTTCGCTCAAAATTTCTTTCTCAATCTCTGGTACTGGTGGTACCCAAATTCTACTCTCAAACCTCAATATTCCTTCCTTATCCATCTTGAATCTTGATTCGATTCCTTCGGATACCTTCCTTTTCACTGTTTTGCATTCATCATCCTGAAGTTGTGCCTCCTTAACCTTGTCTAGTAGTGTTGTGCCTGTGATAACCCGAGATTTCGAATAATCAAAATTTACGAATAAATTTTTTTTATTAATATTAATATTAATTATCATTTATGTGACAAGTATCGGTGATACGTATATCGCGAAAGTCAATTTGTGTATTGACTAATAAATTTAGAGTAGAGTTGTGCTTAACAGCTTTAGAAACCCTAACCCTAATTTCTGGAAAGGGATTCGATAGAAAATATAATTAAAATAATTATATTAATGAGTATGTGTTTGTACTGTATAGAGATTTTGATCAATGATTGATTGGATAAGGTTTGAAATTAATAAACCCTAATAAGGGATTAGAAACCCTAATCTCAGATTTAGAAAACCAATGGTACGGTTAAAAACCCTAATTGTACGTCGGAAAACACTAATTTTATATTCGAGAAATCCTAAACCCTAAATTAGGAAACCCTAATCCTAATTGGCAAGCTTAATGTGTTTATTAAATTTAAATATGATTAGAAAACCCTAATTATATTTTTGTTATCTTAATTTCTATTTTACAAACCCTAATTATAATTTAAAAAAATTATTTTTCTAATGAAAACCCTAATTCGTGGGTTGTAAACCCTAATGACCATTTTGCCCTAATTGCTAAATTAAACAATTTTAATTAGGAATATTAATCCTAATTAGCAAGATTGAATTTTATGATTAGGAAATATTAATATAATTATCGAATCCTAATTGTAATTTGGAATTATTAATTTTCTATTTTAGAAACCGAAATTTGAAAATTTTGGAAATTAAATTGCAAATCTAAAGGGTTTAAACCCTAAACCCTAAAGGGTCTAAACCCTAAATCTTAACCCAAACCCTAAACCCTAAGGATTTGAATAAATGTCAAGAATGCCATTAAATGTATTTATCAAATGATAAAAATGCCCTTTTTATTTTCTTTAATTGTTAACTTGTAAAAATGCTAGCCACTTTAGTTGTTCAACTACTATATTGACTTGTGTGACACAAAATATCAGCTCTCAGCCGAATTTGGCAGATCTATCAGCAATACAAGCATTATAGAAGAGATTTAGAGAGAGAAAAAGTCACAAAAAGTTGCCATTTTGCATATTTCTCTCACCAACTCTCTCTCTCTCTCTCTCTAAAGCTTCGAATTTCTTAAGTTAGATCAGTCCTAATTTCATCCCTTGATCAATCAATAACATATTGGAGAGCTTAGATCAAGAATTAAAAGCTAGAAGGTATAAATCAAATTTTAAATTTTGATCTTTGTTACTTAGAAAGTTTTTGTGTTTTAGTGTTTAATCTTATGTTATAATATGTTTTTAGTTGTTATATGTTGATCCATGATGGACCCATAGCATTAAAGTGAGTAAAAATGCAAGTTTTAAAAATCTGTTCTTGAGCTTGAAAAGTGGTCTGACAACCAAATGTCAGTGGCCACCAATCCTTGCTCGTATATGATTTTTGTTGTTTTCAAGTTGTAATATGTAGCCTTGTATGTGGTCTTTACTCTGAAAGTGAAATCAGAGCTATTTGATGTTGGGATCAGGAGTTATTAACGGTCAAAACCCATTGACCGGGCTTGACCGAGGAAAAATCTGGGTAACCCAGAAAGTACAAATATGGGTCTGACAAGATCTTTGAAGGTCTGGATCTGACATATGTTATGTTGTTTGTTATTGTTGTTGTATACATGTTGAAGCCTGTAATATGGACTCCAAGTAAATACCTTTAGATTCTATAAACATCAAATGGATTGAGTTTAACGGGTGGTCAAAATAGCCCATCTGATCATGAATCACTTTTCTGGAAATTCCAGAAAGTGTATGAACAAGCCTTCTGACACACTTTGACCGTACTGATTCTGGAGATTGAGATGTTGTTTAACTGTGATGTTGCTATAAAAATGTTATTTGATATGTAGACTATAGATGTGAACCCTAAAACCACCAACATAAGTATCAGAACCTGTATTAATTTGGGCCAGAAAATGGTCACCTAAAGCTGCCTGGGTTTCTGGGTTACCCAGAAAGCCCAGGAGCCGTCTGACAGCCATTTTCAAGGGCATGATCTTGCTGTGTTGTTACGTTATGATTCTGTTAATGATTAATAGTTGTAGTATTACATAAACACTACACAATCACGGTTCAAGATAGCCCATAAACGCAATATACAGAGAATTAATCGTGGTCAAACGTGACCCTAGAAACACGAAGCTGTCAGTGTTCTTGAGCTCAAGAACACCAACATCGACGCTTTCTGTCGCTAAAGACCTACATTGACGGATTAGTTATCTTTTAATTTCTATTATTCTGGAAATTAATAAAAAATAGAAATAAATTATAAAAATTACCAAAAATTATTTTAAAAATTATTTTAAATTATGAAAGATAATTTTTGACCAATTGGAATATTTTTTTTTAATATTTATAATTATTTAAATATTAAAAGTATTTAATTTATTTAATTAGTGTATTAAATAAATTAGAGAAAAATGATTTAATATTATGAAAAATTATTTTAAATAAGAATAATGTATTTAAAAATATTTTGAATTATAAAATATAATTTTTAATATATTTGGAGAATTTTCATTAATAATTTAATATTAATGATATTAGATTTATTTAATTACTAAAATAAATAAATAAGTTAAAAATGATTATAACGATTTAAAAATTATTTTAAATAAGAATAAAGTGTTAGAAAATATTTGGAATTATAAATTATAATTTTCAATATTTTTGGAGAATTCTCATTAATAAATTAATATTAATGATATTAGATTTATTTAATTATTATATTTAATAAAGGAATTAAAAATGATTTTATTAATTTAAAAATCATTTAAAGATGAGAAAAATGATTTAAAAGTATTTTAAGTTATAATTAATGACTTTTAATATTTTGATAATAATTACATTAATATTTAAATATTAATGATAATGATTTAAAAATGATTTTAATTATTTTAAAAATTATTTAAGTAGAATATTGATGATTTAAAAATATTTTAAGTTATTAACAATAACTTTAATATTTTGACAAGTATGCTATTAATATTTTTATATTATTAAATATTAATAATGATAAGATTATTTAATAATTAAATCATTTAAAAATGATTTAAGTGTTTGAAAAATTATTATAAATTATAATAATTGTTTATAAATTATTAAAAGCTTCCGGAAAATGATATTTGACTTATCTAAAATAATATTGAAGCTTAGAGACCAAGTTTAATTGACAATCAATGTGTTAGTTGTCGGATAGGGTAACCAGAACACCAAGAATGGATCGAGGTCTAACCAGACCAAAATAGTTAGACTGGATAAGTGTTTATATAGGTTATAAACACTAATGTGGCTATGTGGTAATGTGCCTAGGAGAAGTTTGACTGTAGAATACAGTGTTACGTGTTATAAATGATTATGCTAATTATGAGACCGACATTGTTGATTATAGGTCTTACGAACGCAGTTAATTATATTGTGTAGCTGTAATCAACGTGAAAGGCAAGTTTCCTAACTCAACCTTGAGTTATATTCATTCAATTATTTTAATGGTTAATTATTGATAATTATACCATGTTCAGGAAATTTATTGTTGATTATTCGCAGTTAGTGCATGATTAAAATTCAAATTGAATTACTGATTCGGAAAATATATATTCGTAGAATTACTGTTATTGGATATTTATATCTGCAGAAACTAATATTAACAGTACAGATAATTCCTGTTTATTGTCAAATTATATTGAGAAATGTCTTAGCTAATTATACTGGCTAGACGAACAATTGTTAGAACTTGATAAATACGAGAAGAGAAATCAATTGTTATTGATAGATCGATGCCAATTGTTTCGGCTAGATCGATAAGTAGATAGAATTTGAAATCATAGTATTTCGTTGTTAAATCAAAATCTTGATTCTGAGACTGAGAAGAACAACCTTTTATATAAAGGGAACATTTTAGGTCGTATATTCGACTATTGCGCGCTGTTAAGTATTATGCATAATATAGGGTACAAGGAGTTGGCTGGCTCTAAGTACTTGCAGAGGAGTATGATTTAATCTTTATGGTTATCTGATACTCCTGCGTATGTATCAAAGTAAATCTTTGATAGATACCCGACAAAAATAAGTTCTAGATCTAGTGTGATCGCTCAGCATAAATCTGGAAAACTTTCCACTTTGCTATTTCGTAGAATTAATTCTTGATTATTAATTAAATATCGTAGAGAATCTTGAAAGCGTTACACTCTTTCAATATCAGATTATTGTTGCGGAGAATGTTAAAACAATTGATATTGATTTCTATACCTTTATTGTATGTCTTAACTTGCGGGGCAAACTTGTTGCTCACCCTTGCTATAAATAAAACTTTTCAGCTAGGGACGAAGTTGCAGAAGGTGCTGCTAAGAAGAACAAGGGAAAAGGCATAGTTATAAATTAGTTATGATGAACAATATTATTATGTTATATTGTATTGTAAACCCTTTTTGTATATCTAAAGGAGTATTTCTGTAATGTTAAGGTTAGTGGACCTGGGACTTATGTATTAACAATATATGTTAATGACTTATGTAATCCTATTTATATATGAATGGGTAGTTAATTGGTATTATATTATGGATCGTGAACACTAAACTCGGGGGTCAGGTAACCCGGATTTGGGAGTGTCACAGGTTGGTATCAAAGCTGTAGTGACCAAGGTGTCACAAGTTGGTAGAAGAGTTGTAGGTTATAAACTTTAAGTGGGGTGGGGGAAAACTCTAGGATTATAACCATACGCGAGATAGGGAAAAATCATTTAGAGTTCCAAATGAGAGATTGCCGAAGTATATCAATAGTGAGATAAGTGGTCACATAGTGTGAGAATTTTGTACTGGTGAAGTACTAGTCAAGTTATTTAAACTGATTGTAGGATGTCTGGAGAAGGTGAAAAGAGTGCGGAGATGCTAGAGGCTGTTGCACCGGTACCAGAAGCCGAGGTGCCAGCACAAAGCGAATCAGTTGAGAAGGTGGGAGATGATGAACCCATGGTTAATCTGGGGAGCGATCATGATGATTATCCTGAGATGTATCTGAGTGGAGATGAGGAGGCAGAGTCTGAGCCAGCTAAGGTAGAGTTAAAGACTAAGGTTAAAGTTGGAGAACAAGATCGCAAATCTGCAGAGGTTCAAGAACTTCGGAGCAAAGTGTTTCTCTTGGAGGAATTGTGGAAGACGGAGCGAGCATTACGCGAAATGACTTAAGAAATGAACGAGCTCAAGACGCAGGTGGACAGAATGAAGGCTGAAGGTGGTGGATCATCTGAAGGAACTAGCAAGAAGGACAAGAAGAAGAGAAAGAGGGAAAAAGACAGCCTTAATTCTGAAAAATCAAGCCCGCAGAAGAAGCAAGCCTGTACCAAGTGTTGAAAGACTCACACGGGAGAATGCATGATGTGGAAGAACGTGTGCTTCAACTGCAAGCAGGAAGGACATATTTCTCTGTATTGTCCTAAGCCAAATTTGAGGAAGTGTTTTACATGTGGGCAGACGGGTCACGGATTCAGCAAGTGTCCCATCAAGAAGAAGACTGGTGAACGGAGTGGTCGGTAGATAACTTAGATATATGTAATAGTATCTTTTGGGTAGAAGTCTATGATATTAAGTGTTGTAATATAGAGAACGATGTTAAGCATATGTAAATATATATGTTTGTATGAATGAAATCCTTATTTTCTATATGAATATAAGATTAAGATTAATTTGTTTGTTCTTAAAACTCATACTTATGGTAAGTTAATGACTCATAATTATATGAAATGTTTTGAACCCCTCAGCGAATGGACGCAAAAGGTCTGACTAGGATAAGTTCATACACTCATATAATTGTGGCAAGTTCCTGAACTCATAAGTGTGGTAAGTTTGACGAACTGGTAATAACTGTGTGTGAATGGAGAATAGCAACTTTTGTGTAAAGTTGTGTTGTTAATCCTGATATGAGTTAAAAAGGGATAGTAATATGTGGTAAGTACTATGTGCTATTTGAATAAATATACAATTATATGAGAATTATGTGTTGAATTCTTATTGTGTTAAAAATTTGTGTAAAGAAAGAGAATTAATATAAGATTTTTATTTAAATCAGATCATGTCGCCTAGACGACAGAATCGAAACCAACGAGAAGAACAGTCGGTGAATAATGAAGGAGGTCAAGCTGACCCGATGCAAAACTTTGCGGATATGATAGCCCAAGCTATGGAGAATAGAGCTCCAGCAGCAAGAGGAAGAGCGAGGAATCAGCCAGCTGAAAGATTGGTAAATTTTAAAGACTTTAAAGCAGTAGGACCGCCTGAGTTTAAAGGGACCACAGATCCTATTGAAGCCCAAACTTGGGTGAAGGAGATGGAGAAAGCATTCGCTATCACCAGAGTAGCAGAGGAACAAAAGACGGCTTTTGCAACTTATCTAATGAAGGGAGAAGCTAATTACTGGTGGGAGACGAACTAAGCGAGAGCTGGTACAGAGGTGGTGCTGTGGACAAGATTCAAGGAGTTGTTCTTTGAGAACTACTTCTCGCCGAGTATGCAATCCAGAATGGAAGTCAAGTTTCTAGAACTAAAGCAGGAGAATATGTCTATTTCTGAATACGCTACTAAATTCAACGAATTAACAAGATTTGCACCTCATCAGGTGGACACAGAAGCAAGAAAGGCGCGAAGATTTGAGAACGGACTGAAGCCGGGGATATTCAACAAGGTAGCAGTATTGCAGATCAACACTTTCGCGGCATTGATGGAGAAAGTGTTAATTACGGAAGGAGGGAGCGAAGCTGCGTCTCGATTCCATCAGGAGAAGAAGAAGAAGACTAATGACGGAGGAAGCAGTGGTGGAAGTAACACTAACAAAAGGAAATAGAATGAGAATACCCAGTCGGGTAATAAGGCAGAGGATGGTAGGAAAGGAAGGGAGCCATATGCGAATTGTGGGAAGAACCATGCTGGAGTTTGCCTGAAGAAAAAAGGGAGTTTGTTATAACTGCGGACAAGAGGGGCATATGTCACCCAATTGCCCCAGTCCCAAGAAAATTCAAGGTTGTTTTGGATGCGGATCGACTGATCATTTGGTTCGGAACTGTCCGAAGAAGAATGCAGAAAAGGAAAGTGGCAACAAGGGACCCAGTGGCGGAACCTTGGCAACTCGAGGACCTGCACAGCCAGGAAGACCAACTTCCCGTACATTCAACATGACGGCGCAGGACACTATGGCTACTCAGGAGGCGGCAGTAGGTAATGATTTCGTTTAGAATTTAATTACGCGAGTAATATGAGTTAGATATTTCTATGAACTGTTTTCTTTTAAAGATTCAAGTCACAGGTTAGAATTTAAAACACAAATTAATATTGTGTTGATAAAAATGAATTGATGATACAACTTTAAAAGATTGTAGAGAATAAGAAAGCGGTGATTCCGAGGACGGAATCCTTTTAAAGAGGGGTGAATGTGATAACCCGAGATTTCGAATAATCAAAATTTACGAATAATTTTTTCTTATTATTAATATTAATATTAATTATCATTTATGTGACAAGTATCGGTGATACGTGTATCGAGAAAGTCAATTTGTGTATTGACTAATAAATTTAGAGTAGAGTTGTGCTTAACAGTTTTAGAAACCCTAACCCTAATTTCTGAAAAGGGATTCGATAGAAAATATAATTAAAATAATTATATTAATGAGTATGTGTTTGTACTGTATAGAGATTTTGATCAATGATTGATTGGATAAGGTTTGAAATTAATAAACCCTAATAAGGGATTAGAAACCCTAATCTCAGATTTAGAAAACCAATGGTACGGTTAAAAACCCTAATTGTACGTCGGAAAACCCTAATTTTATATTCGAGAAATCCTAAACCCTAAATTAGGAAACCCTAATCCTAATTGGCAAGCTTAATGTGTTTATTAAATTTAAATATGATTAGAAAACCCTAATTATATTTTTGTTATCTTAATTTCTATTTTACAAACTCTAATTGTAATTTAGAAAAATTATTTTTCTAATTAAAACCCTAATTCGTGGGTTGTAAACTTTAATGACCATTTTGACCTTAATTGCTAAATTAAGCAATTTTAATTAGGAATATTAATCCTAATTAGCAAGATTGAATTTTATGATTAGGAAATATTAATATAATTATCGAATCCTAATTATAATTTGGAATTATAAATTTTCTATTTTGGAAACCAAAATTTGAAAATTTTGGAAATTAAATTGCAAATCTAAAGGGTTTAAACCCTAAACCCTAAAGGGTCTAAACCTTAAACCCTAACCTAAACCCAAATCCTAACCCAAACCCTAAACCCTAAGGGTTTGAATAAATATCAAGAATGCCATTAAATGTATTTATCAAATGACAAAAATGCCCTTTTTATTTTCTTTAATTGTTAACTTATAAAATTGCTAGCCACTTTAGTTGTTCAACTACTATATTGACTTGTGTGACACAAAATATCAGCTCTCAGCCGAATTTGGCAGATCTATCAGCAATACAAGCATTATTTAAGAGATTTAGAGAGAGAAAAAGTCACAAAAAGTTGCCATTTTGCATATTGCTCTCACCAACTCTCTCTCTCTCTAAAGCTTCGAATTTCTTAAGTTAGATCAGTCCTAATTTCATCCCTTGATCAATCAATAACATATTGGAGAGCTTAGATCAAGAATTAAAAGCTAGAAGGTATAAATCAAATTTTAAATTTTGATCTTTGTTGCTTAGAAAGTTTTTGTGTTTTAGTGTTTAATCTTATGTTATAATATGTTTTTAGTTGTTATATGTTGATCCATGATGGATCCATAGCATCAAAGTGAGTAAAAATGCAAGTTTTAAAAATCTGTTCTTGAGCTTGAAAAGTGGTCTGACAACCAAATGTCAGTGGCCACCAATCCTTGCTCGTATATGATTTTTGTTGTTTTCAAGTTGTAATATGTAGCCTTGTATGTGGTCTTTACTCTGAAAGTGAAATCAGAGCTATTTGATGTTGGGATCAGGAGTTATTAACGGTCAAAACCCGTTGACCGGGCTTGACCGAGGAAAAATCTGGGTAACCCAGAAAGTGCAAATATGGGTCTGACAAGATCTTTGAAGGTCTGGATCTGACATAGGTTATGTTGTTTGTTATTGTTGTTGTATACATGTTGAAGCCTGTAATATGGACTCCAAGTAAATATCTTTAGATTCTATAAACATCAAATGGATTGAGTTTAACGGGTGGTCAAAATAGCCCATCTGATCATGAATCACTTTTCTGGAAATTCCAGAAAGTGTATGAACAAGCCTTCTGACACACTTTGACCGTACTGATTCTGGAGATTGAGATGTTGTTAAACTGTGATGTTGCTATAAAAATGTTATTTGATATGTAGACTATAGATGTGAACCCTAAAACCACCAACATAAGTATCAGAACCTGTATTAATTTGGGCCAGAAAATGGTCACCTAAAGCTGCCTGGGTTTCTGGGTTACCCAGAAAGCCCAGGAGCCGTCTGACAGCCATTTTCAAGGGCCTGATCTTGCTGTGTTGTTACGTTATGATTCTGTTAATGATTAATAGTTGTAGTATTACATAAACACTACACAATCACGGTTCAAGATAGCCCATAAACGCAATACACAGAGAATTAATCGTGGTCAAACGTGACCCTAGAAACACGAAGCTGTCAGTGTTCTTGAGCTCAAGAACACCAACATCGACGCTTTCTGTCGCTAAAGACCTACAGCGACGGATTAATTATCCTTTAATTTCTATTATTCCGGAAATTAATAAAAAATAGAAATAAATTATAAAAATTACCAAAAATTATTTTAAAAATTATTTTAAATTATGAAAGATAATTTTTGACCAATTAGAATATTTTTCTTTAATATTTATAATTATTTAAATATTAAAAGTATTTAATTTATTTAATTAGTGTATTAAATAAATTAGAGAAAAATAATTTAATATTATGAAAAATCATTTTAAATAAGAATAATGTATTTAAAAATATTTTGAATTATAAAATATAATTTTTAATATTTTTGGAGAATTTTCATTAATAATTTAATATTAATGATATTAGATTTATTTAATTACTAAAATAAATAAATAAGTTAAAAATGATTATAACGATTTAAAAATTATTTTAAATAAGAATAAAGTGTTAGAAAATATTTGAAATTATAAAATATAATTTTCAATACTTTTGGAGAATTCTCATTAATAAATTAATATTAATGATATTAGATTTATTTAATTATTATATTAAATAAAGGAATTAAAAATAATTTTATTAATTTAAAAATCATATAAAGATGAGAAAAATGATTTAAAAGTATTTTAAGTTATAATTAATGACTTTTAATATTTTGATAATAATTGCATTAATATTTAAATATTACTGGTAATGATTTAAAAATGATTTTAATTATTTTAAAAATTATTTAAGTAGAATATTGATGATTTAAAAATATTTTAAGTTATTAACAATAACTTTACTATTTTGACAAGTATGCTATTAATATTTTTATATTATTAAATATTAATAATGATAAGATTATTTAATAATTAAATCATTTAAAAATGATTTAAGTGTTTGAAAAATTATTATAAATTATAATAATTGTTTATAAATTATTAAAAGCTTCCAAAAAATATTATAAACGATATTTGACTTATCTAATAACCTGCCAATTCAAGAAAACTTCTTACTTCTGATGGCGTCTTCGGCTGATCCCAGTTTGTCACAGTTTCGACTTTAGATGGATCCACCGAAATTCTGTCCCTATCAATCATATGTCCTAGAAATTGTACCCTTTTAATCCAGAATTCGCATTTCGAAAACTTAGCATACAACTTCTCCTTCCTCAAAGTTTCTAACGTCACCCTCAAATGCTCTTCATGTTCTTCCTTGGTTTTTGAATATACCAAAATATTATCTATAAATACCACTATAAATATGTCTAAAAACGGCTTGAACACTCCATTCATTAGTCCTATAAATGCTGCAGGAGCATTCGTTAAACCAAACGACATTACTAAAAATTCGTAGTGACCATATCGTGTTCTGAACGCTGTCTTCGGTGCATCCTCTAGTTTCACCTTCAGTTGATGATAACCACTCCTCAAATCTATCTTGGAAAAGTATATTGCTCCCTTTAACTGATCAAATAGATCGTCAATTCGCGGTAATGGATACCTATTCTTAATCGTGACCTTATTTAGTTCTCTATAGTCTATGCAGAGTCGCATTGTCCCATCCTTCTTCTTTACAAATAAAACCGGCGCTCCCCACGGTGATACGCTTGGTTGTATATACTTTTTATCCAGTAATTCTTGTAGTTGGACCATCAGTTCTTTCATCTCTACCGGTGTCATTCGGTACGGTGCCTTCGATATTAGAGCCGTTCCTGGAGCCAAATCGATCACGAATTCTACCTCTCTATCTGGAGGAAGTTCCGGCAAATCGTCTAGAAATACGTCTGCGAAATCTCTCACTACTAGTATCTCATCTATTTTTGGATTCTCTTTACGACTATCGACTATGTAAGCTAGATATCCTACACAGCCTTGTCTTAATAACCTCCTGGCCTGCATCATTGTCAGATAACTCGCTTGTCTAGGCGACTTGCTACCATAAAATATAACCTTTGACGGAGTCATAAGGTTAATACGCTTCTTCTGGCAGTCAATTACCGCCCCATAATTGGATAACCAGTCCATAACCAAAATAACGTCGAATTCTCCCAAGTCGAATAGGGATAAGATCTACGTTCATGATATTACCCTTAATATCCACTCTATAGTTCTTGTGCACGTACTTAACAAGGGTAATTTCTCTATTCGCAATTTCTATGTTCATGGGGTATTCTAACTCGTCCTTAAGCAATTCTAAGTTCTTAGCAAAGTCATCGGATATAAATGAGCAAGTAGCACCCGAATCAAATAACACATAAGAATTAACTTTATTGATCGGAATGATACCTGACACCACATCGCGAGACTGCACTGCGTCCTGAACTTTCATGTTGAATGTTCTGGCAGTCGGTCGGTTGGTTGCGGTTGGTGCTGCGATAGTCAGAGTGCTTCCATCGGCGTTTTCTCTATTTCCTCCTGAACTCGTCCCTCTAAATCCCTTCTTGGGACAGTCCCTTGCCAGATGATCCTTTGAGCCACAAGTGAAACATGCACCCTTCTTTGGGTTCGGACAGTTTGGTGCTATGTGGCCTTCCTGATAATTATAGCATACACGTTTACCCTTCATACACACTCCCAAATGAGCCTTCCCGCAGGTCGAACATGCTTCAATCCTTTTCTTTTGACCTCCTTGCTGGTTTCCGGTTGATGAGTTGTCATTCCACCTTTTCTTCTGATTAATATTACCACCTCCTGTGCTACTTCCACTAGCCTTGTTATTTCATTCACTTTCATTCTTCTTCTTCTTCTGATCCTGATTGTATTTGGTTACCGCATCGCTTCCACCTTCAGCGAGTATGGCTTTCTCTAGTACCCCGACGAATGTCTTCAATTAAAACATCGATACCTTACTATACAGCCAAGGCTTTAGTCCTTATTCGAACCTTCTTGCTTTTCTCTCGTCCGTGTGCACTTGATACGTGGCGAACCTTGCCAATTAGTTGAATCTAGCCGCATAATCTGATACAGACATATTCCCTTGCTTCAATTCCAGAAACTGAACCTCCAATTGGTTCTGCGAGGTAGTCAGGAAATACATCTCGAAAAACATCTCCTTGAACCTCTCCCAGGTAATCATACCTTCTCCTCCACGGACCTTGTTTGCTTGCCACCAAAAACTGGCTTCAGATTTCAGCATAAATGTTGCAAAAGCAGTCTTTTAGTCCTCTCTGACTCTTGCGACCTCAAAAACCTTCTCAATCTCCATAATCCAAGTCTGAGCTTCGATCGGGTTCATTGAGCCTTTAAACTCCGGTGGTCCCACCGCCTTGAAATCCTTAAACGAAGTATTCGGTAGAGCTTGAGGTTGATTATTCATTGCTCCAGCTAGTAAGTTCACTAATTATTGGACGGGATTAGCATTGGCGTTATTGTTATTATTCGTTGACTCTTCTTGAGCTGGTTGACGGTTTTGTCTTCTTCTAAGCGGCATATTTCTGTTAAGAATATATGCTTATTAGATCTTTATTAAATTCTCTAAATAGTTAAGGCTTAACTCAACAATTTAACATAATCACTTAACACATTATCTCAAACAACTTGATATATTTATTCAAATCAAAAGTTTTAACATCAAAAGATAGCATCGCTGCTATTTACATCAATTATCCCTAGATAAAGAATCTACAGGATTTAAAACATTAAAATATTCATTCGTTCATAAACACGTCTGAATTTATGTCTTAAAAAAAACTAGATAAGTTTTTCAGATAATTAAACAATTACTATCACTACCTGTTAAGGCGCCGAATAGCCTTGCTACGTTCCTCTTCTATGATGCGAGACATCGTTTTGCGATCCAACATGTGCGATGGTAGACCTTCAAACTGGATTGGGTACCTCAAAACTCGATCCTGGGCCTCATCCATTGCATTATTAAGTGTAGAGTATGTCTCTCCAAGCTTAGCCTTCTATACATGACAATCCCTCTCTGCAAGATCAGCACGACGTGATTGTCTTACCCAGCCCTCCTCTGCTATGGCCAGCCTCTCTAAGCTTTCCTTCAATTCCTTCCTTAACTTCTCTATTTCTTCGGTTTTCTCCTCGGTTTGACCCTTCTCGTGGACCAAATCCCATTCTACACATCCCAGTCGTGTGTGAAGAGTCTCAACCTCCCTCTACTTCTGCTCGAGAGTAATCTGCTGAATAATCGCCCGCTCAGTCAAATCCTGAACAGTGTCTCGTAATTCTAAGTTATGGTCATATAATGCATCGTACATCTCAGCATCAATGGAGTTCGGTGGGAACTCCTCTTCTTCCTATTCCTCTTCCTCTTCCTCCTCAGGATCCTCCTCAGGATCAGTCTCCGGCTCATTCTCCTGACCAACAACAGTGATCAATGGAGATGACTCTCTCTGAATCAACTGCTCCCTGACAACATGAATGTCTCGGAGCTCCTCCTCAGTAGGCACTCGTGGTTCCTCCTCCCCAGGTCAACTAGCTCCTCCAACATCTGACATCCTGACAACATAGTTTTAAGTTTTAGTTACTAATCCGTGCTAGCGAACACATAGATTAACACATAAGCACATAAAGTCTTTTATTATCTTCAATGAATTAAGAAATTCATCTCTTAGAACTCGATAAGAGTTTACCACCACTATGATCTCGATCTCTTACAAGGCTACTACCTAAGGTTGTTCTCTCACCTAAGGTTCATAACCTACAGCTCTGATACCAACCTGTGACACCCCCAAATCCGGTACTTCCATTTCCACAGGATTTGGTGTTCACTGTACAAACATCATCCATCTATCTACCCATAAATAAATGCAAACCATGCAATAGATAGAAATAATAATAAATCTCCCCTTATGGGGTTACATCAACTACATAATAATAAATCCCAGGTTACCCTAACCTTAAATCATCTGTGCGAAAACATAAACAAATAAGTCTTAAGTAACATCAATTCTACTTATCATTACATAACCACATAAATAATCAATCTTCATTACTTGCTAAGCTTGCCCTTGCCTTTACTAGTGGAAGGCTCGTCAGCTCTTTCGTTCTTAACTGCAATGTTATTATTACGCAAGAGTGAGCACGATTGCCCATAAGTATAATAATGAAAGTAACAATATAATAACATGCGAGTGAATCAAAGACTTCTGAAATAAAGCTCAACTTTTAAATCAAGAATGAATAACAAGAATCAAAAGAAATCTGAGGGAAATAAGACCTTGAACTATGTCCTAGGTTATCAAGGGTTATACTTGAAACCTTTAACAGTCATAAGACTATGGACTCTTCTTCTCATACTTAGGGGGATCAGCCCTTAGTACCATACTGTGCACAATATCTTAACGCTAAAGCGTAAATAATCCCTTTACAGGGTTGTTCATCTCAGTTTGACATTAGAGTCCGCACCAAAGGAAGTTTGGTTTGGATAAATCATCAAGGGTTCTGAAATTTAGAACGCTCATCAACTATGGACTAGTCGAATCATTAAGGATTCGCTAGTCTAACAAGATTTAATAGTAAATGGTATTTAAATTGAATAACAATCTCAAGAGGTATACAATAGAACAAGTATTGTATAACAGATTCATACTTTGAAAAGATAATTAATCTTTGACATAACAATGAACTTGATTTATAAACTTGAATAATGATAACAAGTAGGGTTAGGAAAACTTACCTCGTGCGTAGATTACACGTTAATTAAACTCGTCACTTGATTTAAATCCTACATATCATTTACGTTCACAATACTAGTCAATTATAACGTAATTAATCATAGCAACTTCTTTCTTTTTGTCTAACTTTGGTTATGACTATACTTAGTCAAATTATCACACTTATTGTCACATAATAAGCACTTCACGAACAATAAGCTAACTATGCATTTAATAATTCAATCCACATGCAATTATGTTATTTACATGTTAAGCATCTATTTTAACATCTTATTATACTTCTAACATATTTATATGTTCATTACATTAAGTTACTAACACATTGCTAGACTTGACATTTAAAAATAGTTCATTTCTGAACATTCTGGAGAGTGGTGCTGCGACGCCACTCTTGTACTAGTACTTGGCGCTGCGGCGGGGATGTCAAGGCACGAGACTGGCGCCACTGCGCGGTGAACCATAAACTATTCTGCAATTCGCAAAAAATTACAGAACACAACCAAAAACACCAATTAAATTATTACTACACGAATTTAATCATACCCATTCATAATAATACACATATAATCACTACTTAACCCTTCTAGCATGATTTTAACATGTTAAAACACATAATTAACAGGATTAAAATATGAAAATTTCACTGTTCTTTGTGTTCTTGAAGGTTTTGAACAGAAACATAAAATTTAACACTACGGATTCGTTATAATACCGAATCTGTTCATTTAAAATTTGGTCTCTTCGTATTAACTTGCATAATCAAATAAGAGTGGAAATTTTACAAAAACATTTATGTTTGACATATTAAAATCACGTATAAGGGCCATATGGCCAAAACCCATACTCTGTAAGTTTTAAGCAACATATACGACGTATTTTCATGAAACTGATGACATGATAACTTACATAATATATAATTAGATACGATTTGATAACATTTAACACATATACAAACTCATAGACATTACTCCTTTCACAAATACAGAGGTTTAAACAAAAACTTTGAAAGCCATTTTTATGCAAACTAAATGACGTAAAAAGAGAATTTGGGTTTGGAGAATTTACCCAGAGTATAAAGTGTAGAGATGATCAATGATAATCCTTTCACAAATATTTGTTTGATTATACACTCACAATTTCCTTCAGACTTCTCAATTTCTCTCTGTGATTGCTTTGTTCTTAGACTTAGAAAATAAAGAAATAATAAGAAGACGTATATATAAAAGGAACTGACGTATTGAGTGGTCAGTTAACCCAATCATGGGTTAACTGCTATTAACTCCTCATAAGACTTTGTTTGTTAACCTTAATTGGCTCAAAACCCTTTAATTTAATAAGTCTTTTATCCTATAGTTCAATAGTGTCACGCTCAATTATAAAATAAATCAAATATCTTATTTACTTTAATTTAAATAAAATATGATAATTTCTCATTAATTCACATAATCACATAATTAATTTCTTATTTATTAATTATGTCAAATTATTAAATTTTTAATTAATTATTACATAATTTAAAACAACATTAGGCTTATTAAATATTTCTTTTAATTTAATAAGCTCACATAAATACATGCATCGAACAATAAAATTCTCCACATTAATTTAATAAATATAATACATATAATTAAATTAATTTACCACAATTTCATCAATTAATTATTTAATCTAATAATTAATTCATCAAGAAATATTTATTCAATCCAATAAATATTAAAATTAAATTATAAAATATCGGTTGTCACATCTTTCCCTTCTTAAAAAGGTTCTGTCCCCAGAATCACAACTCAATAATTTCGACCCGTTACAAGTACCATACTATGCACAATATCTTAACACTAAAGCATAATTAATCCCCTATAACAGGGTTGTTCATATTAGTTTGACATTAGAATCTGCACCAATAGAAGTTTGGTTTGGATAAACTCAACAAGGGTTCTAAAATTTAGAACGTTCATCAACTATGGACTAGTCGAATTAATAAGGGTTCGCTAGTCTTATAAAGTTCAACAATAAATGATATTCAGTTTGAATAATAAACTCAAGAGGTATACAATAGAATAAATATTGTATAACAGGAATCATGCTTTAAAAGAATGATAAATCTAATATAAAATCTTGAACTTGATCAATAAATAACAAGAACTTTCCCAATATAGAATATAAGTCTAGAACTTGCTCAAATAAAGTTTAGGGTTAGAAAACTTGCTCAATGTAAAGAGGTAAGGTTTAGAAACTTGCCTCGTGCGTAGATTACACGTTAACTATTCACGTTCCACAATTTAATCCTACATACCATTTACATTCACAATACTAGTTAATTATAACGTAACTAGCATCACAAGTTCATTCTCTTCTCACTAAACTCTGATCATAACATTAATTTTCACACATTATTAAGCTTCACGAACAACAAGCTAAACACGCATTCGACAAATCAATTAAACATGTAAACATCTTATTGACATAATAAAACATAAATTTTTCATCTTCTTTTTTTTCGTTTGTTTTTAGCATCATCTTTTACATTGTCTTGATTATCATCACTACATCTTCCACAATTTCCCTCGGATACTTCAAAGATCGATTCGCTAGCTGCAACGTCACGTTAGTGGGCATTGCATCCTTCAAACCAAGCTGCTGATAAATCGATAGTGGCATCAAGTTTATACTCACTCCCAAATCACATAGGCAACAACTGGAAAAATTATCTCCTAATGGTGCATGGAATAGTGAAGCTGCCTCAAAATCACCTAGCTTCTTCTTCCTTGATAGAATATCTTTCATAAACTTTGCATAGCTGGGAATTTGTTCCAATGCATTTATGAAAAGGATGTTGATTTGCAACTTCTTAAATACCTCTAAAAATTTCAAAAATTGTTTGTCAAGTTTCTGCTTTTGAAGACGTTGTGGGAATGGTACAAGTGACACAACTGCAGTTTGTTTTCCCTTTTTTGAGCTCACAATTGGATCTTCATCTGTCTTATTTTCCACGCTTTTAAGCTTATCTTTTTTTCCATATCACTTGTCACCTTCTTTTTAGTAGCAGCATCAACCTCCTTTAACTCCTTTCCACTTCAAAGTGTGACAGCTTTACATTGGTCATTACCTTCCCTCTTCGGATTAACCTCTATATCACTCGATAAAGCTCTTTAAGGTCAACTATTCATCACATTAGCCAATTACCCCACCCAATTCTCAAGGTTATGAATTGATACTGCTTGAATTTTCATGTTCACCTCAACTTTAGCCATGAATTTAGCCAACACCTCCTCTAAGTTTGATTTCTTTACTAGCTGTGGAACAAGTTGATTCTGAAATCCGGGCTGATATGCTTGTATTGAAGTAGAATGTTAAGCATGATTGTTTCCCCACGAAAAGTTAGGATGATTCTTCCACCCCAGATTATAACTATTATGATTACTGCTATTCTGCTACCTATTGTAATTACCCACATATATACTTTACCAATTCCGAGCTAATCACATAATGGTCACTTGGATGGTTTCCAAAATACAACTCGCATACCAATGCCATGTTCTGCATATTTTGAACCACAAGAGCATCAATTTTCTTTATAAGGGTTGAAATATGGGCTATCATATGTGCAAATAATGTTGTAACTGCATCAACTTCAATTATCCCTGTCGCCCTTGGTTGTGTCATCCTAGCATAAGGCTATTGGTAGTTATTTGTCGTCATTGTTTCTAACAAATTGTAGGCATCATCAAAGCTCTTTGCCATTAATGCTCCCTTAGCCGCTGCATCAATACTAGTTCGCGTAGCACTGAATAAACCAATGTAGAACGTCTGAACTTATAACCACTTAGGAAGTCCATGGTGTTGACACCTTTGCAATAAATTTTTGAACCTCTCCCAAGCTTAATATAGCGAATCCAAATAATCTTGAACGAAAGAAGTAATATTGTTCCGCATCTTCGTAGTTTTGGCAGGTGGGAATAACTTTGCTAAAAACATGTACACCAAATCATCCAGGTCGTGATAGATCCTGGTGGAAGTGAATGAAGCCAACTTTTAGCTTTGTCTCAAAGAGTGAAAGGTGATGGGTCTCCAATTTTTAGGAATATTTTGATGATAACAATGATTAGTAAATAGGTTAATTAAAATGGTAAAATCCTCTCCATAGGATTTGTGACACCCCCAAATCCAGGTACTTCAATTCCCACGGGATTTGGTGTTCACTGTCCAAACATTATGTATCTATCTACCCATAATAAATGAAAAACCATAAATAGATAGAAATAAATCCTCTCCTTATGGAGTTACAACATCTGAATGTAAATATATCAATCCCAGGTCATACTAACCTTAAGTATCAAATGCGGAAACATAAACAAATAATAAGTCTTACACAACTTTAACATAAGTCTGAAATATAAATACATCAAATAAACAACAAATCTTCATCACTTGTTAACTTTGCCCTTACCTTTGCTAGTAGAAGGCTCGTCAGACCTTTCGTTCTTAACTGCAATGTTATTATTACGCAAGAGTGAGCACGATTGCCCACAAGTATAATAATGTAACAACAATATAGAGTGAATCAAAGACTTCTGAAATAAGAAAACTCGGCTTTTGAATCAAGAACGAATAACAAGAATCTAAGGAACTTTTGAGGGTCATAAGACCTTGAACTATGTCCTAGGTTGTTAAGTGTTTATACTTGAAACCTTTAACAGTCATAAGACTATGGACTCTTCTTCCCGTACTTAGGGGGATCAACCCTTAGTATCATACTGTACACAATATCTTAACGCTAAAGCATAATTAATACCCTATAACAGGGTTGTTCATCTCTGTTTGATATTAGAGTCTGCACCAAAGGAAGTTTGGTTTGGATAAACTCAACAAGGGTTCTGAAATTTAGAACGTTCATCAACTATGGACTAGTCAAATCAATAAGAGTTCTCTAGTCTTACAAGGTGTAACAATAAATGATATTCAGTTTGAATAATAAACTCAAGAGGTATACAATGGAATAAGTATTGTATAACAGGAATCATACTTTAAAAGAATGATAACATCTAATATGAAATCTTGAACTTGATCAATAAATAACAAGAACTTGCTCAATATAGAATATAAGTCTAGAAATTACTCAAATAAAGTTAAGGGTTAGAAAACTTGCTCAATGTAAAGAGGTAAGGTTTAGAAACTTGCCTCGTGCGTAGATTACACGTTAACTATTCACGTTCCTCAATTTAATCCTACATACCAATTACATTCACAATACTAGTTAATTATAACGTAACTAGCATCACAAATTCATTCTCTTCTCACTAAACTCTGATCATAACATTAATTTTCACACATTATTAGACTTCACGAACAACGAGCTAAATACGCATTCGACAAATCAATTAAACATGTAAATACCTTATTGACATGTTAAGAATCTATTTTAACATCACATTATATGTCTAATATATTTTTATATTCATTAAATTAGGTTACAATAACATTTCCTAGACTTAAATAATTAAAAATCTCATTTCTGGGCAAAACTACAGAGTGGCGCTGGAGCTCCACCATTTGAACTGCATCTAGCGCTGCAGCGCGACTGGCCGCGCTGCAGCTCCACCCATTAAGCTAAGACTGACGCTGTAAAGCGGCTGGTGCTGTAGCTCGGACTAAAGGCTTAAGTCTGGCACTGCAGCTAGGATTTTAAGCCTGGAGCTGGTGCTGCAGCGCGGAACACCATTTCCAGAATCTGAAGTTCGCAAAAAAACACAGAGCATGGCCAAAACTTCACTCAAACAACGAATTCAAATGCACCCATGAGTTCAAAACTTAACAGAAACATTTAATGATACTTCTAGCATGTTTTTAACACCTTAAATCATACAATTACTTAAATCAAATCACACAATTTCACTGTTCTTATGAAAAATTCCATTTTTAACATTAATAACGAAATCAACCTCTGCGAACTCGTTTTTTGACCAAATCAGTCCGTTTAAGTTTCGTTCTTTTCATTTTTACATGTATAAACGAAATCATTCATCAATTTACCGATTAATATGCAATTTAAACATAAATTTTTGTACTTATAAGCCATATTCATATTTTTTTTTTCTCTATAAAACTATAAAACTCCAATTACGACATATTTATATGAAATTGATGGTTCGAAAACATACATAGATGGTAGAAAATGTGTTATGATTATATATTATCATGTATATACACATAAATCATCAATTCATGCATTGATCATACAATATTTATTTTATAGAGAACTCAAAACACCCGTTAATGGAAAAACTCTGATTCTAGCTTATTTTCATGAAATCAAATACTCTAATCACATGAATATATGGTATAAACATATTGTAAACATATACAACATCATAGGTTTATCAATTAGCCATGAAAATTCAATTACAGAAAGTTAAAAGCCAATTTTTATGAAAAACTTTAATAACGTAAATTAAAACTGAGATTAAGGGTTTACCCTTGATTACTCTGTTATGATAAGGCAAGATGATGAAATGCTCTTCTTAACTCTCAATTTTCCTTCCCAATTCACAATTCCTCTCAAAGTTGCTCTCTAATTTCTCTATTTTTCTCTCTGAACTTTCCCATACTTTGTAAAAAAAATGAATGAATGAAGAATTGAATGCGTATAAACTGACGTTGTTGTGGTCAATTAACCTTTTGTGGGTTAACTGACCAACTCCCCTTAGGGCCATGTTTGGCTAGCTTATTAGTCCCTTTTCTAATTTATTTTAAATAACTTATTTATTATATAGTTTAATAATGTTACACCCATTTAAGTAATTAATCAAATATATTATTTAATTCAATTAAATAAAAAAAATAGAATAGTTTCACATTAAATCACATAGTCACATAATTAAATTCTCATTTATTAATTATGTCAAGTCATTAAATCTCTAATTAATTATTAAATTAATTAGAATAGCATTATTCTTATTAAATAATTCATTTAATCAAATAAGCTCAATTAAATATATTCTTTTGAATAATAAATTCTCCACATTAATTTAATCAATGTAACACATATAATTAAATTAATCTGCCACAAATTCATCAATTAATTATTTAACCTAATAATTAAATCATCGAAAAATATTTATTTAATTTAATAAATATTCAAATTAAATTATAAAAATCTCGTTCGTCACAAGATTTATATAATATAATTATTTTTAATTATCTTATTTACTTTGATCAAAAATATTTTCTAAATTGAATTAATATTTTCTTAACCTTGATAATTTAATATCAAGTGTTAAACAAATTAATTTACAAAGTTACATTTTCTAAGGCAAGGAAAACTCATATTAGTCCTAAATGATTTTTCTTCATTACTGCTTTCAAAATAATATATTATGTATATTAAAGCTTTTTTTTTAAGAACAAAAGCAAAAGGCTTTAGTTTTTATCGTGTGTTATCCGAAAATGGAACTTGAATTGGAAGCTTGGAATATTTATTATGTATATGTGTATGCCCATAAGTTTAGTAGAGAGAAAAGATTAAGGCTTAAACAGCCTTCACCTTTTTGATCGTTTGTGTTAGGCATTTGGAACTTTGATGATAAATAAGCCATGTGTTTATTTAATGCCAAATAAAACGCTTACAATCTTGCATGTGCTAATTTTTTAAAGGGTATTAGCTTTGTGACGCCCCCAAAATAGGTCCACACAACCCATTTTGATTCACCAAAATACATACTACAGAATTCAAATACAAATTTTTCTATTTACAACTATTAAACTATTATGTAAAATACGACAACACACTTATTGTGACTTTCAATACAAATATTGTACTGTATCTAGTATGACAATATTCATACCCAACTTAAATTCTCAATACAATTATTGTCATACTATTTTATAATGTATTGAGATACGTCTACAGTTTCAGACCATCACTCTATTTACCGACTAGTCTCAACTACATTTTCATTTCTTTAGAAGAATAATGAAACAAAAATGAAAATGGTAAGCTCAAATAGCCCAATAAAGTATATCATGAATAAGATAACTAAGAATAAATTATATTTAGCCTTCAACAATAATAAATCATAGTGGAACAAAGAATCCATTAGAAGAGTCAAGTAGAACATAATGTCTACTATCTTCTCCTATTTGAAAAATTCACCATCAGTATTTTTTCTCTGTAACACCATTCAACAGTTTCTCTTTGCACACAGTCCAAAGAGTACTTTTACTACCTGCCTTTGCCTATAACAATAAGAATCATGATTTTACTTTCACCATAACTTGATTCTTTGATGATTAGTACAAGTAACAATAATATAAAAAAAATGAACAGAAGTTGTATGAATAATGAGATAAAAGAATAAACATTCGAGGTTTAACATTTAATTTGTTAAGAGTCCAATAATGTCCAAATTGTCAATATTATGACCAAAATGTGGAGTTAAATTCAAGAATTATATTAAGATTCATATATCAAAGATAACTATTAAAATTCAATAAGAAGATTCAGGTAAATAAAAAGTTCAAGTGAAATGATACTAGATGAAGCGCAAACCTCTAAGAAATTTCTAACAATTTCAGGAATTATAAAAGCAATACTAACTATAGTAAGTTTAGATTTAGGAGTATGAAATAAAGTGATATACCTTAAAAATATGAAAGAAATGATATCCTTTTATGAATATGAAAGAAATGATATCCCTTACCTTAGTAGGAGACTAGATCTGACTAGTATAAAGGAGATTATCTTAAGAAAATCTTGCACTATTAGCTACACTCAAAGTATCCTTATACTCAAAAGAAATATGCATAATATTATAGAAGAAGAATTTTGTGATTATGGTGTGAGTTTCATTACTCAACTGAGCAATCTATTTATAGGAAAATGCTTAGCACACCTTGTTTGACAAACTCATATACTTCGGCCACCAATGTTGAAAACTTTCATCTGATTTTTGTTATCAATAAAATATTCTAATAAAATAAATAACTTTATATATAATATAATATATTCTAATTATATTCTAATAAAAAAATAACTTCATAAAAGTTATTTGTTTTATATAAAAAGTTTTCTGTTTTATTAATATTATTATAATAATAAACAAATACTAAAAGAAAACTTTACCAACAATTTTGACGAATTGGCAAGTGGTGGGTCCATGAAATAATAAGTCAAACTTACAACAAACGCTACATGTTAAACCCTTCTATTTATAACATAAATTGGACAAATATCAACCACATATTACTTATTATAATTATCCTTAATTAATACATTTTATTCTTCAATAATTATTCATAATTAATATTATAGACTCACAATATTGACAACCAGATCGTTCCTAGGAAATAGGGGGCCTTCCTTATAAATGGTACACAATTAAATAACCCCTTTCCTCAACAGAACTTCTAGACATTGTCAATAATGCTAACTGGTTTAATAATATCATATAAAATAATATGAGTTACTATGTAATTATTGATTTAATAATATAAAATACTATGCAGATGTTACTTACATATTGGAGAATGACATCTTCGTCCATACAACTCCTCGAATAGAGTCATGCCTAGACTTTCTTAATAACTGTTGTTGTAGGAGAATTCTACCAATGGTAAGTATTTGTTCCAACTTCCTTTGAAGTCTAGTACGCAGAGTCTCAATAGATCTTCGAGAGTTTGAATTTTCCTTTCTGATTGCCCGTCCGTCTGGGGATGGTATGCAGAACTGAATTGTAATTCAGTGCTTATAGCTTTCTGTAAGCTGGCCCAAAATCGTGAAGTGAATCTAGGGTCTTAATCAGATACTATGGATAATGGTATACCATGCAATATCATAATCTCGCTTATGTATATTATAGCAAGACGCTAAAGTGAATAGTTTTCTCGTATGGGCAACAAATGAGCAGCCTTGGCCAATCTATCTATAATGACCCAAATTGAGTCTAAGCCTTAAGAAACCTTGGGAAGACCTGTCACAAAATCTATGCTGATGTGTTCCCACTTTCATTCTGGAATCTCAGGTGGTTACAATGGACCCTTGGTACTTGATGCTCTGCCTTAACACATTAACAAGTTAGACACCTTGAGACAACCTCTGCAATCTCTCTCTTCATATTGCTCAACCAAAATGTATGTCGAAGATTAAGATACATTTTGGTACTTCCAAGGTGGATTACAAACAATATATTGTCTGCCTTCATCATAATTTTATATTTTAAATCAGGGTCGTTAGTAGGGGTGAGCAATTTGGTTATAATCAAACCGAATAGCTTATTCAGTTATAACCGAAAATCGAAATTAACACATTCCTGATATCCGAATTGATAACTAAATAACTGTATAACCGAATTACTGAATTTACTATTCGGTTATTCGGTTAATAACCAAAATAAAGGCAAGCATAATGATTACCATTTACCAATACATGAGTACATGAACACCATTACAGACTTATCATTCAGTCAACACAACAACAGAAGATCAATACTTCATACATAATATGATAATAATACATAACTAAAATTAACAATACATAATTGCACCACGTACAATGTTATTTGTTCAATTTTATTATCCACTTCAGTATATTCTTACCCATCTGAAGTATATCCAGATTGAGTGCTTAGTGTCAATTAAAATTAACAATGCTAATTTTATGTTCTGAACTCTTCCTTTTAACATTACATATATTGAGCAGAAGTCTAGTGAAGATTTTCCTAAGCTAGTTAGCACATCTGAATTTCTAAATGCCCTGGTGGAAACAATAAAAATTGACACACTAGGGCAGAGTAACAACACAATACTTCAAAGATAGAGGCCGTCGAAAGAGAGAGGAACTTGGTCTATCCAAACTTGGTTCGTTCGGAGGCGAAGCGGACTACCGGACTAGGATTTTGGATTTTGGGTTAGGGTAGAGTGAGAGATCTGACTTCTGAGGGCCAGGGGCGAGAGATGAGAGATCTAAGATCTGAGACTGAGAGGTGAGAGATGAGAGGTGAGAGTCTAGCCTTTTGAGTCTTTTGAGTGTAAAGCGAGTATCATCTGTGAGCGTGAGAGAATGAGATTGAGAATTACTGACTATTATTCTAATTTTAAGCCCTTTTTTTTATTTCGGTTATTCGGTTAAACAAATAACAAAAAAACAAAAACCAAACCCGAACCCAAAAATTGGAAATTAAATCGGGTATAACCAAATTACTAAAAATAACCGAATAACCGAAAAACTTCGGTAAAAAAACTTTGGTTCGGTTCGGTTATTCGGTTTTATCCGTTTTTTGCTTAGTTCTAATCGTTAGGAACACAAAGTCTAGAGTTGACTCGAAGTATCTCTTCCTCGTCGATTCTTGCTTCTGTTAAAGAACATTCTTGTACTTTTTTCCTTCATATTCACCAGCTCTGTAAAGCCCCCAAACCTCGGGTTCGGTGCTTCACGGTACTACCCATCTGGTATATTCTTAAGACATGAATGTAATTAATATATTATTACATCAAATCACTGCAAATAACACATTCTAAGATATTTATATCTTCAAATTATAATATTAATGAATATTACATCATAAAAATATTATAATTACAACAACTATTACATCACAATATGTAATCCTCTAAGTCTTCTTCTTTAAAAATTCTTTTCGCTTAGTGTCATCTGAGTATTCAAGTCCATCCGCTCTAGCTGTAAAAGTTTTAGAGTTTTACAAGAGTGAGCATTTAATTGTCTAGCAAGTTATAACAATTGAATAAACAAAAAAAAACAAGAATTAATTCTGCATTCTTTGAAAATTTTGTCAACGAAACAATAGTTGAGAAGCAGTTCGAATAAATAGGAATAACTTAAATCCCTATCATTCTTAACATCACAATCTCTATTAACCAGTCCTACAGACTTTTACTTATTCCTTTCTTAAATCCTACATTTTGACCTCAACTGAGTCTTTATTAACAACATAAAATAATATGTGTCTATTACCATGTACAACTTATCATGCGTCCATCTAAAACAATTAGCATGAACTTAATCATTACACAATTCATGCATCAATAGAAATGTACAACTGAAACACTTCAACAACATAGCAATTCCTTTAAAAAAGAACATAAGTGCAGATTTTGACAAAAATCACAATTCATAGCTAAACAACTTGCACAAATACAACCTATTTGTACATAAACATGAAATTTGCTTCCAATTCATCAATTTGAATTAAGTTAGGAAACTTTCACAGAACAACTATCTTTTACAAGTTAGGAAACTTGCTCAATTACAACATTATCAATTACAACATTAGAGTAAGTTAAGAAACTTGCCTTTCACGCGATTTACTGGAACGCTATCCAATCACTCCTCAAACGACCTATATATATTATTAAGGTCAATTATACCAATTATTTACTTATTATGGTTCACTTTAAATCTATTCCATGCTTTATAATGTTCGTTTCATAAGAATCGTAACACTATTTAAGTTCATTAACATTGGACTCAGCGTTTCGAGGTTAGTACATCCGAATGTTTAACCAACACGCCATTGCGTACAATTAATGTAAGACCCCAACTTTTATGAATAAAGATTAATTTTTCTTGAAATATATTTTTGAATATTATGGTGTGGATTTGATATAAGGTTATAATTGTGGGAAATATTTATAAATTTTGTAAAGTAAGCAAGTTGTTATAAAATATTCGATTGGTCGGGAAATATTCGTTTTAACAGAGAATATTTGTACGATGACACAATCATTTATGGACCCCACAATGGAAGTATTATCGTAGTTAGAAAACGACAGAAATATCTTTTTATTAAAATAACGGCGAAAGTTTTACCGTTAAACTGTTGAACTACCCGGTAGTAAAAGTACAGTAATACGTGTGATTTTATAGTAGCACACGGTATTGATTATTGATGCTTACGTGAGAAGTCACTCAGTTATACTCAATTATTGCTACAGTAATTGCTGCAATTACTGTCACAGTATCATCTGCATAATATTTTATAATGTTAAATCAATAATTGAGACGACAAAGTTATTCATATTATTATTTACAATATTGACGATGTCTAGAAAGTTCTGTCGAGGAAAAGGGTTTGGTCACCTAATTGCGCGCCAATAGGGAGAAATCCATATCGGAAAGCCCCCTCTTTTCTGGGAGTGATCTGGTTGTTAAATATTATGAGTTATAATATTAATGATGAATAAGTTCTTGTTAAGTAAAGATGATATTGATATTTTCATTATGTTGGGATTATTAGTATTAGTGGAAATCGACATTTATTTAGATAATAATTGATTTTTGGAGGTTATATTAACCAATCGCGTAATTAATCGGATAAATGAGCAATTAATTGCTATTAGTTCACATGCATATAACTATTTATTCACATGAATGGAACGATTGATTCACATGCATGTACTATTGATTCACATGCATGTACTATTAGGGGAGGTGGTGCAAGTTTGATAATACTTGTAGGACTAAATTAAAAATAAAGGAAAAGATGAAGGTACTATACTATAATAATTCGAGTTCCAAAACGTGCAATTATTGAAACTATGTATTCCTATAAATAGAAGCACATTCTTCTTTCATTCTCACCAATTCACTAAGACTCACAAGAGCAATTATAGAGAGAAAAGCTATAGAGAGAGAAGCTATAGAGAGAAAGAAAAAGAGTAGTCTGCTACTTCACTATTCTTGTATCCAGTCTTCTTTTAAGGTAAAGGATATTATTTTTGTTCAGTATTCGTAGGAAATAATACTTTCTTCCATACTCTGTAGTATGCGAGTAATATTATTTCGTTTCGTATTACTAATTATACACTCATTCTATTTAAGTATTGCTTCTATATTCCGTAAAATTAGTAGACTATCCTTGATATTTGCGCTTCATCCAGTATCTTTTTATGAAAAAAATTATTCTGAGCATTCTTAATAATTATTGATCTTTTCATGCCGGAATATTATTCACGGGGTACTATTCATCAATACTATTCACAAAGTATTATTCATGGGTACAATTCACAAAGTACTATTCCCAGGTACTATTCATAAAGTACTATTCACAGGTACTATTCACGAAATACTATTCACAGAATACTATTCATAAAGTACTATTCACTTGGAGTACTATTCATGACAAAAATTAAAACCTTTTCTGTCCAAATCATTTTGATATAGTATTATTCTTGAATTTTACTCCACAAAGCAGTATCATGTTGACAATTTGGACATTATTAAATTCTGGATAAATTAAATTATAAATCTTTAAAAATTTATCTTTTGTTTTCTTTTAATTGAATTCTTATATCATTATCATCATCCTCGTGCTTATATTATGATGAAAGTCATCTTTGGCTTACGTGCATAGATAGACTGTTGATTGGTATGATTATGACCAGGGATCATTCGATATAATCATAACCCATAATGTTATAAATGATGTGGTAAAATTTCTCATTGGCCCGTAGTGCATTGATAGACAGTGGCTGGTATGATCATGACCATTGGTGAAAACACGAATATCCTTGGCCCATAGTGCATAGATAATTCGTGGTTGTGATACTATTTATTAAGCTGAGTCTCAGCGATAAAATTATTGATAAACTTTTTAAATCATAGAAGATAGTAGATATCATGCTCTACTTGACTATTCTAATGGATTGTTTATTCCGCGGTAGTTAAACTTGTTGTTTATTAGTTTAACACTATTGATGGCTAACGATAATTTATTCTGTATTATCTTAGTCATATTATTTCTTACTGGGCTAGTTGAGCTCACCCTTTTGCTTTCATTATTCTCTTCAAGAAATGAGAACGTAGCCGGGACTAGTCGGGAAATGGAGTGACGGTCCGAGATGGTGGCTGTAGTAGTCCTCACTATTTTATAAAATAGTGTGATAATAATTGTAATGAGGACTCCATTTGAGTTTGAATACTATCTACTAGACAATATTCGTGTAATAACTCCCAGCTTATGTTGTATAATTAAGTTTGTATTTGTATTTTATACCATGTATTTGGTGACTCAGAATGGGTGATGTATACCTATTTTGGGGGCGTCATAGTTTGTATCAAAGCTTAGGGATATGATCCCTGGCTAAGATGTGAGACTAGAACTAGGAGGGGAGAGTCGGGTAATTCCTTCGCTAGTATGACGTACCTAAGTTTATTTGTTAATTAATTGGTCGGTCAGAGTATAGGGATAATATGTGGCATGTCAATTAACCCTTGTTTTGTGGCAGTGTTTGAAAATGGCATCTGAAAATATTGAGATAAGCAATGAAGCACATGAGACCGTTGAGTCACCAACGATCAATACCCAGGATAATGTGCATCAGGAAGGCAATAATCCTCAGGTAAACAACAACACCGACCAGATGATGAACGATGGGATGTTCAGAGGCTTTATGCAATTCATGCAACATCAGGCAAGAGAGACTCCTGTTCAAAATACAGGTGGAAACACTGAAAACTCTCAGATGGTCACCACTAAGCAGTTCAAGGAGCTGGGACCATCAGAGTTTTTAGGAGAGCCAAAACCACTTAAGGCAGAGACATGGATAAAGTAGATCACCAAGATTTTTGATGTCTTGGGATGCTCTGAAGAGCAAAAGGTTCCCTTTGCCACCTTCATGTTGTGAGGAGAGGCAAATTATTGGTGAGAATCTATAAAGCGTACTCAGCCTGTCGCACTGAAGATTCTTAGAAGAAGTTCCAAGAACTGTTCAACGACAAGTACTTTCTCGAAGGTATTCATCACATGAAGGAGGTAGAGTTCATCAAGCTAGAGTAGAAAAATATGACCGTGTCACAGTACAAAGCTATATTTGCCGAGTTATCTCGGTTTGCATCCCACTTGGTTGATAATGAGGAGAGAATGACGCGGATGTTTCTAAGAGGTTTGAAACTCGAGATATGTCAATACCTAATTTCTCATAAACTGTGTTTGTATTCAGATGTTGTCAATAGGGCTCAGTTATTGAAGCGTGATAACGAGTCAACCCAACCAAGAGAGAGCAGCTGACAAAATGATAATACCAGTGGTAGCAGTCATCGAAGCGGTAACAACAAACATGGAGGGAATCAAGATGCCAAAAATGGTAACCACTTCGGTGAAAATCATGGCCAAGATAATAGGAGTGGAAATTTCAAGAAGAGGATATTCAACAATGATGGAATGACGTCAGCACCAGCACCTATTGTTAAGGAAGGGGAACGACCGTCAATCGTATGTTACAAATACGGAGGGGAGGGACATATCAGTCTAAACTGTACGTAACAATCTAAAGCGTGTTATAATTACAGAAGAGAAGGTCACCTAGCCTGATTTTGTCGTGCAGTAAAGCCAAGTCCAGCTGTGATGGAGGCACCAATGTCCGTTCCAGAGAAGTCAAAGCCGATAGTTTAAGGGAGAGCATTTATCGTAACCTCCTAAAGAGTGAGGAACCTGAACGAATTCATCACGGGTAAGCTAATCATAAACTCTTGTGAAGTCTATACATTATTTGATACCGGCTCTACCCATTCTTTTATTTCTCCTACTTGCGCTCAGCGATTAAATTTAACACCGGAGAAATTAGACTTTGACTTATCTGTTGAAACTCCGTTGGGAGAAACCTTCATTACATCCACTGTTTGTAAGTCTTGTTTGATTCAAATTGGCACCCTCACGTTACCTGTTGATCTTATCTCTTTGAAAATACTTGCATTTGATGTGATTTTAGGAATTTATTGGTTAACCACTCATCATGCTAAAATTGATTATTTTCGTAAGGTTGTTAGCTTTCATATTCCTAACCAACCTATTATGTGAATTCAAGTAACCAAACCACTAAAGTCAATCACTGTCATATCAAGTAATAAAGCTATTCGTTTATTGAAAAATAGATGTCAAGCTTTCTTAGCCCATGTCACAGATTTAAATAAAAATACGTCAGATTTGAATGATATTTCTATTGTTAATAAATTTCCTGACGTATTTCCTAAAGAACTTCCTGGCCTACCCCAAGAGCGTGAAATCGAATTTTGTATCGACCTTGAACCCGGTACAAAATCCATTTCTAAAGCCCCATATCGAATGGCTCCTATTGAACTTCAGGAGTTAAAAACCCAACTTCAGGAATTATTAGACATCGATTTCATTCGTCCAAGTACATCTCCTTGGGGTGCTCCTGTTCTATTTGTTTAGAAGAAAGATGAAAGTATACGACTTTGTATTAACTATCGGGAGTTGAATCATGTCACCATCAAAAATAGGTACCCGTTTCCTGGCAATGATGACCTTTTTGACCTGTTGTAAGGCGCCAAATTCTTTTCAAAGATCGATCTTCATTTCGGATATCATCAGTTGAAGATTAAAATTGATGACATTCCAAAGACTGCTTTTAGAACTCGGTACGGGCATTACGAATTCCTAATCATGTCTTTTCGATTGACTAATGCTCCTGCTGCCTTCATGGATATGATGAACCGAGTATTCAAGGAATATTTAGATCACTTTGTGATCGTCTTTATTGATGACATCCTCATTTACTCCAAAAGCCGTAAAGATCATGAGCAACACTTGAGGCTGATACTCCAAAAGCTTCGTGAAAACAAGTTGTATGCCAAGTTAAAGAAATGCGAGTTCTGACTTGAGAAAGTAGCATTCCTTGGGCATGTGATATCAAATCACAAAATATCTGTTGACCCGACAAAGATTGAAGTAATATAAAGATGGGAGCAACCTAAGTCAGTGACCGAAGTATATAGCTTTCTCAGCTTAGCTGGTTATTATCTGAGATTCGTGGAAGGATTTTCTCAAATCACTACTCCATTAACTCAACTGACTCGAAAGGATACAAAATTCGATTGGTACGAGGATTGTGAGAAGAGTTTTCAAGAACTCAAGAGGAGACTCATTTCAGCACCTGTTCTGACAATACCATCTGATTCGGAGGGATTTGTCATCTACAGCGATGCTTCAGGTAGAGGGTTAGGATGTGTTCTCATGCAACATAGGAAAGTCATAGCCTATTCCTCATGACAACTCAAAGAATATGAGAGGAATTATCCTACTCATGATCTAGAGTTGGCAGCTATCGTTTTCGCACTTAAAATTTGGAGGCATTACCTGTATGGGGAGAAAGTGGAGATCTATACGGATCATAAAAGCCTCAAATATTTCTTCACCCAAAAGGAACTCAACATGTTGTAACGACGTTGGCTTGAGCTGTTGAAAGATTACGATCATACCATTCAATACCATCCTAGAAAAGCGAACGTAGTAGTTGACGCATTAAGTAAAAGATTATATGCGGGTACGAGTGCGATATTGTCAACACAAAGGCCCATTTTGTATGACTTACAAAGGATAGAGATAGAGTTAAAGACTTCAGGGACCCACGTGATGATGGTAAATATACGAGTAGAACCGACTTTAATCGATAAGGTTAAAGTTGCTCAAACCACAGACCTAGAGCTGATGCGTATGAGGAAGAAAGTACAAGAAGGTGCTATCTCAGAAGCAAGAATCGATGAAGAATGAATAGTTCGAGTCAACTCCAGACTTTGTGTTCCTAATGACTCTGACTTGAAGTATAAAATCATGATGGAAGCGCACAACACACCGTTTACAATCCATCTTGGAAGTACCAAAATGTATCGTGATATTCGACATACATTTTGGTGGAGCAATATAAAGAGAGAGATCACAGAGTTTATCTCAAGATGTTTAATGTGTCAACGAGTCAAGGCAGAGCATCAAGTGCTAAAAAGTCCATTGCAACCACATGAAATTCCAGAATAGAAGTGGGAGCACTTTACCTTGGATTTCTCAAGGCATAGATGCAATTTGGGTTATTGTCGATAGATTAACCAAGTCTGCTCATTTCTTACCTATATGAGAAACTTATTCACTTGAATGTCTTGTTTGTATTTACATAAATAAGATTGTAAGACTGCATGGTATGCCAGTATCCATAGTTTCTGATCGAGTACAAAGATTCACTTCACGATTTTGGGTTAGTTTACAAAAAGCTATAAGCACAAATTTACGATTTAGTTCAGCATATCATCCTTAAACGGACGGGCAGTCGGAGAGGACTGTTCAAACTCTTAAAGATCTATTAAGACTATGTGTCCTTGACTTTAAAGGAAGTTGGGACAAGTTCTTGCCATTGGTGGAATTCTCCTACAACAATAGTTATCAAGCAAGTATTGGCATGGCTCCATTCGAGGCGTTGTATGGATGCAAGTATCGTTCTCCAGTATGTTGGGATGACGTGGGTAAAGCAACGTTGTTAGGATCGAAATTGGTACGCATGACAATAGAAAGGATTTAAATGATCCGGCAACGTATAAAGACCTCACAAGATCGACAAAAGAGTTATGTTGATCTTCATCGAAGAGACGTAGAATTCAATGTTGGAGAGCATGTGTTATTACGTGTTGCTCCATAGAAAGGAGTTACAAGATTTGAAAAGAGAGGAAAGCTTAATCCTCGATTCATTGGGCCATTCAAAATCCTCGATCGAGTAGGAACTGTGTCCTATAGACTCGCCTTACCGCTAAGTATGTCTCGTGTTCATAACGTTTTTCACATATCTATGTTACATAAATATGTGAAAGACACGAACCACATTATTAAATTAGAACCGGACGAGATAGCGGAAAATTTAACATATGAAGAGGTACTTGCTAAAATCTTGGATAAGAAGGATCATATTCTACGCTCCAAGGTTATACCTCAAGTCAAAGTTTTGTGGAGAAACCACGATGTTGAGAAAATGACCTGGGAGTTAGAATCTGAAATGAAGTCAAGGTATCCTTACCTCTTCGACATACCAGGTACGTACCCCAATTTCGAGGATGAAATTTCATAAGAATGGGACGTTGTAAGACCCCAACTTTTATGAATAAAGATTAATTTTTCTCGAAATATATTTTTGAATATTATGGTGTGGATTTGATATAAGGTTATAGTTGTGGGTAATATTTACAAATTTTACAAAGTAAGCAAGTTGTTTTAAAATATTCGATTGGTCGGGGAATATTCGTTTTAACAGGAAATATTCGTACGACGACACAATCATTGGTGGACCCCACAATGGAAGTATTATCGTAGTTAAAAAATGACAGAAATATCTTTTTATAAAAATAATGGTGAAAGTTTTACCGTTAAACTGTTGAACTACCCGATAGTAAAAGTACAGTAATACGCGTGGTTGCATAGTAGCACACGGTATTGATTATTGATGCTTACATGGGAAGTCACTCAGTTATACTCAACTATTGCTACAGTAATTGCTGCATAATATCTCTCATATTATTGATTCAATTATTGTCACAATATCATCTATATAACATTTTATATTGTTAAATCAATAATTGAGATAATAAAGTTATTCATATTATTATTTGTAATATTGACGATGTCTAGAAAGTTCTATTGAGAAAAAAAATTTGGTCACCTAATTGCGCGCCAATTGGGAGAAATTCTTATCGGAAAGCCCCCTATTTCCTGAAAATGATCTGGTTGTTAAATATTATGAGTTATAATATTAATGATGAATAAGTTCGTGTTAATTAAAGATGATATTGATATTTTTATTATGTTGGGATTATTAGTATTAGTGGAAATCGACATTTATTTCGATACTAATTGATTTTTGGAGGTTATATTGACCAATCGGGTAATTAATCAGATAAATGAGAAATTAATTGTTATTAGTTCACATGCATATAACTATTTGTTCACATGAATGGAACTATTGATTCATATGTATGTACTATTGATTCACATGCATGTACTATTAGGGGAGGTGGTACATGTTTGATAATACTTGTAGGACTAAATTAAAAATGAAGGAAAAGATGAAGGTACTATACTGTAATAATTCGAGCCCCAAAATATGCAATTATCGAAACTATGTTTTTCTATAAATAGAAGCTCATTCTTCTTTCATTCTCACCAATTCACTAAGACTCACAAGAGCAATTATAGAGAGGGAAGCTATAGAGGGAAAGAAGAAGAGTAGTCTGTTACTTTACTATTCTAGTATCCAGTCTTCTTCTATGGTAATGGATATTATTTTTGTTCAGTGTTCGTAGGAAATAATATTTTCTTCCATACTCTGTAGTATGAGAGTATTATTATTTCGTTTCGTATTCCTAATTATACACTCATTCTGTTTAAGTATTGCTTCTATACTCCGTGAAATTAGTAGAATATCCTTGATATTTGCGCTTCATCCAGTATCTTTATGAAAAATTATTCTAAGCATTCTTAATAATTATTGATCTTTTCATGCCAGAATACTATTCACGGGATACTATTCATAAAGTACTATTCACTGGTACTATTTATAAAGTACTATTCATGGATACTATTCACAAAGTACTATTCTCGGGAACTATTCATAAAGTACTATTCATAAAGTACTATTCACGAGATATTATTCACAAAGTACTATTCACATAGAGTACTATTCATGACAAAAAATAATTTCTTTTCGGTCCAAATTATTTTGATATAGTATTATTCTTGAATTTTACTCCACAAATCAGTATCATATTGACTATTTAGACATTATTGAATTCTGGATAAGTTAAATTATAAATCTTTAAAAATTTATCCTTTGTTTTCTTTTAATTGAATTCTTATAGCATTGTCATCATCCTCATGCTTATATTGTGATGACAGTCATCTTTGGCTTACGTGCATAGATAGACTGTTGATTGGTATGATTATGACCAAGGATCATTCGGTATAATCATAACCCGTAATGTTATAAATGATGTGGTAAAAGTCCTCATTGGCCCGTAGTGCATTGATGGACAGTGGCTGGTATGATCATGATCATTGGTGAAAACACGAATATCCTTGGCCCGTAGTGCATGGATAATTCGTGGTTGTGATACTATTTATTAAACTGAGTCTCAGCGATAAAATTGTTGATAAAATTTTTTAAATCATAAAAGATAGTAGATATCATGCTCTACTTGACTCTTCTAATGGATTGCTTGTTCCGCTACAGTTAAACTTGTTGTTTATTAGTTTAACACTGTTGAATGCTAACGATAATTTATTTTGCATTATCTTAGTCATAATATTTCTTACTGGGCTAGTTGAGGTCACCCTTTTGCTTTCATTGTTCTCTTCAAGAAATGAGAACGTAGTCGGGACTAGTCGAGAAATGGAGTAACGGTCCGAGATGGTGGCTGTAGTAGTTGATGATTGGGTAATATACCCATGAATTAGGTATACTCGAGTTTAGATTTGTGTATTTTTGAGTCGTTTAGTATCGTCTTTATTGTGTTTTTGTGTTGTTTTGCAGTTGTGGGGCGTTTGGAAGCTATTGGGCTGAAAAGGGCAAGAGAACCAGCTACTGCACCCTAGCGCCGGGGCGCTACTCCAAGAGTTAAAACTAGCACCGGGGCGCTGGTCTTCGGCTGGCTCTGACTTGGACCGCGCACATGGAACAGGCGTGGACATTACTTTGACTATTAGTTTGACTTTGTTTTAGGAGTTTATGGGAAGTCTATTTGGACTAGGATTTGTGGAATTGGGCAAGTAAATATATATTGATTCTTTTTATTGAATTGAAGGGGGATTTTCGACAGAATTGGGGATTGATCAAGGAGGAAGAGGAGATCTGAAGGCTTGAAACTTGGAGTTCTTCTTCTTTATTCTTTTAAATTGTGTAACTCATTAAGGATGATTTATCAATTATTTGTGGTTTTTATTTCCGTCAAGAACTAATTCCTTTTATTAAGATTCCAATGGAACCTTTTATGGTTATGAATTGATTATCTAATTTATTCCAATTATTTATGTTGAAGTGAATTGTTCATCATGCCTTATATTTATTGATTAATTATCTGGCCAATAATTACAGTGTTACTCTAGAAAGAATCAAGAGAGGAATTCTAGAGTTAGAACTGGGTAAGGTGACATGTGACTTAGTTATTTGCACAGTGAATAATTAGGTTTGTGAATAGAATGAGAATATCTATTTGCCACATGTAACATAAAAGGAATTGGGTTTATAACGAGTTTAATTCAATTGTTTTGCATAGAGATATAGCAAAAATTAATCTGGGTTAAATAGAAGGCAATTGATCACTCGAGAGAGAGCTTTTGGCATTTGAGAATTCATGTTAACAATTCAGTAGATATAATAAGTGGAATAATTGGATAAGTGATTTAATAATCATAATTGGGGAAATTGGAGTCTTAATTGTCATTTATCTGCATTCGAATAATTCTTGATTTGTTCTTTGTTTTCTTTTAGAATAATTTCTTGCTTTATTAAACTTAGTTTTCTTAGTTTTAAGAATCACAATTTTTGGTTGTTTAAATAAAATTGAATTGATACAGTACTAGTAGTTGGAGTTCATTAATTGGAATTCTCTGAGGGATCGGCACTCTAATTTATCACTATATTACTTGTTGATCGTGTATACTTGCACGTTTGCTTTGATTGTGAAATCGACCAACAAGTTTTTGGCGCCGCTGCCCGGGAACTCCTTTGTTAATATTAATTCCATTTTAGTTATAATCAATTCGGTCTTAATTTAAACGTTACTTATTTTTCTTCTTGTCTTTGCAGGAATTCTTTGCAAGTGTATGCACACTAGATCAAGGGCGAGAAAGAACTTTTTCCTTAAACAGACGAAATTGAAAGAAAGTTCTGGAAAGCGCAATCGACTAGTGCGGCACCACCCGAGGAAGAAAAACTGGCAGAACAAGAAATTCCAGTGAACATGGCAGGGAATGATCAGAAATCACTTCGGGACTATGCCATGCCGAATGTCACGGATATTCAGTCGAGTATTAGGAGGCTGGCAATCAATGCTAACACCTTTGAGATCAAACCAGCAACCATTCAAATGCTTCAGAATCAATGTCAGTTTAGGGGTAGTTCATTAGATGATCCGAATGAGCATATCTTAAGTTTCTTGAAAGTTTGTGACACCTTCAAATTCAACAACGTGTCAGAAGATGCTATAAGGTTGAGAATGTTCCCATTTACCTTGAAAGATAAAGCACGAAGTTGGTTACACTCTCAGCCTTCAGACTCAATCCTCACTTGGGACGATTTAGCTCAAAAATTTCTAGATAAGTTTTTCCCACCAGCAAAGTCAGCAAAACTACGGAATGATATTCATACCTTTACACAGTTTGATTCAGAATCGTTGTATGAGGCATGGGAAAGGTTTAAGGATATGCTCCGCAAGTGCCCACACCATGGAATTCCACAATGGATGCAATTGGGGATATTTTGTGATGGTTTACAAGCATCCACGAGGGCAAGTATTGATGCAGCAGCAGGAGGAGCGATTATGTCTAAAAATTTAGACGAGGCATATCAGTTGTTAGAAACGATGGCCACCAACAACTATCAGTGGCCCATGATAAGGACTAATCCTCCGAAAACAACAGGAAAGTATGATATAGATGCGATAACATCTTTACAAGTGCAAATGACCGCAATGGCTAAGCAGATAGAATTATTGCGTCCACAATCCACTCAGCTGGTAGCGATGGTTTGTGAAATATGTGCTGGGGGTCATACTACGGATCAATGTACCATAAATGCTGAAGCAGCATAGTATGTGGGGAGTTATAGTCGGTCCACTCAGCCTTATCCGAATCAAAATACATATAATCCGGGGTGGAAAAATCATCTGGGGTTTTCATAGAGTAACAACCAAGCTACAGAACAAGAGCCGAGACAACAAAACAATTTCGGGTTTCAAAACCAGACACAACAACCTGTGCGAAAAGCAAGTTGGGAAGAAGCCTTGGAAAGATTTGTTAAAGCAACTGAGAAAAGGAGTGAGGAGAGTGATAAGAGATTTAATCAAATGGAGCTAAGTATACAAAGTCAGAATGCATCAATCAAAAATCTAGAAAATCAAATGGAACAAATGGCACATGCATTGAATAATCGACCACTTGGAACACTTCCGAGCGACACCGAGAAAAACCCGGGCAGAGATAAGCATTGTAAGGCGGTAACTCTACGAAGTGGAAAAGAACTACAAGAGTCAGTCGCGGATAGGGAAAAGGAGGACAAGGCATCAATTGAAATAGAGGAAGTGGTGGAGACCGAAAAGCGTCAAGATGAGACCTTACAAAAAAAAATTCGGAACCAACCAGTACAATGCCTCCCATACCGTATCCGCAGAGATTTTAGAAATCCAAGTTAGATAAGCAGTTCTCATGATTTTTGGATATCTTCAAGAAGTTGCATATCAACATCCCCTTCGCCGAAGCCTTGGAACAGATGCCGAGTTACGCAAAGTTTATGAAGGAGGTTTTATCGAAGAAGAGGAAATTGGGTGAATTCGAAACAGTAGCATTGACCGAAGAATGCAGTGCCACCATTCAGAATAAGTTACCGCTGAAGCTCAATGATCCAGGTAGCTTTAATATACCGTGTGAGATTGGAAATCAGTTTTCGGGACGAGCATTATGTGATTTGGGGGCCAGTATAAATCTAATGCCATTATCCTTCTACAGCCAGTTCGGACTTCAGGCTCCACGCCCAACAAATATCAGTTTACAGTTAGCGGATAGATCGGTTACATATCCACGAGGTATTGTTGAAGATGTGCTAGTAAAAGTGGATAAATTTATCTTTCTCGCGGATTTCTTTATTCTGGATTGTGAAGTGGACAGTGAAATCCCGATCATTCTTGGGCGACCATTTTTGGCAACAGGTAGAACATTGATTGATGTTCAAAAAGGTGAATTGACAATGCGAGTTGAAGATCAACAGGTCACCTTTAACATTTTCAAGTCAATGTCTTACCCAAAAGAAAAAGGTGAATGTATGCGGGTTGATGTCATGGAGGAATTGGTGAATCATAAATTCAGCACAACTTATTCAGAGAACCCACTTGAATCTATTTTGCTCAGGACAGACGAATATGGTAGTGAAGAGGATATTGAATATGTCAAATGGCTAGATACACCATCAGTCTTTCGGAAGAGCACTCAATCTTTCGACACCATAGAGAGGCTCGAAGCGGAAGGTAAAAAGTTCAAACTCACAATAGAAGAGCCACCGGTGCTGGACTTAAAGCCATTACCATCCCACCTGCAGTATGCGTATTTGGGAAAAGACGATACCCTATCAGTGATTGTTTTGACAGATTTGACTGATACGTAAAAAGAGAAACTGCTACGGGTCTTGCGAGAATTCAAAACAGCAATTGGGTGGACTATAGCGGACATTCGAGGTATTAGCACGTCATTCTGTCTACATAAAATCTTAATGGAAGAGGGGGCAAAATCAACCATCGAGATGCAAAGAAGGCTAAACCCCATCATGAAGGAGGTAGTGAAAAAGGAAATTATAAAGTGGTTTGATGCTGGCATTATTTACCCGATCTCAGATAGTTCATGGGTAAGTCCTGTACAATGCGTACCAAAAAAGGGGGGTATAACAGTGGTGAAGAATGAAGCTAATGAGCTCATCCCGACTCGAACTGTTACAGGATGGAGAGTATGCATGGACTACAGCAAGATAAAAAAAGCCACACGTAAAGATCATTTCCCCTTGCCATTCATTGATCAGATGTTAGATAGGCTAGCTGGACATCAGTTCTATTGTCTTTTGGATGGTTATTCTGGATATAATCAAATTGCTATAGCACCGGAGGATCAAGAGAAAATGACATTCACATGCCCATACGGTATGTTTGCATTTCGGCGTATGTCTTTTGGTTTATGCAATGCACTGGCAACCTTTCAACGGTGCATGATGGTAATCTTCTCCGATATGGTCGAGAAAAATTTGGAGGTATTTATGGACGACTTTTCTGTGTTCGGTGATAGCTTTGATCTTTGCCTGAAAAATCTGATTTTAGTGTTGAAACGTTGCGTGGAAACTAATCTGGTTCTCAATTGGGAAAAATGTCACTTTATGGTGAAAAAAGGGATTATTCTAGGGCATAAGGTTTCTGCAGCAGGGATAGAGGTGGATAAGGCAAAGATAGAGACTATTGAAAAATTACCTCCTCCATTATCAGTAAAGGGAGTCCGGAGCTTCTTGGGACATGCAGGTTTCTATAGACGCTTCGTCAAAGATTTTTCACAAATTTCAAAACCTTTATGTTCCCTGTTGGAGAAAGATGTCCCTTTCAAAATGGATCAGTCATGTATCGAGGCATTCGAGATTTTAAAGAAGAAGTTGGTATCTACCCCGATCATTGTGGCGCCCGATTGTTCTTTACCATTCGAATTGATGTGCGACGCCAGTGACTATGCAGTGGGAGCAGTATTGGGACAACGTCACGACAAGATCTTTCACACAATCTACTACTCCAGCAAAATGTTGACAGACGCTTAGTTGAACTACACAACCACCGAAAAAGAACTACTTGCAGTTGTGTTTGCCTTCGACAAATTCAGAGCATATCTCATTGGGACCAAGGTCATTGTCTACACAGATCATTCTGCAATCAAATATTTGATCGAAAAGAAGGATGCCAAACCGAGGTTAATACGGTGGGTGTTACTACTGCAAGAATTTGATTTGGAGATCCGGGATAGAAAGGGTACAGAAAACCAAGTGGCGGATCATCTTTCGTAGTTGGAAAATACAGAGGTACAGAGCCAAGACAATGCACTGATTAACGAGAAATTTTCAGACGAACAACTTCTCCGAGTAACCACAACACTGCCTTGGTATGCTGATTATGTGAACTATGTGGTTGCTAAGGTGTCACCACCAGATTTAAACTCGCAACAATGAAAGAAATTCCTCCATGACGTGAAGCAGTACTATTGGGATGAACCGTTCTTGTTTAAAGCCTGCGCAGATCAAATGATTCGACGATGTGTGCCACATGAAGAGATGGACAGCATATTGGGTCATTGCCACGCATCAGACTATGGAGGTCATTATTTTGGTGATCGAACTGCGGCCAAGGTGTTATAATCAGGATTTTACTGGCCTTCGTTATTCAAGGATGTGTATCTCTACGTGCTAAAGTGTGATCGATGCCAACGCATAGGTAATTTCTCCAAGCAAAATGAAATGTCACTCAACTCTATATTGGAGGTAGAACTGTTCGACGTTTGGGGAATCAATTTCATGGGACCGTTCCCCTCATCTTTTAATAATCAGTATATTTTGTTGGCAGTGGATTATGTATCCAAATGGGTAGAAGCCGCAGCTTTACCCACAAATGATGCCAAAGTTGTTCTTCGATTCTTAAAGAAGAACATCTTCACACGATTTGGGACTCCCCGGGCAATAATATGTGATGAGGGAACGCATTTCTGTAATAAGCAGTTCACAAAATTGTTGGTGAAGTATGGGGTTCGTCATAAAATCACAGCTGCGTATCATCCCCAAACCAATGGCCAAGCTGAGGTCTCGAATAGGGAGGTCAAGAGAATTCTAGAAAAGGTGGTCAATCCGTCATGAAAAGATTGGTCTTTACATCTTGACGATGCTCTATGGGCATATCGTACAGCATACAAGAATTCGATCGGCATGTCACCTTATCGAATGGTTTACGAAAAGGCGTGCCACCTCCCAGTCGAGCTAGAACATAGTGCACACTGGGCCATTCGGAAGCTCAATTTCAATGTACTAGCAGCGGGTGAGAAAAGGTTGCTGTAGCTCAACGAGATGGATGAATTCTGATTCAACGCCTATGAAAATGCAAAACTCTATAAGGAGAAAGTCAAAGCTTGGCATGATAAGAAAATTCTCAACAGGACGTTTGAACCGGGCCAACAAGTCTTGCTTTTCAATTCTCGACTGTTGTTATTCCCTGGAAAACTGAAATCTTGTTAGTCGGGACCTTTTAAAGTCGTGTCTATTGCACCACATGGTAACATCGAGATCGAAAAACTAAATTCAAATTGCACATTCAAGGTTAACGGTCAAAGACTCAAACATTACTGGAGTGGACCCATTGAACGTCAAACTACGGTCATGAACCTCTCCGACCCAGTGGACAATTGAGCATACCAGAAAAGTCGGGCCGACGATAGTAAACCAAGCGCTTATTGGAAGGCAACTCAATCATTTTATATGTTATTTTGTTTTTATTTTTATTTTAGTTTATTTTGTTTTATTTTTTTAGTTAGTGCATATCATTTATCTATTTTAGTATTAGGTAGTAGAGCTAGTCAACATTTTGGGTGATTGAGTCTTGAGTTGTATCATGGTTGCATGGCCTTATTTACTTAGTCTCAATTTGCAGGTTGGAGAACATGTGCTTGATTCTTGAAGTCACGGCAGCCCAGCGCCCCGGTGCTCCATTTGAACTAGACTCCAGCGCCCCGACGCTGGGGGGCGGTTCCGAGGCCTACACGTTTGTAAACTGCTAAACAGTTACTTCTATTATTCCTTTTACTTAGCACGTCTCCACCCCTCCCTCTCATACACGACTTTTCTTCTCTCAATTGGTAACACCGAAAATTGTAAGCGTTGTCCATACAATTCTAGGGCTAAGTTCCTGCGATAGTGCAATCATTCTCATCTCTCTAACAATCATCTACCAAGAATTTTTGACATGGCATCCAAACGTCAGCGTGGTGAAGGTTTAGGAACCGTTTCAACTCCACCGCCAAAATTTGACAGCCGTCGTTTTGTCAGTCTTGCAGCTCAGGAACAATACAACCGCATGGCTACTCGATCATTAGTCCCGGAACGTGGGTTGAGACCGGATCAATCAAAGGATGGTGACATGGCAGTCATGATAGCTGAGAGGCACTGGTTCACACTCACCGCGCAACCCGATCCAGCGGTGATTGCAGTTGTGAAAGAATTTTACGCCAACGTGCCCGAGCATGATCACTACGGGGTATTTGTAAGGGGCAAAACAGTCGAAATTGGCGAAGAGGGCTTTAATGGGTGCTTTCAACTGCCACTAGAGGGATTGAACGACGAATATGCATGGTTTGTGAGTGATGGGCCGGATTATGAGCAGATGATTCGTGAGCTTTGTCAGCCGGGCACCACATGGACAGTACATGAACGCTGAAGCATAACTTTCCCACTCGCGAATCTCAGCTTATATGGGAAGGCATGGTATGCATTCATTTGCGCAAAACTCATGTCATGCACCCATGTGAGTCATGTTACCAGGGAACGTGCAGTGCTTCTATACTCCATAATCAAAGGATTTAAAATTGATGTAGGCCATCTCATTCTGCAATCTGTCCTCCGAGCATCTCACGGAGGAACCACTGAAGGGTTACCACATCCGTCTCTCATCTGCGTATTATGTGCTAATTTCGAAGTCAAATGGAAGTCAGACGAGATGATCTAAATGCCTATGCCAGTGCTGGACCACAAGTTGATAGGCAAATACAAAGTGTGGACAGGTGGAGCAAATCACCCTAAGGGATTGGGTTTCATAATTCTCCAAGCCGAACGATCTCAAGCTCTACCACCCCAGGCTCCACCTACTTATGGTCCCTCGTTTGCTGTGACGCCCCCAAAATTAGATATACATCACCCATCTTGGGTCGTCAGATACATGGTACAGAATACAAATATAACTTACTAATACAACTGTCGTGTACAATACGACAAAACATAACTGTGAGTTTGAATACAATTATTGCCTACTAGAGACTATACAAACTCAAAAGGAGTCCTCATTATAATTATTGTCACACTATTTAATAGAATAGTGAGGACTACTAATACTATCATCTGGTCCATCACTCCGTTCCCCGACTCGTCCCAGCTATATTCTCATTTCCTGAAGAGAACAGTGAAAGAAAGGGTGAGCTCAACTAGCCCAGTAAGAAATATTATGACTAAGATAATGCAGAATAAATTATCATTAGCCTTCAACAATGTTAAACTGATAAAATATAACGAACATCAAGTTTAACTGCAGCGGAACAAGCAATTCATTAAAAGAGTCAAGTAGAAAATAAAATCTACTATCTTCTATGATTTAAAAGGTTTTTCAACACTGTTATCGCTGGGACTCAGCTTAATAAAATAATCCACATCATCGAATCACCCCTGCACTACGGCCAAGGATATTCGTGTATTCATTAATGGTCATGATCATGCCAACAACTGTCCATCAATGCACTACGGGCCAATGAGGACTTTTACCACATCATTTGTAACATTACGGTAATGATTATACCGAATAATCCCTTGTCATAATCATACCAAGTCCATCTAAGCACTACAGGCCACAGATGACTTTCAACATTTTATAAACATGAGGATGATGACAATGATATAAGAATTCAATAAAACAAGTTCAAGAATTAATTTATCCAAGAATTAACAACGTCCAAATTGTCAACATGATACTGCTTTGTGGAGTAAAATTCAAGAATGCTTAGAAGAATATTTTCATGAAAAGATACTGGATGAAACGCAATTATCAAGGATATTCCATAAATTTCATGGAGTATAGAAGTCAAAACTTAACCAACTGAGTATAATAAAGAATGGAATAACAAAAGAAATCACCATGCATGCGATAGACCGCGCAGACAGGTTATTCCAACAGAATAATAAATAATAGAACCAGGTCCGGCGTAAAACGCACAGACAGGATATTCCAACAGAATAATAATAAAGACGGAACCAGGTCCGATGTAAAACACACAGACAGGATGTCCCAGCAGAATAATAATAAAGACGGAACCAGGTCTGGTGTAAAACATACAAACAGGATGTTCCAACAGAATAATAATAAAGACGGAACCAGGTCTAGTGTAAAACACACAGACAGTATGTTCCAACAGAATAATAATAAAGAAGGAACCAGGTCCGGTGTAAAACACACAAACAGGTTGTTCCAACAGAATAATAAAAGAATGTCACCAAGTATAGGGTAGACCGCGTATACAGGTTATTTCAACAGAATAATAAGAAATGGAATAACAACAGTTCTCTTCATGAATAAGAAAGAATAACACCCCTTACCGTTTTAAAGAAGAACTGAAATAAGGAAGTAGTTAAGTAGCAGAATACTTTTCTTCTCTCTCTCTATAGTTTCTCTCTCTAGAGTTCAGTGAATTTGTAAGAAATAATGAAAGAATGAGCTGCTATTTATAGAAAAATGGAATGCATAGTAACTAATTCATGAACGGTCCAGATTGATTACTTTAATATGACGGTCCATATTTAAAGAAAAAATTTTTAAATAAAATATAATATATTCTATTTATAGAATAACTTTAATAAAGTATTCTGTTTTATATAAAAAGATGTTTATGTTTTATTACGTTAATAATACGAATAAAACAAAACTTCATTATCGCTAAATAATTCATATTATTAACTGACAATAATTGAATCAAACTGAGTGACTTCTCACATAAGCATTAATAATCAATACCGTGTGCTACTATTCAACCACATGTATTACTGTACTTTTACTACCGAGTAGTTCAACAGTATCAATGGTAAAATTTTCGTCGTTATTTTTAATAAAATATTTTTGTTGTTTTCTCAATCCGACAATAATTTCGTTGTGGGGTCCACCAATGATTGTACCGTTGTACGAATATTCTCTGTTAAAACGAATATTTCCCGACCAATCGAATATTATATAACAACTTACGTACTTTGTAAAATTTATAAATATTACCCACAACTTTAACATTATATCAAATTAACTCCATAATATTCAAAAATGATATTTATAGAAAATTTATCTTTATTTATAAAAGTTGAGGTCTTACAACCTCTCCTTCTTATGAAATTTTGCCCTCAAAATTAGGGTACGTACCTGGTATGTCGAAGAGGTAAGGATACCTTGATTTCATTTCAGATTCTAACTCCCAAGTCATTTCCTCAACATCGTGGTTTCTCCACAAAACTTTGACTTGAGGTATAACCTTGGAGCATAGAATATGTTCTTTCTTATCCAAGATTTGAACAGGAACTTCTTTATACGTCAAATCCTTAGCTATTTCGTTCGGTTCTAACTCAATAATGTGGTTCGGGTCTTCCACATATTTGCGTAACATGGATATGTGAAAAACGTTATGAACACGAGACATACTTGGCGGTAAAGCGAGTCTATAAGCCACATTTTCTACTCGATCGAGGATTAAAAATGGACCGATGAATCGAGGATTGAGCTTTCCTCTCTTTCCAAATCTCGTAACTCCTTTCCATGGAGCAACACGTAAGAACATATGATCTCCTATATCAAATTCCACGTCCTTTCGATGAAGATCAGCATAACTCTTTTGTCGATCTTGTGAGGTTTTTATACGTTGTCGGATCATTTGAATCTTTTCTGTAGTCATACGTACCAACTCCGGTCCCAACAACGTTGCTTCACCCACCTCATCACAGCATACTAGAGAACGACACTTTCTTCCATACAACGCTTCGAATAGAGCTATGCCAATACTTGCTTGATAACTGTTGTTGTAGAAAAACTCCACCAATGATAAGAACTTGTCCCAACTTCCCTTGAAGTCAAGGACACAGAGTCTTAATAAATCTTCCAGAGTTTGAATAATCCTCTCTAATTGTCCGTCCGTCTGAGGATGATATGCCGAACTAAATCGTAATCCCGTGCCCATAGCTTTTTATAAGTTAACCCAAAATCGTGAAGTGAATCTTGGGTCTCGGTCAGAAACTATGGATACTGGCATACCATGCAGTCTTACAATCTCGTTTATGTAGCAAGACGTTCAAGTGTATAAGTTTCTCGTATCGGTAAAAAATGAGTAGACTTGGTCAATCTATCAACAATGACCCAAATCGCATCAATACCTTGAGAAACCTTAGGAAGACCGGTAAAGAAATCCATGGTAAGGTGCTCCCACTTCCATTTTGGAATTTCAAGTGGTTGCAATGGACCTTTTGGTACTTGATGCTCCGCTTTGACTCATTGACAAGTTAGACACCTTGAGATAAACAGTGTTATCTCTCTCTTCATATTGCTCCACCAAAATGTATGACGAATATCATGATACATTTTGGTACTTTCAGGATAGATTGCAAACGGTGTGTTGTGCGCCTCCATCATGATTTCATACTTTAAATCAGGGTCGTTAGGAATACAAAGTCTGGAGTTGACTCGAAGTATTCCTTCTTCATCGATTCTTGCTTCCGGCATAGTACCTTCTTGCACTTTCTTCCTCATACGCATCAGCTCCAGGTCTGTAGCTTGAGCAGCTTTAACTTTATCGATTAAAGTCGGTTCTACTCGTATATTCGCCATCATCACATGGGTCCCTGGAGTCTTTAACTCTATCTCCATCCTTTGCAAGTCACACAAAATGGGCCTTTGTATTGACAATATCGCACTCGTACTTGCATATGATCTTCTACTCAATGCGTTAGCTACCACGTTTGCTTTTCCAGGATGGTATTGACTGGTATGATCATAATCTTTCAACAGTTCAAGCCAACGTCGTCGTCGCATGTTGAGTTCCTTTTGAGTGAAAAAATATTTGAGGCTTTTATGATCCGTAAAGATCTCCACCTTCTCCCCATACAAGTAATGCCTCCAAATTTTAAGTGCAAAAACAACAGCTGCCAACTCTAGATCATGAGTAGGATAATTTCTCTCATATTCCTTGAGTTGTCTTGATGCATAGGCTATGACTGTAACATTCCATATTTGTTAAATATAAGTTATAAATATTTATTAATTTATATAAATATTTATTGGATATGTTTATTATTGAATAAGTAATTGTTCAATTTGATTGAGTTTATTTAGTTAATTATTTATTTGCTAAATAATTAATGTAATTAGTTAATTATTTATTTGTTAAATAATTAATGTGTTATGTGGATTGAATTATGTGATTAAGTAATTTATTTAATAAATTGTTATTAAATAAAGTGTAACAAATAACTATGTTATAAAGAGTTATTAAAATAAATTAAAGTAATTTTAATTTAGTTTTGCCAAACAAGGTGTAAGTATATTAACCCTTTATTTTTAAATAGTTTGCCAAACAAAGCCTTATGGCTTTTGGATTTCTTTTGAATTTAGTTTATTAAGTAAATAATATATATATATATATATATATATATATATATATATATATATATATATGGTAACCGATATATATTATTAGGGTAATAAGTGTGGCGTCAGTTTTATACGTTTTAAAAGTAAGTGTTGGTTTTTAGTTAATATTACGTATATGCTATTTTGGCTTAAGCCTAATCAAAATTTGGAGTTTGTCTGAGATAGTTGAGAGAGAGACAGAGAGAGGAAAGCTCAGAGATTGTCAAGATTTTCTTCAGTGATTTACAAGTTTTCTAAAGCAACAAAAAAAAAGGTAGGTTCCTAAAACCTTAACGTATGTACGTAGATATGTTTTAAGCCATTTTTCTATGAACTTGGTAGTCTCTATTTTCTGGTATATGACTGTGCATAAGAGTTTTACAAAACTCTCTGTAAAACTATGTTTGTAAAAATTGGTTGGGGAAGCATGTGTACGTCTAGTTGTTATTGTTATATATATATATATATATATATATATATATATATATATATATATATATACATGACTGTATGCTAATTACGTATTAAAGAAAGAGGAACTTGGTTTTACAGTTAAAAACATGTTTGAACGTATGTTTTGCAAAATAACAAAATTGGTATGTGATTATATAAAAATTATGAACTAATACGCGAATTGAACCTTGTATATGTTAATTGAACTATACATGTTAATTTGTTAGATGTTGGTATACTTGTTTTCAAAGGAATCAAATTTGGTTGATAACAGTGAAAATTTCGTTCACTGTACTTTAGATATCAACAATGGAGTTTTGATTTTTAAAGGTTTGGTTTTAAAGGAAAACAGTGTTTTTTAAATAATTAGTTCTCTGATATTGTTGTTTAGTTGTGTAAAATTCCTACACAAATGCTTCATAACTTTTATGTGTAATTTTCATGAAGTTATGCATGTTGTTGGATGTCATTGACTGTTAAAAATAAATTAGACAGTAGCTTTACTCTGTCTTTCTGGGTTGGTTCTGTGAGTTACGGCGCCCCCAGAGTCAAAATTCTCGCCCCAGCGCCAAATTTCGCGCCCTGGCGCCAAGGTTCGCGCCCCAGCGCCAAAAATGGGCCATTAGCTCATGTCCAGTGCTCACGCCCCAGCGCCACTGTTCCACGCCCCGGCGCCAGAAAAGTGTCCTAGTTGGGCAGTTTTGACCTCTTGTAGTAAAACGGCCATAATGTTTTCATACGAACTTCGATTGAGGTAATTCAAGATGATTCGGAAAGAGGACGAGTAGACCTAAAACTTTCGTGCTTTAAGTTTTTTTATTTGAGATATATAACAGTAGTCAAAATGGCCATCTTTAGGACTGTTGTGTATTTAGAGCCAATCGGAGGGCGTCGGGATGCACGAATGCAAGTGCAACCCTTTGGGTATTAGTATAACTTAATGATAACATGTTGGACATGTATTAGGATGTTGTATCAAGTTGTTAATGTACATGTGGTGCCATGGCATGATCATTTAAGTAGTTGTAATAAAGCTAAAAAGTAATGTTCATGAAAGATGTGATATTGTTTAAACTTAAACTTAGTTAGTAGCTATACTAAGAGTAATAAAGGAACTCATAAAGGTAATGTTAGTGTAACTAATGTGTATTGTCAATGCGTATGGTATGTGTAGGACTTGGGGTGAACGTGAATAGTAATTGTTTAACCTACACACGAGGCAAGTTCCCTAACCTTTGCTACTTTATTATTCAGCAAGGTTACTTTTCACTGTTATGTTACACTTATGCAAGTTTTCTAACTCTACTTTTATAATTGTGCAAGTTTTCTTAACTCTAAACTTGTTATATTAGCATGCAAGTACCTTTAGTTTATCATTCAAGTTATTATTTGTTGTGCATGCTTGATATTAAATTCGAAGATGTAACCTTAGCTTAACGTTGTTCAAAGCAAGGTATGATAAATTATTCAATTGTTATGCTATTAGATTATTCCTAAAGCATGAACTTAGAACGAAATGTTTATTCAGTATGATCATTCAATAACATAGTGTTATTATCTTGTATTCAACTAATCCTTAGTTGATGTCCGTTGAACTCCAAATTACCTTGAAAGCTTATCCAAACCAAACTTACTTTGGTGCGGACTTGTATTCTAAATACTGAGATGAACAACTCTTTTAATAGAGGTTTACGCTTAGCGTTGAAATGGTTGTGCACAATACATTGTACGAAGGGTTGATCCCCCTAAGTACGTGGAGTCCTTATAGTCTTATGACTGTTAAAGTTAAAGTTGAAAGATTACTTATAACTGTGGACATGATTCATGGTCATTAGACCCTCAGTGAATGTTATAATTTTCAGAAAGTTAATAGAATATATTGTTCAGTTCTATTGAGCCTAATATTAGCAATTGATGTGAAAGTTTAAAGATTTACTTATTGTTATTTCAAGTGGGCCTTGTTTGCTCACTCTTGCCTGTAAAATTTCTTACAGCTAAAGTTGAAACGGGTGACGTACCTAGCACCAGTAAGGGAAAAGGAAAGATGAATAAATACTGAAGACTTGTAATAGTTTTGATAGTTTACTTTCAGAATTTGATTTAAAGATTGTAATGAAGTTATTTAATTTTCGACATTTGAATGATTGTTGTTAAAGGTTGGATAACCTGGGAGATTTTTTTATTTAAGTTTAATCCTGTATGGGCAGATTTTCTTTTATTATTCAATTCTATTATGATTGGGTAGTTAGAAATGAATGTTTTGATTACGTGAACACCAAATCTTGAGGTAATGAAGTACCGGGATTTGGGGGTGTCACAGGTAGTAACTTATGTGAAAACACTTATGTGCTTATGTGTTTATAACTTATGTGCTCGCGAGTGTCGAGTAGAATGATTAATAACAAAAACTTTAAAATTTTGTTGTCAGGATAACTAATGTCGGAGAATCTAGTCAGGCTAGGGAGGAGGGACCTCAAATGCCTATAGAGGAGGAGCCTCGCGACATTCAGGTAGTTTGGGAACAACTACTGCCACGGGAGTCAGCCCCGTTGGTCACGGTGGTTGAAGATGAGGATGATGATGTGGAGACGGATGAGGAGGATCCCGTGGAGTTGCCACAGGAGGATGAAGATAACGAGGACGAGGAAGAGGAGACTCCACTAACCTCAATGGCTGCTCGTATGTATGATGAGGTCTACGACCGTAACGTGGAACTTCAGGACACAATTGAGGAGTTGCAGGAGATAGTAGCTGAACAACAGACTGCAATGACACAGAAGGAGGACGACATCCAGGATCGAGATGAACGTCTAACTAATGCTGAAGAGAAGCTGATGCAGACTGAAGGAGAGAAGGAACAACTGATCGAGATGGTCGTGGAATTGAAGAAAAAGCTAAATGAAGAAGCTACCAAGAGGGCGAGAGCTGAAGACGCATACGAGGAAGCTTATCAATGAACTAGAAGAGCAGTAAGGGACGCACAAGCAAAGAGGATGAAGATGGAAGATATGGATAAAGTATTCAATACCGTGATCAATCGAGCTCAAGATCGGGTCATGGGTTATCCAATTCAGTTCGAGACTCTGCCATCATACGTGTTAGATCGCCGAACCATGTTCCGTGTTATGGAAGAAGAGCGTCAAAAGGCTACTGATTATCTTAATAGATCATCGTAGGAAATCTATCTGTTTTGCAAGTAACAAGTGTTAAATAATGTGTAAATCCCGAGTGTTAAGTAACCATGGGATATGAGAATGATGATGTTGTCCTGTAACTTTTATAGTTCAGGAAAGGAATGTAAATGGCAGTGATGCTATTATTGTTATGTTTTTCAAAGTTATGATGAATAAATAAAAAGCTATTATTTTATTCAAAAGTGTTATGTGGTTATTTTTTTTTTGGAGGCAAGTTAATTAGAAAATACTTAAAGAAGTTGGGTAATAGTCTAATAGATGTTTTTTTTTCTAACAGAAAATGCCTCCCAGACGTGAACCACCCCGTCAGAGAACCAATGCGAGAACTAACAATAACGATGTTGAGGATAATCTCGTTCAACAACTAGTGACATTACTAACAGGAGCGTTGCAGAATTAACCTCAAAACCAAGGCACAACGTTTAAGGAGTTTAAGGCGGTCGGACCACCTGAATTTCATGGGTCAATGAATCCGTTCGAGGCACAGACCTGGATTATGGAGATTGAGAAGATATTTGAAGTCACTAGGGTAGGGGATGAACAGAAGACTGCTTTTGTAACATTCATGTTGAAAGCAGAAGCTAGTTATTGGTGGCAGGCCAATAAAACCCAGGAAGGACCAGGAGTGATGACTTGGGATAGGTTTAAGGAGTTATTCTTCGAGACCTACTTCCCAGAGAGTTCTAAGAGTCAGTTAGAGGTTCAGTTTCTGGAACTAAAATAAGGAACGATGACGGTATCTGAGTATGCCACAAAATTTAACGAATTTTACACGATTTGCGCCATATCAAGTCAGCACAGACGAACGTAAGGCTAAGAGATTTGAACAGGGACTGAAGCCCTAGCTGTACAGTAGGGTTTTCCTATTCCAGTTGAAGACATTTGCAGCGGTGATGGAGAAAGCAGTACTCGCTGAAGGTGGAGGTGAGGCAGTGACAAAGTTCAATCAGGAACAGAAGAAGAAAAAGAATGAGAATGAGATTAAGAATGTAGGTGGTAGCAGTGGAAACAACAACAACAACAACAGCAACAACATCTTGAAGAGAAAGTGGAATGGGAACATGGGTGCTGGAAACCATCAAGGTAATCAGCAAAACAAAAAGTTTGAAGCATGTGCGACATGCGGGAAATTTTACAAGGGTGCGTGCTTGATGAGGAAATGAGTTTGCTACAATTGTGGCCTAGAGGGTCACATCGCACCAAATTGCACTCAACCGAAGAAGAAGGCATGCTTCACGTGCGGATCCAAGGATCATTTTGCTCGTGAATGCCCTAAGAAGAAGGAGGGAGGGACAACCAGAAGCAATGGAGGTAACAATGGAAGTACATGGGCCATTACAGGACATGCAGCATCAAACAAACCCATAGCCAGAACCTTCAACATGACTGTGCAAGATGTTGTGCAATCAAAAGATGTGGTGTCAGGTATTATCACAATCAATGATATTAATGCATATGTATTATTTGATTCGGGTGCTACTTGCTCGTTCATATCTGATGAATTTGCCAAGAGGTTAGAATTGCCTAGAGAAGAACTGACTTTTCCTTTGAACATAGAAATTGTGAATAAGGAAGTAATCCCTGTTAGATTCGTATACAAGAACTGTAGGGTAAACATTAAGGAGAATATCTTGTTGGTAGATTTTTTTCCGATTAGACTCAGGGAATTTGATGTAATTTTAGGAATGGATTGGTTGTTCAAATACGGAGCGGTAATTGACTGCCAAAAGAAGTGTGTAAACCTTATGACTCCGTCAAAGGTAGTATTTTATGATAGCAAGTCGCCTAGACAAATGAAATGTCTGACGACTATGCAGGCCAAGAAATTGTTGAGTCAAGGTTGTGTGGGCTATTTAGCTTACATAGTCGATACTCAGAAGAAGGGGGTAAAACTAGAAGAAATATCGGTAGTAAGAGAATTCGAAGACGTGTTTCCAGAGGATTTGCCAGGACTTCTGCCTGACCGAGAAATTAAGTTCGTGATCGACTTAGCGCCGGGAACAACACCTATATCGAAGGCCCCATACATAATGGCTCCGGTAGAAATGAAGGAACTCATGGTGCAACTGCAAGAACTACTGGACAAGAAGTATATTCAACCAAGCGTGTCACCATGGGGAGCGCCGGTATTATTTGTGAAGAAGAAGGATGGATCAATGCGTCTTTGCATTGATTATAGGGAGTTAAACAAGGTCACTATTAAGAATAGGTATCCGTTACCTAGAATAGATGACTTGTTTGATCATTTGAAAGGTGTTAAATACTTCTCGAAAATAGATTTGAGAAGTGGGTATCACCAATTGAAGGTAAGAAAGGAGGATATACCTAGAACGGCATTCAGAACTCGGTACGGACATTACGAGTTTCTGGTGATGTCTTTTGGTTTAACAAATGCCCCTGCCGCGTTCATGAATCTGATGAACAGGGTGTTTAAACCATTCTTAGACAAGTTCGTGGTGGTGTTTATCGACGACATTCTGGTGTATTCCAAAACTCAAGAAGAATATGTGGAGCATTTACGTCTAACATTGGAGACACTAAGAAAGGAAAAGTTGTACGCGAAATTCTCTAAGTGTGAATTTTGGCTCGACCGTGTACAATTTTTGGGTCATGTTATTGACAAGAATGGGATTTCAGTGGATCCATCAAAAGTGGAAGCTGTAATCAATTGGGAACAACCAAGAACACCGTCAGAAGTGAGGAGTTTCTTGGGACTGGCTGGTTATTATAGAAGATTCATTCAAAAATTTTCTAAGATAGCCACTCCGCTAACAAATTTGACAAGGAAAGCTGTAAAATTCGTGTGGACGTAGAAATGTGAAGAGAGCTTCCAAGATTTAAAGAAGAAGCTAAGTATGGCACCTGTGTTAACCCTGCCGGATAGTACAGGAAATTTTGTGGTGTATAGTGATGCCTCACACAAAGGGTTGGGTTGTGTTCTTATGCAGAACGGCAAAGTTGTTGCGTATGCATCAAGACAACTGAAGGATTATGAGAAAGGGTATCTGACTCATGATTTGGAATTGGCTACAGTTGTATTTGCTCTGAAGATATGGAGACATTATCTGTATGGAGAGAAATATGAGATCTACACAGACCACAAAAGTTTGAAGTATATTTTCAATCAGAAGGACCTGAACATGCGTCAGAGGAGATGGATGGAATTGATAAAGGATTACGATTGTGAGATCTTTTATCATCCGGGCAAAGCGAATGTGGTTGAGGTTCTCCCTAAATCGTATGAAAATAATTTTATTGAGAATTTTAGATAAGTGTGTCGTATTTTTATACGTCATTTAATCGTTGATTTTGGTGAACTGAATAGGGTGAGGTGAACCCAACTTTGGAAGGGATTTTTGCCACTATCATACAAGATGTCTAATGACCTACGACTTCGTGTTATCATAAGACAGGGTTGTGCACATCCACTTGCTGAGTATATCTATGAGCACTACCTATATAATCTTGGAGTGTGATTGAAATATAATTGTCAATTAGAAACAATGGAGATAATTATATGTCAAGAGAAGACTCACCATTGGAAAGAACATGATAGCAATCTTCACGTTTTTCTTTGGGGACTATTTGGTCAACCAAGGATAATTCTGTAGACATATGATATCTATCATAACTTAGATGCATGGCCTCCCATGTACGAAGGTTTTCTTGAGCATTTTTCAAATATTTTAATTTCTAAAACAGTTATTGATTGTACCTTTATGTAAGGTACCTTTGTAAGGTATCACTGTGAAGTGCTATCCAAGTAAAGGGATGAGAGTTACAGTTGGTATACACAGCATATGTGTTGTCGTACTCTGCACGATAGTTCAATAGTTGTATAAATGAAGTTTGTATTTGATTTCTGTAGTGTGATATCTGGTGACTCAGAATGGGTCGTGTGGACCTATTTTGGGGGCGTTACACACACTACTTAGTGGCATGGTTCAATCCAAGATTGATAAAGTTTCCTCATGCAACACAGCTAAGGAAATTTGGGACACTCTAGTGGTGAGCCATGAAGGAACATCGAAGGTTCGAGAAGTTAAACTAAGCATGCTCGTGCATGATTATGAAATGTTCAAACTCGAGAAAGATGAAACTATAAAGATGGCTCAAGCAAGGTTCCTTGTTCTTCTGAACTCCTTAAAGCTTCTGGACAAATCCATTCCACAAAGTGAGATTAACCGCAAGTTACTTCGGGCTATGCCCAAGAGGTTTGCTTCTAAAATTTCTACTTTTCAAGATTCCTCTACTATTTCTACTATGGATACAGTAACTCTATTTGGTGAACTTGAGGAATATGAACATCAGTTAAAGAGATATGATGATGAGGAGGAAACTCCTCGAAGAAATGTTTTAGCTCTTAATGCAGAAAATGAAGAAGAACTTGATGATGATTCTGACGAAGAGATAGCCATGATGTCAAGAAGACTCAAAGGATTACTACAAAGGAAGAATAAAAGGAAAAATATCTTCAACTCAAATAAAGCCGAAGGAAAGCAAACCGAGGAGACATGTTTTGAATGTAGACGTTCAGGGCACTTCAAGAAGGATTGTTTTCAACTAAAAAACAAAGGCAAAACAGGCTTCAAGGATAATAAAAGGAACAATACACTTGTCACTTGGAGTAATGAAGAAGAGACTGAAGTTAAGGTCGATGACAAGGATGAAATAGCTCAAGTATGCTTCATGGGAATAGAAGGTGAATCAAACGAGGTATCTAGTTTTGAGTTTAATTTTTTGAAACAAGAAAATGATAAATTAAAAGAAAAGAATGTATATTTGAAAGATTTGGTAAATATATTAATAGGTGAAAGATATTGAAAATGAATCTACATGTAAAGAAGAAAAAGTCTTGATTGCTAAGATAGATTATTTAGATAATTATAACAAAATACTTTTCAATAAGATAAATTTTTTGAATAATGAAGTCCAAAAATTGACAAATGAACTAAAAATGAGAGATGTTTGTATTGATGCATTTAGTGATAAATTCCTTGTTAAAACCTTTCCTAATAATGAACTTCAAAAAGAAATAGATTCACTAAAATCATCTCTTACTAAATTCGTTCAAGGTGAAGAAAATTTAAATGTCATATTGGGTAAACAAAGACCGAGTTTTGAAAGACAAGGAATTGGTTATAATTCTATACATAAAAAGGGTAATATGAAAATGCTAAAATAAAAATTATATTTTAGATTAAATTATTGTTTTCCTTTCACAACATGTAGAAATTGTGGCATTAAAGGTCATTTGGATATAAACTGTTTTAAGAAAAATAAGATTAAAAAAGTATGGGTTAAAAAGGATGATTTACGTGCAACTAACATTAAAGGACCCAAAAAGATGTGGGTACCAAAATGATGACTTATCTTTTATTGACATGTATATCTCAAGGCAAGGATTCCATCTCAAAAATAGATTCTTGATAGTTGATGCTCACGTCACATGACTGGTGACAAATCAAAGTTCATGGAGCTAAAAATCAAGATGAAAAATGGTACAGTTACATTTGAAAATAATCGAACTTGCGAAATAATCGGAAAAGGTAAAATAGGAAATGATAAGGTTAATATTGACAATGTACATCTTGTTAGTGGACTTGAATTTAATCTTATTAGTATCAGTCAATTAATGGATAATGGTCACCAAGTTAGTTTTGATAAAAAAATATGCACTATTTCCCATAGTACTAACAATGTTACTCTAGTTGCACAAAGAGAATGAAATATATATACTATTGATTTTGAGCAAAAGAATGAAGAATTATGTCTTGCATCTGTGCAAGATGAGGTTAATTTGTGACACAAGAGGATGGGACATGTTCACATGAATTTAATCAAGAAATTATCCTCAAATAATCTTGTCAAAAGATTGCCAAAAATAAAATATGAAAAGAAAGGAATTTATGTTCCTTGTCAACTCGGAAAATAAGTAAGAACATCGTTTATGGCAAAGAACATGATATCAACTTCTTCTCCTTTACAGCTACTTTATCTTGATCTATTTGGACCAGAAAGACATCCTTGTATAAATGTAAACCTGGCAAACGGGCAGACGCCATCAACGGGCCGAGCTAAAAAGGCCCAAATTTTGGTGGGCTGAAATTAAGCGGCCCGTGGGCCGGGTTGGGCCGGCCCGACCCACTGGCTTTTTTAATTTTTTTAAAAAAAATCTGTAAATGATAAAGGTTGGCCCGGCCCACTGGCTTTTTTAATTTTTTTTAAAAAAAATCTGTAAATGATAAAGGTTGAACAAAAAAATGCAATCCAAGTTGCTGTTACAATTTACATACATTAATACAATTATACAAATCACAGAATTACATAAATAAGCTCCAAATACAGAATTACAAATTCAACGAGTTGCATAAGATTTGTATTCCGTCTCAAAACAGTCCTTTCTGCCATTGAATCTTTCCATTTTGTATTATTTCCCATCTCATCTTCTACGAGGAAAAAAAATAGAGAATTACAAACAAATTAAATATTAGCAGGAACACACTGCTTATGAGATAGAATTTCTAATTTGTTATCCAGACAAACTTTGAGCAATTAACATATAGGAAGGAAAAGAGAAGTGCAGTTTCATTTAATGCAAACCAATCTCAATTAGTCGGAAAATAATGCAACCAACTCCGTCAAAAGTAATCAAATTCTGATGCTCCCATATAGAAATTTACTGAACACAAAGTTTTCACAGTAACTACAAGGATTTTACCATCATCCAAGTGATTCTCTTCATCTTCCTCTTGATTTAGAAGATGATTGGTCATCCATATTCTCATCTTTAGATTCAACACTTCCATCTGGACCATCTGAATCCTGGAAAGGGCATAAAGATATGAGCAAAGTAGATACATAAATTTATACGTAACAGACATTTTTATAGTTGAATCCTTTTTAGGGGTTCTATCTTCATCTGAAGATTCTAAGCGATTCAAATCATCACCATCATGTAGCCAAGTCTCGTGTCGTCGTCGTCGTCGTCTCTGTCTCAGTCGTCGTCGTCTCTTTGTCTCAGTCTCTTAAACTCTCAAAGTCTCAATTTCAGATCTAGATCTAGGAAAAGTTTATGCCTTAGCAAGTCACATAGCTACTGTCGTCTGCCAGTAAGCCAATTAGCCAGATAAGATTAAGATAGGTGTTTTTTAAAAGGATCGGGCGGGCCGGGCGCCCGCGGGCGGATTTTCATTGAGCCGGGCTGAAGCTGAAGCTGAAGCTGTAAACACTTCTTGTTATGTTTTGAATAGAGTACTTATTCGTCCAATCATTTTGAAGAATCCTTATGAACTATTAAATAAATAGATTCCTAATATAAGTTATTTCAAAGTTTTTGGATCTAAATGTTTTATTCTAAATACTAGTGATAACCTAGGAAAATTTGATGCTAAATCTTATGAAGGAATTTTCATTGGGTATTCACAGAATAGTAAAGCATATCGTGTATTTAATATTAACAAGCTGAGTGTTGAAGAATCGTTCATATTACTTTTAATGAAACTCACAATGATCTTCCAAAAGAAAGAGATGAGGGTGCAGGAAATTTGGAGATCTCGGTGAATCCAGCAAACTAGAAGAATCTATTCAGCAAGCCGAATGGATAAATCCAGCAAGCTAAATTGGAAAACTCGCAAGGAGTAGAACAAGAAACAATACAAGAGCTTGAAGTAGATTTCCCTCAACAGGAAGAGGTAATAAATGATGTACAAATGCTAAAAAGTACGAGATATCTCAAGAACCATCCACCTGAAAACATCATTGGAGATATAAACAAAGGAATCACTACAAGAATAGGATTGCAAAATCAATATGCTTTTTCTGCATTCCTATCAAAAGTTGAGCCAAAGAATGCTAAGGAAGCTATCCTAGATGAAAGCTGGCTAATGGCAATGCAAGAAGAACTTTAACAATTTGAACGATGCCAAGTCTGGGAACTTATGCCCCCTCCTAAAGATGTTTCTATCATTGGAACAAAGTGGGTATTCAAGAACAAGCTTGATGAGCATGGCACTATCACTCGTAACAAAGCAAGGCTAGTAGCTAAGGTATACAATCAATAAGAAGGGATAAACTATAAAGAAACTTACGCCCCAGTCACCAGACTAGAGTCCATCCGCATCTTGTTAGCATTTACATGTTACAAGAAGTTCACACTCTATCAAATGGACGTAAAAAATGCATTTCTCAATGGATATATTAATGAAGAGGTATATGTAAAACAACCTCCTAGATTTGAACATGAGAGGTATCCAAACCATGTTTACAAGTTAAAGAAAGCTCTCTATGGGCTAAAACAAGCTCCAAGGGCTTAGTACGAAAGGTTGAGTAAGTATTTACTTTCAAATAGTTTTATTAGAGAAAAAATTGATTCTATATTATTTATTAGGAATGAAATAATATTATTGTACAAATATATGTAGATGATATAATTTTTGGTGCTACTAATAATTTCCTTTGTGAGTGGTTTTCTAAGTGCATGCACAAGGAGTTCGATATGAGTCTAATGGGAGAACTTAATTACGTTCTGGGACTCCAAATCAAGCAAACAAAGGAAGGTATGTATATCCATCAAACCAAATACACAAAAGAGCTTCTCAAAAGGTTTGGTTTTGAAGGATCAAATTCAAAGGCTACACCAATGAGCACTTCAATAAAGCTTACGTCTGACGAAAAAGGTATAGATGTGGAGGTAACTAAATATCGAGGTATGATTGGATGTTTATTATATTTAACCACATCTAGACCAGATATTATGTATAGTGTTTGTTTATGTGCACGTTTTCAAGCAAAAGCTAAAGAATCTCATTTACAAGTTGTTAAAAGGATTTTTAAATATTTAAGTGGTACAATCAATTTGGGATTATTTTATCCAATCTACAATCATTTTGTACTAATGGGTTATTCAAATGCTGACTATGCAGGATGTCAAATTGATATAAAAAGTACCAGTGGTGCTTGCACATTTTTAGGTCACAGTCTTGTTACGTGGCATAGTAAAAAGTAGACTTTGGTTACTTTATCAACCACTGAGGGTAAATATCTAGTTGCAGGGAGTTGCTGCTCTCAAATTTTATGGTTAAAACAAACCCTATGTGACTTTAATATTTTATGTGATAATGTACCCATATACTGTGATAATTCTAGTGCTATAGATATCTCTAAAAATCCTGTGTTACATTCACGTACAAAGCATATAGAAGTTAGACATCATTTTCTAAGGGATAATGTTTCAAAAGGATTAATTAAATTAATTTTTATTCCAACAGAAAAATAATTGGCTGATATTTTTACTAAACCCTTAAGTGAAGAAAGGTTCTGCATGTTAAGAAGAGAACTTGGAATGTGCATGGTATAATATGATCACGTACTAAAATAGTTCATGCATAAAATATCTCGTATTTATAATATATCTGAATGTTATTATTTTGAATGTGTAGTGTTGATAAACATTATCTGTTCTTCACCGAAGACCAAGGGAGACGTATATACTCGGCACAACTTATGGTAAATATCATTATGGAATTCAAAATTTGAAAAGACAGAAGCTGAGAGTCTTATTGCTTCAAGGAGTCCTTTCGGCTTGCAACACTTTCTATTAAACAGAGCGACTCTTTTTCTCTCACAGACTCAGAAATTTCTCCATCTTTATTAAGTCCTCAACTCTAGTTTTTGTAACAAAGATGAAGACTCGTGCTAACAAACGGTCTTCCGACATCACTATCAAAGAAAGGAAACATCCACGGTCTCCTTATACTGTGCAATCATCGAAGAAGTCCAAAAGACAACCTCACAAGACATCTATTCATGTCTCTTTCGACGATTCTGATGGGTCCGATTCCAGTTTTTCTTTCTTAAAGACATCCTCACAATTTCTTAGTTCGGAGCCTCCTCCTTCTCAACCAGAATCGCCATCAAATCTGGTAAACCCTTTCTCTATAACCTCAGATTTGCTAGAAAATTTCTTTAGAGGTCAAAGTTTCGAAGCTCACTTTAAAACCTCTATTGCTACTAAACAATTTGTTTATGAGAAACTCTTGGATCTGTTTTATTCAAAAATACTTCTTTGGAAAAACTTTCCACTTCTTGTGGTATTTTTGCTATGCTCTTTCCCCTCACTAGGGTATATCCCCGTTTGGTACAACAGTTTTACACAAATTTAGAGTGTAATGGGGATTGTTATATATCCTTCGTGAAGGGAAAGTCCCTGTTTTTCATTGTTGTCGATTTTGGAAGTATTTTCAATATTCCTTCATCTGGTCCTTGTCCATTTACTCTTAAGGGTGCTGCAAATATACCCTTTCCTCCTCTTGAACAACTCCAAACTGTGATGAACGATTCATCTCTGACAACTCTGTTTACCCCCAAAACTGTTGATGTTTGTCCACTTGCATGTGTTTTGCACAAACTACTTCGTTATAATCTTTTTCCACAAGTAGGTGGTGGATCAGATTTTACTTACCAAGATTTGGTGGTTATTGCAATGATTTTAAAAGGTGTCCGTTTCAATTTTTCTCTTATAATGTTGTCCCACATGATGAGTTGTATTCGTCAAGTTAAAAAGTGTCTGCCCTATGGTTTGTTTTTAACAAAAATGTTTCAGCATTTTAATATTTATCTTGATGATGAAATTGTGGTGTCACATAATGAATTCATTGATTCTGCTAATTTAAAACAATCCCTTATCACTTTTGTTGATGACTCATTTGTTCGAATCATTCATGATCCTATTCCTACTCCACCAAGCTCTATCTCGTCTGATTTACCAACAGATAATCTTATTTCTTCTACACTTCCTCCTTCATCAGTTTCATCTCTAGTCGTAGTCGATATGCTGACTCAAATTCTCAAAAATCAAGAGCTTATACTTTCTGATATTCTTGATGTAAAACAAAGGCTTTTAGTTTTAGAAACAGGAAAACTACCTATTCGGGCAAATGATTTGAACTACTGTTTTTCTAAAATTGAAGATGAATTTATTGATTTACAAGCCGAATTTGAGTTGCACACAATGGCTATGGTTGAGTCTCTTCACAGGAAGATCAATAGAAATTCTTGTCAATTAAGTCAAGAACTGAAGTTTGTGAGTTACCAAATTGGAGAATTTGCCGATTTTATGTCTCATCGTATGAATGACGTTGGTAGAAAGCTACACTTTGACAGGATGCACTCTCCCGTCCCGGAATGGCCACGTTGTAATTGGATGGCCAAGTACATTGGAGACTTTCTTGACTTGCCTCTACCCAATGAGACTTTTATTCCTCGTCCTCCTAGATTTGCTCATGATTTTTCTTTGGAAGAAAAGCTTCATCGTCTTCTCCACCGTCCTTACTTCACTAGTCGTCCTCTACCTGTGATTCACATTGACGATATTGATATCTGATGATCTTTTTGGTGATGACAAAGGGGGAGACATGTTGAGGTTGTTGTTGTGGTTGTTGCTATGAAGACGTTTTGGAATTATTAATTTTATGTTAAAAACGATTTGGTTGGCACCAGTAGGTGTTTAAGTTTGTTAAGATTCTATTTTTGATAGGTTGTTTCAAACAATTTGGCTGGAGCCAGTATTAGATATTATGACTGCTATATTTTGTGTTATCTAATATTTTGTTACAGTTAACAATCTTGCAGGCTAACAATCTTGCAGGTTAAAATTATGCCTAAACAAAAGGCATGATGATAATTAGTTTGGATTTTGTTTGTTTTCTTCTGAAATTTTAAATATGCAAAAATTCAGTGGGAGTTATAATTTTTGGTGTTGTCATCATCAAAAAGGGGGAGAATGTTGACTTTAATATTCTAACCTTTTTGTTTTGATGATGACTTGATAATATGAACTAATTTGTTTATTATGAAATTTCAGGAAGTTGATGAAAGGATTATTGTCTAAAGACTTTGAAGATTTGAGTATTAAGAAAAATATATAAGGTCATTGTAAATACTTAATTTTTCAATACAAGACTCTAGGACATTTTATGTGTGCATTAAAATGTGATTAAATATTTTTTCCATGCCTACGAATTTATGCTAACTGTTATTACGTGATTTATTTTATATGGTTAGTGTGTGTGTGTGTGTGTGTGTATATATATATATATATATATATATATATATATATATATATATATATATATATATATATATATATATATATATTATGCATGCGTAAAATAAAAGATGATAATTTATTGTCCGGATTAATTGAATGATATTTGTCATGTGTTAGAGTTTTAAGTTTATAGAAATATCTGTATAAACACGTGTGCAACAAAACTTGTTGGAAATCTAAAAGGTGTTGGTAACTTAAAAGTGGTGGCTGCAAAGATATGATTACTTAGTTTGCATGAATCTTTGAAATATAAGATAATCATTATCTTGACAAATGGTTTACACTACTTCATTTTAATTACCAAACTAATACTTCTTTATATGTTCAAAGTTTGAAGAGTCAGTACTACTCATAAGGTGGCGGTTATTATGGATTATTTGAGTTTTACACGGAACCTATTTCATGCGTTATCTTTGACATAGTCTATATCTTTTGAATTGTTTCCAACAGAAATAAAAACGTTACTTATCTTTGGGAATTTTGTTGGCAACGTAAATAATTCAACGGAAATGTTTTATGGAGAAACGGTAATAAATTGGGCTATAAAAAGAATTGATATCAGTGACAAATATACAACACCTGAATTAATTTGTGACGCCCCCAAAATAGGTTCATTCCACCCAACCCATTCTGAGTCATCAAATACATGGTATAGAAGACAACTACAACTTTATTATTATAATTGTCGTGCAAAATACGACAACACATATACTGTGAGTTTAAATACAAATATTGTCTTCTAGACAATATCCACACTCAAATAAGTTCTCATTACAATTATTGATACACTATTTTACAAAATAGTGAGGACTACTAAAATAACTATCTTAAACCATCATTCTATACCCCGACTAGTACCCGCTACATTCTCGCCTCTTGAGAAGAAAAATAGAACAAAAAGAAAAAGGGTGAGCTCAACTAGCCCAGTAAAGAATATTATGACTAAGATAATATATAACAAATTATCGTTAGTCCTCAACAGGGAAAAATCTGATAGAATACAATAGACAACAAGTTTTAGATCAACAACTGTATCGGAAATAACAATTCATTAGAGGGGTTAAGTAGAGAATGAAATCTACTATCATCTATGAATTTAAAAGTTCATCATCAATATTTTATCCATGTAACATCAATCAATATACATCTTGAATCAAATATTCATCTTTGCACTACAGGCCAAAGATATTCATCATGTACTCGTTCATCTTTGTACTACAGGCCAAAGATATTCAGTTATATCACCATTTAGGACTGATAATGATGAAAATATTTTAAAGAAAACGAATCCAGTGAGATAAAAGAACAAAGATTAGGGATTTGTATTTAGTTTATTAAAGTTGAAAAATACTTCATAATAATCAATTGTGGAGCAGAAATCAAAAATAAAGATCAAAACATAGATCCAATCAAAGATAGAAACTATAACAAACAATCTTGGACACAGAAAAGAGAATTTAATTTTTCTGTGAATAGTGTCGTATTCATGAATAGTATCGTATACGTGAATAGTAATCTCGACACTAAAAGGTAGAAATTCCACAAGAAAAATCATCATACTTTGTGAATAGTACTCATGAATAGTAACTCATGAATAGTAACTCGTGAATAGTAACTCATGAATAGTAACCCCGACATGAAAAGGTAAAAAATTCATAATAAAATTCATATCAATATTCCGGTATAATGATATTGAAAGAAATAATATCATTTACGAAAAAATAAAATCCCTTACCATCCCTTACTATCCCTTACAATCTCTTACAATCCCTTACCTCAAAAGAACATTACTTCTGACTGGAATATCGGATATAACTGTAAGACTCCAACTTATTAATGAATAAAATCAAATTTTCTCTAAATATTATTGTGAATAATAAGGGGTTAATATGATATAATACTTTGGTTATGGGTGAAATGTGAAAATTTTGCAAAATAAGCAAGTGGTTATAAAATATTCATTTTATCGGGGAATATTCGTTTGGTCGTGGAATATTCTTGTTGTCGGGGAATATTCGTACGACGGCGCAGCCTTGTGTGGGCCCCATAACGGAAAGCGATTGGATGAAGAAAACGACAAGTATAAGTTGTTTATAAATAAACGGCGTAGTTGTTACCGTTAATACTGTTGGAATACCCGGTGGTTAAAATACAGTAGTACACGGTATTGCACCAATTATTGATTCTTACGTAAGAAGGCACTACTCAATAATTATTACAGTAGTTATTGTTCAATATTTTATTAATTCAATAATTACTGCGTTGATATTTTATATTATTGTTGTCTCAATAATTATTGCTGTAAAGTATTTTCCATTATCAGATCAATAATTCATATTATTTGAATAATATTATTAGATAACATTATTGACAATATCTAGAAAGTTCTGTCTAAGGAGAGGTTTGGTCATCTAATTGCGCGCCAGTAAGGAGAAATCCTTATTGAAAAGCCTCCTCTTTCCTGGGAACGGCCTGGTTGTCATAAATGTGATTCTGTAATATTATTTGTGAATAATTAATTATTGATTTATATGATAAGGAAATATTTATTTTATGTTGATATAAATGAGGGATATATTTTTGTGGTTAAAAATGAAGGATTTAATGTTGAGGTTTTTATCAGTATTTTTGTAGGAATGGATGTATTAAAAATCAAGGTTTTTGAGATATTTTGCGGGGGTTATAATTTTTAATCCGACCGTTGGATCGTGGTAATTTTTGGATATGTTATACATATATAAGTTGAGTATATGTCCACAAATTTTGAACCGTTAAAAATGAACGTATGATTTATTATGAATTTTACGAGATGACTGGTTCAGAAATTGTTGAATTTTCGGAGTTAATCATTTTGGTAGAAAATTCTAGAATTGGTGGGCCCCACTCTTGGTTGGTGAAGAAATGTGCTGAGATTTTTATTCAAATGTGGTGGGTGGGAATAGTAGCAGGTAAAGCCATCAGGTTGCAGGTTAAGTCTGCTTCGGCGTGCTAATATTTTCCTATAAATAGAGGGCTAAGTTAGAATTGAAAATCACACCAGAAACAAGTTTTCTCTCTTTCTCTCTCTAAATTATTGAGTGTATTTTGTAAGTATTTAGATACTTTGAGAGTTTCTATTCATCAGAACAAGTTTCTTTCAGCTTTATACCGATATTCTGACCAGAAGTACTGATATTTTGAGGTAAGGGATATTATTTTCTTCTTAATGATATTATTTTCTTCAATATCATTATGCTGAAATATTGATATGAACTTTTTATCAAATTTAGAATTTTTTGTGTCGGGGTTACTATTCACGTATACGGCACTATTCACGAATGCGGTACTATTTACTGAAAAATAAAATTTTTCTTTTTTGTCCAAGATGTCTATTATGGTTACTATCTTTGATTGTATCCATGTTTTGATCTTTATTTTTGAATTCTGTTTCACAATTGATTATTATGAAGTATTATTGATCTTGGATAAACTATTATACGAATCCCTAGTATTTGTCCTTTTGTCTCACTGGATTCATTTTCTTTAAGATATTTTTCATCATCCTCAGTCCTAAATGATGATATTACTGAATATCTTTGGCCTGTAGTGCAAAGATGTATGATTACCTGATGAATATCTTTGGCCTGTAGTGCAAAAATGAATAGGTGTTGAGATGAACATGACTGACTGGTGATACAAATGAATATCTTTGGCCTGTAGTGCAAAGATGAATATTTGGTTAAAGATGATTATTAATTGATGTTACAGGGATAAAATATTGATGATGGACTTTTAAATATTAGAAGATAGTAGAATTCATTCTCTACTTGACTCTTCTAATGGTTTGCTGTTTCCGCTGCAGTTGTTGATCTAAAACTTGTTGTCGATTATATTCTATCAGATTTTTCCCTGTTGAATACTAATGATAATTTGTTGTATATTATCTTAGTTAAAATATTCTTTACTGGGCTAATTGAGCTCACCCTTTTCCTTTTTGTTCCATTTTTCTTCTCAGGAAGCGAGAATGTAGCGAGTACTAGTCGGGGTATGGAATGATGGTTCTAGAAAGTTGTTTAGTAGTCCTCACCATTTTTGTAAAATAATGTATCAATAATTGTAATGAGGACTTATTTGAGTGTGGATATTGTCTAAAAGACAATATTTGTATTTAAACTCACGGTATGTGTTGTCGTATTTTACACGACAATTGTATTATTGAAGTTGTAGTTTGCTTTTTGTACCATGTATTTGGCGACTCAGAATGGGTGTTGTATACCTATTTTGGGGGTGCTACAGTTGGTATCAGAGCTTAGGGATATGATCCCTGGCTGAGATGTGAGACAAGAACTAGGAGGGGAGAGACGGGGAATTCCTTCGCTAGTATGACCTGACAAAGTTTATTTGGTGTTTATTTGGTCGGTCAGAGTATAGGGATAATATATGACATGACTATTAACCATTGTTTTATGGCAGTATTTAAGAATGGCAGCTGAGAACGTTAATAATGGAGTAAATCAGACCGTGGAGACACCTTTGATCACCACCCAGGGGAACGTGCAACAGGAAGGCAATATTCCTCCTGTAAACAACGTTACCGAGCAAACGATGAATGATGGAATGTTTAGGAGCTTTTTGCAGTTCATGCAAAATCAGATAAGGGAGACTCGTGTGCAGAATACAGATGGAAATGATAACAACACGCGGTTTGTCACGACCAAGCAGTTCAAAGAATTGGGACCACCAGAATTTAAGGGAAAGCCGGATCCGATCATGGCGGAAACGTGGGTCAAGCAAATTACCAAGATATTCGATGTCTTGGGATGCACGGAGGAACAGAAGGTTCCATTTGCTACCTTTATGTTCCGCGGTGAGGCAGACTGCTGGTGGGAGTCTGTGAAGCGTACCCAGCCTAACGCACTCAACATGTCCTGGAAAACATTTCAAAAACTGTTCAATGATAAGTACTTTCCTGAAAGTATTCGTCATATGAAGGAGGTGGAGTTTATCAGACTGGAACAAAACAACATGACGGTGTCCCAGTACGAGGCGAAGTTTGCAGAGTTATCCAGGTTTGCACCTCATTTGGTCGAAAATGAGGAACGAATGACAAGGATGTTTTTGAGAGGTCTAAAATCTGAGATTCGGCAATATCTTATCTCTCATAAATTTTCTTTATATTCAGATGTTGTAAACAGGGCTTAATTATTAGAGCGAGATAATGAGTATGTGCAACCGAGGGACCACAACCAGGGTCATGCTGGTGGCGGCAGTCATCGAAGCAATGAAAACCAGCAGGGAGGAAAACATTCGGACAGAAGCGGTAACCACTCTGGTGGTAATTGTGGTCGTGATAATAAAAGGAGCGAGTCGGGAGGAGATTTCAAGAAGAGAATGTACAACAATGATAACGTGAAGACGTCAGCACAAACAGCAACTGTTTCTAGGGGAGGAGTGCGACCACCGGTCGTATGTTACAAATATGGGAAAGAGGGACATATCATCCCAAACTGCCCACAACAATCTAAGGTATGTTATAACTGTGGAAAGGAGGGTCATATAGCTCGAGAGTGTTCTGTAGCAAAACCAAGTTCAACGGGGATGGTGACTCCAAAAGCTGTCCTGGATAAGTCAAAATCAGCGGTTCCTGGAAGAGCGTTTGTCGTGACTGGCCAAAATGCGAGAAACCCGAACGAGGTGATCACGGGTAAGCTAATCTTGAATTCTTGCGAAGTTTATACTTTACTAGATACCGGTTCTACCCATTCTTTTATCTCTCCTGCTTGTGCTCAACGTTTAAACTTTACTCCGGAAAAATTGGACTTTGACTTATCTATTGAAACTCCATTGGGTGAGACCTTCGTTACATCTACAGTTTATAAATCTTGCATGATCCAAGTTGGCACTATCACATTACCTGTTGATCTTATCTCTTTAAAGATACTTGTTTTTGATGTGATTTTAGGAATTGATTGGTTAACCACTCATCATGCTAAAATTGATTATTTTCGTAAGGTTGTTAGTTTTCATATTCCTAACCAACCTGTCATACGAATTCAAACTACTAAACCACTAAAATCAGTCACTGTCATATTAAGCCACAAAGCTATTCGTTTATTAAAAAACGGATGTCAAACTTTCTTAGCCCATGTTATGGATTTGAACAAAGACAAGTTAGATTTGAATAATATTTCTATTGTTAGAGAATTTCCCGATGTATTTCCTGAAGAACTTTCTGATCTACCCCCAGAACGTGAAGTTGAATTCTTTATTGACCTTGAACCCGGTACAAAGCCCATTTCTAAAACCCCATATCGAATGGCTCCTATTGAACTTCAGGAGTTAAAAGTCCAACTACAGGAGTTGTTGGACATCGGTTTTATTCGTCCTAGTACATCTCCTTGGGGTGCTCCTGTTTTATTTGTAAAGAAGAAAGACGGGAGTATGCGACTTTGTATCACTATAGGGAATTGAACTATGTCACCATCAAGAATAGGTATCCGCTACCTCGCATTGATGACCTGTTTGACCAATTGCAAGGAGCACAATTCTTTTCAAAGATCGATCTTCGTTCTGGATATCATCAGCTGAAGATTAAAACTGAGGATATTCCAAAGACTTCCTTCAGAACTCGGTATGGGCATTATGAATTCTTAGTCATGTCTTTTGGATTGACTAATGCTCCTGCTGCTTTCATGGATATGATGAACCGTGTATTCAAAGAATATTTATATCAGTTCGTTGTTGTCTTTATTGATGACATCCTCATCTATTCCAAAAGCCGTGAAGATCATGAGCGCCATTTGAAGTTGGTACTGCAAAGGCTTCGTGAAAATAAGCTATATGCCAAACTGAAGAAATGCGAGTTCTGGCTTGAGGAAGTAGCATTCCTTGGGCACGTGGTGTCAAAACATGGAGTATCTGTCGACCCGGCGAAGATTGAAGCCATACAAAGTTGGGAGCAACTGAAGTCGGTAACCGAAGTACGTAGCTTTCTGGGCTTAGCTGGTTATTATCGGAGATTCGTGGAAGGATTTTCTAGAATCGCTACTCCGTTAACTCAGCTGACTCGAAAGGATACAAAATTCGGTTAGAGCGAGGAATGCGAGAAGAGTTTCCAAGAGCTCAAAAGGAGACTCATTTCGGCACCTATTCTGACAATACCATCTGGTTCGAATGGATTTGTTATTTATAGCGATGCTTCAGGCAAAGGGTTAGGATGTGTTCTCATGCAACATGGAAAAGTCATAGCATATGCCTCGCGATAACTCAAAGAATATGAGAGGAATTATCCTACTCATGATTTGGAGTTGGCAGCAGTCGTTTTCGCGTTAAAGATCTGGAGACACTACCTGTATGGGGAGAAAGTGGAGATTTATACATGTCATAAAAGCCTCAAATATTTCTTCACCCAAAAGGAACTCAACATGCGGCAGTGACGTTGGCTCGAGCTGTTGAAAGATTACGATCATACCATCCAATATCATCCTAGAAAAGCAAACGTAGTAGCTGACGCATTGAGTAGAAGATCATATGCGGGTACGAGTGCAATATTGTTAACACAAAGGCCCATTTTGTATGACTTGCAAAGGATGGAGATAGAGATGAAGGCTCCAAGTACCCACATGGTGATATCAAATATATGAGTAGAATCGACTTTAATCGATAAAGTTAAAGCTGCTCAAGCTACGGACATAGAGCTGATGCGTATGAAGAAAAAAGTACAAGAAGGTGCTATTCCAGAAGAAAGAATCGATGAAGAAGGAATACTTCGAGTCAACTACAGACTTTGTGTTCCTAACGATTTTGACTTGAAGCATAGAATCATGATGGAGGCACACAACACACCGTTTGCAATCCATCCTGAGAGTACCAAAATGTATCACGATCTTCGACATACATTTTGGTGGAGCAATATAAAAAGAGAGATCGCGGAGTTTATCTCGAGGTGTTTAACTTGTCAATGTATAAAAGTGGAGCATCAAGTACCAAAGGGTCCATTGCAACCACTTGAGATTCTGAAATGGAAGTGGGAACACATTACTATGGATTTTGTTACGGGTCTTCCCAAGATTTCTCAAGGCATAGATGCGATTTGGGTCATTGTTGATAGATTAACCAAGTCTGCTCATTTCTTACCTATACGTGAGACTTATTCCCTTGAACATCTTACTAATATGTACGTGAATGGGATTGTGAGATTGCATGGCATGCCAGTATCCATAGTTTCGGATCGTGACCCAAGATTCACTTCATGATTTTGGGTTAGCTTGCAGAAAGCTATGGGCACGGATTTATGATTCAGTTCGGCATACCATCCTCAAACGGACGGACGATCAGAGAGGACTATTCAAACTCTTGAAGATCTATTAAGACTCTGTGTCCTAGATCTCAAAGGGAGTTGGGATAAGTACCTACCATTGGTGGAATTCTCCTACAACAACAGTTATCAGGCGAGCATAGGTGTGGCTCCATTCGAGGCGTTGTATGGAAGAAAATGTCGTTCTCCAGTATGCTGGGACGAGGTGGGTGAAGCAACATTGTTGGGACCAGAGTTGGTACGCATGACTACAGAGAAGATCCAAACAATTCGACAACGTATACAAACGGCACAGGATTGACAAAAGAGTTATGCGGATCTTCATCGGAAGGACATAGAATTTAATATTGGGGATCATGTATTGTTACGTGTTGCACCATGGAAGGGAGTTACAAGATTTGGAAAGAGAGGAAAGCTCAATCCAAGATTTGTTGGTCCATTTGAGATTCTTAAGTGAATAGAAAATGTGGCATATAGACTAGCATTACCTCCAAGCATGTCTCGTGTTCATAATATTTTTCACATATCTATGCTTCGTAAATATGTTAAAGACCCGAACCACATTATTGAGTTAGAACCAGACGAGATAGCTGAAGATTTAACGTACGAGGAGGTACCTATTAAGATCTTGGATAGAAAAGAGCATGTCCTACGCACAAAGGTTATACCACAAGTTAAGGTTTTGTGGAGAAACCATGCTATTGAAGAAATGACCTGGGAGTTGGAATCAGAAATGAAAGCGAGGTATCCTCACCTTTTCGAAATATCAGGTACGTACGTCAATTTCGAGGATGAAATTTCATAAGGAGGGGAGGTTGTAAGACCCTAACTTATTAATGAATAAAATTAAATTTTCTCTAAATATTATTGTGAATAATAAGGGGTTAATTTGATATAATACTTTGGTTATGGGTGAAATGTGCAAATTTTGCAAAATATGCAAGTGGTTATAAAATATTCATTTTGTCGGGGAATATTCGTTTGGTTGTGGAATATTCTTGCTATCGGAGAATATTCGTACGACGGCGCAGCCTTGTGTGGGCCCCATAACGGAAAGCGATTGGATGAAGAAAACGACAAGTATAAGTTGTTTATAAATAAACGGCGTAGTTGTTACCGTTAATACTGTTGGAATACCCGGTGGTTAAAATACAGTAGTACACGGTATTGCACCAATTATTGATTCTTACGTAAGAAGGCACTACTCAATAATTGTTATAGTAGTTATTGTTAAATATTTTATTAATTCAATAATTGCTGCGTTGATATTTTATATTATTGTTGTTTCAATAATTGTTGCTGCACAGTATTTTCTATTATCAGATCAATAATTCATATTATTTGAATAATATTATTAGATAACATTATTGGTAATGTCTAGAAAATTCTGTCTAAGGAGAGGTTTGGTCATCTAATTGCGCGCCAGTAAGGAGAAATCCTTATCGGAAAGCCCCCTCTTTCCTGGGAACGGCCTGGTTGTCATAAATGTGATTCTGTAATATTATTTGTGAATAATTAATTATTGATTCATATAATAAGGAAATATTTATTTTATGTGGATATAAATGAGGGATATATTTTTGTGGTTAAAAATGAAGGAGTTAATGTTGAGGTTTTTATCAGTATTTTTGTCGGAATTGAGGTATTAAAAATCAGGGTTTTTGAGATATTTTGCGGGGGTTATAATTTTTAATCCGACCGTTGGATCGTGGTAATTTTTGGATATGTTATACATATATAAGTTGAGTATATGTCCACAAATTTTGAACCATTAAAAATGAACGTATGGTTTATTATTAATTTTACGAGATGACTGGTTCAGAAATTGTTGAATTTTCGGAGTTAATCATTTTGGTGGAAAATTCTAGAATTGGTGGGCCCCACTCTTGGTTGGTGAAGAAATGTGCTGAGATTTTTATTCAAATGTGGTGGGTGGGAATAGTAGCAGGTAAAGTCATCAGGTTGCAGGTTAAGTCTGCTTCGACGTGCTAACATTTTCCTATAAATAGAGGGCTAAGTTAGAATTGAAAATCACACCAGAAACAAGTTTTCTCTCTTTCTCTCTCTAGATTATTGAGTGTATTTTTTGAGTATTTAGATACTTTGAGAGTTTCTATTCATCAGAGCAAGTTTCTTTCAGTTTTATACCGATTGTTGGGTCATGATATTTCTCCTATTGGGCCTTACGGATTGGGCCTGTTTACTTAATTAGTCCCTTGGATCCCCCTTATTGGGTCTTAGAATTACTGGGCCTAATGCTTACGTTATCTCTTCTTAACATTGGACCGGGTCCAAAGGCTAACCCATTAAATCTTTTTATATCTGAGCCTTTGACTGGTAATGATGAAAAAAGGAGAATAGTTGACCCAAAGTCTGCAGATCATTAATGTGGATGAGATTTTATCTAGCCGGCGGCAGGTACAGTGGAAAAAAGGTGATAACCTGCATGCACACAGCTAAGACCTGAGAGGGGTGGGGGATTGTGTCAGCTTGGAGTTGGTGGCACAAAAAACCGAGCATGAGAGTATAACCTGGCAAGGAAGTCTTCTAACACGAGGTACGCACACATTTTATCTCTCTCTAGACACTAGATATTTTATCCTCCATTGTTAAACCTTGAACGGCCTATACTGACTCTCACGCCGGAGCTATCCCCCGACGGTCCAGCCGTCAAGCTTTTGGTGTTGACTGTGTTTACTGTGCAGGATTAGGGCGTCTTATGTGATTGGGACGTCACCGAAGATCTTGGCGTTAACATTGGCGCTAGAAGGAGGGCTGAGTTCTAGTGTTCAAGAGCTTTCAATCACAAATATTTATTTGTTCTATGTTTTCAAAGATGGGGAAGAGTAGAGCAGATACACCTGAAGGACAGCCAATGACTGTCGGTGATTCACCACCACGAGTTTCTGCTAGAGATCGTTTGGGACCTACACTAAGTGTTCATGCCAGCACAGCGTCCAAACGTTCGCAAGGGGATTCTCGTCCAAGGGCTGTGGGCAAGGCCAGGAGAAAGCTGGTTTTCACAGTAGAAAAAGAGTTCAATCACGGCCTGAAGCGAGTAGAAGATGAAAAGGCCTCCCGACTGGCTAAGATGGCAGACGAAACCGATAGGGCCATGGAGGCACTCATAAAGCAACGACGGGATATAGCTGAGCAGATGGCCCGAATAGTAGAGTTGAGAGATGAGGAGTCCAGTTATGTTCAGTCCGAAGAGCGAGGGCGTAGGAGCGGAAAGGAACCTGCTCATTCGGAACGGGAGTCTCGGGGCCAGCATCGAGAAATGAGAAGATCAAGAAGCCCTACTCCTCAGAGGTCGAAGCAGGTGCAGCATCCTGCCGAATCTAGGGAGCAGAGTCAAAATGGGCGGAAGGGATGATCCCGAGATCGCACTCCCGAGAACACAAAGAGGGCGCTTGTTGTTGCACATTCTCACCATAGTCACCAGACCCAGAGACGAAGCAGATCTAGGGGCCGCACACCCGAAAGTCCACCTAGGGTACTTCACTCTGGAGACCGTCATCATAAAAGTCCTTCGAAGATTGGGGGTATTGTGGTTAAAGACCGATCTACTCAAAAAAGGAGGGAGTCATCGGAGAAAGAAGTGTCATCACAACCATAAGGAGTAGAGTATCTGGTAAAAGAGCTGAAGGCGCTCCAGAAGCAGTTAGCCGAGGTCCAACAGGTGAAGGATACTCCGGGAAAGAAAGCATCCCCATTTTCCTCAGACATTCTTAAGGAGAAGGCAGACACCACCAAGAAATTACCTCACATGGAAAGTTATGATGGTTCGGGAGATCCTTATGACCACAGCCAAGCATTTGACCGATTAATGGATTACTACGATTTTACTGATGCTGCTAAATGTCACATGTTTGTTACAATGTTAAGAAAGTGTGACGCCCCCAAAATTAGGTATACATCACCCATCTTGGGTCGTCAGATACATAGTACAGAATACAAATACAACTGATTAATACATCTGTCGTGTACAATACGACAAAACATAAACTGTGAGTTTGAATACAAATATTATCTTCTAGAGAGTATTCATACTCAAAAGGAGTCCTCATTACATTTATTAACACACCATTACATAGAATAGTGAGGACTACTAACTAATACTATCATTCGGACCATCACTCCGTACCCCGACTTGTCCCAGCTACGTTCTCATTTCCTGAAGAGAACAGTGAAAGAAAGGGTGAGCTCAACTAGCCCAGTAAGAAATATTATGACTAAGATAATGCAGAATAAATTATCATTAGCCTTCAACAATGTTAAACTGATAAAATATAATAGACATCAAGTTTAACTGTAGCGGAATAAGCAATCCATTAAAAGAGTCAAGTAGAAAATAAACTCTACTATCTTTTATGATTTAAAAGGTTTTTCAACACTGTGTTCGCTGAGACTCAGCTTAATAAAATAATTCACATCATCGAATCACCCCTGCACTACGGCCAAGGATATTCGTGTATTCATTAATGGTCATGATCATGCCAACAACTGTCCATCAATGCACTACGGGCCAATGAGGACATTTACCACATCATTCGTAACACTACGGTCATGATTATACCGAATAATCCCTGGTCATAATCATACCAAGTCCATCTATGCACTACATGCCACAGATGACTTTCAACATTTTATAATCATGAGGATGATGACAATGATATAAGAATTCAATAAAACAAGTTCAAGAATTAATTTATCCAGGAATTAACAACGTCCAAATTGTCAACATGATACTGCATTGTGGAGTAAAATTCAAGAATGCTTAGAAGAATATTTTCTTGAAAAGATACTGGATGAAACGCAACTATCAAGGATATTCCACAAATTTCATGGAGTATAGAAGTCAAAACTTAACCAACTGAGTACAATAAAGAATTGAATAACAAAAGAAATCACCATGCATGCGATAGACCGCACAGACAGGTTATTCCAATAGAATAATAAATAATGGAACCAGGTCCGGCGTAAACGCACAGACAGGATATTCCGACAGAATAATAAATAATGGAACCAGGTCCGGTGTAGAACACACAGACAGGATATTCCAACAGAATAATAATAAAACGGAACCAGGTCCGGTGTAAAACACACAGACAGGATGTTCCAACAGAATAATAAACGGAACCAGGTCCGGTGTAAAACACACAGACAGGATGTTCCAACAGAATAATAGAAGAATGTCACCAAGTATAGGGTAGACCGCGTATACTGGTTATTCCAACAGAATAATAACGAATGGAATAACAGAAGTTCTCTTCATGAATATAAAAGAAATAATATTCCCTACCGTTTTAAAGAAGAGCTGAAGTAAGGAAGTAGTAGCAGAATACTCTTCTTCTCTCTCTCTATAGTTTCTCTCTATAGTTTCTCTCTCTAGAGTTCAGTGAATTCGTAAGAAATAATGAAGGAATGAGCTGCTATTTATAGAAAAATAGAATGCATAGTAACTAATCCATGAACGGTCCAGATTGATTACTTTAATCTGACGGTCCATATTTAAAGAAAAATCTTTTAAATAAAATAAAATATATTCTATTTATAGAATAACTTTAATAAAGTATTTTGTTTTATATAAAAAGATGTTTCTGTTTTATTACGTTAATAATACGAATAAAACAAAACGTCATTATCGCTAAATAATTCATATTATTAACTGACAATAATAGAATCAAACTGAGTGACTTCTCACATAAGCATTAATAATCAATACCGTGTGCTACTATGCAACCACACGTATTACTGTACTTTTACTACCGAGTAGTTCAACAGCAACAATGGTAAAATTTCCGCCGTTATTTTTAATAAAATATTTTTTGTCGTTTTCTCAATCCGACAATAATTCCGTTGTGGGGTCCACCAATGATTGTGTCGTTGTACGAATATTCCCTGTTAAAACGAATATTCCCCGACCAATCGAATATTATATAACAACTTGCGTACTTTGCAAAATTTATAAATATTACCCACAACTATAACATTATATCAAATTAACTCCATAATATTCAAAAATGATATTTATAAAAAAAAATTCATCTTTATTTATAAAAGTTGGGGTCTTACAACCTCCCCTTCTTATGAAATTTCGCCCTCGAAATTAGGGTACGTACCTGGTATGTCGAAGAGGTAAGGATACCTTGATTTCATTTCTGATTCTAACTCCCAAGTCATTTCCTCAACATCGTGGTTTCTCCACAAAACTTTGACTTGAGGTATAACCTTGGAGCGTAGAATATGTTCCTTCTTATCCAAGATTTGAATAGGAACTTCTTCATACGTCAAATCCTCCGCTATTTCGTCCGGTTCTAACTCAATAATGTGGTTCGGGTCTTCCACATATTTGCGTAACATGGATATGTGGAAAACGTTATGAACACGAGACATACTTGGCGGTAAAGCGAGTCTATAAGCCACAGTTCCTACTCGATCGAGGATTAAAAATGGACCGATGAATCGAGGATTTAGCTTTCCTCTCTTTCCAAATCTCGTAACTCCTTTCCATGGAGCAACACGTAAGAACACATGATCTCCTACATCAAATTCCACGTCCTTTCGATGAAGATCAGCATAACTCTTTTGTCGATCTTGTGAGGTTTTTATACGTTGTCGGATCGTTTGAATCTTTTCTGTAGTCATACGTACCAACTCCGGTCCCAACAACGTTGCTTCGCCCACCTCATCCCAGCATACTGGAGAACGACATTTTCTTCCATACAATGCTTCGAATGGAGCCATGCCAATACTTGCTTGATAACTGTTGTTGTAGGAAAACTCCACCAATGGTAAGAACTTGTCCCAACTTCCCTTAAAGTCAAAGACACAGAGTCTTAATAGATCTTCAAGAGTTTGAATAGTCCTCTCTGATTGTCCGTCCGTCTGAGGATGATATGCTGAACTAAATCGTAACTCCGTGCCCATAGCTTTTTGTAAACTAACCCAAAATCGTGAAGTGAATCTTGGGTCTCGATCAGAAACTATGGATACTGGCATACCATGCAGTCTTACAATCTCGTTTATGTACATACGAGCAAGACGTTCAAGTGTATAAGTTTCTCGTATCGGTAAGAAATGAGCAGACTTGGTCAATCTATCAACAATGACCCAAATCGCATCAATACCTTGAGAAACCCTAGGAAGACCGGTAACGAAATCCATGGTGATGTGCTCCCACTTCCATTCTGGAATTTCAAGTGGTTGCAATGGACCTTTTGGTACTTGATGCTCCGCTTTGACTCGTTGACAAGTTAGACACCTTGAGATAAACAACGCTATCTCTCTCTTCATATTGCTCCACCAAAATGTATGACGAAGATCATGATACATTTTGGTACTTCCAGGATGGATTGCAAATGGTGTGTTGTGCGCCTCCATCATGATTTCATACTTTAAATCAGGGTTGTTAGGAACACAAAGTCTGGAGTTGACTCGAAGTATTCCTTCTTCATCGATTCTTGCTTCCGGCATAGAACCTTCTTGCACTTTCTTCCTCATACGCATCAGCTCCAGGTCTGTAGCTTGAGCAGCTTTAACTTTATCGATTAAAGTCGGTTCTACTCGTATATTCGCCATCATCACATGGGTCCCTGGAGTCTTCAACTCTATCTCCATCCTTTGCAAGTCACACAAAATGGGCCTTTGCGTTGTTAATATTGCACTTGTACCCGCATATGATCTTCTACTCAATGCGTCAGCTACCACGTTCGCTTTTCCAGGATGGTATTGAATGGTATGATCATAATCTTTCAACAGTTCAAGCCAACGTCGTTGTCGCATGTTGAGTTCCTTTTGAGTGAAGAAATATTTGAGGCTTTTATGATCCGTAAAGATCTCCACTTTCTCCCCATACAAGTAATGCCTCCAAATTTTAAGTGCAAAGACAACAGCTGCCAACTCTAGATCATGAGTAGGATAATTCCTCTCATATTCCTTGAGTTGTCTTGATGCATAGGCTATGACTTTTCCATGTTGCATGAGAACACATCCCAACCCTTTGCTCGAAGCATCACTGTAGATGACAAATCCCTCCGAGCCAGATGGTATTGTTAGAACAGGTGCTGAAATGAGTCTCCTCTTGAGTTCTTGAAAACTCTGCTCACATTCTTCGCTCCAACCAAACTTTGTATCTTTCCGAGTCAGCTGAGTTAATGGAGTAGCGATTCGAGAAAATCCTTCCACGAATCTCCGATAATAACCAGCTAAACCAAGAAAGCTACGTACCTCGGTCACTGATTTAGGTTGCTCCCAGCTTTGAATAGCTTCAATCTTTGCCGGGTCAACTGATATTCCACGACTTGATACTACGTGCCCAAGGAATGCTACCTCCTCCAGCCAGAACTCGCATTTCTTCAACTTGGCATAAAGTTTGTATTCACGAAGCTTTTGGAGTACCAGCCTCAAGTGTTGCTCATGATCTTCACGGCTTTTGGAATAAATAAGGATGTCATCAATAAAGACGACCACAAAGTGATCCAAATATTCCTTGAATACCCGGTTCATCATATCCATGAAGGCAGCAGGAGCATTAGTCAATCCAAAGGACATGACTAGGAATTCATAATGCCCGTACCGAGTTCTAAAAGCCGTCTTTGGAATATCCTCAGTTCTAACCTTCAGCTGATGATATCCAGAACGAAGATCGATCTTTGAAAGAATTGTGCTCCTTGCAACTGGTCAAACAGGTCATCAATACGTGGCAATGGGTACCTGTTTTTGATGGTGACATGATTCAACTCCCGATAATCAATACAAAGTCGCATACTTCCATCTTTCTTCTTCACGAACAGAACAGGAGCACCCCAAGGAGAAGTACTAGGACGAATAAAACCAATGTCTAACAATTCCTGCAGTTGGGTCTTTAACTCCTGAAGTTCAATAGGAGCCATTCGATATGGGGCTTTGGAAATGGGTTTTGTACCGGGTTCAAGGTCGATACAAAATTCAATTTCACGCTCTGGGGGTAGGCCAGGAAGTTCTTCGGGAAATACGTCAGGAAATTTATTAACAACAGAAATATCATTCAAAGCTGACGTATTTTTGTTTAGATCTGTGACATGAGCTAAGAAAGCTTGACATCCGTTTTTCAATAAACGAATAGCTTTATGGCTTGAGATGACAGCGATTGATTTTAATGGTTTGGTTGCTTGAATTCGCATAATAGGTCGATTAGGAATATGAAAGCTAACAACCTTACGAAAACAATCAATTTTTGCATGATGAGTAGTTAACCAATCAATCCCTAGAATCACGTCAAATGCAAGTATTTTTAATGAAATAAGATCGACAGGTAATGTGTGGGTACCAACTTGAACCAAACAAGACTTATAAACCGTGGATGTAATGAAGGTTTCTCCCAATGGAGTTTCAACTGCTAAGTCAAAGTCTAATTTCTCCGGAATCAAATTTAATCGATGAGCGCAAGTAGGAGAAATAAAAGAATGGGTTGAACCGGTATCAAATAAAGTATAGACTTCGTTAGAGTTTATGATAAGCTTACCCGTGATGACCTCATTCGGGTTCCTTGCGTTCTGGGAGGTCACAACAAACGCTCTCCCTTGCACAACCGGTTTTGACTTTTCTGGGACGGCTTTTGGTGCCTCCATCCTAGCTGCATTTGTCTTCGGTAAACGACAAAATCGAGCTAAATGACCTTCTCTTCCACAATTATAACATGCTTTGGACGGCATCGCGCAGTTTGGACTGATGTGCCCTCCCCTCCGCATTTGAAACATATGATAGGTGGTCGTTCTCCTTCCTTAACGACAGGTGCTGGTGCTGACGTCTTTCCATCATTGTTGAATCTCCTCTTCTTGAAATGTCCATTCTTATTGTTTTGGCCCTGATTACCACCGAAGTGGTTACCATTTCTGGCCTGTTGATTCCCTCCACGCTTGTTGTCACCGCTTCGATGACTGCTCTCACTGGTATTATCATTTTGCCGGCTGCTCTCTTTTGGTTGCGTTGTCTCGTTATCGCGCTCCACCAACTGAGCCCTATTTACAACATCTGAATACAAACACAGTTTATGAGAAACAAGATGTTGACGTATCTCCGGCTTCAAACCTCTTAAAAACATCCGCGTCATTCTTTCTTCATTATCCACCAGGTGGGACGCAAACCGGGATAACTCCGCAAATTTTGCCTCGTACTGCGACACGGTCATATTATTCTGCTCCAATTTGATGAACTCCACCTCCTTCATGTGACGAATACTCTCGGGAAAGTATTTGTCGTTAAACAGATCTTGGAACTTCTCCCAAGACATCTTCAGTGCGGCAGGTTGAGTACGCTTTATCGATTCCCACCAGTAATCTGCCTCTCCTCGCAACATAAAGGCGGCAAAGGGAACCTTTTGCTCCTCGGAGCAACCCAAGACATCAAATATCTTGGTGATCTGCTTTATCCATGTTTCAGCTACAAGTGGTTTGGGTTCTCCCTTAAACTCCGGTGGTCCCAGCTCCTTAAACTGTTTAGCGGTGACCGCCTGAGAGTTTCCAGTATTTCCACCTACGTTGTGGACAGGAGCCGCTTTCACCTGTTGTTGCATGAATTGCATAAAGCCTCTGAACATTTGATCATTCATCATTTGGTCAGTGTTGTTGTTTGCATGAGGATTGTCACCTTCCTGATGCACATTATCCTGATTATTGATATGTGGTGAATCATCAGTCGTCTGTGCTCCATTGCTATTCTCAACATTCTCAGATGCCATTTTCAGATACTGCCACAAAATAAAAATTAATTGATATGTCATATATTATCCTTATATTATGACCGACCAATTAAATACCATGCAAATAAACTTAGGTATGTCATACTAGCGAAGGAATTCCCCGTCTCTCCCCTCCTAGTTCTATTCTCACATCTTAGCCAGGGATCATATCCCTAAGCTCTGATACCAACTGTGACGCCCCCAAAATTAGGTATACATCACCCATCTTGGGTCGTCAGATACATAGTACAGAATACAAATACAACTGATTAATACATCTGTCGTGTACAATACGACAAAACATAAACTGTGAGTTTGAATACAAATATTATCTTCTAGAGAGTATTCATACTCAAAAGGAGTCCTCATTACATTTATTAACACACCATTACATAGAATAGTGAGGACTACTAACTAATACTATCATTCGGACCATCACTCCGTACCCCGACTTGTCCCAGCTACGTTCTCATTTCCTGAAGAGAACAGTGAAAGAAAGGGTGAGCTCAACTAGCCCAGTAAGAAATATTATGACTAAGATAATGCAGAATAAATTATCATTAGCCTTCAACAATGTTAAACTGATAAAATATAATAGACATCAAGTTTAACTGTAGCGGAACAAGCAATCCATTAAAAGAGTCAAGTAGAAAATAAACTCTACTATCTTTTATGATTTAAAAGGTTTTTCAACACTGTGTTCGCTGAGACTCAGCTTAATAAAATAATTCACATCATCGAATCACCCCTGCACTACGGCCAAGGATATTCGTGTATTCATTAATGGTCATGATCATGCCAACAACTGTCCATCAATGCACTACGGGCCAATGAGGACATTTACCACATCATTCGTAACATTACGGTCATGATTATACCGAATAATCCCTGGTCATAATCATACCAAGTCCATCTATGCACTACATGCCACAGATGACTTTCAACATTTTATAAACATGAGGATGATGACAATGATATAAGAATTCAATAAAACAAGTTCAAGAATTAATTTATCCAGGAATTAACAACGTCCAAATTGTCAACATGATACTGCATTGTGGAGTAAAATTCAAGAATGCTTAGAAGAATATTTTCTTGAAAAGATACTGGATGAAACGCAACTATCAAGGATATTCCACAAATTTCATGGAGTATAGAAGTCAAAACTTAACCAACTGAGTACAATAAAGAATTGAATAACAAAAGAAATCACCATGCATGCGATAGACCGCACAGACAGGTTATTCCAATAGATTAATAAATAATGGAACCAGGTCCGGCGTAAACGCACAGACAGGATATTCCGACAGAATAATAAATAATGGAACCAGGTCCGGTGTAGAACACACAGACAGGATATTCCAACAGAATAATAATAAAACGGAACCAGGTCCGGTGTAAAACACACAGACAGGATGTTCCAACAGAATAATAAACGGAACCAGGTCCGGTGTAAAACACACAGACAGGATGTTCCAACAGAATAATAGAAGAATGTCACCAAGTATAGGGTAGACCGCGTATACTGGTTATTCCAACAGAATAATAACGAATGGAATAACAGAAGTTCTCTTCATGAATATAAAAGAAATAATATTCCCTACCGTTTTAAAGAAGAGCTGAAGTAAGGAAGTAGTAGCAGAATACTCTTCTTCTCTCTCTCTATAGTTTCTCTCTATAGTTTCTCTCTCTAGAGTTCAGTGAATTCGTAAGAAATAATGAAGGAATGAGCTGCTATTTATAGAAAAATAGAATGCATAGTAACTAATCCATGAACGGTCCAGATTGATTACTTTAATCTGACGGTCCATATTTAAAGAAAAATCTTTTAAATAAAATAAAATATATTCTATTTATAGAATAACTTTAATAAAGTATTTTGTTTTATATAAAAAGATGTTTCTGTTTTATTACGTTAATAATACGAATAAAACAAAACGTCATTATCGCTAAATAATTCATATTATTAACTGACAATAATAGAATCAAACTGAGTGACTTCTCACATAAGCATTAATAATCAATACCGTGTGCTACTATGCAACCACACGTATTACTGTACTTTTACTACCGAGTAGTTCAACAGCAACAATGGTAAAATTTCCGCCGTTATTTTTAATAAAATATTTTTTGTCGTTTTCTCAATCCAACAATAATTCCGTTGTGGGGTCCACCAATGATTGTGTCGTTGTACGAATATTCCCTGTTAAAACGAATATTCCCCGACCAATCGAATATTATATAACAACTTGCGTACTTTGCAAAATTTATAAATATTACCCACAACTATAACATTATATCAAATTAACTCCATAATATTCAAAAATGATATTTATAAAAAAAAATTCATCTTTATTTATAAAAGTTGGGGTCTTACAGAAAGGATGCGAGGCAGTGGATGGGGACTCTACCTGCAGATTCAATTTCATCATGGTCCGAGCTCTGCGACAAATTCCACGCTCGTTTTGGGAGCAACCGAAGAAGAGGGAGGCCCACGGGTTCTTTGGCACAGGTCAGACAGTACACCAATGAGTCGTTGGGTCAGTATGTGAAGAGGTTCTGAGAAGCCGTCGGTCAGGTGTCAGATCTGAATGATCTCCAAGTTGTGGGATTGTTTCAGAATGGTTTGGACCTGGTAAAGTCCGAGAAGTTAGTAAAGAAACTGATGTTCAATCATCCGAAGAGCCTGGCAGAGGCGTTCGACAAGGCAGAAGGTTATATTGTTGTGGAGGAGGCTATGAACAGTCTGAAGTGTCCTTCGAATCAAATGAAGGAGGCAGATATTCCTAAGACCCAAGGTAATCAGAAGAAGACGGGAGGGGTATAATGATCGATCGGAAGGCAGTTCGAAGAAGTATAACAACTCATGGCGACAAGGAAATAGTCGTCCACCTACTTCTGCCTCGAAGGTGAATAAGGTTTATACCAAACTGAACACAGACAGATCGGTGATTCTGGACCAGATCAGAAACCAACCATTCTTCGAGCCACCTCGTGACAGTTATAGGACAAGGCAGGGCAACTCTCAGAAATATTGTGGCTATCATCAAGCTGCGGGCCATGATACTAACGAGTGTTGCAACCTGAAGAATTTTGTGGAAAAGAAAATTTAGAGCGGTTTGCTGGTTCAATATGTGGCCGGGAGAGATCAACAAGATCAGCAGAATGTCGACCGTACTGTCAAGACGGTTCAAGTAGTTCCACTCGCTCAAACTGCTCCAGTGCCGCCGCCGAGGCACGTCGTCGATGTTATAATCGGCGGGACGTCCGGAAAGATAGTAGGGAAGAAAAGGAGAGGATATCTGGACTCGGTCATGTAGGTGGCGAGTGCTCCCCCAAAAGTCGACAGGGCATTTCCAGGAACTGTTATCTCTTTTACCGATGCAGATCACCCTTCGGAGCCCATCGAACCACATGAAGGAGCGTTGGTGATCACTGCACAAGTAGGTTCGATGGATGTGAAGCGAATGATGATAGACAACGGGTCTTCTGTGGATATTCTGTATGCCCATGCTTATCATAGGATGCATCTCGATGGGCGAAAGATGGAGGTTGGGCAGGAGGCACCGTTGTACGGTTTTAGCAACGATCCAGTCAGAGTTGTAGGCACTATTGAACTCCCAGTGGTCTTCGGCACAGCTCCTCAGCAGGTAGAAATAACATGTAAATTTTTTGTTGTGCATATAGATTCGGCTTACAACGCTATACTGGGAAGACCTACCCTGATGGCACTCCAAGCAGTGACTTCCAACCCTCATTTTAAAATCAAGTTCCCTACGGCACATGGAGTGGGAAAGGTTGCAGGGGATCTGGATCTGGCCTGACGCTGTTATCGGAATGCTGTCATTTCCACATGAGTAGGGGTCAGCAAGCAGAAATAAACCATGGCAATCGAGATCGAGCCCTTTACTGAAAGCAGTTCGGAGCCGTTGGTTATTCCCACAGGAGAGACAGAGGAGATCGAGTTGGTCCTTGGAAAGAAGGATAAAACAGTGAAGATTGGTTCAGGTTTACCGGAACCTCTTCGGACGAATCTTATGGAACTTCTTCGCTGTTATGCGGATATCTTTGCATGGGAACCACAGGACATGCCCGGGATCAGTTGAAAGATTGTCGAGCATCGGCTAGATGTGGATCCATCAAAGAAGCCAGTTCGGCAGAAAAGACGGATCTTTGCACCCAAACGACAAATGATCATTGATGAAGAGATCGCGAAGCTGATTGCTGCTGACTTCATCTTCGAGATAGACTATCCGGAGTGGATGGCAAATGTGGTGTTGATACAGAAGCAGAATAGAAAATGGCGGGTTTGCATTGACTACACCGACCTGAATAAGGCTTGTCCGAAGGACTTCTATCCTTTACCCCATATCGACCAACTTATTGATGCGACTTCGGGGTATGCACTACTAAGCTTTATGGATGCTTTTTCAGGTTATCACCAAATTTCCATGTGCAAGGAGGACATTCCAAAGACAGCTTTCATCACACACCGTTCAGTGTACGCCTATAAGAAGATGACCTTCGGCCTGAATAATACTGGAGCCACCTATCAGAGAATGATGAATTTTGTCTTCCAGAAGCAGCTGGGAAGGAACATGGAGGTGTATGTAGATGATATGATCGTGAAGAGCACGACGACTCAGAAGCATTTAGATGATCTGGAGGAATGCTTTCAGACAATCCGTCATCGCAAGTTAAGGCTCAATCCTACAAAGTGTACCTTCGGACTCGGTGCAGGGAAATTCCTAGGTTATCTAGTCAGTCAGAGGGGCATTGAAGCCAATTCGGAGAAGATCCAGGCTATTCTAGACATAAGGACTCCTCAGTCGTTCAAAGACGTTCAACGTCTGACCGGCAGGATTGCAGCTTTAAGGAGGTTCATGTCCAAATTTGCAGAGAGATGTTTACCATTCTTCGACACACTTAGAGGACCTAAAAATGCGAAGACATTCCAATGGACTTCGGAGTGTGAAGATGCCTTCCAAAGCATAAAGACCTATCTGTCTTTTGCTCCCCTATTGGTAAAACCTACCCCAACAGAGACCTTATATTTATACCTTGCAGCAAGTTCGTTAGCGGTCGGAGCAGTTCTGGTTCGGGAGGTCAGTGGAAAACAGCATCCGGTCTATTATGTCAGCCATGTCCTAAGAGATGCTGAAACCAGGTATCCAAATATTGAAAAATCTGCTTTTGCTTTAGTAATTGCTAGCCGAAAGCTTCGGCAATATTTTCAAGGCAGGCTCCTGATCGTCTACACGGATCAACCACTGAAGAAGGTGATGGATAAGCCAGAAGTTTCGGGGAGGTTAGCAGCATGGACCATGGAATTGTCCCAGTTTTTCATTGAGTATCATCCCCGAACCGCTATCAAGGGACAAGCTTTGGCTGATTTTATGGTGGAATGTTCATTCACCGAAGCAGACGCTGAGTTACTAGAAGCTGAGACATCTGATCGAGCTGTTGCAGTTCTTCAGCACGGTCAGAACGCGTGGACACTGTACGTAGATGAGTCTTCTACGGTGAATGTCAGTGGAGCAGGGATTATCTTGACAAGTCCGGAGGGATTCAAGGTACAACAAGCCGTTAGATTCAGATTTAAGGCTACAAATAACGAGGCCGAATATGAAGCAGTGTTGGCAAGAGTTCGGCTGGTGAAGAGTCTAGAAGTGCAGAGGCTGATTATTTATAGTGACTCTCAGCTGGTTGTCAAGTAGTTATCAGGAGATTACGAGGCTCGTGGGGCAAGGATGATCAAGTACTTGGCGGAGTTGAAAGACCGACATCAACACTTTGTCTCTTATGAGTTTCAGGGAATCGAGCGTAACGACAATTCTATCGCCGATGCATTGTCAAAGTTAGCCACCACGGATGCTGTTGTCTTTAATGGGTCAGTCTATTTAGAGGTCTTGCAACACCCGAGTATCCAACCTGAAGCAGTGATGTGCATCGAAAGGTCTAACTGTTGGATGACTCCCTACGTCGAATATTTGGCAGATGGCGTCCTCCCCTCGGATCAGATGCTAGCGAGGAAGATCAAGTACAAGAGTGCCAACTTCGTCCTTATTGATGGAGATCTCTTTCGAAGGGCATTTTCGTCGCCATTATTGAAGTGCCTGGTTCCATCTGAAGCTGAGTATGCCCTTCGGGAGGTTCATGAAGGCATCTGCGTCGATCATATGGCTGCTAAATCGCTGGCATACAAAGTTCTTCGGCAGGGGTACTACTGGCCAACAATATTCAAGGAAGCTACCGAATATGTGAAGAAGTGCGATAAGTGTCAACTTAATAGCCCGATCCCACATCAGCCACCAGAAGAGCTATATTCGATATTATCTCCTATACCCTTCGCTGTCTGGGGGGTTGATATACTAGGGCCGTTGCCAAAAGCTAAAGGACAGGTCAGTTTTGTCATAGTTGCTATTGATTACATGACCAAATGAGTAGAGGTGAAACCACTTCGGCTGATAATGGAACAGGAGTGTCTGAAGTTTATGAAAGAATCCGTAGTGTTTCGCTTCGGAATTCCTAAAGTTGTGATATCAGACAACGGACGCCAGTATGTGGGATCGAAATTTGAAGGATTTCTGAAAGAATTAGGGATCCAGGACAGGAAGACTTCGGTGGCTCATCCACAGTCAAATGGACAGGTCGAGGTGACTAACAGAACACTGTTGAACGAAATCAAGCGCAGACTGGACGAAGCCAAAGGAAGATGGCCGAAAGAGCTGCTCAGTGTATTGTGGGCTTACTGGACTATACCGAGGACTACGACATGGGATTCACCTTTTCGATTGGCCTATGGCACTGATGCCTTAGTCCCAATCGAAATTGGATCTCCAAATCTTCCCGTTAGTCATTTCAGAGAGATCTACAATGACGAAGGACTGAAGGCCAACCTGGATCTGTTAGAAGAAGTCAGAGAAGTGGCTTTGATCAAATTAGCAGCCTACCAGAGGAGAGTTGCCAAGCATTACAACAAAGGGGTAAAGCTCCGAAGGTTTGAGGTGGGAGACTTCGTCCTCAGAGAAGCCGAAGCATCTACACCACAGAACACGGGGAAACTGATGCCGAATTGGGAAGGACCATATGAAGTAACTGAAGTACCAAAGCCCGGGACGTATCGACTGAAGGCATTGGATGGATCCGAAATAAAGAACACTTGGCACGCAGGCAGACTCCGAAAATACTTTCAGTAGAGATCGAGTCAGTTTACCATCTGTACATGACCGTCTATCATCAATAAAAAGTCACTTTTTCACAACTGACCCTCTTCTTACTTGACCCAAGGCCACAATGAAGTAAGGAGGTATGGTAGGACTCGCTGGCTATTCGATGGTAGCCCAATTATTTGTTGCCCCGCGTGGTAGACAAATCTTGGATCCTATATTATTTTTACCAAGGGTGGTAAATCAATGGTCACCGAAGTAAGGAGGTATGGTAGGACTCGTTGGCCATTCGATGGTAGCCCAATCATTTGTTGCCCCGCATGGTAGACAAATCCTGGATCCTATATTATTTTTACCAAGGGTGGTAAATCAATGGTCACCGAAGTAAGGAGGTATGGTAGGACTCGCTGGCCATTCGATGGTAGCCCAATCATTTGTTGCCCCGCGTGGTAGACAAATCCTGGATCCTATATTGTTTTTACCAAGGGTGGTAAATCAATGGTCACCGAAGTAAGGAGGTATGGTAGGACTCGCTGGCCATTCGATGGTAGCCCAATTATTTGTTGCCCCGTGTGGTAGACAAATCCTGGATCCTTATAATCTTGTTCTACCCCGAGCGGTAAACAAGATCTTAATGGTACAAAGAGGATCAGCCAAATTCACCTTACACATGACCGATCCCATACTTCGGTAACGACAAACATACATTACTTTGTTTTATGCAAGTGTTGAGTTCGGTTCATTTCATTTCATTCTTTAACTTAACTGTTATATGCCTTATCTGATTCACTATCTAAGTTAAGTTCATACAGATTAATTGATGCAGAATAATTGACAAGAAGCGAAGTAAACAGAAGACATAGTAAAGAAAGTTAAGATTTTATTAAACACTTAAACAAATCTATTTAAATTTCTGCACAAAATTTCTGCACAAAATTCTAAAGGACAGAAGTAGCAAGATCCTATTTATACATCATTTTCAAAATCTAGCAAGGCCGGATCTAATTGGACTGCCACCAGCTTTTCCTTGCATTGACCTTGGCAGTCTTCGAATCCTTCGTAATAGACTTTCATAACCTCTGCACCGAGCTCATCAGAAGTCCGATAATCCTCCTGAATTTGCTTGCGCACTTCTTCAGTCAAAGGAGGATCTCGTTCCTGAAGTGCCTTGATCTCGCCACGAAATTCATGACGTTTAGCCTTATATGCCTTCTTATCATCCCTAGCCTTCGCCTGAACTTCGTTAAGCTGAGCTGACAAATCTCGATGTGTTGCAACGATCTCTTCATTCTTATTTTTCAGAGCTTCAGTCTCTGCGGCTAAGTGGACGTTCATATCAGCCAATTTCTGCCCACTGGCCTTTGACGTCTTTAGCTTTTCTCTGGTCGAGCTTAACACATCGAAAGTATCCTTCAGATCCCCTTTAGTTTGGGCCAACTCCCTCTGAAGGCCTTCATTGGCCTGGAAAACCGATTCACGTTCCTCTCTCTCCCGAGTCAGCATGGCCTTCAACATATTGATCTCCCTCTTCAGGGTCTCTTCATCGGACTCGGCATTTATATGTCTGGGACGTAAACGCCCGAAGACTGCATTCGCCTGCACATGTTCGACAGCATCTAATCAGTTTCAGATATTCACACAAGAAAAGAAGTATTCAACCAAGAAAATTACAACTTACCTTTGCCAGATAACTCATGCCTTCGTCAAGAAAATTCCCGTTCGTGTGGTTTTCGAATCGGCGATCATCGGTCCCCTGAACGAAGGCCTCGAAGAGCTGGAATGGAAAATTGGCATTGAACCGTGGCCACAAGGTCGCCGCCCCAGTAGCCTCATCATGGAATGTCCTTGGGGGAGGCCTTGGGGGAGGAGACGTAGGTTGGTCACGGACGAGAGAAGGATCCATGTAGACGTTTTCGGTAGAAGAAGATCGAGCTGGGGCAGTATCCCGAATTGGTATCGGAACGGGCTCTAGGATAGGAGGGCTATCAGAAGGCAGTTTTCTTTTTCGAGAAGGTGCTGCAGTGACATCAGTTGGTCCTTCCTCGTTAACTGATTGAATATTCGCTGGAAGTTTCGGGGGAAGAACCTGGGGGGGAGGTACCCTGAGCTCATCGGAAGTTAAGGGGACAACCTTGGTCTTCAGCTTTTTTATTCGAAGGGCCTGTCTGCGATCGCCTGCAGGAAGATCAAGTAGGCTCCTTCGAACTGTTGTTTCTACAGCCGATGGTGTGGGGTCAGCAGCCGGTGGTGTTGGTTCAGTAACTGGTAGTGGTAAGTCTGCGGTTGGTGGTATCGATTCGGTAACAGATGGGGGGATCGGGTTGGCGTTTGGTTCCGATTCAGAAAAGCCTTCGGAATCGAATGGCATGGAGATCTGTCTGGGCTTTCAAGCGGCCTGCTTCCTTCGGCGTGGTCTGAGTTGTATTTTTGGTAAAACGGGCTCTTCGTCTTCTGGTTCAAGGGTCTGAGTTTCAACGTGGATTCGGGGCATCTCGGTAGGTGGTTTGAATTGGGAGGAGGTTTTCGGTTGTGAAGATTCAGCACCCACCCTTGCTGACTTTCTAGCTACATCATCTTCGAGTGAAAATTCCTGCTGGGAGGATTCGGCAGTAACTTCTATAGATTTGCCAGCTAAAAAGTCCTCTAACTCCTTCACCTCCGAAAACGATGGTTTGATCAAAGTTACTGCAGAAAATTAACAGTTTTGCATCAAATTCTTTACCACAGCAATTTCCAAAATAATGATAAAATAAATTCGTACTTACATTTGTGGTCGTACAACCACGCTTGCTTAGACAGAAGTCCGAATTTCCATTCCTCTTTCGGGAAATTGTCAAAGAGATTCACCATTTCAACTATGCGTTCTTCTGAAATGTCACCGAAGTCGGCAGATATTTTCTCATCAGTGGCCCAGTCCGGAACGGTAGCGATTTCGGGTCCCTTGACGAAAAATCATTTCTCATTCCATCCTTTGTTGCTAGAGGGGGTAGTTACCAGCGAACGCCTTTCGAATTTTTCACCCGTCTTCGACGCCTGCTTACCTATAACCTTGAACCCCTTCTCACGAGACTGAATGATCTTGTACACAGTGAAAAAGAAATCGATGGTAGGATCGACTCCGCCTTCATGGCAGAATGCAATGAAGGCTAAGATGTGTATGTAAGAGTTCGGCACCAATTGGGCGAATCCGACACCGACAAATCCTAGAATGGTTAGCAGAAATGGATGAAGAGGGAATCTGACCCCTTTCTCAAGAATGGTCGCAGTGACTGCCGTCCATCCCTCTGGTCTTTGAAACATCTTTTCCTCAGCCCTAGGGACCCTCACCAGATGAGTATCCGGAATATGGCATCGATCCCGAATCCTCTGTAATTCCTTTTCAGTAATGGTCGATGGAGTATTGGCATGGGTGAAGAATTCCTTGCTCCTGAAGAATTCGGAGGGAGTAAGGCGAGGTTTAGGAGGCATGTTCTTTTTGTTGGGAGCAGTGGCTTGGGAATTAGAGCTTGAAGCCTCTTTACTAGGACTTGGATTAGGCGGGACGGTTGTCACGGGATTCGCTCGGATGGGAGAATTTCGTTCAGAATTTGGAAAAGTCATTGTTGACGATTTACAGAGAAAAGGAAGAAAGGTTCGGAAGGGAAGAAGAAAACTCAAAAGTCTGAAAATTTGAATTAACAGGTAAAACTGTCAAATTTGGTAAAGTTTATCTTTTATACTGACGATTACACAGCAATCGAGGACGGCTCATTAAATTGACAGTCATAATTATGAATTTGAAAGGTTGCGTCCGGTTTGAGCTTTAGATATTTAGCAGTTTGGACTTTCCTTTTGGGCTTCCAGTTTTAATCCCTCTTCTCAGTCTGTTTTCGTCTTTAATCATTTGGGCCTTGGTAAAATCCAATTTGGGTTTATTTTAACCATTTGTAGTTTCCCATTAAATCTCCTATTTAATAGAAAACTAGGGGGCAATGTTGGGTTATGATATTTCTCCTATTGGGCCTTACGGATTGGGCCCGTTCACTTAATTAGTCCCTTGGATCCCCCTTATTGGGTCTTAGAATTACTGGGCCTAATCCTTACGTTATCTTTTCTTAACATTGGACCGGGTCCAAAGGCTAACCCATTAAATCTTTTTATATCTGAGCTTTTGACTGGTAATGATGAAAAAAGGAGAATAGTTGACCCAAAGTCTGCAGATCATTAATATGGATGGGATTTTATCCAGCCGGCGGCAGGTACAGTGGAAAAAAGGTGATAACATGCATGCACACAGCTGAGACCCGAGAGGGGTGGGGGATTGTGTCAGCTTGGAGTTGGTGGCACAAAAAACCGAGCATGAGAGTATAACCTGGCAAGGAAGTCTTCTAACACAAGGTACGCACATATTTTATCTCTCTCTAGACACTAGATATTTTATCCTCCATTGTTAAACCTTGAACGGCCTGTACTGACTCTCACGCCGGAGCTATCCCCCGACGGTCCAGCCGTCAAGCTTTTGGTGTTGACTGTGTTTACTGTGCAGGATTAGGGCGTCTTATGTGATTGGGACGTTACCGAAGATCTTGGCGTTAACACCGATATTCCGACCAGAAGTACTGATATTTTGAGGTAAAGGATATTATTTTCTTCTTAATGATATTATTTTCTTCAATATCATTATGCTGAAATATTGATATGAACTTTTTATCAAATTTGGAACTTTTTGTGTCGGGGTTACTATTCACGTATACGTTACTATTCACGTATACGGCACTATTCACGAATGCGGTACTATTCACCGAAAAATAAAATTTTCTCTTTTTGTCCAAGATGTCTATTATGGTTATTATCTTTGATTGTATCCATGTTTTGATCTTTATTTTTAAATTCTGTTTCACAATTGATTATTATGAAGTATTATTGATCTTGGATAAACTGTTATACGAATCCCTACTATTTGTCCTTCTGTCTCACTGGATTCGTTTTCTTTAAGATATTTTTCATCATCCTCAGTCCTAAATGATGATATTACTGAATATCTTTGGCCTGTAGTGCAAAAATGAACAGGTGTTGAGATGAACATGACTGACTGGTGATACAAATGAATATCTTTGGCCTGTAGTGCAAAGATGAATATTTGGTTAAAGATATTTATTAATTGATATTGCAGGGATAAAATATTGATGATGGACTTTTAAATATTAGAAGATAGTAGAATTCATTCTCTACTTGACTCTTCTAATGGTTTGCTGTTTCTGCTGCAGTTGTTGATCTAAAATTTGTTGTCGATTATATTCTATCAGATTTTTTCCTGTTGAATACTAATGATAGTTTGTTGTATATTATCTTAGTCATAATATTCTTTACTGGGCTAGTTGAGCTCACCCTTTTCTTTTTTGTTCCATTTTTCTTCTCAGGAGGTGAGAACATAGCAGGATCTAGTCGGGGTATAGAGTGATGGTTCTAGAAAGATATTTTAGCTGTCCTCACTATTTCTGTAAAATAGTGTTTGAATAATTGTAATGAGTACTTACTTGAGTGTGGATATTGTCTAAAAGACAATATTTGTATTTAAACTCACAGTATGTGTTGTCGTATTTTGCACGACAATTGTATTATTAAAGTTGTAGTTTGCTTTTTATACCATGTATTTGGCGACTCAGAATGGGTGTTGTATACCTATTTTGGGGGCGTCACAATAACGCTGAAGAAAACTTGCACCGAATAGCAACACTCAAGATATCTAAATACTCACAAAAATACGCTCAATAATATAGAGAGAGAAAACTTCAGTTTCTGGTGTGATTTTCAATTCTAACATAAGCACCTTATTTATAGGAAAATGCTTAGAACACCAAAGTAGAAAATTTAATAAAATATTAATTATTTTAAAAAAATTCCTACGCCCACTTTGAATAAACTGATTTCAGCATTTTCAACAACAAGTGGGGCCCACCAAACATAACAAAAATATTTTTCTTTAAAAAAATAATTAAAACTCCAAATATCAATTATTTCGAAACTTCAATAATTCATAATAAATAGCCCTTTTATCAGTAAAATTCGAATCTTATGTCTATTTCATAGGAAATTTAATTCTTTACAACTTTGTAGCTTTAAATTTTTCCAAATTCTAAACAGAAATTGACCGAAATCCACATACGGACGATTTTGCATCACTATACCAAAATAGGGATGTAGCGAAGGAAATTTTTTGAAGGAATTTATTCTTTCACATGAGGAGTTGTTTAGCGAAGGAACGGTGAAGAAAAAATATTTAGTCACAATATAGTTATTAGCGAAAGAAAAATCCTTCACAATTTAGATTTTTTCTTTCGCAAAATTGAGATAATAGAAGGATGTTTAGCGCCAATTTTTGATGAAAATTTGCGAAGAAAAATATTATTAATGAAGAAATTATTACTCGCTATATATTATTAGTGAGAGATATTTTGCTAGAGATAAACTTAGTCACTATTTTATTAAAATAAATTTATTAAAATTATTTATAGTGAATATAAATTGTATTATATATAAATACATTAAATTTTTTACAATAATAAATTTATTTTTAATAACATTTTTTAAAATAACTTATAATATCAATTTTTTTTAATAAACTATAAAATAAATCCATCTAACATAATACAACTCATTTTAAATTTTACACATACCACCGTACATGTTTTTATATCCTATACCGGTAGTTGCAAGATAAGTTTTGACGAGTCTTGATATATAGCCCTAACCTTCTTCAAAGCAAGTCGACTTCGATCAATCCATCTCCCACAAAATGACTCAAGATGTGGAAATGAAAGAGCTTCTAGCGCCTTCCAATTCTATTATATTCACTACTCCCTCCCCTTTGCAGCGTAAGAATGTCTGAAATTTTTCGTTTTTTCAAGGGTTGGGTTTATCAATAACAGATGAAAGCTCCGTTGAAATTGGAGATTTTCAGATTTGAAGGAGATTGCGTTGCTAATTGAGGCTGGTGCTTATGCCCGGGAGGTCCGTCGGATTCTTCGAGCTGTTCGCTTAACTATAGCGTTGAGGAAGAAGCTGAAGGCAACTATGATTTCTCACTTCCTGAGTTTTGTCCTACTTCCTGGATCAGAGCTTCACTCTCGGTTATCTTCATATCTACCAAAGGTTAGTAATTTCTCGGTTATCTTCATATCTGGGCTTGTATTATTTTTGTAATCATGCTCATGAATTGTTAATTCTATAAAATCATATAATCCTTGTACAATAGTGGGATTTCGTGTCTGTTGGTATTAACCATTTAAATTGAGCATCAATCAAATCATAGATGAGCATCATGGAATCAAAGACAGGTTGATTTACTTGTTTCAAAGCCTATTTGATTGTGGTGAATTATTTTGGCTAATTGGAATTCTCTATGAATTGATACTGGGTAATCAATGAATTTACCTTGTTGTTCTGCATATGATCATTTTTCCCTCAGCAGGGTCTTCAATTTTTTGAAGTTCCGATACTTTGTTCATGATGCTGGATTATCCGCCATTAGAAGTACTTTCATTTCTGAATACCTCAAGTTCAAGTGAACAAGATTGATCCTTATTTACTATTCAGGCATGTGCTTAATGATTTCATGAAAGAGGCATATGGTCGATATATTTTTTGGATAGGATGAATACCTCTCTGATGATCCATAAAGTTACACTCAAACCATTAATTTTCAAAGTTCTGTACCCTTCCAGTTAAGGGACCACTATTGAGTATTTTGAGTTGTATACCCATTATAATGGGTTTGGCTTTGATCCCTTGGCTAATGATTACAAGGTGGTCTGAATTGTCTCATGTGTATCATAATTCGTAACTATGACTTTTTCACTGCTTGAAAAACATTTGAACATTCTTAGTGGTAAAAATAAAATAAAAATTTGAGCTAACGACAAAATATGCTAACGACACACCTTTCTTTGGAGCTAAAAGATTTCCGTTCAACTGTTGATCTACATGTGTTGTATAGTTTTCTATCTCGCCATACCCATATACTCAATTCTTTCCTAGCCTGCCGTACAAAATAAGCTAACAACACACCCTTCTTTCTGTGGAGCTAAAAGATTTCCGTACAATTGTTGATCTACATATGTAGTATAGTTTTCTATCTTGTCATGCCCATATACTCAATTCTTTGAAAATAATTTTCATTTGGAGGAACGACACTGTGCAAATGAACTAGTATAACGTGGTATATATTTGTGTCTTATGAGATTAATTAACCTGAATAAAGTCCTCTCCGCATTTGGATGTCAAGATAAGATCAATAGGAATGATTTGCTCATAGTTGTGCTTGTGTATATGAATGGTTGATACTCACCATTCGTATGGTTGTTCTTTAATTATAATTGGACCATTAATGGTGCTATAACAAATTGCATATTAATCAACCATGCAAGTCTTTTTCTTTATTATAAGTTTTAACTTAATCATATAAATCTGATGATCCCCAAAAATCGTGCATGTACTGTCGCAAAAATTTATAAGGTGCTACTTCAAGGAAACCAAAAAATAATGCAGTTCCATCCGGTGTAAACGTGTAATGTTAACTCCATCTTAATTAGCTTCATTCACATTGGTACTTGTTACTCAAATTATAAAGCCTAAGAAATTTAAGGATGAAAATGTAAATACGAAATCAACTGAAAAGTTGAAAAATTCCTTTATCAGATTCTTTTAGAGGCCTTATTCAAAGAAGATACTGGAAGGGTTTTCTACCTTGGATTAACTGCTATTGCTTCATGAGATCAACTGAGACGAAAGAATCAATAATTTCAGTAAGTTCCTAAATGGGCACAGTCATTATTGTTTTGCTTATGATTACATTTATGCTTTCTGCTTGTTCTGTTGCTTAGATTATTGTGCTTCTTTAGTATGAGGTCTTCTGTGATGTCTCTCCTACTACAGTTAGATGTAACATCCACATAACTATTTTGCAATAATGTGTATTCACTCTGAGTATTATCTTATTTTTGGAACTGAAACTGTGTCAACTCTTTTACAGGAGGCAGAGTCTGCCTTGAATGCTGGTATAAAAGACCCAATATTTCATAGGGTTAGAGATGTTACTCCAAACAAGGTACAAGCCAATAACAGAACTGCAATTTGAACTACACATTAATATTGTTCACAAGTATAGTTAGTTTGCTATCATGCAGACAATGTTTTGTTTAAGCTTTAGGTTACCGGAGGAAGCATGTCTCAGAGAATGACTCTGACGGTACACATCATTCTGCTGATGAAAACCTTGGAAGTATGAGTAGCCTGAGGAGACCGTAAGACTTATAATTTTAATTTTTCAGCTTTCTTTCTGTTTTTTAAATGATATGTTTATTTTTCTTGCATTTTGATTGACCTAGGCTAAAACTTCAACATAGTTAAGTTGCTCGTAAGCATATGTCTGTAACAGAACATGGGCTACCAATTTTCTGATTTGTGGTGTTAATTTTTCCCTAACATAATTGCATCTTTTCTAACTACATCAACAAAATACTGATGAACACTTTTTTGCAGGCTTCTTTCTGCTAACAATTTCACTGGAACGATACCGAAAATATTTAGTGGTCTAAGGACTTTAATAGATTTATAAGTAATAATTATATAAATTTTTATAAAAATATGTTTCAGAATGTCTAAAGATTATCTACTGATTACAGTAGGATTGATGGGAGTGAATTATCTGGGAAGATACCTGATTTCATCTGGAATTGGACAAATATAACGAGATTGTAAGTATTTTATTGTTTTATTGATTATGTTTCAGATTTTTTTCATGCTTGGAGTATTCTCGTAGATATTACTAAACAATCATGGTTGCATGTTTCTTATAATGAACTTTATTTAATTTGTTGTAGGGATTTGGAAGGTACATCTATGGAGGGTCCCATTCCTTCTAACATATCCATTTTGAAAAACCTAAAAGAGTTGTAAGCACAATTTGAGTGTCTAGCTATTGTTATTTCAATTTGCTGGCCTAGTTCAACCGTTATGAGTGATTACGGATTTGGAAACCTGGGACTATGAAGCCGTTTACACTCTACTTTCTGTTGGCAGGAGGATATCTGATTTGACTGGATCAGGCACAAGCTTTCCTGATTTGCAGGATATGAAAAACATGGAATACCTGTGAGCTCATCATGCATATTAATTATGTGTCGTATGCAAAACTTGGTGCTTAATTTCTGGCTAACAAATGGTTTTCCAATTTTTGTGGTGTAGGATACTGAAAAATTGCTTAATCACTGGTTCAATTCCAGAACACCTAGGAGGATTAAGTAACCTAAAAACCTTGTAAGTTGATCTCGTAGTTATTCTTCTATAGTTGGTTGATTTGATTTCTTGTGTTGATTCCCAAGTATAGAGCTTCCAAACCATATATACGAGTTATTGTGTCTACTTTTGATCCATCACAATTTGAGACAAAGTCCTTATGGTTATCAGGAATTTGTCTCAGAATACAAATGAGAGTATTTTTTAAGGATGTAATAATGTGATGTGTTCATCATTCAACATTTTCATCTCTCTTTGAAAAAAGATGGAGGTCCTCCATCTTAATTTAATTGGATAAAAACTTAGTCCTTTAGTATGTTTTGTCAATCATAAAATTAGATAACTACATCAAAATTTTCTTATTATGAATAGTTTTTTTGGTTTGGTCATATGATTTTTTTTCTTTGCAGAGATCTGAGCATTAACAGGTTGACTGGCCAAATCCCAGATTCAATGGTGTCCTTGAACAAGATGAGCTTTTTGTAAGTAACTAATGTTTAAATATGTAAACTTATTAAAAATAAATTAATACCTAAATATGTAACATGGAAATCGTGCAACTGCTTTGGACTTGTGTAATAGTTTTTTTGTTCAAATTTGTTGGTTTCTCTTCATTTGCTTAATGATCAAAGTGTGACACAATATTATATGTGAATTTAGGTATCTGGATAATAACTCATTAACCGGAGCTATACCCAGTTGAATTTCTAACAGCAAATATAATCACAGTGGCGAAATAGTGGTATGATTCGATATATAGAACCTAGCAGTGGCATGTCCAAATATAATCAGAGTTGGCGAAACTAGATTAGGATCCACCTACATAATATATTGTAGTTATATAATTTTCATAGTTTTTGCTGGTGTGATATTCACTAAAAAATGTGTTGTTGGTATGATCTAACCACCTTCCCCCAAACACCCCCTTCTTCATACAAACCTGTCAACCTTATAGCCAGCTCTAGGTTGATTGGTTAAAGTACCACATGTATGACTATGCACTTATCTGAATACATCCAGTTCTGCACATGGACGAAGATTCGTTGTTTGTGTATGTGAGACACTCCACTTTCTCGAAATTGAAGACCAACATAAAATCTTATACTGATTTATATACCTACCTATTTTGTTTTATTTGTGTGTTTGGTTAAATTTGAATTGATGCTTACTAATGTGTACATGTAACGCTCTGCTGTCCTTTTGATTTCACTTTTTGGACTAATCGTGCTTCCCAATTTCTCTAAATTATATGCTTTGATTTTGTTGTTCAAAACCTGAGCTGATCTAGCGCTAAACTGTTACAGATTTTTCACTTTTTCTATGTAACACACTGTTGCTACATGGTTTGTCCATTTTTTTTCTTAACACACTGTTGCTATATTGAACGGTTCACTTTAACTAATTGGTTGAAAACTTGAAATGAACCCCAATACCTACAGTGTGAGTTATTGCAAAAATTTAGCCTACCATATGTTTGATCTTTTTTTATGAAAAAAAATATATCTTACACCAAGTCTATTGTGTGCAGTGATGCCTCGGAAACCTGCATTATGGGAGTGGACAGCTAGGGCTCAACTTTGAGACATGTTACATCTCTCAGTAAGTTCCAGAGTTTTTCTACATCAAGCTTACTTTTACTGTTTTCTTTTACTTTTCCTTAGGTTTTTGTTTCATTTTTTTAACAACTATGAATCAATTGAGGTATTTACTACTGATAGCTATATTTTTGTCTTTATCCTTCATTAATCTCTCTTAATTTAAGTTTGTCAGTTTCATCTTTTCTTATTCCTCGTCTTATTGAAATTGAATTTTAGTTTTTCTCTTGCAGCATGAAGTTTACACGGCCAACCTTAATTTTCTTGAAGAAAATGATGATAAATTGGATCTAACATGACACAATTTATTCCTTCTAGTTCATTGTTATTCTTTTAATTTTCTTATGTTGGTTAATAAATTTTGTAGGTACCATGGTCCTTGTGAGACCAAGATACAATAACAAATTTTGTAGTTATTGTGACTCGAGTTTTATTATCTATTTTTATAAGAAGTTTTGATTTTATTAGCTCTTTATGCATTAACTTATCAATTAGTTTGAAAAAAGTATGGCAATATTTATATTTACTTGAAAAATAAATTTAATATTTCTTATAGAGATTAATAATAATAATAATAAATATGAAATCAATGATTTAAAAATTAATTATAATTTTCAATGAATTTTGATTATTTAGTAATTAATTTTTTATTTACAAATTTATAATTTGTGAAGGAATTTTTTTCACTAATTTGAAGAAAGATTCTCAATTTATAATTAGTAAAAGGAAAATATTCTCTCGTTAAATAAATTTATTCCTCACAATATATTTTTTGTGAGGGAATTAAGTTATTCACTAATTTCAAATAGTCCTTAAAATATTATTTGTGAAGGAAATCAATCTTTCACTAAATAACAATATTCCATTACTAAATACAATTTGTGAATAAAAAAGTTATTCACAATATATCCTTCACAAAAAATATTTAGTTACTACTTAGCGAAAGATATACAATTGCGAGGAGGTCTAATGCGAGCACTCGTGTGAAGGAAATATTTCTTCACAATAAATCACTTGTGAGTGATATAGGGCATCTAGTGAAGGATTTGTCCTTCACTAGAGGTCATTTTTGGTGTAGTGCATGCTATAATCAAATTTCAGTCAAAAATAGAGCTCATCAACATGTTTAACATGTGTTTAGCATTTATTGTAACAAAAATACTATTTCTCCTCATTTATTCATATATCACACATTCATTGTAAAAATATCACCATTATTATATTATCGCATTATACATTTATAATGTAATATAATAATATATTTGAATGAATTATTTTATCAGAAAAGATAAAATATCAATTTTCTAAAAATTTCTCCATTTATATCCATATAAATAAATATTTTTCTTATCATATAAATCAATAATTAATTATTCACAAATAATATTACAGAATCACAATAATGACAACCAGGTCGTTCCTAGGAAAGAGGGAGCCTTCCGGTAAAGATTTCTCCTTACTGGCGAAACAGAACTTTCTTAGACATTGTCAATAATGCTATCTAATAATAATATTCAAATAATATAAATTATTGATATAATAATTTTAAATACTGTGCAATGACAATTATTGAATCAATAATATAAAATATCAACGCGACAATTATTGAATCAATAAAATAAAATATTGAACAGTAATTACTGTAACAATTATTGATTAGTACCTTTTTACGTAAGAATCAATAAATTGTGCAATATCGTGTGCTATTATACAACACCGCGTATTACTTTACTACTTAACCATCGGGTATTTCAATAGTGTTAACGGTAAAAAAACTACGCCGTTATTTTTTTTAAAAAAACTCATTATTGTCGTTTTCTTCATTCGACAATTTTCTGTTACGGGGCCCACAAATGGTTGCGCCGTCGTAAGAATATTTCACAACCAAATAAATATTCCCCGACAACAATGAGTATTTTATAACCACTTGCTTATTTTGAAAAATTTACATATATCACCCTTAACTTTAAACTTTTATCAATTTAACTATTTACTAAATAGAAAAATCTAATACTTTTATTTCATAAAATTTAGGGTCTTACATAATTATTGCACTCATATACTTAAAAAGCTACTTCATTATTCTTGGTGTAATATTTTCCAATTGCTGAGCAATTTTATTCAGATTATTTATCAGCTAATTTTTGAGCTTAATATTGGTGATATCTCTCTATTTTATTATTTGATCATTGCATTCATTAGATGAGCCTTGCATTGTTAAATTGCTTATTTACTTTGATCATTAGACCTCTATATTTGTAATCTTATATTTTTAGTGTAAGACCCCAACTTTTTATAAATGAAATTGAATTTTCTCTATTTATTATTTTGAAATAGTAAGGGTTGATTTGATTAATGTGGTAAGTTATGGGTAAAATACGTAAATATCTTAAATAAGCCAGTGGTTATAAAATATTCTTGTTGTCGGAGAATATTTTTTTGCTCGTGGAATATTCTTACTGTCGGGAAATATTCGTACGACGGTGCAGTCTTGTGTGGACCCCATAACGGAAAGCGATTGGATGAAGAAAACGACAAGTATGAGTTTTTTATAAATAACGGCGTAGTTACCGTTAACACTGTTGGAATACCCGGTGATTAAAATACAGTAATACACGATATTGCACAGTAGCACACAGTATTACACCAATTATTGATTCTTACGTAAGAAGGCACTATTCAATAATTGTTACAGTAATTACTGTTCAATATTTTATTTTATTGATTCAATAATTGCTACGTTGATATTTTATATTATTGTTGTTTCAATAATTATCACTGCACAGTATTTTTTATTATCAGATCAATAATTCATATTATTTTAATAATATTATTAGATAACATTATTGGTAATGCCTAAAAAGTTTTGTCTAAGGAGAGAGGAGAGACTTGGTCACCTAAGGAGAGAGGAGAGGCTTGGTCCCCTCTTTCCTGGGAACATCCTGGTTGTCAGTATTGTGATTCTGTAATATTATTTGTGAATAATTAATTATTGATTTATATGATAAGAAAAATATTTATTTATGTGGATATAAATGGAGGAATTTTTAAAAAAGTGACAATTATTGAAAATTGATATTTTATCTTTTTTGATAAAATAATTCATTTAAATATATTATTATATTACAATAATATAATAATGATGATATTTTTATAATAAATATGTGATATATGAATAATTGAGGAGGAAGTGTATTTTTGTTACAATAAATGCTAAAAACATGTTAAACATGTCGGTGGGCCCTATTTTTGACTGAAATTTGATTATAGCCTTCAAAATCGTCCGTATGTGAATTTCGATCAATTTCTGTTTAGAATTTAGAAAAATTTAAAGTTACAAAGTTGTAGAGAATTAAATTTCCTATAGAATGGACATAAGATTTAAATTTTTCTGAGAAAATGGCTATTTATTATGAATTATTGAAATTTCAAAATAATTAATTTTTGGAGTTTTAAATGATTTTAATAAGAAAAATATTTTTGTGATTTTTGGTGAGGTAGGCTCTGCTTGTGTGGCTGATGTTTTGACCAAAGAAGTGTGCGTAGGAAATTTAAGAAAAATATATTATTATTTTATTAAATTTTTTACTTTGGTGTTCTAAGCATTTTTCTATAAATAGGGTGCTTAGGATAGAATTGAAAATCACACCAAAAACTGAAGTTTTCTCTCTCTATATTATCGAGTATATTTTTGTGAGTATTTTGATACTTTGAGTGTTGCTATACGGTGCAAGTTTCCTTTAGCACTATATCCGGTATTCCAGTCAGAAGTACTGTCCTTTTGAGGTAAGGGATGTTATTTTTTTATAAATGATATTATTTTTTCCAATATCATTATGTCGAAATATTGATATGAATATTATTGTGAAATTTCTATCTTTTTGTGTCGGAGTTACTATTCACGTATACGACACTATTCACGTATACGACACTATTCACTGAAAAATAAAAATTTCTCTTTTTTATCCCAGATGTCTATTTTTGTTACTACCTTTGATTGTATCCATGTTTTGATATTTATTCTTGAATTTTACTCCACTATGGTATATTATGAGGTATTTTTGAACATGGATAAACCGAAGTACGAATCCTTAATATTGTTCTTTTGTCTCACTGAATTCGTTTTCTTTAAAATATTTTCATTATTCTCAGTCCTAAATGATGATATTACTGAATATCTTTGGCCTGTAGTGCAAAGATGAATGATTAACTGATGAATATCTTTGGCCTGTAATTCAAAGATGAACATGTGCTTAAATGAACATGACCAACTGGTGATACAAATGAATATCTTTGGCCTGTAGTGCAAAGATAAATATATTTGATTTAAAATATATATTGATTGATGTTACAGGGATAAAATATTGATGATGGACTTTTAAATTCATAGATAATAGTAGATTTCATTCTCTACTTAACTCTTTTAATGAATTGTTATTTTCGCTGCAGTTGTTGATCTAAAATTTGTTGTCTATTATATTCTATCAAATTTTTTCTGTTGAGGACTAACGATAATTTGTTCTATATTATCTTAGTCATAATATTCTTTACTGGGCTAGTTGAGCTCACCCTTTTCCTTTTTGTTCTATTTTTCTTCTCAGGAGGCGAGAATGTAGCGAGTACTAGTCGGGGTATGGAATGATGGTTCTAAAAAGTTATTTTAGTAGTCCTCACTATTTTTATAAAATAATGTATCAATAATTGTAATGAGGACTTATTTAAGTGTGGATATTGTCTAGAAGACAATATTTGTATTTAAACTTACAGTTTATGTGTTGTCGTATTTTGCATGACAATTGTATTAATAAAATTGTAGTTATTTCTGTACCATATTTTAGCGACTCAGAATGGGTGATGTATACCTGTTTTGGGGGCGTCACATTTAGACTAAGTATTGTATAAAAGAATTTAATCCAGGTGGATTAAAGTTTTGTTTACAAACAGGTTCAAGGAAGCATAGGTGCTTAAGGGGTGCATTGGTGCACAGGGAGCAAGTGTGCTCAAGAGAATTATTGTAATTCAATTTGATAGAATCTGTTTGTAACAAGGGTCAATTTTAAAGAAATAAAAGTGAGTCTCCAATACTAGTTGGTATTGGACGTGGACTAGGCTATTATTATAGAGGGTAATAGCTAAACCACTTAAAAAATCTTGGTGTTATTTTTATTACTTTCTTTACTTTAATATCACTCAAGATAGTTAATTATCTTAATAATTAAAATTTAAACATTTGATTCATCTTGAGATATTTTGTTAACACCAAGTATTTTTTTTGACTTATAAATTCACTAAAATATTTTCTTAAATAAAAAGTCAATTCGGTAGACCATATTCATTCTGCAAGCTGTATTCATCAAAATAGTAGGTTGAATTTAGTAGTTTGATTTAAAGTTCAAAAATTGGTCATTGATTGCTCTCACACTTATTCAACCCTCCCTTCTAAGTGTGCCTTATCTGAATTTCATTGTCCCAACTTCCTTTGAAGTCTAGGACATAGAGTCTTAATAGATCTTCAAGAGTTTGAATAATCCTCTCCGACTGCCTGTCCGTATGAGGATAATATGTAGAACTGAATCATAAATCCGTGCCCATAACTTTCTGCAAACTGACCCAAAATTGTGAAGTGAATCTAGGGTCTCGATCAGAAACTATGGATACTGGCATACCATGCAGTCTTACGATCTCATTTTTGTATATACGAGCAAGACGTTCAAGTGAATAAGTTTCTTGTATAGGTAAGAAATGAGCAGACTTGGTTAATCTATCGACAATGACCCAAATTGTAACTATGCCTTGAGAAACCTTGGGAAGACCAGTAACGAAATCCATGTTAATGTGCTCCCACTTCTATTCTGAAATTTCAAGTGGTTGGAATGGACCTTTTGGCACTTGATGCTCCGCATTAACATGTTGACAAGTTAAACACATTGAGATAAACTCAGCGATATCTCTCTTCATATTGCTCCACAAAAATGTATGTCGAAGATCACGATACATTTTGGTACTTCGAGGATGGATTGCAAACGGTGTGTTGTGTGCCTCCATCATGATTTTATACTTCAAATTAGAGTTGTTAGGAACATAAAGTCTGGAGTTGACTCGAAGTATTCCTTTTTCGTCGATTCTTGCTTTTGGAATAGCACCATCTTGTACTTTCTTCTTCATACGCATCAGCTCCGTGTTTGTAGCTTGAGCAGCTTTAACTTTATCGATTAAAGTCGGTTCTACTCGTATATTTGATATCGTCACGTGGGTCCCTAAAGTTTTTAACTTTATCTCCATCCTTTGTAAGTCATACAAAATGGGCATTTGAGTTAACAATATTGCACTCGTACCCGCGTATGATCTTCTACTCAACACGTCAGCTACTATGTTCGCTTTTCTATGATGCTATTGAATGGTATGATCATAATCTTTCAACAGCTCGAGCCAACGTCGTTGCCACATGTTGAGTTCCTTTTGGGTGAAGAAATATTTGAGGCTTTTATGATCTGTATAGATCTCCACTTTCTCTCCATACAGGTAATGTCTCCAGATCTTTAGTGCGAAAACGACTGCTACTTACCCTAGATCATGAGTAGCATAATTCCTCTCATATTCTTTGAGTTGTCGTGAAGCATAGGCTATGACTTTTCCATGTTACATGAGAACACATCCTAAACCTCTGCCTGAAGCATCGTTGTAGATGACAAATCCCTCCGAACCTGTTGTATTATCAGAACAGGTGCTGAAATGAGTCTCCTCTTGAGTTTTTAGAAACTCTTCTCACATTCCTCGCTCCATCCAAATTTTGTATCTTTTCGAGTTAGCTGAGTTAATGGAGTGGCGATTCAAGAAAATTCTTCCACAAATCTCCGATAATAACCAGCTAAGCCCAGAAAGCTATGTACTTCGGTTACTGACTTAGGTTGCTCCCAACTTTGTATTGCTTTAATATTCGTCGGGTCAACTAATATTCCATGTTTCGATATCACGTGGCCAAGGAATGCTACTTCCTCAAGCCAGAGCTCGCATTTTCTTCAACTTGGCATATAGCCTATTTTCACGTAGCTTTTGGAGTATCAGCCTTAAGTGTTACTCATGATCTTAACGGCTTTTAGAGTATATAAGAATGTCATCAATAAAGACAACCACAAAATGATTCAAAAATTCCTTGAATACTCATTTCATCATATCCATGAAGGCAACATGAGCATTAGTCAATTCAAAAGATATAACTAGGAATTCGTAATGTCCGTATCGAGTTCTGAAAGCAGTCTTTGGAATGCCATCAGTTTTAATCTTTAACTGATGATATCCGAAACGAAGATCGATCTTTAAAAAGAATTTAGCACCTTGCAACTGGTTAAACAGACCATCAATGCGAGGTAACAGGTACCTATTTTTGATGATGACATGATTCAACTCCCGATAGTCAATGCAAAGTCGTATACTCCCATCTTTCTTCTTTACGAATAGAACAGAAGTACCCTAAGGAGATGTACTAGGACGAATGAAACCGATGTCTAACAATTCCTGAAGTTGGGTTTTTAACTCCTGAAGTTCAATAGGAGCTATTCGATATTGGGTTTTAGAAATGAGTTTTGTACCGGGTTCAAGGTCAATACAAAATTCGATTTCACACTCTAGGGGTAGGCCAGGAAGTTCTTCGGGGAATACGTTAGGAAATGTATTAACAATAGAAATATCATTCAAATCTGACGTACTTTTATATAAATTCGTGACATGGGCTAAGAAAGCTTGACATCCATTTTTCAACAAACGAATGACTTTATGGCTTGATATGACAGTGATTGATTTTAGTGGTTTAGTTGCTTGAATTCGCATAATAGGTTGGTTAGGAATATGAAAGCTAACAACCTTACGAAAATAATTAATTTTAGCATGATGAGTAGTTAACCAATCAATCCCTAAAATCACATCAAATGCAAGTATTTTCAAAGAGATGAGATCAACATGTAATGTGAAAGTGTCGATTTGAATCAAACAAGATTTATAAATGGTGGATGTAATGACGGTTTCTCCCAATGGAGTTTCAACAGATGAGTTAAAGTCTAATTTTTCTAGAGTCAAATTTAAACGTTGAGCACAAGCAGGTGAAATAAAAGAATGGGTAGAACCGGTATTTAATAAAGTATAGACTTCGCAAGAATTTATGATTAGCTTACCGTGGTAACTTCGTTCGGGTTACCTCACTTTTTGGGAAGTCATGACAAACGCTCTCCCTTGATCCACCGACTTTGACTTGTCCAGGACAGCCTTTGGTGTCATCATTACCGTTGGAATTGACTTTGATATAGGGTATATTCCACCCTCAACTGCTTCGTCATACTCCTGATCCATGATCTGAATCATTAATCTTCGATCCATATCGAATTGGGGTTGACTGCTCTGAACAGGGTAATTCAAAACTCGATATTGGGTTCTCCCAATTGTTGTCCAAAAAAAAAATACATATCATCTATTTTAGCCTTCTTAGATCGGACTTCTCTTTTTACAATATCAACGCGTCGTGCGGCTTTTACCCATGCATCCTCCATTCTCACTCGTTTAGTTGTTTCTTCTTTCAGATGATCTTTGACATTTGCATTCTCATATTTCAGCTCTATTATCATATACTCTGCCAAAGAGAGCTTCTGTTCAAGCATCGCATATCAGGTAGCAAAATCTTGCATTGTTGCATCCCTTTGTTCCACGACCGCCTGTCGTTCTTCACCTTGCTCTTTTAACACACGAATACGATCTTGCAGTTCTATATTTCGATCATAAAATTCTCCTATTAAATCCTCCTAAGGTTCATCTTCTTACTCACTCTCAGCTGCTACCTCTGCGACTAGCTCGGTTGTAACTATTAATTCTTCACTCATCATATGGATATCTCTAATTTTTTCTTCGCCTGACATCCCACAATCAAGTTTAATAACTTAGTTAGTACTCCTCAATAAAAATCTTTGTTATAACAAGATATTATACTCCAATATTTATTCTTTAAATGAATCTCCTCGATTCATCACTTAAAACTCTATATGAGTTCATCTCTTGATTTTCAGATGTCATTCTTAAATACTGCCACAAAATAAGGGTTAATTGACATGCCACATATTATCCCTATATTCTGACCGACCAATTAAATAACAAATAAACTTAGGTAGGACACACTAGCGAAGGATTTACTCGTCTCTCCCCTCCTAGTTCTAGCCTCATATATCTGCTAGGGATCATATCCTTAAGCTTTGATACCAACTGTGACGCCCCCAAAATAGGTCTATACAACTCATTCTGAGTCGCCAAATACATGATACAAAATTCAAATATAAACTTTATTTACACAATTATTAACTGTCGTGTAAAATACGACAAAACGTAAACTGTGAGTTTCAATACAAATATTGTCTCGTAGATAATATTCAAACTCAAAATAAGTCCTCATTATAATTATTATCACACTATTTTATAGAATAGTGAGGACTACTATATGTAACACCCCCAAAATAGGTCTAATCCATCCAACCCATTCTGAGTCGCCAAATACATGGTACAGAAAATAACTACAACTTTATTATTACAATTGTCGTGCAAAATACGACAACACATATACTGTGAGTTTGGGTACAAATATATACCAACTGTGACTCATGTCCCAACCTTGGATAGCACGTCACAATGACACCTTACATAAAGGTATAGTCAAAAACTGTTTTAGAAATTAGAATATTTGGGAAGTGCTCAAGGAAACCTTCGTACATGGGAGACCATGCTTATAGGTTATGATAGATATCATATGGCCACAAAATTATTCTTGATTGACCCAATAGACCCCAAAAAAAAACGAGAAGATTACTATCATATTCTTCCCAATGGTGAGTCTTCTCTTGACATATCATTATCTTCACTGTCTCTAACTGAGAATTATACTTCAAACAAACACCAAGATTATATAGGTAGTGCTCGTAGATATACTCGGCAAGTGGATGTGCACAACCATGTCTTATGATGACACGAGGTTGTGTGTCGTTAGACATCTTGTATGATAGTGGCAAAACACCCTTCCAACGTTGGGTTCGCTTCACCCTAGATGATTCACCAAATATAACTACTAAATAAACTTTTCTATACTGCTTCGGGAGAACCTCCACAGCTAGAGACCACTGTTCTATTTTCCTGTTACCCTCGCTCGACCCAGCTACACTCTTATTACCTGAAAAGAATTGTGAAGCAAAAGGGTGAGCACAACTTGTGACGCCCCCAAAATAGGTATACAACACCCATTCTGGGTCGCCAAATACATGGTACAGAAAGCAAACTACAACTTCAATAATACAATTGTCGTGCAAAATACGACAACACATACTGTGAGTTTAAATACAAATATTGTCTTCTAAACAATATCCACACTCAAATAAATCCTCATTACAATTATTCAAACACTATTTTACAGAAATAGTGAGGACTGCTAAAACATCTTTCTAGAACCATCACTCCATACCCCGACTAGATCCTGCTATGTTCTCACCTCCTGAGAAGAAAAATGGAACAAAAAGGAAAAGGGTGAGCTCAACTAGCCCAGTAAAGAATATTATGACTAAGATAATATACAACAAATTATCGTTAGTCTTCAACAGGGAAAAATCTGATAAAATATAATCGACAACAAGTTTTAGATCAACAACTGCAGCGGAAACAGCAAACCATTAGAAGAGTCAAGTAGAGAAAAAATTCTACTATCTTCTAAGATTTAAAAGTCCATCATCAATATTTTATCCCTGTAACATCAATTAATAATCATCTTTAACCAAATATTCATCTTTGCACTACAGGCCAAAGATATTCATTTGTATCATCAGTCGGTCATGTTCATCTCAACACCTGTTCATCTTTGCACTACAGGCCAAAGATATTCATCAAGTAATTATACATCTTTGCACTACAGGCCAAAGATATTCAGTAATATCATCATTTAGGACTGAGGATGATGAAAAATATCTTAAAGAGAACGAATCCAATGAGACAGAAGGACAAATAGTAGGGATTCGTATAATAGTTTATCCAAGATCAATAATACTTCATAATAATCAATTGTGAAGCAGAATTCAAAAATAAAGATCAAAACATGGATACAATCAAAGATAGTAACCATAATAGACATCTTGGACAAAAAGAAAAAATTTTATTTTTCGGTGAATAGTGCCGTATTCGTAAATAGTGTCGTATACGTGAATAGTACCATATACGTGAATAGTAACCCCGACACAAAAGGTTCCAAATTTGATAAAAACTCATATCAATATTTCAGCATAATGATATTGAAGAAAATAATATCATTTAAGAAGAAAATAATATCCCTTACAATCCCTTACTATCCCTTACCTCAAAAGAGCAGTACTTCTGACTGGATATCGGATATGATGCTGAAGGAAACTTGCACTGATGAATAGCAACTCACCAAGTATCTAAAAACTCACAAAATATGATTCATAATATAGAGAGAGAAAGAGAGAAAGCTTATGTTTCTGGTGTGATTTTCAATTCTAACTTAGCCCTCTATTTATAGGAAAATTTTGGTAGGTTTGACCTGCAACCTGATGGCTTTACCTGCTACTATTCCCACCCACCACATTTGAAATATAATTCAGCACATTTCTTCAACAACCACAAGTGGGGCCCACCAATTCTAGAATTTTCCACCAAAATGATAAACTCCGAAAATTCAACAATTTCTGAACCAGTCATCTCGTAAAATTCATAATAAATCATACGTTCATTTTTAACGGTTCAAAATTTGTGGACATATACTCAACTTATATATGTATAACATATCCAAATATTACCACGATCCAACGGTCGGATTGAAAATTATAACCCTCGCAAAATATCTCAAAAACCCTAATTTTTAATACCTCCATTCCGACAAAAATACTGATAAAAACCTCAACATTAACTCCTTCATTTTTAACCACAAAAATATATCCCTCGTTCATATCCACATAAAATAAATATTTCCTTATCATATGAATCAATAATTAATTATTCACAAATAATATTACAGAATCACATTTATGACAACCAGGCCGTTCCCAGGAAAGAGGGGGCTTTCCAATAAGAATTTCTTCTTACCGGCGCGCAATTAGGTGACCAAACCTCTCCTTAGACAGAACTTTCTAGACATTGCCAATAATGTTATCTAATAATATTATTCAAATAATATGAATTATTGATCTGATAATGGGAAATACTGTGCAGTGACAATTATTGAACAACAATAATATAAAATTTCAACGTAGCAATTATTGAATCAATAAAATAAAATATTGAACAGTAACTACTGTAATAATTATTGAGTAGTGCCTTCTTACGTAAGAATCAATAATTTCAAAAATACTGTGCAATACCGTGTGCTACTGTGCAATAACGCGTATTACTGTATTTTAACCACCGGGTATTTCAACAGTATTAACAGTAACAACTACGTCGTTATTTGTAAAAACTCAAATTTGTCGTTTTCTTCACCCGACAGTTATTCGTTATGGGGCCCACAAATAGCTGTGCCGTCGTACGAATATTCCCCGACAGAAAGAATATTCCACGACCAAACGAATATTCCCCGACAACAATGATTATTTTATAACCACTTGTGTATTTTGAAAAAAAATCATATATCACCCTTAACTTTAACATTTATCAATTTAACCATTTACTGAATAGTAATTATAAGAAAAATTGAATACTTTTATTTCATAAAATTCGGGGTCTTACAATCTCCCCTCCTTATGAAATTTCGTCCCCGAAATTTACGTACCTGGTATTTCAAAGAGTTGAGAATACCTTCCTTTCATTTCAAATTCCATCTTCTCTGTCATCATAATTTCTCCATTGCTCATCTCCTGTATTTCAAATAACATTCTAGAATACAGCTTCAAAACAAGTGTTAATTTAACAAATTAACATATCACATAATATCCCGATATTATGACTGACCAACAAATAAGCTTAGGTAGGACACACTAGCGAAGGATTTACTCATCTCTCCCCTCCTAGTTGTATTCCCCGATCTCTGCCAGAGATCATATCCCCAAGCTCTGATACCAAATGTAACTCTGGACACCAACCTATGTCAGCACCTTACATTGATACCTATCAGTTTGCCACCGCAGAACGGCGTCCCCTACGGAGAGTCTGGCTTCGGTGCATCCCCCATCAACAGGAAGTCACCAGCGAGAGGCTCGGGGCTCTTTACTTATAGCTCTGATACCAACTGTGACGCCCCCAAAATAGGTATACAACACCCATTCTGGGTCGCCAAATACATGGTACAGAAAGCAAACTACAACTTCAATAATACAATTATCGTGCAAAATACGACAACACATACTGTGAGTTTAAATACAAATATTGTCTTCTAAACAATATCCACACTCAAATAAATCCTCATTACAATTATTCAAACACTATTTTACAGAAATAGTGACGACTGCTAAAACATCTTTCTAGAACCATCATTCCATACCCCGACTAGATCCTGCTATGTTCTCACCTCCTGAGAAGAAAAATGGAACAAAAAGGAAAAGGGTGAGCTCAACTAGCCCAGTAAAGAATATTATGACTAAGATAATATACAACAAATTATCGTTAGTCTTCAACAGGGAAAAATCTGATAAAATATAATCGACAACAAGTTTTAGATCAACTGTAACGACCCCAAAATAGGTCCATTCCACCCAACCCATTCTGAGTCGTCAAATACATGGTACAGAAAACAACTACAACTTTATTACAACAATTGTCGTGCAAAAATACAACAACACATATGCTATGAGTTTGGATACAAATATATACCAAATGTGACTCATGTTCCAACCGTGGACATCACCTCACAATAACACCTTACATAAAGGTATAGTCAAAAACTGTTTTAGAAATTAGAATCTTTGGGAAGTGCTCAAGGAAACCTTCGTACATGGGAGGCCACGCATCTAGGTTATGATAGATATCATATGGCCACAGAATTATCCTTGGTTGACCCAATAGACCCCAAAGAAAAATGAGAAGATTACTATCATATTCTTCCCAATGGTGAGTCTTCTCTTGACTTATCATTATCTCTACTGTCTCTAATTGAGAATTATACTTTAAACAAACACCAAGATTATATAGGTAGTGCTCGTATATATACTCAGCAAGTGGATGAGCACATCCCTATCTTATGATGACACGAGGTTGTATGTCATTAGACATCTTGTATGATAGTGACAAAACACCCTTCCAACGTTGGGTTCGCCTCACCCTATTTTCTTCACCAAATATAACTACTAAATGATGACCACCGTTCTATTTCCTTGTTACCCCCGCTCGACCCAGCTACACTCTTATTACCTGAAAGGAATTGTGAAGCAAAAGGGTGAGCACAACTAGCTCAGTAAAGAATATCATGACTAAAGATAATTCAATTATCAATAGCCTTCATCAACAATAAATCAGAGATTTAGAACATATGGTAAATGATAAAAATTTCAACCATAGTTGCAGCGGAACGAGCAATCCATTAGAAGAGTCAAATAGACTATAAGGTCTATTATCTTCTCCATGTTAAAAATCCACCAACAATATTTTATCCATGTAACATCACTCAACAGTTCCTTTCCACAATCATATGAATAACTCATAATCATAATTGTGACTATAAATTTTTCTTCGCACCCAGGACGAAGAATATTATCATCACCTGTTTTTACCTGAAACGTCAAAGATCACGGTTATACCAAATCACAGTTCCTGTTCATAATCATGCTAATAAATCCATCTTCGCACTACGGCCAAAGATATTCATCAATAAACTATCTTTGCACTACGGGCCAAAGATATTCAACAACAGTTCATCTTCGCACTACATGCCAAATATATTCATCAATAATTCATCTTTGCACTACAGGCCAAAGATATTCTACAACATGTCATCTTTGCACGACAGGCCAAAGATATTCATCTACAATTCATCTTTGCACTACAGGCCAAAGATATTCATCTACAATTCATCTTTGCACTACAGGCCAAAGATATTCATCAACAAATCATCTTTGCACTACAGGCCAAAGATATTCGTCAACAGTTCATCTTTGCATTACTGGCCAAAGATATTCAACAACAGGTCATCTTTGCACTACGGGCCAAAGATATTCATCAACAGACCATCTTTGCACTACATGCCAAAGATATTCATCTACAATTCATCTTTGCACTACAGGCCAAAGATATTCCTCAACAATTCATATTTGTACTACATGCCAAATATATTAATATCTCAAAGAAATATATAATCAATTCAGAATTATATAAACAATAATTATAACCATGTTGATCAATTCACCTTTGCACTTAAGCTAAAGATATTCAATTATAAATTCAATCGTCATGATCATACCAGTCACAATTCAACTTTGCACTACAGGCCAAAGAGAACCCTAGTCATGATCATACCAATAATCTACCCATCTTTACACTCCAGTGAAAGAGAATTTCAACATCAGGGTTATAAAAATGTTATATATGATGATAAAAATAATATGATCAACATATAGTTTTAATCTCAAGAGTAATATTCGTAACTCATGAATAGTAAATCGTGAATAGTAACTCATGAATAGTAACTCCGACACAAAAGATAAAAATTCCACAATAAAATCCATACCAATATTTCGGTATAATGATATTGAAAGAATAACATTACTTAAATTTATAAACAATTTATTTTAATTGTTTACACTTTACTAATTTATGTATTTAATCATCATAAAATGCCAACTCTTACAATTTCATCATCAATAACCAAAACCCTCATCAAAAATTTGCATATACCTCATATAGGATTCTCAAGCCATAAAATCCTATTTTCCAATTTTCTTTCTTCACAAAACATATTTAATTCATTTACTCATAACTAGACCATTTTCATGAAAAATATCAAATCAGTTCCAAAAATATTTCTTTTATGGAATTTAGCATAATATAGTCCCATAGTGAACATATATTTTTCTCAGAATTTTTAAAAGTCATTTACTATTTTTCATATGGCCAAAATAGCCGAATATTTAGACATTTATCAAAAATTATACTTTTGTCCAAAATTTTTGAAATTTACAGAGTATACTTCTATCATATACATGTACTCCCAATAAAAATTTCATCAATTTTGGAGTTAACCACAAGGAATTATAAGCGATTACTTTTAAAATAGTCTTTTCCCGTAAGATTCATAACTCTTAATCTATACATCCAAAAATCACCATTTTTGGACACAATCAATAAAACTCATCAAAATATCATTTCAAATTTTTCCATAATTTTTGAAGATCAGAAAATTATAAAACTGAAAATCATAACAACCCTTAAAATCCATTACTATCCCTTACCTCAAAAGAGCAGTACTTCTGACTGGATATCGGATATGATGCTGAAGGAAACTTGCACTGATGAATAGAAACTCAACAAGTATCTAAAAACTCACAAAATATGCTTCATAATATAGAGAGAGAAAGAGAGAAAGCTTATGTTTCTGGTGTGATTTTCAATTCTAACTTAGCCCTCTATTTATAGGAAAATTTTGGTAGGTTTGACCTGCAACCTGATGGCTTTACCTGCTACTATTCCCACCCACCACATTTGAAATATAATTCAGCACATTTCTTCACCAACCACAAGTGGGGCCCACCAATTCTAGAATTTTCCACCAAAATGATAAACTCCAAAAATTCAATAATTTCTGAACCAGTCATCTCGTAAAATTCATAATAAATCATACGTTCATTTTTAACGGTTCAAAATTTGTGGACATATACTCAACTTATATATGTATAACATATCCAAAAATTACCACGATCCAACGGTCGGATTAAAAATTATAACCCCCGCAAAATATCTCAAAAACCCTAATTTGATTTTCAATACCTCTGTTCCGACAAAAATACAGATAAAACACCTCAACATTAACTCCTTCATTTTCAACCACAAAAATATATCCCTCATTTATATCCACATAAAATAAATATTTCCTTATCATATGAATCAATAATTAATTATTCACAAATAATATTACAGAATCATATTTATGACAACCAGGCCGTTCCCAGGAAAGAGGGGGCTTTCCAATAAGGATTTCTCCTTACTGGCGCGCAATTAGATGACCAAACCTCTTCTTAGACAGAACTTTCTAGACATTGCCAATAATGCTATCTAATAATACTATTCAAATAATATGAATTATTGATCTGATAATAGAAAATACTGTGCAGCAACAATTATTAAAACAAAAATAATATAAAATATCAACGCAGCAATTATTGAATCAATAAAGTAAAATATTGAACAGCAATTACTGTAACAATTATTGAGTAGTGCCTTCTTACGTAAGAATCAATAATTTCAAAAATACTATGCAATACCGTGTGCTACTGTGCAATAACGCGTATTACTGTATTTTAACCACCGGGTATTCCAACAGTGTTAACAGTAACAACTACGTCGTTATTTGTAAAAACTCAAATTTGTCGTTTTTTTCACCCGACAGTTATTCGTTATGGGGCCCACAAATAGCTGCGCCGTCGTACGAATATTCCCCGACAGAAAGAATATTCCACGACCAAACGAATATTCCCCGACAACAATAATTATTTTATAACCACTTGTTTATTTTGAACAATTTTCACATTTCACCCATAACTTTAATTTTTTTATCAATTTAACCATTTACTAAATTGTAATTATAAGAAAAATTGAATACTTTTATTTCATAAAATTCGGGGTCTTACAATCTCCTCTCCTTATAAAATTTCGTCCCCGAAATTTACGTACCTGATATTTCAAAGAGTTGAGAATACCTTCCTTTCATTTCAGATTCCATCTTCCCTGTCATCATAATTTTTTCATTGCTCATCTCCTGTATTTCAGATATCATTCTAGAATACAGCTTCAAAACAAGGGTTAATTTAACAAATTAACATATCACATAATATCCCGATATTATGACTGACCAACAAATAAGCTTAGGTAGGACACACTAGCGAAGGATTTACCCATCTCTCCCCTCCTAGTTATATTCCCCGATCTCCGCCAGAGATCATATCCCTAAGCTCTGATACCAACTGTGACTCTCATGGTGCTTCAACCACAGCACCTCACAGTGGTACCTATCAGTTTGCCACCGCAGAACGGCGTCCCCTACGGAGAGTCTGGCTTCGGTGCATCCCCCATCAACAGGAAGTCACCAGCGAGAGGCTCGGGGCTCTTTACTTATGGCTCTGATACCACCTGTAACTCTGGACACCAACCTATGTCAGCACCTTACATTGATACCTATCAGCTTGCCACCGCAGAACGGCGTCCCCTACGGAGAGTCTGGCTTCGGTGCATCCCCCATCAACAGGAAGTCACCAGCGAGAGGCTCGGGGCTCTTTACTTATAGCTCTGATACCAACTGTAACGACCCCAAAATAGGTCCATTCCACCCAACCCATTCTGAGTCGTCAAATACATGGTACAGAAAACAACTACAACTTTATTACAACAATTGTCGTGCAAAATACAACAACACATATGCTATGAGTTTGGATACAAATATATACCAAATGTGACTCATGTTCCAACCGTGGACATCACCTCACAATAACACCTTACATAAAGGTATAGTCAAAAACTATTTTAGAAATTAGAATCTTTGGGAAGTGCTCAAGGAAACCTTCGTACATGGGAGGCCACGCATCTAGGTTATGATAGATATCATATGGCCACAGAATTATCCTTGGTTGACCCAATAGACCCCAAAGAAAAATGAGAAGATTACTATCATATTCTTCCCAATGGTGAGTCTTCTCTTGACTTATCATTATCTCTACTGTCTCTAATTGAGAATTATACTTTAAACAAACACCAAGATTATATTGGTAGTGCTCGTATATATACTCAGCAAGTGGATGAGCACATCCCTATCTTATGATGACACGAGGTTGTATGTCATTAGACATCTTGTATGATAGTGACAAAACACCCTTCCAACGTTGGGTTCGCCTCACCCTATTTTCTTCACCAAATATAACTACTAAATGATGACCACCGTTCTATTTCCTTGTTACCCCCGCTCGACCCAGCTACACTCTTATTACCTGAAAGGAATTGTGAAGCAAAAGGGTGAGCACAACTAGCTCAGTAAAGAATATCATGACTAAAGATAATTCAATTATCAATAGCCTTCATCAACAATAAATCAGAGATTTAGAACATATGGTAAATGATAAAAATTTCAACCATAGTTGCAGCGGAACGAGCAATCCATTAGAAGAGTCAAATAGACTATAAGGTCTATTATCTTCTCCATGTTAAAAATCCACCAACAATATTTTATCCATGTAACATCACTCAACAGTTCCTTTCCACAATCATATGAATAACTCATAATCATAATTGTGACTATAAATTTTTCTTCGCACCCAGGACGAAGAATATTATCATCACCTGTTTTTACCTGAAACGTCAAAGATCACGGTTATACCAAATCACAGTTCCTGTTCATAATCATGCTAATAAATCCATCTTCGCACTACGGCCAAAGATATTCATCAATAAACTATCTTTGCACTACGGGCCAAAGATATTCAACAACAGTTCATCTTCGCACTACATGCCAAATATATTCATCAATAATTCATCTTTGCACTACAGGCCAAAGATATTCTACAACATGTCATCTTTGCACGACAGGCCAAAGATATTCATCTACAATTCATCTTTGCACTACAGGCCAAAGATATTCATCTACAATTCATCTTTGCACTACAGGCCAAAGATATTCATCAACAAATCATCTTTGCACTACAGGCCAAAGATATTCGTCAACAGTTCATCTTTGCATTACTGGCCAAAGATATTCAACAACAGGTCATCTTTGCACTACGGGCCAAAGATATTCATCAACAGACCATCTTTGCACTACATGCCAAAGATATTCATCTACAATTCATCTTTGCACTACAGGCCAAAGATATTCCTCAACAATTCATATTTGTACTACATGCCAAATATATTAATATCTCAAAGAAATATATAATCAATTCAGAATTATATAAACAATAATTATAACTATGTTGATCAATTCACCTTTGCACTTAAGCTAAAGATATTCAATTATAAATTCAATCGTCATGATCATACCAGTCACAATTCAACTTTGCACTACAGGCCAAAGAGAACCCTAGTCATGATCATACCAATAATCTACCCATCTTTACACTCCAGTGAAAGAGAATTTCAACATCAGGGTTATAAAAATGTTATATATGATGATAAAAATAATATGATCAACATATAGTTTTAATCTCAAGAGTAATATTCGTAACTCATGAATAGTAAATCGTGAATAGTAACTCATGAATAGTAACTCCGACACAAAAGATAAAAATTCCACAATAAAATCCATACCAATATTTCGGTATAATGATATTGAAAGAATAACATTACTTAAATTTATAAACAATTTATTTTAATTGTTTACACTTTACTAATTTATGTATTTAATCATCATAAAATGCCAACTCTTACAATTTCATCATCAATAACCAAAACCCTCATCAAAAATTTGCATATACCTCATATAGGATTCTCAAGCCATAAAATCCTATTTTCCAATTTTCTTTCTTCACAAAACATATTTAATTCATTTACTCATAACTAGACCATTTTCATGAAAAATATCAAATCAGTTCCAAAAATATTTCTTTTATGGAATTTAGCATAATATAGTCCCATAGTGAACATATATTTTTCTCAGAATTTTTAAAAGTCATTTACTATTTTTCATATGGCCAAAATAGCCGAATATTTAGACATTTATCAAAAATTATACTTTTGTCCAAAATTTTTGAAATTTACAGAGTATACTTCTATCATATACATGTACTCCCAATAAAAATTTCATCAATTTTGGAGTTAACCACAAGGAATTATAAGCGATTACTTTTAAAATAGTCTTTTCCCGTAAGATTCATAACTCTTAATCTATACATCCAAAAATCACCATTTTTGGACACAATCAATAAAACTCATCAAAATATCATTTCAAATTTTTCCATAATTTTTGAAGATCAGAAAATTATAAAACTGAAAATCATAACAACCCTTAAAATCCATTACTATCCCTTACCTCAAAAGAGCAGTACTTCTGACTGGATATCGGATATGATGCTGAAGGAAACTTGCACTGATGAATAGAAACTCAACAAGTATCTAAAAACTCACAAAATATGCTTCATAATATAGAGAGAGAAAGAGAGAAAGCTTATGTTTCTGGTGTGATTTTCAATTCTAACTTAGCCCTCTATTTATAGGAAAATTTTGGTAGGTTTGACCTGCAACCTGATGGCTTTACCTGCTACTATTCCCACCCACCACATTTGAAATATAATTCAGCACATTTCTTCACCAACCACAAGTGGGGCCCACCAATTCTAGAATTTTCCACCAAAATGATAAACTCCAAAAATTCAATAATTTCTGAACCAGTCATCTCGTAAAATTCATAATAAATCATACGTTCATTTTTAACGGTTCAAAATTTGTGGACATATACTCAACTTATATATGTATAACATATCCAAAAATTACCACGATCCAACGGTCGGATTAAAAATTATAACCCCCGCAAAATATCTCAAAAACCCTAATTTGATTTTCAATACCTCTGTTCCGACAAAAATACAGATAAAACACCTCAACATTAACTCCTTCATTTTCAACCACAAAAATATATCCCTCATTTATATCCACATAAAATAAATATTTCCTTATCATATGAATCAATAATTAATTATTCACAAATAATATTACAGAATCATATTTATGACAACCAGGCCGTTCCCAGGAAAGAGGGGGCTTTCCAATAAGGATTTCTCCTTACTGGCGCGCAATTAGATGACCAAACCTCTTCTTAGACAGAACTTTCTAGACATTGCCAATAATGCTATCTAATAATACTATTCAAATAATATGAATTATTGATCTGATAATAGAAAATACTGTGCAGCAACAATTATTAAAACAAAAATAATATAAAATATCAACGCAGCAATTATTGAATCAATAAAGTAAAATATTGAACAGTAATTACTGTAACAATTATTGAGTAGTGCCTTCTTACGTAAGAATCAATAATTTCAAAAATACTATGCAATACCGTGTGCTACTGTGCAATAACGCGTATTACTGTATTTTAACCACCGGGTATTCCAACAGTGTTAACAGTAACAACTACGTCGTTATTTGTAAAAAACTCAAATTTGTCGTTTTTTTTAACCCGACAGTTATTCGTTATGGGGCCCACAAATAGCTGCGCCGTCGTACGAATATTCCCCGACAGAAAGAATATTCCACGACCAAACGAATATTCCCCGACAACAATAATTATTTTATAACCACTTGTTTATTTTGAACAATTTTCACATTTCACCCATAACTTTAATTTTTTTATCAATTTAACCATTTACTAAATTGTAATTATAAGAAAAATTGAATACTTTTATTTCATAAAATTCGGGGTCTTACATCAACAACTGCAGCGGAAACAACAAACCATTAGAAGAGTCAAGTAGAGAAAAAATTCTACTATCTTCTAAGATTTAAAAGTCCATCATCAATATTTTATCCCTGTAACATCAATTAATAATCATCCTTAACCAAATATTCATCTTTGCACTACAGGCCAAAGATATTCATTTGTATCATCAGTCGGTCATGTTCATCTCAACACCTGTTCATCTTTGCACTACAGGCCAAAGATATTCATCAAGTAATTATACATCTTTGCACTACAGGCCAAAGATATTCAGTAATATCATCATTTAGGACTGAGGATGATGAAAAATATCTTAAAGAGAACGAATCCAATGAGACAGAAGGACAAATAGTAGGGATTCGTATAATAGTTTATCCAAGATCAATAATACTTCATAATAATCAATTGTGAAGCAGAATTCAAAAATAAAGATCAAAACATGGATACAATCAAAGATAGTAACCATAATAGACATCTTGGACAAAAAGGAAAAATTTTATTTTTCGGTGAATAGTGCCGTATTCGTAAATAGTGTCGTATACGTGAATAGTACCGTATACGTAAATAGTAACCCCGACATAAAAAGTTCCAAATTTGATAAAAACTCATATCAATATTTCAGCATAATGATATTGAAAAAAATAATATCATTTAAGAAGAAAATAATATCCCTTACAATCCCTTACTATCCCTTACCTCAAAAGAGCAGTACTTCTGACTGGATATCGGATATGATGCTGAAGGAAACTTGCACTGATGAATAGCAACTCACCAAGTATCTAAAAACTCACAAAATATGATTCATAATATAGAGAGAGAAAGAGAGAAAGCTTATGTTTCTGCTGTGATTTTTCAATTCTAACTTAGCCCTCTATTTATAGGAAAATTTTGGTAGGTTTGACCTGCAACCTGATGGCTTTACCTGCTACTATTCCCACCCACCACATTTGAAATATAATTCAGCACATTTCTTCACCAACCACAAGTGAGGCCCACTAATTCTAGAATTTTCCACCAAAATGATAAACTCCGAAAATTCAACAATTTCTGAACCAGTCATCTCGTAAAATTCATAATAAATCATACGTTCATTTTTAACGGTTCAAAATTTATGGACATATACTCAACTTATATATGTATAACATATCCAAATATTACCACGATCCAACAGTCGGATTGAAAATTATAACCCTCGCAAAATATCTCAAAAACCCTAATTTTTAATACCTCCATTCCGACAAAAATACTGATAAAAACCTCAACATTAACTCCTTCATTTTTAACCACAAAAATATATCCCTCGTTCATATCCACATAAAATAAATATTTCCTTATCATATGAATCAATAATTAATTATTCACAAATAATATTACAGAATCACATTTATGACAACCAGGCCGTTCCCAGGAAAGAGGGGGCTTTCCAATAAGAATTTCTTCTTACCGGCGCGCAATTAGGTGACCAAACCTCTCCTTAGACAGAACTTTCTAGACATTGCCAATAATGTTATCTAATAATATTATTCAAATAATATAAATTATTGATCTGATAATGGGAAATACTGTGCAGTGACAATTATTGAACAACAATAATATAAAATTTTAACGTAGCAATTATTGAATCAATAAAATAAAATATTAAACAGTAACTACTGTAATAATTATTGAGTAGTGCTTTCTTACGTAAGAATCAATAATTTCAAAAATACTGTGCAATACCGTGTGCTACTGTGCAATAACGCGTATTACTGTATTTTAACCACCGGGTATTTCAACAGTATTAACAGTAACAACTACGTCGTTATTTGTAAAAACTCAAATTTGTCATTTTCTTCACCCGACAGTTATTCGTTATGGGGCCCACAAATAGCTGTGCCGTCGTACGAATATTCCCCGACAGAAAGAATATTCCACGACCAAACGAATATTCCCCGACAACAATGATTATTTTATAACCACTTGTGTATTTTGAAAAAAAATCATATATCACCCTTAACTTTAACATTTATCAATTTAACCATTTACTGAATAGTAATTATAAGAAAAATTGAATACTTTTATTTCATAAAATTCGGGGTCTTACACAACTAGCTCAGTAAAGAATATCATGACTAAAGATAATTAAATTATCAATAGCCTTCAACAGAATTAAATCAGAGATTTAGAACATATGATAGATGATAAAAATTTTAACCATAGTTGCAGCGGAACAAGCAATCCATTAGAAGAGTCAAATAGACTATAAAGTCTATTATCTTCTCTATGTTAAAAGTCCACCAACAATGTTTTATCCCTGTAACATCAATCAACAATTCCTGTCCACAATCACATGTATAACTCATAATTATAATTGTAGTTCTAAATTCCTCTTCTCATCTAGAACAAAGATAATTTTCATCACTTGTCTTTACCTGAAACATCAAAGATCATGGTTATACCAAATCACAGTTCCTGTTCATAATCATACTAATAATTTCATCTTTGCACTACGGGTCAAAGATATTCATCAACAACTCATCTTTGCACTACAGGCCAAAGATATTCCTCAACAGCTCATATTTGCACTACAAGCCAAATATATTATTATCTCAAAGAAATATATAATCATTTCAGAATTTATATAACAAATAATTATAACCATGTTAATCATTTCATCTTTACACTTAAGCTAAAGATATTCAATTATAAATTCAATGGTCATGATCATACCAGTTAACAATTCATCTTTGCACTACATGCCAAAGATATTCCTCAGTCACGATCATACCAATAATTTACCCATCTTTACACTCAAGTGAAAGAGAAATTCAACATCAGGGTTATAAAAATGTTATATATGATAATAAAAATAATATGATCAACAACTGCATTTATTTTTAAGAGCAACAATCACAAATCAACGATAATTTGGTCAGAAAAAGAAATAAATTTTTGTCGTGAATAGTATCCGTGAATAGTAGCTCATGAATAGTAACTCGTGAATAGTACTCCGTATTCGTACATAGTACCGTATACGTAAATAATATCATATACGTAAATAGTGCCATATACATGAATAGTGTCGTATATATGAATATTGCCATATACGTAAATAGTAATCCCGACTCAAAAAGGTAGAAATTCCACAATAAAATCCATACAAATATTTCAGTATAATGATATTAAAAGAATAACATCATTATGAAGAATATAATATTCTTTAATATCCCTTACAATCCCTTACTATCCCTTACCTCAAAAGAGCAGTACTCCTAACTGGAATAACGCTGAACGAACTTGCACCGTATAGCAACACTCAAGATATCAAAATACTCACAAGAATACACTCGATAATATAGAGAGAGAAATAGAGAGAAAACTTCAGTTTCTGGTGTGATTTTCAATTCTAACCTAAGCACCCTATTTATAGGAAATTACTTAAAACACCAAAGCAGAAAATTTAATAAAATAATAATATAATTATAAATTTTCCTTAGCCCACCCTTGAAAATCTGGATTCAGCCATCAACATGTGCAAGTGGGGCCCACCAAAGTGTAAAAAACGTTTTTGTTAATAAAAATAAATAAAACTTCCAAAAATTAATTATTTCGGAACTTCGGAACTTCAATAATTCATAATAAATAGCCCTTTTATCAGAAAATTCGAATCTCGCGATTTTTTTTATAAGAAATTCAATTCTCTACAACTTTACAGAAGAAAGTTTTTTCAAATTCCAAACAGAAATTGACCGAAATTTATAAACGGGCGATTTTACAGTCTATAATAAATTTTCGGTCAAGAATTGTGTCCACCAACACACAAAATATGTGTTAAACATTTAATCTAACAAAAATACTCTTCCTCCTCATTTATTCATATATCCCATATTTATTATAAAAATATCACCATTAATATATTATTAAAATAATATATTTAAATGAATTATTTTATCAGAAAAAATAAAATATTGATTTTCAACAATTGTCATATTAAAATTTTTCTCCATCTATATTCACATAAAATTAATATTTTCCTCATCATATAAATTAATAATTAATTATTCACAAATAATATTACGGAATCACATTACTGACAACCAGACAGTTCCCAAGAAAGAGGGGGCTTTCCAATAAGGATCTCTTCCTTACTGGCGCGCAATTAGATGACCAAAACTCTCCTTAGACAGAACTTTCTAGACATTGCCGATAATGTTATCTAATAATATTATTCAGATAATATGAATTATTGCTCCGATAATAGAAAATACTGTGTAGTGACAATTATTAAAACAACAGAAATATAAAATATCAACGCAGCAATTATTGAATCAATAAAATAAAATATTGAACAGTGATTACTGTAATAATTATTGAGTAATGCCTTCTTACGTAAAAATCAATAATTGGTGCAATACCGTGTGCTACTGTGCAACAACGCGTATTACTGTGTTTTAACCACCGGATATTCTAATAGTGTTAACGGTAACAACTACGCCGTTATTTATAAACAACTTATTCTTGTCATTTTTTTCATCCAATCACTTTTCGTTATGGGGCCCACAAAAGGCTGCGCCGTCGTATGAATATTCCCTGACAGTAAGAATATTCTACGATCAAACGAATATTCCCCGACAACAATGAATATTTTATAACCACTTGTGTATTTTGAAAAAAAAAATTCATATATCACCCTTAACTTTAACATTTATCAATTTAACCATTTACTAAATAATAATTATAAGAAAAATTGAATACTTTTATTTCATAAAATTCGGGGTCTTACAATCTCCCCTCCTTATAAAATTTCGTCCTCAAAATTTATGTACCTGGTATTTCAAAGAGTTGAGAATACCTTGCTTTCATTTCAGATTCCATCTTTCCTGTCATCATAATTTCTTCATTGCTCATCTCCTGTATTTCAGATATCATTCTAGAATACAGCTTCAAAACAAAGGTTAATTGAACAAATTAACATATCATATAATATCCCGATATTATGACTGACCAACAAATAAGCTTAGGTAGGACACACTAGCGAAGGATTTACTCGTCTCTCCCCTCCTAGTCCTATTCCCCGATCTCCGCCGGAGATCATATCCCTAAGCTCTGATACCAAATGTAACGCCCCCAAAATAGGTCCAATCCATCCAACCCATTCTGAGTCGCCAAATACATGGTACAGAAAATAACTACAACTTTATTATTACAATTGTCGTGCAAAATACGACAACACATATACTGTGAGTTTGGGTACAAATATATACCAACTGTGACTCATATCCCAACCTTGGATAGCACGTCACAATGACACCTTACATAAAGGTATAGTCAAAAACTATTTTAGAAATTAGAATCTTTGAGAAATGCTCAAGAAACCTTCGTACATGGGAGACCATGCTTCTAGGTTATGATAGATATCATATGGCCACAGAATTATCCTTGGTTGACCCAATAGACCCCAAAGAAAAATGAGAAGATTACTATCATATTCTTTCCAATGGTGAGTCTTCTCTTGACATATCATTATCTTCACTGTCTCTAATTGAGAATTATACTTCAAACAAACACCAAGATTATATAGGTAGTGCTCGTAGATATACTCGGCAAGTGGATGTGCACAACCATGTCTTATGATGACATGAGGTTGTGTGTCGTTAGATATCTTGTATGATAGTGGCAAAACACCCTTCCAACGTTGGGTTCACTTCACCCTAGATGATTCACCAAATATAACTACTAAATGAACTTTTCTATACTGCTTCGGGAGAACCTCCACAGCTAGAGACCACCGTTCTATTTTTCTATTACCCTCGCTCGACCCAGCTACACTCTTATTACCTGAAAGGAATTGTGAAGCAAAAGGGTGAGCACAACTAGCTCAGTAAAGAATATCATGACTAAAAATAATTAAATTATCAATAGCCTTCAACAGAATTAAATCAGAGATTTAGAACATATGGTAGATGATAAAAATTTTAACCATAGTTGCAGCGGAACAAGCAATCCATTAGAAGAGTCAAATAGACTATAAAGTCTATTATCTTCTCTATATTAAAAGTCCACCAACAATGTTTTATCCCTGTAACATCAATTAATAATTCCTGTCCATAATCACATGTATAACTCATAATCATAATTGTAGTTCTAAATTCCTCTTCTCATCTAGAGCAAAGATAATTTTCATCACTTGTCTTTACCTGAAACATCAAAGATCATGGTTATACCAAATCACAGTTCCTGTTCATAATCATACTAATAATTTCATCTTTGCACTACGGGCCAAAGATATTCATCAACAACTCATTTTTGCACTACAGGCCAAAGATATTCCTCAACAGCTCATATTTGCACTACAAGCCAAATATATTATTATCTCAAAGAAATATATAATCATTTCAGAATTTATATAACCAATAATTATAACCATGTTAATCATTTCATCTTTACACTTAAGTTAAAGATATTCAATTATAAATTCAATGGTCATGATCATACAAGTTAACAATTCATCTTTGCACTACATGCCAAAGATATTCCTCAGTCACGATCATACCAATAATTTACCTATATTTACACTCATGTGAAAGAGAAATTCAACATCAGGGTTATAAAAATGTTATATATGATAATAAAAATAATATGATCAACAACTGCATTTATTTTCAAGAGCAACAATCATAAATCAACGATAATTTGGTCAGAAAAAAAACTAATTTTTGTCGTGAATAGTATCCGTGAATAGTAGCTCATGAATAGTAACTCGTGAATAGTAACTCGTGAATAGTACTCCATATTCGTACATAGTACCGTATACGTAAATAATATCATATACGTAAATAGTGCCATATACATGAATAGTGTCGTATACGAGAATAGTGCCGTATACGTAAATAGTAATCCCGACTCAAAAAGGTAGAAATTCCACAATAAAATCCATACCAATATTTTAGTATAATGATATTGAAAGAATAACATCATTATGAAGAATATAATATTTCTTAATATCCTTTACAATCCCTTACTATCCCTTACCTCAAAAGAGCAGTACTCCTGACTGGAATAACGCTGAACGAACTTGCACCGTATAGCAACACTCAAGATATCAAAATACTCACAAGAATACACTCGATAATATAGAGAGAGAAATAGAGAGAAAACTTCAGTTTTTGGTGTGATTTTCAATTCTAATCTAAGCACCCTATTTATAGAAAATTATTTAGAACACCAAAGCAAAAAATTTAATAAAATAATAATATAATTATAAATTTTCTTTAGCCCAGAACTTTCTAGACATTGCCAATAATGTTATCTAATAATATTATTCAGATAATATGAATTATTGCTCCGATAATAGAAAATACTGTGTAGTGATAATTATTAAAACAACAGAAATATAAAATATCAACGCAGCAATTATTGAATCAATAAAATAAAATACTGAATAGTAATTACTGTAATAATTATTGAGTAATGTCTTCTTACGTAAAAATCAATAATTGGTGCAATACTGTGTGCTACTGTGTAACAACGCGTATTACTGTGTTTTAACCACCGGGTATTCCAACAGTGTTAACGGTAACAACTACGCCGTTATTTATAAACAACTTACTCTTGTCATTTTTTTCATCCAATCGCTTTCTGTTATGGGGCCCACAAAAGGCTGCGCCGTCGTATGAATATTCCCCGACAATAAGAATATTCCACGATCAAACGAATATTCCCCGACAACAATGAATATTTTATAACACTTGTGTATTTCGAAAAAAAAATTCATATATCACCCTTAACTTTAATATTTATCAATTTAACCATTTACTAAATAGTAATTATAAGAAAAATTGAATATTTTTATTTCATAAAATTCGGGGTCTTACACTATAGACACCATATTGGACCATCACTCCATTTCCCGACTAGTCTCAGCTATATTCTCATTTCCTGAAGAGAACAATGAAAGAAAAGGGTGAGCTCAACTAGCCCAGCAAAGAATATTATGACTAAGATAATGTAGAATAAATTATCCTTAGCCTTCAACAATGTAAAATTTGATATAATACAATAGACAACAAGTTTAGATCAGCATCTGCAGCGAAACACGCAATCCATTAGAAGAGTCAAGTAGAGCATGATGTCTACTATCTTCTATGATTTAAATTTCATCATCAATATTTTTATCTCTGTAACAGAACTCAATAAATATTTCACATCATCGAATTATCTATGCACTACGGGCCAAGGATATTCGTTAGTATCATCAGTGGTCATGATTATGTCAAAAAACTGTCCATCTATGCACTACGTGCCAAAGAAAACTTTCACCACATTATTTGTCTGTAACATTACAGGTCATGATTATACCAATACACAATTTCTGGTTATAATCATACCAATCAACAGTCCATCTATGCACTACGGGTCAAAGATGACTTTCACCACAATATAAGCATGAGGATGATGACACTAATATAAGAAATCAATCAAGTGAGATCAATGATAAATATTAAAGATTTATAATTCAATTTATCTAGAGTTTAAGAATGTCCAATTTGGCAACATGATAATTAATTGTGGAGTAAAATTCAAGAATGATATTCATGTATCAAAAATAATTTGAACAGAAAAGAAACTAATTTTGTCATGAATAGTACCGTATGAATAGTACCCATGAATAGTAACCCGACATGAAAATATTAAAATTTAACAAGAAAGTTTAGACCAATATTCCAGTAAAACGATACTAGATGAAGCGCAAAACTTAAGGATATTCTACTAATTTCAGGGATCATAGAAGCAATACTTATCAAAATAAGTATAGATTTAGGATTATGAAACAAAATAATATTACTTACATACTATAGAGTATGGAAGAAAATAATATTTCTTACGAATATTGAACGAAAATAATATCCTTTACCTTAGTAGGAGAGTAATTCCGACTGGCATAGCGGAGATATTCTTGAAGAAAACTTGCACTATTTGCTACACTCAAAGTATCCTTATGCTCAAAAGAAATACGCACAATATTATAGAAGAAGAATTCTCTGATTCTGGTGTGATTTTCATTTCTTAACTAAGCATTCTATTTATAGGAGAATGACAGGGTACTATTTAAGAAAATAATCACGGGTGAATATTATAAAAAATATTGTTGTTTAAGTGTTGTCTATTTACTACTTTGTACCAGTAATTTTATCAGTTTAACACTGTTGAAGGCTAATGATAATTTATTCTGCATTATCTTAGTCATAATATTTCTTACTGGGCTAGTTGAGCTCACCCTTTTGCTTTTATTGTTCTCTTCAGGAGATGAGAACGTAGCCGGGACTAGTCGGGGAATGGAGTGACGGTCCGAGATGGTGGATGTAGTAGTCCTCACTATTTTATAAAATAGTGTGATAATAATTGTAATGAGGACTCCATTTGAGTTTGAATACTGTCTATTAGACAATATTCGTGTAAAAACTCTCAGCTCATATTGTATAATTAAGTTTGTATTTGTATTTTGTACCATGTATTTGACAACTCAGAATGGGTGATATATATCTATTTTGGGGGCGTCACAGTTAACATATCCAAAACATCTACCATTACTTGGTTTACATTACCCTAGTCTATATTTCAAAGGTCCAATGTTTATAACTCAGAAATACTAGTCAAACATGGCTTGGCGCCCCGGCATTTCGAAAAAACCACCTCGGTTTGCATCCAATTACACCACAGTCCTAAAAATGCTCATTTTAGGCCTTGATCCCGACCTCAATTCTCAAAACTTAAAGAATGAAAGTTTTAAATCTACTTCTTATCTTTCCGAATCATCATGAATCACCTAAATCGGAGTTCGGACGAAAGAGTTAAAGAAGGCTCTCTATGGACTCAAACAAGCTCCAAGGGCTTGGTATGAATGGTTAAATAAGTATCTTCTTTCAAATGGTTTCAGTTAATGTAAAAACAATTCTACATTATTTATTAAGCACAAAAATAAAGGTATTATCATTGTGTAAATATATGTAGACAATATAATATTTGGTGCTACTAATAATTCTCTTATGTGTGGTTTTTCAAGTGTATGCATAAGGAGTTCGACATGTGCTTAATGAGGTAACTTAATTATTTTCTGCGACTCCAAATAAAAAAAACAAAGGAGAGTATTTATATACATCAAACCAAATACACAAAAGAGCTACCCAAAAGGTTTGGATTTGAGAAATCTAAATAAAAGGCTACACTAATAATTACGTTAATTAAATTCACATCCGATGACAAAGGTACTAACGTAGAGGTAACTAAATATGAAGGTATGATTGTTTTATTGAATCTACTTGGTTAACTGATTTTATGAAAATAAATCAAGAAAATGCTTAAATTTAAATCTTATAATTACTTGGGTTAATAAAAAAGATTTTTGGATTCATATATGACAATCGTTATTAGTACTTAAAGCAACCATGATTCCTACTACGGGTATATGTCTTTTTTCAAGGTCCTCCCTTTCTTTTTGATTGATGACAAAGGGGGAGAAAAATTATAATCTCTTTGATTATATGAATATAACTTGTTTAGGTCATCTCATTTAATTGTGAAACAGGTTATTGAAAAACATGTGAATTTAAATTGTTACAAACTGTTAAGACAGGTACAACAAGGAATATAACAAATTAATCTATTTGATATAAGAAGCTGTATTTATACTGTTCAACCTGGAGGATTTAAATCAAACACATGATACTAAAATTGCTTTTGTATTAAATATTTCTTGACTAACCATACAGTTTATTTCTCTATTATGTCAAGAATTTTTTAATATATGCATGGTTTTAGGGGGAGCCATAATCAAAAAGGGGAAGAATGTTGACTTGGTAATATTCCAATCTTAAATTTTGATGATGACTTTCTTATTGTGCTAAATGTTTATGTATGAAATTATAGGATATTGATTAGACAACAAAGGATTTCTTGAAGCTTTATGGATTGAAGACTTGAAGATAGGAATTAAGTCTCTAGATTTAAAATGTAAAATCCCAACTTTAATTATATCTCAACCAAGGCTCTAAGATGTGCGTTGCATGGAAGTAATTAATTAAAAATGAAAATAATTAATTAAGTTTTCAAAATTAATGAGGATCAAAATATTTGGTAATAGTATCTAATTTTGAAAAGCTGAGTTTTTCATTCCCATAATTAAATAACAAATTCCTGGAATTAATATGTTACCATGTTTGAGTTGCCGGACAAGTTAGTTAGTTAAATTACTTAATTGATTCAATCACTTTCCATACTAGAATTTCAATTAAGTATATTGCTGGCATGATTCATAAAACTATTACCATAAGTTGTTCATTATTGGCATGATTCATAAAATCGTTACCATAAGTTGTCCATTACTTAGGTGGTGTTTGATTGCCTCTAAATACCTGTTAATAGATGTACATCTGATTTGGTCAGAGGTTTTAGTTGTTTGGTAAAAAAAAATTGCCTCTTAATCTGTAAGACCAAAATATAATTCTAAACCATTTAGAGGTACATCTGATCGAAATATATTTTTTCTGGACAAAAATAATCTCTTCAATATTACAAAAACCCTCTTTTATCCCCAATAAGATTTTAAATCTCACGCTTCTTAATTCCAGCCACTTCAAAAGTTCATGTATGTTGCTCTTCACCTCTGATTTACTTTCTTTCGCTGCTCTTGTTCTTCATCTATTGTTCGTTATTAATTAATTAAATATGATTAATCTTGTTCTTTTGTAATCTTCTTCATTTATTGTTCATTATTGCTTTGTTGGTATTTCTTTTTTTGATTACTATGAATTTTTGGTGATTTCGAAATATTAAATAGACCCAATTGAGTAAGAATGATATACTACTCTGTGTGTATTTAGTCTCATGAAATTGCTTCATTGTATCTTTTTAACTGGTTAAGAGCCACAACAGGCTTGTTGAGAAATTGTTGCACTTAACCTTTGAACAATTTAAGAAGATAGGTTTAAAGCTATTACATTTCTTTTTTTTTTCAAAAATTAAAAAAATGACGAGGTAATATATGAAAATAAAAGAATTTTCTCCCTTTATTTTTGGAAGCAAAAATGGTATTGGTTTTTCCTCAACCTTATATCTTATACTATAAAAATGTCATAGACTTATAGTTGGATTTCTAAAATGCGTTGATTACTTTTTGTCCCCTTCAATGGTAAGCTTGGTTCTATTTATCCAATGTGTAGAAAGCCTAAGGTTTTCAATTCTTGAGAAGAAGAACCAATTATTTTCCTTGAAGAAGTAGAGCAAACAAATATTTACCCCTAATTAGTACAGAAGATGATTGCAATAGTTAGCATGGCAGCATGCCCACCGGGGTTGGCAATGAGTGGGTTTTATACATATAAATTGGGTACTTTTGACTTAATAATTTTGCAAGTTCTTGGGTGTTTTTAGTTTATTTTGATGCATTTTATTATTTTTGTGTTGAAATTAGAATTCGACTTGAATAGGTGTATAAAGCAGCAAAAAATGAACTATTAGTCAAGAATATGTAGCAAAACTCAACATTCATTGTCGGGCGAGTGGCGAGCGTCAGCGAATGACACTAAGTTGGCTCGGCGAAGTGATTTTTACAAAGCAGGAGGGAAGCATCGTGACACTCATTAACAAAGTTACATCACTTCGAAAACAAGGAGTTAGTGCCGCGGCGCTATCATGCAGAGCCGCGACGCTGGTGCTGATTCTGGCGTGTAAGCTAGGCTGATCAGATGTTTTGCAATCCTACTTGAAGTGGGACACTTACTAAGCTGAGTTTGGCTAAGGTTGTGCAATTGAAAGTTGTGTGATGACTTAGAAATAGAGAAGGAGGCAGATACAAGATACACACTTTTCTATATACATCCTTAGAGATATTATCAGATTATAATAAGCTAGGGTTTTTATTAGGATTTGAAGAGGAGCACACGAATGCACGCAAGGATTCAAGGCGAAGTGTGAAGATCACTAAGACAAAGTTTTCTTCTTTACATTTATTCTTTTGTTCTTGTAATCTGAGGATGCTTGTTGAATTATTGATGATGATTTCTCTTAGTATTATGAACGAATTATTTATTTAAGATTACAATGGAACCCGATGCGTAGATTAAATTAATTCGCTTTCTTTTTGTTATATTGGTTATGGATGAATTGTTTGTTATATTTTGAGCTTAATTTATAATTTCCTAATCAACAATTATTTGATATATCTTAGACGGAGTTGGAAAATGAAATCTAGGATTAGATCTGAATATGATAACGTGTGATCTTGATTATTTTATGGATTGAATAATTGAATTTACATATAGGATAAGAATATACATATATACCACATGTAACTTGTAATACCCCCAAAAAATAATATTAAATAAAAAAAAATTCATTTTATTTTAAAACATATTAATTGGACTTTGTCATTTAATTTGTGTGGGCTAATAAATATTAATAAGTGATGAGTAAATTAATTTAGTACAATTTGAGCCATAAAAATTAATTGGATTTAATTTATATGTGGATAATAAATCCTATTAAAACTAGGAGAATTGATAAAATATTGATAATAAATAACTAAAACACAAACCCTATTGTATACTCAAGCCATTATTCGTCTGATAAAAAAAAGTCGAAGAAGAGAGAGAAACAACGACAAGGAAATAGAAACGAAGGAGGAAAGCCATCACAAAGGTAATATTATTACTTGAAGAAAAAAATAAATCCTTTGTAACTTACTGTTGTTGAGTGGGAGGATCATGCAAATGTATTTGAATTATTAATTCTATTAGGAATGATTCCCTGGGAGGGATTTCTTCTGCCTTTATTATTTATGATTATTATTTTTTTAGTTTGTGTTGATTTGTAACTAACAAATGAAAAGGTCTAATTTGGAGTAGTTGTTTGGAACAGTGGGTTAACATTAAAAATTAATATGTTGTTATACTATTATTTCAAGTAATGGAAAGCTTTCATATATTAGAACATAGGGGAACATTTATAATTAAGAATCAAAATTAGAGTTTATGTATATATATTTTTATGAAACGGAGATGGGGTAAATATATATTCATGGTCAGTACTAATTTATATATATAAATAGCATGGTTCATGCAATGAACCTGAATGGTTCTAAAAAAATAAAAATAAAATGGCTACTATTATATTTGGTTACTGATTCGTCAAAAATAAAAAAAAAGGGAAAATGATTAAAAGATCAATTTTAATTTAATTGGGTATGTATTATAAAACTGATATAGATTGGGAAATAATTACATGTTATCATAAAAGTAAATGATTATTAAATGTAATGTTATAACTTTATTAATTCATAATTAATTTATTTATTCTTTTAATTAGTTTGGATGGAGGGAGTTTAACGAACTATATTTGAGGTTATAATTTCGAATATTATATACATCGCTTAATTCAGGTACGGATTCCGTACTCTTTCAGCGATACTCTTGTTAAATTTGATTTGTTTGTTTGTTTCCTTATTTCGAATTATGTTATGATTTCACATAATTATTTCCTGTGAAATAAATATATTAGTTTTATTTTGGAGTTGATACATATAACTCGTATTTGTACTCTTTGAATTAGGATATCATGTTTAGTATTTATTTTTGATAATTGTAGAGTGGTACATATTGCTACCTTCTTTTTGAAACCTTGTGACTATAATTTGATTTAGTTCAACATGTACATATAGAACCCTTTTGTTAGTATTATGTCGCATGTGTTGTGACATAGTATTTTTGTTAGAATATACCGTAGGGTATACCTGAGCTATAACCACCTATGAGGGTACCACAGACATGTCGTCTTGGCACGAGAGGCATGAGACTTTCTGTGGTAGTGTGATTAGTCCACGACATCTCTGTTTTGGGCTCTAGAGGAAGTGGGTCATTTGGTGTTTTGTTGTGGGAGGCGTATGGGTTAACCCTAGTTTTCTGTTCTGCAGATTTGTGAAGTTGTGCCAAACACACATATCCGATTTGTATACATTTGGATTCGCGGTCCAATGTGTGATATGCCTGTGTGGCATCATTTGACTTGTATGTGTGTCATTATTTTGACTTGCCTGTGTGGCAATGTATATTTCTGAACTCACTCGGTATGAAATAAAACTCAACCATTTGATTCAGCCTATTATTTCATTGTATTAGTTTTGTTTGTTTCTGTTTAGTTCAATTCATTGAGTTAGTTACTTCAGTTCGTTATTTTTTTATTCTTCTATTGGTTTCGTCAATTCTGTTGATTTAGATATATTCCATTAAGATCTTTGGAGAATATATTTTTGTCAGTATTTACACTTGAGGCTTTGTTCAGTATTTTGTCTCAGTTATTTTCGTATATCAGTTGTATATCTTTTGTATATATGTATCCGTATTGGGCAATTGGCTCATGCTGTATTTTTCTTTCGACAGGTTTGCAGGGGTGATTCAGGGTTAGTGTGATGGGAGAGTTGTCTTTGACCATCTAAGTTGTTTCGAATTTTGGTTTTGGTTATTTTAACTCTATTTGGAGAATTGTATTTAGTACTTCATTGATGGATATCACTATTAATATTTTGAAGTTATTAGTGCTCTGTTTACTTATTTTGAGGGTTGTTGTGCTTTGCACGTGACCTCCATTTCCTTTTCGGGAAGGGGGTGTTACAGATATGGTATCAGAGCTTAGGTTCTTTCTTGTAGAAAACCTATTTTGGTTTGACCTGTGAGTTGTGGATAATCACTGGGTAGACGTAGGAGTTTGATTCGATTTTGTTCTCTGTTTGGTTGGTCTTGATTTTGACCAAGTGTTTTTAGCTCTTTGAGTTGTAGTTGATTTAAGAAAGGCGAGATAATTTGTTAAGATTATTATTGTTATGCGTTGGAGCAATAATATTAGTTAAGGATTGTGATTGGATCATTAAGGAGAATAATGTCATATTTTGTTCAGTTAAGAAATGATTATACGATTATGATATGAGTATTTGTATCAGCGAGTTTTGATATTGGAGAATTATTTGTTAGAGTTATTTCAGGTAATTACAAATTATTATGATTTTGGAATTGAGGATTTGATTTAGGTTAGATTCTGATTTTTGTTAAGTTGTGAATAATTTGACGTACATGAATCGGTGAGATAATATGATAAGGTGAAAACTATTAAGTACAGAGGATCTCTTGTAATTTTGAGTTGTTGTAGATATTCGAGGTAATTAGATTAATCTTTTGGAGTAAATGAATTTTGCGATTATTTCCTAGTAGAATATTGGAGTTATCTTATATGAAATTTTGAGTGATAGTATGAGGAGATCTTAGAATTTGTTGGGTTAAGATTGGCATTAAGAGAATGATTGATTCATTAAATGATTAGATATATATAATAAGTAATGAATCCAATATATTTTAAGAGATTTTGAAAGCTATAGTTTGTTTATTCAGATAGTAGGATATATGATTTGGAGTTTGGTATGGTGATGAAGAGATCTTAGCAGTAGTATATTTTGGTGTAATATTATTTGAGAACTAATTTGATTTGAGGTTATGATATTTTGGAACTCATAAGGACTTAGGAGGGCTGGTGATATAATTTGTAAAGTTGTTCTGTTTATCCGATGTCATTGAAGTTTTTGCATGAATTTATGTAAAATAAATAAATAATAAAAAATAATAATAATTTGTTAAATCTTTGTCATGTGTGAAACATAAACGTTTTATGAATTAAATATAATTTTAAATGTTTCGGGTATTCGAATCGTATTTAGATGAAGATAAAATTTGTGTTTTCGAATTATGTTATGAAGAGTACGTTTACAAAAATTAAACTCAAAAATATTAGCGACGGCCCGCACCAACAGTGGATCATATATGTGATCTAATTTGATGCAACGCGAAGAACCTTACCAAGGCTTGACACGGTAGCTAGCGAATCTTTTACAAATACAATGATAATTACGTGGACCGATGACTTATCCGCGTTGATAGTTACAAATGGCGGCGCTACGTCGTAACTAATTTTTTTTTGTAGCTTATTTGAATTTCGATGACGGAATTATTTTTACGGGGTGAAAAATGTAATAACCCATATTTTTTAAAATTAAATATTAATTAATTTTATTTTATACAATTGTATTCAAATTGGAAAAGGTAAGTGATTTTTTTTCTTTTCTTCCTTGTTTTGTTTGGAAAGTTAAATTGTTTTAGTAGATAATTAAATAATCGATTAAATTAAAAATGGGAAGTCCATTAAAGTTTTGGTAGCTCCTATATTGAGCTATATTTATATTTAAAGAGTTAAGTTGTAACTTTAATTGTGACGCCCCCAAAATAGGTATACAACACCCATTCTGAGTCGCCAAAATACATGGTACAGAAATAACTACATCTTTACTGTTACAACATAAGAACTGTGAGTTTAAATACAAATATTGTCATCTAGACAATATCCACACTCAAATAAGTCCTCATCACAATTATTGATACATTATTTCACAAAAATGGTGAGGACTACTAAAATAACTTCTAGAACCATCATTCCATACCCCGACTAGTACTCGCTATATTCTCGCCTCCTGAGAAAAATGGAACAAAAAGGAAAAGGGTGAGCTCAACTAGCCCAGTAAAGAATATTATGACTAAGATAATACAGAACAAATTATCGTTAGTCTTCAACAGGGAAAAATTTAATAGAATACAATAGACAACAAGTTTTAAATCAATAACTGCAGCGGAAACAGCAAACCATTAGAAGAGTCAAGTAGAGAATGAGTTCTACTATCTTCTAAGATTTAAAAGTCCATCATCAATATTTTATCCCTGTAACAACAATCAATAACCATCTTTAATTAAATATTCATCTTTGCACTACAGGCCAAAGATATTCATTTGTATCACCAGTCGGTCATGTTCATCTCAACACCTGTTCATCTTTGCACTACGGGCCAAAGATATTCATTAGTTAATCATTCATCTTTGCTCTACAGGCCAAAGATATTCAGTAATATCATCATTTAGGACTGAGGATGATGAAAAAATATCTTAAAGAAAACGAATCCAGTGAAACAAAATAACAAATATTAAGGATTCGTATTTCGATTTATCCATGTCCAAAAATACCTTATAATTATTCATAGTGAAGTAAAATTCAAGAATGATCAAAACATGGATACAATCAAAGCTAGTACCCAGAATAGATATTTTGGACGAAAAGAAGAAAATTTCATTTTTGGTGAATAGTAACTCGTGAATAGTAACTCATGAATAGTAACTCATGAATAGTAACCCCGACGTGAAAAGTTTCAAATTTGATAAGAATTTCTAACCAATATTTCGACATAATGATATTGAAGAAATAATATCATTTTCGAATAAAAAAACATCCCTTACCTCGTAAAGACAGTACTTCTGGTCGGAATACCGGTATAAGGCTGAAAGAAACTTGCTCTGATGAATAGAAACTCTCAAAGTATCTAAATACTCACAAAATACACTCAATAATCTAGAGAGAGAAAGAGAGAAAACTTGTTTCTGGTGTGTTTTTCAATTCTAACTTAAGCACCTATTTATAGGAAAATGCTAGAACGCCAAAGGAGACTAAATAATAAAATATTATAATTACAAAACTCATTTCTACGCATGCCAATTCAGCCACCAGCCATCCTTGACCCAATTTAGCAGCCCACATGTGTTAGAATAAAAGTGGGTCCCACCCATAATTAATAAAAATCATTTTATTTTCCAAAACTTTAATAATTCATAGAAAATAACTCTTTTATCAGAAAATTCAAATCTCACGACTTTTTATAGGAAATTCAATTCTCTACAACTTTGCAGAAGAAAGTTTTTTCAAATTCTAAACAGAAATTGACCGAAATCCATAAACGGGCGATTTTACAGGCTATAATCAAATTTCAGTCAAGAAATGGGGTCCACCGACACACAAAACATGTGTTAATCATTTAATACAAAAAAAATACTCTTCCTCCTCATATACTCATATATCCCACATTCATTGTAAAACTATCACCATTATTATATTATTAAATAAATTATTTTATCAGAAAAGATAAAATATCATTTTTTTAATAATTGTCACTTAAAAAATTTTCTCCATCTATATCCACATAAAATTAATATTTTCCTAATCATATAAATTAATAATTAATTATTCACAAATAATATTACAGAATCACAGTACTGGCAACCAAACAATTCCCAGGAAAGAAGGGGCTTTCCAATAAGGATTTCTCCTTACTGGCGCGCAATTAGATGACCAAACCTCTCCTTAGACAGAACTTTTTAGACATTGCCAATAATGTTATCTAATAATATTATTCAAATAATATGAATTATTGATCTGATAATGGAAAATACTGTGTAGTGACAATTATTAAAAAAATAGTAATATAAAATATCAACGCAGCAATTATTGAATCAATAAAATAAAATACTGAACAGTAATTACTGTAAACCATTATTGAGTAGTGCCTTCTTACGTAAGAATCAATAATTGGTGCAATACAGTGTGCTACTGTGCAACAACGCGTATTACTGTGTTTTAACCACCGGGTATTCCAACAGTATTAACGGTAACAACTACGCCGTTATTTATAAACAACTTATACTTGTCGTTTTCTTCATCCAATCGCTTTCCGTTATGGGGCCCACAAAAGACTGCGCCGTCGTACGAATATTCCCCGAACAGAAAGAATATTCCACGACCAAACGAATATTCCCCGACAACAATAAATATTTTATAACCACCTGCTTATTTGAAATATTTGCGCATTTTACCCATAACTAACCTCGTTAATCAATTTAACCCTTACTATTTCAAAATAATAAATAGAGGGAATTTAAATTTCATTTAATAATAATTTGGGGTCTTACATTAATCCTATTCTAATTTGATTAGTTGAATTTTCGAGTGGAATACTTATACGCGCTGCAGTCCATTATAAAAATTATAATTAACTCATCTGCTGTCTTGAGTGAATCCAAATCAGGTTCCTTCAGTTTTTCGTCCTCTACAATTTTGAAGAAGTAAACAACTTGAGATAATTTTAGATTGTCAAAAGCGGGTTATGAGGAGGAAGACAATCCCATTTGTTAAAATTTTGTGGGGAAAAAAAATCATCCGGAGCGTGGAGCTACTTGGGAGATTGAGGAGTCTATTCGAGCGGAGTATCCGCATCTTTTTGATAATTAGGTACTTTCTATTCTTTTGATTCCTGGGACGGAATCTTTTTTAAAGGATAGGTGATGTAATACCCAAAAAAAAATAATATTAAATAAAAAAAATTTATTTTATTTTAAAATATATTAATTAGACTTTGTCATTTATTTGGGTCAAACTAGTTATTTAATTTGTGTGGGCTAATAAATATTAATAAGTGATGGGTAAATTAATTTAGTACAATTTGGGCCTTAAAAATTAATTGGGTTTAATTTATATGTGGATAATAAATCCTATTAGAACTAGGAGAATTAATAAAATATTGATAATAAATTACTAAAACACAAACCATATTGTATACTCAAGCCATTATTCGTCTGATAAAAGAAAAGTCGAAGAAGAGAGAGAAACAGCGACAAGGAAATAGAAACGAAGGAGGAAAGCCATCACAAATGTAATATTATTACTTGAAGAAAAAAAATAAATCCTTTGTAACTTACTGTTGTTGAGTGGGAGGATCATGCAAATGTATTTGAATTATTAATTCTATTAGGAATGATTCCCTGGGAGGGATCTCTTCTGCCTTTATTATTTATGATTATTGTTTTTTTTAGTTTGTGTAGATTTGTAACTAACAAATGAAAAGGTCTAATTTGAAGTAGTTGTTTGGAACAGTGGGTTAACACTAAAAATTAATGTGTTGTTATACTATTATTTCAAGTAATGGAAGCTTTCATATATTAGAACATAGGGGAACATTTATAATTAAGAATCAAAATTAGAGTTTATGTATATATATTTTTATGAAACAGAGATGGGGTAAATATATGTTCATGGTCAGTACTAATTTATATATATAAATAGCATGGTTCATGCAATGACCCTAAATGGTTCTAAAAAAATAAAAATAAAATGGCTACTATTATATTTGGTTACTGATTCGTCAAAAATAAAAAAAAGGTAAAATGATTAAAAGATCAATTTTAATTTAATAGGGTATGTATTATAAAACTTATATAGATTGGGAAATAATTACATGTTATTATAAAAGTAAATGATTATTAAATGTAATGTTATAACTTTATTAATTCATAATTAATTTATTTATTCTTTTAATTAGTTCGGACGGAGGGAGTTTAACGAACTATATTTGAGGTTATAATTTCTAATATTACATCGCTTAATTCAGGTACGAATTCTGTACTCTTTCAGCGATACTCTTGTTAAATTTGATTTGTTCGTTTGTTTCCTTATTTCGAATTATGTTATGATTTCACATAATTATTTTCTGTGAAATAAATATATTAGTTTCATTTTGGAGTTGATACACATAACTCGTATTTGTACTCTTTGAATTAGGATATCATGTTTAGTATTTATTTTTGATAATTGTAGAGCGGTACATGTTGCTACCTTCTTTTTGAGACCTTGTGACTATAATTTAATTTGGTTCAACATGTACATATATAACCCTTTTGTTGGTATTATGTCGTATGTGTTGTGACATAGTATTTTTGTTAGAATATACCGTAGGGTATACCTGAGCTATAACCACCTGTGGGGGTACCACAGGTATGTCGTCTTGGCACGAGAGGCATGACACTTTCCGTAGAGGTGTGATTAGTCCACGGCGTCTCCGTTTTGGGCTCCGGAGGATGTGGGTCATTTGGTATTTTGTTGTGGGAGGCGTATGGGTTAACCCTAATTTTCTGTTCTACGGATTTGTGATGCTGTGCCAAACACACCTATACATTTGGATTCGCGGTCCAATGTGTGATATTCCTGTGTGGCATTATTTTGGTTGCCTGTGTGGCATCATTTGACTTGCCTGTGTGTCATTATTTTGACTTGCCTGCGTGGTAATGTATATTTCTGAGCTCACTCGGTATGAAATAAAACTCAACCATTTGATTCAGCCTATTATTTCATTGTATTAGTTTTTGTTTGTTTCTGTTCAGTTCAATTCATTGAGTTAGTTACTTTAGTTCGTTATTTCTTTATTCCTCTATTGGTTTCGTCAATTCTGTTGATTCAGATATATTCCATTAAGATCTTTGGAGAATATATTTTTGTCAGTATTTTGTCTCAGTTGTTTTCGTATATCAGTTGTATATTTTTTGTATATCTGTATCCGTATTGCGCAATTGGCTCATGCTGTATTTTTCTTCCAGCAGGTTTGCAGGGGTGATTCAGGGTTAGTGTGATGGGAGAGTTGTCTTTGACCATCTAAGTTGTTTCGAATTTTGGTTTTGGTTATTTTAACTATATTTGGAGAATTGTATTTAGTACTTCATTGATGGATATCACTATTAATATTTTGAAGTTATTAGTGATCTGTTTACTTATTTTGAGGGTTGTTGTGCTTTGCACGTGATCTCCCTTTCCTTTTCGGGAAGGGGGTGTTACATAACTTAGTTGAGAATTGATATTTAATAAATTTATTCTTAATTATTTCACATAATGATTTAATTGGAATATATATTTTTGTCTGACTACTCGAAGTAGGGTTTTATAAATAATTACGAATTCTCAGTTAGCGATTCAACATAATTAATTGAAAAAAGAGTGAAAAGATTTAAGTGAAGCATTGGGGGAAATTAGAATCTTAATATTTTAATCTGGTGATAATTTTTGTTAATTAATTAGTTAATTTTAATAATTAGTTTTATATTCTTAATTGGCATTTGTTTAAATAAAATCAAATTGATATAAAGTTAGTAGTTGGAATAATATTATTATATACTCCTCGTGGGATCGACACTTTACTTACTCTATATTACTTGTTGATCATGTATACTTGCATGTGAAATTTTCAATACCAAATTCAGCAAGCAACTGGCGTATAAGAACTATCTAAAGTTGATGATTTCTTCATACATACTGTACCATATTGAACAATTAGTTTATGTGATTAGAGGTATTTCTAATATTAATACAACTACTAGTCAATAGTTTTTTTAATGTTTGTATTTAGATATTATTACCACTAGTCTATTTATTGATTGTATTTTCTTCAAATATTTGTTGTAGTCCATAAAGTTTAATTTGTTCTTTATTGTTCAAACTATTTAAATGCTTGTTCTTTATTGTTTACACCTTTTATAATCTATGTACTTTAGGTATGCAAGAAGATGATGAAACTAAAAAAAAAAGACTAGAGTGAATTGGAAGAATGAAACATTAGTGACAACTTTTTTAGAAACATGTATTCGTGAGGTTGTGGAAAATAGTAGGGAATGTGAAAGCCTTAAGTCACAATTATGGAGAAAGGTGAGAAAAATACTAAAAGATACCTACAACTTGATTGTGGATCAAAAACAAATGAAGAATCATTATGACTAATTGCGAGGAAAATATAGTTCATGGTGCAAACTCAAAAGTAAGACAAGAAATGCGTATGACCCGACAACTAATAAGTTCAACCTTTCGGATGAGGAATGGAAACAAGAGATAAATATGTTCTTTTAATTTATTTATATTTTAAGTTAATTAGTAATAGTCCTTAAAAATATTTTCTAACATGTTGAACTTACTGTTTGAATACAAACAAATAAAATGGTAGAAACTTTGAAGATCTCACTTGTAATCTTCCCCAATCTTTTTATTGCAATATTTGATGGAACCGTGACAACGAGACATGATAGTTGGGGTCCTAGCTATGGAAGAGCTAGGACTAAAGATACACCTTTGGACTTGGAGGTTGTTATTCTTGAGGACATTCCTTTTAGCACCCAAGGTCAATGGTCTTTTATTCCATCTCCTAATTCATTAACTTCTGATACATAATCTCATGCTTCCACTCCTATCTTTGAAGGAGAAAGGCCAAAGATAAAATCTAGGTGCTCATCAAAACAAACCTACAACACTAACCTAGATGAAGAGATGTCCAAGGCCTTGAAACTCATTATTGAAAAGAATAATGAACCTTCCGTGAAAGAATGCAAAGATAATTTGGAATAACTTGGGTGGGGATCAGAAAATCCCCTACACAAGATGGCTCTTGGAATATTTTGTGAGAAACCAAGCCATACAGGATTATGCATGATTATAAAAGAGAATGAGGTTGAAAATTGGGTTATGATTGTTTCACTCAAGTTAGGATATATTGCTTAGTTTATTGGATAATATTTAATTACAAACTTGGTATTATGTTGGTGGGTATATTTGGGGCTAGACAATTTGATATTTTTGGACAAACTTCTTATCTTTGAGGCTAACTAATTTGATATTTTTGGGATATAAACTTGTATGTTGGGGCTTATTTGCTAATTATGGATGTGATATTTGTTACTGTTAATTATGAATGTAATATTTGCTACAGATGATTTTGAACTTGTTATGTTAAATTTATAGTGGATGTTAGGATAATTATTCCGAGTCTTGTTATGGTGATTATTTTCATATCATGTTATGACGGCTATGTAATATTTAGACAACTCTAGTTAATCTTTTCTTCTATTAATTTTTATAGTATTTTAAAATTGTTGTGTTTAATATAAGTAATATGGATATCGAGGATCAAATTTTATGCTTGGTGATTATATATTGGTATTTGAAAAGATGGTCTTCAAGGAGAATACCAAGGATTATAGATAATACTTCAGCATTGAGCGGCATGCTTACACATTAGAGTTGTTAAATGGATCAAATACACAATGTCGAGAATCGATGCGTCTTTCTTGTGATGCATATGTTCGTTTATGTGAACATTTCAAGGAAAAACAATGGGTACACAATAGTAGACACATAACAGTTGAGGAAAAGATGACAATAATCTTAACCATTATAGGCCATAATGAACACTTTAAAGTTGTAAAATGCAGATTTCAAAATTCTACCCAAACAATACATAGATATTTTCATGAGACGTTAAATGGAATGATTGAGTTTTCAAAAGAAATTATAGTGCCTACTTCATTTGACCCAAATCCCAATATTTCGGGGAACCATAAAAATTTGCGACAAATATTTTTAGTAAGTGACATACAAATTCTTTTCTTTTTTAATTTTATTCCATACAATAAAATACTTTGAGAAATTTAAATTTTTTTAATGCAGGGTGTAGTAGGTGCATTAGATGGTACTTTTGTACATGCAGTTGTTCCTGTTAATCAATAAACACGTTATAGAGGAATATGAAGAGGTGAATGCGCTATCAAAATATTTTAGGAATATGTGATTTTAACATAATATTCACATTTGTCTGGGCTGGATGGGAAGGGATTGCACATGAATCAAGAGTGGTAAAAGAAGTTGCATTTGATCCATTTTCTAGTTTTCCATTTCCTCCCTCGGGTATGTATTACAATTTCTTTTACCATTTTCTACTGTTATTTTTTTTACCATAAAATTTCATCATTGAAGTTATTAATAATAATCATTAATTTTTGTCTTAATTACAGATAAATATTATCTTTGTGATGTTTCATACACAAACACTCGAGGATTTTTATCTCCATATCACAATACAAGGTATTGGTTAGTTGATTTTCAACACAAACGCGCCTTGAGTAAAGACAAAAAATTAAACCATGCTCATGCACAACTCAGAAATGTTTTTAAACGTGCTTATGGTGTGTTGAAAGCAAGATTCTCAATTTGGAAACGGATGACTTCTTACCCGTTTGCAGTATATAGGGATATAGTTATCGCTCGTTTTGCAATCCATAATTTCATAAAAAAGCATAACATTGAGGTTGAATGTTTGCTCAATATGACTGAGATAATATGTTTGCTAATGAATTGGAGCAAAATGAAGGGTTAATTTACGCAAGTAAATTGCACTTCAACTCTTAACAACTGTTCGAAGTAAATTTAATTTGTATGGTTGAATTATTATGTTATGTTGATGCTTTCATTGGACTTGATACATTTTGTTTCATCATATTATGGTTAAAATGTTATAAATATGTATTTAAAATACTATTCAGTCCTTTTCAATTATCAAACAGGTTTTGCTTAAACTGTTCAAAGGGTTAAAATGGTAAAATACTGTTATTCAGACATTTTGGAAAAAATAATTATCAAACATCATTTCTTCATTCAAATATAATTCTAGACAGATGCTCTACATTATTCATATGTCTAAACTCTTTAGATCTTAACATTCAGTTTTATCAAACACAACCTTAATGAATTAAATCTTCCATAATTGAATCACATACTTTCCACATCATCATTGTGGACATGGTTCTCTAAATCAATTATCTTGTTGGCCAAACTTCTTTATAATGCTATCTTTGAGTAGGATAATCAATTAACAATCTGTCTAGCCTAAAATCTTTCCTGATTAATTTTACTCTCAAACGACTATAATTTTCCTTCACTATAAAATTGGTTCAGTCGTGACCTGCAAAGACAAGAAGCAGAACAATAATAAAATAAATTATGATATTTTTCATTTCTTTCACAAGCACTTGAAAAGGGCTGTTTAATTTTCTATTATGAATTAATCATTCAAAGTTGTTGTGCTACATCAAGTCTCAATTAATTTCAACTTCTTTACCTTGCGCTCAAACTAGTGATATCTTTATATTACTCATTGATTAGTGCATATTTGTTGGACCTTAAATTTTGATACATTTATTACTTTGATTATAGTTTAAATGCTTGTCATCTCTTAAATAATCTGAAATCAATTGTTGGACTAAAGGGTTAGTTTATCATTTTTGATCTTGGTTGGATTAGGGGTCTTTAAAAGTCAGTTCAAGGAAGCATAAGTGCTTAAGAGTGCATTGGTGCACCAGTAGCAAATATGCTCAGGGAGTTTACTTAAGGGTTGTGAGAACTTGTTATGTAAAGGAATTTAATTGTAAACCAAGTTTATTAATAAAAGAGTTTCCAATACTAGTTGATATTAGACGTGGATTAAGGCATTATAATAGATGTTAGGGACCGAACCACGTCAAAATTCATTGTGTTCATGCATTTAATTATTTCACGTTAATTGTTCATTGCATAGTTCAATTTAAATTGTAAAACATAATCTTAATACTTGAACACATATATTTCATCAGAAAATTATCAATTTTAACTCAGGTCGTTATTTGGTATAAGTAAATTAATTTACAAAATTGTGTTAGTAAATTGTTCTTTGTTAAATCTAAAAATTGGTAATCCAGCAAGCGGAATTCATAAATATAGCATACTGCATTTTCATACTGAAAGTTTTTAACAGATTACTGAAATTGCAAAATTTTGATATGGCTTGTTCAAACACTTATTCAACCCTTCATTATAAGTGTGCCTATTTGAATTTCACCAACATCCTCTGTGACGCCCCCAAAATAGGTTTATATAACCCAGTCTGAGTCGCCAAATACATGGTAAAGAATTTAAATACAAACTTCATTTACACAATTATTAACTGTGGTGTAAAATACGACAAAACGTAAATTATGAGTTTCAATACAAATATTGTCTCATAGACAATATCTAAACTCAAAATAAGTCCTCATTATAATTATTATCACACTATTTTATAGAATATGGAGGACTACTATAGTCACCATCTTGGACCATCACTCCATTCCCCGACTAATCCCAGCTATATTCTCATTTCCTGAAGAGAACAATGAAAGAAAAGGGTGAGCTCAACAAGCCTAGTAAAGAATATTATGACTAAGATAATGTAGAAAAAATTATCCTTAGTGTTCAATAGTGTAAAATCTAATAGAATACAATAGGCAACAAGTTTAGATCAACATCTACAGCGGAATAAGCAATTCATTAGAAGAGTCAAGTAGAGCATGATGTCTACTATATTCTATGATTTAAAAGTTCATTATCAATATTTTTATCTCTGTAACACAACTCAATAAATATTTTACATCATCAAATTATCCATGCACTACAGGCCAAGGATATTCGTTAGTATCACCAGTGGTCATGATCATGCCAAACACTATCCATCTATGCACTACGGGCCAAAGAGGACTTTCACCACATCATTTATCTGTAACATTACAGGTCATTATTATACCAATACATAATTACTGGTTATAATCATACCAATCAACAGTCCATCTATGTATCACGGGCCAAAGATGACTTTCACCACAATATAAGCATGGGGATGATGACAATGATATAAGAAATCAATCAAGTGCGATCAAGGATAAATATTAAAGATTTATAATTCAATTTATCTAGAGTTTAAGAATGTCCAAATTGTCAACATGATAATTAATTGTGGAGTAAAATTCAAGAATGATATTCATGTGTCAAAAATAATTTGGACAGAAAAGAAACTAATTTTATCGTGAATAGTACCGTATGAATAGTACCCATGAATAGTATCGTATAAATAGTACTCATGAATAGTACCATATTAATAGTACCCATGAATAGTAACCTGACATGAAAATATTGAAATTTAATAAGAAAGTTCAAACCAATATTCCAGTGAAACGATACTAGATGAAGAGCAAAACTCAAGAATATTCTACTAATTTCAGGGATCATAGAAGCAATACTTATAAAAATAAGTGTAGATTTAGGAATATGAAACGAAATAATATTACTTACATACTATAGAGTATGGAAGAAAGTAATATTTCTTACGAATATTGAACGAAAATAGTATCCCTTACCTTAGTAGGAGAGTAATTCTGACTGGTATATCGGAGATATTCTTGAAGAAAACTTGCACTATTTGCTACACAAAGTATTCTTATGCTCAAAAGAAATACGCACAATATTATAGAAGAAGAATTCTCTTATTCTGGTGTGATTTTCATTTCTTAACTAAGCATCCTATTTATAGGAGAATGACAGGGTACTATGTAAGAAATAATCACGGGTGAACATGAAATTTTTCATGGGCGCAGAATCGGCTAATTTTTTGATTTTTACTATTCATTATCGTGCAATAAAATATTCTAATAAAACGAAAACTTTATATAAAATATAATATATTCTATTTATTATCTAATAAAACGAATAACTTTATATATAATATAAAAAGTATTCTGTTTTATTACTATTATAATAATAATAAAATAAAACTGAGATAACTTTCTATCTGCAATTTTAAAAAATGATTAAGTAGGGGTCCATGTAATAAGTCAAACTTACAACAAATACTTTATGTCAAACCCCTTTATTTATATCAAAAATTGAATAAATATTTATCACAAATCACTTATCTTCAATAAACATAATTTTTAATCTTTCAATAATTATTCATCATTAATATTATAACTCACAATATTGACAACCAGATCATTTTCAAGAAAGAGGGGGCTTTCCGATAAGGACTTCTCCTTATTGGCACGTAATTAAATAATCTAACCCCTTTCCTCGATAGAACTTTCTAGACATTGTCAATAATGTAATTAATAATATGAACAATTGTTTCATCTCAATTATTGATTTAATAATATAAAATATTGTGTAGATGATACTGTGACAATAATTGAATCAATATTATGAGATACTATACAACAATTACTGTGGCAATTATTAAATGAACTGAGTGACTTCTTACGTAAGCATCAATAATCAGAGATACTGTACAATACCGTGTCCTACTGTGCAACCACGCGTATTACTGTACTTTTATCACCGGCTATTTTAACAATTAACGGTAAAAGTTTCGCCGCTATTTTTTATAAAAAGGTTATTTCTGTCGCTTTCTATACCCGACAGTTATTCTGTTATGTGGGGTCCACCAATAATTGTGTCGTCGTACGGATATTACCCGATAAAAAGAATATTTTCTGACCAAACGAATATTTTACGACAACTTGCTTACTTTATAAAATTTGTACATATCACCCATAACTATAGCATTATATCAAATCCACACCTTATCATTCAAAATAACGTTTAGAGAAAATTAAATATTTATTCATAAAAAGTTGGGGTCTTACAACCTCCCATTCTTATAAAATTTCATCCTCAAAATTGATGTACGTACCTGGTATATCGAAGAGGTAAGGATACCTTGTTTTCATTTCAGATTCTAACTCTCAGTTCATTTCCTCAATATCATGGTTTCTCCATAAAACTTTAACTTGAGGTATAACCTTTGAGCGTAAAATATGTTCCTTCTTATCCAAGATTTTAACAAGTACCTCTTCATACGTTAAATCTTCTGCTACCTTGTCTGGTTCTAATTCAATAATGTAGTTTGGGTCTTCCACATATTTACGTAACATAGATATGTGAAAAATATTATGAACACGAGACATACTTGGTGGTAAGGCGAGTCTATAGGCCACAGTTCCTACTCGGTCGAGGATTTTAAATAGACCAATGAATCGAGGATTGAGCTTTTCTCTCTTTCTAAATCTCGTAACTCCTTTCCATGGAGCACCACGTAATAATACATGATCTCTAACACTGAATTTCACGTCCCTTCGATGAAGATCAGCATAACTCTTATCAATCTTGTGAGGTTTGTATACGTTGCCGGATCATTTGAATCTTTTTTGTAGTCATACGTACCAATTCTTATTCCAACAACGTTGCTTCACCCACCTCGTCCCAGCATACTGGAGAACGACACTTTCGTCCATACAACTCTTCAAATGGAGCCATGCCTATACTTGCTTGATAAATGTTGTTGTAGGAGAATTCCACTAATGGCAAATACTTGTCTATTGACTTTAATATTCTAACCTTTTTGTTTTGATGATGACTTGATAATATGAACTAATTTGTTTATTATGAAATTTCAGGAAGTTGATGAAAGGGTTATTGTCTAAAGACTTTGAATATTTGAGTCTTAAGAAAAATATTTAAGGTCATTGCAAATACTTAATTTTTCAATACAAGGCTCTAAGACATTTTATGTGTGCATTAAAATGTGATTAAATATTTTTTGCATGCCTAAGAATTTATGCTAACTGTTATTACATGATTTATTTTATATGGTTAGTATATATATATATATATATATATATATATATATATATATATATATATATATATATATATATATATATATATATATATATATATATATATATGCATGCGTAAAATAAAAGATGATAATTTATTGTCCGGATTAATTGAATGATATTTGTCATGTGTTGGAGTTTTAAGTTTATAGAAATATCTGTATAAATACGTGTGCAACAATACTTGTTGGAAATCTAAAAGGTGTTGGTAACTTAAAAGTGGTGGCTGCAGAGATATAATTACTTGGATTGCATGAATCTTGGAAATATAAGATAATCATTATCTTGACAAATGGTTTACACTACTTCATTTTAATTACCAAACTAATACTTCTTTATCTGTTCAAAGTTTGAAGAGTCAGTATTACTCATAAGGTGGTGGTTATTATGGATTATTTGAGTTTTACACGGAACCTATTTCATGGGTTATCTTTGACATAGTCTATATCTTTTGAATTGTTTCCAACGGAAATAAAAACATTACTTATCTCTAAGAATTTTGTTGGCAACATAAATAATTCAATGGAAATGTTTTATGGAGAAACGGTAATAAATTGGGCTATAAAAAGAATTGATATCAGTGACAAATATACAACACCTGAATTAATTATTGCACTCATATACTTAAAAAGCTACTTCATTATTCTTGGTGCAATATTTTCCAGCTGCTGAGCAATTTTATTCAGAATATTTATCAGCTAATTTTTGAGCTTAATATTGGTGATATCTCTCTCTTTTATTATTTGATTATTGCATTCATTAGTTGAGCCTTGCATTGTTAAATTGCTTATTTGCTTTGATAATTAGATCTCTATATTTGTAATCTTATATTTTTAGACTAAGTATTGTCTAAAAGAATTTAATCCAGGTTGATTAAGGGTTTGTTTACAAACAGGTTCAAAGAAGCATAGGTGCTTAAGGGGTGCATTGGTGCATAGGGAGCAAGTGTGCTCAAGAGAATTATTGTAACTCAATTTGATAGAATCTGCTTGGTAACAAGGGTCAATTTTAAAGAAATAAAAGTGAGTCTCCAATACTAGTTGGTATTGGACGTGGACTAGACTATTATTATAGAGGGTAATAGCTGAATCACGTAAAAAATCTTGGTGTTGTTTTTATTACTTGCTTTACTTTAATATCACTCAAGATAGTTAATTATCTTAATAATTAAAATTTAAACATTTGATTCATCTTGAGATATTTTGTTAACACCAAGTATTTTCTTTGACTTATAAATTCACTAAAATATTTTCTTAAACAAAAAGTTAATTCGGTAGACTATATTCATTCAGTAAGCTGCATTCATCAAAATAGTAGGCTGAATTTAGTAGTTTGATTTAAAGTTCAAAAATTGGTCATTGATTGCTCCCACACTTATTCAACCCCCCTTCTAAGTATGTCTTATCTAAATTTCATTTGGTATCAGAGCAAGGCTCTATTTACTTGGTCTTAAAGGTGTCTTGTAGGGAAAGATTCTTACATGGCACAGTTCAGGAATAACAATTAAGAAGGTCAATCAACCAATAGACCTCCTTTGCTATATGGAACAGAAAAAGACAACTTCTGGAAATTCCGAATGAGGATCTACCTTAAAAGAGATCCTTGGGAATGGTGGGTTGTGGAGAACGAACCAGTTATTCCACGAAGAGATGATGGGACACCAAAAACTCTGCTAGAAATGGATTCAACAGAAACCTACATGGTCTCATACGATTCAAGGGCTATGAACACACTACTTAGTGGCATGGTTCAATCCGAGATTGATAAAGTTTCCTCATGCAACACAACTAAGGAAATTTGGGACACTCTAATGGTGAGCCATGAAGGAACATCGAAGGTTCGAGAAGTTAAACTAAGCATGCTCATGCATGATTATGAAATGTTTAAACTCGAGAAAGATGATACTATAAAGATGGCTCAAGCAAGGTTCCTTGTTCTTCTGAACTCCTTAAAACTTCTGGACAAATCCATTCCACAAAGTGAGATTAACCGTAAGTTACTTCGGGCTATACCCAAGAGGTTTGCTTCTAAAATTACTACTCTTCAAGATTCCTCTACTATTTCTACTATGGATACACTAACTCTCTTTGGTGAACTTGAGGAATATGAACATCAGTTAAAGAGATATGATCACGAGGAGGAAACTCCTCGAATAAAGGTTTTAGCTCTTAATGCAGAAAATGAAGAAGAACTTGATGATGATTCTGACGAAGAGATAGCTATGATGTCAAAAAGACTCAAAGGATTACTACAAAGGAAGAATAAAAGGAAAAATATCTTCAACTCAAATAAAGCCAAAGGAAAGAAAACCGAGGAGACATGTTTTGAATGTGGACATCCAGGGCACTTCAAGAAGAACTGTTTTCAACTAAAGAACAAAGGCAAAACAGGCTTCAAGGATAATAAAAGGAACAAGGCACTTGTCACTTGGAGTGATGAAGAAGAGACTGAAGTTGAGGTCGATGCCAAGGATGAAATAGCTCAAGTATGCTTCATGGGAATAGAAGGAGAATCAAACGAGGTATCTAGTTTTGAGTTTAATTTTTTGAAACAAGAAAAAGATAAATTAAAAGAAAAGAATGCATATTTGAAAATTTTGGTAAATACATTAATGGGTGAAGTAGACTCTTTAATAGATGAAAAAAAAGATATTGAAAAGGAATCTACATGTAAAGAAGAAAAGGTCTTGATTGTTAAGATAGATTATTTAGATAATTATAATAAAATACTTTTTAATAAGGTAAATTTTTTGAATAATGAAGTCCAAAAATTGATAAATGAACTAAAAATGAGAGATGTCTGTATTGATGCATTTAGTGATAAATCTCCTGTTAAAATCTTTCCCAATAATGAACTTCAAAAAGAAATAGATTCACTAAAATCATCTCTTGCTAAATTCGTTCAAGGTGAAGAAAATTTAAATGTCATATTGGGTAAACAGAGACCGGGTTTTGAAAGACAAGGAATTTGTTATAATTCTATACATAAAAAGGGTAATATGAAAATGCTAAAATCAAAATCACGTTTTAGATTAAATTATTGCTCTCCTTTCACAACATGTAAAAATTGTGGCATTAAAGGTCAATTGGATATAAACTGTTTTAAGAAAAATAAGATTAAAAAAGTATGGGTTAGAAAGGATGATTTATCTGCAACCAAAAAGATATGGGTACCAAAAGAATGACTTATCTTTTATTGACAGGTATGTCTCAAGGCAAGGGTTCCATCTCAAAAATGAATTCTTGATAGTGGATGCTCACGTCACATGACTGGTGACAAATCAAAGTTTATGGAGCTAAAAATCAAGAAGAAAAATGGTACAGTTACATTTGGAGATAATTGAACCTGCGAAATAATCAGAAAAGACAAAATAGGAAATGGTAAGGTTAATATTGACAATGTACATCTTGTTAGTGGACTTGAATTTAATCTTATTAGTATCAGTCAATTAATGGATAATGGGACCAAGTTTGTTTTGATAAAGAAAAATGCACTATTTCCCATGGTACTAACAACGTTACTCTAGTTGCACAAAGAAAAGGAAATATATATACTATTGATTTTGAGTAACAGGATGAAGAATTATGTTTTGCATCTGTGCAAGATGAGGCTAATTTGTGGCACAAGAGGATGGGACATGTTCACATGGATTTAATCAAGAAATTATTCTCAAAGAATCTTGTCAAAGGATTGCCAAAAATAAAGTATGAAAAGAAAGGAATTTGTGTTCCTTGTCAACTAGGGAAACAAGTAAAAACATCGTTTATGTCAAAAAACATGGTATCAACTTCTTCTCCTTTACAGCTATTTTATCTTGATCTGTTTGGACCAGAAAGACATCCTAGTATAAATGGTAAGTTTTATGCAATTGTAATAGTAGATGATTTCTCTAAATATACATGGGTATTATTTTTTAAAACTAAAGATGAAGCATTTAAGGAATTTGAGAAATTAATAAGAAACTTAGAGACAAAATATAGTCTCAAACTTGTAAAGATAAGAAGTGATCATGGTACTGAATTTTAAAAAGACTTTATAATATTTTGTGATCAAAAAGGAATCAGTCATGAATTTTCAGCCCCTAGAACCCCTCTACAAAATGGAGTTGTAGAAAGAAAGAATAAGACTTTACAAGAAACAGCTAGAACTTTATTACAAGAAAGTAAACTTCCTAAAAAGTTTTGGGCCAAAGCTGTAAACACTTCTTGTTATGTTTTGAATAGAGTACTTATTCGTCCAATCATTTTGAAGACTCCTTATGAACTGTTAAATAATAAGATTCCTAATATAAGTTATTTCAAAGTTTTTGGATCTAAATGTTTTATTCTAAATACTAGTGATAACCTAGGAAAATTTGATGCTAAATCTTATGAAGAAATTTTCATTGGGTATTCACAGAATAGTAAAGCATATCGTGTATTTAATATTAACAAGCTGAGTGTTGAAGAATTTGTTCATATTACTTTTAATGAAACTTACAATGATCTTCCAAAACAAAGAGATGAGGATGCAGGAAATTTGGAGATCTCGGTGAATCTAGCAAATCGGAAGAATCTATTCAGCAAGCCGAATGGACAAATCCAGTAAGCTAAATTGGAAAACTCGCAAGGAATAGAACAAGAAACAACACAAGAGCTTGAAGCAGATTTCCCTCAATAGGAAGAGGTAATAAATGATGTACAAATGCCAAAGACTACGAGATACCTCAAGAACCATCCACCAGAAAACATCATTGGAGATATAAACAAAGGAATCACTACAAGAGAAGGATTGTAAAATCAATGTGCTTTTTCTGCATTCCTATCACAAGTTGAGCCAAAGAATGCTAAGGAAGCTATCCTAGATGAAAGCTGGCTAATGGCAATGCAAGAAGAACTTCAACAATTTGAACGATGCCAAGTCTGGGAACTTATGCCCCCTCCTAAAGATGTTTCTATCATTGGAACAAAGTGGGTATTCAAGAACAAGCTTGATGAGCATGGCACTATCACTCATAACAAAGCAAGGCTAGTAGCTCAGGGATACAATCAATAAGAAGGGATAGACTATGAAGAAACTTACGCCCCAGTCTCCAGACTAGAGTCCATCCGCATCTTGTTAGCATTTATATGTTATAAGAAGTTCACACTCTATCAAATGGACGTAAAAAGCGTCTTTCTCAACGGATATATCAATGAAGAGGTATATGTAAAATAGCCTCCTGTATTTGAACATGAGAGGTATCCAAACCATGTCTACAAGTTAAAGAAAGCTCTCTATTGGCTAAAACAAGCTCCAAGGGCTTGGTACGAAAGGTTGAGTAAGTATTTACTTTCAAATAGTTTTATTAGAGGAAAAATTGATTCTACATTATTTGTTAGGCATGAAAATAAAGATATTATTATTGTACAAATATATGTAGATGATATAATTTTTGGTGCTACTAATAATTTCTTTTGTGAGTGGTTTTCTAAGTGCATACACAAGGAGTTCGATATGAGTCTAATGGGAGAACTTAATTACTTTCTGGGACTCCAAATCAAGCAAACAAAGGAAGGTATGTATATCCATCAAACCAGATACATAAAAGAGCTTCTCAAAAGGTTTGGTTTTGAAGGATCAAATTCAAAGGCTACACTAATGAGCACTTCAATAAAGCTTACGTCTGACGAAAAAGGTATAAATGTAAAGGTAACTAAATATCGAGGTATGATTGGATGTTTATTATATTTAATCCCATCTAGACCAGATATTATGTATAGTGTTTGTTTATATGCACATTTTTAAGCAAAACCTAAAGAATCTCATTTACAAGTTGTTAAAAGGATTTTTAAATATTTAAGTGGTACAATCAATTTGGGATTATTTTATCTAATCTGCAATCATTTTGTACTAATGGGTTATTCAGATGCTGACTATGCATGATGTCAAATTGATAGAAAAAGTACCAGTGGTGCTTGCACATTTTTAGGTCATAGTCTTGTTACGTGGCATAGTAAAAAGCAGACTTCAGTTGCTTTATCAACCACTGAGGGTGAATATCTAGCTGCAGGGAGTTTCTGCTCTCAAATTTTATGGTTAAAACAAACTCTATGTGACTTTGATGTTTTATGTGATAAAGTGCCCATATACTGTGATAATTCTAGTGCTATAGATATCTCTAAAAATCATGTGTTACATTCACGTACAAAGCATATAGAAGTTAGACATCATTTTCTAAGGGATAATATTTCAAAAGGATTAATTAAATTAATTTTTATTCCAACAGAAAAATAATTGGCTGATATTTTTACTAAACCCTTAAGTGAAGAAAGGTTCTGCATGTTAAGAAGAGAACTTGGAATGTGCATGGTATAATATGATCACGTACTAAAATAGTTCATGCATAAAATATCTCATATTTACAGTATATCTGCATGTTATTATTTTGAATGTGTACTGTTGATAAACATTATTTGTTCTTCACCGAAGACCAAGGGAGACGTATCTACTCAGCACAACTTACTGTAAATATCATTATGGAATTTGAAATTTGAAAAGACAGAAGCTGAGAGTCTTATTGCTTCAAGGAGTCCTTTCGGCGTCCAACACTTTCTATTAAATACAGTGCGCCTCTTTTTCTCTCACAGACTCAGAAATTTCTTCATCTTTATTAAGCCCTCAACTCTAGTTTTTGTAACAAAGATGAAGACTCGTGCTAACAAATGGTCTTCCGGCATCACTATCAAAGAAGGGAAACATCCACGGTCTACTTATACTGTGCAATCATCGAAGAAGTCCAAAAGACAACCTCACAAGACATTTGTTCATGTCTCTTCTGACGATTCTGATGGGTTCGATTCTAGTTTTTCTTTCTTAAAGACATCCCCACAATCTCCTGGTTTGGAGCCTCCTCCTTCTCAACCAGAATTGCCATCAAATCTGGTAAACCTTTTCTCTGTAACCTCAGATTTGCTAGAAAATTTCTTTAGAGGTCAAAGTTTCGAAGCTCGCTTCAAAACCTCTATTGCTACTAAACAATTTGTTTATGAGAAAATCTTAAATCTGTTTTATTTCAAAAATTCTTCTTTGGAAAAACTTTTCACTTATTGTGGTATTTCTGCTATGCTTTTCCCCCTCACTAGGGCATATCCTCGTTTGGTACAACAGTTTTACACAAATTTAAAGTGTAATGGGGATTGTTATACGTCCTTTGTGAAAGGAAAGTCTCTGTTTTTCACTGTTGTCAATTTTGGAAGTATTTTCAATATTCCTTCATCTAGTCCTTGTCCATTTACTCTTAAGGGTGCTGCAAAAATACCCTTTCCTCCTTTTGAACAACTCAAAACTGTGATGAACGATTCATCTCTGACAACTCTGTTTACCCCCAAAATTGTTGATGTTTGTCCACTTGCATGTGTTTTGCACAAACTACTTCGTTATAATCTGTTTCCACGAGTAGGTGGTGGAGCATATTTTACTTACCAAGATTTGGTGGTTATTGCAATGATTTTAAAAGGTGTCAGTTTCAATTTTTCTCTTATGATGTTGTCCCACATGATGAGTTATATTCGTCAAGTTAAAAAGTGTCTGCCCTATGGTTTGTTTTTAACAAAAATGTTTCAGCATTTTAATATCTATCTTGATGATGAAATTGTGGTGTCACACAATGAATTCATTGATTCTGCTAATTTAAAACAATCCCATATCACTTTTGTTGATGGCTCATTTGTTCGAATCATTCCTGATCCTATTCCTACTCCACCAAGCTCTATCTCGTCTGATTTACCAACTGATAATCCTATTTCTTCTACACTTCCTCCTTCATCAGTTTCATCTCTAGCAGTAGTCGATATGCTGACTCAAATCCTCAAAAATCAAGAGCTTATACGTTCTGATATTCTTGATGTAAAACAAAGGCTTTTGGTTTTAGAAACAGGAAAACTGCCTATTCGGGCAAATGATTTGAACTACTATTTTTCTAAAATTGAAGATGAATTTATTGATTTACAAGCCGGATTTGAGTTGCACACAATGGCTATGGTTGAGTTTCTTCACATGAAGATCAATAGAAATTCTTGTCAATTAAGTCAAGAACTGAAGTTTGTGAGTTACCAAATTGGAGAATTTGCCCATTTTATGTCTCATCGTATGAATGACGTTGGTAGAAAGCTACACTTTGACAGGATGCATTCTCCCGTCCCGGAATGGCCACGTTGTAATTGCATGGCCGAGTACATTGGAGACTTTCTTGACCTGCCTCTACCTAATGAGACTTTTATTCCTCGTCCTCTTAGATTTTCTCATGATTTTTCTTTGGAAGAAAAGCTTCATCGTCTTCTCCACCGTCCTTACTTCACTAGTCGTCCTCTACCTGTGATTCACATTGACGATATTGATATCTGATGATCTTTTTGGTGATGACAAAGGGGGAGACATGCTGAGGTTGTTGTTGTGGTTGTTGCTATGAAGACGTTTTGGAATTATTAATTTTGTGTTAAAAACGATTTGGTTGCCACCAATATGTGTTTAAGTTTGTTAAGATTCTATTTTTGATGGGTTATTTCAAACAATTTGGTTGGAGCCAGTATTAGATATTATGACTGCTATATTTTGTGTTATCTAATATTTTGTTGCAGCTAACAATCTTGCAGGCTAACAATCTTGCAGGTTAAAATTATGCCTAAACAAAAGGCATGATGATAATTAGTTTGGATTTTGTTTGTTTTCTTCTGAAATTTTAAATATGCATAAATTTAGGGGGAGTTATAATTTTTGGTCTTGTCATCATCAAAAAGAGGGAGAATGTTGACTTTAATATTCTAACCTTTTTGTTTTGATGATGACTTGATAATATGAACTAATTTGTTTATTATGAAATTTCAGGAAGTTGATGAAAGGATTATTGTCTAAAGACTTTGAATATTTGAGTCTTAAGAAAAATATATAAGGTCATTGTAAATACTTAATTTTTCAATATAAGGCTCTAGGACATTTTATGTGTGCATTAAAATGTGATTAAATATTTTTTGCATGCCTAAGAATTTATGTTAACTGTTATTACGTGATTTATTTTATATGGTTAGTATATATATATATATATATATATTATGCATGCATAAAATAAAAGATGATAATTTATTGTCCAGATTAATTGAATGATATTTGTCATGTGTTAGAGTTTTAAGTTTATAGAAATATCTGTATAAACACATGTGCAACAAAACTTGTTAGAAATCTAAAAGGTGTTGGTAACTTAAAAGTGGTGGCTTCAGAGATATGATTACTTGAAAATATTAGATAATCATTATCTGGACAAATGGTTTACACTACTTCATTTTAATTACCAAACTAATACTTCTTTATCTGTTCAAAGTTTGAAGAGTCAGTACTACTCATAAGGTGGCGGTTATTATGGATTATTTGAGTTTTACACGGAACCTATTTCATGGGTTATCTTTGACATAGTCTATAACTTTTGAATTGTTTCCAACGGAAATAAAAACGTTACTTATCTCTGGGAATTTTGTTGGCAACGTAAATAATTCAATGGAAATGTTTTATGGAGAAACGGTAATAAATTGGGCTATAAAAAGAATTGATATCAGTGACAAATATACAATACCTGAATTAATTATTGCACTCATATACTTAAAAAGCTACTTCATTATTCTTGGTGCAATATTTTCAAGCTGCTGAGCAATTTTATTCAGATTATTTACCAGCTAATTTTTGAGCTTAATATTGGTGATATATCCCTCTTTTATTATTTGATCATTGCATTCATTAGTTGAGCCTTGCATTGTTAAATTACTTATTTGCTTTAATCATTAGACCTCTATATTTGAAATCTTATATTTTTAGTATAAGACCCCAACTTTTTATAAATGAAATTGAATTTCCTCTATTTATTATTTTGAAATAGTAAGGGTTGATTTAATTAATGTGGTAAGTTATGGGTAAAATGCGCAAATATTTTAAATAAGCAAGTGGTTATAAAATATTCTTGTTGTCGGGGAATATTCGTTTGGTCGTAGAATATTCTTACTGTCGGGGAATATTCGTACGACGGCACATCCTTGTGTGGGCCCCATAACAAAAAGCGATTGGATGAAGAAAACGACAAGTATGAGTTTTTTATAAATAACGGCGTAATTATTACCGTTAACACTGTTGGAATACCCGGTGGTTAAAACACAGTAATACGCGATGTTGCACAGTAGCACACGGTATTATACCAATTATTGATTCTTACGTAAGAAGGCACTACTCAATAATTGTTACAGTAATTACTGTTCAATATTTTATTTTATTGATTCAATAATTGCTACGTTGATATTTTATATTATTGTTGTTTCAATAATTGTCAATGTATAGTATTTTTCATTATTAGATCTATAATTCATATTATTTTAATAGTATTATTAGATAACATTATTGGCAATGCCTAGAAAGTTCTATTTAAGGAGAGGTTTGGTCACCTAATTGCGCGCCACTAAGGAGAAATCCTTATTGGAAAGCCCCCTCTTTCCTAGGAACAGCCTGATTGTCAATATTGTGATTCTGTAATATTATTTGTGAATAATTAATTATTAATTTATATGATAAGAAAAATATTTATTTATGTGGATATAAATTGAGGAATTTTTAAAAAAGTAACAATTGTTGAAAATTGATATTTTATCTTTTCTGATAAAATAATTCATTTAAATATATTATTATATTACAATAATATAATAATGGTGATATTTTTACAATAAATGTGTGATATGTGAATAATTGAGGAGGAAGTGTATTTTTATTACAATAAATGCTAAAAATATGTTAAACATGTCGGTGGGCCCTATTTTTGACTGAAATTTGATTATAGCCTGTAAAATTGTCCGTATGTGGATTTCGGTCAATTTCGGTTTAGAATTTAGAAAAACTTAAAGCTACAAAGTTGTAGAGAATTAAATTTCCTATGGAATGGATATAAGATTTGAATTTTTCTGATAAAATGGCTATTTATTATGAATTATTGAAATTCTGAAATAATTAATTTTTGGAGTTTTAAATGATTTTAATAAGAAAAACATTTTTGTGATTTTTGGTGAGGTAGGCTCCACTTGTGTGGCTGATGTTTTGACCAAAGAAGTGTGCGTAGAAAATTTAAGAAAAATATATTATTATTTTATTAAATTTTCTGCCTTGGTGTTCTAAGCATTTTTCTATAAATATGTTGCTTAGGTTAGAATTGAAAATCATATCAGAAGCTGAAGTTTTCTCTCTCTATATTATCGAGCGTATTTTTTAGAGTATTTTGATACTTTGAGTGTTGCTATATAGTGTAAATTTTTTCAGCACTATATCCAGTATTTCAGTCAAAAGTACTGTCCTTTTGAGGTAAGGGATGTTATTTTTTTTATAAATGATATTATTTCTTCCAATATCATTATGCCGAAATATTGATATGAATATTATTGTGGAATTTTTACCTTTTTGTGTCGGGGTTACTATTCACGTATACGACACTATTCACGAATACAGAACTATTCACCGAAAAATAAAATTTTCTCTTCTTTGTCCCTGATGTCTATTTTTGTTACTATCTTTGATTGTATCCATGTTTTGATATTTATTCTTGAATTTTACTCCACTATGGTATATTATGGGGTATTTTTGAACATGAATAAACCGAAGTACGAATCCCTAATATTTATTCTTTTGTCTCACTGGATTCGTTTTCTTTAAAATATTTTTATCATTCTCAGTCCTAAATGGTGATATTACTGAATATCTTTGGCCTGTAGTGCAAAGATGAATGATTAACTGATGAATATCTTTGGCTCGTAGTGCAAAGATGAACAGGTACTTAGATGAACATGACCAACTAGTGATACAAATGAATATCTTTGGCCTGTAGTGAAAAGATGAATATATTTGATTCAAGATGTATATTGATTGATGTTACAGGGATAAAATATTAATGATGGACTTTTAAATTCATTGATGATAGTAGATTTCATTCTCTACTTAACTCTTCTAATGAATTGTTGTTTCCGCTGCAGTTGTTGATATAAAATTTGTTGTCTATTATATTTTATCAAATTTTCCCTGTTGAGGACTAACGATAATTTGTTCTATATTATCTTAATTATAATATTCTTTACTGAGCTAGTTGAGCGCACCCTTTTCCTTTTTGTTCCATTTTTCTTCTCAGGAGGCGAGAATGTAGCGAGTACTAGTCGGGGTATGGAATGATGGTTCTAGAAATTTATTTTAGTAGTCCTCACCATTTTTGTAAAATAATATATCAATAATTGTAATGAGGACTTATTTGAGTGTGGATATTGTCTAGAAGATAATATTTGTATTTAAACTCACAATTTATGTGTTGTCGTATTTTGCACGACAATTGTATTAATAAAGTTATAATTTTTTTGTACCATGTTTTTGCGACTCAGAATGTGTGATGTATACCTGTTTTGGGGGCGTCACATTTAGACTAAGTATTTTCTAAAGGAATTTAATCCAGGTGGATTAAGGTTTTGTTTACAAACAAGTTCAAGGAAGTATAGGTGCTTAAGTGGTGCATTGGTGCACAGGGAGAAAGTGTGCTCAAGAGAATTATTGTAATTCAATTTGATAGAATCTATTTTGTAACAAGGGTCAATTTTAAAGAAATAAAAGTGAGTCTCCAATACTAGTTGGTATTGGACGTGGACTAGGCTATCATTATAGAGGGTAATAGCTGAACCATGTAAAAAATCTTGGTGTTATTTTTATTACTTGCTTTACTTTAATATCACTCAAGATAGCTAATTATCTTAATAATTAAAATTTAAACATTTGATTCATTTTGAGATATTTTGTTAACACCAAGTATTTTCTTTGACTTATAAATTCACTAAAATATTTTCTAAAACAAAAAGTCAATTCGGTAGAGCATATTCATTCAGCAAGCTGCATTCATCAAAATAGTAGGCTGAATTTAGTAGTTTGATTTAAAGTTCAAAAATTAGTCATTGATTGCTCCCACACTTATTCAACCCCCCCTTCTAAGTGTGCCTTATCTGAATTTCATTGTCCCAACTTCCTTTGAAGTTTAGGACATAGAGTCTTAATAGATCTTCAAGAGTTTGAATAGTCCTCTACGACTGCCCGTCCGTCTGTGGATGATATGCAGAATTGAATCATAAATCCGTGCCCATAACTTTCTGCAAACTGACCCAAAATTGTGAAGTGAATCTAGGGTCTCGATCAGAAACTATGGATACTGGCATACCATGCAGTCTTACGATCTCATTTATGTATATACGAGCAAGACGTTCAAGTGAATAAGTTTCTTGTATAGGTAGGAAATGAGCAAACTTGGTTAATCTATCGACAATGACCCAAATTGCATCTTTGCCTTGAGAAACCTTGGGAAGACCAGTAACGAATCCATTTAATGTGCTCCCACTTCCATTCTGAAATTTCAAGTGGTTGTAATAGACCTTTTAGCACTTGATGCTCCGTATTAACACGTTGACAAGTTAAACACCTTGAGATAAACTCAGCGATCTCTCTCTTCATATTGCTCCACGAAAATGGGTATACATCACCTATTCTGAGTCGCCAAATACATGGTACAGAATACAAATACAACCTTAAATATACAACATGAGCTGTGAATTTTAATACAATTATTGTCTTCTAGACAGTATTCAAACTCAAAATAAGTCCTCAATACATTTATTATCACACTATTTCATAGAATAGTGAGGACTACTAATGCAACCATTTGGACTGTCAATCCATTCCCCGACTACTCCCAGCTATATTCTCATTTCCTTAAGAGAACATTGAAAGAAAGGGTGAGCTCAACTAGACCAGTAATAAATATTATGACTAAGATAATGCAGAATAAATTATCCATAGCCTTCAACAGTATAGCAACTGATAGAATATAATAGGCAACAAGTTTTAGATCAACAACTGCAGCGAAATAAGCAATCCATTAGAAGAGTCAAGTAGAGCATAAAATCTACTATCTTCTATGATTTTAAAAAAAAGTTTATCATAAATTTTATCGCTGAGACTCAGCTTAATAAATAATCCACATCATCGAATCATCCCTGCACTACGGGCTGAGGATATTCTTTAGTATCACGACCACGAATTATCCATGCACTACGGGCCAAAGATAATCGTGTTTTCATCAACGGTCCTGATCATGCCATAAAATGATTCATCTTTGCACCCTTGGCCGAAGAGAATCCAAAGCCATAATCATACCAAAAACTGTCCATCAATTCACTACGGGCCAATGAGGACTTTTTCCACATCATTTGTAACATTACGGTCATGATTACACCGAATAATCACTGGTCATAATCATACCAAATCCATCTATGCACTACAGGCCACAGATGACTTTCAACAAAATATAGACATGAGGATGATGACAATGATATAAGAATTCAATAAAACAAGTTCTAGAATTAATTTATTCGAGAACCAATAACGTCCAAATTGTCAACATGATAACGCTTTGTAGAGTAAAATTCAAGAATGTTCAGAAGAATATTTTCATGAAAAGATACTGGATGAAGCGCAAATATAAAGGATATTCCACTAATTTCATGGAGTATAGAAGTCAAAGCTTTAATCAACTGAGTATAATAGAATATATGAAATTACAAATGGATTTTTGCTCGCCATGCGGTAATCCACGTAGACAGATCATTTTCACAATTTAATAAGAAACGAATACAAAGGATCATTCACCATGTATGTGGTAATCCACACAGACAGGTTATTTCAACAGAATAATAAATAATGGAATAATAGAAGGATTCACCATGCATGCGATAGATCGCACAGACAGGTTATTCCCAAGAGAATAATAAATAATGGAACCAGGTCATGCGTAAACGCACAGACAGGATATTCCGACAGAATAATAAAGAATGGATCCAGGTCATGCGTAAACGCACAGACAGGATATTCCGACTGAATAATAAAGAATGGAATCAGGTCATGCGTAAACGCACAGACAGGATATTCCGACAGAATAATAAAGAATGGAATAACAACAGAATTTCACCATGTATGCGGTACTTCGCATAGACAGGTTATTACAACATAATAATAAAGAATGGAACAATAGCTCTTACGAGTATTGGATAGAAAATAATTTTCTTCATGAATATGAAAGAATAATACCCCTTACAAGTACAACAAATAATATTCCTTATCATAAAAAAAGAGTATTTCGACTGGTAGGTCGAGAATATTCTTGAAGAAAACTTATACTGTTTTTCTACGCTCAAAGCTTCTGAAAAATCTAAAGAAATACGCTCAAGATTATAGAAGAGAATTCTCTGAATTTCTGGTGTGATTTCAATTCTAACTAATCATCCTATTTATGGGAGAATGGAAAGGATATTATGCTGCACTATGTAATAGAATATAATATATTCTATTTATAATCAAATAAAATAAAACTTTATAAAAAATATTCTGTTTTATATAAAAAGTTTTTACTATGCAAACACTATGCAGGTACTATGCAAATACTATGCATAATAAAATATAATATATTTTATTTAAAATCTAATAAAATAAATAACTTTATAAAAGTATTATGTTTTATATAAAAAGATTTTACTATGCAAAACACTATGCATAATAGAATATGATATATTCTATTTATAGTCTAATAAAACAGATAACTTTATAAAAGAATTATGTTTTATATAAAAAGCTTTTCTGTTTTATTACATTAATAATACTAATAAAACAAAATTTATATATATATATATATATATATATATATATATATATATATAAACTTCCGTGACTACATAAAAAGACACCTCAATATATTTAACAATATTTATCATCATTATTATAATTCACAATATTAATCGACCAGGTCGTTCCCAGGAAAGAGGGGGCTTTCCAATAAGGATTTCTCCCTATTGGCGCGCAATTAGGTGACCAAACCTCTCCTTGACAGAACTTCTAGACATCGTCAATATTGCAAATAATAATATTAATAACTCCGTCATCTCAATTATTGATTTAATAACATATAAAATATCGACAATAATTAAATCAAATAACGTGAGATATTATGCAACAATTACTGTAACAATAATTGAACAAAACTGAGTGAATTCTCACGTAAGCATCAATAACCAATACCATATGCTACTATGCAACCACGCGTATTACTGTACTTTTACTACCGAGTAGTTCAATAGTTTTAACGGTAAAACTTTCGTCTTTATTTTCATAAAAATATTTTTGTCGTTTTCTCAATCTGACAATAATTCTGTTTTGGGGTCCACCAATGATTGTACTGCCGTACGAATATTTTCAGATAAAAAGAATATTCTCCGACCAATCGAATATTATATAACAACTTGCATACTTTTCAAAATTTATAAATATTACCCACAACTATAACATTATCTCAAATTCACACAATAATTTTGAAAAAAATATTTCGAGAAAATTAAATCTTTATTCGTAAAATTTGGGATTTTATAATCTCCCCTCCTTATGAAATTTCACCCTCGAAATTTACGTACATACCTGGTATGCCGAACAAATGAGGACACTTCGCCAGATTCTAACTCTTGAGGTATAACCTTTGAGCGTAAAATATATTTTAAGATTTTAACAAGTACATCTTCATACGTTAAATTATTTGCTATCTCGTTCGGTTCTAAGTCAATAATGTGGTTCGGGTCGTCCACATATTTACGTAACATCGGTACGTGATAAACGTTATGAACACGCAACATATTTGGAGATAAAACGAGTCTATAGACCATAGTTCCTATTCGATCGAGGATTTCAAATGGGCCAATTAAATCGAGGGTTGAGCTTTCCTCTCTTCATCGATTCTTACTTCTAGAATAACGCCCTCTTGAACCTTTTTTTCACATTCATCAGCTCTGAGTATGTAGCTTGAGCGGCTTTAACTTTATCAATTAAAGTCAATTCTAATCATATATTTGTTATCTTCACGTGGGTCCCTAGAGTCTTTAACTCTATCTTCATCATTTATAAGTTATACGAAATGAGTTTTTGTGTTAACTGTGACGCCCCCAAAATTAGATATTCATCACCCATCTTGAGTCGCCAAATACATGGTACAAAATACAAATACAAACTTAATTATACAAATATCGTGTAACATACGACAATACATAAACTGAGAGTTCTAATAGGAATATTGTCATCTAGACAATATCCATACTCAAGGAGTCCTCATTACATTTATTGTCGCACTCTTTAACAGAATAGTGAGGACTACTAATTCTATCTTCTGGACCATCACTCCTTTCCCTCACTCGTCCCAGCTATATTCTCATTTCCTGAAGAGAACATTGAAAGAAAGGGTGAGCTCAACTAGCCCAGTAAGAAATATTATGACTAAGATAATGAAGAATAAATTATCAATAGTCTTCAACAATGTTAAACTGATAAAATACAATAGACATCAAGTTTAACTGCAACGGAATAAGCAATCCATTAGAAGAGTCAAGTAGAGAATAAAACCTACTATCTTCTATGATTTAAAAATGTTTTCATTAACTTTTATCACTGAGATTCAGCATAATAAATAAACCACATCTTCTAATCATCCCTATATTATGGGCCAATGATATTCATTAAATCATCAATGGTCATGACTATACCGAAAAATCCCTGGTCATAATCATACCAAAAACTGGCTATCAATGCATTACAGGCCACTGAGGACTTTTACCACACCACTTATAGCATCAATGTTCATGATTATACCGAATGATCCCTGGTCATAATCATACTAAGTCCATCTATGCACGTAAGCCAAAGATAACTTTCAACATAAAATACACATGAGGATGATGACAATGTTATAGGAATTCAATTAAACAAGTTCAAGAATTAGTTTATCCAGGAACTAATAATATCCAAATTGTCAACATGATACTTCTTTGTAAAGTAACAGTCAAGAATGCTCAGAAGAATATTTTCATGAAAAGATACTGGATGAAGCGCAAATATCAAGGATATTCCACTAATTTCATGGAGTATAGAAATCAAAACTTTAACCAAATGAATATAATAAAGAATATATCAAACTGCAAATGGATTTTCACCAGCCATGCGGTAATCCACGTATACAGATCATTTTCACAATTTAATAAGGAATGAATATAAAGGATCATTCACCATGCATGTGGCAATCCACATAGACAGGTTATTCCAACAGAATAACAAAGAATGGAATAACAGAAGGATTCACCATGCATGCGATAGAGACCGCACAGACAGGTTATTCCCAACAGAATAATAAATGCAGAATAATAAATATGGAACCAGGTCAGGTGAAATTCACACCGACAGGATATTCCGACAGAATAATAAATACGGAATAATAAATGATGGAACCAGGTCAGGTAAAATTCACACCGACAGGATATTTCGACAGAATCGTAAAGAACGGAATAATGAAAGAGTTTCACCAAGTATGCGGTACTTCGCATAAACAGGTTATTCCAACATAATAATAAAGAATGGAATAACATAAGAAGATCACCAAGTATTGGGTAAACCGCATATACAGGTCATTCCACCAAGTATAGGGTAAACCACGCATACAGGTTATTCCAACAGAATAATAAAGAATGGAATAACATAAGGATTTCACCAAGTATAGGGTATGCCGCGTATACAGGTCATGTATAGGGTATGCCACTTTTACAGGTTATTCCAACAGAATAATAAAGAATGGAATAACAGAAGTTCTCTTCATGAATAAGAAAGAATAACACCCCTTACCGTTTTAAAGAAGAACTGAAATAAAGAAGTAGTTAAGTGGCAGAATACTCTTTTTCTTTCTCTCTATAGTTTCTCTCTCTAGAGTTCAGTGAATTCGTAAGAAAATAATGAAGGAATGAACTTCTATTTATAGAAAAATAAAATGCATAGTAACTAATCCATGAACGGTCCAGATTGATTTTCTTTAATCTGACGGTCCATATTTAAAGTAAAATCTTTTAAATAAAATATAATATATTCTAATTATTGCCTAATAAAACAAACAACTTTAATAAAGTATTCTGTTTTATATAAAAAGATGTTTCTGTTTTATTACGTTAATAATACGAATAAAACAAAACTTCATTATCGCTAAATAATTCATATTATTAATTGACAGTAATTGAATCAAACTGAGTGACTTCTCACATAAGTATTAATAATCAATACCGTGTGCTACTATACAACCGCACGTATTACTGTACTTTTACTACCGAGTAGTTCAACAGTGTCAACGGTAAAACTTCCACTGTTATTTTTAATAAAATATTTTTGTCGTTTTCTCAATCCGACAATAATTCTGTTGTGGGGTCCACCAATGATTGTACCGTCGTACAAATATTCTCCGACTAATCGAATATTTCTCGTGAATAGTAACTCGTGAATAGTAACTCATGAATAGTAACTCATGAATAATAACTCGTGAATAGTAACTCGTGAATAGTAACTCATGAATAGTAACTCGTGAATATTTACTCGTGAATAATAACTCGTGAATAGTAACTCATAAATAGTAACTCGTGAATAGTAACTCATGAATAGTACTCCGACACAAAAAGTATCCCAAAAACTCGAGTGAACAATACTAGAGTGAATAGTAACCGAATATTTTATGACAACTTGTCTACTTTAAAAAATTTTCACATATCACCTTTAACTTTAACCTTTTATCAATTTAACCATTTACCAAAATAGAAAAATTGAATATTTTTATTTCATAAAATTCGGGGTCTCACAATCTCCCCTCCTTATGAAATTTTGCCCTCAAAATTTACGTACGTACCTGGTATGATAAAGAGGTGAGGATACCTTGAATACCTTTATCGTTGAAAACATTAAATTCATCTTTGCAATTCGGTCAAAGATATTCATTAACAATTCCTCTTTGCACTACAGGCCAAAGATATACAACTGTAAAATCAATAATGCTGAGACTCAGCTTAATAGTATTACGACCACGAATTATCCATGCACTACGGGCCAAAGATATTCGTGTTTTCAATTACGATCATGATTATACCGAATAATCCCTGGTCATAATCATACCAAGTCCATCTATGCACTACGGCCAAAGATGACTTTTACCACATCCATGAATTAATATTTCATTGCTGAGACTCAGCTCAATAATTAATCCACATCGTCGAATCATCCCTGCACTACATACCAAGGATATTCTTTAGTATCACGACCACGAATTATCTATGCACTACGTGCCAAAGATAATCGTGTTTTCAATTACGGTCATGATTATATCGAATAATCTCTTGTCATAATCATACCAAGTCCATCTATGCACGTAAGCCACAGATGACTTTCAACTCAATATAAGCATGAGGATAATGATATAAAGAATCAATCAAATGAGATAAAGGATAAATATTAAACATTTATAATATAATTTATCTAGGGTTCAAGAATATCCCAATGCTATCAATCACTTAATAATCTCATAATCTAATATCATTAATATTATAACAATATTTTAATCACTTCTTAAACTTATAAACAATTTTTTTTCAATTGTTTACGCTTTACCATATAATGCATTTAATCATTCAAAAATATCATACTCATAAGATATCATCACCAATGATTAAATCCCTCATCAAAAAAATATGCATATACTCTATAAAGGATTTCAAAGCCATAAAATCCTATTTTCCAACTTTGTTACTTCACATAACATATTTAACTCATATATTCGTAACTAAACTATTTTCATGAAAAATATCAAATCAGTCCTAAAAATATTTCTTTTCTGGAATTTAGCATAATATAGTCTCATAATGAAATATATTTTTCTCGGAATTTTTAAAATTCATTTACTATTTTTCAAAAAATAATTTCTAATTAATTCCTTAAGAAATTAGCTACCTCAAGTTTAACTCCAAAAATTCCCAAATCTTGGCAGGACCTTACACATGTTAATGTGAGCCTCCAGTTTAAATTTTATGGTCATCGGAGTTGTAGAACTCCGGTTATAGCGTTTTTCGTCAGAAAAACCTAAATATTGAAATGGTCATAACTTGCTCATTTTAAGTCGGAATGAGCTCATTTTTGGACACGATGTTCTTTATACCATATACTTTTATGTCCCAAAAGGCCTGAATTTTTCTCACTAATTAAATGGCCGAAACAGCTCTTACAAAAACGTGACAGCAGCTTTTTGGACATTTTAAAGTTTTGACTCCTTTGCTAAAATCAGTCCGCACGAAAATCTACAACACCTTTTTCAGTGATTCCACTTGGATTAGTTAGGTAACTCATAGATCTAACTCTAGGACTTGACCACACTCAAAAATTCAAAATATAATAGGAGATATGGTCAATTGAATTTTATGTTACGTTTTTACCAAAATCTGATTTTTTAACCCTTTATGATTTCTAAGAAACTTTCATGTTTTCACATAATAACCAACATAACTCATCATAACACTTACTAATACCACATATACCCATAATTTTCATTAGTCCAACGCTTTTATTATGACTCTCATTATAATCAACGTAACCAGATCCTTTTAGTTGATGAAATATTTGAGGATTTTAGAAATAGGTTTTGTACTGGGGTCAATACAAAATTTGATTTCATGCTCTAGGGGTAGTTTAAGAAGTCTTCAAGAATACGTCAGGAAATTTATTAACAATAAAACTATCATTCAAAACTGTGACTCTCATCCAAGACTTGGATAGCACATGAAATGAAGGTTTCTCCTAACGGAGTTTCAACCGATAGGTCATAATCTAACTTCTCTAGAGTCAAATTTAAACGTTGAACGCAAGCAAGAGAGATAAAAGAATTGGTAGAACCGATATCTAATAAGGTATAGACTTCGCAAGAATTTATAATTAACTAACCCGTGCTAACTTCGTTCGGTTTACTTATTTTTTGAGAAGTCATGAAAAACGCTCTTCCTAAAACCAACGACTTTGTTTTGTCCATATCCGCCTTTGGTGCCACCGTCCCAGCTGGACTTGACTTTGGTGCACGACAAAATTGGGCTAAATGACCTTCTCTTCTTGCAATTTTCACTTCTATTATCTTTGCTATGATTACCACCGAAGTGGTTACCATTCTTGGCATGATCATTTCCCCCACGATGGTTATCATTGTTCCGATAACCGTTGCCACCAGTATGATTATTATCGTGTTATTGGTCGTTACCTTTTGCTTGAGCTGAATCAACACTCTCATGTGCTTCATTGCTTATCTCAACATTTTCAGATGTCATTATCAAACACTAACACAAAACAAGGGTTAATTAACATATCACATTTTATCACTATACTCTGACCGACCAATTAAATACCAAATAAACTTAGGTAAGTCATACTAGCGAAGGAATTCCCCGTCTCTCCCCTCCTAGTTCTTATCTCACATCTCAGCCAGGGATCATATCCCTAAGCTTTGATACCAACTGTGACTCCCCCAAAATTAGGTATTCATCACCCATCTTGAGTCGCCAAATACATGGTACAAAATATAAATACAAACTAAATTATACAAATATCGTGTAACATACGACAATACATAAACTGAGAGTTCTAATAAAAATATTGTCATCTAGACAATATCCATACTCAAGGAGTCCTCATTACATTTATTGTCGCACTCTTTAACAGAATAGTGAGGACTACTAATGCTATCTTCTGGACCATCACTCCTTTCCCTGACTCGTCCCAGCTATATTCTCATTTCCTGAAGAGAACATTGAAAGAAAGGGTGAGCTCAACTAGCCCAGTAAGAAAAATTATGACTAAGATAATGAAGAATAAATTATCAATAGTCTTCAACAATGTTAAACTGATAAAATACAATAGACATCAAGTTTAACTGCAACGGAATAAGTAATCCATTAGAAGAGTCAAGTAGAGAATAAAACCTACTATCTTCTATGATTTAAAAATGTTTTCATCAACTTTTATCACAGAGATTCAGCATAATAAATAAACCACATCTTCTAATCATCCCTGTATTACGGGCTAAGGATATTCATTAAATCATCAATGGTCATGACTATACCGAAAAATCCCTGGTCATAATCATACCAAAAACTGGCTATCAATGCATTACAGGCCACTGAGGACTTTTACCACACCACTTATAACATCACTGTTCATGATTATACCGAATGATCCCTGGTCATAATCATACTAAGTCCATCTATGCACGTAAGCCAAAGATAACTTTCAACATAAAATACACATGAGGATGATGACAATGTTATAGGAATTCAATTAAACAAGTTCAAGAATTAGTTTATCCAGGAACTAATAATATCCAAATTGTCAACATGATACTTCTTTGTAAAGTAACAGTCAAGAATGCTCAGAAGAATATTTTCATGAAAAGATACTGGATGAAGCGCAAATATCAAGGATATTCCACTAATTTCATGGAGTATAGAAATCAAAACTTTAACCAAATGAATATAATAAAGAATATATCAAACTGCAAATGGATTTTCACCAGCCATGCGGTAATCCACGTTTACAGATCATTTTCACAATTTAATAAGGAATGAATATAAAGGATCATTCACCATGCATGTGGCAATCCACATAGACAGGTTATTCCAACAGAATAACAAAGAATGGAATAACAGAAGGATTCACCATGCATGCGATAGAGACCGCACAAACAGGTTATTCCCAACAGAATAATAAATGCAGAATAATAAATATGGAACCAGGTCAGGTGAAATTCACACCGACAGGATATTCCGACAGAATAATAAATACGGAATAATAAATGATGGAACCAGGTCAGGTAAAATTTACACCGACAGGATATTTCGACAGAATCGTAAAGAACGGAATAATGAAAGAGTTTCACCAAGTATGCGGTACTTCGCATAAACAGGTTATTCCAACATAATAATAAAGAATGGAATAACATAAGAAAATCACCAAGTATTGGGTAAACCGCATATACAGGTCATTCCACCAAGTATAGGGTAAACCACGCATACAGGTTATTCCAACAGAATAATAAAGAATGGAATAACATAAGGATTTCACCAAGTATAGGGTATGCCGCGTATACAGGTCATGTATAGGGTATGCCACTTTTACAGGTTATTCCAACAGAATAACAAAGAATGGAATAACAGAAGTTCTCTTCATGAATAAGAAAGAATAACACCCCTTACCGTTTTAAAGAAGAATTAAAATAAAAAAGTAGTTAAGTGGCAGAATACTCTTCTTCTTTCTCTCTATAGTTTCTCTCTTTAGAGTTCAGTGAATTCGTAAGAAAATAATAAAGGAATGAACTTCTATTTATAGAAAAATGGAATGCATAGTAACTAATCCATGAACGGTCCAGATTGATTTACTTTAATCTGACGGTCCATATTTAAAGTAAAATCTTTTAAATAAAATATAATATATTCTAATTATTGCCTAATAAAACAAACAACTTTAATAAAGTATTCTGTTTTATATAAAAAGATGTTTCTGTTTTATTACGTTAATAATACGAATAAAACAAAACTTCATTATCGCTAAATAATTCATATTATTAATTGACAGTAATTGAATCAAATTGAGTGACTTCTCACATAAGCATTAATAATCAATACCGTGTGCTACTATGCAACCACACGTATTACTGTACTTTTACTACTGAGTAGTTCAACAGTATCAACGGTAAAACTTCCACTGTTATTTTTAATAAAATATTTTTGTCGTTTTCTCAATCCGACAATAATTCTGTTGTGGGGTCCACCAATGATTGTACCGTCGTACAAATATTCCCCGACTAATCGAATATTTCCCGTGAATAGTAACTCGTGAATAGTAACTCGTGAATAATAACTCATGAATAGTAACTCGTGAATAGTAACTCATGAATAGTAAATCATGAATAGTACTCCGACAAAAAAAGTACCCCAAAAACTAGAGTGAACAATACTAGAGTGAATAGTAATCGGGTATTTTATGACAACTTGTCTACTTTGAAAAATTTTCACATATAACCTTTAACTTTAACCTTTTATCAATTTAACCATTTACCAAAATAGAAAAATTGAATATTTTTATTTCATAAAATTCGGGGTCTCACATTAACAACATCGCACTCGTAAACGCATACGATCTTCTACTCAACGCGTCAGCTATCACGTTCTCTCTTCCATAATGATATTGAATGGTATGATCGTAATCTTCAATAGCTCGAGCCAACGTCTTTTGCGCATAATACGTTTGTTTTAGTTGAAGAAATATTTAAGGGTTTTAGAAATGGAGTTTTGTACTGGGGTCAATATAAAATTCGATTTCACGTTCTAGGGGTAGGCTAAGAAGTCTTCAAGAATATGTCAGGAAATTTATTAACAATAGAATTATCATTCAAAATTGTGACTCTCATCCACGACTTGGATAGCACATGTAATGAAGGTTTCTTCTAACGGAGTTTCAACCGATAAGTCAAAGTCTAACTTTTATGGGGTTAAATTTAAACATTGAGCGCAAGCAAGAGAGATAAAAGAATGGGTAGTATAATACCCGGAAAAAAAAATATAATAATAAATAAAATTTTGAATAATAAAAATTATTTTGTTTTAAATTATAGTAATTATACTTTGTCTTTTATTTGGGTTAAACTACTCATTTACTTTTGGGCTAATAAGTATTAATAAATGATGAATAAATTAAGTCGATAAATTTGGGCCTTATAATTAATTGGGTTTTTCTTATAATTGGGTCAAAATTTTATTTAATTTGTGTGAACATTAATAACTAAGAGATTTCATTAATTTGGGTCTTTAATCTTATTGGATATTAAAATCCTATTATAATTAGGAGAATTAATAAGATAAATAATAAGTAAATAAATACTAAAACCTAATTATACATGCGATACAAATGAAAAAGAAAAGAAAAAGTGGTTGGTGGCTGCGCTGTGAAGAGAGAACAAAGGAAGAAGAGGAGAAAAGTATTTTTGCACTGTAATTTGGAGAAGAGGAAATCAGCCGATTCACTTTGTTGCTTATGAAGTAAAAGGTATTGTAACTTTGCAATTATTAATGAATTGTTGTAACTTATCTTTGATTGGCATACGGAATTGATTAAACATATATATATATATATATATATATATATATATATATATATATATATATGAATTGATGATTGCTTTTCCTTAAAAAAACACGCTAACGTGATTAGAAAAGCTGCTGTAATGAATAAGGATATATCATGTTGTTTATAGGCCTGCAACTCTTGCAGGCATGAATTTCGTTTTTATTTATTTTTATTTTATATATATATATATATATATATATATATATATATATATTGTGTTAATAATTTTTGGCCATGAAACTTATAAATTCGAATTGGTAAATCAAATTAAAGTTATGTATATTAATTTAAATTAATTAATTTTGCCAACATAGTTATAAAAGCTTTTAATAATAAATTTAATAGTATTATGTTATTTATGATTGGATTGTAATAAAATCTTATTAAATTATTTAGATTGAACGGAAGGAATTTAACGAAGTATATTGGGATTATAATTTTGGGTATTGCATTGCTTAATCCAGGTACGGATTCCGTACTCTTTCAGCGATACTCTTGTTAAATTTAATTTGTTCATTTTGTCGCTTGTTCGAATTTTATTATTATTTCACATAATTATTTCATGTGAAATAAATATATTAGTTTCATTTTGGACATGATACATATGACTCGTATTTGTACTCTTTGAATTAGGCTATCATGTTTAGTACCATTTATTTTTTTATAATTGTAGAGCGGTACATGTTGCTACCTTCTTTTTGAGACCTTGTGACTATAATTTGATTTGGTTCAACATGTACATATAGAACCATTTTATTGGTATTATGTCGTATGTGTTGTGACATGGTATTTTTGTTAGAATATACTGTAGGGTATACCTGAGCTATAACCACCTGTGGGGGTACCACAGGCATGTCGTCTTGGCACGAGAGGCATGACACTTTCCGTGGCGGTGTGATTAGTCCACGGCGTCTCCGTTTAGGCTCCGGAGGAAGTGGGCCATTTGGTGTTTTGTTGTGGGAGGCGTATGGGTTAACCCTAGTTTTCTGTTCTGCGGATTTGTGATGTTGTGCCAAACACACCTATCCGATTTGCATACATTTGGATTCGCGGTCCAATGTGTGATTTGCCTGTGTGGCATATTAATTTGGTTGCCTGTGTGGCATTATTTTGGTTGCCTATGTGGCATTAGTTTGACTTACCTGTGTGGCAATGTGTATTTCTGAGCTCATTCGGTATGAAATAACACCCAACCATTTGATTCTGCCTATTATCTCATTGTATTGGTTTTGGTTATTTTTGTTCAGTTTAATTCATTGAGTTAGTTACTTCAGTTCGTTATTTCTTTACTCTTCTGTTGATTCAGATATATGCCATTCAAATTTTTTGGAGATTATATTTTTGTCAGTATTTACACTTGAGGCTTTGTTAAGTATTTTGTCTCAGTTATTTTCGTATATCAGTTGTATATCTTTTGTATATCTGTATCCGTACTGGGCAATTGGCTCATGCTGTATTTTTCTTCCGGCAGGTTTGCAGGGGTGATTCAGGGCTAGTGTGATGAGAGAGTTGCCTTTGACCATCTAGGTTGTTTCGAATTTTAAGTTTTGATTATTTTGACTCTAGTTGGAGAATTGTATTTATTACTTCATTGATGGATATCTCTATTAATAGTTTGAAGTTTTTAGTGCTCTGTTTACTTATTTTGAGGTTTGGTGTACTTTGCACGTGACCTCCCTTTCCTTTTCGAGAAGGGGGTGTTACAGGTAGAACCGGTATCTAATAAGGTATAGACTTCGCAAGAATTTATGATTAACTTACCCGTAATAACCTCGTTCGGGTTCCTTGATAAACGCTCTCACTTAAACTATTGACTTTGACTTGTCTGAGACATCCTTTGGCATCACTATCCCAACTGGACTTGACTTCACTACACGACAAAATTGAGCTAGGTGACCTTCTCTTCCGCAATTGAAACACGCTTTGGATTGCTGCGTACAGTTTGGACGGATGTGTCCCTCCTGTCTGCATTTGAAACATACGACCGGTGGTCGTTCTTCTTCCTTAAACACGAGTGTAGGTGCTGCTATTTTTCCATCGTTGTTGAACCTTCTCTTCTTGAAATTTCCACTCCTATTATCTTGGTCATGATTACCACCGAAGTGGTTACCATTCTTGGCATGATAATTTCCTCCACGATGGTTATCATTGTTCCGATGGCTGTTGCCACCGGTATGATTATTATCGTGTTGTTGGTCATTACCTTTTGGTTGTGCTGACTCATTATCGCGCTCCAATAACTGAGCCCTATTCACAACATCTGAATAAAAACAAAGTTTATGAGAAATGAGGTATTGATGTATATCGGGTTTCAAACCTCTAAGAAATATTCGCGTCATTCGCTCCTCATTATCGACCAAATGAGATACAAACTGGGATAACTCCGCAAATTTAGCCTCGTACTATGACACGGTCATATTATTTTGCTCCAGCTTGATGAATTATACCTCATTCATGTGACGAATACTTTCGGGAAACAAATAAGGGTTAATTGACATGCAACATATTATCCCTATACTCTGACCGACCAATTAAATACCAAATAAACTTAGGTAGGTCATATTAGCGAAGGAATTTCCTGTCTCTCCCCTCCTAGTTCTTGTCTAACATCTCAGTCAGGGATCATATCCCTAAGCTTTGATACCAACTGTGACACCCCAAAATAGGTATACATCACCTATTCTGAGTCGCCAATTACATGGTACAGAATACAAATACAACCTTAAATATACAACATGAGCTGTGAGTTTTAATACAATTATTGTCTTCTAGACAGTATTCAACTCAAAATAAGTCCTCAATATATTTATTATCACACTATTTCATAGAATAGTGAGGACTACTAATGCAACCATCTGGACCGTCAATCCATTCCCCGATTAGTCCCAACTATATTCTCATTTCCTGAAGAGAACATTGAAAGAAAGGGTGAGCTTAACTAGCCCAGTAATAAATATTATAACTAAGATAATGCAGAATAAATTATCCATAGCCTTCAACAGTATAACAACTGATAGAATATAATAGACAACAAGTTTTAAATCAACAACTGCAGCGGAATAAGCAATCCATTAGAAGAGTCAAGTAGAGCATAAAATCTACTATCTTCTATGATTTAAAAAAAAGTTTATCATAAATTTTATCGCTGAGACTCAGCTTAATAAATAATCCACATCATCGAATCATCCATGTACTACGGGCCAAGGATATTCTTTAGTATCACGACCACGAATTATCCATGCACTACGGGCCAAAGATAATCGTGTTTTCATCAACGGTCTTGATCATGCCATAAAATAATTCATCTTTGCACCCTTGGCCGAAGAGAATCCATAGCCATAATCATACCAAAAACTGTCCATCAATGCACTACGGGCCAATGAAGACTTTTTTCACATCATTTGTAACATTACAGTCATGATTACACCGAATAATCACTGGTCATAATCATACCAAGTCCATCTATGCACTACAGGCCACAGATGACTTTCAACAAAATATAGACATGAGGATGATGACAATGATATAAGAATTCAATAAAACAAGTTCAAGAATTAATTTATCCAGGAACCAATAACGTCCAAATTGTCAACATGATACTGCTTTGTAGAGTAAAATTCAAGAATGCTTAGAAGAATATTTCCATGAAAAGATACTGGATGAAGCGCTAATATCAAGGATATTCTACTAATTTCATGGAGTATAGAAGCCAAAGCTTTAACCAACTGAGTATAATAGAATATATGAAACTGCAAATGAATTTTCGCCCGCCATGCGGTAATTCACGTAGACAAATCATTTCCACAATTTCATAAGAAATGAATACAAAGGATCATTCACCATGTATGTGGTAATCCACACAGACAGGTTATTCCAACAGAATAATAAAGAATGGAATAAAAGAAGGATTCACCATGCATGCGATAGATCGCACAGACAGGTTATTCCCAACAGAATAATAAATAATGGAACCAGATCATGTGTAAATGCGCAGACAGGATATTCCAACAGAATAATAAAGAATGGAACCAGGTCATGCGTAAACGCACAGACAGGATATTCTGACTGAATAATAAAGAATGGAACCAGGTCATGCGTAAATGCACAGACAGGATATTCCGACAGAATAATAAAGAATGGAACCAGGTCATGCGTAAACACAGGATATTTCGACAGAATAATAAAGAATGGAAGAACAACCATTACAAGAAAAATGTTTATCAGCGACCGCTCATCAGCGACCGTATATAGTCGCAGATAGATATCAGCGGCCGCATACGGTCGCTAATCGGCGTCGCACAAAATCTGGTCGCTAAGGCGCGCATCAGAGACCACTATTAGCGATCGCTATATCTGCGACCGATAAGAGCGACCGAAATGATAAATTCGGTCGCTGAGCTGAGTCAGCATGGACTATGAACATAGCTGACGTGGTCTACGTGTCAGCGACCGGTATCAGCGACCGGTTGCGGTCGCTGATAGTCTCAAATATTAGATCGGTCGCTAATAAGTATCAGCGACAACATGCGGTCGCTGATATGAAAAAAAATAAACAGATTTTTGTTGTTTTGCAAAATTCCCAAAAACCTGTACCTGTTTTGTACCTGCTTTATCCCAACCCACATACACAACAAGATAAGCAGCATACACAATAAAATAAACATCCATTGTACCCACCAACACATACACCAAACTAGTTTCAAAACTAGTTTAAATAACATAACTGAATATACAAGTTATGAACATACAATAAGTTACAAAAGTGATATATATATATATATATATATATATATATAAAGCAGGTATGTCAAGCATCATCGCCTCCTTGATCACCCTGTAATTAACAAAATAATAAAATAAATTACAAATATATACTAACTATGTTAATATTGGTATATTACGACAATATATACAACAAATTGATTTTATACCTCGTCGCTATCCCCATGCTGTGATGCTGCTGCCGCCGCCACTGCTTTAGCTAACTCCTCAGGATCCAGAGCCCCCAGATGCCCGCCCAGTATCGTCAGAAGATTTCGATCTTGACATATAGCTCTAACACAGTCAGCCGGAGTATGAACAGCTGGATGGCTCGATGACTGTGTAGACTGGGTAGAAGAGCAGCCTGAGCCACTGAAGGATGGGCGTCGTCGTTGTCCTTGACCTTTAATGTAGTTCTTCTTCACAACAGACGCCCTCTCCCACAACTCTTGATCAATAGACGGACGTGGAGTGCCTTCAGGATAGCGTTCATTCAATAAACGCTTATAAGTGTCCTGTCATCATGTTAACAATTAAATAGTGAAAAATAAATTAATTCTGTAAGCATTGATAAACAAGATCAAGTTGTTAAAATTTATTACCGCTATCTGGATAGCCTCAGGCAGACCATCACGGGTGGCCACGTACACATCCAGCCAATGGATAGGTGTACCTTGAGACTGAGATTCCTATACAAAAAAAAAAGCATAATATTACTAAGTAAAAATGTGATATATTTTCTACAATTCATGATTTTAAACATATTAAAACTTGTAATTAAATACGTACTCGGGCAGTGATATGCTGCAACTGTGAAATACTACCGCCCTTGTATGTCCCTTTAGCCTTTTCGCCTTCGGGTACACCCGAGGATCTGTTGCTGGCGGCAGTCTTTCGTCTTTTCACCCAGCTCTCAGCCCTCCATTGAGCACACATCTCAGCCCATATGGCCTGGGTGCACCACCAGGGACTATGCTCGTGCATGTAATCTTCTCCCTGGCCTGGATGGTCGATCTCTGCATTGTGAAGGGCTTTTTGTCTTTCTTTATTCAAATTGTCTTTGGTGCGGACCGCGCACTTCTGCCAAAATAATGTCTATATAACTGAAGCCTGCGCGTCCTCCCATCTATACCGTTTCTGCAAATAAAACAACAATAAAAACATTACTAAATAATTATCCTTCGAATACTAAATAATTATCCTTTGTCATAATTAAAAAAACATACCTGAAATTCTGCCCAAACAGCATCCTTGTGGGCAATAGGTGTGCTCGCCCACGTAATCACAGGTGTAGGCCAATTCTATAAACACAGCTGTGATATACACTTGACGATCTTATTATCTGAAAAATCACTATAATATACAACATCAATTGGCATATATTAAAGCAAATTATATCTAAGTTATAATACTTATGAACATTTTTCAAACTTATACTTAAAAAAAATTCGCCAGAGTCTCCCCTGTAATATAGACTAGCCACATGCACGACGACATGCATATATGGACATTTCTAGGCACCCAATACACAAACCAAGAGAAATATGCAAACTTTCAATACAATATATAAGACCAAAACAATAACGATTGAATGCAAATTAAAGTAGTAAAAAATTCAAACCCATATACATTACCAATATAATATCAATCAAAACATTACCAATATACAATAAATAGAATCTTAAATGATATATGCGGGACGTACGTGCTATTCGGAGGAGGGCGAATCTGAATAAGAATCCGATCATCTGGATTACTAGGGGCCTTGGGCACATGATTAGGCCCCCTACCCAAGCCGCACTTTTTCTGCGCTGCTTCAGAAGCCATCTGACAATAAACATGTATATATGAGTCATGTTATTATGAGTCATGTTTGATTACATGTATATATGACAATAAACATGACAGTGATATAAACATGTATATATATGAATATAAAATGACAATAAACAAAAGTTACATTTAAATAGTTTAGTACATAAACATGCATGACAGTGATATAAACATGTATATATATGAATATAAAAAAGTGTAATGCTAAACATACATTTCAAGTGTCAGTGTCTGATTCAGAATCAATTTGTATACGTGTTGCAGATTCATAACCATCATCTACTTCAGATTCAGTGTCAAATTCAGTCAATAACTCTTCCTCTTCAGTATCAATGTCATCTGATACAAGTATTGACTCAGGATCTAATTCATGTGGTTCATCTCCACCATCTAACTGGATTACTTCATTGTCGTCCTCCACATTTATTATAGTTTGACTATGAAGCATCTGCTCTTGGTAAATCTCCACATCAACTAATTATACACGACTACGCGCGGGAGTATGAATTACAACTTGCCAATCTGTAGGCGGTCTATCCCTTTTCCTAACAGGACTAGGAGTGTAGTATACTTGTACTGTTTGAGTTGGTAAAACAAACGGTTCGTTGGAGTACGCAGACCTATGGAGGTCAATATCGACGATTCCATGTCTGTCAACACGTTTCCCTTTTTTTGAATCAAACCAACGGCACTTGAACAAGTGAATATGACCCCCGTAAGTGCCCTTGTACGACAACTCTACGATTTCCTCCAACTCCCCATAAAAGGCACGACCAAGTTCATTGTAACAATCTCCTTGGACACACATTCCAGAGTTCGTTGTTCTTTTACCGCACCCATATGCCTTTGTGTGAAATTTACAACTATTTATTTTGTAACCATTGTGGCTGACTTGGTCCCTGTCTGGTCCCATAGCTAGGACTTGTACATTAGCCGGAATCGTTGATACCTCAGTAAAAGCCTACAAAAACTCCATCTTATTAAATGAAGTCATAGTTAAAAATTGAACTACGTGCTTAAAAATTAAACTTACTTTGTCCTTTAGCCAAAGTGCAAAGTTTTTATCCCGATTGATTTGAATATCTTTATCAGTTATGCCGGGATGCTTCAATTTTAACTCGTCATCGTACAATCTATACCATGTTATAAAAATTAACATATTGGAATAAATTTTCAACTTAAAAGATAAATTATCAAGTTTACATGTGTACCTCACAAATTCGTCAATCTCCTCGCAATTGAGAAGAATGTAAGTATGTGCAGCATGTAATTCTTGCTCAGAGAGGATTATGCGCTTCCCTTTTCTATAAGCGCGGCCCGATAGACCAAATACAGAGAGCCGGCCATTTAGTTCAACATTTCCCCCATCATCATGTCTCGATACTCGATTGGCCTTTGTCAAGACTTCGTCCGGAAAATAGTCTAAGACAAACGTAGATATCTCATCGAAACTGTATGCCTCGCATATCGACCCCTCGACATAAGTTCTATTCTTCACCTTCCTCTTAAGGTTTCCCATCACCCTTTCGAAAGGGTACATCTATTTATATTGAACTGGACCCCCAACACGAGCTTCATAGGGAAGATGGATTTGCAAATGCTCCATGGAGTCAAAAAAACCAGGTGGGAATATTTTTTCCAATTTACACATGATCTCTATGATGTTCTTCTCAAGTACAGACATGCCCTTCTCATTTAATGATTTTGAACATAAGTCTTTGAAGAAACGACTAAGATCCGTCAAAGCATCCCATATTGGTTTATCAAGCAAATCCCGGAATGCTATAGGCATGAGTCTCTCCATGAACACATGACAGTCATGACTCTTCATCCCTTGCAATTTCCTACCCAACACACCTTGCAATGTTTGATGCATATCCATCTGGTAGTTTCAAAGACTTAACCCATGTGCACACATCTTCAACTTGCTTTTTGGACAATGTGTACCTTGCATGCGGTTTGACAATCTTACTATTAGGAGATTCATAAAGTTCTAATCTGGGACGCTTACAAATATCTTTCATGTCCAAACGTACCTTATCGTTATCTTTTGTCTTCCCCGTAACATTCATCACAGTATTAAACACATTGTCAAACACATTCTTCTCAATATGCATCACATCTAGATTATGACGAATCAAATTTGTAGACCAATAAGGTAATTCCCAAAAGATACTTCTCCGAACCCAGTTATGAGATTCGCCAAACCCATTGATTATGTTTGTGGCATCAACCTTACCAAATGGGATAACCGGCAATCTCATCACACGATCTCACATCTCCGTTCCCGACAATCGCGGTGCAGGCATATCATTGTCTACTTTCCCTTTCCTGAAGTGTTCTCTATTTCTTCGAAACGGGTGATCTACCAGTAAGAACCGACGATGACAGTCAAACCAACAAGGCTTTCGACCTTTTGATAGATTAAACGACTTTGTATGCTCCATACAATACGGACAAGCCAACTTCCCGTGTGTACTCCATCCAACTAACATACCATAAGCTGGGAAGTCACTTATAGTCCACATAACCGCTGCCCTAAGGTTAAAATTTGTTTTCGTTGCAACATCCCAAGTCTGTACTCCATCCTCCCACAATACCTTCAACTCGTCTATAAGAGGTCTCAAGTAAACATCTAAGTTCTTTTCAGGACTCTTAGGACCAGGAACCACGAGTGAAAGAAACAAGTATGGCTGTTTCATACACATCCAAGGAGGCAAGTTGTACGGAGTAACAATCACAGGCCAACATGAGTACGGAACAGCTGAGTGGCCAAACGGATTGAAACCATCGGTGGACAATCCAAGCCTCACATTTCTAGGTTCCAATGCAAACCCAGAATGTGCTATGTTGAAATCTTTCCAAGCCTGCCCATCTGCGGGATGATTTAGTTCTCCATCTTTAGCTGGAGATTTCGTATGCCAACTCATATGTTCAGCTGTTCTTGAAGACATGTACAATCTTTTTAGCCGATGTGTTATTGGAAAATACCTTAGAATCTTAAACGGTATACTTGATTTTTTTGTAGTCACACCCTCTTTATTAGGCCTAAACCGATCATGACTGCAAAACGTGCACCTTGTCATCTGTTCATTTTTCTTATAAAACAACATGCAATCGTTGAGACATGCATCGATCTTTTGGTATCCAAGACCCAACTTCTTCACCATTTTCTTACAAAAATAATAGTTATCAGGCAATTTCTCACCGTCAGGCAACATACTCTTAATAGCCTTCAAGAGCGACTCAAAACACTCATGACTCATGTTGTGATCAGCCTTGATGTTAAATAATGTCGCCACTACAGACAATGTAGTGTGTTTGGTGCAACCATGCCACAATGGCTCGTTACCCTCGTCTAACAACTTAAAGAAGTCTTTGGCATCAGAATTCATAGGTTGTTCTCTGCCTTGTTCCCAATCAAAATCTGGCCCTGCAATATCATGAACCATTTCATTCATACGATGAGTACTACTGCCCGAATTGTGTACTTCTGTGATGCCACCACCTCTTCTCTGTCCATGTGCCCACCAGCATTCTTCGTAATTTCTCATGAACCCATAAACAAGTAAATGATAGTTTATCATGTCTCTGTCCATATAATTTACATTCTTACACTTCAAACATGGACATCGTATCTGCGACTTACCATTCATACATTCCAGGTGACTATATGCATAATCCAAAAATACTTGGCAACCAGCTCTAAATTCAGCTGTAGCACCTATCTGGGCACTTGACTTTCGTCGTGCCATCCAACTACGGTCTGAATAGAGGTCCATGATTCCACGGTACCTATGTTGACATGAATTATTGTATTCCCTTGTTAGAGATTTACAATTCAGCTCAATCCCATTTATGATGCTTATAAATACATATACATGTATATGTACATATATAACATGAGTGTGCATCATATATGATTATTTGGGAATTGAACAAGGATACATTCCAAAACAACCTAAAGATAATAGATTCCAAGGGGTAGAATATGAATCATTGCATCATGCATGGTCGCAGATAGCAGTCGCTATTACTATTATCAGTGACCGGATACGGCAGTCGCTGATATTATTGGTCGCACCTTTATAATTGCTTCAGTTTCTTTTTTCATCATTATATCCCATCTAATTTTTGCTTCTGTATTTAGTTGTCAAGTTACTTATTGCTCATTAGTATTGTCAAGTGACTTATTGCTCATTAAGTTGAAATTCTTAGATTATTATTCTTTGAAGTCAGAAGGGGAAGAAATAAAATAATTTGTCATTCTTTACTGCTGCTCACTCTTTGTAGTCACAGTTTTAGATATATCTCAGATATTATGAATCCTGCTATATCAATACATAAAATTAACCCTACATCAATTTAGTTACAATATATACTATTTTTCTTAAATTATTACCACTATTCAATAAAAAGATTCAACAAAAACCAGATTGATTACACACCCTACCTACAGTAGTCTGAATTACAAAAGAAAATGAAGGGGTCCCTGCATCACAATGAACAATGCATACAAATATATACATGCATACGTAAAGAAGAAGCAAGACCAACACAGACATGGTCACAGTTGATTGCATCTTTCACAATACACGAGATTTTAATAGTATATCCACGACAATCTATCAAATCCAGCCCCCCTCCTCAATGTCAGTCATCACTGTCCAAGTACTTCTAACATATCATCAAATTAAACACTAGTATTTACAAGCTAACGAACTAGGTTAATACAATTGAACATACCGTTCAAAAGATTTGCAGGTAGCGGTGGCGGCGGCGGCGGCTGAGGTAGTGGTGGGTGGCGGCAGCGGTTTTCCCCTCTTCTCCCTCTTCTTTTCTCCCCCTTCTCCCTCTTCTCCCTCTTTTTTTCTTCTGTTCTGGATCGACAGTGACGAACTGATACTGGTTTATTGAAATACATCCGCGACCGCTATCCGCGACCGCATGCAGTCGCTGATTTTTAATGATGTGGAAGTATCAGCGACCGAATGCGGTCGCTATTACATATTGGTCGCAAATAAGCAGCGCGCCAACATTTCCAGCCAATTTTTTGGAGGCAAAAATGAGTCAGCGACCGAATAGCGATCGGTATCGGTCGCTAACAAACACTAGCAACCAAATTCAAGTACGGTCGCTAAAGGTGGTCGCTAACAATCCTATCTGCGACTAAAAAATGCGGTCGCTGATAAGATTGGTCGCTGTTAGAGCATTTTCTTTTAGTGAACAGAATTTCACCATGTATGTGGTACTTCGCATAGACAGGTTATTCCAACATAATAATAAAGAATGGAACAATAGCTCTTACGAGTATTGGAAAGAAAATAATTCTCTTCATGAATATGAAAGAATAATACCCCTTACAAGTACAACAAATAATATCCCTTACCGTAAAAGAAGAGTATTCCGACTGGTAGGGCGAGGATATTCTTGAAGAAAACTTATACTATTTTTCTACGCTCAAAGCTTCTGAAAACTCTAAAGAAATACGCTCAAGATTATATAAGAGAATTCTCTGCATTTTTAGAATTTTTGGTGTGATTTCAATTCTAACTAAGCATCTTATTTATAGGAGAATGGAAAGGATATTATGATGCACTATGCAATAAAATATAATATATTCTATTTATAATCAAATAAAACAAAACTTTATAAAAAATATTCTATTTTATATAAAAAGTTTTTACTATGCAAACACTATGCAGGTACTATGCAAAAATTATGCATAATAAAATATAATATATTTTATTTAAAATCTAATAAAATAAATAACTTTATAAAAGTATTCTATTTTATATAAAAAGATTTTACTATGCAAAATACTATGCATAATAGAATATAATATATTCTATTTATAGTCTAATAAAACAGATAACTTTATAAAAGAATTCTGTTTTATATAAAAAGCTTTTCTATTTTATTACATTAATAATACTAATAAAACAAAATTTATACATATATATATATATATATATATAAACTTCTGTGACTTCATAAAAAGACACATCAATATATTTAACAATATTTATCATCATTATTATAATTCACAATATTAATCGACCAGGTCGTTCCCAGGAAAGAGGGGGCTTTCCAATAAGGATTTCTCCCTATTGGCGTGCAATTAGGTGACCAAACCTCTCCTTGACAGAACTTTTAGACATCGTCAATATTACAAATAATAATATTAATAACTTTGTCATCCCAATTATTGATTTAATAATGTATAAAATATCGACAATAATTGAATCAAATAACGTGAGATATTATGCAACAATTACTGTAGCAATAATTGAACAAAACTGAGTGAATTCTCATATAAGCATCAATAATCAACACCGTGTGCTACTATGCAACCACGCGTATTACTGTACTTTTACTACCGAGTAGTTCAACAATTTTAACGGTAAAACTTTCGCCGTTATTTTCATAAAAATATTTTTGTCGTTTTCTCAATCCGACAATAATTCCGTTGTGGGGTCCACCAATGATTGTACCGCCGTACGGATATTCCCCGATAAAAAGAATATTTCCCCACCAATCGAATATTATACAACAACTTGCATACTTTTCAAAATTTATAAATATTACCCACAACTATAACATTATCTCAAATCCACACCATAATTTTGAAAAAAATATTTCAAAAAAATTAAATCTTTATTCCTAAAATTTGGTATTTTACATCGAAGATCACGATACATTTTGGTACTTCCAGGATGGATTGCAAACGGTGTGTTGTGTGCCTCCATCATGATTTTATACTTCAAATCAGAGTTGTTAGGAACACAAAGTCTAGAGTTGACTCGAAGTATTCCTTTTTCGTCGATTCTTGCTTCTGGAATAGCACCATCTTGTGCTTTCTTCTTTATACCCATCAGCGCTGGGTCTGTAGGTTGAGCAGCTTTAACTTTATCGATTAAAGTTGATTTTACTTGTATATTTGACATCATCACATGGGTCCCTGAAGTTTTTAACTTTATCTCCATCCTTTGTAAGTCATATAAAACAGGCCTTTGAGTTGACAATATTGCACTCGTACCCGCGTATGATCTTTTACTCAACACGTCAGCTACTATGTTCGATTTTCCATGATGGTATTGAATGGTATGATTGTAATCTTTCAACAGCTCGAGCCAATGTCGTTACCGCATGTTGAGTTCTTTTTGGGTAAAGAAATATTTGAGGCTTTTATGATCTGTATAGATCTCCACTTTCTCTCCATACAGGTAATATCTCCAGATCTTTAGTGTGAAAATGACTGTTGTTAACCCTAGATCAAGAGTAGGATAATTCCTCTCATATTCTTTGAGTTGTCGTGATGGGCTATGACTTTTCTATGTTACATGAGAACACACCCTAAACCTCTGCCTGAAGCATCGTTGTAGATGACAAATCCCTCTGAACCTGATGGTATTATCATAACAGGTGCTGAAATGAGTCTGCTCTTGAGTTCTTGGAAACTCTTCTCACATTCTTCGCTCCATCCGAATTTTGTATCTTTTCGAGTTAGCTGAGTTAATGGAGTAGCGATTCAAGAAAATCCTTCCACAAATCTCCGATAATAACCAGCTAAGCCTAGAAAGCTACGTACTTCGGTTACTGACTTAGGTTGCTCCCAACTTTGTATTGCTTCAATATTCGTCTGGTCAACTAATATTTCATGTTTCGATATCACGTGGCCAAGGAATGCTACTTTCTCAAGTCAGAGCTCGCATTTTCTTCAACTTGGCATATAGATTATTTTCACGTAGCTTTTGGAGTATCAGCCTCAAGTGTTGCTCATGATCTTAATGGCTTTTGGAGTATATAAGGATGTCATCAATAAAGACAACCACAAAATGATCCAAAAAATTCCTTGAATACTCATTTCATCATATCCATGAAGGCAACAGAAGCATTAGTCAATTCAAAAGACATGACTAGTTCGTAATGCCCGTACCGAGTTCTAAAAAGAAGTCTTTAGAATGCCATCAGTTTTAATCTTTAACTGATGATATTCGAAACGAAGATCGATCTTTAAAAAGAATTTAGCACATTGCAACTGGTTAAACAGACCATCAATGCGAGGTAACAGATACCTATTTTTTATGATGACATGATTCAACTCCCGATAGTCAATGCAAAGTCGCATACTCCCATCTTTCTTCTTTACGAATAGAACAGGAGCACCCCAAGGAGATGTACTAGGACGAATGAAACCGATGTCTAACAGTTCCTGTAGTTGGGTTTTTAACTCCTGAAGTTCAATCGGAGCCATTCGATATGGGGTTCTTCGGGGGTAGGCCAGGAAGTTCTTCGGGGAATACGTCAGGAAATGTATTAACAATAGAAATATCATTCAAATCTGACGTATTTTTATATAAATTCGTGACATGGGCTAAGAAAGCTTGACATCTATTTTTTAATAAATGAATGACTTTATGGCTTGATATGACAGTGATTGACTTTAGTAGTTTGGTTGCTTGAATTCGCATAACAGGTTGGTTAGGAATATGAAAGCTAACAACCTTACAAAAATAATTAATTTTAGCATGACGAGTAGTTAACCAATCAATCCCTAAAATCACATCAAATACAAGTATTTTCAAAGAGATGAGATCAACAGGTAATGTGAAAGTGTCGATTTGAATCAAACAAGATTTATAAATGGTGGATGTAATGACGGTTTCTCCCAACGGAGTTTCAACAGATAAGTCAAAGTCTAATTTCTTTGGAGTCAAATTTAAACGTTGAGGACAAGCAGGTGAAAAAAAAAGAATAGGTAGAACCGGTATCTAATAAGGTATAGACTTCGCAACAATTTATGATTAGCTTACCCGTGATAACTTCGTTCGGGTTACCTCGCTTTTTGGAAAGTCATGACAAACGCTCTCCCTTAATCCATCGACTTTGACTTGTCCAGGACAGCCATTGGTGTCATCATTACCGCTGGAATTGACTTCGATATAGGGTATATTCCACCCTCAACTGCTTCATTGTACTCCTGATCCATGACCTAAATCATTAATCTTTGATCCATATCGAATTAGGGTTGACTGCTCTGAACAGGGTAATTCAAAACTCGATGTTGGGTTCTCCCAATTGTTGTCCAAAAAGAGAAATACATATCATCTATTTTAGCCTTCTTAGATCGGACTTGTCTTTTTACAATATCAACGTGTCGTGCGATTTTTACCCATGCATCCTCCATTCTCACTCGTTTAGTTGTTTCTTCTTTCAGATGATTTTTGTTGCATCCCTTTGTTCCACGACCGCCTGTCGTTCTTCACCTTGCTCTTTTAACATACGAATATGATCTTGCAGTTTTATATTTCGATCATAAAATTCTCCTATTAAATCCTGCTAAGGTTCCTCTTCTTCCTCACTCTCAGCTGCTACCTCTGCGACTAGCTCAGTTGCAACTATTAATTCTTCACTTATCACATGGATATCTCTAATTTCTTCTTCGCCTGACATCCCACAATCAAGTTTAATAACTTAGTTAGTACTCCCCAATAAAAATCTTTGTTATAACAAGATATTATACTCCAATATTTATTCTTTAAATGAATCTCCTCGATTCATCACTTAAAACTCTATATGAGTTCATCTCTTGATTTTCAGATGTCATTCTTAAATACTGCCACAAAACAAGGGTTAATTGATATGCCACATATTATCCCTATATTCTGACCGACCAATTAAATAACAAATAAACTTAGGTAGGACACACTAGCGAAGGATTTACTCGTCTCTCCCCTCCTAGTTTTAGCCTCATATATCTGCCAGGGATCATATCCCTAAGCTTTGATACCAACTGTGACGCCCCTAAAATAGGTCTATACAACTCATTCTGAGTCGCCAAATACATGGTATAGAGTTCAAATATAAACTTCATTTACACAATTATTAACTGTCGTGTAAAATACGACAAAACGTAAACTGTGAGTTTCAATACAAATATTGTCTCGTAGACAATATCCAAACTCAAAATAAGTCCTAATTATAATTATTATCACACTATTTTATAGAATATTGAGAACTACTATAGCCACCATATTGGACCATCACTCCATTTTCTGACTAGTCTCAGCTATATTCTCATTTCCTGAAGAGAACAATGAAAGAAAAGGGTGAGCTCAACTAGCCCAGTAAAGAATATTATGACTAAGATAATGTAGAATAAATTATCCTTAGTCTTCAATAATGTAAAATCTGATAGAATACAATAGACAACAAGTTTAGATCAGCATTTGCAGCGGAACACGTAATCCATTAGAAGAGTCAAGTAGAGCATGATGTCTACTATCTTCTATGATTAAAAGTTCATCATCAATATTTTTATCTCTATAACACAACCCAATAAATATTTCACATCATCGAATTATCTATGCACTACGGGCCAAGGATATTCGTTAGTATCATCAGTGGTCATGATCATGTCAAACAACTGTCCATCTATACACTACGAGTCAATGAGGACTTTCACCACATCATTTGTCTTTAACATTACAGGTCATGATTATACCAATACACAATTCCTAGTAATAATCATACCAATCAACAGTTCATCTATGCACTACGGGTCAAAGATGACTTTCACCGCAATATAAGCATGAGAATGATGACAATGATATAAGAAATCAATCAAGTGAGCTCAATGATAAATATTAAAGATTTATAATTCAATTTATCCAGAGTTTAAGAATGTTCAAATTGTCAACATGATAATTAATTGTGGAGTAAAATTCAAGAATGATATTCATGTATCAAAAATAATTTGAACAGAAAAGAAACTAATTTTGGCGTGAATAGTACCGTGTGAATAGTACCCATGAATAGTAACCCGACATGAAAATATTAAAATTTAACAAGAAAGTTCATACCAATATTCCAGGGAAACGATACTAGATGAAGCGCAAAACTCAAGGATATTCTACTAATTTCAGGGATCATAGAAGCAATACTTATCAAAATAAGTATAGATTTAGGAATATGAAACGAAATAATATTACTTACATACTATAGAGTATGGAAGAAAATAATATTTGTTACGAATATTGAACGAAAATAATATCATTTACCTTAGTAGGAGAGTAATTCCGACGGGCATAGCAGAGATATTCTTGAAAAAAACTTGCACTATTTGCTGCACTCAAAGTATCCTTATGCTCAAAAGAAATACGCACAATATTATAGAAGAAGAATTTTCTGATTCTAGTGCGATTTTCATTTCTTAACTAAGCATTCTATTTATAGGAGAATGACAAGGTACTATTTAAGAAAATAATCACGGGTGAATATGAAATTTTTCACGGGCGCAGAATCGGCTGATTTTTTAATTTTTTACTATTCATTACTGTGCAATAAAATATTCTAATAAAACAAAAACTTTATTTAAAATATAATATATATATTCTATTTATAATCTAATAAAACGAATAACTTTATATGTAATATAAAAAGTATTCTATTTTATATAAAAAAATTCTATTTTATTACTATTATAATAATAATTTAATAAAACTGAGATAACTTTCTACCGGCGATTTTGAAAAATGAGTAGGTGGGGGTCCATGTAATAAGCCAAACTTATAACAAATATTTTATGTCAAACCCCTATATTTATATCAAAAATTGAATTAATATTTATCACAAATCACTTATCTTCAATAAACACAATTTTTAATCTTTCAACAATTATTCATCATTAATATTATAACTCACAATATTGGCAACCAGATCATTCTCAGGAAAAAGGGGACTTTCTGATAAGGACTTCTCCTTATTGGCGCGCAATTAAATAACCTAACTCATTTCCTCGACAGAACTTTCTAGACATTGTCAATAGTGCAAATAATAATATGAATAACTGTGTCATCTCAATTATTGATTTAATAATATAAAATATTATGCAAATGATACTGTGACAATAATTGAATCAATAATATGAGATACTATGCAATAATTATTGTGGCAATTATTAAATAAACTGAGTGACTTCTTACGTAAGCATCAATAATCAGAGATACTGTACAATATCGTGTTCTATTGTGCAACAACGCGTATTACTATACTTTTATCATCGGGTATTTTAACAATTAACGGTAAAAGTTTTGCCGTTATTTTTTATAAAAAGGTTATTTCTATCGCTTTCTATATCCGACAGTTATTCCGTTATGTGGGGTTCATCAATGATTGTGTCGTCGTACGGATATTCGCCGACAAAAAGAATATTCTCCGACCAAACGAATATTTTATGACAACTTGCTTACTTTGCAAAATTTGCACATATCACCCATAACTATAACATTATATCAAATTCACACCTTATTATTCAAAATAACATTTAGAGAAAATTAAATCTTTATTCATAAAAAATTGGGGTCTTACATCCTCCTTCCAAAACGTGGGAAAGATCCTCTTTATACCAAAAATACATAACAAATCAATTATACTCAAGATCAATAACTTGATGCCTTTTCCTTTTGGTTTCCAGATGCTTTGTAAACTCTATGATAGAGACTCATAGCCCATCGAATTAAGTACCCAATAATTTAATTATACCTGCATTTTTCAAAGGGGATCAGATGCAACAAAGAAGATCCTTTTTAAACTGAAAACAACGATTAACTTCATTTGTTAATTCCATTTGCATTACGATCATGACTACTAATTGATTGTTTCGCTTCCTCCTCCTCCGAGTTTTAGAGTCTCATGTATTACCATCCGTTGAAAGTGAATCTAGTAGTTTATCTTTAAAAAATATTTCATGTTCGCCCTTGAATCCATATCCGTCAGTTAAAAAGAAGAAACTAGATCAGAGAGTCTTCTTTGATGTTGAATCACTAAAGATGTCTGTAACGACCCCAAAATTCATACAATTCATCTCTCAACTTTGGTCGTTAATAATACGTCTAATTTCTTATTTTACATCATTATTCGATGTTAAGCTTAATAAAATGTGGAGTAATTTAAACTTTTCTGTCTTCTTACTTTAATTTCTTGAATCAAAACCTTTATCATCTACACATCTTTGAATCAAATTTTATTTTACGATTCGCTTCATCAGAGTTATTATATAAAATCTTACATTTCAGCTCGATATTCCTTATACATTGGGTAGCTCAAACTTTACAACTAAATATGAAGTTTCACATCATAAATTATTAAGTACATTTCTCAAAACCTTTATCTTTACCTATCTTTGAACCATACTTAGTTTATTACTCACTTTATTAGAGTTAATAAATAAAACTTACATCCAGGTTCAATACCCTTTAGACATCGGACAAAATTTAAACATTATAACTCAACATCTCTTAAACATTATACATTATCAAGTACATCATCCGGAACCTTAAACATGGTTCAAAATAATAACAACTAGGCCAAAGTATATAAATCTTCATGCATTACATCTGATTCATGTCTTTCAAGTAGCATATAGCATTACCTTGAATCCTTAACCTGCAAAAGTGGTTATTTACAAGGTTGAGTTTGACAGCCCAGCAAATCTAACAGTTTTCATGCATCACGTAAAATATAATAACATGCTCAACATACATCTCATAATCATTGGACTAACATAACATACATGTTGTAGTTCACATAACAAGTATAAAGATTGAGTTCCTTACTCAATCAACATTCTTTACTCAATCAACGTAGTCATAAATTGACTTTATCGTTTCATACTTTCAACATATATAACACATCATGCTCTTTGTAATAGAGATTTAAAACAGTTCATCATCAAGTTCACATAACAAATAGGAACTGAAAGACTTGCTTTGATCGTTGTTTACCAATAACAGTTTAATAACTTACAGTTATCTGCACTTCACGTGCCCTACATAATTATACAATCATGCACATCAACTATTAGTCACATAAAAACGCATATTAGTTGTAATATAAACTTTACTCTACATCTCATAACCTTTCTTATTAATCAATACATAATGTTCAATTTGATTGTGTTAACTTTCGACTTATATCTCGCTATATTTCTTCTTAGGTCATACCCAAAATTCATTCAAGTGTTTAAGTCTTGCTAGGACTCCTTATTGGTTTTATGTTAACCATATTCCATATCTTATAATGTTCATTTTAATTGAATTAAAACACTTTTTACATTTATTAACACTTGTCACGGCGTTTCAACGTTCATTCGTCACACACCCGATTTGTCTCTCTTGTGTATGCTTAGTATGCTTATACAACTTATCTAATACATCATTTATTAATATTAAACATCATTATATTTATTAATATTCATATTATATAACTTAGAACAATATCTTTTATCGTCAGAAGCACTACACTTGGATACATGCATGCCTGACGCCCTTCGATTGCCTCTGAATACACATCAATCCCAAAGATGACCATTTTGACCCCATCTAACGACCTCAAATTGAAAAACTTAAAGAACGAAAGTTGTAGGTCTACTCGTCTTCGTTCTGGTTCATCTTAAATCGCCTCAATTAGAATTTGTATGAAAATTTTATGGTTGTTTTACTATAGGAGGTCAAAATAGTCCGGCCTTGACTACTATTCCAGTGTTGTAGCTTCCCAAATAGCCTTGGGGGTAGCGCCGTAGCGCCCCCTAGCAGAAAGGTGCGTGATTATTTTCCAGTTTTGTTGTTCTTACGAATTTTTAACCCTTTCTCCTTCCAACCTTCATAACTTGAGTTATACACATCCAATTGAGTCCGTTTTCGACTCTATGAACTCGTAATTCATAGAAATACAACATACCAAAGAATCAAAAATTTAAAGAAATATTAACTAACCCAAATCTTGACCCAAAACTCATGTTTATACTAAATTTTCATGTTTTAACATGTTTAGTGTAATCATTCACAACAAATTAGTTTCTTAACCAAATTGATTCATTTAACTTGCGTTTTTTTCGTTTCTCAATGTTTTAATACAAACTATCATCAATTTCAGACTCTATACATAAATTCATAGCCAATTTTAGTCTCAAAATAGACTAAAACTTATATATATACAAAACTCAAATTCTTCCTTCTTAAACATGTTTCCATGAATTTAATTACTTCAAAATCATCCTTAGCTGATATATAACTGAATACATACCCCCAAAACATATATAAACAATCTTTTAAGAAATCAACCACCAAACTCTAATTATAGTGAAGTTTATAAGAAATAAAACCAAGAACTTAGATTTAGACAATTACCTTCGACTCCATCCTAGAATAGCTAGATGATTATTCTTCTTCCTTCTTTCTTGGTTCTCAAATCCTCTCAATTTACAGATGATTTTCTCTCTCAATTTGTTTCTTTGTTTCTCCTTCCTCTCTGTGTTTTAGTAAGTAAACTGACCATCACTTTAACGTGGTTTAGTCAGTTATCAAAACTCGGCAATTACAAATACAAAGGGTTCTAGGCCATGTTTGGTTAAAACCCAATTAATCCCTTACTAATTTATCTAAATAATCCCCTTATCATATGGTTCACAAATGTCACTTTATTTGATTAGATTACTTAACCAATATAACTTCCACTTTATTTTATAAATCACCGACCCTCTAATTTAATTATTTAATTAAACTAGAATATTACCATCACATTAACGTACTAAAATATGCATAAATAATAAAATTATTTATCATCAATTTATTTAATATCACCATACTTAAACAAATTATTCCATAATAACTTCCATCGAATATTTATTTATTCCACTTACATTCAAACTAAAATATTTATTTAATTCGATATATATTTCACTATCTACAAAACTCACAATCGTATTACATTAACATATAATAATTATATGTAATATATATTAGTTCCTCATTTTATTACAACAAATATATCTACATTAATTCACTATTTAGTTAAGTAAATTACTCACATTAATTATGAAATTTAATTCATAATAATTTCCATTGTCACAATAATAATCAAATTATATTATCTCATAATATAATTTTAACTTAATCAAATTAACTAATGTTACTCAGTTAATTTCCTTTTCATAAAAATTTTATTTAATTTCTTCAATAGTTTTAATTAACTATTAAGCCTCTTTTTTCCAATACATGAATATATAATCATCTTCGCACCAAATCATATATTTCATAATATATAACACATATATACACATACTCAAACTCAAAACATCTTATAATAAGAATTTTATTTATTAAATTCTTATTTAAATAATTTCAAAAAATTCAGGTTGTCACAATGTCTTTCCTATGTCGAAAGAATTTTCCACCCAATTTTTTATCATCGGGACTTGGAGCCTGTTCAGGAGTAGCTTATAAGTTGGTTCTACTGTTGAAGTGTTTGTTTGTAACTTATTTTGTGACTTATTTTTTGACTTATATGTCAAAAAAAAGTAGTAACTATTCGTGACTTATTTTAAAATGACTTACAGGTCATTTTAAAATAAGTTAGTTTGACTAAATGTAATGTCTATTTTGCTCATCTTATTATTAATGTCCTTTTTAGTAATCTTTACATTATTTTAACTTATAAGACATTATGAGTCAAACACCTTCATAACGTGTTTTAACTTAATTTCTGACTTATAAGTCAAATTGATGCCGAACGTTTGTACTTATAAGTCATACCTTAAAATAAATTATAAGTCAACTATATTTTAACTTATAAGTCCTTTTAAAATAAGTCGTTCCCGAATCAAGTGTTACAAAATAACACCAAGTGCCTACTAATACTTCATTAGGTATAAAAATGCAAATATGCTTCGAGTACCCCCGCCCTGGTGGCATGTCTATCCTGGAAATTCCTTTTCTGCCCTTTAAGGTCTTATTTCCTGCTTTTCCATTCCAACCTGTTCCTGCAATGAACAAACATGAAAACGCATTAAACCATACTAAAAACACTTAAGATAACAATGATTAAAGCTTGAAAATTAACTGATTCGTAGGTATGAAACCCACTCATCAAATACCCTCAAACTTAAGACCTTGCATGTCCTCAAGCAAACATAATGCAATGCAACTAACTATATGCCTAGGAATCCAGCCATCAAACAGTACAAAGTTCATAATTATACCTTAGGGAAATCATAATAGAGATAGACAATAAATCCCACCAAGACACATCAACAATCACAAATCAATCTATAAATTAACCCATGTTATCACTGACGCAGTGTGTGTTTGTGCTCAATAACCATGCAAACCGACTATAGATCAAATATATCACATAATACGCTTCTTATAGGAAAGATCACAGTTTTAACTTAAGAAGTTGTGTAAACAAACTAAACTCAGCCAAAAATATACAATTACCAAGTCAGGAGTTAATATGAGATTTGGTTGCTATCTTTATTCAATTACAGGGGCATTTTGCTCTTTTTCCCGTATTTCTACTTACATATGACTGTGCAATGTCTAGTCTTCTTAGGCTTTTCAGTGCTACCAATTTAGGGAGCTTTCGACCAACGACTCACAAACCAGACGACTTTAGGGCATTGGGTGTAAAGGCATCCCCTATGGCATACTTACTCGAGTAACAAAGGCCACAGTACTAAACTAGTTACGGTGTTTATTCATATTTTTTTCCTCTCTTTTTTTCCTAACTATTTTTTTCTTTTTCTTTTTCTTTTTACATATATATGGATCCCATATCTTTCCCTAAACTTAGGTCTTTTCATAATCCTAGCTGTGAAACCCCAAATTTTATGAATAAAAATTTATTTTTTTCGAAATATTTTTTTAAATATTATGGTGTGAATTTGAGATAATGTTATAGTTGTGGGTAGTATTTATAAATTTTACAAAGTATGCAAGTTGTTGTATTATATTCGATTGGTCGGGGAATATTATTTTTATCGAAGAATATTCGTACGACGGCACAATTATTGGTGGACCCCACAACAGAATTATTGTCGTATTGAGAAAACGACAAAAATATTTTATGAAAATAACGGCGGAAGTTTTACCGTTAATACTGTTGAACTACTCGGTAGTAAAAGTACAGTAATACGTGTGGTTGCATAGTAGCATACGGTATTGATTATTGAGGCTTACGTGATTAGTCACTCAGTTTGATTCAATTATTGTCAATTAATAATATGAATTATTTAGCGATAATGAAGTTTTATTTTATTCGTATTATTAACGTAATAAAACATAAACATCTTTTTATATAAAACAGAATACTTTATTAAAGTTATTCTATAAATAGAATATATTATATTTTATTTAAAAGATTTTTCTTTAAATATGGACCGTCAGATTAAAGTAAATCAATCTGGACCGTTCATGGATTAGTTACTATGCATTCCATTTTCCTATAAATAGAAGCTCATTCCTTCATTATTTTCTTACGAATTCACTGAACTCTAGAGAGAGAAACTATAGAGAGAAAGAAGAAAAGTATTCTGCTACTTAACTACTTCTTTATTTCAGTTCTTCTTTAAAACGGTAAGGGGTATTATTTCTTTTGTATTCATGAAGAGAACTTCTGTTATTTCATTCTTTATTATTCTGTTGGAATAACCTGTATACGCGGGCTACCCTATACTTGGTGAAATTCTTTTGTTATTATATTTTTATTATTCTGTTGGAACATCATGTCTGTACTTTACGCCGGACCTGGTTCCATTATTTATTATCCTGTCGGAATATCCTGTCTGTGCTTTACGCCGGACCTGGTTCCATTATTTATTATTCTGTCGAAATATCCTGTCTGTGCGTTTACGCCGGACCTGGTTCCATTATTTATTATTCTGTCGGAATATCCTGTCTGTGTTTTACGCCAGACCTGGTATCATTATTTATTATTCTGTTGGAATAACCTGCATGTACGGTCTATCGCATGCATGGTGATTTCTTTTGTTATTTCATTCTTTATTACACTCAGTTGGTTAAAACTTTGACTTCTATACTCCATGAAATTAGTGGAATATCCTTGATATTTGCGCTTCATCTAGTATCCTTTTGTGAAAATATTCTTCTAAGCATTCTTAAATTTTACTCTACAAAGTAGTATCATGTTGACAATTTGGACGTTATTGGTTCCTGGATAAATTAATTCTTGAACTTGTTTTATTGAATGCTTATATCATTGTCATCATCCTCATATTTATATTTTGTTGAAAGTCATCTATGGCATGTAGTGCATAGATGGACTTGGTATGATTATGACCAGGGATTATTCGGTGTAATTATGACCGTAATGTTACAAATGATGTGGAAAAAGTCCTCATTGGCCCGTAGTGCATTGATGAACAGTTTTTGGTATGATTATGGCTATGAATTCTCTTTGGCCGTAGTGCAGAAATAAATTATTTTATGGCATGATCAGGACCGTTGATGAAAACATGATTATTTTTAGTCGTAGTGCATGGATAATTCGTGGTCGTGATACTAAAGAATATCCTTGGCCGTAGTGCATGGATAATTCGTGGTCGTGATACTAAAGAATATCCTTGGTCGTAGTGCAGGGGTGATTCGATGACGTGGATTATTTATTAAACTGAGTCTCAGCGATAAAAGTCATGAAAAACCTTTTCAATCATAAAAGATAGTAGATTTTATTCTCTACTTGACTCTTTTAATGGATTGCTTGATCTGTTGCAGTTAAACTTGATGTTTATTATATTATATCAGTTTAACATTGTTGAAGACTAATGATAATTTATTCTACATTATCTTAGTCATAATATTTCTTATTAGGCTAGTTGAGCTCACCCTTTCTTTCACGGTTCTCTTCAGGAAATGAGAAAATAGCTGGGACGAGTCGGGAAATGGAGTGATGGACCAGATGATAGCATTAGTAGTCCTCACTATTCTATGTAATAGTATGATAATAATTGTAATGAGGACTCCTTTTGAGTATGGATACTCTCTAGAAGACAATATTTGTATTCAAACTCACAGTTTATGTTCTGTCGTATTGTACACGACAGTTGTATTATTAAGTTGTATTTTGAATTCTGTACCATGTATCTGGCGACTCAAGATGGGTGATGTATACCTAATTTTGGGGGCGTCACAGTTGGTATCAGAGCTTAGGGATATGATCCCTGGCTAAGATGTGAGACTAGAACTTGGAGGGGAGAGACGGGGAATTCCTTCGCTAGTATGACCTACCTAAGTTTACTTGTTATTTAATTGGTCGGTCAGAGTATAGGGATGATATGTGATATGTTAATTAACCCTTGTTTTGTTGCAGTATTTGATAATGGCATCCGAAAATGTTGAGATAAGCAATGGAGCAAAATAATATGACCGTATCGCAGTACGAGGCTAAGTTTGCGGAGTTATCCCGGTTTTCATCCCATTTGGTCGATAATGAGGAACGAATGAAGCGAATGTTTCTAAGAGGTTTGAAACCCGATATACGTCAATACTTCATTTCTCATAAACTTTGTTTATATTCAGATGTTGTGAATAGGGCTCAGTTATTGGAGCGCGATAATGAGTTAGCACAACCAAAATGAAACGACCAACAACACTATAATAATCATACCGGTGGCAACGGCCATCGGAACAACGATAACCATCGTGGTAGAAATTATCATGACCAAGTTAATAGAAGTGGAAATTTCAAGAAGAGAAGGTCATTTAGCTCGATTTTGTCGTGTAGTGCGGTCAAGTCCAGCTGGGATAGTGATGCCAAAGGATGTCCCAGACAAGCCAAAGTCGATAGTTTAAGTGAGAGTGTTTATTGAGGAACCCGAACGAGGTTATTACGGGTAAGTTAATCATAAACTCTTGCGAAGGCTATACTTTATACGATACCGGTTCTACCCATTCTTTTATCTCTCTTGCTTGCGTTCAACGTTTAAATTTGACTCCGGAGAAGATAGACTTTGACTTATTGGTTGAAACTTCGTTAGTTGAAACCTTCGTTACCTCTACTATTTATAATTCTTGTTTGATTCAAATCGACACTTTCGCGTTACCTGTCGATCGTATCTCTTTGAAAATACTTGCCTTTAATGTGATTTTAGGAATCGATTGGTTAACTACTCATCATGTTTTTTTTGTAAGGTTGTTAGCTTTTATACTCCTAACCAACCTGTTATGTGAATTCAAAGTAACCAAACCACTAAAGTCAATCATTGTCATATCAAGCCATAAGTAAAGAGCCCCGAGCCTTTCCCTGATGACTTCCTTATATGGAATGCACCGAAGCCATACTTTCTGTAGGCGACGTCGTGAATGACGATGGCAAGTTGATAGGTATCAATGTGACGTGCTATCCAAGTCTTGGATGAGGGTCACAGTTTTGAACGATATTTCTATTATTAATAAATTTCCTGACGTATTCTTGAAGACTTCTTAGCCTACCCCAGAGCGTGAAATCGAATTTTGTATTGATCCCAGTACAAAACTCATTTCTTAAATCCTCAAATATTTCTTCAACTAAAATGAACGTATCATGCGCCAAAGATGTTGGCTCGAGCTGTTGAAGATTACGATCGTACCATTCAATATCATCGTGGAAGAGCGAACGTGGTAGCTGACGTGTTGAGTAGAAGATCGTATGCGTTTACGAGTGCGATGTTGTTAACACAAAGACTCTTTTCGTATAACTTACAAATGATGAAGATAGAGTTAAAGACTCTAGGGATCCACATGAAGATAACGAATATACGATTAGAATCGACTTTAATCGATAAAGTTAAAGCCGTGCAAGCTACAGATTCGGAGCTGATGAATACTAAGAAGAAGGTTCAAGAGGGCGTTATTTTAAAAGCAAGAGTTGCTGAAGAGAGAAAATCTCAACCCTCGATTTAATTGGCCCATTTGAAATCCTCGATTAAGTAGGAGCTGTGGCTTATAGACTCGTTTTACCGCCAAGTATGTCGTGTGCTCATAACGTTTTTAACGTATCGATGTTACGACCCGAACCACTTTATTAATTTAGAACCGGACGAGATAGCGGATGATTTAACGTTTGAGGAGATACGTGTTAACATCTTGGATAAGAAGGATCATATTTGACGCTCAAAGGTTACATCAAGAGTTAGAATTTAAAGTGAAGTCAAGGTATCCTCATCTGTTCGGCATACCAGGTACGTACGTAAATTTCGAGGGCGAAATTTCATAAGGAGGGGAGATTGTGAAACCCCAGATTTTATGAATAAAAATTTAATTTTTTCGAAATATTTTTTAAAATATTATGGTGTGAATTTGAGATAATGTTATAGTTGTGGGTAGTATTTATAAATTTTATAAAGTATGCAAGTTGTTGTATTATATTCGATTGGTCGGGGAATATTATTTTTGTCGGGGAATATTCGTACGACGGCACAATTATTGGTAGACCCCACAACGGAATTATTGTCGGATTGAGAAAACGACAAAAATATTTTATGAAAAAAAGGGCGAAAGTTTTACCGTTAATACTGTTGAACTACTCGATAGTAAAAGTACAGTAATACGTATGGTTGCATAGTAGCATACAGTATTGATTATTGAGGCTTACGTGATTAGTCACTCAGTTTGATTCAATTATTGTCAATTAATAATATGAATTATTTAGCGATAATGAAGTTTTGTTTTATTCGTATTATTAACGTAATAAAACAGAAACATCTTTTTATATAAAACAGAATACTTTATTAAAGTTATTCTATAAATAGAATATATTATATTTTATTTAAAAGATTTTTCTTTAAATATGGACCGTCAGATTAAAGTAAATCAATCTGGACCGTTCATGGATTAGTTACTATGCATTCCATTTTCCTATAAATAGAAGCTCATTCCTTCATTATTTTCTTACGAATTCACTGAACTCTAGAGAGAGAAACTATAGAGAGAAAGAAGAAAAGTATTCTGCTACTTAACTACTTATTTATTTCAGTTCTTCTTTAAAACGGTAAGGGGTATTATTTCTTTTGTATTCATGAAGAGAACTTCTGTTATTCCATTCTTTATTATTCTGTTGGAATAACCTGTATACGCGGGCTACCCTATACTTGGTGAAATTCTTCTGTTATTACATTTTTATTATTCTGTTGGAACATCCTGTCTGTGCTTTACGCCGGACCTGGTTCCATTATTTATTATTCTGTCGGAATATCCTGTCTGTGCTTTACGCCGGACCTGGTTCCATTATTTATTATTCTGTCGGAATATCTTGTCTATGCGTTTACGCCGGACCTGGTTCCATTATTTATTATTTATGTCGAAATATCATGTCTGTGTTTTACGCCGGACCTGGTTTCGTTATTTATTATTCTGTTGGAATAACCTGCCTGTGCGGTCTATCGCATGCATGGTGATTTCTTTTGTTATTCCATTCTTTATTACACTCAGTTGGTTAAAACTTTGACTTCTATACTCCATGAAATTAGTGGAATATCCTTGATATTTGCGCTTCATCTAGTATCCTTTCGTGAAAATATTCTTCTGAGCATTATTGAATTTTACTCCACAAAGCAGTATCATGTTGACAATTTGGACGTTATTGGTTCCTAGATAAATTAATTCTTGAACTTATTTTATTGAATGCTTATATCATTGTCATCATCCTCATATTTATATTTTGTTGAAAGTCATCTATGGCATATAGTGCATAGATGGACTTGGTATGATTATGACCAGGGATTATTCGGTGTAATCATGACCGTAATGTTACAAATGATGTGGAAAAAGTCCTCATTGACCCGTAGTGCATTGATGGACAGTTTTTGGTATGATTATGGCTATGGATTCTCTTTGGCTGTAGTGCAGAGATGAATTATTTTATGGCATGATCAGGACCATTGATGAAAACATGATTATCTTTAGCCGTAGTGCATGGATAATTCGTGGTCGTGATACTAAAGAATATCCTTGGCCGTAGTGCATGGATAATTCGTGGTCGTGATACTAAAGAATATCCTTGGGCGTAGTGCAGGGGTGATTCGATGATGTGGATTATTTATTAAGCTGAGTCCCAGCGATAAAAGTCATGAAAAACCTTTTAAATCATAAAAGATAGTAGATTTTATTCTCTACTTGACTCGTTTAATAGATTGCTTGATCCGCTGCAGTTAAACTTGATGTCTATTGTATTTTATCAGTTTAACATTGTTGAAGACTAATGATAATTTATTCTGCATTATCTTAGTCATAATATTTCTTACTGGGCTAGTTGAGCTCACCCTTTCTTTCACGGTTCTCTTTAGGAAATGAGAATATAGTTGGGACGAGTCAGGAAACGGAGTGATGGACCAGATGATAGCATTAGTAGTCCTCACTATTCTATGTAATAGTGTGATAATAATTGTAATGAGGACTCCTTTTGAGTATGGATACTCTCTAGAAGACAATATTTGTATTCAAACTCACAGTTTATGTTCTGTCGTATCGTACACGACAGTTGTATTATTAAGTTGTATTTTGAATTCTGTACCATGTATCTGGCGACTCAAGATGGGTGATGTATACCTAATTTTGGGGGCGTCACACTAGCCTTCACCACTAGTTCATTCATTTTCTTCCATTAAACCCTCAATTTCCCTCGAGAAGTCAATTATGTGACTATTTCAACTAAGTTGATCAACATGGTCATCATATTGTGCTATCTGGTTACATCAGTTTCAAACAGGAAAAGATTTATATCATGCCAGGAAATTGCATCAATGCCTTAATTATCAAAACTGCACAATAACTATGTAATCCCAATCTCATCATCGGCCAAGTTACCTTCATACTTACTAACTAGCCAGAATCATGCAATATGAACTATCTACATGCAAAAAATATGATGAACTAACATATTTTTTGATTTTTCAAGTTTTTCAGTTTTTTTAAGACATGTTAATATGCAACTACTATACATCAACTATGTAAACATAATGCAATGTAAATAACAACTAATGTGCAGACTATTAATATGCAAAAATACATACCGACCCACAAACTTAAAATAAACAATGTCCTCATTATAAGAAATACAAAGAATTTAAGTAAAGAGGACTTCCCTGAGAGGCTAAACGGCAGTCTCAACCATCTCAACATCAGAGTCGGAGGGTGGATAAGCAGGTAATGGCTGAGGAACATGAAATTGCAACGGCTCAGCACTGGGATTTAGTCGAGCAAACATGTCAGCCAAGGATGCATTGAAACTGTTTTGAGTCGCAAACATATGATCCTGCCTTTCTACGAGCCTCTTTAGCCGTTTATCCTCTATTTTGTTCCGTGCATCCAAATGTTGTTGAAGACTCTAAAATTGGGTGCTAAATATAAACTTTGTCTTTCACGATGAAGTGGGTGCAATAGCCTCCTCACCCTCAGGGACTTCATCAGCTTGAAAGTCCTCATCATCATCCTCAGAATCTGCAGCTTGTTCCTCATCATCATCAAAATCGGAAGGAAATAAAAATCACAATCCCCTAGGATGCGACTCACCCCTTGGCCACTCAGCATATCTAGCAATCAACCTATAATCCAAAAGCTGAAGTGCTGCTGCACTAGCTCATCAACTCCCCATCTCACACCTGCTTGACGACATAATCCACAAATGATGGACGGATGTAGTAGTCCTCTCACAAACGGTCCACGCAAGCAACGTCGAATAGAAAAGTTGATAATAGCCCCAACATTGATATCAAAGTCCTTCACAATAGCATACAGCAGATGTGCTATCTCCTTGGTTATCTCGCTGACATGTTGGGAAGGGAACAACTTAGCACTTAAGAACGCGTACCAAATCTTCCCAAATCGGCTCAAGTCTTTGTTAAGAAACAAAGTTCCACCTTTTTTCCCTTTCAACCATACAGTACTCGGCTTGCAAATCTCTGCCAAAATCTGATCATAATTTGGCCAACTATGTTTATACGCTGTGTACTGGCAAACCTAGGGTGCTCGAAGATTATAGTACGCATTAATCGCTTCGGTGTTGAAGGGCACCATCTTCCCCCTAACAAAAGCTATGAATGGGACCTTATTGAAATTCAAATAAGGCACACTTAGAATGGGGGTTGAATAAGTGTGGGAACAAACTATGACCAATTTTTGTTTTAAATCAAACCACAGAATTCAGCCGATTGGATTAATAAATTTAGGTTGCTGGATAAATACAACCTACTAGATTGAGTCTTTGATTTTATTGTTGAATGAGAATAGCTTGCTGAATTTATATCTTTGTAAAAATACTAAGTATTAATAAATTTTCTTAAGATAATGGAAATATACAAATTTTAATTATTAATATAATTAAATAACTTTTGTGGGCAAATAAGGTAAAGTAAGTAATAAGATGAACATCAAGATTTTTTGCGTAGTTCAACTATTACCCTCTATAATAATAGCTTAGTCCACCTCCAATACCAACTAGTATTGGAGACTCACTTTATTTCTTTAAATTGACTCCTTTTACAAAATAGATTCTTTCAATACTTGAATTACAAAAATCACTTGAGCACTTTTGCTCCTTGTGCACCAATGCACTCCTTAAGTACCTATGCTTCCTTGAACCTGTTTGTAAATAATTCTTAATCCACTCGGATTAAATACCTTTAGACAACACTTAGTCTAAATAAAAAAAGTTACAAATATAGAGGTCTAATGATCAAAACAAATAATCAATTTAACAATGCAATGCTCAACTAATGTATGCAATGATCAAAGAGTAAAGAGATATCACCAATTTAGAACTCACAAAAATTCACTGAAGATAATCTGAATTTTAATTGCAGCAGCCAAATAATTGCACCAAAATAATTTTATAGCTTATGAATGTATAACAGTGTAGTTTAAATTTCGTGTATATAAACTGAGATAACCTAATTGAATTTATAGCCTTAAAAATATTACCGTTGCTGGTACAAACAAATTCTGTCTCAAGGTATATCTCTCAAATACTCAAATTTGACTTCCGTTAGAGACATATAAGTTCATATCAATCCATGTACATCTTTTTTTAATTTGAACAAAGCCAGGCAAATATAATTCATTATTTATTATTTGACTTTATCTTCCCAAATAACCCACTAACGGACTCGACTTCTAGATAGGAGTAAATCACGTAAAGCAAAGAAGATATAATTAATTAGCTTTCCAAAACATTTTTTTTAGAGTTCCAAGACTTCATGTAATCATGATTCTCCTCAAAAACTGTTCCGAAATAGTAGCTCTAAGAGATATCAGATACATAGCAATAATCAAGATTTCAATATCCCAAGACTTTAGCATTTAAAATATACACGACTCTTTATTTCATGGATATTATCCATAATCCTATTAATTTGAAATAGAAAGACATCTAAGCACCAACTAGGTAATTCTACAAAGCACTAACGAATTAAAATCCAAATAAAGATTTCGGCACAAACCAAATAAGAAGCCCAGTTTATTTGTTTATAAAAATTAGTTATAATATTTTGAAAATAAATTTCTTTCAATGTTAAACTTTCATTTATTTTAACTAATTATCATATTAGATGCATCTATGATGACCTAGAGTCTTGAATTAAAATTTTAATTATTTGCAATGACCTTACATTAAATTTTAAGATACAAATATCTTCGATCCCTTTCAGACAATCTACCAAAAGTCCTCTTGTCAATTTCTTAAAATTTCATAGTAAAAAATTTAATATGAAAATCAAGTCATCGTCAAAACACCATGTTATAAAATGACGAAGTCAACATTTGCATAAAATTCTTTAACCATGGCCACTACCGCTGCTGCAGGCTGATCAGTGAACGTATCCCAGCCCCTCTCCATAATCTGATTACCCATCTCCCTGTCAAATTCATCAGGTCTCAGTCCATGCTCAGGGGTAAGTGCTTTATTTGCAAAGTAGTCGAATCTATCTGTTGTGCTTGCACTTATAAACTTTCGTCTATCAAATTATCGAGCGGGGGTGGAATAACCTTCACCTGGCTGCCTTTTCTATGCTTTTGGTGCCATGGATGTGTATCTCTATCAATTTCCCTCTAACTGTTTCACTGAAATTACTTGATGGCCAGTATGTAACAACCTTATGTCAAACCCTTTTTGAGCCAATGTGCAAGTTCCTGATATGTAAACTGATGATGCTCACCAACAATATCCCCCAAACTTGATTAACAACCAATTACTAATTCAAAGCCACGGTCACAAATAATATTCATAACACCTCACAATTGCTAAGTCACAAAATCAAAATATGCCTACAGCGACAATTTGTTCTTTAAAGCCTTTTATCAAACACCTAGTGGGTTATCTCAATTTTTCCTTTTTAATACCCCCAAACTTAATGTTTAAATCAATTTTCACCACACACAGTCTCTAACAACAATTAATCCTCCCTTATATCACAATTGCTAATACAAATTTGTGTGGTTTAACTCTTTGTGATATGCACAGTCTCAATCAATGGTAATCTGATAAGCAAGTTGAAAATATTCATGGGCAAATGACCAATTGACAATGATTACCTTGTTTAATGGTGAATTTTGTGTACCATATACTTCAAATTAGGAATTACTCTGTCAGAATGCTTCAATTGTACCAGCCCCTTTGTAAAATCGTGACAAATTTCCCGATGTAGCATGTGAACTCTCAGTTAGGGTTTGAAATTTGAAGTGAGTGATGAATTCGTATTGATGGATGAATGTTTGATGTTTGGGAAGAGAAATTCGTATGAAATTGGTTGTATTATAGTGTGTGATGATGTTTTGGGTGCGTATGGTTCAGAGGTTCGAAGTTGGGAAGGAGAGGAGTGTGGTAGTTCGAACAAGGGAAGATGTTTTAAAAAAAACTAATTTGCGTAGTGCCGCCAGGGCGGCCTTCAATAGAGTACTTGCCGCCGGGGCGGCATGATGTGAGCTCAAAATGCCCGTCGGGACGACACTATTTTCTGATTATTTTTCTTCTGTTAGACTGCTTGGCACATTTATTACTCAATTAACTTCCACTCAAGGCATTCTAACTTCATGTAATAATCTTTTGCAGGAATTCTCCTCCATACTTCTCAGCTTCAACACTTGAAGTGATACATAAATGAAGATTAGAGCGAGTATTATGGAGAATGAACAAGAAAACTTTTATTAATGAAAATCGATTAACTAACTAACTACTAAACGACCCTATGAATTGAAACCTTGAATCTAACTATTGAAAACAAAAACAATAATTAGGTTGCCTCGCATAAAGCGCTTGATTTAAAGTCTTTCAGCCTGACTACTCCTTGTTCTTAGTCTGGATCAGGTGGGATATTTTGGGCATTCTGCTTATTTACTGCACATAACCAACACTGATCTACTGTATGCCCATTCATCTGTACTCATGGAGGTGCGTTTGACTTTAGATCACCAATGAGCGTTTTTAGACCACCATCTTTTCGAGAATCTTTATGAACTGCCTCTGTAAATGCATCAACCATATCACTCTTTTCCTTGTCATTTGGGATTGGAATTTCCTTGAACACTTTGATTTTCACTTCCTGATCGAACACTCTCATAGTCAATTCTCCATTAGCACATCGATTAGTGTTCGTCCCGTGGCAAGGAATGGTCATCCCAATATGATCGGGATATTCTTATCTTCTTCAAAGTCTAACATAACAAAGTCAGCTGGAAATATCAATGTATTAACCTTGACCAACACGTCTTCTACTATCCCCAACAAATATGTTATCGATCTATCTGCTAGCTGTAAGCTGATATTTATTAGTTTTGTTTCCTTTAAGCCCAACTTCTTGTATATGGACAGTGACATAAGGTTTATACTTGCTCCTAAATCACATAGTGTTTTTCCCACATCTTGATTACCAATTGCATAAGGAATAGTAAAGCTCACCGGGTCTTTTAACTTAGGGGAAAGCTTTTTCTGCAGAACTGCACTGAACTCTTCCGTTAGCGCCACTATTTCGAATACATTGAGCTTGCGTTTCTTGAAGAGTATATCTTTCATGAACTTGACATAGGGTGGCATCTACTCTAATGCTTCGGCGAACGGAATGTTAGTGTGCATCTGTTTAAAGATGTCCATGAACTTGGCGAACTGGTTCTTGAGCATTTGACTTTTTAAGCGTTGAGGGTAAAGTACAGGAGGTATGAATGTATTCTGCTTTTCTTCTGTCGACTTTTCCACAATTATGGCCTTAGTCTTTCTTGCCAAATCTCCCATGTCCTGTTCACCATCCTTATCAATGGTTGCTTTTCCATCGGAATCTGAGACCAACGCTTTTCCACTCCTAAGCGTGATAGTGTTACACTGCTCATAGCCACCCTTAGGATTCTTTTCAATATCACTCGAAAGAGCCCCTTGAGGTCTATTGTTCAAAGCACTTACAAGCTGTCCAATTTGATTTTCCAAATTTTTTATTGCAGTCGCCTGAGTTTTCATGGCCGCCTCATTACTAGCTATGTATTTCATTAGTAACTCCTCCAAATCTATTTTCTTTTCGAGTTGCAGAACTTAATGATGTTGATGATTTTGAAATTCTGGTGGGTATGTAAGTCGTAGAGTTTGCTGATGATTCTGCTTATTGCTTCATAAAAAAATTCGGGTGGTTTCTTGCCCCGGAATGTAAGTGTTCTGATACGAATTTGGTGGCCGAGTGTAACTACCCACACAATTGTACTGCTGTCGAAATTATTGCACATTGTTCTGTCTGATGTTCCCCCGCACATAACTCACATACAAAAGCTACCTGTTGAACCTGTACTCTCGTAATGGTATCCATTTTCTTCGAAAATGCAGATATCTGAACTGCTAAAGCTGTTACGCCATCCACTTCTAAAACTCCAACTGCCTTAGGTTGAGTTATCCTTGCAGTTGGCCACTGGTAGTTATTAGCTGCCATAGTCTTTATCAAGTCGTATGCCTCCTCAAACCTCTTGGGCATAAATGCTCCTCCCGATGTTGCATTTATGCTTGTTCGAAGATTACTATTTAACCCATTATAAAATGTGTTCATCTTCAACCACTTGGGTAATCCATGATGTAGACATCTCCTCAATAATTCTTTATACCTCTCCCAAGCTTCATATAGTGACTCCTCATGCTTGTAAGACCCCAACTTTTATGAATAAAGATTAATTTTTCTCTAAATGTTATTTTGAATAATAAGGTGTGCATTTATGTTATAGTTGTGGGTAATATTTATAAATTTTGCAAAGTAAGCAAGTTGTCATAAAATATTCGTTTGGTCGGGGAATATTCGTTTTATCAGGGAATATTCGTACGACGGCACAATCATTAGTGGACCCCACAACGGAATTACTGTCGGAGTTAGAAAACGGCAGAAATAATTTTTTATAAAAATAACGGTAAAAGTTTTATCATTAACTGTTGAAATACCCAGTGATAAAAGTACAATAATACACGTGGTTGCATAGTAGCAAACGATATTGCATAGTATCTTTGATTATTGATGCTTACGTGAGAAGTCACTCAGTTTTATTCAATTATTGTCACAGTAATTGCTGCATAGTATCTCACATTATTGATTTAATTATTGTCACAGTATCATCTGCACAATATTTTATATTATTAAATTAATAATTGAGACGACAAAATTATTCATATTATTATTTGTATTATTGACGATGTCTAGAAAGTTCTGTCGAGAAAAGGGGTTTGGTCACCTAATTGCGCGCCAATAAGGAGAAGTCCTTATCGGAAAGCCCCCTCTTTCCTGGGAATGATCTGGTTGTTAATATTGTGAGTTATAAATGATGAATAAATGTTATTAAAAATGTGTTTTGTGAAGCCAAGTGAATAGAGATAAATAGAGGGGTATTTTATGAAGTATTTGTTGTAAATTTTGCTTATTACATGGTCCCTCACTTACTCATTTTTCAAAACCATCGGTAGAAAGTTATCTTAGTTTGTTTTATATATATATATATATATATATATATATATATATATATATATATATATATATATATTCTGATAAATATTTTCTGTTATCAGTAAAACTATTATTTTAGTAATTCAATTGTGTTACTTGTATGCGCCACTCTCCTTCCTCTTCTTTTACACTTATTCCGGCCCAAATGGTATCAAAGCCAAGTTGTGTTGTTTGTTTCTAGTTGCTAAGTGAGATTTTATAATCAACCTTTCTTTTCTTCTTTCAAAACCTACTTCTTTTCATTGTTCTGAAGTCACCTAACTTACTGTAGTCCACCTTATTCGTGTCTAACCTTTGTAAGTCTTAGGGGTGAGCAGTGTCAAGTTATAGAACATAGGCATACATCTGCTTAAGGTAAGAAGGTATGCATGAACGAACCATGAGTGAGAATTATTTTTGAAATTAGAAAAGATGAGTCAATTATTTAGATCTAACTCCTCAGCTAGTAATCGGTCAACTTTGCCCTATGTTCCAGATATAGTTAAACAGGAAGAACACAGTTATGAAAACATCAGTCAAGTTTTAAGTAATTGGAACATACCTAAAGTTTCTTCTAGAGAAATTTACCAGTCAACCTTTTTAGATAATTTCAAAACAGATTATAATGTCAAAATAGTTGAAAAGGTTTATGCTATTAACAGAGAATATGAAAATTGCAGCCTCTTATCTCCTGATGTTATTAGAAAATATAGGAAAAAGGGTTATAATTTTATTCATATAGGACTTGTTCAGGTTGCAGTCAAACCATTGAATATCAAAGGAATTAATTCAAGTATCTACCTCTGTCTTAGAGATGCTAGGTTTCTTAATTATTTCCCAAGTATCATTGGCATTATGGAGTCAAGTTTGCATAATGGACCAATCCATTTCAATTGATTTCCTGATTTCACTTTAAGCCTCAGTGATCATAATTTATTAAAAGCTTTAACATTAAACATTAAAACTGCAGGAGAAATCACTCAAATGATAGAGGGTTCTCAGCCTTTAGCTTTGATCTACAAGATATATTATAAGACCATGAAAACAAACTTAAATGTTCATGCTCTCAATAAAAGTCCTAAAGATCAAACCGTTTTAATTCAAAGTTCAAATAGTGATGCTAATGTTCAGACCCCAAGGACCATCCTTTGGAAAGACATTACATTACCTAGTCAATGGACTTTACCCAGTGAAATACCTCAACAACCAGTTAAAAGTAGTTTACTAAATGTGGAAAACATCCGACAATTCTCTGATGGTACGGTAAAAATAAGATTTGAACGAACTAGAAGGCCAGTCATCATAGAAGATTTTACAAGTTCTTCAACCCCTTCAGTCCATACTAGAAGAGATACTAAAATACTTAGTAATCCTTCTATTCGTGATATAAAAATGAAAGGTATCTTAAATCAAGGTCAAGCTAGTTACCCTTGTTATACTTCGAATGATAATATAGAAAAAGAAGATTCTTCCCCTACGCCTTCAGAATTTCCTACACAGTCAGATTTTGAAGCCGCTATTAATAATCAGTTAAGAGTTATTAAAAAAGAATTTATTCTTGATTGAGATTATCTTATTGAAGATTTTAATTCCGAAGCTAACAATGATAAGAGACACTTATTTCGTTCCAATCATCTAATTGGTAAAGAACGAGATAAAATAATAAATAGATGGAAAAGATTTATAAAAAATGAACAGATAAACATTACTTTCTACAATTGGTATGAAAAATATCATGGTAAACGTAATGTTATAACTAAAACACAGTGGATCAAAGAAGATAAGTCAAAAGTTTCTAGTAGTCATATCCCCCTCGAAATTGTCCTCCTTCTAGTTAAAAATACATCTATTATTGCCAATCCTTTCAAAATTTCAGATAATAATAAAGATGAAAAGAAAATCATTGAACAGAATAATTTCACAAATCAATATCTAGCCACAATAGGAAAACAGCTAGATAAGATTGAAGAAAAGTTTGATGATGTTATTATTAAGAAGCCCGATTCAAAAATTGAGCAGCCTTTGTTAAAATTGCCTCAAAATAGAAGTAAATTAAGATATTTACAACAACAATTTAATAACGATGGTGAAATTATCCAAGTTATTGATAAGTTTATTAAAAAATTAAAAACTAAAAATTTAGCTGGAACAAGTGGTACTATTGCTATCATTGATCAAGTCGAATCTGATAATGAAAGCGCTACCCAATCAGATTAGTCTGATATTGTTTCAATTCCTGATCTTAATGATCAGTTAAAAAAAACTAACAATTAGTAACACTAGTATTACAAGAAATTGGTATTTTAGACCTACTCCTCCGGATTTACAGTTCGAAAAGAAAAATCTAGACAAACAATTTTCTGTTTCTTCCAATAAAATTTATGAATAGAATATCGATGGTTTCAGTGAGCAAGAAATTCTTAACAAATAAAATCACATGTCTATGGTAGCTAATAGTTATATTACTAAATTTAACAATCTGCCTCAACCAGATATTGTTGAATTAATAGCTAGTGGATTCACTGGTATTCTTAGATCTTGATGAGAAAAACATCTCACGGAAGATACTAGAGTATCAATAATCCATGTTGTCCAAATGGATGATGACGGCAACCCCATCTTTGATGAAGATGTTGGTATTGGCCCACCAGATGGTGTTAACACGTTAATTTTTACTATAATCAAGCATTTTGTTGGGACTCCCAGTAATATCACTGAGAGAATTTACGATCAGTTAAGTAATCTCATTTGTCCCACTCTAAGTGATTTTAGATGGTACAAAGATGTCTTTACTTCTAGAGTTATGATGCGTAATGATAGCAATAAACCATTTTGGAAGGAAAAATTCGTTAATGGTTTACCTTCATTATTTTCTCATAAGGTTCGTGAAGAGTTAAGTAAAAACTTGGGTTATATTGATTATGACCATTTAACCTATGGTGATATTATCAGTTACATTCAAAAAATTGGTCCAAAAATGTGCATTAATTTCAAACTAGCTAAGCAAGCTGGTAAAGACAAAAACAAAGCTAAATATGAGTTAGGAACATTTTGTGAACAATATGTTTTACCCCCAGTTGCTCCCTCTAGAAGAAAGCACAGGCATAAACATATTGATAAAAGTCACAAACGTCACAAGAAAAAACATAAGAGTCAAAAAGATAAAATCCAAGATAATTATTATACCAACCCTAAATCATCAACTAAAAAATCCACTAAAAAACCTAAAAAATTTGAAAAAAGTAAAATTGTTTGCCATAATTGTGGGCAAAAAGGGCACTATAAAAATGAGCGCAAAATAAAACAAAAATTATCTCAGTTAAATGTTTCTAGTGAAGATATTGAGCAGCTATTAGAATTAATGAGGATTGAGAATAGTGTCAGTAATGATGAAGGTTTAGACATTCCTTATTCCTCTAATAACAGTTCTAGTAACAAAGAAACAGATAGTGACAATGACGAAGTCACTGTTTGTGCTAATAATTGCAATGAAAACTGCTGTATTAAGAGATTAAACGTTATTACCAAAGAGGATGAAGAAAGTTGTCTGTTAATCGCTTTAATTAGTAAAATTTCAGACCTTGAGTTAAAAGTTCAATACACAAAACAGTTAAAGGATTTATTAACAAAAGACAAGATTATTAAAGCAAAAGAGAAACATATATTTAGCCTTAATAAAACTCTTGAAAGATTTAAAACTCTTGTTAAAGAAATTACCGTCCCTGAATTTAATCAAGAAGTTAACAAACTAAAAAGAGAAATTTCTAACCTAAAATTAGATATTTCTAATTTAAGAAAAGAAATTGAAGTAAAAAAAGTTGACCTTCATGTTCATGATTCATCCTCTAATGATGAAACTCATGATATATCTGAATCGTCTAAAGCTAAAGATGAAGCTAACCTTTTTATTCAAGGTCTCTCCCTCAAACGTATTAAAGATATCACCATTCAAAAATGGTATATATCTGTTAACTTAGTTATTGATAAAACCTTCTCAATACAACTCCCTGCCTTAGTTGATACTGCTGCAGATCTGAATTGTATTCAAGAAGATCTAATCCCTACTAAGTATTATAAGAAAACTAGTGAAAAATTGAATTCTGCTAATGGTAGTCAAATGGAGATAAAATATAAACTGCCTAAAGTTCATATTTGTCAAGATAATATGTGTTTTAAAACTTCATTTGTTTTAATACGCAATCTTACAGATAAGATCATCTTAGGGTTACCATTTATATATTAATTATATCCTTTCACTACCAGTAATAAAGGATTAAGCTGTGAACACTTAGGTAAAAAGATAACATTCAAATTTCTTATTAAACCTAAAGAAAGAGATTTAAGATTTATCCAAGATGAATCTATTTCTACATCTTTGAATTTGTTAAACTGCAATCCACCCATTTAAACTTCTTAGAAAAAGAGATTAAATATAAGCAAGTTGAAGAACAGCTTAAGAGTAAAAGGGTTCAAGTAAAAATTGCAGATTTAAAAACTTATTTAAATGAAAATCTTTGTTCTGATTCTCCTAATGCTTTTTGGGATCAGAAGAAACATATGGTAAGGCTTCCTTATGCTAAGGAATTCAAAGAGCATTTGATTCCAACTAAGGCTAGACTTATCCAGATGAATCATGAACAAATGGAGTTATGCAAAAAAGAAATTAATGATCTCCTTAATAAAAAGTTTATTAGACATAGTAAATCTCCTTGGTTTTGTCCTGCCTTTTATGTTAACAATGAAGCAGAAAAGGAAAGATGTGTTCCTCGTCTAGTCATTAATTACAAGCCATTAAACAAAGTGCTCGAATGGATCAGATATCCTTTACCCAATAAAGAAAACCTCCTTAATAGGTTAAGTTATGCCACCATATTTAGTAAATTTGACCTAAAGTCAGGATTCTGGCAAGTTGCTATTCACCTAGATGATAGGTACAAAACAACATTCACTACCCCATTTGGTCATTATGAATGGAACGTTTAGTCATTTGGTTTGAAAAATGCCCCTAGTGAATTTCAAAACATTCTCAATGACATTATAAATCCCTTCAGTCATTTTATCATTGTTAATATCGATGATATCCTCATTTTTTCTAGAACCATTAAAGAACATATTAAACATTTGAATTTGTTCTTCAAAACTGTTAAAACAAATGGACTTGTCTTGTCCCCTTCTAAATGCAGTCTATTCCAAACTAAAGTTTGGTTTCTTGGCCTCAATATTTATCACGGACTTATTCGGCCTATTGATAGAGCCATTCAATTTGCTGACAAATTTCCTGATAAGATCGCCAATAAAACCCAACTTCGGAGATTTTTGGCGAGCTCAACTATATTGACAAGTTCTATGAAAATCTCAGGAAAATTTGCAGACCTCTCTTTCAGCGTTTGCAAGATAATCCTCCCCCTTGGACTGACGTTCACACTTCTGTCGTCCAGCAAGTTAAAAATATGTTAAGGCTTTGCCCTGCCTTGGCATCTCCAATGATTCAGCATTCAAAATTGTTGAAATTGATGCCTCAGATATTGGATTCGGAGGTATCCTCAACCAAAAGTTAACTTCTGCTTCTTCTGAGCAAATTGTCTGATTTCATTCCGGTGCATGGAATCCTACACTGTTAAATTATAGTACTATAAAAAAAGAAATTCTTTCTTTAGTTTTATGCATTAATAAATTTCAAAGTGACTTGCTAAACCAAAAGTTTCTAGTTAGAATTGATTGCAAATTTGCAAAATTTATTCTTGAGAAAGACGTTGAAAATATAGCCTCAAAACAGTCTTTTGCTAGATGGCAAGCCCTGTTAAGCATTTTTGATTTTGAAATTGAATATATTAAAGGAAGTAACAACTCAATTCTTGATTTCCTTACTCGAGAATTTATCAATACAAGTACTCTACATTCGATATGGGTGTGTGAGGAGGTTCGTCTTCTCGTGGTTCGGGCCGCCCTTCAGGCTCAAGTAACAAACCCAAAGGAACTTTAGTTCCTCACCCAGTTAACCCAGTCCCTTCTAGTAATAAATTTCAGGTTCTTGGATCTATTCCTAAGCCCTACAGCTCAGTGCTAGCCAGTAACCCCAAGCCAGTCGACCCTTTCAGTGACCCATCTAGAGCCACTCCATCCATTCCTGTCCAGTCATCTTCTCAATTCAAACAACATTGGGAAAATAACCTATTTCATATTGAACTCCATATGAAACCCAGGGATGATCTAGTTAAACTTACTTCCCAATATTTCCCTCCGGGATGGCATTTTACTCCTCTTGCTCCTTTTAAATCCCTTGTGTATTATAAGGATATTCTTTTCGAAACAAAGTCAATTTTCGTCAAACCTATTTATGCTAGGGATGATGAAAGTAAAGTCCTTTATCCCTCCTTATACATTAAGCAAATTATCCCAATAATTGATTGGGGTAATCACCCATCTGATCTTCAATAGCTTTCTAATCAAAATAACTCATTTTGTTATTTCGATTACATAGAAGCATGGAACAAGATCTTTCTCTTCCAAAATCAGTCACATAGTCATTCGTGGTTCGTACAATTTGACCATAAATTCAAAAGCCTTTTTCCTATCTGGTTCCTTTTATGGTGGTCGAGATTTGGCTCTTCTCTTGACCTAATCCCCGCTCCATTAAAGACCCAGCCCTTTCGTTTTTGTAACAATAGTCAATATGAACAACGGTATGAAGGTATCCCTGTATTGCTTCAGTTCGTCAGTAAATACAAGGTCCCTTGGATTCTAAAATGGCAATAAAGCATTCTTACTCTAGTAATTGAAATAATTTGTCCACCCCCAGTTTCCAGTGTTTCCGGTCAAATTATTAAAGTTAACAATGTTCTACCAATCACCATGGTAACCCGCATCTTTTTTACTAAGTGGTGGGATAAATTTTATATTAATAGGATTATTGGTCAGGTTGAAAAAGAATTCCCTCTTGTCCCTCTTTCTATTGTTCCAATTAATTCAATCCCAGACATAGACTCTTCTAGTAATAAGAAAAAGAAGTCAATAGTTAATCCAACAAGTTCGTTAACCTCAGTTGATATCTCCAACATCAAAAATTCCATAGTTAATGATTTGAAGCTCATGGCCCAAGACATTCAAGATAGAATTTCTCAGTTACGTGAAGATGTTGAAGCATCAGAATATTCTTCTTCTTCAAATTCCACTGCCAATAAAGACGAAGATGATGATGATCCATATGGCACTATTAACCTTCAAGATGCTCAGGACCCATTTGCCTGACATTTCAGTCACTCATTGCTGCCTCCACTCAGCAATCAATCAGTCAATCACGCATGCCCATGCTTTTCCACCGAAAGCAGCCACTAAGTCAAAAGATTCGGCCTTTTTCAGCAAAAGTTGTCGAAAGCATTTATGCATAGTAAAAAGTCAGCACTGTTTTACTGTTCATCAATAGTAAATATTGTGTGTAATCATTCAAATTTGTAATAGTAATGTTGTAATAGTTCGTTCCTTATTCTATAAAAGGAATTCGAACTTAGTTAGGAAGGCAGACTTAAAAAGACTCTGAGTTTCTCTCTCTGACAAATCTTTAGCCTATGTTCTTCTTTCTCTTCTTCTACTTCTCATATATTCAAAGTAAATCTGTAAGTCACTTTTACTTTCTGTACTTGTAAATATTTTCTGTTATCAGTAAAACTATTATTTTAGTAAAAAAAACATTTGGGGCGGAATAAGAGTAAAAGAAGAGGAAGGAGAATGGCGCATACAAGTAACACAATTGAAATAATAGTTTTACTGATAACAGAATATATATATATATATATATATATATATATATATATATATATATTATAAGTTTTATTTTTTATGTAAAATAAAATATATTATATTTTATTATGCATAGTACTGCATAGTGTGTGCACAGTGTTGCATAGTAAAATCAAAGATTTTAAAAGTTTCAGCCGGTGCGCGCCCGTGATTTCCCCCACTATTCGCCCGTGATTATTTCCTAAATAGTATCCTGCCATTCTCCTATAAATAGGATGCTTAGTTTTGAAATAAAAATCACACCATAATCAGAAAATTCTTCTTCTATAATATAGAGTGTATTTCTTTTGAGTTTAAGAAAGTTTTGAGTGTAGAAAACAGTACAAGTTTTCTTCGAGAATATCATCGCTATACCATTCAAAAGTAATCTCCTTTTAAGGTAAGGGATATTATTTGTGTTCAATATTCGTATGAATTAATATTTTCTTCCATACTCTGTAGTATGTAAGTAATATTATTTCATTTCGTATTCCTAATTCTACAATCATGTTGATAAGTTTTGCTTCTACACTCCTTGAAATTAGTAGAATAGCCTCGAAATTTGCGCTTCATCTAGCATCGTTTCACAAGGATATTTTTCTGAACATTATTTTTAAAGTTTAATCTTTTCATGTTGGAGTACTATTCACGAGGTACTATTCACAAAGTACTATTCACGGGGTACTATTCACTCGGGTACTATTCACCCGGGGTATTATTCATGTCAAAAATTGATTTCTTTTCTGTCCAAATTATTTTTTATACAATATTATTCTTGAATTTTACTCCACAAAGCAGTTATCATGTTGACAATTTGGATATTCTTGAACTCTGAATAAATTGAATTATAAATCTTTAAAATTTATCCTTTGCTTTCACTTAATTGAATTTTTATATCATTGTCATCATCCTCATGCTTATATTGTGATGAAAGTCATCTTTGGCCCGTAGTGCATAGATGGACTGTTGATTGGTATGATTATGACCATGATTTATGTATCGGTATAATCATGACCTATAATGTTACAAATGATGTGGTAAAAGTCCTCATTGGCCCGTAGTGCATTGATGGACAGTTGTTGGCATGATCATGACAATTGGTGATACTAACGAATATCCTTAGCCCGTAGTGCATGGATAATTCGTGGATGTGATAATAATGAATATCATTGGCCCGTAGTGCATGGATAATTCATGGATGTGATACTAATGAATATCTTTGGCCCGTAGTGCATGAATAATTCGATGATGTTGATTATTTATTGAGCTGTGTTACAGCGATAAAATATTGATGATGAACTTTTAAATCAAAGAAGATAGTAGATAGTATGCTCTACTTGACTCTTCTAATGGATTACTTGTTCCGCTGCAGTTAGACTTGTTGTCTATTATATTCTATCAGTTTTACACTGTTGAAGGCTAACGATAATTTATTCTGCATTATCTTAGTTATAATATTTTTTACTGGGCTAGTTGAGCTCACCCTTTGCTTTCATTGTTCTCTTCAGGAAATGAGAATATAGCTGGGACTAGTCGGGGAACGGAGTGATGGTCCGAGATTGTGGTTATAGTAGTCCTCATTATTTTATAAAATAGTGTGATAATAATTATAATGAGGACTCCATTTGAGTTTGAATATTGTCTAAGAGCAGGGGCGGATCCAGGTTTATAATTTAGTGGGGTCAAAATCAGAAAAAAAAACTCTTGAGAATAAAAATTTAATAACATGAAACACAACTAAATAATTTTTAAATATTATTTACAATAACATTTTTAGAGGTTTAATTGGTTGAAATGTTGTTTGAAATTGTTGCATGATAACCTCATTTTTAATAGTTGCAAAAATATCACGCTCAATGTAAGTTAATAAATAGTCATTCATTCATTCATCTCCCATTTGGTTACGGAATTCATTGTTCACGATATTCATGACTAAAAATGTCCTTTCAACAATTGCAGTAGCAAGGAGCAAAAGTAGAGCCAACTTTAGCAACAAATAGACTTGAGGATACACATTATCCTTTCTTTTCTTAATTTATTCATATCAATTAAAATGTAATCATATCAAAATAAAAATGAATTCATATCAATTTTAAATCTGAAAATATCTCAACTTAATATCAAAATTGATTCTCTATTAATTTGGAACGAAGATACTAAATTACTCTATCAAGCATTAGAAAAGGAAAAAAAATCTAAATTTATTTATATATTCTCTCTGCCTTAAATTTGTATAAAGAAAAAGAAAAAGAAAATTTAGAGTGAGACAGTGAATGAATTTTTTTTAAATAGAAATAATAAGTAAATAGTAAAAGAAATTGACACGATAGAAAATAAATGTTAGAGATAAAATGTGTATAAAAATCAAAAAGAGAAACTGAATAAAAAAATTTAAAATTAAATATAACAAAATTTTAGAGAGGAAATTAATTTAGGGGATGCTAAGTTGAATAAAATATTTATTGTTGTTAAATGTTAGGGGAAAAAATATAGAAATCAAATAAATTATAATTGCTAAAAAGAGAACAAATTTTTTTTAAAGAAAAAAAATAAAAGAGTACAATTGTTTATTAGTTATACACAAGAGAAAAAATAAGACTAAATAATTTTACGAAAATATATAATTGATATTTGATATTTTAATATGACATTATACAACATGCACCCATGATCCCTAAAATTTTAGTGGGGCAGATGCCCCCCTGCCCCTAGCTTGGAACCGCCTCTGTCTACGAAACAATATTCGTATTAAAACTCTCAGCTTACGTTTGTCGTATTGTATTAATAAAGTTTGTATTTGAATTTTGTACCATGTATTTGGCGACTCAGAATGGATTATGTATACCTATTTTGGAGGCATCACAGTTGGTATCAAAGCTTAGGGATATGATTCCTGACTGAGATGTGAGACTAAAACTAGGAGGGGAGAGACGGGTAAATCCTTCGCTAGTATGACCTACCTAAGCTTATTTGTTATTTAATTGGTCGGTCAGAATATAGGGATAATATGTGGCATGTCAATTAACCCTTGTTTTGTGGTAGTGTTTGAAAATGGCATCTGAAAATGTTGAGATAAGCAATGGAGCACATGAGACCGTTGAGTCACTGATGATCAATAACCAAGATAATGTGCATCAGGAAGGCAATAATCCTCATGTAAACAACAACACCGACCAAATGATGAACGACGAGATGTTTAGGAACTTTTTACAAATCATGCAACATCAGGTGAGAGAGACTCCTGTTCAAAATGAAGATGGAAACATTGGAAACTCACGGATGGTCATCGCTAAGCAATTCAAGGAGCTGGGACCACCAGAATTTTTGAGAAAGCCAGAACCACTTAAGGCAGAGACGTGGATTAAGCAGATCACCAAGATATTTGATGTCTTGGGATGCTCCGAGGAGCAAAAGGTTCCCTTTGCCACCTTCATGTTGTGTGGAAAGGCAGATCATTGGTGGGAATCTATAAAACGTACTCAGCCTGCCGCATTGAAGATGTCTTAGGAGAAGTTTCAAGAATTGTTCAATGACAAGTACTTTCCTGAAAGTATTCGTCACATGAAGGAGGTGGAATTTATCAACCTGGAACAAAATAATATGACCATATCGCAATACGAGGCTAAGTTTGTGGAGTTATCCTGGTTTGCATCCCATTTGGTAGATAATGAGGAGCATATGACGTGAATGTTTCTAAGAGGTTTGAAACCCGAAATACGTCAATACCTCATTTCTCACAAACTTTGCTTGTATTCAGATGTTGTGAATATGGCTCAGTTATTGGAGCGCGATAATGAGTAAACCCAACCAAGAGATAGCAGTCGATAAAAAGATAATACCAGTGGTAGCAGTCATCGAAGCGGTGACAACAAGCGTGGAGAAAATCAACATGCCAGAAATGGTAACCACTTTAGTGGTAATCCTGGCCAAGATAATAGAAGAAATGAGTCAAGTGGAAATTTAAAGAATAGAAGGTTCAATAATGATGGAAAGACAGCAGCACCAGCACCCGTTTTCAAGGAAAGAGAACAACCACCGGTCGTAAGCTACAAATACGGAGGGGAGGGACACATCAGTTCAAACTATATGCAGCAACCCAAATCGTGTTACAATTGCGGAAGAGAAGGTCATCTAGCCCGATTTTGTCATGTAGTGAAGTCAAGTCCAGCTAGGATGAAAACACCAAAGGTAGTCCCAGACAAGTCAAAGTCGGTAGTTCAAGGGAGAACGTTTGTCGTGACCTCCCAAAAAGCGAGAAACCTGAACGAGGTTATCACGAGTAAGCTAATCATAAACTCTTACAAAATTTATACCTTATTTGATACCAGTTCTACCCATTCTTTTATTTCTCCTACTTGCGCTCAACGTTTAAATTTAACTCCAAAGAAATTAGACTTTGACTTATCTGTTGAAACTCCGTTGGGAGAAACCTTCATTACATCTACTGTTTATAAATCTTGTTTGATTCAAATTGGCAACCTCGCATTACCTGCCGATCTTATCTCTTTGAAAATACTTGTATTTGATGTGATTTTAGAGATTGATTGGTTAACTACTCATCATGCTAAATATGATTATTTTCGTAAGGTTGTTAGCTTTCATATTCCTACTATTATGCGAATTCAAGCAACCAAACCACTAAAGTCAATCACTGTCATATCAAGCCATAAAGTCATTCATTTATTGAAAAATAGATGTCAAGCTTTCTTAGCCCATGTCACATATTTAAACAAAAATACGTCAAATTTGAATGATATTTTTATTGTTAATAAATTTCCTGACGTATTCCCTGAAGAACTTCCTGGCCTACCCCCAGAGCGTGAAATCGAGTTTTTTATTGACCTTGAACCCGATACAAAACCAATTTCCAAAACACCATATCGAATTGCTCTTATTGAACTTCAGGAGTTAAAAATCCAACTGCAGGAATTATTAAACATCGGTTTCATTCATCCTAGTACGTCTCCTTGGGGTGCTCCTGTTCTATTCGTAAAGAAGAAAGATAGAAGTATGCGACTTTGTATTGATTATCGGGAGTTGAATCATGTCACCATCAAAAATAGGTACCCGTTGCCTCGCATTGATGACCTGTTTGACCAGTTGCAAGGCGCTGAATTCTTTTCAAAGATCGATCTTCGTTCTGGATATCATCAGTTAATGATTAAAACTGATAACATTTTAAAGACTGCTTTAGAACTCGGTACGGGCATTACAAATTCCTAGTCATGTCTTTTGGATTAACTAATGCTCCTGCTGCCTTCATGGATATGATGAACTGAGTATTCAAGGAATATTTGGATCATTTTGTGGTGGTCTTTATATATGACATCCTCATATACTCCAAAAGCCGTGAAGATCATGAGCAACACTTGAGGCTGATACTCCAAAAGCTTCGTGAAAATAAGCTATACGCCAAGTTGAAAAAATGCGAGTTCTGGCTTGAGGAAGTAGCATTCCTTGGGCACGTGATATCGAATCACGGAATATCTGTTGACCAAGCGAAGATTGAAGCAATATAAAGCTAGGAGCAACCTAAGTCAGTGACCGAAGTACGTAGCTTTCTGGGCTTAGCTGGTTATTATCGGAGATTCGTGGAAGGATTTTCTCGAATCGCCACTCCGTTAACTCAGTTGACTCGAAAAGATACAAATTCAGTTGGAGAGAGGAATGTGAGAAGAGTTTCCAAGAACTCAAGAGGAGACTCATTTTAGCACCTGTTCTGACAATACCATATGGTTCGGAGGGATTTGCCATCTACAGTGATGCTTCAGGCAGAGGGTTAGGATGTGTTCTCATGCAACATGGGAAAGTTATAGCCTATGCCTTACGACAACTCAAAGAATATGAGAGGAATTATCTTACTCATGATCTAGAGTTAGCAGCAGTTGTTTTTGAGCTTAAAATCTGGAGGCATTATCTGTATGGGGAGAAGGTGGAGATCTATACAGATCATAAAAGCCTCAAATATTTCTTCACCCAAAAGGAACTCAACATGTGGCAATGACGTTGGCACGAGCTGTTGAAAGATTACGATCATACCATTCAATATCATGCTGGAAAAGCGAACGTGGTAGCTGACGCGTTGAGTAGAAGATCATATGCTGGTACGAGTGTGATATTGTCAATGGAAAGGCCCATTTTGTATGACTTACAAAGGATAGAGATAGAGTTAAAGACTCCAGGGACCCACGTGATGATGTCAAATATATGAGTAGAACCGATTTTAATCGATAAAGTTAAAGCTGCTCAAACTACGGACTTGGAGCTGATGCTTATGAAGAAGAAAGTGCTATCTCGGAAGCAAGAATCGATGAAGAAGGAATATTTTGAGTCAACTCCAGACTTTATATACCTAACGACTATGATTTGAAGTATAAAATCATGATGGAGGCGCACAACACATCGTTTGCAATCCATCCTGGAAGTACCAAATGTATCGTGATCTTTGACATACATTTTGTTGGAGCAATATGAAAAGAGAGATCGCAGAGTTTATCTCAAGGTGTCTAACTTGTCAACGTGTCAAGGCGGAGCATCAACTGTCAAAAGATCCATTGCAACCACTTGAAATTCTAGAATGGAAGTGGGAACACATTACCATGGATTTCATTACTGGTCTTCCCAAGGTTTCTCAAGGCATAAATGCAATTTGGGTTATTATTGATAGATTAACCAAGTCTGCTCATTTCTTACCTATACGAGAAACTTATTCACTTGAACGTCTTGCTCGTATATACATAAATGAGATTATAAGACTGCATGGTATGCTAGTATCCATAGTTTCTGATCGAGACCAAAGATTCACTTCACAGTTTTGGGTCAGTTTGTAGAAAGCTATGGGCACGGATTTACGATTCAAATCGGTATATCATCCTCAGACGGACAGGCAATCGGAGAGGACTATTCAAACTCTTAAAAATCTATTAAGACTCTGTGTCCTAGACTTCAAAAGAAGTTGGGACAAGTTCTTGCCATTAGTGAAATTCTCATATAACAACAGTTATCAAGCAAGTATAGGCATGGCTCCATTCGAGGCGTTGTATGGACGAAAATGTCATTCTCCAGTATGCTGGGATGAGGTGGGTGAAACAACATTGTTGAGACCAGAATTGGTACGCATGACAACGAAAAAGATTCAAATGATCCGACAACGTATAAAAACTTCACAAGATCGACAAAAGAGTTATGTTAATCTTCATCGAAGGGACATAGAATTTAATGTTGGAGATCATGTGTTGTTACGTGTTGCTCCATGGAAGGGAGTTACGAGATTTGGAAAGAAAAGTAAGCTCAATCCTCGATTCATTGGTCCATTTTAAATCCTCGATCGAGTAGGAACTGTGACCTATAGACTCGCCTTACCGCCATATATGTCTCGTGTTCATAACGTTTTTCATATATCTATGTTACGTAAATATGTGGAAGACCCAAATCACATTATTAATTTAGAACCAGACGAGATAGCGGAAGATTTAACGTATGTAGAGGCGCCTGTTAAAATCTTGGATAAGAAGGAACATATTCTACGCTCCTAGGTTATACCTCAAGTCAAAGTTTTGTGGAGAAACCACGATGTTGAGGAAATGACCTGGGAGTTAGAATCTGAAATGAAATCAAGGTATCCTCACCACTTTGACATACCAGGTACGTACACTAATTTTGAGGACGAAAATTCATAAGAAGGGTGTAAGACCCCAACTTTTATGAATAAAGATTAATTTTTCTCTAAATATTATTTTGAATAATAAGGTGTGGATTTGTAATAATGTTATAGTTGTGGGTAATATTTATAAATTTTACAAAGTAAGCAAGTTGTCATAAAATATTTGTTTGGTCGGGGAATATTCGTTTTATCAGGGAATATTCGTACGACGACATAATCATTCCCACAACGGAATTATTGTCATAGTTAGAAAATGACATAAATAACTTTTTATAAAAATAACGGCAAAAGTTTTATTGTTAACTGTTGAAATACCCGGTGATAAAAAGTGCAGTAATACGCGTGGTTGCATAGTAGCACACGGTATTGCACATTATCTTTGATTATTAATGTTTACGTGAGAAGTCACTCAGTTTTATTCAATTATTACCACAGTAATTGCTACATAGTATCTCATATTATTGATTCAATTATTGTCACAATATCATCAGCACAATATTTTATATTATTAAATCAATAATTGAGACGACAAAGTTATTAATATTGTTATTGACATTATTGACGATGTCTAGAAAGTTCTATCGAGGAAAGGGGTTTGGTCACCTAATTGCGCGCCAATAAGGAGAAGTCCTTATCGGAAAGCTCCTTCTTTCCTGAGAATGATCTGGTTGTTAATATTGTGAGTTATAAATGATGAATAAATATTATTAAAAATGTGTTTTGTGAAGCCAAGTAAATAGAGATAAATAGAGGGGTATTTTATGAAGTATTTATTGTAAATTTTACTTATTACATGGACCCCCACTTAGTCATTTTTCAAAATCATCGGTAGAAAGTTATCTCAGTTTATTTTATATGTATATATATATATATATTATAAGTTTTGTTTTTTATGTAAAATAAAATATATTATATTTTATTATGCATAGTACTGCATAGTATTGCATAGTACTGCATAGTGTGTGCATAGTGCAGCATAGTAAAATCAAAATTTTTAAAAGTTTCAGCCGATATGTGCCCGTGAATTCGCCCATGATTTCCTCCACTGTTCACCCATGATTATTTCCTAAATAGTATCATGTCATTCTCCTATAAATAGGATAGTTAGTTTAGAAATGAAAATCATACTAGAATCAGAGAATTCTTCTTCTATAATATTGAGTGTACTTCTTTTGAGTTTAAGAAAGCTTTGAGTGTAGAAAATAGTACAAGTTTTCTTTGAAAATATCCCCGATATACCATTCAGAAGTACTCTCCTTTTAAGGTAAGGGATATTATTTTTGTCCAATATTCGTATGAAATAATATTTTCTTCCATACTCTGTAGTATGTAAGTAATATTATTTCGTTTCGTATTACTAATTATACACTCATGTTGATAAGTTTTGCTTCTATACTCCTTGAAATTAGTAGAATATCCTTGAAATTTGTGCTTAATCTAGTATCGTTTCACAAGGATATTTTTCTGAACATTCTTGTTAAAGTTTAATCTTTTCATGCCAAAGTAAAATTCACGGGGTACTATTCACTCGGGTACTATTCAACTGGGGTACTATTTATGTCAAAAATTAATTTCTTTTTTATCCAAATTATTTTGATACAATATTATTCTTGAATTTTACTCCACAAAGCAGTTATCATGTTGACAATTTTAACATTCTTGAACTCTGGATAAATTGAATTATAAATCTTTAAAATTTATCCTTTGCTTTTACTTAATTGAATTCTTATATCATTGTCATCATCCTCATGCTAATATTGTGATGAAAGTCATCTTTGACCCGTTGTGCATAGATGGACTGTTGATTGGTATGATTATGACCAGAAGTTATGTATCGGTATAATCATGACTTGTAATGTTACAAATGATATGGTAAAAGTCATCATTGACCCGTAGTGCATTGATGGACAGTTGTTGGCATGATCATGACCATTGGTGATAATAACGAATATCCTTGGCTCGTAGTGCATGAATAATTCATGGATGTGATACTAACGAATATCTTTGGCCCGTAGTGCATGGATAATTCTATGATGTAGATTATTTATTGAGTTATGTTACAGCGATAAAATATTGATGATGAACTTTTAAATCAAAGAAGATAGTAGATATTATGCTCTACTTGACTCTTCTAATGGATTGCTTGTTTCGCTGCAGTTAGACTTGTTGTCTATTATATTCTATCAATTTTACACTGTTGAAGGCTAACGATAATTTATTCCGCATTATCTTAATCATAATATTCTTTATTGGGCTAGTTGAGCTCACCCTTTGTTTTCATTGTTCTCTTTAGGATATAAGAATATAATTGGGACTAGTCGAGGAACGGAGTGATGGTCCGAGATGGTGGGTATAGTAGTCCTCACTATTTTATAAAATAGTATGATAATAATTGTAATGAGGACTCCATTTGAGTTTGGATATTGTCTACGAGACAATATTCGTGTTAAAACTCTCAGCTTACGTTTGTCGTATTGTATTAATGAAGTTTGTATTTGAATTTTATACTATATATTTGGTGACTCATAATGGGTTGTGTATACCTATTTTGGGGGCGTCACAATGCTGTTGTTCAAAGGTAGTAATCTCATTCCTCATTTTTGGTGTTTTTGCCAGTGGGAAGAATTTTGCTAAGAACTTCTTAGCCGAGTCATCCCAAGTAGTAATCGAGCCCGGTGGTAATGAATGAAGCCAACTTTTATCCTTATCTCTTAATGTGAATAGAAATAACCGAAGCCTCACTGCATCATCTGATACCCCATTATACTTGAAGGTATCACATATTTCTAGAAAGCTCATAAGATGTTCATTCGAATCGTCGTTAGTCAAACCCCAAACTGCATCGAGTTCTGAATCATCTGTATTGTACCAAGTTTAATCTCAAAATTATAGGCAATAATAGCAGGTCTAGTAATACTCGACTGAATTTCAGTAACTCGCGGTGTGACATAATCCCACAATGCTTTCTGATCGTCTACAGCCATTTTATCTTGTTGTTTTAAGTTCTCTCGGGTCTCCTTTATCCACTTACTCAATCGCTGAAACCTTTTTTCAATATCATCCTCGTAAGGTACTAATTTTGCCTTCTTTGATCGAGTTTGCATGCACTATTCAAGAAAACCTGAAACAGGAAGTAAAACAAAAACAAAAAGAAAAATGTTTAATTAAAACTGATTTAATTAAACTGATATTGAAAGTTATAAACATAGTTATAGTTCCCCGGCAATGGCGCCAAAAATTTGTTAGGTAAAATCTAGTTACGCACAACACGCAAATATATATGGTCAACAAGTATTAAAGTTATGAGTAGAGTATCGTTCTCACGGAGAAAATAACTGAAATTTTTCCTAACAACTACCAATTTTATATTATCCGAATTTTATTAAATCAATGATCAAGTATGTGAAATTTACGAAAACTAATAATTTAAAAAAGACTAACTAACTACCGCGAGGTTTAATCAAGAATTGGAGAATTAAGCCTACAACTTCATTTTATGCTTCACTTAGAACGACACACTTTCTTTTAATTCAAATTAACTATTCTAGATTGTTTGTAAGACCCCAACTTTTATAAATAAAGATAAATTTTCTATAAATATCATTTTTGAATTTTAAGGAGTGAATTTGATATAATGTTATAGTTGTGGGTAATATTTATAAATTTTGCAAAGTACGCAAGTTGTTATATTATATTTGATTGGTCGGGAAATATTCGCTTTAACAGAGAATATTCGTACGACGGCACAATTATTGGTGGACCCCACAACAGAATTATTGTCGGATTGAAAAAATGACAAAAATATATTTTTATAAAAATAACAGCGGAAGTTTTACCGTTAACTGTTGAAATACTGGTGTTAAAAGTACAGTAATACGCGTGGTTGCATAGTAGCACACGGTATTGATTATTGATGCTTACGTGAGAAGTCACTCAATTTTGTTTAATTATTGCTACAGTAATTGCTGCATAGTATCTCACGTTATTTGATTCAATTATTGTTGATATTTTATATATTATTAAATCAATAATTGAGACGATATGGTTATTCATATTATTATTTGCAATATTGACGATGTGTAGAAAGTTCTATCGAGGAGAGGTTTGGTCACCTAATTACGCGCCAATATGGGGAAATCCTTATTGGAAAGCCCCCTCTTTCCTGGGAACGATCTGGTTGTTAAATATTGCGAGTAATAATAATGATGAATAAATGTTGTTAAAAATATTGAGAGGATTTTTATGAAGTATTAGATGTAAATTTTGCTTATTTTATGGACCCCCATTTACCTATTTTTCAAAATAATCGGTAGAAAATTATTTAATATAATAAAGGTGGGGCCACATGTGGAAGAAAAATGGAAATGGGGAGGGGGTGGAGTTTACGTATATATTTTATTAGTATTATATATATATATATATATATATATATATATATATATATATATTGAAAAAGTTGTCAGAGGAGGTTATAAAATGTATTCACGGGGGAGTACTGTGTTGTTATTATTATTATATATAGTATAATAAGTTTTGTTTTATTAGATTATAAATAGAATATATTATATTTTATTTAAAGTTTTTGTTTTATTAGAATATTTTATTGCACAGTAATGAATGGTAAAACCAAAATTTTTAGAAAATTTCGTCGGTTGCGTCCGTGATTATTTTCCACTGTGCGTCCGTGATTTTATTTTTTAAATAGTATCCTTTCCATTCTCCTATAAATAGGATGTTTAGTTAGAATTGAAAATCACACCAGAATCAGAGAATTCTTCTTCTATAATATTGAGCGTATTTCTTTCGAGTTGTAGAAAGCTTTGAGCGTAGAAAATAGTGAAAGTTTTCTTCAAGAATATCTCCTCTATACCAGTTAGAATACTCTTCTTTTTAAGGTAAGAGATATTATTTTTGTTCAGTATTCGTATGAAATAATATTTTCTTCCATACTCTGTAGTATGTAAGTAATATTATTTCGTTTCAGATTTCGAATTCTATACTCATTTTGTTAAGTTTTGGCTTCTATACTCCATGAAATTAGTAGAATATCCTTGATATTTGCGCTTCATCCAGTATCTTTTCATGGAAATATTATTCTAAGCATTCTTGATAAGTTTTAACTTTTTCATGTCGGGGTACTATTCACTCAGTTACTATTCACCCGGGGTACTATTTATGATAAAAATTAATTTCTTTTCGGTCCAAATCATTTTTGATACAATATTATTCTTGAATTTTACTCCACAAAACAGTATTATGTTGACAATTTAGACATTATTGAATTCTGGATAAATTAAATTATAAATCTTTAAAAATTTATCATTTGCTTTCTTTTAATTGAATTCTTATATCATTGTCATAATCCTCATGCTTATATTATTATGAAAGTCATCTTTGACCCGTAGTGCATAGATGGACTTGGTATGATTATGACCAGGGATTATTCGGTATAATCATGACCGTAATGTTACAAATGATGTGGTAATAGTCCTCATTGGCCCGTAGTTCATTGATGGATAGTTGTTGGCATGATCATGACCATTGATGAAAACACGAATATCCTTGGCCCGTAGTGCATGGATAATTTGTGATCGTAATACTAATGAATATCCTTGGCCGTAGTGCATGGATGATTCAATGATGTGGATTATTTATTAAGCTGAGTCTCAGCGATAAAACTGTTGATAAACTTTTTAAATCATAGAAGATAGTAGATTTTATGTTCTACTTGACTCTTCTAATGGATTGCTTGTTTCGCTGCAGTTAAACTTGATGTCTATTGTATTTTATCAGTTTAACACAGTTGAAGGCTAACGATAATTTATTTTGCATTATTTTAGTCATAATATTTCTTACTGAGCTAGTTGAGCTCACCCTTTGCTTTCATTGTTCTCTTCAGGAAATGAGAATATAGCTGGGACTAGACGGGGAACGGAGTGACGATCCAGATGTTTGCATTAGTAGTCATCACTATTCTGTGAAATAGTGTGATAATAAATGTATTGAGGACTTATTTTGAGTTTGAATAATGTCTAGAAGACAATATTTGTATTAAAACTCACAGCTCATGTTGTATATTTAAGTTTGTATTTGTATCATGTACCATATATTTGGTGACTCAGAATGGATGATGTATACCTATTTTGGGGGCATCACATTGTTAATCAAGAACACGATAGTAGATTTAACCATCTCTCAATGCATTATATCCATACCAACTTAAATTCACAATTGATAGAATTAAGTAGAACACACTAATTAACTAATCCATTATATCTCTATATGAATTTTAATTAAAGAAGGTTTAAGCCCAAGTTCTTATTAGATTACGTGTGATGCGTAGGTATATCTCTATCCTAAACATAAATTATGAATTCCACAATCAAGGAAACATCACAATCACATGCTACTATGATGAGATCTAAACCCATATTTCATCTCTCAATTTTATATAGATTATCAAGTAATTAGTGATCAGGTAATTAAATAAATTACGCATACATCATAGTAGACAAATATGGAAATAGACTCAATGAATTAATATAGAAGCATGTCAATCCTCGTTAAACAAAAAGATTCATTATAGACTTAAATAAGAAAATTAGTTCATCATCAATGAAATAAAACTCAAAATCCACAAATAGTTTAGCATTCTGAATACAAGATAAAAGATGATGAAAGAGAATTAAAACTGATAAGTAATCCACTGCTCTTCTTCACGTTCGTCTTGAATTCTTCATGCTAGCCTCCTTGCTTCTTTTCTCTAATACATAACCAAAACTAGGGTTTGATTAATTGTGTTAATGTTTTCTTTTCTACACTTCAAATTGCCTTTTATATGCTCCTAATCGCGTTCCCAAACAACCCCCAAAAGATCTGTCCAATCCTAATAACAACAGGAAACTGCAATTATGCTTCGAGTACCCCAGCCCAGGCAGCACTTTTTGGCTTGGGGACTGCTGTCCCGACGACATGTTTGTCTTGGAAATTCCTTTTCTGCCCTTTAAACTCCTATTTCCTGCTTTTTTTCATTCCAATCTATTCTTGAAATGAACAAACACCAAAACGCATTAAACCATACTAAAAACACTGAAGATATCAATGATTAAAGCTTGAAAATTAACTAATTCGTAGGTATGAAACTCACTCATCATTTTAAAGTTGTCGTCTCTGGCCATAGACTTATTTGAGAGCTGGCTGCTCTGGATCCCCAGAATTCTGAGTCGTCGTGTAAGACCCCAACTTTTATAAATAAAGATGAATTTTCTATAAATATCATTTTTGAATATTATGGAGTTAATTTGATATAATGTTATAGTTGTGGGTAATATTTATAAATTTTGCAAAGTACGCAAGTTGTTATATAATATTCGATTGGTCGGAGAATATTCGTTTTAACAGGGAATATTCGTACAACGGCACAATCATTGGTGGACCCCACAACGGAATTATTGTCGGATTGAGAAAATGACAAAAATATTTTATTAAAAATAACGGCGGAAGTTTTACCATTGTTACTGTTGAACTACTCGGAAGTAAAAGTACAGTAATACATGTGGTTGCATAGTAGCACACGGTATTGATTATTAATGCTTATGTGAGAAGTCACTCAGTTTGATTCAATTATTGTCAGTTAATAATATGAATTATTTAGCGATAATGACGTTTTGTTTTATTCGTATTATTAACGTAATAAAACAGAAACATCTTTTTATATAAAACAGAATACTTTATTAAAATTATTCTATAAATAGAATATATTATATTTTATTTAAAAGATTTTTCTTTAAATATGGACCGTCAGATTAAAGTAATCAATCTGGACCGTTCATGAATTAGTTACTATGCATTCTATTTTTCTATAAATAGCAGCTCATTCTTTCATTATTTCTTACGAATTCACTGAACTCTAGAGAGAGAAACTATAGAGAGAGAGAAGAAGAGTATTCTTCTACTTAACTACTTCCTTATTTCAGCTCTTCTTTAAAACGGTAAGGGGTGTTATTCTTTCTTATTCATGAAAAGAACTGTTGTTATTCCATTTCTTATTATTTTGTTGGAATAACCTGTATACGCGGTCTACCCTATATTTGGTGACATTCTTCTATTATTCTGTTGGAACATCATGTCTGTGTGTTTTACACCGGACCTGGTTCCGTCTTGTTATTATTCTGTTGGAACATCTTGTCTGTGTGTTTTACACCGGACCTGGTTCCATTATTTATTATTCTGTCGGAATATCCTGTCTGTGCGTTTATGCCGGACCTGGTTCCATTATTTATTATTCTGTCAGAATATCCTGTCTGAGCGTTTACGCCGGACCTGGTTCCATTATTTATTATTCTGTTGGAATAACCTGTCTGTGTGGTCTATCGCATGCCGGGTGATTTCTTTTGTTATTCCATTCTTTACTATACTCAGTTGGTTAAGTTTTAACTTTTATACTCCATGAAATTAGTGGAATATCCTTGATAATTGCGGTTCATCCAGTATCTTTTCATGAAAATATTCTTCTAAGCATTCTTAAATTTTACTCCACAAAGCAGTATCATGTTGACAATTTGGACGTTGTTAATTCTTGGATAAATTAATTCTTGAACTTGTTTTATTGAATTCTTATATCATTGTCATCATCCTCATGGTTATAAAATGTTAAAATTCATCTGTGGCCTGTAGTGCATAGATGGACTTGGTATGATTATGACCATGGATTATTCGGTATAATCATGACCGTAATGTTACAAATGATGTGGTAAAAGTCCTTATTGGCCCGTAGTGCGTTGATGGATAGTTGTTGGCATGATCATGACCATTAATGAATACACGAATATCCTTGGTCGTAGTGCAAGGGTGATTCGATGATGTGGATTATTTTATTAAGCTGAGTCCCAGCGATCACAGTGTTGAAAAACCTTTTAAATCATAAAAGATAGTAGAGTTTATTTTCTACTTGACTCTTTTAATGGATTGCTTGTTCCGCTACAATTAAACTTGATGTCTATTATATTTTATCAGTTTAACATTGTTGAAGGCTAATTATAATTTATTATGCATTATCTTAGTCATAATATTTCTTACTGGGCTAGTTGAGCTCACCCTTTCTTTCACTGTTCTCTTCAGGAAATGAGAACATAGCTGGGGCAAGTCGGGGAACGGAGTGATGGTCCGAATGATAGTATTAGTTAGTAGTCCTCACTATTCTATGTACTAGTGTGTTAATAAATGTAATGAGGACTCCTTTTGAGTATGAATACTCTCTAGAAGATAATATTTGTATTCAAACTCACAGTTTATGTTTTGTCATATTGTACACGACAGTTGTATTAGTAAGTTGTATTTGTATTCTGTACTATGTATCTGACGACCCAAGATGGGTGATGTATACCTAATTTTGGGGGCATCACAGTTGGTATCAGAGCTTAGGGATATGATCCCTGGCTAAGATGTGAGAATAGAACTAGGAGGGGAGAGATGGAGAATTCCTTCGCTAGTATGACCTACCTAAGTTTATTTGCATGGTATTTAATTGGTCGGTCATAATATAAGGATAATATATGACATATCAATTAACTTTTATTTTGTGGCAGTATCTGAAAATGGCATCTGAGAATGTTGAGAATAGCAATGGAGCACAGGCGACTGTTGATTCACCACATATCAATAATCAGGATAATGTGCATCAGGAAGGTGACAATCCTCATGCAAACAACAACACTGACCAGATGATGAATGATGGAATGTTCAGAAACTTTATGCAGTTCATGCAACAGCAGGCGAGAGCAGCTCCTGTCCAAAATATAGGTGGAAACACTGAAAACTCTCGGACGGTCACCGCTAAACAGTTCAAGGAGCTGGGACCACCAGAGTTTAAGGGAGAGCCAAAATCACTTATAGCGGAAACATGGATAAAGCAGATTACCAAGATATTTGATGTCTTGGGATGCTCCGAGGAGTAAAAGGTTCCCTTTACCGCCTTTATGTTGCGAGGAGAGGCAGATTACTGGTGGGAATCGATTAAGCGTACTCAACCTGCCGCACTGAAGATGTCTTGGGAGAAGTTCCAAGAGCTGTTCAATGACAAATACTTTCCCGAAAGTGTTCGTCACATAAAGGAGGTGGAGTTCATCAAATTGGAGCAGAATAATATGACCGTGTCGCAGTATGAGGCTAAATTTACTGAGTTGTCCCGGTTTGCGTCCCACTTGGTGGATAATGAAGAGCGAATGACGTGAATGCTTTTGCGAGGTTTGAAACCTGAGATACGTCAACATCTTATTTCTCATAAACTGTGTTTGTATTCAGATGTTGTGAATAGGGCTCAGTTAGTGGAGCGCGATAACGAGTCAACGCAACCAAAAGAGAGCAGTCGGCAAAATGATAATACCAGTGAGAGCAGTCATCGAAGCGGTGACAACAAGCGTGGAGGGAATCAACAGGCCAGAAATGGTAACCACTTCGGTGGTAATCAGGGCCAAAACAATAAGAATGGTTATTTCAAGAAGAGGAGATTCAACAATGATGGAAAGACGTCAGCACCAGCACCCGTTGTTAAGGAAGGAGAACGACCACCTATCATATGTTTCAAATGCGGAGGGGAGGGGCACATCAGTCCAAACTGCGCGATGCCGTCTAAAACATGTTATAAATGTGGAAGAGAATGTCATTTAGCTCGATTTTGTCGTTTGCCAAAAACAAGTTCAGCCAAGATGGAGACACCAAAGGCCGTCCCAGAAAAGTCAAAACCGGTAGTGCAAGGGAGAGCGTTTGTTGTGACCTCCCAGAAAGCAAGGAACCCGAATGAGGTCATCACGGGTAAGCTTATCATAAATTCTAACGAAGTCTATACTTTATTTGATACCGGTTCTACCCATTCTTTTATTTCTCCTACTTGCGCTCATCGATTAAATTTGACTCCGGAGAAATTAGACTTTGATTTATCTGTTGAAACTCCATTGGGAGAAACCTTCATTACATCCACGGTTTATAAGTCTTGTTTGGTTCAAGTTGGTACCCACACATTACCTGTCGATTTGATTTCATTAAAAATACTTGCATTTGACGTGATTCTAGGGATTGATTGGTTAACTACTCATCATGCAAAAATTGATTGTTTTCGTAAGGTTGTTAGCTTTCATATTCCTAATCGACCTATTATGCGAATTCAAGCAACCAAACCATTAAAATCAATCACTGTCATCTCAAGCCATAAAGTTATTCGTTTATTAAAAAACGGATGTCAAGCTTTCTTAGCTCATGTCACGGATCTAAACAAAAATACGTCAGTTTTGAATGATATTTCTATTGTTAATAAATTCCCTGACGTATTCCCTGAAGAACTTCCTGGCCTACCCCCAGAGCGTGAAATTGAATTTTGTATCGACCTTGAACCCGGTACAAAACCCATTTCCAAAGCCCCATATCGAATGGCTCCTATTGAACTTCAGGAGTTAAAGATCCAACTGCAGGAATTGTTAGACATTGGCTTTATTCGTCCTAGTACTTCTCCTTGGGGTGCTCTTGTGCTATTCGTGAAAAAGAAAGATGGAAGTATACGACTTTGTATTGATTATCGGGAGTTGAATCATGTCACCATCAAAAACAGGTACCCATTGTCACGTATTGATGACCTGTTTGACCAGTTGCAAGGAACACAATTCTTTTCAAAGATCGATCTTCGTTCTGGATATCATCAGCTGAAGGTTAGAACTGAGGATATTCCAAAGACGGCTTTCAGAACTCGGTACGGGCATTATGAATTCCTAGTCATGTCCTTTGGATTGACTAATGCTCCTGCTGCCTTCATGGATATGATGAACCGGGTATTCAAGGAATATTTGGATCACTTTGTGGTCGTCTTTATTGATGGCATCCTTATTTATTCCAAAAGCCGTGAAGATCATGAGCAACACTTGAGGCTGGTACTCCAAAAGCTTCGTGAATACAAGCTTTATGCCAAGTTGAAGAAATGCGAGTTCTGGTTGGAGGAGGTAGCATTCCTTGGGCACGTAGTATCAAGTCGTGGAATATCGGTTGACCCGACAAAGATTGAAGCTATTCAAAGTTGGGAGCAACCTAAATCAGTGACCGAAGTACGTAGCTTTCTTGGTTTAGCTGGTTATTATCGGAGATTCGTGAAAGGATTTTCTCGAATCGCTACTCCATTAACTCAGCTGACTCGGAAAGATACAAAGTTCGGTTGGAGCGAAGAATGTGAGCAGAGTTTTCAAGAACTCAAGAGGAGACTCATTTCAGCACTTATTCTAACAATACCATCTGGCTCGAAGGGATTTGTCATCTACAGTGATGCTTCGAGCAAAGGGTTGGGATGCGTTCTCATGCAACATGAAAAAGTCATAGCCTATGCATCAAGACAACTCAAGAAATATGAGAGGAATTATCCTACTCATGATCTAGAGTTGGCAGTTGTTGTCTTTGCACTTAAAATTTGGAGGCATTACTTGTATGGGGAGAAGGTGGAGATCCTTACGGATCATAAAAGCCTCAAATATTTCTTCACTCAAAAGGAACTCAACATGCGACAACGACGTTGGCTTGAACTGTTAAAAGATTATGATCATACCATTCAATACCATCCTGGAAAAGCGAACGTGGTAGCTGACGCATTGAGTAGAAGATCATATGCAAGTACGAGTGCGATATTGTCAACACAAAGGCCCATTTTGTGTGACTTGTAAAGGATGGATATAGAGTTAAAGACTCCAGGGACCCATGTGATGATGACGAATATACGAGTAGAACCAACTTTAATCGATAAAGTTAAAGCTGCTCAAGCTACAGACCTGGAGCTGATGCGTATGAGGAAGAAAGTGCAAGAAGGTGCTATGCCGGAAGTAAGAATCGATGAAGAAGGAATACTTCGAGTCAACTCCAGACTTTGTGTTCCTAACAACCCTGATTTAAAGTATGAAATCATAATGGAGGCGCACAACACACCGTTTGCAATCCATCCTGGAAGTACCAAAATGTATTATGATCTTCGTCATATATTTTGGTGGAGCAATATGAAGAGAGAGATAGTGTTATTTATCTCGAGGTATTTAACTTGTCAACGAGTCAAAGCGGAGCATCAAGTACCAAAAGGTCCATTGCAACCACTTGAAATTCCAAAATAGAAGTGGGAGCACATTACCATGGATTTCGTTACCGGTCTTCCTAGGGTTTCTCAAGGTATTGATGCGATTTGGGTCATTGTTGATAGATTGACCAAGTCTGCTCATTTCTTACCGATACGAGAAACTTATACACTTGAACGTCTTGCTCGTATGTACATAAACGAGATTGTAAGACTGCATGGTATGCCAGTATCCATAGTTTCTGATCGAGACCCAAGATTCACTTCACGATTTTGGGTTAGTTTACAAAAAGCTATGGGCACAGATTTACGATTTAGTTCGGCATATCATCCTCAGACGGACGGACAATCAGAGAGGACTATTCAAACTCTAGAAGATTTATTAAGACTCTGTGTCCTTGACTTCAAGGGAAGTTGGGACAAGTTCTTACCATTGGTGGAGTTTTCCTACAACAACAGTTATCAAGCAAGTATTGGCATGGCTCCATTCTAAGCATTGTATGGAAGAAAATGTCGTTCTCCAGTATGCTGGGATGAGGTGGGTGAAGCAACGTTGTTGGGACCAGAGTTGGTACGTATGACTACAGAAAAGATTCAAACGATTTGACAACGTATAAAAACCTCACAAGATCGATAAAAGAGTTATGCTGATCTTCATCAAAAGGACGTAGAATTTGATGTAGGAGATCATGTGTTCTTACGTGTTGCTCCATGGAAAGGAGTTACGAGATTTGGAAAGAGAGGAAAGCTCAATCCTCGATTCATCGGTCCATTTTTAATCCTCGATCGAGTAGGAACTGTGGCTTATAGACTCGTTTTACCACCAAGTATGTCTCGTGTTCATAACGTTTTTCACATATCCATGTTACGCAAATATGTGGAAGACCCGAACCACATTATTGAGTTAGAACCGGACGAAATAGCTAAGGATTTGACGTATGAAGAAGTTCCTGTTCAAATCTTGGATAAGAAAGAACATATTCTATGCTCCAAGGTTATACCTCAAGTCAAAGTTTTGTGGAGAAACCACGATGTTGAGGAAATGACTTGGGAGTTTGAATCTGAAATGAAATCAAGGTATCCTTACCTCTTCGACATACCAGGTACGTACCCTAATTTTGAGGGCGAAATTTCATAAGAAGGGGAGGTTGTAAGATCCCAACTTTTATAAATAAAGATGAATTTTCTATAAATATCATTTTTGAATATTATGGAGTTAATTTGATATAATGTTATAGTTGTGGGTAATATTTATAAATTTTGTAAAGTACGCAAATTGTTATATAATATTCGATTGGTCGGAGAATATTCGTTTTAACAGAGAATATTCGTACAACGGCACAATCATTGGTGGACCCCACAACGAAATTATTATCGAATTGAGAAAATGATAAAAATATTTTATTAAAAATAATGGCGAAAGTTTTACCATTGTTACTATTGAACTACTCGATAGTAAAAGTACAGTAATACGTGTGGTTGCATAGTAGCACACGGTATTGATTATTAATGCTTATGTGAGAAGTCACTCAGTTTGATTCAATTATTGTCAGTTAATAATATGAATTATTTAGCGATAATGACGTTTTGTTTTATTCGTATTATTAACGTAATAAAATAGAAACATCTTTTTATATAAAACAGAATACTTTATTAAAGTTATTCCATAAATAGAATATATTATATTTTATTTAAAAGATTTTTCTTTAAATATGGACCGTCAGATTAAAGTAATCAATTTGGACCGTTCATGAATTAGTTACTATGCATTCTATTTTTCTATAAATAGCAGCTCATTCCTTCATTATTTCTTACGAATTCACTGAACTCTAGAGAGAGAAACTATAGAGAGAGAGAAGAAGAGTATTCTTCTACTTAACTACTTCCTTATTTCAGCTCTTCTTTAAAATGGTAAGGGGTGTTATTCTTTCTTATTCATGAAGAGAACTGTTGTTATTCCATTTCTTATTATTCTGTTGGAATAACCTGTATACGCGGTCTACCCTATACTTGGTGACATTCTTCTATTATTCTGTTGGAATATCCTGTCTGTGTGTTTTACATCGGACCTGATTCCGTTTTTATTATTATCCTGTTGGAACATCTTGTCTGTGTGTTTTACACCGGACCTGGTTCCGTCTTGTTATTATTCTGTTGGAACATCTTGTCTGTGTGTTTTACACCGGACCTGGTTTCATTATTTATTATTCTGTCGGAATATCCTGTCTGTGCGTTTACGCCGGACCTGGTTCCATTATTTATTATTCTGTCGGAATATCCTGTCTGTGCGTTTACGCCGGACCTGGTTCTATTATTTATTATTCTATTGGAATAATCTGTCTGTGCGGTCTATCGCATGCCGGGTGATTTCTTTTGTTATTCCATTCTTTACTATACTCAGTTGGTTAAGCTTTAACTTCTATACTCGATAAAATTAGTGGAATATCCTTGATAATTACGGTTCATCCAGTATCTTTTCATGAAAATATTCTTCTAAGCATTCTTAAATTTTACTCCACAAAGCAGTATCATGTTGACAATTTGGACGTTGTTAATTCTTGGATAAATTAATTCTTGAACTTGTTTTATTGAATTCTTATATCATTGTCATCATCCTCATGTTTATAAAATGTTAAAAGTCATCTGTGGCCTGTAGTGCATAGATGGACTTGGTATGATTATGACCAGGAATTATTCGGTATAATCATGACCGTAATGTTACAAATGATGTGGTAAAAGTCCTCATTGGCCCGTAGTGCGTTGATGGACAGTTGTTGGCATGATCATGACCATTAATGAATACACGGATATCCTTGGCCGTAGTGCAGGGGTGATTCGATAATGTGGATTATTTTATTAAGCTGAGTCCCAACGATCACAGTGTTGAAAAACTTTTTAAATCATAAAAGATAGTAGAGTTTATTTTCTACTTGACTCTTTTAATGGATTGCTTGTTCCGCTACAGTTAAACTTGATGTCTATTATATTTTATCAGTTTAACATTATTGAAGGCTAATGATAATTTATTCTGCATTATCTTAGTCATAATATTTCTTACTGGGCTAGTTGAGCTCACCCTTTCTTTCACTGTTCTCTTCAAGAAATGAGAACGTAGCTGGGGCAAGTCGGGGAACGGAGTGATGGTCCGAATGATAGTATTAGTTAGTAGTCCTCACTATTCTATGTAATAGTGTGTTAATAAATGTAATGAGGACTCCTTTTGAGTATGAATACTCTCTAGAAGATAATATTTGTATTCAAACTCACAGTTTATGTTTTGTCATATTGTACACGACAGTTGTATTAGTAAGTTGTATTTGTATTCTGTACTATGTATCTGACGACCCAAGATGGGTGATGTATACCTAATTTTGGGGGCGTCACACGTAGGCTCTGGTTTTAGGCTAATTTGAGAGTTGTCAACTTTGGATCCACAAAAGGTTAGAAAGTTTGGACATCCTTTAGTAAATTGGTCATAACTCTTTCGTATGAACTCCGATTAATGTGATTAAACATGAAATTGAAAGATAAGAAGTATAACTACAACTTTAATGCTTTAAGTTTTGAGAATTGAGGTTGGGATCAAGACCTAAAATGAGCATTTTTAGGATTGTTGTGCAATTGGAGGCAAACCGGGGTGGTTTATTCGGAACGCCGTGACGCCAAGCTAAGTTTGACTAGAATTTTCGAGTTCTAAACATTTTGATTTTGGAAATATAATCTGGAGGAATGTAAACCAAGGAATGGTAGATGTTTTGGACTTGTTAATCGTAAGCAATGGCGAGTCGGTTAAGCGTTCGGGTTAGACAAGTTGTGTGTATCGTACGTCGAAACGCCGAATCAAATGTTAATGAACTTAAATAGTGTTCCGATTATTATGAAACAAACATTATAAAATATGGAATAGAGTTAAAGTAAACCATGAGTGGCGTATTTACGTAACTAATTGGTATAATTGACCTTAATGATATATAGGTCGTTTGAGGAGTGATTGGATAGCGTTCTGGTAAATCGCATAAAAGGCAAGTTTCTTAAAATTACTCTGATTTTATTGAGCAAGTTTTCTAACTTCATTCAAATTATTGAATTGAATGCAAGTTTAATGTTTTTGTGCAAATAGATTATATTTGTATAAGTTGTGGAGCTTTGAATTGAGTTGTTTGTCAATATCTACACGTATGTGCTTTTGTGAAGAAATGTAATTCAAAATGTATCTCTAATTTTGGAACGAATGTAGTACATTATTGTTTTACTTTAAAAATTACTTTTAATAAATTATTAAAAAGATCTATTCAATACTATCCGTTTCAAAAATAGAGATACAATTTGACTTTTAAAGTCAAATGACAACATATTAAACTTCAAATTAGTACGACTCATAAAAATTTAGAATGATATAAATTTTGTGATTAATAATTTTTTTAATTTACTATACAATTATAATTACTATATCAATTGAATTTATATGAAATACAAAAGTCAAAATATATCTCTAATAATGTTATACAAATATTTGATAAATTTCCTTCTAAATCTTTGTGAATTTTTTTGGCAAAACATATGAAATACCCACTGTATTTGGTAGATTTTACTGATTACACCATTGAACTTTTAATTTTTTAAATTACCCAATTAAATTAATTATTATTTTGAAGCTAGTCATTTCGTTTAAAAAAAAATAAACTAACGTTAATTTTTTATCGACAAAACTAATGAATTATTCACTGTAGTTGTCACATTTTATTGATTACTCTATTGAACTTTTAATTTTTTAAATTATCCCATTAAACTAATTAATATTTTGAAATTGGGTCATTCTGTTAAAAAAATTAAGCAGACATTAATTTTTTATCTATGTGGTTCTGGAAAAGAAATTCAAAAATAAAAAATATTACTTATGTGGCAAAAAGTAATTAAAAACTTAAAAATGAAAGCAAAAAAATTAAAATATTTTGGGTACTCTAATCTCAAATGTTTACCAATAGAAAAAACTTCATCGCGAATGAAAAACAATGCATCAGCAGTAAAAATGAAAACGCGGTAATTGGCAACAACAACATTTTGTATCTACCTCTGAATTATCTCTGCATCCATCCGTAAAAACTCAGACTCCTATCAAATCATAAATGCAATCCAACAAACTCAATTTAACCAAATATTACTACCACATGCATATATACACACACACAGATATATAAAGAGAGATTGGGGAATGAGTGGACCTTGTGGAGGCGATCGAGAGTGAATGAAAAGAGTTCAAAGACATAAGGCTGCTGATAGTCGGAGGTGAAAGGAAGGAAACCTATTGCAGCACCATTTATTTTATTTGTTGTTGTTGTTGGGGATTCAGACTCTGTTGTTATATCTAATGGTGAATTTTGAAGCTCAATTTAATATTTTGGGTATTTAGATCTAAGAATTTTCATAAATTTTAGATAGAGAAAATACGCAGATATATTTGATTTGGAGAAAGAGGGAGAAGAGAGAGAGATGAGAGGAAGGAAGAGAGACAATAAATTAAATTTGTTTTTTTTTTCACGTTCACGTATAATACTCCTGAGGTCTGTAACAGAATGACCTAATTTTAAAATATTAATTAATTTAATTGAGCAATTTAAAAAAATTGAAAGTTTGGTAATATAATCAGTAAAACGTGCTACAATGGATAATTCATTAATTTTGCCCTTTTTTTGTTTTAAAAAAAATCAAATTTCTATCGTTCTCTTTTATTCTCTATCCTAAAAAAACTCTCAAATTTTTAATTTTTCTCCCAAATTTATTTCCTTCTCAAAACCATCTATTTTTCAGAACTCGTGTTCGTGCAGCGACACATTTTGATTCTGCGGACCAGTGACGAAAGAGCTTGCTTCACATTCCACTTAAATTAGACTTATGCTACTATTTTCAATCGACATAAAACTAGCAAGATAAACAGGTTTTTTTACCTATTAGAAAGCTGAAAATTTATGGTATTTGATTGAAATTCTAGAAATGGTTGGTATTTTCACGGACCGTTTGGGATTTAGTGGTAAATCTCTAATTTCTTCCATTTCACTCTCTTACTAAGTTTTGTGGCGTGAGTTTATCATATTGAACAGTTTAAATTAGTGGAACCTTTGATTCTGATGAAAAATTGGGATTTTGAATATTTTATTTTATTTTAATTTTTATAATTATTTTTTTTGATTTGAGAGCTTGTGATTCTAATTACAATGTGATTGTTTCCTGATTTCTTCCATGTCAATCTCCTATGAAGTTTAAATTAGAGGAAACTTGTTGATTATGATGAAAAATTGAGATTCTGATGAATTTTTTTAATTATTGTTTTGTTGCATTTTTTAATTTGAGAGCTTGTGATTGTTTCCTGTTGCAGGAAAATCTGAAGACTCTGCTGTTATTTATAGAGTTGGTGAATGCATGCAAGAGCTTATAAAATTGTGGAAGGAATATGAAAATGAATCCTCTCAAGGAGAAAAAGGATGTACAAGTTCTCAGAATGGTCCTACTATAGAAATCCGGATACCTGTTGACGTTGTTACTGCTACAAATCGGCAAGTAAGGTTAATAGATAAAAGTTTCTTTGTCATGTTATGTAAATGGCTGGGTTTCTTGTTTAGTTATTCTGAGTAATTTGTGTGCTTGAGGGGGATTCTGCTGCATCTCAATCCTCTGTTAGGATTATATTTATTGTTGAAAGTCAACTTAAAACCAATTGGTAATAAGTGGAGTGGCTCTTCAAGTTATATAAGGAGTTTTTGGGTCTAGTTTAATGGATATGGAACTTTAACCCAATACGATCTCACATGGTGACTTGAACATTCGTAACATTCATAATGGGGATCGTAATGACCTTAACTCTAATGCCATGTTGAAGGATCCAACTTAAAATCAATTGGTAATAAGTGGAGAGAGGCCTTTTCAAGTTGTACGACCGATCTAATTTAACTGATATGGACTTTAACCCAATATCTACGAACAGATCTAAGATGTCAATATGTTTGTACGACTATATGAGAATATTTACTGGATCAGCCCCTATCGATCAAACTGTAGTTGTACCTTCTTATGTTGATTGTAAAATTTTAGTATAGAAATTAAGGAACAAGAGGGAGTGAGGAGTAGAAGGATTTGAGGTAGAATAAGAGTGTGTATTGATGTGATGGCAATATCTAACCGAATTTCTTGCAATACCTTGTTACTCCATTTTCTGATGCTACGTTATCAGAACACATGTAGACTACACGTCATTATATATGTTTGCTGTTTCATTTTAGCTTGATTTTATTCTTGTGCGGGAGTACCTTTTCCTTTGCTATTTGCATTTTTGTAACGCATTCTATAGATATTATGTGTTCTTATATTTTCTTCCTTTGTGGGATTGGCCATTGTGGTAACCTCATTATCAAGGAATTTGGAATTGAAATTTGGTTGCTAGTTTTCCAGGTAATCTGTGAATGCCTTGTGATGTGAGCTGCAGCATTCTTATTTCAAATCATTGATATGAGTTCATCTTTCTGATTGTTATTCTATCTTACAGGTTTTCTGGTAATTTTTAGATCTCGGGTCTCGTTCTTGTGGCTCCTTTTGGGTGTTGAATTGAAGTTCTCTCTAAGACCCGTTTATTAGTTTTTGAACATTTAGCAATTGGACTTGCTTTCAGAACTTTTTAGTTCAGGAAGTTGCGAGTGTTCTTTAATTGCTAATGATGTATCTTTCCATAGTTGAAGGATTTGGTGAACTTAATCTGCCCAGTTCCAAAATATGCCCGCTCTAATAAAAGTGAGTGCAAGCTGAAGAATTTTTTAGGGAGTATTTGGGAGTAATTTTGAATGCCTTTCTGGATATTAGTGTATGTAGAAAGGAATACTCAGAGTTTAGATTTATAATTCCTTCTTAATTTTATCTCAATTACTTTGGTTTATATGCACAAGTATATTTATGGTAATCTTTAATTACAACTATGTATACACAATAATTATGGTATATAACTAACTATAATTATGGAAATCATATTATATCTTCTAACACTCCCCTTCAAGTTGGTGTATAGATGTCTCGCATACCCAACTTGAAACACAATGGATGAAACATCATACTACTAAGACCCTTAGTCAAAATATCAACAAGTTGGTGCTCTGTTTTGACAAAAGGTAAGCAAATAAGACCGCTAGTCAACTTAATGTGCTTCGTTCTATTGTGTTTTACTGGGTCGTTTGCAATACTAATGGCGACCTTATTATCACAAAATAACTGCATAGACATTTTAGTTGTAATACCCAAATCTTCTAGTAAGGTTCGAAGCCACGTTAGTTCACATATACCCAAGGTTATAGGTCGATATTCGGCTTCAGCGATGGATCTTGCCGTGTTTCTTACTGCCAAGTAACGAGATTGCCTCTAACAAATGAAAAGTAACCCGAAGTAGAACGACAATCCTCTATAGAGTCAGCCCAATCTGAGTTGGAAAATGCTTCAACTCTCATATGACCATGTGGTGCGAACAATAAGCATTTCCCGGTAGTAGACTTGAGATACCTCAAAATTCTGTAGACAGTTTCCATATGACAATGTCGAGGATCATGCGTATACTGACTCACTATTCCCACAACATAAGATATATCAGGTTTAGTATGAGAAATGTATATCAATCGTCCTACCAAACATTGATATTTTTCTTTATCAATCGTAGGTCCTGTGCCACTTACTAGATGATGATTAGCTTCAATAGGAAAATCAACATGCTTACATCCCAACATGACAGTTTCTGTTAAAAGATCAAGTACATATTTCCTTTGAGATAGAAAAATTCCAGATCTTGCAACTTCAATACCAAGAAAATATTTCAAAGGACCAAGATCTTTAATCTCAAACTCTTTGGCCAGACTTGCTTTGAGATTAACTGTCTCTTTTCTATCATCCCCTGTCACCACAATGTCATCAACATAAACAAAAAGAATGGTAGGCTTACCTTTTATTTGTTTGACAAATAAAGTATGATTTGCTCAACTCTGCTTGTACCCAAATATTATCATTGCTTTGTGGAATCTACCAAACCAGGCTCTGGGAGATTGCTTCAAACCATATAAAGCCTTTCACATCTTATAAACCTTATCTTTGGTGGCAGATGAAGCAAAACCAGGGGTATTTCTATGTATTCTTCTTCCTCCAAGTCACCATGAAGGAATGCATTTTTCACATCCCCAGAAGATCCCAGCCGAAGTTTGTTGCACATGAGGTTATGGTACGAATAGAGTTCATCTTGGCCAAAGGAGCAAATGTCCCTTTTGCAACTAGCCAGTAGCCTAGCTTTGAGTCTCTTAACTGTCACATCTGGCTTCTGTTTGACTGTATATATCCATTTGCAACCAACTGGTTTTTTCGGTAAGGAAGAGTAACTAGTTCCCATGTTTCATTTATTTTCAGGCCATTCATCTCTTCTATCATAACCTGTTTCTAATTCCTATCACTAATTGTTTTTCTCCACCCTTGAGGAATAGATATTGAGGACAAAGAAGAAATAAAAGACTGGTAGGATATAGATAATTTATCATAGGCTAAGAAATTAGAGATAGGATGTTGAGTACAAGATCTTACCCCTTTTCTAAGAGCAATAGGAAGGTTAGTATCATCAGAAGAACAAGTAGGATTAAGGTTCTCACCATTAGCATCATCAAGACTAGGTTCTGAGTAGGGTTGGTGTAGTGGTACAGAAATGGTGACTTTATTCTTCCCTCTTCGAACATAGGTCCTCAACTCAAGCTCATTCTGTCTAGCAGAAACAACAGGAGCAAGAGAGGAATTTATAGGATAAAATGGTATAGTAGAACTTGTAATACCAGTCTCAAGAGGAAATTTCTTTTCATCAATAACATCCTTCCCCTGAGGAGAAGGGGAAGAAAAATAAAAAGGTTTCGATTCCTAAAAAGTTATATCCCGAGTGACAAATACTTTGTTTGAAGGAGGATGATAACATTTATAACCTTTTTGGGTTGGATAATAACCAATAAAAACAGGGATCCAATTTTTCCCGAGTGGGTGATTTATCATAAATATAGCACACACAACCAAAAACTCGAGGCGAAGGAGAAAGACTTGTCATGTGTTGGAGAAAAGAGATGAAACTTTTGTTCCCAAGAATTTTAGAAGGAAGACGGTTTATAAGAAATGTAGCAGTTAGAACAACATCTCCCCTTAGGAATTTAGGTGTGTTCATAGTGAACATAAGACTGCGGGCTACCTCTAATAAGTATCGATTTTTCCGTTCCGCCACTCCATTTGTTATGGAGTTTTGACACAGGAGATTGGAAGAATGATGTCATGCTGAGAGAGATAAAATGCAAAGTCATTATTATTACTATATTCACGACCATTATCACTATGGAGAATTTTGACTTTAGCGTCAAATTGGGTTTGAATCATTTTACGAAATTCCTGAAAACAATCAAACAACTCATTTTTGGAACGCAGAAGATAAATCCAAGTGACATGAGAATGACAATAAATAAAGCTAACAAACCATCTAAAACCAGAACGGGAAACAACCCGAGAGGGTCCCCACACATCAATATGTATAATAGCAAAAGACTCGGAATGTCAGCTGTTAATAGCAGAATAAGTAGAACATTTGTGTTTACCCAATTCACATGGTTCACACAAAAAATGAGTTTTATTACATTGCTTAACTAAAATAAAGACTCTAATACTGAAAAAGAAGGATGTCCCAAACGTCGATGCCATTGATGGAGAGAAGTCAGACTAGAGTCAGAAGTAGAGTGAAGAGTCTGAGTAGAGAACATGTTAGACAAGGGAGCATTTAAATAATAGAGATCACCAACTGCACTATCACTGCCAATGTTCTGCCCCGCCACCAAGTACTGAACAGTGTAAACATTCAGAAAGACATTGGACAGATAATAAATTTACAGTAAATGAAGGAATATGAAGAACAGATGAAGGAGTACAAATTACAGAACCACTCCCAGAGATAGAAAAAAGAGAACCATCAACTACTCGAACTTTGTCTTTTTCAGAGCAAGGCGTGTATGAAGTAAAGAGGTTGGAGGACCCGATCATATGTTCGGAAGCACCTGTGTCTGTGATGCAACTAGGACAAGTTGATGAAACATGAAAAATACAAGAATGTATACCTGACTGGGCATAATGGGAAGAAATAGATTTGGAGCATAATTTTCGAAAAGCTGAGATTTCCTCAGGAGTGAGTGCAGTAGTAGTTTCTGAAGTACTAGATGCATCAACAAGAAGTGGTGTAGTAGATATATAGGCCTCGGATCCACGTCCATGACCAGACCGACCTCCACGGACGCCCGTGAAGTTTAAAGCAGCGATCCCTGGTATGATTCTTTCTCCCACAGTAGTCACATTCGCGGGACTCCTCAACAGGAGACTGAATGGAGAAGCTAGACTTAAGATAGAAAACAACCATGGCTGATCGGTCTGATTTAAATTTAGAACCATCACTCGATGTCTACTTTCCTCTTGCTGGACTCTAGCATGAGCCTCTCGCAGGGATGAAAAAGGTGTTTAACCAATCAACTGTGCTCGAACTTGATCATACTCTATGTTCAAACCAACCAAGAAATCAACTTGATCTTCACTAACAAACTTTTGATAAGCTGCTGCATCTTCCGTACATTTGGCTGAAAAAATCCGGTAATGATCAAGCTTTTTCCAAAGAGCATTAATCTCCGCAAAATACTGTGTCAGAGTCTTCTCCCCTTGATCCAGCTCACGGGTGACCAGAAACAGAAGAAAGTTTGAGAGATAGCCTCCCAAAGCTCATAGGCAGTGTTTAAAAACATGTAACTACTCCGCATACATGTTTTCACCATTGAGTTATCAGATTTCCATTCTTCTTGGGTCATACTTGGTTTTTTAGGTATAATAGTTGTTCCATTAATGAAGTGTTGCATACGATTAGCCTTAATTGACATACGACATGCTTGAGACCATGCCAAATAGTTGATTCCATCCAGTTTGAAGCGACTGAGAACCAATGCTGAATTAAGTGTATGGCTTTTAACAGCTTGTTGTCCCATATTACTGTTATGAACCCCACTACTAGCACTACTTTGTTTTGCCATATAATAGGTAGATCCGTAGATACAATATATACCAAGGAGAATAAACTTTCCAAAAGATATCAACTAATTGTACTACACTTTAGAACCAGAATTTATGTCAAAGAAGCGGTGGGAATCTCAATACTAACAATAGTACCGATGAACAGTGTTTTTCTGAAAAATAAGGACCAAAACTTTAATACCATGTAGAAAGGAATACTCAGAGTTTAGGTTTATAATTCCTTCTTAATTTCATCTCAATTACATTGGTTTATATACACAAGTATATTTATGGTAATAACTAATTATAGCTATGTATAGACAATAACTATGGGATATGACTAACTATAATTATGGAAACCATATCATATCTTCAAACAGGGTATCATAAGTTTCTTATAAAGTATTTTATTCTTTTCCCAAAATTTAAATTCTTCCAATTTTATCTAAAAAAAAAATCACAAAAGTTAGTGGACTCGAATGTTCGAGTATGAGCTAGATAAGTGTTGATCAATGGAGTCTATATATAAAAGTGTGCAGAGAAAATTGTAAGCATATTTAGTGCTTTATCTTGCCTCTTCATTTGTTCTGAAATAGAGTACCTTTCTGGGGTCTCTTTGGGAAGAGACCTTTGCAATTGGTACTTGTAAAGGGGTGCGTATTTCAGTTTTACCTAAAGATTACGAGGAGTGTTACATCTTTCTCTTCTGCATGGAGAAAACTCAACTTTGAGTGTTGAAATATCGAAGTATAAGAATCCCTTGGTGTTGGACTTGCATCCAGGGCTTGGCATGATTTGTGAAGTTGATGCTGACTGCTGTTCTTTATATTGGGAAGTAAAAATCTGCTAGTGTATTTAATTCTTTCAAAATTCATAAAGTTTATTTCTGGTTGGTTTCGAGTCGAATAGACATCTTTGTAATGATCTTCATCTTGACCAGGATTGTATACGTAATCTGTTTTGACTTTATATTTGCCTTATATGGTATTATTTCTTACTGCAGTAGGGTAGCGCTAGGTATATTATGAGTTTGGGATTTGGAAGTATTTCACAGCAGTTCTGGGAGGCTTCTCGAGTATCTTAGGATTTGTGGTGGGAAACAGGAAACTTGATCATGGTAGCTATGAGGCGTGTGATGTGATGCTCAAGGAGTAGCTTCTAGATTTATTCATGATTGTGGTGGATAAAGATTCTGGTTGTCATTAGAGTTTGAATCTTAGAATGTTGCTGAATGAGAGAAGCCATACAATATCTAACTTCTGTGGGTAGGAGGGCAGTTCTACTTCTAGGTAATTAGCGTGTCAAAGTAGGGAAGTTTTTGAATGATATTTTTTAATCTTCAGGTTAGGATGTTAAGTTACAATGGTGTCCCTTTCTATTAGAACTTTCTAATGACCAGAAGAATAAATGAAATGTCCTTTTTAGAGGAAATGAATTCCATTTCCACGTGGGTTGAGGAACTGAAAATGTTTGTAGTCTTTTACTTCTTTGTGGTAGGTTAGAGTTCGGTGCACTCCTTTTATCTCTTAAAAGGTCTTTTTCCATTGATGAAGACACCATATTTAATCCAGATTGGGAGGTAGGTAGGAGGACAGGAACAGTGGTAATATTCAAGAGGCTGTCTCAATTTGTATGAGTATGTGTGGTGGTGCTTTTGGAGAGAGAATGACACTGCCACTCGTGTTGGAGGTGGTGAAACTTGTATTTCAGGATTGAATTGTTGATGTATGTATTCTTCTGTGTATTTGCAATATCTGGTCCTACATTTTGTATTAGAAGTTTTCTCCTTCATGTTTTTGGATACTTAGCTGATTCTTTGGGTCTTTTGATTATTAATTCGATGTACGGTAGACCACAATTTGAGGTGGTAGGACTTGTGTCCTTTCTGGGGGTTTGGTCTCCCACCTCCTATTCCTTTTGCCCTGGGATTCTTATTGTGCCTGTAAATTGTAATAAAGAAAAAGGTCAAAAGAGAACTAGTAAGCAAGCAGTAGGGATGTTGTACCATGTCACCTACTAAACATGGATTATATAATTGCCCGAACGGAAAAAAGCAGAATCAGAACCAAAGTTTTTTGTTTATTTTGCCGATCTCTCCGTCTCTATAAGCTTTTTGTCCTCTTTTACCTCGGCCCCTATTTGTTTTATCTTTCATTTGGTTTATCCATGTATGATTCCCTGAGTTCACATCTTCTTTCGTTTATCATGCTATACCAGCAGTTTGAATTCTTTGCTGCTTCTTGTGCTGTTGTGCAGGTTAGAGGTGGCCAGCTATGGGGGACTGATATATACACTGATGACTCTGATCTTGTTGCTGGTGTGTGGTTCAATGATAAAATTTGTGTTTATATCGATTGCAATAATCTTAGATTTGGTTGCATTTAAAAAGTTTACTTTGCTGTTTTTCAGTTCTTATGCACACGGGCTACTGTCGCCCAACCGCTTCTCCTCCTCCTCCTGCTATTCAGGAGCTACGTGCGGTAATTAGAGTTTTACCTCCACAAGATTGTAAGTCCTTGTGAAAATTAAAACTTTCTTTTTAAGCAACGTAGTGTGTCCAAAACTCCAAATTTGTTCGTTTCTTTTGCTATTGTTCTCAATGTTGTACAATAGACTGTACTATACCATCAGGGGCCTCTGTGGTTTAATTTGTTTGCATAAACGGTTAGGCATAGTTTCTGCCAATGGCATGCGGAGGTAATAGTCCATTGAACTATGGGTTGTTAAACTCAAGGTTTCAACTTCTCTCTGATTGCATAATTCTTTCTTTTTATAAGTGAAAGAAGATGTAATAAACATCCAATTAACAAACTCATGTTTAGTCTCTGGCAAGAACAGGATATTAGGATTTGCTTCGAAAAGAATTTCCTTCACATTCTCATTTTTTTTGGAAATTTTTGCATGCTGAAATTTTGTTCACATTAATCTTTGGTCATACACGCATAGTATCAATTTGTGGCTTAGGAATTAGGATACACACAGTTCAAAATATAAGATCGCTATTGACTTCTTGAAAATCAATTTTGAGACATTTTTAAACACAAAATTGATATGACATTTAAACAAATAAAAAAATATACTTATAATTAGTATTACTTTTCATAAAGTTTACAATATTCGTCATTGTATTGACTGAAATTAAATGAATGTAATGCAATTTAAGTTTGAAAATGATAGACTCCACGGCACGCTTGCGTGAGGTGGTCGCCGCCCCGATCGTTTCTAGCAAAGTTGTAGGATGGATTGCTTGCAACACCTTAACCCCTCGCCTATATGTAGACGGTAATCTTGGTACAATTACTCGCGTTCGAAAATCTGCGTTGAATGGACACCAACGACATCTTGACCCCTCGCTTATATTGAAGCGGTAATCTCGGTACAATCGACGATTGATGCGGTAGAAGACGCCACACACAACTATGAATTGTTGTATGATAAATCAAATTGAATCTCAAAGAAATAACTAAGAAAAATACTTAGGAATTCTTCAAAGAACCAAAAGTAGATAATAACCTCACAAATATATTGAATAATGAATAATGTGTTTGATTACATCAACTTAGACCTGTATTTATACTATTCAAAACAATCCAAATCCTAATAGGAATTTATAAACTATAACCCTAATTTCTATAAGGAAATAGAAGTCAATTTGAAAAAAAAAAATCTAATTAAAAAGAAATCCTAATTACAATATAATTTAAAATTAATTCTAGATCTGCAATTGCCGAGTAAAAGAGATTCGTTGCCGTGTTAAAGCTGTCAATCCATTGCCTTTATAAACCAAAATCCGTGTACTACTAAAAATTGATATGGTCCAGCAGCTTGATGATTGTAAAAAAAACGTGGCCCACCAAAACAATAGGCTGAACATGCTGCTTCATGAATTTTAATGTTGCCCACTTGAATATTAAGTCTGATAACTTTTGGAAAAAAAATATGGCCCACGTGAATCAAATAACCTTGCAGCCCACATGATTAAATAACCTCCTTTGCACATAAAATATGTTGACTTTGTTATGAAGATTAAAATTGGGCTTGTATTAAATTGACCCAAATTAATGTCTCATGCTCTTTTGCCTCCTCTTTGGATTTTCTTGCGTTAGCTTCAGCCCAAACATCTTGGATCAATCCATTGAGACCTTGTTTGAATCTCCTTGTTCTAGCCTTGCTTGATCCCCACGTCCCTTTAGTCTTGTTTGAATCCACGCATGCCATGTCCTCATCAGAAAGTGTCTCAAATTGACTTTCAAAAAAGTCAATAATGGTTGTATATTAGAGGTTAACATGCCTGTGGTTGCCACAATGGCTTACTTGCCACAGAAAATGTAGCAATGGCCCGGAATGATGCTTTTTGGAGATTTCATTAATGGTAGTTTGTCATTTCACCAATTTCATTAAGGAAAATTTTGTCATTTCACTAATTTGATTGATGGCAGTTTTGTCATTTATCAATTTTAGTAATCACGTTACATGGTTTTGGGCCATTGCCTAAGCCAAATAGCTATGGCAACCACAACCATGTTTTCCCCATTATATATATTTCTTAAATTTGAATCTACGTCATAGATAATCATAGCCATTAATAGAGTAGGATTATCTTGTGTTCCTAATCTTATTTCAATTATTTTATGTTGTCAATTGCTCTAGGCTACATATCTACTGTAAGGAACAATGTTCGTTCTCGTGCCTGGGGAGCTGCTATTGGTTGCAGTTATCGTGTGGAGCGATGTTGCATTTTGAAGGTGAGAGACACTTGTAATTACATTTCTATCTAACATCTGTTCTTCTGAATAAATACCTAGATGTCTGTATTCTTGTTAATTCAATACTATTATCTGTTCGAAGTTCCACATTCTTTCTATTAGTGATTTTTCTAAGTTCAATGTGTTCGGTGAACTTTGTGTTGGAAATATGTATAACTGACTTGATGCAGTGGCACTTGTTTTCTAATTGTCGTTCATTAATATTTTATTTTCATTTCTGTCATCTTTTTTCTTATTTTACTATCCCAGAAAGGAGGTGGAACCATTGATCTCGATCCGTGTCTTACGCATACCTCGATAGTGGAGCCAACTCTTGCACCGGTGTTTGTGGAGAGAACAATGACTACAAGGGCTGCAGCTTCGGTATTGCCTTTTCCTAATTTTAGTTGGATCTTTTTCTACTTTTGTTGAAAACTATATATTTGTATTTACTTTCCTCAGGTATATATGTATTTGGTTTTGTAGTATTATATTGTTTTTGCTTTTACCTTTTTTAAACATCCAGTCTTCTATGATGATGGTTTTCTTTTTATTTTATGCTTTCCATGAGATGATTGTATGATATGGGTGCTCCAAGTGTTTTTGTAGTTCGTGGAATATTTAGGAGATGAGGGTATGTATCTGGAATTTGACGCTGTTCAGTTACATTAATACCTTTTTTATGTTAGGCCACACTTCTAAAAGAACTTACATTTATTATGTAGTTTGTGGAATATTGTGGAGGTTATAACTGTAATTTAACAATGTTCAGTTACCTTAAATCTAAAAGAAATCATTCTCTTTTGTATGTTAGACAACACTTTAAAAGAAATTACATGTATTATTAGCGCTAAAGCTTTTCTTGGTACCTAAGTATCCTATACTACTTTCTTAGTACCTAATTGAGAATGTTAAGGTGGAGGGTTAATAATGATGTGTGGTCCCAATAGGATCAGAAACAAGGATATTTGAAAGCAGGTTCGGGTATACACAATGTCTGGATTGCAAAGGGAAGGGTAAATTGGGCATAACTAAAATAGTTATATTTTAAAGTTAGATATTTTTTATGCACATGTGTGCACATAGAGATGGTTGCCATGTGTGTGTAGGATAAGAGAGTGGTGTAGGTTAGGAATATTTATATTTTTCAGCATTTTAGTAGCTATATATGTGTGTAATGGGTGGAGTAATCCCCAAGTTTGATATTATAGATTTTATGAATGAAATTGAAAAGTAAGCTTTTAGCTACTCCATTTTATCTCTCTCACGAACACAGTGAGTATTTACATTGTTGTTCTCCTTCCTATTCTCCCTAATTCTCTACTTTTATATCTGTTTCTATCTTTATTTCTAGTTAGACTTCAACAAGGGCCTGACAAATTGGTATCAGAGCTCAAGTTCTATCCAAACTCATCATCATCTTCCTTCTAATACTCTGGTTTTTCTCTATTTTCAACCTCTGAATTCTTCTCTCCTTCAAAATTAATCTGAACTCTACCCTTTCTACTCTCTTCTACTCTTCTACTCTTCTACTCTTCAAACACTACCTAAACCCAACCCAAAAACAGTAACAACTTCTTTAGATTCCAGCAACAAAGTAGTAGAAACAACCATCGTGGAGGCTCTGTCTGCAACTCAGCAAATCTAAGGTTGTGTTTGATAAATCTGGGAATTAAGATCTGAATGATTATGATATCTTAATAAATTAGATCATCTGAATGATTATGAGGTCTGAATCTAAAAAATTGTTTGATAACAAAAAAATAAGTTATCTCTTAATGACACTATTTTACCATTTTAAAGGGTAAAATTTTATTTAATAATTTTAAATATTCAATTTAATAAAAATGAGTGCATAATATTGTTGAATATATTTATATAAAAAAAAAATTATCAAAAAAATTTCATTAAGAGGTACCTCTTAATTATTAAGATTTCATTTTCTGTCTTACCGATTAAGAGGCATTCAGAGGTAACAAAAAACAAAACAAACAGCATCATGCCTCTTAGCGAATAAGAGGCAGTTCATTAAGAGGCAATCAGATGTAAACAAACAGCACCTAACTTATTAGTCACTTGTTTTAGGTAATAATCTCTTCTATCTTACTCGTTTCAATCATATGCCCATAACATATTTCTCCTAAACATCAACACCCAAACATGTTTCACTTCATATTTTGCTTGTTCTTCTCGGTCGGGATTCCAGAATCTGGAAATTAAAGTTGTTTGATTCCAATTAACTTTTTTAGCATATTTAGTAGTAGTTTAAATATTCAAAAACCAAAAATATCAAAATCAAATTTCTGAGTTTTTCAGTTTAAACATAAATAGTGTCTACTTATATTGCTAGTATTACTGCTTGTTGCTGCCCCGATAACTTGTGTTGATATCTAGCTCTAATGCTTGGGGGCTATAGTTGTTTTATGTGCTTAATTACTATAAAATTCAACTAAGCTTTAGCTAGTTCAGTTGAAAACTTGTTTTGCTTTAGATACTCAGTTGTTTCGTTGAGAAAGTCTATTTCTCACTTAAATAGCTATTCATGCTCACTTGCTCTCACTCAAGTAGTGTTTCTATTGCTTGGGATTAATTTTTTAAAAAAAACTCGAATCACAATTGTATTCATTTCATTCTAAAACTCTGATAAACATGGTTGGACTTGCACACCAAGTGTTCAACCAAATGTTTAAACACGATTTTTTGAGTTATAGGGATTGTACCAATGAGAAATTGCAACTTATTGATGAAAAAATGGATCTTGTGTGGTATAAATGAGTTGCTGAAACATAAAGGTTCACAATATGAGAAGTGCTTTGTTAACCCTGTTGGTGATAAAAGGAAGGGCAAGATGCCGGTTCACAAAGAAGATAGGGATTTGTAAGAAATTCTAGCCATGCTGAGAAGTTAAGGGCCAGAACAAATGAAGAAGATGATGTCTTATGGAGGAGGAGGAACAATTGTGATGAAGAAAATGAAGACGGAAAGGAACTCAAGCATCTCAAGTTTGTGTTTTCATCATTCCCTGAATGTGATGGTGCTAGGAGTTGGGAGCAGGATTGCGAGGAGACTCCATGTTATGAACTTATGATGGTCTACCCACCTATGATGAACCACCACAGTATGAAGGGAATTGTTTCTTTGATGAGAATGTTGAGTTCATTGAAAACATTCAACAAAGTACTGCACAACCAGAATCTGAAGAAGAATTCTAGTATGATAAAGTCTCTATGTTTGATAATAGTCCTGAAGTGGAGCAAGGGCTCATGAAGGAAAAAGGATTGCTAGCACTTCTTGAACAACATGAAGTTTTCTTGGTAAGGGAGTTGTCAAGGCAGCTTCACATGTTGCAGCTCATGTTAGAAAATGAAGATAGAGACACTAGCATTCCAGCTCCACAAGGTCCTAAGTTTTATGCAGAAATTTTAGATAAAAGGGGATGCGGTCAAGTTGTTGCTATTCCAAATCAGTCCCAGAATGAATGGCTTTCATCTCTTGAACCTTGGAGAGATAAAGTAGAAATGTCCATTCAAGACACATACTCAGAAAAAACCAGAACATCAAATTTCTTTCCTTATGCCTTTCCTGAATATGTTGGAAAAGTCATTAACCTATTGTTCCAACCCTATTATTATACTAAGGCCATTGATTATGGCCTTGGCAAGAAATTTTTAGAAACGAGTGTTGCACAGAAACTTCAAGGAAGAAAATAATTTTTTTTTAGCAAAATTGTAGCCATTGAATGTATTGATTCCTAAGGAAGATACAAGGCAAGAGGCAACCAAAGTTCAAGGAAATCAAAGTCTTAAGCAGGCCATATTCATTTTCAAAAGAAGCAAACATCAACTCTTGAGAACCATTGATGTTGAATACAAGTTATCTATTATCAAAAGGGAATGATTTGCGAAGCCTAATCGTTGGAGGTGTTCCTACAACATTTTCATATAGAATATAATCTTGATAACCAGCACTCCTCTCCGAAGGATCAACTTGAAATCAAGACCATCTATTTTGATCTTCAGGAGGCTCCATTACATTGGAATGCTATCAGCAAAGGAATAACCGTGGTAAATCAGTTATCTATGCTTTAAATGTTCAGGATGCTACTTTAAGTAGTGTTGGTAATGAGAAGGTTCAGGTGCTTTTACTCTTGAATGCAATCTATCTATCTTATGGGTTAGAAACTGCTTCCATGCTAGTTCATTTTTTATTGAGAGATGACCTTCAATGAAAATTTCCAACTGTTGAAACTTCTGAGAAATTCAAACGGGGCATTGATCAATTTCCCTAAAGTGGACCTACATTCTTAAACCAAGTCTTTTTCCATAAAAACTGGTCATAGTTGTAGAAAAATTCTAGTTGCTGCTGAAATTGTGCAAGGAATTGAAATGACCAACAAAGAAAAAAAATGAGAAACAACGAAGAACTTGAATTGATCTTAAGTAAGAGCTCCAAGTTGGCAAGGTTTGGAGTCAAAGTAGCTTGGAGAATTTTAAGTAAAAGCAGTTTTTCTTTGATAACAAGGAACATACGGAGGCTATTACCACCTGAACCTTCTTCAAATAGATTCAAATGGAGCAAATATCATCTCAATAAGATGAGTTCATGGAGTATTTCATACCAGCTATTGCACTAGGGATAAGTGTTTATACTTGTGCATCAAAGATGTCGAGTAGTTGGTGTGCAAAAGCAAGAATATCCACTAGTTTTGAGGGCAAAGACTTCCAAATTCAAATTGGGACATAATCTTACACACATTATATGTCCTTCCAAGCAAATTCTGTGCAAAAATTAGATGTTTCTAGCCAAGCCAGAGGTTAATTGGTGGAACTATGAATGGTGAAGATTCCTTTGACAACTATAAGTATTCACTCTTCAAATGGAAAATGAAGCAAGAAGGATGTGCATATGACATCAAAATCTTTCGTTTAAACTGTGGGGTATCCCTTGAAATTCGAGGGGGACAACAACTGAAAATTTAAGAAGGGATTTGTAAAGCAAAACTTTTCATTGAACATGTAGACAAGCCTTGCAATGGAAAAGTTTTAACGAGGAAACTCGAAAGTTTCATCTTTAATAGCCTGGGTTACAACTGTCCTATTTACGATACAAATTCATGAGGACATGAATGTTCTTGAGGAGGGAATGTCAGGATTGCAAAGGGAAGGGTAAATTGGGCATAACTAAAATAGTTAGTATATTCTAGAGTTAGATATTTTGTATGCACATGTCTGCACAGAGGTTTTTGGCATGTGTGTGTGTAGGATAAGAGAGTGGTAGGTTAGGAATATTTACATTTTTCAGCATTTTAGTAGCTATATATGTGTGTAATGGGTGGAGTAATCTCCAAGTTTGATACTATGCATTTTATGAATGAAATTGAAAAATAAACTTTCAGCTACTCCATTTTATCTCTCTCTCACGAACACAATGAGTATTCACTGTGTTCTTCTCCTTCTTCCTCCCTATTCTCTCTAATTCTCTACTTCTATATCTATTTCTATCTCTACTTCTGATTAGGCTTCAACAAGGGTCTTGATATAAAAAGAGGGAGTGTGAGTTGAGAATGTTAAGGTGGAGTGTTAATATTGATGTGGTGTCCTGATAGGATCAAAAATGAGGATATTCCCAGAGGCGAATCTATAGTTGGGCAATGGTGGTCAATTGACCACCCATAATTTTTTTTTAAAATTTAATACTACTATGGAATTTTAGGAAATATATAGAAATATAGGGGGAAAAAAGGTGCCCACCTTAAATAATAATTCTCTCAGTTCCAAAATATAGAGTCAAGTTTGAATTTTAAAGTCAATTTGAAATATTTTCAAATTTAAAATTGATCTCATTCATTCAACACTTTTAAACAATAAATCTTGTAATTAGTAGCACTACTTAGATAGCTTACAATTTTCATAATTGTATTGTTTAAAACAAAATTAATTTATATAAATTTTGAATTTAAAAATATCCTAAATTTACTTTAAAATTGGAAAGGAGTATGACTTAATACTTACATTGAGAAACATATATTTGATACCACTTAAAATGAAGCAATTTCGAAACAATTTCCAGAAATGAAATCGGGAAGAGGTTCGTACTGCGAGAGAAGTAAGGAGGTCAACCTCTTTCAAATATTATCTATGTAGCTAGACTCAATTTTATGCCATTTTGGTGGAAATTTATATTATGTGATTTTACTAATATATATATATATATATATATATATATATATATATATATTGTCATTTAGTTTATTTGTTCTTCCATACTCATATTTTTTTAAAAGTTAAAATATTGACCACCCTTGATTAAATTCTTGTGTCCGTTACTGGTCATATTCCAAAGAAGGTTGGGGTAGCACCCATTAAGGAGAAGATTAGGGAATATCTGGTGAGATGGTTAGGTTATATCCTACGGAGGCCTATAGATGCTGTGGTCAAAAGAGTAGTCTTCAGTCCAGAGGAATATATAATAAGAGGGAGAAGTAGACTGAAAAATACTTTGGTAGAAAGTATTACAAAGAGACTTGACAGGCAAAAGATAACTGAGGACATGGCTTTCTTTTTTCTCCCTTGTTTATCCCAACGTTATCAATGCTAATTCAGATAGTTCTTTTAGAAAGTAAACATATCTTATTTTAGTTACATATTGCTAGATCTGGTTGCTGATCATCTATGTTTGTAAGTATAATTTAATCATGTGCCTTTTGCGGCCAGTTGTCGTTTGTTTAAGTTCATACGGGTGGTGTTGTAGAATTAATTCTCTACTTACCTATTTACTTTTGCTTCTACAGAATGCATTACGGCAGCAGAGATTCGTACGCGAAGTCACAATACAATACAACATGTGCAATGAGCCTTGGTATGCTTCGGATCTTTCTCTGTCTATTTGTTTTCATTTTTATATTCAAAATGTTCTGGAAACATATCATTTCTTAATTCTGTAGGGTTCGCAAGTTTTAGCAATTTAATTTTCTTATATATTAATCTTCATCTATGGCCTTAGTTCCCATGAAATCAACTGATGAGAATTTGTAAGATCAAATGATTAACAATGTCGTCATAGTAGTCTGATATGCCTCTTATATCCGTGAGAAGTGAGAACACCTGCCATCAGAGAGTTTACATCTTCTGATTTTAATGGATATATAGAGGGAATATAAATCTTAACTTTAACTGTATAGTTGGGCTCAAGCTTTAATTTCATTTTCTCCGCGGAATTTGGTCTAATTGGTGTGTTTTTAGATGTTAAAGAGAGCCCTGGTTCTTTCTTGGCATGTGAATATTATGCTATCTTGACTGCATGTGGTTTTAGGGCCAACAATTGCCAAACTAATGCTAATGGCTAAATCAGTAGTACTCACTTTAAGAAAATTGTAAGATTTTATACCTTTTTTCTCTTAGTACGTATGCAGATTGGTAAAATCAAAGATTCCAGCGTTCATTGCTCCAGCATTCTAAATAATGCCCAACTTTATTTGTTCATGTGACTGGATTTATGTTTACATGATCAGAGTGATTCAAGAGCAAATATGACCCGTAACAAATCACTCTTCACATTACTAGTTTTTGTATTTAGGCGCTGAATGTTTTCTTCATAGTTTATTTATCAATCTAATTTCTATAGTTCGTATTAAACTTAATGGCTAGGATTTAATATTGTCTAGATTTTGTTTGTCAAGCTTATTTAGAACAACTTGTAGCTTATTTAAAATATAAGCTGCAGAAGTAGTGTTTACTTTAGCTTATTTGAAACAAGCTATAAGCTGAGTACAACACCTTCAATGCACAAAAGAATAAGCTGGTCTCTAGGTGTTTTTCCCCCCAGTCTTATTGGGGCGTTTAAAGTATACAGTTTTAGCTTATTTGCAAACATCACAGCTTGTTACGGGCAACTTATTCCTGTAATAAGCTGTTTTAAAGAAATTGCATCAAAAAAGATACTCCAACTTATTAAATAAGCTAGGTGCTTAAAATAAGCTATAAGCTGTTTAAGTAAGCTGCGACAATACATGGCCATAGTGTTCTTCACTTACAAATTTTGTTAAAGTTATATACTTTTAACTTTTAAGAATTTAAAACAATTTAACCATTTATAATCTTGCATGAGTAGTTCATTGAGTTTTGTGTCTTTGGTTCTTACTTTGCCTTCAATATCTTTATTTTTTTGATATTATTACTCTTTATATTAAGTCACTAATGTATTAAGTAGGTGTGTTATATATTTATATCTATATCTACTATTGTTTCTGTAGTCACATGACCTTTTTCTTTTCTTTCTTTTCTTTTTTCCACAGCCCCCCCCCCCCCTCTTCCCTTTTTTTGGGTGTTCTTGTAGTGTGTTTTTATTAATAATTTATGTGCACTTTTAACATTCTAATGAGTTGCAGAAAGGGTTTCTACAATAAGTATTCCATAAATTATTGATTATTATAAAGTATTTGCCTATGGTTTTAGAGTTATTCTAAGAACAACAATACCAGAAATTGCTTATTCCGTACGCGCTTTGATTTTTATATTCTTGCCTTCTTATGGATATTTGTGTTTTTCATTTCTATTTATTTTACATAACATTAATAAATGTACTCAAACTAGAGGTCACGCAATGGTTATCATACAATCTGGAAATGCATCTTATTTTTTAGGTGAATTCAGTAAAAAATATTATTGTTACTGTTGCCTTTTTTCAGAAGCTTCCTTCAGTTTCCACCTATGTCTTTATGCTTGTGTAATTTTCCAGGATCAAATACAGTATTAGTGCTATTGCTGACAAGGGTCTGAAAAAGCCCCTTTATACATCTGCACGCTTGAAAAAGGGTGAAGTGTTGTATTTGGAAAGTCATTCTTGCAGGTATTTTCTATAGATTTGACTCGAGTGGCTACCAGTTGGAAATTATTGTGCATCTTTTCTGTTTCACCCTTTTCAGAAACTGGTTAGATGCAAATCATGAAATGAAGACCCTAAATTTATATTTTGATTCATTTAAGAAAGTGTAGCTAATTTTCGGCATATTTTTCTTAATGACAACATGACTGTTTACAAGTGAAATGGCCTTAAAAGATAAAATAGGTTTATTTTGGATGACACTTTAGAAACATGAGTTCATTTCTTTTGAGGAGTATGAGCATCATCTTCACCAACAATGCCTTGTTCGTAGCGAAGCTAATAATAGTTGTATTAGAAAATATAATTCTTATTTTAAAAGTACTTTTTTAGAACATCAAATAACGATGATAACAAATAATTTTCAGAGCAGAATCGTACATCATTAATTTTAGTACCCAACCATTTGTACCTATGCAGTTTCATATTTCTCTTATTTCTTCTTTGAAATGATAAAATTGCCATTTCCTTTTTATTCTAGTTTATTAATCTCTCCTAAAACCAATTGTTATTCGTTTTTCAATAGTCTTTTGTGGTATATATATATATATATATATATATATATATATATATATATATATATATATATATGAATTGACGATGCTCTATTTCTCGGGTAATCGTCTCCAGCTGAACCTCATGTCTATTAGACCTGCACAACACGTTCTCACGGTGGTTAACGGCCCACCGACCTTGGGCTGCCGTGGAATGTAGATATTAGTAAGTGGGGAAGAAAGATAATATATCAATCTAGGGTTTCAAGTACAAAGAGTGTACAATCTTACCTGTGGGAGAGTTCATTTTATAGGCAAGTGTAGTGGAATCCATCTCTTCGGTATGTTCCATTAATGGGTAGTTGGGACCAACTCATGTGGATGGTGCAGACATGTCCCATCCATGGACAACTGGTGTCCACATCTTGTGGGGATCGGGACTTTGACTTCGGCACCCAGTTCCCCGGTATTTGGTAGGTTTCTCGGGTCGTAGACTTTTGGACCTCCACTTTTGGGTCTAATGTGTGGGCTTTCAGCCATACCCCAACACACACATATATATATACAAGGGAGTGTTCCATAGCTAAAGGTAGCTATGCAGTGTATATTTGTTAACCCATCTTGTACCGTTGATTCCCATATTTGATGGACGCGATTTTAAAAAAGGAAACATTGTATGCACCATATGGTGCATATAGGAAATTCCCAAGAACACCATTACGGTATGGAAAGTTACCTTACACACCATTACAGTGGGTATGGAAAGTTCCTGCACGTATCATCATGGTGTGTACACTATTTCTTAAAATTTTCCCTACGCACCATAATATTGCGTACAAAGGGATTTTTATTTAAAATCGAGTCGGTTGAATCTTATAGTAAACAAGATGGGTTGGCTACTACACACTCCATAGCAACCTTTGGCTATGGATCACTCACTCCCCATATACATATATACATACACTATAACACAAATTCAAAATTGAAATAATTCAATGATTACAGTTGAGATTTTAAAACTGTTTTGATCATTATCCTTTACATTACTGTAACTAGAATTGTCACAATGGAACTACGAATATTTTTCTTCATATTTTTACCCACATACATTGAGAAGTATTAGTCAAACATTTTTTTGTGTTCTTTCTGAATTTAAATTACCTTCAGATATGAGCTCTGCTTTAATGGGGAGAAGATGGTCAAGGCAGCAACAGCAGCTCTTGCAAATCAGGCTGAGGCAAACAGATCTCAAACTCACTATATTAATGCTATAAATGGTGAAAAAAGTGCAATGGATGTTGATAGTGTTTTTACTGATGTTTTCCGATGGTCACGTTGTAAGAAGCCCCTTCCCCAAAAATTAATGTGTTCTATTGGGATTCCACTGCCCCATGAACATTTGGAGGTATGTGAGTGTTAACTTGCATGTTTTCTTTTTTTCTCTTTTTTTTTTCCCTTTTTTTTTTGACACATAACTTGCATTATGTTAGAAGAATGTCTTATATTTTCTAATTCTTTTCACTCTTATCTACTCCTTCTCTGGAAAAATAAATAGTTGAGTAAGTTAACTTCCACTAATATTTTGCTGTCAGTTGTAGCTAACTGAGCTCTAAACCCCAAGCTCAGATGTGTGATGTGTCTGGTATATACATATTCTATAAAGGACAAATTACGAATTTATAGTAAAAATGTTGTCAGTGAATACTTGAACATAGTGTATGCAGTATACATATAAGTTACGATGATTGCTCTCTCTCTCTCTTCCTTGCGATGTTTAGTTTAACTAATTCATAATAAAACATTCTTTTGTTTCTTTTAACGATTAAATTTACTTTACATACTAAACTGATATCACTGTCATATTTATTAGACACATTCAGACAAATGTCTGTACTGTCAAAGCACATTAATCAGCACTTAAAATTCACTTTAATTGCGTAAATGTAAAATAAAGTGCCAAAACATGTGTAAGAATTTCTGTGCATCATTAGTGTCTGCCTGACAAAAGTTGGATAGGGACATGTCGACATTGTGTGCAAGTGTTGTTGCCTCATAGGGAAAAGGAAAATACTTGTTATCCTTAAATACCATCGTCCATCGGGAATGAAGAGGAAATTTAACTTGACGCTTTTATAGAGTGTCAACTGCTCTGAGAAATCTGTCTATACCACATCTTGAATTTCTAAAACTTGTTTGTAATTGATTTGACCCGCTAGTATTTCTAGAACTTTATTCTTCTTGACCTATGAGGTGTGAAAGCCGTTTGTACAGTCATCTTGTCTGTTATTTGGAATTATTCTTATGTAATTGTTTTTCTAATTCCTTGAAATCCCCACCTTTTTCTGCACCTACCTCAATTGAATATCAGCCAAACTTGCTTGCACTTGTTTATGAGATAATGCTCCATTTCCACTGATGGGGTATAAAAGGAATGTTTTTACAAAAATGTTGGGTAGTAGAATTAATGTAATTTAACTCTTAGTGTCAACTGCTCAGAGGAATCTCTTTATAGCTCATCTTGAATTTCTAGAACTCGTTTATGGGACTTTATTCTCCTTGACCTATGAGGCGTGAAAACCGTTTTGTATGTTCATCTTGTCTCATATTTGGAATTTCATTTCTTATGTGATTGTTTTTCTAATTCCTTAAAATCTCCACCTTTTCTTGCACCTACTTCAATTGAATATTGGCCAAACATGCATGCACTTATTTATGAGATGATGTATCACTTCCATTGATGGGTATAAAGGGGATGCTTTTACAAAAAATGTAGGGTAGTAGAATTGCTGCACTTTGAGGTGACTGAGGCCAATACTTATTATAACTCGGTCGATTATTTCGTAGTGAGCTTTGGAAAGTTACTTTTCACTCATAATACCTTGTGTACTCCTGTAGAACAAATGATTGAGAATTCCAGGTTACCATGGTTCTCTTATTACTCTACGTTTCGTGAATCGGATACTATGTTACTAATAGTTGTAAAGGAATGTAGATACCTTGTGTATTTCATCATGGTACCATTCCTCATTCCTGTTTTTGTTCCGTGTACCAAATCTATTCACGTTCCTAGTAAATATGCGAGCAACTGTGAAGCTCCTTCATTATTAGGGAAGAACTTACTTGTACGGGTGATGATTAATATATTGGATGATTTATATGTAATGGAACAGGTGTTGGAGGATAATCTTGATTGGGAAGACATCGAGTGGTCACAAAAAGGTTTATGGATAGCTGGAAAAGAATATTTGCTAGCTCGGGTGCACTTTCTTTCTTCGAATTAGCTAGGTTTTAGCCTAGCCTAGCCTCCAAAGGTGTCACACATTCCGATGTCGTGTGTCTAAATAAGTTATTGTATGGAAAAATGGTTGTAGTTCATGTATGGATGAGATTGTATGGTATTAAACTTGTTTAGTAATGCTAAACTATGGTATTAAACTTGTTTAACAATGCTAAAGTTCTGCGACATCTTTTTACCATTTTATTGTTCTTTTGGATCTGGTTTAGATATGCTTAATTTAGATTTAGAGAATTGAAATGTAGATATGATTAATTTAGATTTAGAGAATTGTTTTTTGATATTTCTATAATGAATTCTATTTGGGTATTATTCTTAGCCACCGAGTTTATTCTATGGATGCTTTTTTTGGATATCGGCTTATGTTTCCTGAGTTTTATATAGACAGGAGCTATTTTCCCACTAGTTTTATGTTTACCTCGAGTTGTATCACTGCTCTAAAAGGAAGACCGTAAAATGAGCAAACAATTCGAGCAAACAATTCGGGTTCGATTCGTACTTATTCAATTAAAAGTTCGATTTGAGCTCGACTCAAAATATAAATGAGTCAAATATTAGTAAGTTTTTAAATTTGATAAATTATTTGAATCTCGTTAAATTATGATTTTATATTGATACTATCATATTCGTTATAAAAGTTGTTATAAAAGTTTAAATTGTTCGGGCTTGATTCGAGATCGGGCTCGACTTGGTAGTTAAATGAGTCTCAATCAAATTTTATTTTTTGGGTCCTTTATATAAGTATACAATAAATAGAAAGTAATTACAAGAAAAGTACATCAACTAAATAATTACAAAAAGAGTAATTAAGACTCATATTACAAAAATAGTATAATTCACATTAATAAAAAAACCTAAAATCAAGGACAACTAACTACCATAATTAATAATTCAAATTCAAATCTTTTGTCTCTAACAACAATTTTAAATCTATATTTCAAAATTAAATCAAAATGAGAAAATTAAAAATAAAAAATTATGAAGGAGTTAATGTTCATCATCTTCCTCTCTCGCCGCCACCACCGGAGTTGCTATTCTGAATTTCTTTTGACGATTTGGTTACTCACAAAAATTAAAATGGTTACTTTTATACGAATTTTGACTAGTAACTGCATCACATTTAAAATAAATTTGGTAATCAAATAAAACTGAATTGGTTACCTTATCAAATGGTTTGGTAACCAACTACATGAAATTTGGTTAACAACTGCATCACATCCAAAATAAATTAGTAACCTAATAAAACTAAATTGATTACCTTATCGGAAAGTTTAGTAACCAACTGCATAAATTTTGGTTACCAACTGTATCAAATTCAAAATAAATTAGTAAGCTAATAAAACTGAATTGGTTATCTTATCAAATGATTTGGTAACCAACTACATGAAATTTGGTTACCAACTGCATCACATTCAAAATAAATTAGTAAGCTAATAAAACTGAATTAGTTACTTTATCAAATGATTTGGTAACCAACTACATAAAATTTGGTTACCAGCTGCATCACATCTAAAATAAAATAGTAACCTAATAAAACTAAATTGGTTACCTTATCAGAAGATTTCGTTATCGGTGAAAATAAAGAATGGACTGGTGGCAGTGGGAGGCGGAGGGATCGAGGAGAGGGAGGGGCGGGAGGAGGAGGGGGTGGGGCGTGGGGCGTGGGGGGAGGAGGGTGGAGGAGAAAGGGGGGCGGGAAGAGGGGGAGGGGGAGGCGGAGGGAGGGGAGGTGGTGAGACGGAGGCGGAGGCGGGGGCAGGCAGGAGGGGGAAGGCAAAGGGAGGCGGGAGGGGGAAGGGGAGGGGGCGACAGTGGGAGGAGAAAGGGCGGGAGGAGAGGAGAGGGAGGGAGGGAGGGAGGGAGGGAGGGAGGGAGGGAGGGGGAGGGGGTGGGGAGGTGGTGGTGGCGGGAGGAGGGGGAAGGGGGGAAGGGGGGAAGGGGGGAGGGGGGGAGGGAGGGAGGAGAAGAAGGGAAACAGAAATGGAGTGGGAGAAAATCGTGGGAGAGATGGGGAGAAAATTGTGAGAGAGATGGGGGAGAAATTCGTGTGCATAATTAAAGGGATAATTACACTCTTTTTGTAATTAAGTATTGCATTTGCATTAATTTTGTAAATATTTTATTCATGCACTTTTTTTTGTATTATTTTATTAAAATGTACTATTATATGTAATTGTTCCTATTTTATATTCGATAAATTTGTGAACCAAATCTGAGCAATTCAATATTCGGTCCGATTCTATTTATTTACACCTTTATCTAAATTTCGCAAGGGCACGCTTATTTATTTAGTTATTGTTCCCTGTGTTCAAAATATAAGATTTTTTTAAAGTTAATATGAGATATTTTCAAATTTAAAATTATTATTATGAATTCTTTTAATATTAGCCTATATAATTATAAAAATTGTAAACTAAGTACAAAATATTATTAATTGTTATATTTATTGTTTTCAAAATAAAATAAATAACATCAATTGTGAATTTTATTTAGACATGATAATTTATTACCCGAACTAGACGTTATTTAACCCATCTGTTAAATTTAAGAGTTTGAGTATAAATAAATGTCACTGATTAAGTGAGTTTAAATTCAACCCGTTACAAGCCAATCCGCGGGTGACTCGATCCATTAGTTAATATTTAATATTATTTTTATTTAAATTTTCTCCCATTAATATCTACTAATAAGTTAATCTTTATTATTTTATTTTCTCTTTATAATTAGTTATCATTTTTCTCAAATCCTTTTGCGACTACCAATACTATCCATTCTCCAGACGTAGAAGATGACAATGATGAAAATATAATTTTAGTGTACGGGAGAGATGATAATATATCTTATTTTGCAAATAATTTACGTTTTATGAATTTTTTATTGTTTTGAAACAAATTAAATTTTATTATTTAATATACTTGCAGTAATTTATATTTTATTGTTCAAAAGAACTTGAAATAATTTTCGTTTTAATGTCTTATTGTTTACGAACACTTAAAAATAAATGTAAAAAAAGAAGTAATAAACCCACGTGTCACTTAATCCATTAACGTATGGGCCTAGTTTATAAAAGTAACCCATTAAAAAACGGATCTTTTATCCCAGTTCAACAGAGCTCGGTCCATAATAGCTTGGTCCGCGAGTGATCTAGTCCACCCGTTTGTCAAGTCTAATTTCAATGTATTATATCAACTCTGAAAAATTAATCTTATATTTCAGAACAAAAAGCATATATTAGATGTTAAAAACTTATCCCCCAAAAAAACCATTATTATTTATGTTAGTAATTGGCAAAAAACACTTTTACCCCAATGTGGTTGCAGTGTTTTAAGTAATTAATCACTGTGCTTTTAAAATATTCAATTAGTCCACTGTACTTTTTAAAAATGTTCAATCAACTAATTCCGTCCAATTTGAGTAACAGACGATAACAAATCTGCCAAAATTGCTTACGTGGCATTTTGAAAAAAAAATAAAAAATTATATGGTATATGCTTGTTTAATGGATTTTCTTTATAATTTTTTCTTCTCAAACAAAAAAAATAAAAATAAAATCGTTATGTGGTAAAAAAAATAATCAAAATAATAATAAAATTAAAATAAATATTTAATTCATTTTTTATAATTTTTTCTTTTCCTTTTATCTTTTCCTTTTTTTAATAATTATTTTTATTTTAAAAATTAATTCCAAATAATACAAATAATATATCAAAATTTTTGTATCAATGAGATCTATTACAACATTATATTAATTTCAACAAAAAAATAAAAAAAATAAAAATCATTAATTATGTGGCAAAAAAATAATTAAAATAATAAAATTAAAATAAAATTTTAATTCATTTTCTATATAATTTTATCTTTTCCTTTCTTTTAATAATTATTTTTATTTTTAAAATTAATTCTAAATAATACAAATAATATTAAAACTTTTTAATAACTAAACATTAAAAAAAAACATAAAACAATCTTTTTTCCTTTATTTTAATATCACTTTCCTTTGATCAATAACTAAATACAAATGCAAATGCAAATTATAATATAATCGTGGCTGTTCATCGTGGCTGTTCAAATTATAATTGTTGCTGTTCATCTTCTTTTTATTTTGTTTTGGCTGAACAACAACCATTTGATGATTATAATATAATTTGTCATTTAAATAATTTGAATTGGGTTTGCTTTATTAATAATTTGCATTTACATTTGCATTTAGTTATTGATAAAAGGAAAGTGATATTAAAAGAAAGGAAAAGAGATTGTCTTTTGTTTTTTTTTTTTTATGTTTAGTTATTAAAAAGTTTTAATATTATTTGTATTACTTGGAATTAATTTTAAAAATAAAAATAATTATTAAAAGAAAGGAAAAGATAAAATTATATAGAAACTGAATTAAAATTTTATTTTAATTTTATTGTTTTAACTATTTTTTTGCCACATAATTAATTAATGATTTTTTATTTTTATTGAAATTAATGTAATGTTGTAATAGATCTCATTGATACAAAAATTTTGATATATTATTTGTATTATTTGGAATTAATTTTTAAGATAAAAATAATTATTAAAAGAAAGGAAAAGATAAAAGGAAAAGAAAAAGTTATTAAAAATGAATTAAAATATTTATTTTAATTTTATTATTATTTTAATTATTTTTTTTACCACATAATGATTTTATTATTTTATTTTTTTGTTTGAGAAGAAAAAATTATAAAGAAAATCCATTAAACAAGCATATACCACGAAATTTTTTATTTTTTTAAAAAAGCCACGTAAGCTATTTTGGCAGATTTGTTAACGTCAGTTACTCAAATTTGACGGAATTAGTTGATTGAACATTTTTAAAAAGTACAGTGGGCTAACTGAATATTTTAAAAGCATAATGGCTAATTGCTTAAAACACTATAACCACAGTGGGGTAAAAATACTTTTTGCCGTTAGTAATTGAATCGGGTCGGACCCGTGAATCATGAACATCCACTTGGGTATGGGTATTGGATAACCCAATAAGGATTGGAAGACTCTCATATCACTTAGAAGTATTTTAAATAATACGTGATATGGTTATGACTCTATATGAGATAACTCTCTTGATTTAGTCAGTTGTAGACTTATCCCTTACGTATTGGGTTTTACGTTAAAATACTGAAGCTTATTGTGTGTAGGGCTAAGGAAAAATAACGTATTATTTTTCCTATACAGTTTCTCTCTAAATATTCTCTCTAGTATTTCCAAGCTTCTATCAATAGGCTTGGGTGTACTAGGTATGAACACTTAAATAGTTCGTTCGCATTGATTGCTTGTAACAACTATATATTGACGAGAAGTAAGAAGGATCGTAGTAGCTGTGTTCGTAGTGTCACTTGTAGATTTGACATTCGGTTCAACCGCTTCCGCTTCGTGGATACTTACCGATTCATATGTAAGTATTATTTATGTGTTAGTTTTCATCTAATATTCTAATATTGGTATGAGAGCCATTCTATGCCTGATCTCGCATAAATATTTTGTCATTATTTTGTTTTTGCATATAAAGCTTGTAATATGACATAAATGGCATAATATGCTAGAGTACATATTAGAGGCTGAAAATACAATATGATGTAGTCCATATGCATGTTTAAACACCTGCAAAATTTCGTTGAAATCGAATTTGTATTTTGAGAGAAAACGTGAACCCTAATTCGTAATTACTTTTTTTCTAAATAAAAATCTGTTTTTCTACAGAAGTCAAATGTATATTTTCTTTACATATTAAAATAGTACATCTCGCCATAATTCCAGAAATATAAAGTTTGTATTTTTTGGACATCTGTAGAATTAATTATGATTTTTTGAAAAAAGGGTACTAAACTGTAATTATAGACACTCAAAATTTTCTGCATACCTGTTATTAACATTGCAGGAGGGCAGAATTGTCTTTCAGAGATAACCCTGGAAGACAGCTCAGTTCAGTCCAGGAGACAACCTTAGGATACTCAGTATTACCATTTAGGAGATAACCCCGAGACATCCAGCTTAGACCCGGATACCACCGGAAGTTTCAACCTCAACCCCGACGACAACACTGAGAGTTTCGATTTTAACCTCAGAGATAACCACGAGGACTGCAGTTTAAGATACCAAAAATTCCACCGGAGAGGACAGTTCTGTCTCGGAGATTACTCTGAGATGCTCAGTTCTAGTCCCGAAAACAACATCGAGAATAGCAGTGCTAACCTTGGAGATAACTCCAAGGAGTGTAGTTGCAGTTCCGGAGATAACCCCAGAAATGCTTGTTTCAAAGCCATGCAAACAGCTTCAGAACACTCGGCAAAGCCCGGAGGCATTCAGTACAAGACTCGGAGATAACCCCGGGAAGACAGACACACCTCAAAGATAACCCTGATAACCTTCAGTACTTGTAGCAGTCCAATCTCAAAGATAACCCTGAGCAACGTCTGCTTTATCAGCCAAAATCGGAGATAACCCCGGTGAGGGGTAAAATTGTCATTTTGCCACCTCGATCAGACATCGCGCCGTCTCAACATCTCATACAGACATTTCTACACAGCAATGTCCCACAAGAACCAAGGAGGTCCAATCCCGAGTGACTACTACGTATGGCACCAGATAGAATTTGAAGCTTGAAGGCGAGGGCATGGTCCCATCTTCCCGACTTCGTACAACCTCTAATCCCATGTCATGGCGTAGCTCTCGACAACGGCGATCCAAAATAGGTCTTATACACCTCAATCGGATGCCCGAATTGCAATTCTGAAAGTTCGAGCGGATATTACAGTGCACGCGTGCACGTACTTCGAGATGGCAAGACCCGAGGAGCCCAGGGCACCCCGGGCAGCCGCAGGTACATCTGCGGCGGCTCCCCCTCTATAAATAGAGGGCTTGGGGTGGCCATTTTCAGAAGAAAAAGACGAGGAAGCCCTATCCAATTTGCACTGTACACACCCTAAACTGAGTGCTTTCTCGTTGTAAACACTTGTAAGCTCATATATAGCTACTTTTTACCGGCGGGAGCCGAGTGTTCATCCTTTTCAAGTTATTAAAGTCTTCTTTGGCAGCCCACTGTAAGCCTTCTTACACACTTTAAAGCATTTCTCTTCATCTTTGGACACACCGTTCTTCACGTTGAGAGTTGTGTTGCGTGTGTTTGCCCGGACTTCGGTCCGTGGCTTTTATTTCTTTTATATATATATATATATATATATATATATATATATATATATATATATATATGGACTAACATTATCGAGTTATACCTCGATTGAGCCTAGACTTATGTTTGGAGCATTTAATTGCTTTCGTATATATATATACTCTGTTCGATGAGCCTATACTTATGTCTGGAGCGTTTAATTGCTTTGGTATATATATATATATATATATATATATATATATATATATATATATATATATATATATATATATATATATAAACTATTGTCGAACTCTGTTCGATGAGCCTGGATTTTACATCTGGTGCGTTTAACGCTTATATATATATATTTACATTTCGTCCCGCCCAGAGTTTACTTCGTGGTGGTTGACCGTTTTTACTACTTTCTTTACATTTCGTTCCGCCTGGAGTTTCCTTCGTGGCGGTTGATCGCTTTTACAGCTTTATTTATATTTCTGATCCCCCATGGAGGTGTTTCATGGTGGTTGATCATGTCAATATATATATTTACCACTTTTATATATTTACATTTCTGACCCCCCATGGAGGTGCTTCATGATGGTTGATCATGTCTGTATACATATATTTACAGCTTTTATTTATATAACTGCTTACAGTTTTTGTAAGACCCCAACTTATTAATGAATAAAATTAAATTTTCTCTAATTATTATTATGAATAATAAGGTGTTAATTTGATATAATATTTTGGTTATGGGTGAAATGTGTAAATTTTGCAAAATAAACAAGTGGTTTTAGAATATTCATTTTGTCGGAGAATATTCGTTTGGTCGTGGAATATTCTTTCTGTCGGGGAATATTCGTACGACGGCGCAGCTATTTATGGGCCCCATAACGGAAAACGATTGGATGAAGATAACGACAAAAATTAAGTTTTTATAAATAACGGCGTAGTTGTTACCGTTAACACTGTTGAAATACCCGGTGGTTAAAATACAGTAATACGCGTGGTTGCATAGTAGCACACGAATTGCACAGTATTTTTGAATTATTGATTCTTACGAAGGAATGCACTACTTAATAATTGTTACAGCAGTTACTGTTCAATATTTTATTTTATTGATTCAATAATTGCTGCATTGATATTTTATATTATTGTTATTTCAATAATTATCACTGCTCAGTATTTTTCATTATCAGATCAATAATTCATATTATTTGAATAATATTATTAGATAGCATTATTGGCAATGTCTAGAAAGTTCTGTCTAAGGAGAGGTTTGGTTACCTAATTGCGCGCCAGTAAGGAGAAATCCTTATTGGAAAGCCCTCTCTTTCTTGGGAACGGCCTGGTTGTCATAAATGTGATTCTGTAATATTAATTGTGAATAATTATTTATTGATTCATATGATAAGGAAATATTTATTGAAATATAAATGTTTGATATATTTTGTGATTAAAAATGAAGGAGTTAATGTTGAGGTGTTCTATCAGTATTTTTGTCGGAATGGAGGTATTAAAAATCAATCAGGGTTTTTGAGATATATTCCGGGGGTTATAATTTTTAATCCGACCGTTGGATCGTTGTGATTTTTGGATATGTTATACATATATAAGTTGAGTATATATCCACAAATTTTGAACCGTTAAAAATGAACGTATGATTTGTTATGAATTTTAAGAGATGACTGGTTCAAAAATTGTTGAAGTTTCGAAATTTATCATTTTGGTGAAAAATTCTAGAATCGGTGGACCCCACTTTTGGTTGGTGAAAATGTGCTGAGATTTTTATTCAAATGTGGTGGGTGGAAATAGTAGCAGGTAAAGCCATCAGGTTGCAGGTTAAGTCTGCTTTGGCGTGCTAACATTTTTCTATAAATAGAGGGCTAAGTTAAAATTGAAAATCACACCAGAAACAAGTTTTCTCTCTTTCTTTCTCTAGATTATTGAGTATATTTTGTGAGTATTTAGATACTTTGTGAGTTTCTATTCATCAGTGCAAGTTTTCTTCATACCGATATTCCGATCAGAAGTACTGATATTTTGAGGTAAGGGGTGTTATATTCTTCTTAACATGATATTTTCTTCAATATCATTATACCAAAATGTTGGTATGAACTTTTTATCAAATTAGAAACTTTTTGTGTCGGGATTACTATTCACGTATACGTTACTATTCACGAATACAGCACTATTCACCGAAAAATAAAATTTTCTTTTTTTTGTCCAAGTTGTCTATTACGGTTACTATCTTTGATTGTATCCATGTTTTGATCTTTATTTTTGAATTCTGCTTCAAAATTGGTTATTATGGAGTATTTTTGAACTTGGATAAACTGTAATACGAATCCCTAATATTTGTTCTTTATCTCATTGGATTCGTTTTCTTTAAAATATTTTTCATCATTCTCAGTCCTAAATGATGATACTACTGAATATCTTTGGCCTGTAGTGCAAAGATGAACAGGTGTTGAGATGAACATAACCAACTGGTGATACAAATGAATATCTTTGGCTTGTAGTGCAAAGATGAATATTTGATTCAAGATGTATATTGATTGATGTTACAGGGATAAAATATTGATGATGGACTTTTAAATCTTAGAAGATAGTAGAATTCTTTCTCTACTTGACTCTTCTAATGGATTGCTGTTTCCGCTACAGTTGTTGATCTAAAACTTATTGTCTATTATATTTTATCAGATTTTTTCCTGTTGAAGACTAATGATGATTTGTTGTATATTATCTTAGTCATAATATTCTTTACTGGGCTAGTTGAGCTCACCATTTTCCTTTTTGTTCCATTTTTCTTCTCAGGAGGTGAGAACATAGCAGGATCTAGTCGGAGTATGGAGTGATGGTTCTAGAAAGATGTTTTAGCAGTCCTCACTATTTCTGTAAAATAGTGTTTGAATAATTATAATGAGGACTTATTTGAGTGTGGATATTTTCTAGAAGATAATATTTGTATTTAAACTCACAGTATGTGTTGTCGTATTTTGCACGACAATTGTATTATTGAAGTTGTAGTTTGCTTTCTGTACCATGTATTTGGCGACTTAGAATGGGTGTTGTATACCTATTTTGGGCGCATCACAGTTGGTATCAAAGCTTAGGGATATGATCCTTGGCTGAGATGTGAGACAAGAACTAGGAGGGGAGAGACGGGGAATTCTTTCACTAGTATGACCTGACTAAGTTTATTTGGTATTTGTTTGGTCAGTCAGAGTATAGGGATAATATATGACATGACTATTAACCCTTATTTTATGGCAGTATTTTAGAATGGCAGCTGAGAACGTTAATAATGGAGTGAATCAGACCGTGGAGACACCTTTGATCACCACCCAGGGGAACGTGCAATAGGAAGGCAATATTCCTCCTGTAAACAACACTATCGAACAAATGATGAATGATGGGATGTTTAGAAGTTTTTTACAGTTCATGCAAAACCAGACGAGGGAGACTCGTGCACAAAATACGGGTGGAAATGCTAGCAATGCGCGGCTTGTCACGGCTAAGCAGTTCAAAGAGTTGGGACCACCAGAATTTAAGGGAAAGCCGGATCCGATCATGGCGAAAAAGTGGGTCAAGCAAATTACCAAGATATTCGATGTGTTGGGATGCACGGAGGAACAGAAGGTTCCATTCGCCATATTTATGTTCCGCAGTGAGGCAGACTACTGGTGGGAGTCTGTGAAGCGTACCCAGCCTGACGCACTCATCATGTATTGGGAAACATTTCAGAAACTGTTTAATGACAAGTACTTTCCTGAAAGTATTCGTCATATGAAGGAGGTACAGTTTATTAGACTGGAACAAAACAACATGACGGTGTCCCAATACGAGGCGAAGTTTGCAAAGTTATCCAGGTTTACACCTCATTTGGTAGATAATGAGGAACGAATGACGAGGATGTTCCTGAGAGGTTTAAAGCCCGAGATTCGGCAATATCTTATCTCTCATAAATTTTCTTTATATTCAAATGTTGTAAACAGGGCTCAATTATTAGAGCGAGATAATGAGTATATTCAACCGAGGGAACACAACCAAGGTAATACAGGTGGCAGCGGTCATCGGACCAATGAAAACCAGCATGAAGAAAAATATTCGGACAAAAGCGGTAACCACTCTGGTGGAAATCGTGGCCGTGATAATAGAAGGAGCGAGTCGGGAGGAGATTTCAAAAGGGGAAGGTATAACAACGATAACGTGAAGACGTCAGCACCAACTGTTTCTAGGGGAGGAGAACGAGCACCGGTCGTATGTTACAAATGCGGGAAAGAGGGACACATCAGCCCAAACTGTCCACAACAGTTCAAGGTATGTTATAACTGTGGAAAGGAAGGTCATATAGCTAAAGATTATCTTATTACGAAACCAAGTTCAACGGGGATAGTGACTGCGAAGGATGTTCTGGACAAGTTAAAGTCAGTGGTTCCTAGAAGGGCGTTTTTCGTGACTGCCCAAAACGCGAGGAACCCGAACGAGGTGATCACGGGTAAGCTAATCGTAAACTCTTGCAAAGTTTATACCTTATTAGATACCGGTTCTACCCATTCTTTTATCTCTCCTGCTTGTGCTCAACGTTTGAACTTGACTTCGAAGAAATTAGACTTTGACTTATCTGTTGAAACTCCGTTAGGAGAAACTTTCGTTACATCTACTGTTTATAAATCTTGCTTGATTCAAGTTGGTACCATCACATTACCTGCCGATCTTATTTCGTTGAAAATTCTTGCATTTGATGTGATTTTAGGGATTGATTGGTTAACCACGCATCATGCTAAAATTGATTGTTTTTGTAAGGTTGTTAGTTTTCATATTCCTAACCAACCTGTTATGCGAATTCAAACAACTAAACCATTAAAGTCAATCACTATCATTTCAAGCCATAAAGCTATTCGTTTATTGTAAAACAGATGTCAAGCTTTCTTAGCCCATGTCACGGACTTGAACAAAAACACGTCAGATTTGAATAAAATTTCTGTTGTTAATAAATTTCCTGACGTATTTCCTGAAGAACTTCCCGGTCTACCCCCAGAACGTGAAGTTGATTTCTTTATTGACCTTGAACCTGGCACAAAGCCCATTTCTAAAACCCCATATCGAATGGCTCCTATTGAACTTCAGGAGTTAAAGGTTCAACTACAGGAGTTGTTGGACATCGATTTTATTCGTCCTAGTACATCTCCTTGGGGTGCTCCGGTGTTATTCATAAAGAAGAAAGATGGTAGTATGCGACTTTGTATCGACTATCGGGAATTGAACCATGTCACCATCAACAATAGGTATCCACTACCTCGCATTGATGACCTGTTCGACCAATTGCAAGGAGCACAATTCTTTTCAAAGATCGATCTTCGTTCTGGATATCATCAGCTGAAGATTAAAATTGAGGATATTCCAAAGACTGCCTTCAGAACTCGGTACGGGCATTACGAATTCTTAATCATGTCTTTTGGATTGACTACTTTCATGGATATGATGAACCGTGTATTCAAGGAATATTTGGATCAGTTCGTTGTTGTCTTTATTGATGACATCCTCATCTATTCTAAAAGCCGTGAAGATCATGAGCACCATTTGAAGCTGGTACTACAAAGGCTTCGCGATAATAAGCTATATGCCAAGCTGAAGAAATGCGAGTTCTGGCTTGAGGAAATAGCATTCCTTGGGCACGTGGTGTCAAAACATGGAGTATCTATCGACCCGGCGAAGATTGAAGCCATACAAAGTTGGGAGCAACCGAAGTCGGTGATCGAAGTACGTAGCTTTATGGGCTTAACTGGTTATTATCAGAGATTCATGGAAGGATTTTCTAGAATCGCTACTCCGTTAACTCAGCTGACTCGGAAGGATACAAAATTCGGTTGGAGCGACGATTGTGAGAAGAGTTTTCAAGAACTTAAGAGGAGACTCATTTCGGCACCTGTTCTGACAATACCATCTGGTTCGGATGGATTTGTTATCTACAGCGATGCTTCAGGCAAAGGGTTAGGATGTGTTCTTATGTAACATGGAAAAGTCATAGCCTATGCCTCGCGACAACTCAAAGAATATGAGAGGAATTATCCTACTTATGATTTGGAGTTGGCAGCAGTCGTTTTTGCGTTGAAGATCTGGAGACACTACCTGTATGGGGAGAAAGTGAAAATCTATACAGATCATAAAAGCCTCAAATATTTCTTCACCCAAAAGGAACTCAACATGCGACAACGACGTTGGCTCGAGCTACTGAAAGATTATGATCATACCATCCAATATCATCTTGGAAAAGCAAACGTAGTAGCTGACGCATTGAGTAGAAGATTATATGTGGGTACAAGTGCAATGTTATTAACACAAAGGCCCATTTTGTATGACTTGTAAAGGATGGAGATAGAGATGAAGGCTCTAAGTACCCACGTGATGATATCAAACATACGAGTAGAACCAACTTTAATCGATAAAGTTAAAGCTGCTCAAGCTACGGACATGGAGCTGATGCGTATGAAGAAGAATGTGCAAGAAGGTGCTATTCTAGAAGCAAGAATTGATCAACTCTAGACTTTGTGTTCCTAACGATTTTAACTCGAAGCATAGAATCATGATGGAGGCACACAACACACCGTTTGCAATCCATTCTGGGAGTACCAAAATGTATCACGATCTTCGACATACATTTTAGTGGAGCAATATGAAAAGAGAGATCGCGGAGTTTATTTCGAGGTGTTTAACTTGTCAACGTGTAAAGGCGGAGCATCAAGTACCAAAGGGTCCGTTGCAACCACTTGAGATTCCGAAGTGGAAGTGGGAACACATTACCATGGATTTCGTTACGGGTCTTCCCAAGGTTTCTCAAGGCGTAGATGCGATTTGGGTTATTGTTGATAGATTAACCAAGTCTGCCCATTTCTTTCCTATATGCGAGACTTATTCCCTTGAACGTCTTGCTAGTATGTACGTAAATAAGATTATAAGATTGTATGGCATGCCAGTATCCATAGTTTCGGATCGTGACCCAAGATTCACTTCACGATTTTGGGTTAGCTTGCAGAAAGCTATGGGCACGAATTTACGATTCAGTTCGGCATACCATCCTCAAACGGACGGACAATCATAGAGGACTATTCAAACTCTTGAAGATCTATTAAGACTCTGTGTCCTAGATTTCAAAGGGAGTTGGGATAAGTACCTATCATTGGTGGAATTCTCCTACAACAACAGTTATCAGGCAAGTATAGGTGTGACTCCATTTGAGGCGTTGTATGGAAGAAAATGTCGTTCTCCAGTATGCTGGGATGAGGTGGGTGAAGCAACATTGTTGGGACCAGAGTTGGTACGAATGACTACAGAGAAGATCCAAACGATTCGACAACGTATACAAACGACATAGGATCGACAAAAGAGTTATGCGGATCTTCATCGGAAGGACATGAAATTTAATATTGGGGATCATGTATTGTTACGTGTTGTACCATGGAAGTGAGTTACAAGATTTGGGAAGAGAGGAAAGCTCAATCCACGATTTGTTGGTCCATTTGAAATTCTTGACCGAATAGAAAATGTGGCCTATAGACTCGCATTACCTCCAAGTATGTCTCGTGTTCATAATGTTTTTTACATATCTATGCTTCGTAAATATGTTAAAGACCCGAACCACATTATTGAGTTAGAACCAGACGAGATAGCCGAAGATTTAACGTACAAGGATGAAGATAACAACAATTGAGTTTTTATAAATAACGGCGTAGTTGTTACCGTTAACACTGTTAGAATACCCGGTGGTTAAAATACAGTAATACGCGTGGTTGCACAGTAGCACACGGATTGCACATTATTTTTGGATTATTGATTCTTATGAAGGAAGGCACTACTCAATAATTGTTACAGTAGTTACTGTTCAATATTTTATTTTATTGATTCAATAATTGCTGCATTGATATTTTATATTATTGTTATTTCAATAATTGTCATTGCTCAGTATTTCCCATTATCAGATCAATAATTCATATTATTTGAAAAATATTAGTAGATAGCATTATTGGCAATGTCTAGAAAGTTCTGTCTAAGGAGAGGTTTGGTCACCTAATTGCGCGCCAGTAAGGAGAAATCCTTATTGGAAATCCCCCTCTTTCTTGGGAACGGCCGGGTTGTCATAAATGTGATTCTGTAATATTAATTGTGAATAATTAATTATTGATTCATAAGATAAGGAAATATTTATTGGAATATAAATGTTAGATATATTTTGTGGTTAAAAATGAAGGAGTTAATGTTGAGGTGTTTTATCAGTATTTTTGTCGGAATGGAGGTATTAAAAATCAATCAGGGTTTTTGAGATATATTGCGGGGGTTATAATTTTTAATTCGACCGTTGGATCGTTGTGATTTTTGAATATGTTATACATATATAAGTTGAGTATATATTCACAAATTTTGAATCGTTAAAAATGAACGTACGATTTGTTATGAATTTTAAGAGATGGCTGGTTCAGAAATTGTTGAAGTTTCAGAATTTATCATTTTGGTAGAAAATTCTAGAATTGGTTGACCCCACTTTTGGTTGGTAAAAATGTGCTTAGATTTTTATTCAAATGTGGTGGGTGGGAATAGTAGCAGGTAAAGCCACCAGGTTGCAGGTTAAGTCTGCTTCGGCGTGCTAACATTTTCCTATAAATAGAGGACTAAGTTAGAATTGAAAATCACACCAGAAACAAGTTTTCTCTCTTTCTCTTTCTAGATTATTGAGTGTATTTTGTGAGTATTTAGATACTTTGTGAGTTTTTATTCATCAGTGCAAGTTTCTTTCATACCGATATTCCGATCAGAAGTACTGATATTTTGAGGTAAGGGGTGTTATATTCTTCTTAACATAATATTTTCTTCAATATCATTATACCGAAATGTTGGTATGAACTTTTTATCAAATTTAGAACTTTTTGTGTCGGGGTTACTATTCACGTATACGTTACTATTTACGTATACGGCACTATTCACGAATACGGCACTATTCACCGAAAAATAAAATTTTCTTCTTTTTGTCCAAGTTGTCTATTATGGTTACTATCTTGGATTGAATCCATGTTTTGATCTTTATTTTTGAATTCTGCTTCAAAATTGGTTATTATGGAGTATTTTTGAACTTGAATAAACTGTAATACGAATCCCTAATATTTGTTATTTATCTCATTGGATTCGTTTTCTTTAAAATATTTTTCATCATCCTCAGTCCAAAATGATGATACTACTGAATATCTTTGGCCTGTAGTGCAAAGATATATGATTATCTGATGATTATCTTTGGCCTGTAGTGTAAAGATGAACAGGTGTTGAGATGAACATAACCAACTGGTGATACAAATGAATATCTTTGGCTTGTAGTGCAAAGATGAATATTTGATTCAAGATGTATATTGATTGATGTTACAGGGATAAAATATTGATGATGGACTTTTAAATCTTAGAAGATAGTATAATTCTTTCTCTACTTGACTCTTCTAATGGATTGCTGTTTCCGCTGCAGTTGTTGATCTAAAACTTGTTGTCTATTATATTTTATTAGATTTTTCCTTGTTGAAGACTAATGATAATTTGTTGTATATTATCTTAGTCATAATATTCTTTATTGGGCTAGTTGAGCTCACCCTTTTTCTTTTTGTTCCATTTTTCTTCTCAGGAGGTGAGAACATAACATGAACTAGTCGGGGTATGGAGTGATGGTTATAGAAAGATGTTTTAGCAGTCCTCCCTATTTCTGTAAAATAGTGTTTGAATAATTGTAATGAGGACTTATTTGAGTGTGGATATTGTCTAGAAGATAATATTTGTATTTAAACTCACAGTATGTGTTGTCGTATTTTGCACGACAATTGTATTATTGAAGTTGTAGTTTTCTTTTTGTACCATGTATTTGGCGACTCAGAATGGATGTTGTATACCTATTTTGGAGGCGTCACAGTTTTCATATAAATTGCGGCATCATGTGAGCCTAGGAATCATGTGATCACAGAGTCAGTCTACTGAATCTAGATTCGGTTCCCGTGATGGACATTTTCAGCTGGAAGCAGCTTGTAAATTTATTCATGGTGTTTGGATTTCCTCAGATGGTTTCCATACCCACGAGAAATTCGGCATTGTTTTGTATATTATTTTTCTCGAAGATGCTTCGCATCTCGAAAATAAAAGTAATCAAGCCGAACACCTAATAATAAAATGGAAGTGTAAAAGGTCTCAATTACTATTGAGCATAAGGGTTTGAAAAACCTCTTTTATAAAACTTCACTACTATATCTTGTTTAAAACTGAATTTTTAAATAAATTCAAACCATATGTATATAGGTACGAACGAGGCCTCACACTACTTCCAAATAATTACACATGAACCCACACACACAGACATTCATATAATAGTTTCTTGAAAAGTGGCGGTCACCTTGGTAACACGGATGTTGGGGGTGCCTAACACCTTCCCTTCGCATAAGCAACTCCCCAGACCCTAATGAATCTCTGTTTCACAGACCCATTTAGCAGTGTCACATCACTGGGTCAATGTACACACCTTTTCTCGGTTGTGTTGGTACAACCAGTTAAAAAACCAACTGGCAACTCTTACAGTCAAGTCGTCGACATATAAATGTCGGACCTTTTCACAACTTATTTTTTCAAACAAATCTCACCTAACATGAGAACACAAAAGAATAAGAATAGAAAAGGGACAAATAAAAATTTCGACGTCGACAGGTGGCGACTCTGCTGGGGATGCCAGTAAGAGAACTTAAGCCACTATTACAAGCTTTTCAAAACTGATATATGCTTGTGTGTGGATGTTACATTTACATTTGATGGATGTGTACGAATGTATTTACTTACTGTACTTAATGTTTTACACTATATCTGTGATATTAGTGATTCGCACATGTCATCATTTTCATAAACGGTGAGACATGTTGTATGTGAATGTATGTTGTGTGGTTCCTCCACCAGGAGGCTATCTTGTCGGTGTTTGATTACTGGACTCGTAGGAAGACTAATTTCAACGAGGCTCAGGAAAAGCACCACCCAAATTCGCTCCAGTTGAAAGACCGGATTAACTTCCTGTCGAGTAAATTGTGGTGATTTGGGAACCTTCATGCCAAAAAGCCGCGAGAGTAACCTAAGATAGGTCAGCCTCTGATAAACCAAACGCGGAGGAAAGTCTCTTCATGCTTTCTCATTTCAAATTACTCGTAAAGTCAAATTACTTGTAATTTCATTCCATATTCATCTCCATGTAATGAGAAATATGAAGAAACATTTTGTACATATAGATATAAATTCGCGTGCTATCTTGTATTACAAACAGCTAACATCCATTTTGCAGGATAATATTCCTAAAATAGATACATCACATAGCATGTAAACATTTATACATTCCCTAAGACTAAACTATGCAAGTCTTTTGCAGGGAAACAATCGGACTCATTACCCGTTCAAAGTCCAAAAAGGCCACGAGCCTACAGTCAATCATATCGTCATCTGACCAGTCTATCCAGTTTCTCACGAAGAATTTGACGGATTAAGTAAACAAATTACAGATTTGGCTGTTCTGCTTAAAGAACTACATCAGTTTACTCAGGGCTCAAAAATGCCCACACATACAGAATCCTCTGCACAGGGAGGAGCTAAAGGTTCGGAGAAAACAAATCCGAAATTGCAGTTGCTTACAACTGACAAAAACCCTGAAAGCACCTATCTCAAAGGAGATCTAGACACTGGTGACATCAGGAAAAAGGTCCTTCAAATGGAAGAAACCCTTCGTTCTATCAAAGGAATTGGAGCACACGGGAGTGTCTCGTATGCTGACCTTTGTATATTCCCTGGTGTTCATTATCCAGAGAAGTTCAAAACTCCTGACTTCGAAAAGTACGACGGGTTAGGAGATCCTTATACACATTTGAAGGTGTTCATTGGAGAACTTGGATCTTATGCAGAGGACGAGAAGCTCAGAATGCAGCTATTCCAAAAGAGTCTGACTGGAGAAGCCCGTTCTTGGTATACCAGATTAGACAACTCAAAGATCCATAGTTGGGAAGAGCTAGCTTATGCCCTCCTTACACAATACAGCTTCCAGTCTTAGATGGCTCATGACCAGTACCAGATTACCAAGGTCAAGAAACAGTCCAATGAGTCTTTCAGAGAGTATGCTCAAAGGTGGAGGCGCCTTGCTGCTCAAGTTATTCCTTCTATGACAGAGTCAGAAATGGTCATGACCTTTATAGACATACAAGAAGCTCTTTTCTATGAGAGAGTTTTAGCTGGCATTGGTAAACCATTTTTTGAAATGATCAAACATGGAGAGATGGCTGAAATGGGGTTGAAGTCAAGAATGATTCAAGACCTAGCCGCTCTTAAAGCAGTTGCTGAACACATCCAGTCCGGAACTTATGGAAACTACCCCCGGAGGGTCTATAAAAAGAAAGAGGAAGATGTTTCCTTGGTACTACAAGGTCAAAAAGGCAATCCGAATATGCCTATCCAAAGGAGAAATTATACTCCCTTTAAAGCACAGCCTTCAAACCCTCCATTGCCTAAGGGTGGAGAAGTCCAACACCCTCGAGTGTTCACACCCTTGGGTGATTCGCTCAAAAATATTCTTACTATTCTGACGACTCAGAAGAAAATTACACATCTTATTTCACCAACCAACCCTAATGGGAAGGGTTTCAATGCTACTCAAAAATGTGCTTATCATGCCGGGGCACCTGGACATGATACTCAAGATTATTGGGCCTTAAAACACAAGATCCAAGATTTAATAGACAACGGTGAGATCGTGGTCACCAAACCCGATCAACCCCATGTGCAAGACAACTCTCTTCCTCAACACAAAGAAGAAGAGGTCAATATGATTAATTGGAGCAGTGGACAGAGTTCCAATTTTAATGATGAATCATCCCAGACCATCAAAGACAGTGTTAACAAATGGGATTATGTAAAGTTCCAATTTGTGATGGAACGAAAGATGAAAGCTCTGTGTAAGCAGATTGAGCAATTGGCAGAACTGGTGACCTATCAGCATCAAGTCACAGGCCAATTAATCAGCTAGGAGCATGCTAGTCTCCTCCCTTTTGTTATAAATACTCCATCATCGCCTTCAAAAAATGAAACACTGGAGGACAAAGTTGCCAAAAGAGCAAATGCTAAAGCCCGTAGGGATTTTGCCAATAGAAGGAAATTTACATACTTGGGCCAACCTATGGAGGAGATACTTCAGATGCTGATCAATGAAGGAAGGATTACGTCCCTTCTACCTCTAATCAATCCCCATTCAGGACGGTTCAATTCTGATGGAATATGTCAGTATCACTCCCATTCTCGCGGTCACAACACAGAAGAATGCTGGGCACTCCGCCACCTTATTCAAAATCTGATTGACAGCGGTGTCCTGCAACTGGCAGACGACGATACTGTGCTATTTAAAAGTGAAAGTACTTATCCTACTAAATGGAAAGGATTGGTAGCAGTTATATCCGCTGAGGCTGATGGGACTGTCAAACCTTTCCCAATACAAGCAATTCAACTCAAAGGAGTTGACAATCCTTTGAAAGTGGCTGCGCCAGAGCCAATTAGCTTATCCTTCAGATCACAATATCCTGTTATCAGCTTATAAATAGTCCCCTGGAATTATGGAGAAGCTGAAGGATCCACCTCGCATACAACTGCTACAGTGTTGAAGGAGAATCCACTGTATCTTTCCCAACGGGTGATGAAGCCTGCCATCAAATCAAAGGGGAAAATTCCCATGGAGAAGATTGAAAAGTTCCTCCGTACTATGGGTCATAACGAAGCCAAGGTGGTTTTAAGCTTAAGAGAAGCTCCACATCAAATTTCAATACCAGACTTGGTGTTCTCTTATGAAGATCACAAGAAGATTTTACTAAAGGTTTTGGAAGAAGCCTACTTACCGAAATCAGTGGATGTGAAAAAATTTCAACATTTGGTTGATCACATTTTTAACAACAATGTGATATCCTTCACTGATGATGACATACCACCCGAAGGGACCGGCATTGCAAGTCGTTGCACATTACGGTTTTATCCTCCGGATACATGCTAGCTGGAGTCTTGATAGATGGAGGTTCATCTCTAAATATCTGTCCTTATGCTACGTTGGTGAAGATGAACGTTAATCTCAAACGGATCCGAAGTAGCTATACGGTTATCAAAGCTTTTGATGGATCCCGTCGAAATTCAGTCGGAGAGATTGAACTGCCAATTGAGATTGGTCCCCATATATTCTATGTATCTTTTCACGTGCTCAAGATAGATTCAGGATACAACCTACTATTGGGAATACCGTGGATTCATACGGCTGGGGCCGTCCTCTCCACTCTTCATCAACAACTGAAATACATTATTAATGACAATTTAGTCACGGTTAACGCTGAACCGGAATGTCCTGAACATGGGGACATACCACTCATCAACTTCAATTCAGATGTTGAGCCGGTCAGTTTTCATTCTGTAACAACCCGATATTTTCTATACAAATAAATTAGAAATTTTGCGTATAAATTATTTTATTTTATTTTAAATATGGGGAATATGTGCCAAGATAATGTGTGTATGTATTTATGTGATATATTTATTACATGAATGATTTTAAATAAATTTATTTTAAAATTTTTGATTGTTATAAACTATAGTATTATAATAATTAATTTTATAGTAGAAATGTTTTTATTAATTATTTTCCATAAAAATATTATCATATATTATTTATATAATATATGAAATGATTTTTTTTTAATAATTATAATAATTATTTTATTATAGGAATTTTAGTACAGATTATTAAGTTAATTATTTTAACATAATTAATAATGTTAAGTATGACAGATAAATCAGATATGGAATCCAAACCCTAATTTTGGATTTTGATCAAGGAATGAGAATAATAATATAATATTATTTATATTTTGATTTTTAGTGCTATAATTATATAATGTATGTATGTGGACTGACAATGATTGGTCAGTTATGGTGTATTATGTCAAACCCTAGTTTTACTGTGGAAAACCCTAATTTGAAACTCAATTGTGAGTTTAAGACTATTATATAACTGTGTTAAATGATTTTTTTTTGATTAATTAGGTCAACCCTAATTAACATTTAGATTTATTAATTTCTTAAAATCCTATTTATTAATTATAAACCCTAATTGCTAGATTAGCAATGATAATTATAATTATTATATAATACCCTAATGTTCATGTATGATTATAACCCTAATCAATTTAAAAAAACCTTAATTATAAATTTTAGGAACTAATTTTATTTTATTTTAAATCCTAAATGAAAGCTTGGTAACCTAATTATACATTAGGTGAGACAATTAAATAACCTAAGGGTTATGGTAATAAGGGAAGGTTAGTATTTAATATGTATACTAACTTATGTGGATAATCTTGTTATTTCAAGTGACTAATAATTTTAAACCAATTTCTAGTAAACCTAATTAGGTTATGAACTAAAGTCACATGTATAAGTAATTAAATTTCATAAGATTGGGAATGAAAACCCTAAATAAATAATTTTGGTAGAATGTATTAAAATTGTTAGACTATATTCATTACATGATCCAAAACAATTAAAGGAGAAGCCCAAAAGAAATAAAATACAAGCCAAACTTAGTCCACTTGATTAAGGGTATTTTAGACCTTTGATTTATCTAATTTATGCATTAAAATAAAGGCTAAATGAAGGAATAAGTGGGCATTTATATAGCTGGCCCCATTAGGCCTTTTAAGGCAACAAATTATGCTAATCAATGTTCATAAGTAGAAGTCTTACATACAAGTACATGTGTGTCAATCTCCCATTGGTTGCAAATCTATTAAGCACCCTTAATCACATGATTAGGCTAATTGAAGAGATAAGGTGTAGTCTTTTATCCATGTGACAATAAAAGTATGGGGGATAATAGTTAATCACCCATTCATTTGCTAGATCATTTTCATTTCTCTTATTCTCCTTCTTCTTCTTTTTCTCCCAAGCTAACAACATACAAGAGAGAGAGAAAGAGAGTTTCAGTTTTGTGAGAGAAAGAGAGGTGTGCTAGTTGTTTAATGCACTCTAAGATTATACATTACCTTAGAAGATCAAGAAGGATATATAGCAAATAAAACTAGGTGAGGTTCTCATCCATTCTTTTTCTTATTCTTCTTCTATTTTGTGTTATAGCATGATTTGTTAGAGATATGGATTAATACTCAAGATACCCTAGTTCTACATATTATCATGTATGAAACTAAGTATTTTGAGTGTTAGATCAAAAGCTTAGAGGAAGGAAATGAGCATATGTTCTCCAAGGGGTGAAACTCTTGTTTTTCTTTCACTAAATCTTGTGTAACTCAAGTTTTACAACTTAGATTTGTGATCCGTCAAAGGGGGTGCTAGATACTTGAGTTATCTAGTAAACCCAAGTGGTAGAACACAAATCTAGCTAGTATTGAAGCCATGAGGGCTGTTTTTCCCAAAACAGTCCACTTAGAAAGTTAAAGTTTCAAAACCCTAAAAAGCTACTGTCCCCGTTTTTCTTGAGGCTGTTTTGGAAAGTTTCAAATCTTTTAAAAATCTGGAAAACATCACAGAGGTACCTCAAGAAGTTATCTACGTGTAGGAAAAAGAACGGACGCGTTTCAATTTATAGGTTGTGTGTAACGGCTATTTCCGTAAAGGACTTCTAAATATTAACACTCGAATTTCTCACTGTGTATACACTAGAAAATTCCGAAATGTTTATAGTAGGTTCATATATGTTATAAGAGTATACCCTGAAAATTTCAGATTTTTCTGAGCAAAACTCGATTTATGAAAAATGAAGCAAGATCCGGGTGTTTTGGGCACTTTAAAATTAGTAAATCATTTTCTAAAATTCCAGAAAAATTTGGGGATCATGGTTGGGTCACAGACTGTCCAAATCCAGAAAATAAGAATTTTTGGAATCAGTTTACTATTTTTCCTAAAAATGATTAAGTTATGAATAAAAGGAAATAAATAGTTAAATGATGTCTTAAATAAGAAAAATATAATTTTAATGCTTGAATACTCCTAATATTATATATTAGGACTATTTTAGGGCATTTTGTTAATTTATAATAAGAAATATTATTTATGACCTTTTATGGATATTAAATAAATAATTTTATAAAGGGTGAACAATTAAAATAAATTGTTTATTGATCTAATAAATTATTAAAATGTTATTATGATATTAATAATATTAGAATATGATATTGTTAAGTAAATAAAAATATTAAGATTAAAACTTTATTAAAATATTATTAAATGGTTAATCATATTTGATTTAAAATATTAATAAATAATTTTATTAAATGATTAATAATATTAGATTAAAATATTAATCTTAAATTAAAATATTATTAAAAGATTAATAATATTAAATTAAAGTATTATTAGATGATTAAAATATTATCAAGTAAATAATAATATACGAGATTAAATAAAATGTTATTAATGTAATAACATTAGTAAAGGAATAAAATATTATTAAATGATCAATAATATTAGTAAATAAATAAAATATTAATACAATTGGTAAATGACTAAAAGTATTATTAATTGATTAATGATACTAAAGCATAAGTAAAATATTATTAAAGTAATAATATTAATGCATGATTAAAATATTATTAAGAGGATTAATAATATTAGTAAAGTATTAAAATATTATTAAGATGTTAATAATATTAGTAAGTGAATAAAAGTGTTATTAATGAATTAATAATACTAAGAGGTGAATTAAATATTATTAAGATTAATAATATTAAGTGAATTAAAAATATTGTAAGTTATACTTAATGACTTTTAATATTTTAAAAAATAGTACATTAATATCTTAATATTAATAGTAATTATTTAAAAATGATTTTAAACGTTTTAAAAATTATTTAAGGGTAATATAAATATTTTAAAAATATTTTGAGTCATTATAAATAACTTAATATTTTGACAATGGTTTCATTAATAGTTAAATAATAATTAAATGATAATAGAATTGTTTAATACTTAAAACATTTGATAATGATTCTGGTGTTTGAAATTCATGATAAATTATATTAAATATTGATTAAGTCATTTAAAATGATATGACTGATACTTATAGTTATTGAGCTTTGGAATAGAGTCTTAGACTCGATAATTACCCGATAATGCTGTCGGTACACCAACATATTTCAAAAATTGATCTGGACTTAGATATTTTAACTGTATATTAATGTTTGTTTGTGATGTAATAACTGTTGAACATGTGTGATAATGTGATTAGGTTATGTACGAACTACGAAATGCAGTACTATATGTTATAGTATATTGTTCTAATAGAACGAATGATCTGATTAATGATAGGTCGTGATATAAAAGATAAAACTAAGTTGCGTATTATAAGCAGCGCATTAGGCAAGTATCCTACCTTTGCATTTTCTTTATGCAATGGACATGAGTAAGAATGTTTCAGAATTATATTATTACTGTACAGATTATTAATCCTATATTATATACGCTCATTGATTGTCAACATGTTAGTATATTGTAATTCAGATATATATTACCTATCACGTATTGTGAGGAATGTATTAAAGGTTGCGTACTTGGGATTTAGACTTCGATAAATATGTAAATTAAGTTGGTATCTATATTATTGTTATTATTATTAGTATTATTTCGCTCATAGAAATGATATCATAAAGCACCGAGTTCGGGTTTCAAGTACCTAGATTTGGGGGCTTTATACATTCCTTGGAAGTGAGTAACACTCAATACCATTCCATTGGGACGCCATTTCCCGTACCCAATATAAGACCCCAACTTATTAATGAATAAAATCAAATTTTCTCTAATTATTATTGTGAATAATAAGGTGTTAATTTGATATAATATTTTGGTTATGGGTGAAATGTGCAAATTTTGCAAAATAAACAAGTGGTTTTAGAATATTCATTTTGTCGGGGAATATTTATTTGGTCGTAGAATATTCTTTTTGTCGGAAAATATTCGTACGACGGCGCAGCTATTTGTGTGCCCCGTAACGAAAAACGATTGGATGAAGGTAACGACAAAAATTGAGTTTTTATAAATAACGGCGTAGTTGTTACCGTTAACACTGTTGAAATACCCGGTGGTTAAAATACAGTAATACGCGTGGTTGCACAGTAGCACACAGATTGCACAGTATTTTTGAATTATTGATTCTTACGAAGGAAGACACTACTCAATAATTGTTACAGTAGTTACTGTTTAATATTTTATTTTATTGATTCAATAATTGCTGCATTGATATTTTATATTATTGTTATTTCAATAATTGCCACTGCTCAATATTTCCCATTATCAGATCAATAATTCATATTATTTGAATAATATTATTAGATAGCATTATTGGCAATGTCTAGAAAGTTCTGTCTAAGGAGAGGTTTGGTCATCTAATTGCGCGCCAGTAAGGAGAAATTCTTATTGGAAAGCCCCCTCTTAACTGGGAACGGACTGGTTGTCATAAATGTGATTCTGTAATATTAATTGTGAATAATTAATTATTGATTCATATGATAAGGAAACATTTATTGGAATATAAATGTTGGATATATTTTGTGGTTAAAAATGAAGGAGTTAATGTTGAGGTGTTTTATCAGTATTTTTGTCGGAATGGAGGTATTGAAAATCAATCAGGGTTTTTGAGATATATTGCGAGGGTTATAATTTTTAATCCGACCGTTGGATCGTTGTGATTTTTGAATATGTTATACATATATAAGTTGAGTATATATTCACAAATTTTGAACCGTTAAAAATGAACGTATGATTTGTTATGAATTTTAAGAGATGACTGGTTCAGAAATTGTTGAAGTTTCAGAATTTATCGTTTTGGTGGAAAATTCTAGAATTGGTGGACCCCACTTTTGGTTGGTGAAAATGTGCTGTGATTTTTATTCAAATGTGGTGGGTGGGAATAGTAGCAGGTAAAGCCATCAGGTTGCAGGTTAAGTCTGCTTCGGCGTGCTAACATTTTTCTATAAATAGAAGGCTAAGTTACAATTGAAAATCACACCAGAAATAAGTTTTCTCGCTTTCTCTCTCTAGATTATTGAGTGTATTTTGTGAGTATTTAGATACTTTGTGAGTTTCTATTCATCAGTGCAAGTTTCCTTCATACCGATATTCCGATCAGAAGTACTGATATTTTGAGGTAAGGGGTGTTATATTCTTCTTAACATGATATTTTCTTCAATATCATTATACCAAAATATTGGTATTAACTTTTTATCAAATTTAGAATTTTTTATGTCAGGATTACTATTCACGTATACGTTACTGTTCACGTATACGACACTATTCACGAATACGACACTATTCATAGAAAAATAAAATTTTCTTCTTTTTGTCCAAGTTGTCTATTATGGTTACTATCTTTGATTGTATCCATGTTTTAATCTTTATTTTTGAATTCTGCTTCAAAATTGGTTATTATGGAGTATTTTTGAACTTGGATAAACTGTAATACGAATCCCTAATATTTGTTCTTTTATCTCATTGGATTCGTTTTCTTTAAAATATTTTTCATCATGCTCAGTCCTAAATGTTGATACTACTGAATATCTTTGGCCTGTAGTGCAAAGATGTATGATTACCTGATGATTATCTTTGGCCTGTAGTGCGAAGATGAAAAAGTGTTGAGATGAACATAACCAACTGGTGATACAAATGAATATCTTTGGCTTGTAGTGCAAAAATGAATATTTGATTCAAGATGTATATTGATTGATGTTACAGGGATAAAATATTGATGATGGACTTTTAAATCTTAGAAGATAGTAGAATTCTTTCTCTACATGACTCTTCTAATGGATTGCTATTTCCGCTGCAGTTGTTGATCTAAAACTTGTTGTCTATTATATTTTATTAGATTTTTCTTTGTTGAAGACTAATGATAATTTGTTGTATATTATCTTAGTCATAATATTCCTTACTGGGCTAGTTTTGCTCACCCTTTTCCTTTTTGTTCCATTTTTCTTATCAGGAGGTGAGAACATAGCAGGATCTAGTCGGGGTATGGAGTGATGGTTCTAGAAAGATGTTTTAGCAGTCCTCACTATTTTTATAAAATAGTGTTTGAATAATTGTAATGAGGACTTATTTGAGTGTGGATATTGTCTAGAAGACAATATTTATATTTAAACTCACAGTATGTGTTGTCGTATTTTGCACGACAATTGTATTATTGAAGTTGTAGTTTGCTTTTTGTACAATATATTTGGCGATTCAGAATGGGTGTTGTATACCTATTTTGGGGGCGTCACACCCAAGATTTCTGCCGAAGTAATGTCGGCCACTCAAGAAATGATGACATTGGGTTATCAACCTGGACAAGGGTTCGGCAAAGACAATCAGGGCATCAAGAGCCCGATTCAAGTGTCCAGTCAAACTGGGACAGCCGGACTAGGCTATTCTGATAGTTCTAGTAACAGGAATCTGCATAAGCATAAGCAGATTCCTCCAGCTTCAGCCACACGATAATTATCTCCACCTGCAAATCCTGAGCCCGCACAATCTCCGGTAAAGTTGCTTGCCCATGTGATGGCCATGTTATTTCCCAAACCGATACCGGTAAGGGAGAAAGAAGTCTTTGTTCCCGATCCCAAAGTGGAAGAAGAGGAACGAATAATTAAACAAGACATCGTCAGAATGATGTCAGGCATACACATCATTGTCCATGATGAACATACAAACAGATACACCCTAGACGATGATTGCCCAAACATAATGGTCATCATTCGGGAAAAGGAGGACGATTACAGCCCCTCCATCACTGCAGTTCACCCGGATTTTTCCCTCGACAATTGTAGCAACACTTCTTGCATTGGTCGACAAGGGTAAAGCGGGCAGAAACTCTTTCTACCCTGTAGATATCATAACTGCTTACTTTTCTGTACAGTATTAGTAGTTGTTTTGTCAGTACATGCTAACACTTTGTATGATTAAATAGTTTCATATATATTAATTTAAAGCATATTTTGTTTCAGGACACTGAATTTAGATGTGCCTGTACTTGCTGATCAGATGCCTCTTCTCCACAAGGATTGTAGCTTTGATGAAAAGTTGGACTCAGACTTGATGGAAATACAAGAGGACATTGAGGTGCCTTCGGAGATCAAAGAATGAGTCGAAGACAAACCTAAACCCAACCTTGATCAAACCATCTCCTTCAATCTTGGAACTTTAGAAAGCCCTAAGTTAATCCAGATTGGTTCAGACCTCACTCCAAACCAAAGGAATGACATGGTTACACTACTAACCCAATTCCAGGATGTGTTTGCATGGTCTCATGAAGACATGGTGGGTTTTTCCACTAACATTGTCCTTCATCGCCTTCCCATTAAATAGGGATTCAAGCCAGTTAAGCAGAAGCTCAGGCGATTGAAACCTGAGTGGAGTTTAAAGGTGAAAGAGAAAATTATGAAATAATTTCAAGCTGGTATTATCATGGTGTCCACATATCCTGAATGGATATCCAACATCATTTTCGTGCCTAAACCTGGAGAAAAGGTGCGAGTTTGCGTGGATTATCGGGATCTGAATAAAGCTTGCCTTAAAGATAGCTTTCTCGTGCCATTTATCCACATTCTTATTGACAATACTGCTTAATACGGCAAGTACTCCTTTACTGATTGCTTTGTGGGGTACCACCAGATCATGGTTGCTGAGGAAGATCGTGAGAAAACTGCTTTCATCATGCCTTGGGAAACTTTTTGCTATTGACAGTTGTCTTTCGGCCTTATCAATGCCGGAGCTACCTATCAGCGAGCTATGATGACTCTTTTCCATGACTTAATGCACAAAGAGATAGAGATCTACGTGGATGACATCATTGTCAAGTCCCGAAGGGAGGAAGACCACTTAGACCATCTCAGAAAGCTCTTCAACAGGTTGCGTAAGTACAACTTAAAGTTAAATCCAGCCAAGTGCGCCTTTGGCGTTAAATTAGGCAAGTTGCTAGATTCCTAGTCAGACATAAGGGAATTGAGCTGGATCCCATCAAAATCCAGGCCATTACGAAAATGCCCATTCCTCAGACAGAGAAGGAAATATGGGGATTTTTGGGAAGAATCAACTTCATTAGCAGGTTCATTTCTCAACTCACAGCAACCTGTGAGCCTATCTTCAAATTGTTAAGGAAGAACTCCTCCATGAAATGGAATGATGAGTGCCAGAAGGCCTTCCTTACAATTAAAGAGCAGCTAGTCAAAGCTCTTGTTTTGGTACCACCCAGGGATGATGTTCCCCTGTTCATGTACCTGTCCATAAGTGACAAAGCCATGGGCTGCATGCTGGGACAGAAGGACGATAGAGGCCAAGAACGGGCTATATATTACCTTAGCAAAAGATTCAGCAGCAGTGAACACAAGTACACTTTAATTAAGAAGACTTATTGTGCTTTAGCATGGGCTTCCATAACGTTACAACAATACCTCCATGGTCACACAACCCATCTCATATCCCGCGTGGATCCCCTCAAGTACGTGTTCAGTAAACCCATATTAAATTGCCGGCTGTCCAGATGGCAGTTGATCCTACAATAATTTGACATCGTCTATGTGACGTAAAAGTCCATCAAAGGTCAAGAAATTACTGATCAAATGGCCACCGCACCTTCAGGGGACTTCAAACCCTTGGAAACATACTTCCCTGATGAAGGGATAATGGCAATTCAGCAATACCGTCAGTACGATACATGCCGTACATGGAAAATGTATTTCAATGGAGCTGTTAATATGGAAGGTTCTGGAGTTGGAACAGTTCTAGTATCCGGTATGGGGGAGTAGTATCCCGTCGCCGTCAAACTATAGTTTGTCAGCACCAACAACACAGCTGAGTATAAAGGCTGTATCATGGGGCTAAAAATTATCCGTTCAATGGGCATCAGGCGGTTAACAATCCACGAGAATATATCAAACCAAAGAGCTATATTTACTGCCTTACCATCGGCAAGTTTTACAGATGGCTTTAGAGTTCGAAAAGATCTCCTTTCTACATATTCTTCGTATTAGGAATGACTTTCCAGACGTGCTTGCAACTTTGGCCTCCTTGATTCACATATCTGACAAGGAAGACATGCCAACCCTCACATTTGCCCAATAAAAGGCTCCAGCCTATGGGAACTATGTTAGAGAAGTATCGAATGAACTACCTCCCATCCAGCATCCTTGGTATCAGCACATCAAGGAGTACTTACGAGATGGATCTACACCCGCTAAGGTGATCCCGACTGAGAAAAGGCGGATCCATCGACTGGCTATGAAATTCTACTTGAGCGGAAATGTACTCTACAAAAGAGATACAAAATTAGGTCTCCTCAGATGTATGGACCAAGACCAAGCTTAGAGGCTTATGGATGAGGTCCATGGTGGAGTATGCAGTCCATACATGAGCGGCCCACTACTTGTTAAGAAGATCCTCAGGACATGACTTTACTGGCTTACTCTCAAGGCTAACTATGATGATCACGTCAGGAGATTTTATCAATGCCAAATTTATGGGAATGCTATCCACGCCCCTCCACGGGAGCTCCACAATATGAGTTCACCTTGGCCCTTCTCAATGTGGGGAATGGACGTGATCGGGCCCATCGAGCCCAAAGCCAGTAATGGGCATCAGTTTATCTTCACCATGATCGACTACTTCACCAAGTGGGTAGAAGTAGGCTCCTTCCCCAGGGTTACCAAAGAAGTCATCATTACTTTCATCAGAAACAATGTCATCTGTCGATATGGACAATTAGAGATAATTGTATCAGACAATGCTAAGAACCTCAACAACAAAATGATAGAGGAGTTATGCAGTAAATTCCACATCAAACATCTCAACTCCGTCATCTACCGTCCAAAGATGAATGATACTGTTGAAGCGGCTAACAAAAACATCAAGAAGATCATGCAAAAGATGTCCGCCAACCACAAAGGATGGTCTGACCTATTTCCTCTTACTCTGTTAGCCTACAGAACATCAATGCACACTTCCACTGGGATAACCCCCTACTTATTAACCTATGGGATGGAACCAGTGCTCCCCATAGAAGTGGAAATAGAATCCCTCAGAGTGTTGATAGGCGCTCAGCTGGATGAGGACTAATGGGTACATGATAGGTATCACCAATTGTCTCTAATAGACGAAAGGCGTGCCGCTGCTATCTTCCATGGTCAGTTATATCAATAAAGGATCGCCAGGTCCTATAACAAAAAAGTCCTGCTACGGCAGTTTAAACAACATGACTTAGTTTTGAAGAAGATCATTGACAACCAAGATCAGTCTAAGAAAAAATTCGCTCCTAGCTGGGAAGGCCCATTTGTTGTCAAGGAGGTATTGACAGGAGGCGTTCTCAGATTATAGGAAATGGACTGCGATGAATTTCCACAGCTTATCAACTCGGATACCGTGAAACGATACTATGTCTGAGGTTACCATCAAACAAACATCCTGGTGTTGGATCATCAGATCACCAGTCATTCTGATTCTTTAACCCTTCACTACATACAACTCTTTTCCACACTTGGCCCCTCAGGGAAATATACTCTTCAAGCCAGCAGCCTGGCTTCCCTCCATTCATATAACTTCGGTTATCCCACCAGGGATTGAACCTTTCACACTTGCAATTTGTCCCAAACATGGGATTAATCTTTTTCACACCTGTAGTTTATCCTGAACTTAGGATTAAACTTTCTTTCCCCCGGAGTTTATCCTGCACATAGGATCAAACTTTTCGTCAGCTACAAATCGTCCTGAGGGGCGAACTACGTTGACCTGATCTCCCTGATACACGGGAGTACGTAGGCAACCATTTTATATGGCCCGATCGCAATAAAAAAAATAAAAACAACAAAAAACATTTCTACACCCTTTTCATTACAAAAACAAAAACAACAAAAACATTCCTACACCCTTTTCTGCCACATACAGTGTTGAACCTCTTACACCAGGTTCGAACTACGCAGACCTGATCTCCTCTTCAATAGGAATACATAGGCAGCCATTTATGGTTCGGTCTAACCCCCTACCTAAACACAAATACTTGTCAACGGTACTGGGATCATCATTCAATCCACTACATTTCATTGACTTCGGACCAAAGGGATGGAACTAACTGACCTCCTCCTAAATAGGAGATTTGGCGACCATCTAAGCTGCGATTGTACCTTGAAGAGCAATACCAATCCATAAGATATGGAATTAACTTGGCTCCTCTTAAATAGGAGTACTGGCGACCATCTGTGGTGCAGTCAATCTTAGAGAGGAAAGCCATACTCCTCTCCACATTTCCATATAGAAACCAGTCCCAAGACATTAAAGATGGTTGGGATACACACAAATCAATGGTCCATTCTAAACTGTCCAGAGGCAACTCAATATCCATCCATCAAGGAGAAATTCAGAGTACATCAAGATCACAAGCCCTGGAGAAGCAGACAAAATATCAAGCAAGCAACAAGGCATAACTAAAAGGGAAGTGATCAAAAATATATTTTTCTACTATATATAATGCTGTTTGATATACACAATGTAAACTGTACATGACAAAATGGCTAAGCTAGTCTGTGCAGGAAAATACAAGTCCATCTACAAATCAGTGTATATGCGAGCTAGCAAGCCCAACATGGCATCTCTCTCCGAAGAAGGAGGTAAAGCTGTGGTCTCCTATATAAGGGTATCCTCACAAGCTAACAGATCTACAACTATCTGCATGGTGACACTATGCTCATCTCTGCAATCATGCCAGTGGTAAGGGACCTCACTGTGGTACTATCTCTGACGGCTACATCCCGGGCAGATATGGCGCTATCCCTCTCAACTATCACTGCATCTCTGGCTGATTTGACCTCATCTCGCTCAACAATAGCGGTGTCTCTACGGGCTAATGCCTCGTCACTCTCTAACAGAGTTGCGTCTCTCCCATCAAGGGCTGTCAGCATCAAGGATCTAGCCTGATCTCTCTTGAAGGTCATCATATGAAGACTATGCTCGAAGTATTGTACCGAATGCTGGATTACGACAGCGCTAGTACTAGGAGAATCTAAAAGAGCTGCTGGCAACCCAGTAAATGGCTCCTCCTCAGTGTTGGAATCAACGTCCTCCATAGGCTCTCCACCATCTGAATTAATACTCGGCACTGTGGATACAACCGCAACCGATGAAGTCTCTATCTCCATCAACGCAGAATACACTGGCGAAAAGCCCGGATGGCTAACAAAAAAAGCAACTATCTCACGCTGATCCCAACAGGCATACCCGGGATCGGTCCTCTGCTGACAAGTGGAGAGAAGCTAAACGCTGACCTAACGCCCCATCCAAAGGATGAAAGTCCTGAAACTGGTCAAACTGTGACATCACAGCCAGTGGGTGGTAGGTAGTCATGCCCCTCAAACCAGCCAGAGGGAGATAATCCATGCCCGGAGCATGAGTAATGAAGCTATAGGGTGAACTGAGCCCTGTACATGGCAAGATAGCAAATGGATCTCCGATCCCAGCTAGGAAAATAGACCAAGATATAGGATCTGTACACTCAACAGGCTGGAAGGAATACGACATAGCTATCTCTTGGGTGAAGCAGTACCCGTGTCGGCGAAAACTGCCAATCGGTCTCAAGTGTGACATAGACCACACGTATAATGTAAGACCCCGAATTTTATGAAATAAAAGTAATCAATTTTATTATAATTATTATTTTATTTCGTAAATAGTTAAATTGATAAAATGTTAAAGTTAAGGGTGATATATAATTTTTTTTTGCAAAGTAAGCAAGTTGTTATAAAATATTCATTTGGTCAGGGAATATTTTTTTTGTCGGGGAATATTCGTACGACGGCACAATCATTGGTGGACCCCACAGCGGAAGTATTGTCGTAGTAAGAAAATGACAGAATTATCATTTTATAAAAATAACGGCGAAAGTGTTATCATTAAAACTGTTGAACTACCCGGTAGTAAAAGTACAGTAATACGCGTGGTCGCATAGTAGCACACCGTATTGATTATTGATGCTTAAGTAAGAAGTCACTCAGTTATACTCAATTATTGCTACAGTAATTGCTGCATCATATCTCTCATATTATTGATTCAATTATTGTCACAGTATCATCTGTATAATATGTTATATTATTAAATCAATAATTGAGACAACAAAGTTATTCATATTATTATTTATAATATTGACAATGTCTAGAAGTTCTGTCAAGGAGAGGTTAGATAATCTAATTGCGCGCCAATAGGGAGAAATCCTTATCGGAAAGCCCCCTCTTTCCTGAGAACGACCAGGTTGTTAAATATTGTGAATTATAATATTAATGATGAATAAGTTCGTGTTGATTAAAGATGGAATTGATATTTCCATTGTGTTGGGATTATTAGTGTTAGTGGAAATCGACATTTATTTCGATAATAATTGATGTCTGGAGGTTATATTGACCAATCGGATAATTAACCGGATAAATGAGTAATTAATTGCTATTAATTCTCATGCTTATAACTATGTGTTCACATGTGTGTACTATTGATTCACATGATTTATTATTAGGAGAGTTGGTGCAAGATTGATAATACTTGCACGACTAAATTAAAAATGGAGGTATAGATGAAGGTACTATACTGTAATTAGTTTTTTCACATGATTATACTATTAAGTCACATGAATGAACTATTAATTTACATTATTTACTATTAGGGGAGGTGGTGCAAGTTTGATAATACTTGCAGGACTAAATTAAAAATAAAGAAAAAGAGGAAGGTATTATACTGTAATATTTTGAGTCCCAAAATATGTAATTATCAAAACTATATTTTCCTATAAATAGAAGCTCATTCTTCCTTTATTTCTCACCAATTCACTAATGCTATAGAGCAATTATTATAGAGAGAAATTATAGAGAGAAAAAAGAAGAGAAGTTTGCTATCTCACTATTCTAATATCCAGTTTCTTCTAAGGTAAGGAGTATTATTTCTTTCGTATTCATGAAGAGAGTTATTTTCTTTCAATACTCGTAAGGGTTGTTATTTCATTCTTTATTATTCTGTTGGAATAACCTGTCTGTGCGGTCTATCGCATGCCTGGTGAATTCTTCTGTTATTCCATTATTTATTATTCTGTTGGAATAACTTGTCTGTGCGGTCTATCGCATGCCTGGTGAATTCTTCTATTATTCTATTCTTTATTATTCCGTTGGAATAACCTGTCTGTGCGGTCTATCGCATGCCTGGTGAATTCTTCTGTTATTCCATTCTTTATTATTCTATTGGAATAACCTGTCTGTGCGGTCTATCGCATACCTGATAAATTCTTTTGTTATTCCATTCTTTATTATTTTGTTGGAATAATCTGTCTGTGCGGACTACCGCATGCCTGGTAAATTCTTTTGTTATTCCATTCTTTATTATTCTGTTAGAATAACCTGTCTAAGCGGACTACCGCATGCATGGTGAATTCATCTGTTATTCCATTCTTTATTATTCTGTTGGAATAACCTGTTTATGTGGACTACCGCATGCATGGTGAATGACCCTTCGTATTTATTCCTTATTAAATTGTGGAAATGATCTGTCTACTTGGATTACCAGATGGCGGGTAAAAATCTATTTGCAGTTTCATATATTCTATTATAACCAGTTGGTTAAAGTTTTGGCTTCTAAACTCCATGAAATTAGTAGAATATCCTGGATATTTGCGCTTCATCCAGTATCTTTTCATAGAAATATTCTTCTGAGCATTCTTGAATTTTACTCCATAAAGCAGTATCATGTAGACAAATTGGACGTTATTAATTTTTCTGGATAAATTAAATTATAAATCTTTAAAATTTATCTTGAACTTGTTTTATTGAATTATTATGTCATTGTCATCATCCTCATTCTTATATTGTGATGAAAGTCATCTTTGGCTTACGTGCATAGATGGACTTGGTATGATTATGACCAGGGATTATTCGGTATAATCATGACCGTAATATGACGAATGATGTGGTGAAAGTCCTCATTGACCCGTAGTGCATTGATAGACAGTTATGGGTATGATTATGACCAGGGATTATTCGGTATAGTCATGACCATTGATGATTACATGAATATCCTTAGCCCGTAGTGCAGGGAGAATTCGATGACGTGGTTTATTTATTAAGCTGAGTCTTAGCGATAAAGTTGATGAAAAACTTTTTAAATCATTGAAGATAGTAGATTTTGTGCTCTACTTGACTCTTCTAATGGATTGCTTATTTCGCTGCAGTTGTTGATCTAAAACTTGTTGTCTATTATATTCTATTAGTTGTTATACTGTTGAAGGCCAAGGGTAATTTATTCTGCATTATCTTAGTCATAATATTTCTTACTGGGCTAGTTGAGCTCACCCTTTCTTTCACTGTTCTCTTAAGGAAATGAGAATATAGATGGGACGAGTCGGGGAACAGATTGACAGTCCAGATGGTTATTTTAGTAGTCCTCACTATTCTATAAAATAGTGTGACAATAAATGTAATGAGGACTCCATTAAGTATGGATATTGTCTAGATGACAATATTCTCATTAAAACTCTTAGATTATGTTATGTCGTATTTTACACGACTGTTGTATAATTAAGTTGTATTTGAATTTTGTACCATGTATTTGGCGACTCAAGATGGGTGATGTATATCTGTTTTGGGGGCGTCACAGTTGGTATCAGAGCTTAGGGATATGGTCTCTGGCTGAGATGTGAAACAAGAACTAGGAGGGGAGAGACGGAGAATTCCTTCCCTAGTATGACGTACCTAAGTTTATTTGGTATTTAATTGGTCGGTCAGAGTATAGTAATAATATGTGATATGTTAATTAACCATTGTTTTGTGACAGTATTTGAAAATGGCATCTGAAAATGTTGAGATCAGTAATGAATCACATGAAACCGTTGAGTCACCAACGATCAATACCCATGATAATGTGCAATAGAAAGACAATAATCCTCAGGTAAATAACAACACCGATCAGATGATGAACGATGGGATGTTCAGAGGCTTTATGCAATTCATGCAACATCAGGCGAGAGAGACTCCTGTTCAAAATACAGGTGGAATCAATGGCAACCCACGGCTGGTCACTGCTAAGCAGTTGAAGGAGCAGGGACCGCCGGAGTTTTTGAAAAAGCCAGAACCACTTAAGGCGGAGACGTGGTTAAAGAAGATCACCAAGATATTTGATATTTTGGGATGCTCCGAGGAGAAAAAGGTTCCCTTCGCCACCTTTATATTGCGTGAAGAGGCAGATTATTGGTGGAAATTTGTAAAGCGTACCCAGCCTGACGCACTCAAGATGTCTTGGGAGAAGTTCCAAGAGTTGTTCAACGTCAAGTACTTTCCTGAAAGTATTCGTCACATGAAGGAGGTGGAATTCATCAAGTTGGAGCAAAGCAATATGACCGTGTCGCAATATGAGGCTAAATTTGTAGAATTATCCCGGTTTGCATCCCATTTGGTCGATAATGAGGAGCGAATGACGCGAATATTTCTAAGAGATTTGAAACCTGATATACGTTAGTACCTCATTTCTCACAAACTTTGTTTATATTTAGATGTTGTGAATAGGGCTCAGTTATTGGAGCGCGATAATGAGTCAGCACAACCAAAAGGCAATGACCAACAACACGATAATAATCATACCGGTGGCAACGGTCATCGGAACAATGATAACCATCGTGGGGGAAATTATCATGCCAAGAATGGTAACCACTTTGGTGGTAATTATGGCCAAGATAATAGGAGTGGAAATTTCAAGAAGAGAAGGTTCAACAACGATGGAAAGATAGCAGCACCAACACCAGTTTTCAAGGAAGGAGAACGACCACCAATTGTATGCTTCAAATGCAGAGGGGAGGGACATATCAGTCCAAACTGCATGATACAGTCCAAAGCATGTTACAATTGTGGAAAAGAAGGTCACCTAGCCCGATTTTGTCGTGCACCAAAGTTAAGTTCAACTGGGATGGTGACGCCAAAGGATGTCCCAGACAAGTCAAATTCGGTAGTTTAAGTGAGAGCATTTATCGAGGAACCCGAACGAAGTTATCACGGGGAAGTTAATCATAAACTTTTGCGAAGTCTATACCTTATTCAATATCGGTTCTATTCACCCTTGTATTTCACCTAGTTATGTTCAACGTTTGAACTTGGCTATTGAGAAATTAGACTTTGACTTATCTGTTGAAACTCTGTTAGGAGAAACCTTCGTTATCTCCACTGTTTATAAATCTTATTTGATTCAAATCGACACTTTCACGTTACCTGTTGATCTTATCTCTTTGAAAATACTTGCCTTTGATGCGATTTTAGGAATCGATTGGTTAACTACTCATCATGCTTTTCGTAAGGTTGTTAGCTTTCATATTCCTAACTAACCTGTTATGCGAATTCAAGCAACCAAACCACTAAAGTCAATCACTGTCATATCAAGCCATACGTAAAGAGTCTCGAGCCTTTATTTGGTGACTTCCTTGTGTGGAATGTACCGAAGCCAGATTTTTCGTAGGTGACACTGTGAATAACGGTGTCAAGTTGATAGGTATCAATGTGACGTACTATCCAAGTCTTGGATGAGAGTCACAGTTTTGAATGATATTTCTATTGTTAATAAATTTCCTGACATATTCTTGAAGACTTCTTAGCCTACCCCTAGAGTATGAAATCGAATTTTGTATTGACCCCAGTACAAAACCTATTTCTAAAACCCTCAAATATTTTTTTACCTAAAATGATTGTATAATATGACAAAGACGTTGGCTCGAGCTGTTGAAGATTACGACCATACCATTCAATATCATCGTGGAAGAGCGAACGTGGTAGCTGACGTGTTGAGTAGAAGATCGTATGCATTTACGAGTGCGATGTTGTTAACACAAAAACTCATTTCGTATAACATAAAAATGATGAAGATAGAGTTAAAGACTCTAGGGACCCACGTGAAGATAACGAATATACAATTAGAATCGACTTTAATCGATAAAGTTAAAGCCGCTCAAACTACACACCTGAACTTGATGAATATGAAGAAGAAGGTTCAAGAAGGCGTTATTCTAGAAGCAAGAGTCGATGAAGAGAGGAAATCTCAACCCTTGATTTTATTGGTCTATTTGAAATCCTCGATCGAGTAGGAACTGTGGCCTATAGACTCATTTGCCGCCAAGTATATCGCGTGTTCATAACGTTTTTCACGTATCGATGTTACATAAATATATGGACGACCCGAACCACATTATGGAATTAGAACTAGATGAGATAGCAGAAGATTTAACGTATGAGGAGATACGTGTTAAAATCTTAGATAAGAAGGATCATATTCTACACTCAAAGGTTATACCTCAAGAGTTAGAATCTAAGCAAGATATCCTCACCGCTTCGGCATACCAGGTACGTACGTAAATTTTGAAGGCGAAATCTCATAAGGAGGGGAGATTGTAAGACCCCAAATTTTATAAAATGAAAGTATTAAAGAATGGAATAATAGAAGAATTCACCAAGCATGCGATAGACCGCACAAACAGGTTATTTTATTTCGTAAATGGTTAAATTGATAAAAGGTTAAAGTTAAGGGTGATATGTGAAATTTTTTTAAAAAGTAAGCAAGTTGTTATAAAATATTCGTTTGGTCGGGAAATATTCTTTTTGTCTGGAAATATTCGTACGACGACACAATCATTGGTGGACCCCACAACGGAAGTATTGTCGTAGTAAAAAAATGACAGAATTATCATTTTATAAAAATAACGGCGAAAGTGTTACCGTTAAAACTGTTGAACTACCCGGTAGTAAAAGTACAGTAATACGCGTGGTTGCATAGTAGCACACGGTATTGATTATTGATGCTTACGTAAGAAGTCACTCAGTTATACTCAATTACTGCTACAGTAATTTCTGCATCATATCTCTCATATTGTTGATTCAATTATTGTCATAGTATCATCTGTATAATATGTTATATTATTAAATCAATAATTGAGACGACAAAGTTATTCATATTATTATTTATAATATTGACAATGTCTAGAAGTTCTGTCAAGGAGAGGTTAGATAATCTAATTGCGCGCCAATAGGGAGAAATCCTTATCAAAAAGCCCCCTCTTTCCTGAGAACGACCTGGTTATTAAATATTGTGAATTATAATATTAATGATGAATAAGTTCGTGTTGATTAAAATGAAATTGATAGTTCCATTGTGTTGGGATTATTAGTGTTAGTGGATATCGATATTTATTTCGATAATAATTGATGTCTGAAAGTTATATTGACCAATCGGGTAATTAATCGGATAAATGAGTAATTAACTGCTATTAATTCACATGCTTATAACTATGTGTTCATATGTGTGTACTATTGATTCACATGATTTACTATTAGGGGAGTTGGTGCAAGATTGATAATACTTGCATGACTAAATTAAAAATGGAGGTATAAATCAAGGTACTATACTGTAATTAATTTTTTCATATGATTATACTATTAAGTCACATGAATGAACTATTAATTCACATTATTTACTATTAGGGGAGGTGGTGCAAGTTTGATAATACTTGCAGGACTAAATTAAAAATGAAGAAAAAGGGGAAGGTATTATATTGTAAAAATGAAGAAAAAGGGGAAGGTAAAATGACCAAAATATGCAATTATCGAAACTATATTTTTCTATAAATAGAAGCTCATTCTTCCTTCATTTCTCACCAATTCACTAAAGCTATAGAGTAATTATTATAGAGAGAAATTATAGAGAGAAAGAAGAAGAGAAGTCTGCTACCTCACTATTCCAGTATCCAGTTTCTTCTAAGGTAAGGGGTATTATTTCTTTCGTATTCATGAAGAGAGTGATTTTGTTTCAATACTCGTAAGGGTTGTTATTCCATTCTTTATTATTCTGTTGGAATAACCTGTTTGTGCGGTCTATCGCATGCTTGGTGAATTCTTCTATTATTCCATTCTTTATTATTCTGTTAGAATAACCTGTCGGTGCGGTCTATCGCATGCCTGGTGAATTCTTCTGTTATTCCATTCTTTATTATTCTGTTGGAATAACCTGTCTGTGCAGTCTATCGCATGCCTAGTAAATTTTTTTATTATTCCATTCTTTATTATTCTGTTGGAATAACCTGTCTGTACGGACTACCGCATGCCTGGTGAATTCTTTTGTTATTCCATTCTTTATTATTCTGTTGGAATAACCTGTCTACGCGGACTACCGCATGTATGGTGAATTCTTCTGTTATTCCATTCTTTATTATTCTGTTGGAATAACCTGTCTATGTGGACTACCGCATGCATGGTGAATGACCCTTCGTATTCATTTCTTATTAAATTGTGGAAATGATCTGTCTACGTGGATTACTGCATGATGGGCGAAAATCCATTTGCAGTTTCATATATTTTATTATACTCAGTTGGTTAAAGTTTTGGCTTTTGTACTCCATGAAATTAGTAGAATATCCTGGATATTTGTGCTTCATCCAGTATCTTTTCATGGAAATATTCTTCTGAGCATTCTTGAATTTTACTCCACAAAGCAGTATCATGTTGACAAATTGGACGTTATTGATTTCTTGATAAATTAAATTATAAATCTTTAAAATTTATCTTGAACTTGTTTTATTGAATTATTATGTCATTGTCATCATCCTCATGCTTATATTGTGATGAATGTCATCTTTGGCTTACGTGCATAGATGGTCTTGGTATGATTATGACCAGGGATTATTCGGTATAATCATGACCGTAATGTGACGAATGATATGGTGAAAGTCCTCATTGGCCCGTAGTACATTGATGGACAGTTATGGGTATGATTATGACCAGGGATTATTTGGTATAGTCATGACCATTGATGATTACATGAATATCTATGGCCCGTAGTGCAGGGATGATTCGATGATGTGATTTATTTATTAAGCTGAGTCTAAGCGATAAAGTTGATGAAAAACTTTTTAAATCATAGAAGATAGTAGATTTTATGCTGTACTTGACTCTTCTAATGGATTACTTATTCCGCTGCAGTTGCTGATCTAAAACTTGTTGTCTATTATATTCTATCAGTTGTTATACTATTGAAGGCTAAGGATAATTTATTCTGCATTATCTTAGTCATAATATTTCTTACTGGGCTAGTTGAGCTCACCCTTTCTTTCACTGTTCTCTTCAGGAAATGAGAATATAGCTGGGACGAGTCGGGGAGCGGATTGACGATCCAGATGGTTGTTTTAGTAGTCCTCACTATTCTATAAAATAGTGTGATAATAAATGTAATGAGGACTCCATTGAGTGTGGATATTGTCTAGATGACAATATTCTTATTAAAACTCTTAGATTATGTTATGTCGTATTCTATACGACTGTTGTATAATTAAGTTGTATTTGAATTTTGTACCATGTATTTGGCTACTCAAGATGGGTGATGTACACCTGTTTTGGGGGCGTCACATATAACATGACCGAACTGCCTGTAAATACACCTACAGGGTAGGTGCTACAAAATGTGGCCGACCTCAGCGTCTCCGCCACAATCATCGGAATGATGGTATGACCCTCCCTGAGAGCTCTCACTGCCGTGATAACACCGATGTCCAGCTCATCCATATATCGTGGCATGTATACATACGCCACTACACACATCAAGAATGCATCTACTCTGGCCAAATGCCACTGGTCCTCTAATATGGTGAAATCCCCAGAATGCCGAGCATAGCTGTCCAAGGAGCCAAACCTATCTATCAGGAAACGCTATGACAATACATGGCCGGATGTAATCTCATCCTCTACTACTCTACATCGTAACCCTGTAAGGGTCATGAACTGCCGGCGTATATCTCCGACAGCCATATGAGCGCAAGGTCTATCTAAGGACAAAGCCGTTAATCGCTCATACTCCTCCAATGTAGGAGTCAACTCCTGGGTGCTAAGCCGAAACACCTGTCTCTCAGGTATCCAATGCTCCAGCATACCCTTTACAAAGCCTGCGGGAACCTGAAACATCAAGAGGGTTATAGAATGCTGTAATAGTTGATCTACGGTCACCCTATCTGACGGTGACATACTATCATACCAGGATCTCAAACGGGATGCCACCAATACTGGTGGGGTATGATCTATGCGGCTGACTATCAAAGAAGACATCTGTGTGGGCCGTATCACAAAACTATTCAGGGGTCAATGCTGAATATCTCTGGATATACATACATATGCATAACATGATATATGCATAACAGATAATAGATGGCAATATGATATAGGAAATGAAAAATTGTACATACATTCCTAAGTATATCATCATCTACATACATCATCTCTGTACAGCTAAACATACAGGGAAATGGGGCTCAGACGCCCTACTACTAACAGAGGCCTATCAAAAGATATAGCGAGAATGGGACACAGCCACCCAATATCTAACAGAGGCCTATCAAAAGAGATAACGAGAATACACATCAGAAGAAGACAATGGTGTCAATATCTACATCATCAATCCTGTCCACCTCATGTAACTCCTCCTGAGTCACTGGATCTCTATCAACAGAGATGTCAGGCCTATACAATGGAGGATCTGCACCAGCAAAGCCAAATGGGTCATCTGAGGGGCCAACTCCTGCGCTGGAAGGATCAAACGAATCTGCCTCTGTCGGATCTCTGGCCAAATGTCGGAGAAAGAAATATGCCTGGTCCAGTCGCTGGGTCAAACTGTCAATCTGTGTCACATGAGTCGGATCTCGGACATAGGCTAGCCAATCCTTTATCATCACGGATCCTGGAACCATATCCCCCATAAACTGAGTGGCGCGGGTCTGGGCTCCAATGGTACGAGGGGACCACCAATGCTGGAATATCTCCTGAGTGCAGGGACCCTCTGACAAAGCAAAACCGTTGACACCCAACAATGGGATATCAATGACGGGTGACTGCAACACAGTCCAATAATGCCTGGCAGGAGGAAAGATCGTTATACGGATCTCTCCTGTGGTGCTCCTAATAGCACGCTCTCCTGAATAGAGCTCCCATCCTCCATCAGTAAAGAGAGGAACCCTACGGGTGAAAATCACATACTCGACACCAGTCGGATACCCATCCTCAAATCCAATGGCCAAGTGCTTCCTAGAATAGGGAATCCATGTGATGACATTAGTTGTCAATAACTCCAGCTGTAGGCGACAATAAGTAAAACCCTCAGCTACAGGGACCTCCGCCAGTATAGAATGATGCCATCGTCATCCTCATAGATAGGTATCTAATCCTAACACACTCATAGGAGGCAAACATGGGAGCCTCTCATAGGCCCAAAACTGTCAATACAAAGGAAACATCTGCTGTCAGTTAACACTCTTAACCTGTACATGGGAAATTATAAGAGAAATACTCACCAGCAGAAATGGGTATAATCCTAGCCAAGCCTCGATCAAGCCCTGCGAATGCATACGTATGCCCTGAGGAAATAGGCAAAGGTGTATGAACCCAAATCATAATCTCCGATACGGTCCACCTTCTTAGTGGCACTGATCAAAGCGAACGACACCGTAGAAGAGTTATCTGCTATAAAGCAGCCCCTAATGATCATCAGGAACAATCGCCTAAGAATGCGATCCCTGACTCTGACATCAGCTGGTATGGGCTCACTCAATATTCCACTCATAGCATTTACGCTCAAAGGACCCATACGGACAGTCCTACCCTTGAGCGCCTCCGCCAGAATTCCTAGCAAGGATCTGACGGTAGTCGGGGTAATATCCGCCGTACAAGGCACTGGAGCCTCTCCAAACTCCATACCTGTGATAAATCACCAATCCATCGACGTCATCATCACCTCAAAGTCCAATAAATAGAGAGACTGAGTCTGGTGAAACCAGCACTCAGACAATGCCCTGAGGTAACCCCAGGGACATCGACGGGGAAGGATGGAAAAGAACGCCCCAAATCCCTAATCAAGCACAATCGCTCTATAGTCGGGATGCAGAGCCTAGTACATGGAGTGAATGCTAAACTAGTTCCCTCTGGGCTATGTAAGGCTGGGAACCTACATCACAAAGCAGATCAACATCATAATCCTTTAATCCTCGTCAATAGGGAAGAAGGAAAATCAGAGTCCAGCTTTGTACCTCATTTGCGTGTATGTACATCAAAGGGTGTTAACTCAAATCACCTAGAAGCTCTGGGTTTGCCACCTGAATACTCAGGAGGTCCCTACGGGGAACATGCGCAGCAGGAGGGGGGTTCGCAACCAGTACATCCTCTTGCTCGTCCTCGACGTCTGGCACATAAACCCGGATAGGACGTATCACCGCCTCCACCAAACGACGAGGCTGTCTAACAAAACGGGGTCGAGGCACTTCAGAAGCCCTCCTTCGTACACCTGAAGTGGTCTTGCAGAAACTACTCGGCTGATCCGGATCCATAATATCTGGACAACAAGTCTTCAAATCACCTCAGAAAGGGTGTGGTATTTTCTAACCTGGAGCTTTTCAAAATGCATTTAATGACTATATACATGCATGCATTATTTTAACATACGCCTACGGTAGAATTAAAAATGCATGACTACCCAATACCTACATTTTGGAAAATTTTGCCATAGTTTTCTCTTTAAATAGAACTATCCACATGCACATAAGCATGACTAGGTGGCCATTCAGTAGCACACTTGCCCACAGTCATATACATACTATTTGCATTAAACAGTCAAAGTCATTAATCCATAAGGGTAGCTTATTTACCAGGATTACTTTGCATTTTTACCTTTTGCTCATTTATCCTCAAATAGGATAAGAAATAGCAAAAAAAAAGTGCCAATTTAACTATTTCAAAAGTCAAATTTTTTTACATCATTATGTTCAACATGGTTTAATACTAACATTTATTGTGTTGAATATTTTTTATTAAGTCATACGAGCATGCATATTCACTACTATGTGTTTAGATGTATTTCATGTGATAAGTCATTTTTCCAACGGATAAAAACTGGAAAAGAAGGCATGCATACGTTACCAGGACAGTGTAGAACACTTGTACGGTGATAAAATTTGTAGAAAGACGTCTGAACTTAGCAGATCTGAAGAAGAGGTCTCAGATTTCCTTCGTGGCGCGACTTGAAAATGACTTGAGAAAGCAACCAGTCCATTTAAGGACATTTACGGTTGGCCGCAGGTCCGCCTGCAGCTGTTACATGTGTACTTACAACACCCTTATGTGGGGCCCACCCCTCTGGCTCGGTCCAGTTTGAGTTGCAAAGGAGTTCTCACAAGTTGAAAAGGCCAAATTAGGAATAAAAACACTACGCGATTGAGTAGAATGGCTTGGAATCCTGGTTTTCTCAGACCGAATCGTGGGTCTATACGTCACTCATTGGTATTCACCCAAACACAAGGTACACTATGCCGATGATCTCAACTGTTGCAAGTCACACTCGACAATACCTGATGCTGGTCCAATGCCTCCAAGTAAGTGTCGTCACCCTAATCCTCTCATATACCCCGGTGGGGGTATCACGCATCTGCATGTGTTGATGCACAACCCCAACGGGGGCATCACTTGTCTTCATCTGTCCAAATATAGATACCCCGGCGGGGGTATCATGCATCTTCATCTGTCCAAATACAGATTCCCAAGCGGGAGCATTACGCGTTTTTATATGTCGAAGTGCATATTCCCCGGCAGAGGTATCATGCATTGTCATCTGTTGATGCACGTATCAATGAAGGTCAAGCATCCTTGACATCACTTCAATCGTTGGCAAGTAAATTTAACGAAGCACCAGAAGCCATCCGATGATTTCAGCTGTTGATACAAAAATCAGCGAAGGTTAAACAACCTTGACAGTTTACCCGACAGGGATATTATCCGGTGATGTACATGTCAGTGAAAGTCAGGCCACCCTAACAACACAAACTGTTGGCAGTAACTCTGATAGATCATTGATATGTCCTGACAATACAAACCTGGAAGAATCATCCTCATCGGGGAGGACCGATGATGGAATATGTTATACACATCCGCAAACAGACAAGGATACATCCCCACAGAATCTCTTATGCATGAGAGATACATCTTCAGTATAAAGTCTGTATCAAGGATTCAAGACTTTGGTGATAACCCCAATGTTAACAATCCCAAAGATTCCTGGTAGCTGTGGATCGCACATCCATGACAGTTCATCAGACTGCTTATCTATTGCCATCCCCGGTAAAAGCAACAGAGAGCCGATAATCTTCCCATATTATTGGACAACAATCTAACAAGACATATGCATCATGTTGTCGTACATTGCATCATGAGAATCGTGTTGCATTTCAAGTGTCTAGTATTCTTTATCCTATCCATGCCATTGCATTGTATGAATATGATAAAGAGGGGCATCTATAGACACTCAAAATTTTTTGCATAGTTGTTACTAACATTGCAGGAGGGCAAAATTGTCTTTCAGAGATAACCGTGGAAGATAACTCAGTTCAGTCCCGGAGACAACCCTAGGATACTCAGTATTACCATCTCGGAGATAACCCCGAGACATCCATCTCAGACCCGAATACCACCAAAAGTTTCAACCTCAACCCCGGTGACAACACTGGGAGTTTCGGTTTCAACCTCGGAGATAACCCCGAGGACTGCAGTTCAAGATACCAGAAATTCCACCAAAGAGGATAGTTTTATCTCGAAGATAACCCTAAGATGCTCAGTTCCAGTCCCAAAAATAACACTGGGAATAGCAGTGCTAACTTTGGAGATAACCCCAAGGAGTGTAGTTGCAGTTTCGGAGATAACCTCGGAAATGCTTGTTTCAAAGCCATACAAACAACTTCAGAACACTCGGCAAAGCCCCGAGGCATTCAGTACAAGACTCAAAGATAACCCCGGGAAGACAGGAACACCTCAGAGATAACCCTGAGGATCTTCAGTACTTGCAGCAGTCCAATCTCAGAGATAACCCTGAGCAACGCCTACTTTATCAGACCAAATCGGAGATAACCCTGGTGAAGGGTAAAATTGTTATTTTGCCACCTCGATCAGACATCGCACCATCTCAACATCTCATACAGACATTTCTACACAACAATGTCCTACAAGAACCAAGGAGGTCCGATTCCGAGTGACTACTACGCATGGCAGCACACTGGATAAAATTTGAAGCTTGAAGGCGAGGGCATGGTCCCATCTTCCTGACTTTGTACAACCTTTAATCCCATGTCATGGCATAGCTCTCGACAACGGCGGTCTGAAATAGGTCTTATACACCTCAATCGGATGCCCAAATTACAATTCTGAAAGTTCGAGCGGACATCATAGTGCACACGTGAACGTACTTTGAGACGACAGGACCCGCAGAGCCTGGGGCACCCCGGGCAGCCGCAGGTACATCTGCGGCTAGCCGTAGGTCCCCCCTCTATAAATAGAGGGCTTGGGGTGGCCATTTTTAAGAAGAAAAAAGGTGAGGAAGCCCTGTCCAATTTGCTTTGTACACACCCTAAATTGAGTGCTTTCTCATTTTAAACATTTGTAAGCTCATATATAGCTACTTTTTACCGACGGGAGCCGAGTGTTCATCCTTTACAAGTTATTGAAGTCTTCTTTGGCAGCCCATTGTAAGCCTTCTTACACACTTTAAAGCATTTCTCTTCATCATTGCACACACCGTTCTTCACGTTGAGAGTCGTGTTGCGTGTGTTTGCCTGAACTTCGGTCCGTGGCTTTTATTTCTTTTGTATTATATATATATATATATATATATATATATATATTTATATATGGACTAACATTATCGAGTTATGCCTCGATTGAGCCTAGACTTATGTTTGGGGCATTTAATTACTTTCGTATATATATATATATATATATATATATATATATACATACATTTCGTCTCGCCTGGAGTTTACTTCGTGGTGGTTGATCGTTTTTACTGCTTTCTTTACATTTCGTCCCGTCTGGAGTTTCCTTCGTGGCGGTTGATCACTTTTACAGCTTTATTTACATTTCTGATCCCCCATGGAGGTGCTTCGTGGTGGTTGATCATGTCAATATATATATTTACCGCTTTTATATATTTACATTTCTGATCCCCCATGGAGGCGCTTCGTGGTGGTTGATCATGTCTGTATACATATATTTACAGCTTTTATATATTTAACTGCTTATAGTTTTCATACAAATTACGACATCATGTGAGCCTAGGAATCATGTGATCACAGATTCAGTCTACTGAATCTAGATTCGATTTCCGTGATGGACATTTTCAGCTGTAAGCAGCTTGTAAATTTATTCACGGTGTTTGGATTTCCTCATAAGGTTTCCATGCCCACGAGGAATTCGACATTGTTTTGTACATTATTTTTCTCGAAGATGCTCCACATCTCGAAAATAAAAGCAATCAAGCCGAACACCTAATAATAAAATGAAAGTGTAAAAGGTCTCAATTACTATTGAGTATAAGGGTTTGAAAAACCTCTTTTATAAACCTTCACTGCTATATCTTGTTTAAAACTGAATTTTTACATAAATTCAAACCCTGTGTATATAGGTGCGAACGAGGCCTCACACTACTTCCAAATAATTGCACATGAACCCATACACACATACACACACACACACATTCATATAACAGTTTTTTGAAAAGTGGCGGTCACCGTTGTAACACGGATGTCGGGGGGTGCCTAACACCTTCCCTCCACATAAGCAAGTCCCCGGAAGCTAATGAATCTCAATTTTATAGACCCGTTTAGCAGTGTCACATCACTGGGTCAATGTGCAAACAATTTCTCAGTTGTGTTGGTACAACCAGTTAAAAAACCAACTGGCGACTCTTATAGTCAAATCGTCGACATATAAATGTCGGACCTTTTCACAACTCATTTTTTCAAACAAATCTCACCTAACATGAGAACACAAAAGAACAAGAACAAAAAAGGGACAAATAAAAATCCCGACGTTGACAGGTGGCGCCTCTGGTGGGGATGCCAGTAAGAAGACTTAAGTCGCTATTATAAGCTTTTCAAAACTGTTATATGCTTGTATGTAGATGTTGCATTTACATTTGATGGATGTGTACGAATGCATTTACTTACTGTACTTAATGTTTTACACTATATCTGTGATATTAGTGATTCGCACATGTCATCATTTTCATAAACGGTGAGACACGTTGTATGTGAATGTATGTTGTGTGGTTCCTCCACCAGGAGGCTATCCTATCGGTGTTTGATTACTGGACTCGTAGGAAGACTAATTTCAACGAGGCTCAGGAAAGGCACCACCCAAATTCACTCTAGTTGAAAGACCAGATTAACTTCCCGTCAAGTAAATTGTGATGATTTGGGAACCTTCATGCCAAAAAGCCGCGAGAGTAACCTAAGATAGGTCAGCCTCTGATAAACCAAATGCGGAGGAAAGTCTCTTCATGCCTTTTCATTTCAAATTACTCGTAAAGTCAAATTACTTGTAATTCATTCCATATTCATCTCCATGTAATGAGAAATATGAAGAAACATTTTGTACATATACATATAAATTCGTGTGCTATCTTGTATTACAAACAACTAACATCCGTTTTGCAGGATAATATTCTTAAAACGGATACATCACATAGCACGTAAACATTTATACATTCCCTAAGACTAAATTATGCAAGTCTTTCGCAGGAAAACAATCGGACCCATTACCCGTTCAAAGTCCAAAAAGGCCACAAGCCTACAGTCAATCATGTCGCCATCTGACCAGTCTAATCCAGTTTCTCGCGAAGAATTTGATGGATTAAGTAAACAAATTACAGAATTGGCTGTTCTGCTTAAAGAACTACATCAGTCTACTCCGTGCTCAAAAATACCCGCACATACAGAATCCTCTGCACAGGGAGAAGCTAAAGGTTTGGAGAAAACAAATCCAGAATTGTAGTTGCTTACAACAGACAAAAACCCTGAAAGCACCCATCTCAAAGGAGATCTAGACACCGGTGACATCAGGAAAAAGGTCCTTCAAATGGAAGAAATCCTTCGTTCCATCAAAGGAATTGGAGCACACGGGAGTGTCTCGTATGCTGACCTTTGTATATTCACTGGTGTTCATTATCTAGAGAAGTTTAAAACTCCTGACTTCAAAAAGTACGACAGGTTAGGAGATCCTTACACACATTTGAAGGTGTTCATTGGAGAACTTGGATCTTATGCAGAGGACGAGAAGCTCAGAATGCATCTATTCCAAAAGAGTCTGACTGGAGAAGCCCGTTCGTGGTATACCAGATTAGATAACTCAAAGATCTATAGTTGGGAAGAGCTAGCTCATGCCTTCCTTACACAATACATCTTCTAGTCTCAGATGGCTCCTGATTGGTACCAGATTACCAAGGTCAAGAAACAGTCAAATGAGTCTTTCAGAGAGTATGCTCAAAGGTGGAGGTGCCTTGCTGCTCAAGTTATTCCTTCTATGACAGAGTCAGAAATGGTCATGACCTTCATAGACATACAAGAAGCTCCTTTCTATGAGAGAGTTTTAGCTTGCATTGGTAAATCATTTTCTAAAATGATCAAACACGGGGAGATGGTTGAAATGGGGTTGAAGTCAAGAAAGATTCAAGACCTAGCCGCTCTTAAAGCAGTTGCTGAACACATCCAGTTCGGACTTATGGAAACAACCCCCGGAGGGTCTAGAAATTTATTTGGGGCCAAATTTTTTCCTGTGATTTTAGAGGCATGTTTACAAGTTCTCCACTTATTGGTGTTGAGAATTGGATTGTATTAGTATCTTAAATTATTTTACTATCAATTATTATTTATTTGAAAAATAATTGCATTAAATAGTAAAATATTTTTGAAAAATCCAGAAAAGTCACAGTATTAATTTTTCATGTATACATACTGTTAGGAAAATATTTGGCCAATTTTGAGTAACATTGGATATTATTTCACATTTATTGTTGTATATTTATGTGTAAATATTATGTTTATTACGCATATTTGTTGCGTTCGTCCCCTTAGGACATGACCAAATACATCCGGCTTCCTAGTGGGAGCTGTGGTGGGTCCATTCATGCACATACCCCTTATTTGTTATTTCATGGTACTTTGGATGGACTAAAAAAGGTTGATATTTAATTATTTTTGGAGACGGGCTCTCACTTTGTAATAGAGACCTGCGATAAAATAATAATGAGAAGATAAGTGCAGCATTCCCATTTTTATTATTAGATTGATGTAGTAGGAATCTTTGATGTAAAATATTGGTAATGATGTATTTATATCGAAGCCTTGTAAGAGAATGTAATTTTGCATTTGTTCTTCAATTAATTGATTTTATCTCTCAAAGAACAATTAAATTATCAACATGGGTTTTTTGTTTCATAAACCCGTCCTTATTTTGTTGAAATGGGCTATTTGGATTTTGTCATATAAAATTAAATTAATCACAATTATTTATTTTATGACATGGAATGATGATTATGAGCTTAGCGATTTTTTGATTTCTATCCATAGACTAAATAATTGTGATTACTTAGGATTTAATGACAAAATTATTATGTGTGCTAATATTCATATTTCGTGTAACCTTATTGTAGTGATATAGCCTCTAAAAATGTGATTGCTGACCTTAACAAAGGTGAAAAATTGGATGATAAAAATTATTACCTTGGTCGAAGAAAATTCAATATCTGCTTAATGAGTTAGATGTGTTTGAAACTTTAACCACCACTATGCAACCGCCTGAGGAGGGCACCTCTGTTCAACATCGTCGAGACAAACAAACCTACGATGAATGGGTCAAGAAGGATCGTTGTGCGCGCTTTACCATGTTAAGCTGTAAGACTCCAACTTTTATGAATAAAGATGAATTTTCTATAAATATCATTTTTGAATATTAAGGAGTGAATTTGATATAATGTTATAGTTGTGGGTAATATTTATAAATTTTACAAAGTATGCAAGTTGTTATATTATATTCGATTGGTCGGAGAATATTCATTTTAACAGGGAATATTCATACGACGACACAATCATTGGTGGACCCCACAGCAGAATTATTGTCGGAGTTAGAAAATGACAGAAATATCTTTTTATAAAAGTAACGACGGAAGTTTTACCTTTAACTGTTGAAGTACCTGGTGATGAAAAGTACAGTAATACGTGTGGTTGCATAGTAGCACACGGTATTGATTATTGATGCTTACGTGAGAAGTCACTCAGTTTTGTTTAATTATTGCTACAGTAATTGCTGTATAGTATCTCACGTTATTTGATTTAATTATTGTTAATATTTTACATATTAGTAAATCAATAATTGAGATGACAAATTATTCTAATTATTATATGCATAATTAACAATGTCTAGAAAATTCTATCGAGAAAAGGGGTTTTGTCACCTAATTGCGCGCCAATAGGGAGAAATCCTTATTGGAAATTCCCCTCTTTCTTGGGAACGATCTGATTGTTAATATTGCGGGTTATAATAATGATGAATAAATGTTGTTAAAAATATTGAGGGGATTTTTATTAAGTATTTGTTGTAAATTTTGTTTATTTTTTGGATCCCCATTTACCCATTTTTCAAAATAATCGCTAGAAAGTTATTTAGTATATATATATATATATATATATATATATATATATATATATATATATATATATATATATATATATATATAGTGGGGTGGGGGGATGTTACGGGGAGGTTATCAGGGAGAGTTCATGGGATGTATTATTATTATTATTATTATTATTATTATTATTATTATTATAATAAAGGTGTTCGTTGGTGTTTGAAAAATTCTTACATGTTGTCTTATCTTGGTATCATCATAGTTTTGCTTTCCTGGAGTTTACTTTTACCCATTTTATTGATAAAATGCTTATGAGATGTTATATTTGGTCATTTAGTGACATTTTACCATCCTCATTTAATAATCTAACGACTGACATGCACTTAAAAAAAAATCTAGAAACTATGTGATGCCCCTGTCCAACATGTAGTATGTGGGGTGTGTGAAGTGCCGTGGGCGGCGGGGTGAATTTATATATATATATATATATATATATATATTATATAAGTTTTGTTTTACTTGAATATTATATTCTTATTTTTTTAAAAGAGGACGTCTGTGAATTGCAAGTGATTAGCCCGTGAGTTTTTAATGTTTCGCCCGTGAATTTTCTTAAACAGTACCCTTTTCATTCTCCTATAAATAGGATGCTTAGTTAGAATTGAAAATCACACTTGAATCAGAGAATTCTCCTTTTATAATATTGAGCGTATTTCTTTCGAGTTTTAGAAAGCTTTGAGCGTAGAAAACAGTGAAAGTTTTCTTCAAAGATATCCCTGCTATACCAATTGGAATACTCTTCTTTTCAAGGTAAGGGATGTTATTTTTGTTCAATATTCATATGAAATAATATTTTCTTCCATACTCTGTAGTATGTAAGTAATATTATTTCGTTTCAAATTTCGAATTTTATACTCATTTTGTTAAAGATTTGGCTTCTATACTCCATGAAATTAGTAGAATATCATTGATATTTGCGCTTCATCCTGTATCTTTTCATGAAAATATTATTCTGAGCATTTTTTTATAAGTTTTAATCTTTTTATGTCGGAGTACTATTCACGGGATACTATTCACTCAGTTACTATTCACCCGGGGTACTATTTATTACAAAAAAATTGATTTCTTTTCGGTCCAAATCATTTTTGATACAATATTATTCTTGAATTTTACTCCACAAAGCAGTATCATGTTGACAATGTGGACGTTTTTGAAATCTGGATAAATTAAATTATAAATATTTAAAAATTTATCATTTGCTTTCTTTTAATTGAATTTTTATATCATTGTCATCACCCTCATGTTTATATTATGATGAAAGTCATCTGTGGCCGTAGTGCATAGATGGACTTGGTATGATTATGACTAGGGATTATTCGGCATGATCATGACCGTAATGTTACAAATAATGCGGTAAAAGTCCTCATTGGCCCGTAGTGCATTGATGGACAGTTATTGGCATGATCATGACCATTGATGAAAACACGAATCTCCTTGGCCCGTAGTGCATGGATAATTTGTGATCGTGATACTTATGAATATCCTTGGCCGTAGTGCAGGGATGATGTGGATTATTTATTAAGTTGAGTCTCAGCGATAAAATAGATGATAAACTTTTTAAATCATAGAAGATAGTAGATATCATACTCTATTTGACTCTTCTAATGGATTGCTTGTTCCGCTGTAGTTAAACTTGATATCTATTATATTTTATCAGTTTAACACTGTTGAAGGCTAACGATAAATTATTCTGCATTATCTTAGTCATAATATTTTTAACTGGGCTAGTTGAGCTCACCCTTTGATTTCATTGTTCTCTTCAGGAAATGAAAATATAGCTGGGACTAGTCGGGGAACGGAGTGACGGTCCAGATGTCTGCATTAGTAGTCCTCACTATTTTGTGAAATAGTGTAAAAATAAATGTAATAATATTGAATTTGAGTTTGTATATTGTCTAGAAGATAATATTTGTATTAAAACTCACAGCTTATGTTTTGTCGTACTTTACACGACAGTTGTATAATTAAGTTGTATTTGAATTCTGTACGATGTATTTGGCGACCCAAGATGGGTGATATATACCTGTTTTGGGGGCGTCACAGTTGGTATCAAAGATTAGAGATATGATCCCTGACTAAGATGTGAGGCTAGAACTAGGGGGAGAGATGGGTAATTCCTTCGCTAGTATGACCTACCTACGTTTAATTGTTATTTAATTGGTCAGTCAGAATTGTGATATTGTGTGGTGTGTCAATTAACCATTGTTTTGTGGCAGTATTTGAAAATGACATCCGAGAATGTTGAGAATAGTAATGGAGCACAGGAGACTGTTGAGTCACCACAGATCAATACCCAGGATAATGTGCAACAGGAAGACAATAATCCTCAGGTAAACAATAACACCGATCAAATGATGAACGATTGGATGTTCAGAGGCTTTATACAATTTATGCAACATCAGGCGAGAGCGGCTCCTGTCAAAAATGCTGGTGGAAACACTGGCAACTGTCGGACGGTCACTGCTAAGCAGTTCAAGGACCTGGGACCACTGGAGTTTATTAGAGAGCCAAAACCACTTAAGGCGGAGACGTGGATAAAGCAGATCACTAAGATATTTGACTTGTTGGGATGCTCCAAGGAGCAAAAGATTTTCTTTGCCACCTTCATGTTGCGAGGAGAGACATATTACTGGTGGGAATCGGTAAAGTGTACTCAACCTGCCACACTAAAGATGTCTTGGGAGAAGTTCCAAGAACTATTCAACGACACGTACTTTCCCTGAAGTATTCGTCACATGAAGGAGGTAGAGTTTATCAAGCTGGAACAGAACAATATGACCGTGTCGCAGTACGAAGCTAAGTTTGCTGAGTTGTCCCAGTTTTCGTCCCACTTGGTTGATAATGAGGAGAGAATGACGCGGATGTTTCTAAGAGGTTTGAAACCCAAGATACGTCAATATCTAATTTCTTACAAACTGTGTTTGTATTCAGATGTTGTAAATAGGGCTCAATTATTGGAGCACGATAATGAGTCAACCCAACCAAGAGAAAGAAGCCGACAAAATGATAATACCAGTGATAGTAGTCATCGAAGCGGTGACAACAAACGTGGAGGGAATTAACATGCCAGAAATGGTAACCACTTCAGTGGTAATCATGGCCAAGACAATAAAAGTGGACATTTTGAGAAGAGGAGATTCAACAATGATGGAAAGACGTCAGCACCAGCACCCGTTATTAAAGAAGGAGAACGGGCACCGATCATATGTTTTAAATGCAGAGGGGAGGGACACATCAGTCCAAACTATGCGCAACAGTCCAAAACGTGTTACAATTATGGAAGGGAAGGTCACCTAGCTAGATTTTGTCATACAGGGAAGCCAAGTCTAGTTGGAACGGTGACACCAAATGCCGTCCCAGACAAGTCAAAACTAATAGTTCAAGGGAGAGTATTTGTTATGACTTCCCAGAAAGCAAGGAACCCGAACGAGGTCATCACGGGTAAGCTAATCATAAACTCTAGCGAAGTTTATACCTTATTTGATACCCATTCTACCCATTCTTTTATTTCTCCTATTTGCGCTCAACGTTTAAATTTTACTCCGGAGAAATTAGACTTTGACTTATCTGTTGAAACTCCGTTGGGAGAAACCTTCATTACATCCATTGTTTATAAGTCTTGTTTATACTTGCATTTGATGTGATTTTAGGGATTGATTGATTAACTACTCATCATGCTAAAATTGATTATTTTCGTAAGGTTGTTAGCTTTCATATTCCTAACCAACCTATTATGCGAATTCAAACGATCAAACCATTAAAATCAATCACTGTCATCTCAAGCCATAAAGCTATTTGTTTATTGAAAAACGGATGTCAAGCTTTCTTAGCTTATGTCACGTATTTAAACAAAAATACGTCAGTTTTGAATGATATTTCAATTGTAAATAAATTTCTGTAAGACCCCAATTTTTTATTTAATAAAATGGAATTTCTTTTATTTATTATTTTAAAATAGTAAGGGTTTATTTGATTAATGTAGTTAGTTATGGGTAAAATGCGCAAATTTTTTTAAATAAGCAAGTGGTTATAAAATATTTATTGTTGTCGGGGAATATTCATTTGGACGTGGAATATTCTTGCTGTCGGGGAATATTCGTACGACGGCGCAGCCTTTTGTGGGCCTCATAACGGAAAGTGATTGGATGAAGAAAATGGCAAGTATAAGTTATTTATAAATAACGGGGTAGTTGTTACCGTTAATACTGTTGGAATACCCGGTGGTTAAAACACAGTTGTGACACCCCCAAATCCGGGTACTTCGATTCCACGGGATTTAGTGTTCACTGCACAAGCATCATCTAACTATCTACCCATAAATAATATCAAACCATAACATCAGTATTGTGAAAACATGTCGTACATATGTTATTTCAAAATAAACAGAGTACGTGATATGGCCATATGGCCATATATGTGATAATTGATGTATTGATTATATATTATCCCTAAAATTTACACCCTTATATTATTGAGCATGTTAATACGAAGAGATCAAGCCTTAAACGAACGGATTCGGTGTTATAACGAATCCGTAGTGTTAAATTATATATTTTATATTCAAAAACCACCAAGAATATCAAAGTCAGTGAATTCACATGTTTTAACTATGTGATTATGTGTTTTAATTGGTTAATACTACTCTACAGATGTTGGGTAATGATTATATGAAAGTATTAACATGTGGGTACGTTAAATTAGTGAGTTTAGTGATCATAAAATGTGTAAATCGCCGAACTCTGTGTTCTTCGCGATCTGGAAAACAGTTTCTGGAGTCTCGCGCCGCGGCGCCAACTCCAGAACTGAAGTCCCGCGCCGCAGCGCCACTGCGCCACTGCGCCGCAGCGCCAAGACCCAAGCCACGGCGCCATAGCGCAGCAGCGCCAAGGGCCCGGCCACAGCGCCACCGCGCCGCAGCGCGACTTCTTAGTACATTAGTGGCGCCGCAGCGCCACTCTCCAGAAAATGTTAGAAATGTATTTTTTAAAATGTTAAAGTCTAACAAGTGTTAGTGGATTGATGTAATGAACATGTAATCATGTTAGAGGTATTATGAGATGATAAAATAGTTGTTTAATATGTAATAAAATATTATATGTGAATTGAATTATTAAATACATAATTAGTTTGATAATTCATGAAATATAAATTATGTGACAACGTGATAATTTGACTAAGTTTAGTCAATAAATCAAGTAGACAAAGAGAATGGGTTTATGTTGATTAGTTAAGTTGTAATTAACTAGTATTGTAAATGTGAATGGTATGTAGGATTTAAATCAAAGCACGTGCTTAGTTAAAGTGTAATCTACGCACGAGGCAAGTTTCTCAACTTTACTTTTACATTGAGCAAGTATCCTATCCCTAACTCCATTCTATTGAGCAAGTTTATTTAAACTTAAACGTTACTTTTATGTCGAGCAAGTCTCCCTAACCCTACTTGTCATTATTGATCAAGTTTATTATTTACCCTGAATAAATTATCCTTGTTATTATTCAAGTTCAAGCATGATATTAAAGATTAATTATCTTTCTAAAGCATGATTCAGTTATACAATAATTGTCCTATTGTATACTTTTGAGATTTTTATTTAAATCAAATATCAATTATTGTTGAACCTTATTAGACTAGTGAACCTTATTGATTCAACTAGTCCATAGTTGATGAGCGTTCTAAATTTCAGAACCCTTGATGAATTTATCCAAACCAAACTTCCTTTGGTGCGGACTAAAATGTCAAACTGAGATGAACAACCCTGTATAGGGGATTATTTACGCTTTAGCGTTAAGATATTGTGCACAGTATGGTACTAAGGGCTGATCCCCCTAAGTACGAGAAGAAGGTCCATAGTCTTTTGACTGTTAAAGGTTTCAAGTATAATCCTTGATAACCTAGGACATAGTTCAAGGTCTTATGACCCTCAGAATTCTTTTGATTCTTGTTATTTATTCTTGATTCAAAAGTTGAGCTTTTATTCAGATGTCTTTGATTATTCGCATGTTATTATACTGTTATTTCATTTTTATACTTATGGGCATTTGTGCTCACTCTTGCTTAATAACAATATTGCAGTAAGAATGAAAGAAGAGATGAACCCTCCACTAGTAATGGCAAGGGCAAAGTTAGCAAGTGATGAAGACTTGATATTTTAATTGATGATGTATTATGTTTAAGACTTATGTTGTTGTTTAAGACTTATTTGTTTAGAATTCCGCACAGATGTTTTAAGGTTAGTTAACCTGAGATTTATTTATGATTCAGTTGATGTAACCCTTAAGGGAAGAGATTTTATTATGATTTCTATTTATTTTATGGTTTGATATTATTTATGGGTAGATAGTTAGATGATGCTTATGCAGTGAACACCAAATCCCGTGGAATCGAAGTACCCGGATTTGGGGGTGTCACAGGTTGGTATCAGAGCTGTAGGTTATGAACCTTAGGTGGGGGAACAACCTTAGGTAGTAGCCTTATAGAAGAAGATAGAAATTGAAAACTCTTATCGAGTTCTAAGAAATGAATTTTTGTAATTCATTGAAGATAATAAAATACATTATGTGTTTATGTGTTAAGTATGCGTTAGATAGTATGACTTAGTAACTAAAACTTAAAATTTTGGTTGTCAGGATGTCGGATGTTGGAGGAACTAGTCGAACTGGAGAGGTGGAACCTCGAGTACCTACGGAGGAGGAGTCTCGAGACATTCATGTTGTCAGGGAGCAGTTGATTCAGAGGGAGCCATCGCCATTGATCACCGTTGTTGATCAGGAGCATGAGCCTGAGACTGATCCTGAGGAGGATCCTGAGGAGGAGTTTGATGAGGAAGAGGAAGAAGAGGAATTACCATGGTACACGATTGATGCTGAGATGTATGATGCACTATATGACCGTAATGTTGAGTTACAAGATGAGGTTCAGGAATTGACCGAGCGAGCGACTGTTCAGCAGTCTACTCTAGAGGAGAAGGAGAGGGAGATTTCGACTCTTCACTCACGACTAGGAAATGTAGAATGGGAATTGGTCCATGAGAAGGGTCAAACCGAAGATAAGACTGAGGAGATAGAGAAGCTGAAGAAGGAACTGAAGGAAACCTCCGGAAGACTGAAAATAGCAGAGGAAGGATGGGTAAGAGAATCACGTCGAGCTGATCGTGCAGAAGATGATAGTCGTGCAAAGAAGGCAAAGCTTAAAGACACGTACGCCACACTTAATCATGCGATGGATGAGGTTCAAGAGCGAGTGTTAAGGTACACCATCCAGTTTGAAGGACTTCCATCGTATATGTTGGATCGCAGGACGATGTCTCGTATCATGAATGAAGAGCGTGGCAAGGCTATTGAGCACCTTGGAAGACAGGAATAGAATCTGTTTATTATGTGAAAGACTTATATAGTTTTATGTAAATTCCGATGTGTTTATGAACTAAGGAATATGTTAATATTTGAATGTTTTAAATACTGTGGATTCTTTATTCCAGGATAGATGATGTAAATAGCAGTATGCTATAGTTTAATGTTAAAATTTTTTATTTGAATGAAAAGATATCAAGTTGTTTGAGATGATGTGTCAAGTGATATGTTAAATTGTTGAGTAATGTCTTAACTATGTACAGAAATAAATAAAGTTCTAATAAACGTTTATTTAACAGAAAAATGCCGTCAAGGAGAAGACAACAACGTCAACCGGCTCAGGATGAGTCAACCAATAATAACAATAACGCCAACGCTAATCCTGTTCAGCAGTTGGTGAATTTACTGACGGGAGTAATGAACAATCAACCTCAAGCTCCACTAAACACAACGTTTAAAGACTTCAAGGCGGTGGGACCGCCAGAGTTCAAAGGTTCCAGAAACCCAATCGAGGCTCAAACGTGGGTGATGGAAATGGAGAAGGTTTTCGACGTTGCTAGGGTTCGAGAAGATCAGAAGACCATTTTTGCGACATTTATGCTGAAATCTGAGGCTAGCTACTGGTGGCAGGCAAACAAGATGCGAGGAGGTGAAGGTGTAATTACGTGGGAGAGATTCAAAGAGATGTTTTTCGAAATGTATTTCCCAGCTAGTTCGCAGAATCAGATGGAGGTGCAATTTCTGGAACTGAAACAGGGAAACATGAGCGTGCCTGAATACGCGGATAAATTCGATGAGTTGGCAAGGTTTGCCCCGTATCAAGTACACACTGACGAGAGGAAAGCCAGACGATTCGAACAAGGACTGAAGCCTTAGGTATACATCAAGGTATCAATGTTTCAACTTAACACGTTTGCGGGAGTTTTGGAAAAAGCCATTCTCGCGGAAGGAGAAAGTGATGCAGTGACTAAGTACAACCAAGAACAGAAAAAGAAAAAGAGTGAGAATGAAGGTAATAACAAGACTGGTGGAAGTAATACTGGGAATAATAATAATCAGAAGAGAAAGTGGACGGATAACTCGACAACTGGAAGTCAACAAGGAGGGCAGAAAAAGAAGATAGAAGCATGTCCGACTTGCGGCAAGGCACATCTAGGAGTTTGTTTGAAGGGAAAGAGAGTGTGCTACAATTGTGGTCAGGAAGGCCACATAGCACCAATTTGTCTAAACCCAAAGAAGGGTGCTTGTTTCAACTGTGGTTCGAAAGATCATTTAGCAAGAGACTGTCCCAAGAAGGGATCGAGAGGATTAGGACAAGGAGGAAACATGGGAAATAGTAGTGGAAATACCTTAACCATCACCGGACCACCTGTAACAAACCGACCAACCGCCAAAACTTTCAATATGACGGTGCAGGATGCAATCCAGTCTCGTGAGGTGGTGTCAGGTATCATTCTGATCAATGAAATTAATGCTTATGTTTTGTTTGATTCGGGTGCTACTTGTTCCTTTATATCCGAAGACTTTGCTAATAGTTTAGATTTGCTTATGGATGAATTGGATTACCCCATGAACATAGAAATTGCGAATAGAGAAATAATCCCTGTTAAGTACGTGTTTAAGAATTGTAGAGTGGATATTAAAGATATTATCATGAAAGTAGATCTTATCCCTATTCGATTGGGGGAATTTGACGTTATATTGGGTATGGATTGGCTATCTAATTATGGGGTTGTAATTGACTGCCAAAAGAAGCGTATTAACCTTATGACTCCGTCAAAGGTTGTGTTTTATGGTAGTAAGTCGCCTAGACAAGCGAGTTGTCTGACGATGTTGCAGGCCAGGAAGTTATTAAGACAAGGCTGTGTAGGATATTTAGCTTACATAGTCGACAGTCGAAAAGAGAACCCGAAGGTTGAGGAGATACCGATTGTGAGGGACTTCATCGATGTATTTCCAGACGATTTGCCAGGACTTCCACCAGATAGAGAAGTAGACTTTGTGATTGATTTGGCACCCGGAACTGCTCCAATATCGAAGGCACCATACCGAATGGCGCCAGTAGAGATGAAGGAATTAATGGTACAACTACAAGAATTATTGGACAAAAAGTATATTCAACCGAGCTTATCGCGTGGGGAGCGCCGGTGTTGTTCGTGAAAAAGAAGGACGGATCGATGAGGCTCTGCATTGACTACAGAGAATTAAATAAGGTCACGATTAAGAACAGATATCCATTACCAAGGATCGATGATCTGTTTGATCAATTAAAGGGAGCAAAATACTTTTCCAAGATTTACTTGAGGAGTGGTTATCACCAACTGAAGGTGACGCCAGAGGATGTACCGAAGACAGCGTTCCGAACTCGATATGGTCATTATGAGTTTTTAGTAATGTCGTTTGGTCTTACGAATGCTCCTGCAGTATTTATGGGACTAATGAATGGTGTATTCAAGTCGTTTTTGGATAAATTCGTGGTGGTATTTATAGATGACATTTTGGTATATTCCAAAACCAAAGAGGAACATGAAGAACACTTGAGATTAACGTTGGAAGTATTGAGAAGGGAGAAGTTGTATGCTAAATTTTCGAAATGCGAATTCTGGATCGAGAGAGTACAATTTCTTGGTCACGTAATCGATAAAGATGGAATTTCGGTAGATCCATCCAAAGTAGAAGCTGTGATTAACTGGGATCAGCCGAGAACGCCGTCAGAAGTAAGAAGTTTTCTTGGATTAGCAGGATATTATAGAAGATTCATACAAGATTTTTCTAATATCGCAACTCCGTTAACGAATTTAACTCGAAAAGCTGTGAAATTTGTTTGGACGGAGAAGTGTGAGGAGAGTTTTCAAGAATTAAAGAAGAGGTTGAGTACAGCGCCTGTGTTATCTCTTCCGGATGATACAGGAAATTTTGTTATTTTTAGCGATGTGTCGCATAAAGGACTTGGCTGTGTGCTGATGTAAAACGGCAAAGTCATTGCGTATGCATCACGGCAGTTGAAGGATTACGAGAAGGGTTACCCAACCCATGATTTGGAGTTAGCTGCAGTTGTTTTTGCTTTAAAAATTTGGAGGCACTATCTATACGGGGAGAAGTGTGAAATATATACGGACCACAAGAGTCTGAAATATATTTTTACACAGAAAGATTTGAATATGCGTCAAAGAAGATGGCTGGAATTAATCAAGGATTATGACTGTGAGATTTTATACCATCCGGGTAAGGCTAATGTGGTTGCCGACGCCTTAAGTAGAAAGGGTCGTGAGAAATTGATGATGTTGACTGCTCAGCAGGAGCTAATTGCAGATATGGAGAAACTGGAGTTAGAAGTGAAGTATCCTATGGAGATTGATGAGAAGTTATTTCAGATGCAATCTGGTACAACTCTACTAGATAGAGTGAAGGAGGCTCAGCTTCAGGATGATGAATGCAAAAAGGTAACAACGAAGATATCTAAAGGAACCGAACCGAGATTTAGGATGGATAAGGAAGGAATATTGAGATTTGAAAGCAGAATTTGGGTTCCGCCAGTATAAGAGATTAAGGAAGATATTTTAAGCGAGGCTCATAGTTCACGATATTCGATTCACTCTGGTAGTACCAAGATGTACCAAGATCTTAGACAACATTTCTGGTGGCCGAATTTGAAACGTGATGTTGCAGAATGTGTTGCCAAATGCCTGACATGTTAGAAAGTTAAAGCAGAACATCAGAGACCGAGTGGATTGCTACAACCGTTGGAGATCCCAGAATGGAAATGGAAACATATTACGATGGACTTCGTGGTTGGCCTTCCGACGACTCAGAAAGGCTACGACGCAGTATGGGTTATCGTTGACCGACTGACGAAATCTGCGCACTTCATTCCTATCAAAATCAGATTTAACTTAGATCAATTGGCAAGATTATATATGAAAGAGATTGTTTCGAGGCACGGAGTGCCGGTGTCAATTGTTTTCGATAGGGATCCGCGCTTCACATCAAATTTCTGGAAACGTCTTCAGGAATGTATGGGTACACAACTGCGAATGAGTACAGCTTACCACCCTCAAACAGACGGACAAAGCAAATGAACGATTCAAACACTGGAAGATATGTTACGAGCCTGTGTAATGGACTTCAAAGGAAATTGGGATGATCACCTACCATTGGTAGAGTTTGGCTACAACAACAGTTACCACGCTAGTATTGGTATGCCGCCTTACGAAGCGTTATACGACAGAAAGTGCAGAACTCCGCTTCACTGGGATGAAGTTGGTGAAAGACAATTGCTAGGGCCAGAATTGGTACAGCAGACGGCAGAAATAATCAAAGTGATCCGAGCACGACTGGTTGCAGCTCAAGATCGACAGAAGAAATACGCTGATCCACATCGTAAGAATATCGAGTTTGAACCAGGTAGTTATGTTTTCTTGAAGGTCTCTCCCTAGAAGGGAAAGATCAGGTTCGGAAAGAAAGGAAAATTGAGCCCAAGATTTATTGGACCCTTTGAGGTACTGCGAAGAATTGGAGAAGTTGCGTACGAAGTAGCCTTACCTCCAGCACTCGAGAATATCCACAACGTCTTCCATGTTTCTGTGTTGCGACCTTACAAACCTGATTACAAGCATGCAATTGAATACGAACCCCTGCATTTTGAGAAAGACTTATCTTACGAAGAAATTCCTGTCCAAATTGTCGATCGAAAAGAACAAGTTCTCCGAAATAAAGTTATACCTTCTGTTAAGGTAATTTGGAGGAACCACAACGCTGAAGAAGCTACGTGGGAACTCGAAGAGAATATGATGAAGAATTACCCTTATTTATTTACTTAATTATTTGTAAGCGATTCTGGGGACAGAATCTTTGTAAGGGGGGAGAATGTAACGGGTCGAAATTATTGAGCCGTGATTCTGGGGACAGAATCCTTTTAAGGGGGAAAATATGTGACAAACGATGATTTATTGAATTAAATAAATATTTATTTTTTCGATGATTTAATTATTAGATTTAATAATTAATCGATGCAATTGTGGTAGATTAATTTAATTTTATGTGTTACATTTATTAAATTAATGTAGAAAATTTTTATTATTCAGGTATGTGATTATGTGAGCTTATTGAATTAAATGAAATAATTTAATTAAGCATGATGTTATTTAATTAATTTAATTATTAATTAGAGAATTAATAAATTGACATTATTTATTAATGAGATAATTGAATATATGATTATGTGAATTTACGAGTAATTATTATATTTTATTTAAAGTAAATTAAATAAAATATGGGATTTATTTTATAAAGAGGGTGACATTTTCAAACTATATAATAAAAGAGTTTATTAAATTAATTGAGTTTAAGCCTTTAAGGCTAGCCAAACGTGGCTTTAGGGGGGGTTACTAGCAGTTACCCATGACTGGGTTAACTGACTAGTATGCGCGTCAGTTCTATTTCAATCGACGTCTTCTTCTTTTCTATTTTTCTCTAAGTCTGATAAAACTAGTTAGAGAGAATCTGATAATTGTTGAGGAGAATTGTGAGCCAGTGATTGAGAAGGAATTCATCTCTTACTAAAATCCATTCTACGCTTGGGTAATCTTCTCAAACCTAATTTTTATTTTACGTCATTTAGTTTTTATAAAATGGCTTTCAAAGTTTGGTTTAACGTCTGTAATTGGGTTAGGAATAATGATTATGGGTTTTGTTTATGTTATGGTATATCAAATCGTATTTTAATTATATATTGTTGCAAACCATAACATCAGTATTGTGAAAACATGTCGTACATATGTTATTTCAAAATAAACAGAGTACGTGATATGGCCATATGGCCATATATGTGATAATTAATGTATTGATTATATATTATCCCTAAAATTTACACCCTTATATTATTGAGCATGTTAATACGAAGAGATCAAGCCTTAAACGAACGGATTCGGTGTTATAACGAATCCGTAGTGTTAAATTATATATTTTATATTCAAAAACCACCAAGAACATCAAAGTCAGTGAATTCACATGTTTTAACTATGTGATTATGTGTTTTAATTGGTTAAAACTACTCTACAGATGTTGGGTAATGATTATATGGAAGTATTAACATGTGGGTACGTTAAATTAGTGAGTTTAGTGATCATAAAATGTGTAAATCGCCGAACTCTGTGTTCTTCGCGATCTGGAAAACAGTTTCTGGAGTCTCGCGCCACGGCGCCAACTCCAGAACTGAAGTCCCGCGCCGCAGCGCCACTGCGCCACTGCGCCGCAGCGCCAAGACCCAAGCCACAGCGCCATAGCGCAGCAGCGCCAAGGGCCCGGCAACAGCGCAACCGCGCCGCAGCGCAACTCCTTAGTACATTAGTGGCGCCGCAGCGCCACTCTCCAGAAAATGTTAGAAATGTATTTTTTAAAATGTTAAAGTCTAACAAGTGTTAGTGGATTGATGTAATGAACATGTAATCATGTTAGAGGTATTATGAGATGATAAAATAGTTGTTTAACATGTAATAAAATATTATATGTGAATTGAATTATTAAATACATAATTAGTTTGATAATTCATGAAGTATAAATTATGTGACAACGTGATAATTTGACTAAGTTTAGTCAATAAATCAAGTAGACAAAGAGAATGGGTTTATGTTGATTAGTTCAGTTGTAATTAACTAGTATTGTAAATGTAAATGGTATGTAGGATTTAAATCAAAGCACGTACTTAGTTAAAGTGTAATCTACGCACGAGGCAAGTTTCTCAACTTTACTTTTACATTGAGCAAGTATCCTATCCCTAACTCCATTCTATTGAGCAAGTTTATTTAAACTTAAACGTTACTTTTATGTCGAGCAAGTCTCCCTAACCCTACTTGTCATTATTGATCAAGTTTATTATTTACCCTGAATAAATTATCCTTGTTATTATTCAAGTTCAAGCATGATATTAAAGATTAATTATCTTTCTAAAGCATGATACAGTTATACAATAATTGTCCTATTGTATACTTTTGAGATTTTTATTTAAATCAAATATCAATTATTGTTGAACCTTATTAGACTAGTGAACCTTATTGATTCAACTAGTCCATAGTTGATGAGCGTTCTAAATTTTAGAACCCTTGATGAATTTATCCAAACCAAACTTCCTTTGGTGCAGAGTCAAATGTCAAACTGAGATGAACAACCCTGTATAGGGGATTATTTACGCTTTAGCGTTAAGATATTGTGCACAGTATGGTACTAAGGGCTGATCCCCCTAAGTACGAGAAGAAGGTCCATAGTCTTTTGACTGTTAAAGGTTTCAAGTATAATCCTTGATAACCTAGGACATAGTTCAAGGTCTTATGACCCTCAGAATTCTTTTGATTCTTGTTATTTATTCTTGATTCAAAAGTTGAGCTTTTATTCAGATGTCTTTGATTATTCGCATGTTATTATACTGTTATTTCATTTTTATACTTGTGGGCATTTGTGCTCACTCTTGCTTAATAACAACATTGCAGTTAAGAATGAAAGAAGCGATGAACCCTCCACTAGTAAGGGCAAGGACAAAGTTAGCAAATGATGAAGACTTGATATTTTAATTGATAATGTATTATGTTTAAGACTTATGTTGTTGTTTAAGACTTATTTGTTTAAAATTCCGCACAGATGTTTTAAGGTTAGTTAACCTGGGATTTATTTATGATTCAGTTGATGTAACCCTTAAGGGAAGAGATTTTATTATGATTTCTATTTATTTTATGGTTTGATATTATTTATGGGTAGATAGTTAGATGATGCTTGTGCAGTGAACACCAAATCCCGTGGAATCGAAGTACCCTGATTTGGGGGTGTCACAACAGTAATACGCGTTGTTGCATAGTAGCACACGATATTGCACCAATTATTGATTTTTACGTAAGAAGGCATTACTCAATAATTGTTACAGTAGTTACTGTTCAATATTTTATTCTATTAATTCAATAATTGCTACGTTGATATTTTATATTATTGTTGTTTCAATAATTGTCACTACACAGTAATTTTATTATCGGATCAATAATTCATATTATTTGAATAATATTATTAGATAGACATATTGGCAATGTCTAGAAAGTTCTGTCTAAGGAGAGGTTTGGTCATCTAATTGCGCGTCAGTAAGGAGAAATCCTTATTGGAAAGTCCCCTCTTTCCTAGGAACGGCCTGGTTGTCAGTATTATGATTTTGTAATATTATTTGTGAATAATTAATTATTAATTTATATGATAAGGAAAATATTTATTTATGTGGATGTAAATGGAGAAATTTTTAGAAAAGTGACAATTGTTGAAAATTGATATTTTATCTTTTATGATAAAATAATTCATTTAAATATATTATTATATTTTAATAATATAATAATGATGATATTTTAACGATGAATATGTGATATATGAATAAATGAGGAGGAAGAGTATTTTTGTTATAATACATGATAAAAATATGTTAAACATGTCTGTGGGTCCAATTTTTGACTGAAATTTGATTATAGCATGTAAAATCGTCCGTATACGGATTTCGGTCAATTTCTAATTGGAATTTGGAAAAACTTAAACTTACAAAGTTGTAGAGAATTGAATTTCCTATTGAATGGACATAAGATTTGAATTTTTCTGATAAAATGGCTATTTATTATGAATTATTGAAGTTTTAGAATAATTAATTTTTGAAGTTTTAATTATTCTTTTTATGAAAAACGTTTTTGTTATGATTGGTGGGCCCCACTTGTTATTAAAAATGTTGAATTCAGAATTTCAAAGTGGCCGTAGGAATTTTAAAAATAATAATAATATTTTATTAAATTTTCTACTTTGGTGTTCTAAGCATTTTCCTATAAATAGGGTGCTTAGGTTAGAATTAAAAAGTACACCAGAAACTGAAGTTTTCTCTCTCTATATTAGCGAGCGTATTTTTGTGAGTATTTTGATACTTTGAGTGTTGCTATACTGTTCAAGTTTTCTTCAGGGTTATATCTGATATTCCAGCCAGAAGTACTATTCTTTTTGAGGTAAGGGATGTTATTTTTTTGTAAATGATATTATTTCTTTCAATATCATTATACCAAAATATTGGTACGAATTTTATTATGAAATTTTTACCTTTTCATATCGGGGTTACTATTCAAGAGTTACTATTTACGAGTTACTATTCAAGAAGTATTGTAATTTTTCTTGTGGAATTTCTACCTTTTAGTGTCAGGTTACTATTCACGCATACGATACTATTCACGTATATGACACTATTCACGCATATGGCACTATTCACAGAAAAATTAAATTTTCTTTTCTGTGTCCAAGATTGTCTGTTATGGTTTCTATATTTGATTGTATCCATATTTTGATCTTTATTATTGAATTTTACTCCACTATGGTATATTATGGGGCGTTTTTAAATACGGATAAACTGAAGTACGAATCCCTAATCTTTGTCTTTTTATCTCACTGGATTCGTTTTCTTGAAAATATTTTTATCATTCTCAGTCCTAAATGGTGATATAACTGAATATCTTTAGCCTGTAGTGCAAAGATGAATGATTATTTGATGAATATCTTTGGCCCGTAGTGGAAAGACGGACATGTGTTGAGATGAACATGACCAACTGGTGATACAAATGAATATCTTTGGCCCGTAGTGCAAAGATGAATACTTGATGATTGATGTTACATGGATAAAATATTGATGATGAACTTTTAAATTCATACATGATAGTAGATTTCATTCTCTACTTAACTCTTCTAATGAATTGTTGTTTCCGCTGCAGTTGTTGATCTAATACTTGTTGTCTATTGTATTCTATCAGATTTTTTCCTGTTGAAGACTAAGGATAATTTGTTGTATATTATCTTAGTCATAATATTCTTTACTAGGCTAGTTGAGCTCACCCTTTTCTTTTTGTGTTCCATTTTTCTTCTCAGGAGGCGAGTTGGGGTATGGAATGATGGTTCAAGATAGTTGTTTTAGTAGTCCTCACTATTTTGTAAGATAGTGTATCAATAATTGTAATGAGGACTCCATTTAAGTTTTAATACTGTCTAGATGACAATATAACGGGAACTAGTTGGGGGTATGGAATGATGGTTCAAGATAGTTGTTTTAGTAGTCCTCACTATTTTGTAAGATAGTGTATCAATAATTGTAATGAGGATTCCATTTAAGTTTTAATACTGTCTAGATGACAATATTTGCGTTGTCGTATTTTGCACGACAATTGTAATAATAAAGTTGTAGTTATTTTCTGTACCATGTATTTGGCGACTCAGAATGGGTTGGGTGGAATGGACCTATTTTGGGGGCGTCATAATTTCCTGGCGTATTCCCTGAAGAACTTCCTAGCCTACCCCCAGAGCGTGAAATTAAATTTTGTATCGACCTTGAACCCAGTACAAAATCCATTTCTAAAGCCCCATATCGAATGGCTCCTATTGAACTTCAGGAGTTAAAGACCCAACTCCAGGAATTGTTAGACATCGGTTTCATTCGTCCTAGTCTTCTTGGGGTGCTCCTGTTCTATTCGTGAAGAAGAAATATGGAAGTATGCGACTTTGTATTGATTATCGGGAGTTGAATCATGTCACCATCAAAAATAGGTACCCGTTGCCTCGCATTGATGACCTATTTGACCTGTTGCAAGGCGCCAAATTCTTTTCAAAGATCCATCTTCGTTCTGGATATCATCAGTTAAAGATTAAAACTGATGACATTCCAAAAACTGCTTTCATAACTCGGTACGGGCATTACGAATTCTTAGTCATGTCTTTCGGATTGACTAATGCTCTTTCTGCCTTCATGGATATGATGAACCGAGTATTCAAGGAATATTTGGATCACTTTATGGTCGTCTTTATTGATGACATCCTCATATATTCCAAAAGCCGAGAAGATCATGAACAACACTTGAGACTGATACTCCAAAAGTTTTGTGAAAAATAAGCTTTATGCCAAGTTAAAGAAATGCGAGTTCTGGCTTGAGGAAGTATCATTCCTTGGGCACGTGATATCAAATCATGGAATATCTGTTGACCAGGAAAAGATTGAAGCAATTCAAAGCTGGGAGCAACCTAAGTCAGTGACTGAAGTACGTAGCTTTCTCGGCTTAGCTGGTTATTACCGGAGATTCGTAGACGGGTTTTCTCGAATCGCTACTCCATTAACTCAGCTGACTTGAAAAGATACAAAATTTGGTTGGAGCAAGGAATGTGAGAAGATTTTTCAAGAACTCAAGAGAAGACTCATTTCAGCACCTGTTCTGACAATACCATCTGGTTCGGACGGATTTGTCATATACAACGATGCTTCAAGCAAAGGTTTAGGATGTGTTCTCTTGCAACATGGGAAAGTCATAGCCTATGCCTCACAACAACTCAAAGAATATGAGAGGAATTATCCTACTCATGATCTAGAGTTGGCAGCTGTCGTTTTTACGCTTAAGATTTGGAGGCATTACCTGTATGGAGAGAATGTGGACATCTATACGGATCATAAAAGCTTCAAATATTTTTTCACTCAAAAGGAACTCAACATGCGGCAACAACGATGGCTTGAGCTGTTGAAAGATTACGATCATACCATTCAATACCATTCTGGAAAAGCGAACGTAGTAGCTAACACATTGAGTAGAAGATCATATGTAGGTACGAGCGCAATATTATCAACGCAAAGGCCTATTTTGGATGACTTACAAAGGATGGAGATAGAGTTAAAGACTCTAGGGACCCATGTGATGATGGCCAATATACGAGTAGAACCGACTTTAATCGATAAAGTTAAAGCTGCTCAAGTTAAAGACCTGGAACAGATGCGTATGAGGAAGAAAGTACAAGAAGGTGCTATCCCGAAAGCAAGAATCGATAAAAAAGGAATATTACGAGTCAATTCTAGACTTTGTGTTCCTAACGACCTTGACTTGAAGTATAAAATCATGATGGAGGCGCACAACACACCGTTTACAATCCATCCTGGGAGTACCAAAATGTATCGTGATCTTCGACATACATTTTGGTGGAGCAATATGAAGAGAGAGATAACAGAGTTTATCTCAAGGTGTTTAACTTGTCAATGAGTCAAGGCGAAGCATCAAGTACTAAAAGGTGCAACCACTTAAAATTCCAGAATGGAAGTGGGAACACATTACCATGGATTTTGTCACTGGTCTTCCCAAGGTTTCTCAAGGCATAGATGCAATTTGGGTCATTGTTGATAGATAAACCAAGTCGGCTCATTTCTTACCTATACGAGAAACTTATACACTTGAACGTCTTGCTCATATATACATAAATGAGATTGTAAGATTGTATTGTATGCCAGTATCCATAGTTTCTAATCGAGGCCCCTGATTCACTTCACGATTTTGGGTTAGTTTACAAAAAACTATGAGCACGAATTTACGATTTAGTTCGACGTATCATCCTCAAACGGAGGGACAGTCAGAGAGGACTATTCAAACTCTAAAAGATCTATTAAGACTCTGTGTCCTTAACTTCAAAGGAAGTTGGGACAAGTTCTTGCCATTAGTGGAATTTTACTACAACAATAGTTATCAAGCCAGTATTGGCATGGCTCCATTCGAGGCGTTGTTTGGACGCAAATGTCATTCTCCAGTATGTTGGGACGAGGTGGGTGAAGCAACGTTGTTGGGACTGGAGTTGGTACGTATGACTACGAAAAAGATTCAAATGATCCAGCAACGTACAAAAACCTTACAAGATCGACAAAAGAGTTATGCTGATCTTTATCGAAAAGATATGAAATTCAATGTTGGAGAGCATGTGTTGTTACGTGTGGCACCATGGAAAGGAGTTACGAGATTTGGAAAGAAAGGAAAGCTCAATCCTCGATTCATTGGCTCATTTGAAATCCTCGATCGAGTAGAAACTGTGGCTTATAGACTCGCTTTACCGCCAAGTATGTCTAGTGGTCATAACGTTTTTCACATATCCATGTTACGTAAATATGTGGAAGACCCGAACCACATTATTGAGTTGGAACCGGACAAAATAGCGGAAGATTTAACTTATGAAGAGGTTCCTGTTAAAATCTTGGATAAGAAGGAACATATTTTACACTTCAAGGTTATACCTCAAGTCAAAGTTTTATGGAGAAACCACGATGTTGAGGAAATGACCTGGGAGTTAGAATCTGAAATGAGATCAAGGTATCCTCACCTCTTCGTCATACCAGGTACGTACCGTGAATTTTCTTAAATAGTACCCTTTTCATTCTCCTATAAATAGGATGTTTAGTTAGAATTAAAAATCACACTAGAATTAGAGAATTCTCCTTCTATAATAGTGAGCGTATTTCTTTCGAGTTTTAGCAAGCTTTGAGCGTAGAAAACAGTGAAAGTTTTCTTCAAGGATATCGCCGCTATACCATTTGGAATACTCTTCTTTTCAAAGTAATAGATGTTATTTTTGTTTAATATTTATATGAAATAATATTTTCTTCCATACTCTGTAGTATGTAAGTAATATTATTTCGTTTCAGATTTCAAATTCTATACTCATTTTGTTAAAGTTTTGGCTTCTATACTCCATGAAATTAGTAGAATATCCTTGATATTTGCGCTTCATCCAATATCTTTTCATGAAAATATTATTCTGAGCATTTTTGATAAGTTTTAACCTTTTTATGTCAGAGTACTATTCATGGGGTACTATTCCCAAATTACTATTCACAGGATACTATTCACTCAGTTACTATTCACCCGGGGTACTATTTATGATAAAAAATTGATTTCTTTTCGGTCCAAATTATTTTTGATACAATATTATTCTTGAATTTTACTCCACAAAGCAGTATCATGTTGACAATTTGGACGTTTTTGAATTCTGGATAAATTAAATTATAAATCTTTAAAAATTTATCCTTTGCTTTTTTTTAATTGAATTCTTATATCATTGTCATCACCCTCATGTTTATATTATGATGAAAGTCATCTGTGGCCGTAGTACATAGATGGACTTGGTATGATTATGACTAGGGATTATTCGACATAATCATGACCGTAATATTATAAATGATGTGATAAAAGTCCTCATTGGCTCGTAGTGTATTGATGGACAGTTGTTGGCATGATCATGACCATTGATGAAAACACGAATATCCTTGGCCCGTAGTGCATGGATAATTTGTGGTCGTGATACTAATGAATATCCTTGGCCATAGTGCATGGATGATGTGGATTATTTATTAAGCTGAGTCTCAGCGATAAAATTGATGATAAACTTTTTAAATCATAGAAGATAGTAGATATCATGCTTTACTTGACTCTTCTAATAGATTTCTTGTTCTGCTGTAGTTAAACTTGATATCTATTGTATTTTATCAGTTTAACACTATTAAAGGCTAATGATAAATTATTCTGCGTTATCTTAGTCATAATATTTCTTACTGGGCTAGTTGAGCTCACCCTTTGATTTCATTGTTCTCTTCAGAAAATGAGAATATAGCTGGAACTAGTCGGGGAACGTAGTGACGGTCCAGATGTCTACATTAGTAGTCCTCACTATTTTGTGAAATAGTGTGAAAATAAATGTAATAATATTGAATTTGAGTTTGTATATTGTCTAGAAGATAATATTTGTATTAAAACTCACAGCTTATGTTTTGTCGTACTTTACACGACAGTTGTATAATTAAGTTGTATGTGAATTTTGTATCATATATTTGGCGACCCAAAATGGGTGATGTAGACCTGTTTTGGGGGCGTCACATAAGCAGCATGCACAACGACCTTATTGGCGAATTTAAGTCTTGCAAAACTGTAATGGAAATGTGGGATATGCTTAAAAAGTCCTTTGGTGGGACTACTGCTACTAGGTTGCGTGAGCTTAATTATAAGTTGGACCATTACAAGAAGGAGCCCAAACACACTATGGTGGAGCACCTTCGAGTAATGTCGGCAATGATCCGCGAGCTTAGTACAGCTGGCACAACCCTTACTGAAGAGCAACAGATTCAAGTTGTGCTCAGGTCTTTACCTGATGCTTGGGAGCCTTTCATGATGACTATGATACATAATGACAGTATCAAAACTCTTGTTGATCTCAAAAGGCATCTTGAGCTTGAATATGAGCGTCGTGGTGCTAAAGATGGCAACTTTGTTTTCATGGCTCAAGTTGGTCCGCGCAATGCAAAAGGCAAGCACAAAAGGCAAGCTAATGGCAACGATCAGGTTAAGACTAATGCACCAAAATAGAAGGGTAATGCTAAGCGTCGCAGGGGCAAAAGAGGAGGAAAGAAGAAGATGACTTGCTATAACTGTCAGAAGGTTGGACATTTTGCTCATGAGTGCACTGAGCAGAAAAAGGTACAATCTAAATTTCTTTATTACGATGAATACTTTGTGTGTTCACATGTTTTTTTGCTCAAACTGACCCTTCGTGGATTATTGATACAGGAGCAACCAAGCATGTAACTCGCGATAGGGAGGAATTCACTGAGTACCGACAAGTTTCTAAAGGGACTCAAAGTTTGTTCATGGGGAACAGTTCAGAGGAGCAAGTGGTCGATTTTGGCACTTACCAACTAACTTTGCGAAATGGTCGCACACTGATCCTTAAGGATACACTTTATGTACCAGGAATTCGATGGAACTTAATATCAGTTGTAGATTTAGTTAGAATAGGGTATTCTTTTTCCTTCGACAGTAGTACGTATCTATTTATTTTCATAATGATTTTGTAGGACATGGTATTTTATCGGATGGTTTTTATGTTTTGAATAAAGGTGAATCCCATTTTTCTTATATTATTTCTCATGATGATACTTTTAATGAATCATTGAAATGGCATGCTAGATTAGGTCATATTGGCCAAGAAAGGATGACTAGGCTCGCTCGAGAAGGCCTTTTAGGCTCATTCGGTAAAGTTAACCTTCCAGTATGTGAACCTTGTTTAGTAGGGAAGGCAAAAAGAAAACCTTTTGGGAAGGCAGTGATGGCCACTAATCCTTTAGAGCTAATTCATTTTGACATGTGTGGTCCAATGAATGTAAGAGCACGACATGGTGGCAACTATTTCATCACTTTTATAGATGATTATTCGCGATATAGACATATCTATTTAATTTCTCATAAGTCAGAAGCATTAGATTGCTTTAGACGTTTTGTTGCTGAAGTTGAGAATCAAAGAGATAGATCCATAAAGGTTCTTAGAACCGATCGTGGAAGCAAATATTTATCTGAGCAATTTAAAGGACTCAGTGAGGAAAAAGGTATCATCATACAACTAACGATTCCTGGTACTCCGCAACAAAATGGTATTGCAGAAAGAAGGAATCGTACGCTATTAGAGATGGTTAGGTTGATGATGGCACAAGCTGATCTTCCAATTATTTTTTGGGGAGATGCACTAATGACTGCTGCCTACATCCTTAATTGCGTGCCTAGTAAGTTAGTTACTTCTACACCATATGAGTCTTGGGAAGGCAAAAAACCAACCCTTGATCATTTAAGACCATGGGGGTCGGCAGGATATGTGCGTATTCCTTCCCAACAACTTGGGAAGCTAGACTCTAGAGGAAGGAAGAGTATCTTTATAAGGTATCCTGAACACTCGAAGGGTTATGTAATGATATGCGAACAACCTTATGGAGTAATGACTGAGATTGAATCACGAGATGTGGAATTCATAGAGAATGAGTTTTCAAGCAGGGGTGACACGAGAAAGGATTTTGAGCTATATGAAATGGCCGAATCGTTTCACCATCCCTTAGCGAAGGAAGGGAATTTAATTCTCATCATTTTGTCGCTAAGGATGGTGGGATTGATCTACCGCCTAATGGGGCACCACCTGATTCGCAAAATCTTGAGCCACGTCGTAGCAAACGTGCAAAAGTACCTCAAAAATTTTTTGAAATTGAAGAGGAATCCCTTCTTGTGCTTGAAGGAGAGGCTTCTATGTGCGCTCTAAAAGATGATAATGAGCCTGCTACATATAAGGGAGCTCTCACTTCACCTACTCGTAATGAATGGATAGATGCTATGAAGGATGAAATTGGTTCTATGGGAAAGAACCAGGTTTGGGAGTTGGTTAATCTACCTCCTGGTCGTAAGGCCATTGGAAACAAATGGGTTTTCAAAATTAAACGAACGGCGGATGGATCAATCGACAAGTATAAGGCTCGTCTTGTGGCGAAAGGGTTCACCCAAAAGGAATGTGTGGACTATGATGAGACATTTTCACCAGTTATGAGAATTGGCTCCATTCACCTTATTCTAGCTATTGTCGCACGTTTAGATTTAGAGCTTTATCAGATGGACGTTAAAACTACATTTCTATATAGAGAACTAGATGAGGAGATTTATATGAATCAACCAATTAGTTTTGAAGTTAAGGGACAAGAGCGCAAAGTGTGCAAGCTCAAACGTTCCATTTATGGCTTAAAGCAATCATCTAGACAATGGTATTTTCGATTTCATCGAGCCATCATTGCTGATGGGTTTATGATGATTGAGGAAGATCATTGTGTGTATGTTAAACGGGTCGACAAAAGCTTTATGATCTTGTATTTATATGTTGATGACATCTTGATAGCTGGAAATGATATGTGATTGATTGTCGCCACTAAAAAGTGGTTATCATCTAATTTTGAGATGAAAGACATGGGTGAAGTAGAATTTGTACTCGAAATTAAGATCTATAGGGATCGCTCTAAAAGATTTTTTGGTTTAAGTCAAGAGACTTATATAAAATCTATTTTAGAGCATTTTCGTATACATAATTCTAAACCAGTTGACACTCCCATTGAGAAGGGTCATAAACTAAGCCAAGATCTTTGCCCTAAGACTGATCAAGAAAAAGAGCAGATGGCTCGTGTTCCTTATGCTAGTGCAGTTGGTAAGTTGATGTATGCAATGATGTGTACACGTCCCGATATAAGTTTTACAGTGGGGATGGTTAGTCGATTTTAAAGCAATCACGGATTTGCTCATTGGGTGGCAGTTAAGAGGATACTTCGATAATTGAGAGGCACCATGGACTATATGTTGTGTTATTAGGGTGGTGAGCTATGCTTACAAGGGTACAACGACGCAGATTGGGCTAGCGACTCGGATGAGCGCAAGTCTACCACTGGGTATAACTTCTTGCTTTGTGGTGGAGCCATTAGTTGGTTGAGCAAGAAATAACCATGTGTTGCTTTATTCACTATGGAGTCAGAATACATTGCGTGTTGCTTTGCAGTACAAGAAACAGTATGGTTATGGAGATTCTTCAAGCGCCTGCATGTTGGATCACATTCGAGTGACCCTATCGCTATTCATTATTACAATACGGCTGCTTTGTCTTACAGTAAGGATCCCAAGTACCATGGAAAGGCCAAGCATATTGAGACTAAATTTCACTACATTAGGGATATTGTGGCACGAAAGAAGGTAGCCCTCAGACATATCTCTAGGAGTGACATGGTTGCTGATCCCTTGACTAAGCCCATTCCTAGGGATGTTTTTTGAGGTCATGTTAGGAGCTTAGGACTTCGTAGGCCTTGATATGTTTTATGTTTGATAATGGACATCTTTTGGATATTGTTTACTATATTTTTATGCAATAAAAGTTATTACATAATGTTGATTTCTATTCAGTTCTATGTTTTAACTTGTTGTATGTATATAAGCACATATAAAATGTCACAAGGCAAAAAGGTTGATCTACTCACACGGATAACCTGCCTCGACGCTTGAAATAGCGAGCACGATGAGACTATATTATGGTGGTCTAAATGGTTGGGCACCATTTTTTGAGACACTATGGTTTAATCGCCTTGGCTGGGTCCAAGAAGAGGTATCATTACGTACCGAACACTTGTAAGAGGTGTAGCCTTGTTTTGGGTTGCCAGACATTAGATTTATACTAGATACTATTTGAAGTACCTAGGGATATTTTCTAAGGTTAAACGTTAGAGAGCGATTAACTACTATCCGTATGGTGTTATTTTAGCTAGAGCGACATTTTTTTTGGCACTCCACCGTAACATGAGAATTGTACCTCGTGTGCAAAAGAAGCGACATACAGAAGAGTGATGTGGTGGATCCCTATCTAATCACTGTGTGAGCCCTGTACATTAATTTGTTATCCTTAGTAACTTGAACCTATGTCATGAAACAAAGACTTTGTGTTGCTACTCTAGTTTGTATTCCTAAGTTCACATAATGAGGTTCCATGGGTACTTGTCTGGGAAAGCAGCAAAGTTAATGAAGATTGGCATGGGAGTTTAGGGAAGACACTTTTCTGGCATCACATTCAGCTGTTGGTTATGCTATGCGTGCGCAACTATTTTAAACTTTATGTATTATACTATATGTATATGTTTTTTAAAGGTTAGCATACCAAGGCAAATGGGTTTGAGTGAATTTCTGAAATGTAATTAATGAGCGATTCGAAATACTCAACAGAATGTGATCGACTGGTCTAGGACATGACGAGTTTTTTTTTTGAGATGCTACATATTAGTTATGATGGAGACTTAATATGCGAGCTCTCGCCCTTGATATCATTTATTTCTCGTCAGTCGCACGCCAAGGCACCTGTACGAGGAAATCTAGAGATTATTGATTTGAGATGAGTAAGTACCTTTATAACCCAAGTGTCTAAGTGGGAGATGTTAGTAATTGAACCGGTTCGGACCCGTGGATTATGAACATCCACTTGGGTACGAGTATTGGATAACCCAATAAGGATTGGAAGAGTCCCATATCACTTGGAAGCATTTTAAATAATACGTGATATGGTTAGGACTCTATATGAGATAACTCTCCTGATTTAGTCAGTTGTAGACTTATCCCTTACGTATTGGGTTTTACGTTAAAATACTGAAGCTTACTGTGTGTAGGGCTAAGGAAAAATAATTTTTCCTATACAGTTTCTCTCTAAATACTCTCTCTAGTATTTCTAAGCTTCCATCAATAGGCTTGGGTGTACTTGGTGTGAACACTTAAATAGTTCATTCGCATTGATTGCTTGTAACAACTATATATTGACGAGAAGTAAGAAGGATCATAGTAGCTGTGTTCGTGGTGTCACTTGTAAATTTGGCATTCGGTTCAACCGCTTCCGCTTCGTGGATACTTACCGATTCATATGTAAGTATTATTTATGTATTATTTTCCAACTAATATTCTAACAATATATCATTTCTTGTCATTAATTTAGATTAATGTGCCCTTTGGACAACTCTTGACTTTTAATTTTACAACCAATTTTGCCTAGGAGAATCATGATCTTTAGTAATTTGTCCTTGTTTGCTGGAATTGGCTATTAGTCCTGTCCGTCACATTTTTAATTGTTACTGTATTTTTTTTTCTTTGCCCCACATTAATGATCTCGGTGATGAAAAATATATCATGATGAGTTTTCCGAGTCAAACAACAATTAAAAAAGGATAAGTCTTCGCCACTATGTATGTGTTTGATTAGACAACGCGTTGATGCATTTAAAAGTCTAAAGGCAATAGAAAAATATTGTTCATTTAAAAGAAATTTATTTCAAATCTAACTTATTTTAGCTCATACAAGTATGGCTTAAAACTCAAAGACAACAAATTAAAAATAGTACAATATGTTTAAAAGTTCAAACGGTACTACCGTAAACATTAGCAACCGAAGAACCCATATAAGAAGTGGAATTGAGCTTTATTCTTCATTCTTTTAGTTATGTTTTGACACAGTAATAGGCTTGTTAACACAAAAAAGGATCACTCGAATCCAATCAACAAAAGATAATAAAGGTCCTTAAATAGCCAAAGTATATTAAGCAAATTATAATCAAAGTTTACTGAAGCATAGCCCTAACAATGTTTAAATAGTACGCAAATAAGCCAAAAAATCCTACTAGGACAATAAGTAACGAAATTACATAAAAAAATTTGGAAGACCCAAATCACTTTTTCCCGTGTGTTTTTGGGTCCAAAATAGCATACTTCATGGCCGAAGGCATAAGTCTTGTAGATCTCGTCGAGAGTATTGATTTGATATATTATAGGTCTCGTAACTCCGAATGAATCAAAAGTTACGTTCAAAACAATTCTAACCGAAAAAAATGCCTCCACCAGCTGGGTCATTTCCCTCCACTTGGGAAGAACTCGACCTCGAGTTGTCTGCCATAGCCCTATCCGGGTACAACAGACCATCACTTGCCTGGTAAGGATGAAGGTCTGCCATGTTAAAAGTATGTAAAATCCCCATAGTAGGTGGCAAGTCCACTACGTAAGCATCATTGTTGATCTTGTGCAGAATGGTATACATACCATATTTCCTCGATTTCAGCTTTTCATAAGTGCCCACTAGAAACCTCTCATTATGCAGAAACACCATGACTTGATCTTCTTCTTAGAACACATGTAGGCGACGGTGCTTATTAGCAATCCTTTTGTAATGGGCATTTGCCTTCTCAATATTACGCTTCACCTTCTCTTAAACAGCTTGCACACTATTTGCCATATCTAACACAACCTCACTCACATCAGGCCATTTAGGTAACCTAACAAGATCAAGGGCATGCTGTGGACATTTAGTGTAAACAATAGAAAACAGAGACTTCCACGTAGTTTATGAACATCACTGTTGTAAGCAAATTTCGCCTACACCAATGTTTGGTCCCACTGTCGTGGCTTCTCCCCACAAATATATATAAAGAATCAAGTTGCCCAAGGTTCTTTTAAGAGACTCTGTCTGTCCATCAGTTTGGGGACGAGTTGTAGTACTCTAATTTAGAGAAAAATCAAACTACTTTCACAAAGACTCAAAAATTTAGTATCCCTGTAGGAAGTGATTGACTTCGACACCCTATGCAACCTCATAATGTCCCTAAAAAATTATGTGACATTCGATGCATCATGTGTTTTCTTATTGTAACACTCCAGTCTCATATCAAAAGTTATGAGAAAAATTTATTTGTATATAAAGAATTAAGTTACTAACAATAGTACATTCAGTTATGACATTTTAGGGGCTAAGATAACCCAAGAAAATACTATTGAACTAGTAGTTTAAGGTATTATTTAGATGGATTTAATTCAATTCAAGTTTGGAATTTGACCTAAAATTTGTACTAAACTCGGGATTTGACTTAAGTTATTTTATATGGTATCAGAGCCGACTCTCAAAAGCTTGGGTCAGGTCATTCGATCGGGTTGTTTGAGGTGGGGACATGAAGGCTGGTGGTATTATCCTATAATAGAAAGAAGTCTAGAGGTGGGGACACAAAACCAATACGGTATTATCCCATAATGGCTAGAGAGACAAAGATCTAAAGATCGTGTGTGTGATCGATTCTAACGAGGACATCAGAAATTAAAATTAGGAAGTTTGTAACACTCAAGTCCCACATCGAAATATATGTGAAAAATTTTGTTAGTTCCCAGAGATACAATAGTTATCTAGAAGGGGGGGTTGAATAGATATTTTAAATTTTTTTTCGAAATACTTGTTAGTTTTGTCAATGACTTAAACACAACGGAATTGTGAATTGTTTGTTTCCCCTTTAATATATAACGAGTTAATGAGTGGTAAGCAGTTATAGAAAAGACACAGTGATTTTAAGTGGTTCAGAGAACTTAAAGCTCCTAGTCCACTCTTTTACTCCTCGAGTAGGAAATCCACTAATGATATCTTTACACTTTTTAAATCTCACAGATTCCTTCAAGACCAGCAGTTTTAGAACTTCTTAGTTCACTTTTAAACTCTTCAAGTCCAGCAGACTTGGTACTTCACAGTTCACTTAGAACTCTTCAAGTCCTTCTAACTTGGAACTTCTCACTTCACTTGATAGTAGTTGAGTTCTTGTGTGGTGCTACTCAGTTGCCGTTAAGCTTATGTTCGAAAGAATTGAGTAGCTGAGCAAGCTTTCTCTTTCAGATCATAGAGTTGAGCGTTGAGTGTTCTTCAGCATTTTTGTTCAAATGCTTGCTTGCTTGCTTGTATCATCTGCTGATGTTTTGCATACATGATGTCTTTAAAAAGTATCCGTTGAAGACATCCGTTGAAGCATTAAATGCGTTTAACATTTCTGAGCTTTGACGGAGACTTTTTGCACAACTTCTGATTTGCAGTCTAGCCCACTGACACAGCAGACTGCTGTCTCACCTAACACCTGAAAAGATGTTTTCTGCTGACCCATAATACTTTCCTTAGCTTCTTCAATACGCTTCTTTGTTGTATACTAAGGATGATTGTTGACATTGGGACTGCCGAGGACTTCAACGTTTATAATTCATTCCATATTTGTTGGGATTTATTCTTTAAACAAATGGGCAAAGCTCGATGCTTCTGATACAGACAGATGATGCTCTACAATTCTGATCGTGGTGTCTAGTCACCTTAGTGCTTGATCTGATACTAGCAAATGAGAACACTACGATTTCTCTTAATGTACTGGCACACTACGATCTTCACTTGCTTGACTTGCAGACTCTACGCTTCCGAGAGCACACTACGATCTCTGAGTTGGCTCGACAAATGTTTGGGCCATTTTACGATTCCAGGAGAGGCCCTTCAAGGCAGACACACTACGATTCTCGATACACTACAATCCTGCCTTGGCTTCTGCAATCTCTTGATCAGCTTGATAGACTACGATACTGTTGAATCCTATCTATTACATCTTAAGATATAGATCAACCTAACAGCTTTGATCTTTTCATCTATACATTCATTTACAGAATGATAAACATTAATAGCTTAGATCAACCTAATAATTTTGATCTACCACTAAGTCCTTGTACATATATTCCTTTAAGGACTTTACATATAATCATGAATATTTACTTTCAACATCAAATTTAAATATGCAATCTCCCAGCAATCTCCCCTTATTTGATGTTGACATAACCAAGGAGATTTATGTCATGATTATCAATTTCTAGATGCAGTTGCTAGAAAGTAAATATGACTTAGTGTTTCAGTGAGTAACTGAAAATTCTAGAGAATAAGCATGAATTTATTGATGTTTGTAAAGACATATATTACAATTAAGCTTAGTTACATCAATAAGAATTAAGTTTCAACTTATCTCTATTTCTTTTGCCTTTTGTTCCTTAGAGGATTGACATATTCTGCAGCTCTCCTTCTCCTGTTGGCTTCGTTTCTCCATGCTATATCTTCCAGCTCGTTTTGACTTAGCAGGTTATAATGATCGTGTTTGTTCATAAATGCAAAATCACCAATTGGCATGCTAAGGCCTGTAGTGGTTATACCTTGTGAGCTGGGCTCTTGACTTCTTAGCGGTTGAGCCATGAGAATTTGCTATTTTTCAGATCATGGAGTCTGATGGTGAGGCTGTCTTACAGGAGGGCTCCTTGACGATTGAGCGATGAATGTGCCTCTGCCTCTGCCATTGCCTTTCTCTCCTTTCCCTTTATTCTTCCCCTTTATGTCAGCATCAAGGGTTTGAATATCTTCAGATAAGCGAGTCATGCCTTGTACAAGCTCGTTGAGCTGATTCTTGGATTGAGCAATGTCATCACGATTTTCCTGAATCAGAGAATCAGATCAAGCTTCCCTCTTTTGGAGAATGGACAAGACATTTTTTTTCTGTTGCATTTAGCCCATGGAGAATCCTTGGAATTCTTTCATTTGCGTTCGTAGACTCGTGAGACTATCCATTATGAGTTTGTTTTGGGATTCCTGAGTAGTCTGCAAGACAAGAACAACTTCCCTGTGTTTCTTAGCAGCTTGAAAGTGAATTTGATCCCTTTCATTGATACTCTAAATCATCTCTTTTATAATCTCCCTAAGCTTCTTTGACAGCTTAGAGTTTAGGTTGCTTGGGAGAGTTTTGGCAGCATCGATCAAATGAGTCAGCCTTAGGTGAACAAGGTCTGAGTGAACTTCAAGGTCTTCTTGTATGTCCTAGGTCACCTTCTTGGATGCTTCAGACAACTTTGTTTTGGTTGGAAGATCTGACATGAGCTCAAGGAGTTGCTGATTATTTGGAGGAGGGGCTCTTGTGTATTAATCTTGCATAGTGTAGAGAGCAAGATCCAGATTGAAATACTCATTTGTTGATGAGGAAGGGATATCTGATGGAGGGGCTGATGTGTGGGGTTGAACTTTAGGAGGAAGTGACTCTATGTCTCGACCAGGTGACTCTACGATTGGATTTGGATCAGTAATCGTAGAGTGAGAGATGATAAGAGATTGGATCAATATAAAGTTGGGCACATTTGGTTCATCAGTTGCAGAATATTGGGATTCTGTAACTGGAAATTGGTTGAGTGGATTAAGGATTACTTCCAACCATCTTGGCCATTCGTAGAATTGACTGAAGGTTGATGGTGGACCATGATCATTCATGAAAGATATGGGGATAGATATTACCTCATGCTCATTTTTCGAAGAAGACCCATTCGTGATCAGTTTTCGGGCAAAGTTGAGGTTGCCTGGGAATCCATGAGCTAGCACCGAGATTGCTGGATAGGCTTTGAAGGTCCAAAACATATGATCCCAGGAGTTGAGAATTTGGGCTCAGTGAAAGGGCATCATAGGTAGATAGGAGAATAGTTGATTGTAGTTGGCTCTCCTATAACCATCACAGCCCATATCTATAATCTCAACTTCATCATCATCTTCTTCTTCTCTATCTTCATGTCAAGATTCCACTACATCAATTATCTCCACTTGACTTCTTTGCTCTTCTGCTCTCTCATCCTCCATAGCTTCACTCCTTTCTATTTTCGCAGTTTCTGAAGCTAGAATCTCTTGAGGGGTTGAGGAAGATTTAGGTTGATCTCTTGGAAGTTCCTCCTCAGCTGCAACTTCTTCTGACATAGGGACTTTATGAGGCTCCCCCTCAACTCAATCATTCATTTGCATTTTAAACAACTCCCCCTCAGATGGAGCATTCTCTAGAGTAAGAACTTCAGGCAGCTCCCCCTCAACTTGAGTTGTGTTCTTCTTACTTGCTTCGGATAGCCCCTTCTCAGCTTCGGGTAACCCTTTTTCAGCTTCGGGTAATCCTTTCTCAGCTTCGGGTAATCCTTTCTCAGCAGCTATCTTTCTGTCTTCTTCCTTTAGCACTCCTTCATTGACACGGATGTACTTCTTGACCAGTTTTCTTCTTGGCTTCCTAGGCTGAGCCACAACCTCAACATTTTCTTCAGCTTCAGCTCGGAATGGTTGATCAGCCTGAGAAGTTGTTGCAGCATCCTCTTCGAGAGTGGTGTCCAGTCTGGACTCTACAATCGGTAGAGACTCTACGATCAAAGAGAAAGAGGACTTCTTTGACTTATGACTACATTTTTCCTTCTTAGACAGCTGAGAGATGGTAGCTCGATTTCATCTTCCTCAGACTGCTATTCTTTCCTCTTTAAATTCCTCAGAGTTTCTGTGTCAGAACACTCTTGAGGTGCATCAGTAGTTGGACCTTGAGGCTCCTCTGCCATTTGAACCTTCATCTTTCTCTTTCCCTTACTTTTTCTTACCAAAGCAGTGGGTTCCTCTTTGTTAATTTCTTCTTCTTCTTCAATTTCCTTTTGAACTGACATATTCCTTGGTATCCCAGACTCCTTCACTTCACCAGTTCTTCCACTGGATTCAGACATCATCTTGACATTTTCTGCTGGATTTCTTTTCTAGTTCTCAAACAGCTGCTGAGTCATCCTTCTGTTTGGATTGATGGATTCTCCTTCATCATCCCCAATCTTATCACCCAATGCTGACTGTAGGATGATGCTTATAAACCGCCCGTAGAGCATCTTTACAGAGCTCTTTGATTTCTTCGAACTGAGAATCCATTTACCAAACCAGTCGATGAGTAGGGCTCCATAGTTGAGTTTAATCCCATAACTGATTGCTGTCATGAGCTTAAGTTGCATTTCATTCACAGAGTTATGGCCAGAGCTATTGCATCATATGCATTTCCCAACAATGTCAGCCAAAAACTCATACCTTTGGGGAAACTCTTTCTTTTTGTACCCTTTGACAGTCGAAAACTTCTTATGATGCATCTTCTTCAGTCCCTCATGAAAATCGATGCCTTCCATGAATGGAAATCCTTTCGATTTGAAACCTAGGGCTAGGTTTATATCTTTAGCTTTGAGCTTGATTTCCACACCTTTGACTTTTGTGGTTATAACATTGTTCTCAAACACTCCATTTCTATAGAACTCTTTTACTAGCTTAGGGTAGATCCATGTGCTGGTACCCAGAGCCTCTTCAAGACCAGTTTTCTTCAATACAGCTAGAATCTTATGGAATTGAGAGTCAGCTGTCTTGAACTCGTCGAAGCATAGTCTATAACTAGTGATAGCATTTGAAGCCGTTATTGATTTCATTGTATTGAGGTTGATTGAGCTTTTTGGAAAGCTAGGGTTTCTGCTTGTAGAGAGAGAGAGAGGGAGAAAGAGGAATGATCTTTTTGAACTTTTGATTTCAAAAAGATATTTTCAAACTGTACTTGTAACTTCCCTCCTCTCGATCTGCTTAGTGGGGCATGTGTCAAGTTCTGCTTGGCTCCACGATTTTAACTTGCGTGGAAAATACTGGTTTGCCCTTAGCTCCTCCAGAGCTAGTGTATTCCTTGGGATGACTACGATCGTCGAGGTAGTACTACGGTCGTTGAGGTAGGCTTTACGATCGTTGAGTCTGCACTACGATCGTTGAGTCCATTGCTGAGTCTGCTCTACGATCGTTGTCTGCCCTGGTCCTTATGATGAACTTTGACTCAACAATCCTTCCTAATCAAGGTAGCTCAGGAAGGGTCAATCTCTTAGAATGAACTAAGGATCAGGCTTGTTCCTGAGGCGCTTGACAAAGAGATTGCTTGAATTTGTTGGAGATGCTGTCATCACAGAAAGCTTCTTTTTCATATCGAGGAGACTCTATGATCGTGGTCCTTCATGTCAAGGCAACTCTACGATTGTGTACTTTCTTTAGTTATCTCTACGATTTTGAACTTAGCCTTTATATTTTTGCATGGTTAGCACAAACTAAAGCATAGATTTTATGGTTGTAGATTTAACATTCCTAACTCGCTTATTAATTTATTAAATCTGGATTCATCTAAAGGCTTTGTAAAGACATCAGCAAGTTAATTTTCAGTAGGGATGTACTGTAAAGATATGGTTCCATTTTGAACATGATCCCTAATAAAATGATATCTTATTTCTATATGCTTAGTCCTAGAATGCATGAAAGGATTGTGTGTTATTGCTATGGCACTTGTGTTATCACAATGAACAGGTATAGATTTGAAGTCAAACCCATAGTCTGCTAGCTGATTTTTCATCCATAAGATTTGAGCACAACAGCTGCCAGCATCAGTATTCAACTTCTGCAGTTGAAGTAGATACCGAGTTTTGGTTCTTGCTAAACCAGGACACAAGTCTGTTTCCTAGCAACTGACAGGTGCCACCGGTACTTTTTCTATCTATTTTGTAACCTACAAAGTTAGCATCTGTATATTCTATTAGTTCAAAGGAGGACTCCTTGGGATACCAAAGTCCCAAGTGAGGTGTACCCCTGAGATACCTGAAAATCCTTTTTACTGCAATTAAGTGTGACTCCTTAGGATTAGCTTGAAATCTAGCACATATGCATGTTGCAAACATTATGTCTGGTCTACTGGCAGTTAGATATAGAAAAGAGTCAATCATACCTCTGTATTGAGTTATATCAATACTTTTACCTTTTTCATCTTTGTCAAGCTTGGTTGCTGGAGCTATTGGGGTTTTCATAGGAGTGGTTGATTCCATGCCATACTTTTTAAGTAAGTCTTTAATGTACTTGGCTTGATTTATGAAGACTCCTTCATCCGTCTACTTTACTTGCAGTCCAAGGAAGAAGTTCAGCTCACCCATCATGCTCATTTCAAACTTGCTCTGCATAAGCTCGGCAAATCTCTTACATAATTTTTCATCAGTAGAACCAAAGATGATGTCATCAACATATATTTGAACTAATAAGACTTTGTCTTTATGCTTTCTAAGAAATAATGTGGTATCTACTCTACCTCTATTGAACCCATTTTTAACAAGAAAGTTAGTTAGTATTTCATACCATGCTCTAGGTGCTTGTTTAAGACCATATAAGGCTTTGTCTAATCTATAGACATAATTAGAGAGAGTTGGATTGATGAAACCTAGAGGTTGCCCTACATATACTTCTTCTTGAAGTTCACCATTCAGGAATGCACTTTTAACATCCATCTGAAATACTTTGAATTTCATATGAGCAACAAAGACAAGGAATATTCTGATGCTTTCTAGTCTGGCAACAGGTGCAACGGTCTCGTCGTAGTCAATGCCTTCTTCTTGAGAGTAACCTTTGGCCACTAGTCTTACTTTATTCCTTGTTATTACTCCATCTCATCCATCTTGTTTCTAAAGACCCACTTAGTGCCAATGACTGGATGGTTTCTTGGTCTTGGAACTAACCTCCACACTTTGTTTCTTTCAAATTAATTTAGTTCTTCATGTATAGCTTCTATCCAACTGGAGTCTTCCATAACATCTTCTATCTTCTTGGGTTCCATTTGTGATAGAAAGCTTAAATAGAAACACTCATTCTGAGTGGCAGCTCTTGTCTTGACTCTTGCACTTGGATCTCGAATGATTAAGTCTTGAGTGTGATCTTTTGCCCATTTGTTTCCTGTTAGAACATCTGTCCTGATGCCTTCTTGTCTGAGACCTTCAAAATCAATTTCTGCTTCTTGATGTGGAGGTTCGTTGTCTTGCGTAGTCCTCTCTACGATCTCATCTCCTTGCTCGATGATTTCATTTTCTGGAACTACGATCGTGGTGTTGAGCTCGACGACCTCGTTCGTAGTGTCTGAATTGTCGTTCGTAGTGTCTTGAGACATTATTTTGTCCAAGTCTGTTTCATCAAAGATGATGTGAATCAAGACTTCAACAGTCAACGTTTTCTTGTTGAACACTCTATAGGCCTTACTGTTTATGGCATATCCAAGAAAGATTCCTTCGTCTGACTGGGTTGGAACTTTGTCAGATACTGTTTCTCATTGTTGAGAATGTAGCATGCACAACCGAATACATGAAAGTAGCTGACATTCGGCTTTCTTCCTTTCCATAGTTCGTAGGGAGTCTTCTTTATCGTAGAGTGTATGAGCGATTTGTTCTGAGTGTAACATGCAGTGTTGACGGCTTCTGCCCAGAAGTATTCAGGAAGATGAGCTGCTGCTAGTAGAGTTCGTCCAACCTCTATCAATGTTCTATTCTTTCTCTCAGCTACTCCGTTTTGTTGAGGAGTTCGTGGAGCTGAGAAGTTGTGACTGATTCCATTGTCTGTGCAGAACTGATCCATCTCAGAGAAGTCGAATTCCCTGCCATAATCACTCCTTATAGCCTTGATTTTCTCCCCTTTCTCGGTCATCACCAGTCTGAACATTTTGATTAGTTTGGAGCTTGTTTCATCTTTTGAGTTTAGAAAGAACACCCATGCGAATCTGGTGTAGTCATCCACTACGACCAGTGAGTATCTATTTCCTCCAAGGTTTGTTGTTGGAATTGGCCCAAATAGATCCATGTGAAGCAGCGACAGAGGCTTGTCGATTGAGTTGATAGTTTTGCTCTTGAATGAGCTTCTAGCCTGCTTTCCAAGTTGACAGGCATTGCATGGTCTTTCTTTGACGAAGTTGAACTTGGGTAAGTCTGCAACAAGATCCTTGGAGGCCAGTTTAGACATGCTTTTGAAGTTGAGATGAGACGGTCTTCTATGCCAACCAGCTCATTTCTTCAGATGCTTTATCCAAAAAGTATATCGTCTCGTCCGAGCTCAGTTGACCAAGATTAACAGTGTAGACGTTTCCTTCTCTTATTCCAGTCAAATTTATAGAGGATGTCTTCAGATCTCTGACTTGACATTGATTGTTGAGGAAAGTGACTTGATGACCCTTGTCGTAGAGTTGGCTTATGCTCAGGAGATTGTATTGTAAACCTTCCACATAGGCTACTTTTCTGAAGGACACTGCACCATTCCCAGCTAAGCCATATCCTCTTGTCTTGCCAGAGCCATTGTCTCCGAAGATGACTGAAGGACCCTCCTTTTCTATGTAATTAGACAGGAGGGCTTTATTCCCGGTCAGGTGCCTTGAGCATCCACTGTCCAGATACCAGGTTGTGATCGTGGAGCTCTGTTCCTGTGGTAATATTAAACTTTCATTTTGGTACCCATACTTGCATGGATCCTACTTTGTTAGTGTGACGCCACCAAAATAGGTATACATCACCCATTATGAGTCACCAAATACATGGTACAAAATTCAAATACAACTTAATTATACAACTGTCGTGTAAAGTACGACAAAATATAAGATGAGAGTTTCAACACGAATATTGTCTTCTAGACAATATCCAAACTCAAATTAAATATTATTACATTTATTTTCACACTAGTTCACAAAATAGTGAGGACTACTAATGCAAACATCTGGACCGTAACTCCGTTCCCCGACTAGTCTCAACTATATTCTCAATTCCTGAAGAGAACAATGAAAGAAAGGGTGAGCTCAACTAACCCAGTAATAAATATTATGACTAAGATAATGCAGAATAAATTATCCTTAGCCTTCAACAGTATAACAATTGATAGAATATAATAGACAACAAGTTTTAGATCAACAACTGAAGCGGAATAAGCAATCCATTAGAAGAGTCAAGTAGAGCATAATATCTACCATCTTCTATGATTTAAAAAGTTCATCATCAATTTTATCGCTGAGACTCAACTTAATATATAATCCACATCATTGAATCATCCCTGCACTACGGGCCAAGGATATTCTTTAGTATCACGACCACGAATTATCCATGCACTACGGGCCAAGGATAATTGTGTTTTCATCAACGGTCATGATCATGCCATAAAACAATTCATCTTTTCACCCTTGGCCGAAGAGAACCCATGGCCATGATCATACCAAAAACTGTCCATCAATGCACTACGGGCCAATAAGAACTTTTATCACATAATCTGTAATATTACGGTCATGATTATACCGAATAATCTCTGGTCATAATCATACCAAGTTCATCTATGCACTACAGCCAAAGATGACTTTCATAACAATATGAGCATGAGGAAGATGACAATGACATAATAATTTAATAAAACAAGTTCAAGGATAAATTTTTAAAGATTTATAATTTAATTTATCCAGAAATCAATAACGTCCAAATTGTCAACATGATACTGCTTTGTGGAGTAAAATTCAAGAATGATATTGTATCAAAAATAATTTGGACCGAAAACGAATCAATTTTTACCATGAATAGTACCCCGAGTGATTAGTACTCGAGTGAATAGTATCCCGTGAATAGTACTTCAAGAATAGTAACCCCGTGAATAGTACTCCGACATGAAAAAGTTAAAACTTATCAAGAATGCTCAGAATAATATTTTCATGAAAAGATACTGGATGAAGCGCAAATATCAAGGATATTCTACTAATTTCATGGAGTTTAGAAGCCAAAACTTTAACAAAATGAGTATAGAATTCCAAATCTGAAACGAAATAATATTACTTACATACTACAGAGTATGGAAAAAAATATTATTTTAAGCGAATATTGAACAAAAATAATATCCTTACGAATATTAAACGAAAATAATATTCCTTACGAATATTAAACGAAAATAATATTCATTACGAATATTAAACGAAAATAATATTCATTACGAATATTGAACGAAATAAATATTCATTATGAATATTGAACGAAATAAAATTTCTTACGAATACGAAAAATAATATCTCTTCAGAATATGAAATAAATAATACCCCATACCTCAAAAAGAAGAGTATTCCAACTGGTATAGCGGAGATATTCTTGAAGAAAACTTTTACTGTTTCATACACTCAAATCTTCCTTAAACTCTAAAGAAATACGCTCAATATTATAGAAGAAGAATTCTCTGATTCTGGTGTGATTTTCAATTCTAACTAAGCATCCTATTTATAGGAGAATGAAAAAGATATTATTTGAATTTGGAAATCACGGACTGCATAGTATATATTCGGACGAACTTCACGGGCAAAAAACTGAATTTTTTTTGATTTTACTATTCATTAATGTGAAATAAAATATTCTAATAAAACAAAAACTTTAAATAAAATATATATAATATATATATCATACCTTATACGGCATGACATGCATTAATCATATATATATACACTTATAATTCACACACACATATGTCTCTCTCTCTCTCTCTCTCTCTCACACACACACACACACACACACACACACACACACATATATATATATATATATATATATATATATATATACAGTCCATTTCTTAAGCTCACCCTTATTGAGCTCACCTTGCCTTTCTTTTTTTTTTTTTTATAAAAAAAACATAACTAATAAAAAATGTATAATAATTTTTGGAATTGAAAGTTTTTTAAAAAAAAGTGTTTTGGGTGTGATTTGGGTACATATAACAAAACAGTGTTGTACAGACTGTATAACATTGTTTTATTATATGTACCCAAATCACACCCAAAACACTTTTTTCAAAAAAACTTTCAATTCCAAAAATTATTATACATTTTTTATTAGTTATGTTTTAAAAAAAAAGAAAAAAAAAGGCGGGGTGAGCTCAATAAGGGTGAGCTTAAGATCCTTGCTCTCTCTCTATCTCTCTCTCTCTATATATATATATATATATATATATATATATATATATATATATATATATACTCCCTCTCTTCCAAGGCACCTTCCCCCACCCCCATTTCTTCTTCTTTTTTCATCCACCCGTATAACACATTCATACACATGTTCTTATCACACACATATTTATCACACATATCCTTATCGCACACATCTTTATCACACATATTTTATATATATACATTCCCTCCTTAATACGTCTTCTTCCCCCCACCCCAATTTCATCTTCCAACATATACACACACACACACACACCTACCTTACACCTTTCACTATCACACACACACACACACCCCTTTCATATATATCACTATCACACACATATATACCAATTATATATATATACACACACCCCACACACATTACCCACTATCACTTTTCTTCCACCTATCACTTTCACAACTATTACTTTTCCACCACTTTCCACTCACACACATATTATATTATATATATATATATACACACATCACATACATATATATATATATATATATATATATATATATATATATATATATATAAATTCCCTCCCCTTTACGTATACTTCCCCCCCCCATTTCCAAAATCATTTCTTCCACACGTGGGCCCCACATGTGGCCCCCACTTTTATTATAAAGAATAAATTTCTACCGATTATTTTAAAAAATGGGTAAATGGGGTTCCAAATAATACGCCAATATTTACAACAAATACTTCATAAAAATTACCTCAATATTTTTAACAACATTTATCATCATTATTATTATTCGTAATATTTAATAACCAGATCATTCCCAGGAAAGATGGGGCTTTCCAATAAGAATTTCTCCCTATTAGCTCGCAATTAGGTGACCAAACCTCTCATTGACAGAACTTTCTATACATCGTCAATATTGTAAATAATAATATGAATAACTGTATCGTCTCAATTATTGATTTAATAATATATAAAGTATCAACAATAATTGAATCAAATAACGTGAAATACTATGCAACAATTACTGTAGTAATAATTGAATAAAACTGAGTGACTTCTCACGTAAGCATCAATAATCAATACCGTGTGCTACTATGCAACCATGCATATTACTGTACTTTTATCACCGGGTGATTCAACAGTTAACGATAAAATTATCGCCGTTATTTTCATAAAAAGATATTTCTGTCGTTTTCTCATTTCGACAATAATTCCGTTGTGGGGTTCACCAATGATTGCGCCGTTGTACGAATATTCCCTGTTAAAACGAATATTATATAACAACTTGCTTACTTTGCAAAATTTATAACTATTACCCTCAACTATAACATTATCTCAAATCCACACCATACTTTTCAAAAAAATATTTCGAGAAAATTAAATCTTTATTCATAAATTTTGGGGTCTTACAATCTCCCCTCCTTATGAAATTTTGCCCTCAAAATTTACGTACGTACCTGGTATGTCGAACAGATGAGGATACCTCGTCAGATTCTAACTCTTGAGGTATAACCTTTGAGCGTTAAATATGTTTCTTCGTATCCAAGATTTTAATTGGTACCTCTACATACGTTAAATCTTCCGTTATCTCATCCGGTTCTAATTCAATAATATGGCTCGGGTCGTCCACATATTTACGTAACATCGATACGTAAAAAAAACGTTATGAACACGCGACATACTTGGCGTTAAAATGAGTCTATAGGCCACAGTTCCTACTCGATCGAGGATTTCAAATAGAACAATTAAATCGAGGGTTGAGATTTCCTCTCTTCGTCAATTTTTGCTTCTAGAATAACGCCCTCTTAAACCTTCTTCTTCACATTTATCAGCTCTGAGTTTGTTGCTTAAGTGACTTTAACTTTATCAATTAAAGTCTGTTCTAATCGTATATTTAACATCATCATGTGGGTCTCTAGAGTAAGTCATACGAAATGGGTCTTTGTGTTAACAACGTCGCACTCGTAACCGCATACGATCTTCTACTCAACGAGTCAGCTACCACGTTCGCTCTTCTACGATGATATTGAATGGTATGGTCGTAATCTTCAACAGCTCGAGCCAACATCTTTGGTGCATGTTACGTTCGTTTTGGGTGAAGAAATATTTGAGGGTTTTAGAAATGGGTTTTATACTGGGATCAAATTTAAACGTTAAGCGCAAGTAGGAGAAATAAAAGAGTTGGTAGAACTGGTATCAAATAAGGTATAAACTTTGCAAGAGTTTAGATTAACTTACCCGTGATAGCTTCGTTCGCGTTCCTCGACAAACGCTCTTACTTAAACTACCGACTTTGACTTATCTGAGACATCCTTTGGCGTCACCATCCCAACTGGACTTGACTTCACTACACGACAAAATCAAGCTAAGCGACCTTCTCTTCCGCAATTGAAACACACTTTGGGTTGCTGCGTACAGTTTGGATGGATGTGTCCCTCCTGTCCGCATTTGAAACATACGACCGGTGGTCGTTCTTCTTCCTTGGAAACGGGTGCCGCTGTCTTTCCATCATTATTGAACCTTCTCTTCTTGAAGTTGTTATCACTTAGTTCACCTTTCCTATTATCATGACCATGATTACCACCGAAGTGGTTACCATTTCTGGCATATTGATTCCCTCCACATTTGTTGTCACTGCTTCGATGACTTCTACCATTGGTATTATCGATTTGCCAGCTGCTCTCTCTTGGTTGGGTTGACTCGTTATCGCGCTCCAATAACTGAGCCCTATTTACAACATCTGAATACGAACACAGTTTGTGAGAAATTAGGTATTGATGTATCTCGGGTTTCAAACCTCTTAGAAACATCCGCGTCATTCTCTCCTCATTATCAACTAAGTGGGACGCAAACTGGGATAACTCGACAAACTTAGCTTTATACTGTGACACGGTCATATTGTTCTGGTCCAGCTTGATGAACTCTACCTCCTTCATGTGACAAATACTTTCGGGAAAGTACTTGTCGTTGAACAGTTCTTGAAACTTCTCCCAAGACATTTTGAGTGCGTCAGGCTGGGTACGTTTTATAGATTCCCACCAGTGATCTGCTTCTTCACGCAACATAAAGGTGGCGAATGGAACCTTTTGCTCCTCTGAGCATTCCTAGACATCATATATCTTGGTGATCTGCTTTATCCACGTCTCTGCCTTAAGTGGTTTTGTCTCTCCAATAAACTCTGGTGGTCCCAACTCCTTGAACTGTTTAGCGGTGACCGTCCGAGAGTTGCCAGTGTTTCCACCTGCATTTTGAACAGGAGCCTCTCTCGCCTGATGTTACATGGATTGCATAAAGCCTCTGAACATCCCATCGTTCGTCATTTGATCGACGTTATTGTTTACCTGAGGATTGTTACCTTCCTGCACATTATCCTGGTTATTGATCATCGGTGACTCAACGGTCTCATGTGCTTCATTGCTTATCTCAACATTTTTAGATGCCATTCTCAAACACTGTCACAAAATAAGGGTTAATTGACATGTCACATATTATCTCTATACTCTGACCTACCAATTAAATACCAAATAAACTTAGGTAGGTCATACTAGTGAAGGAATTCCCCGTCTCTCCCCTCATAGTTCTTATCTCACATCTCAGCCAGGGATCATATCCCTAAGCTTTGATACCAACTGTGACGCTCCCAAAATAGGTATACATCACCCATTCTGAGTCTCTAAATACATGGTACAAAATTCAAATACAACTTAATTATACAACTGTCGTGTAAAGTACGACAAAATATAAGATAAGAGTTTCAACACGAATATTGTCTTCTAGACAATATCCAAACTCAAATTCAATATTATTACATTTATTTTCACACTAGTTCACAAAATAGTGAGGACTACTAATGTAAATATCTGGATCGTCACTCTGTTCCCCTGCTAGTCCCAGCTATATTCTCAATTCCTGAAGAGAACAGTGAAAGAAAAGGTAAGCTCAACTAGCCCAGTAATAAATATTATGACTAAGATAATGCAGAATAAATTATCCTTAGCCTTCAACAGTATAAAAACTGATATAATATAATAGACAACAAGTTTTAGATCAACAACTACAGCGGAATAAGCAATCCATTAGAAGAGTCAAGTAGAGCATAATATCTACCATCTTCTATGATTTAAAAAGTTCGTCATCTGTTTTATCGCTGAGACTCAACTTAATAAATAATCCATATCACTGAATCATCCATGCACTACGGGCCAAGGATATTCTTTAGTATCACGACCACGAATTATCCATGCACTACGGGCCAAGGATAATTGTGTTTTCATCAACGGTCATGATCATGCCATAAAATAATTCATCTTTGCACCCTTGGCCGAAGAGAACCCACGGCCATGATCATACCAAAACCTGTCCATCAATGCACTACGGGCCATGATCATACCAAAACCTGTCCATCAATGCACTACGGGCCAATGAGAACTTTTACCACATCATATGTAATATTACGGTCATGATAATACCGAATAATCTCTGGTCATAATCATACCAAGTCCATCTATGCACTACGACCAAAGATGACTTTCGTTACAATATAAGCATGAGAATGATGACAATGACATAATAATTTAATAAAACAAGTTCAAGGATAAATTTTTAAAGATTTATAATTTAATTTATCCAGAAATCAATATCGTCCAAATTGTCAACATGATACTGCTTTGTGGAGTAAAATTCAAGAATGATATTGTACCAAAAATAATTTTGACCGAAAACGAATCAATTTTTATCATAAATAGTACCTCGGGTGAATAGTACTCGAGTGAATAGTATCCCGTGAATAGTACTTCAGGAATTGTAACCCCGTGAATAGTATTCCGACATGAAAAAGTTAAAACTTATCAAGAATGCTCAGAATAATATTTCTATGAAAAGATATTGAATGAAGCGCAAATATCAAGGATATTCTACTAATTTCATGGAGTTTAGAAGCCAAAACTTTAACAAAACGAGTATAGAATTCGAAATCTGAAACGAAATAATATTACTTACATACTACAGAGTATGGAAGAAAATATTATTTTAAGCGAATATTGAACAAAAATAATATCCCTTACGAATATTAAACGAAAATAATATTCCTTACGAATATTAAACGAAAATAATATTCATTACGAATATTAAACGAAAATAATATTCATTACGAATATTGAACGAAATAAATATTCATTACGAATATTGAACGAAATAAAATTTTTTACGAATACGAAAAATAATATCTCTTCAGAGTATGAAATAAATAATAACCCTTACCTCAAAAAGTAGATTATTTTAACTGGTATAGCGGGGATATTTTTGAAGAAAACTTTCACTGTTTCCTACACTCAAAGCTTTCTTAAACTCTAAAGAAATACGCTCAATATTATAGAAGAAGAATTCTCTGATTTTGGTGTGATTTTCAATTCTAACTAAGCATCCTATTTATAGGAGAATGGAAACGATACTATTTGAATTTAGAAATCACGGACTGCACAGTATATATTCGGACGAACTTCACGGGTGAAAAACTGAAGAAATTTTTGATTTTACTATTCATTACTGTGCAATAAAATATTCTAATAAAACAAAAATATTAAATAAAATATATAATATATATGTGTGTGTGTGTGTATATATATATATATATATATATATATATATATATATATATATATATATATATATATATAGGGAGATGATCAAGAGTAGAACTCTTAAGTAATAGAACTCCCTTAAATAATGGAATTGTATCAAAACGACGTATTTTTGATAAGACGCGGTGACATTTTTGTAAATACGCGGGGGCATAGTATTTACAAAAATGTCACCGCGTCTTATCAATACTACGTCGTTTTGATACAATTTTATTATTTAAGGGAGTTCTACTACTTAAGAGTTCTACTCTTGATCCTTTCTGTATATATATATATATATATATATATATATATATATATATATATATATATATATATATATATATATATATATATATCATACCTTATACGGCATGGCATGCATTAATCATATATATATACTTATAATTCACACACACATATGTCACACATATATATATATATACTCCCTCTCGTCCAAGGCACCTTCCCCCACCCCCTTTTCTTCTTCTTTTTTCATCCACCCGTATAACACACATTCATACACATGTCCTTATCACACACATATTTATCACACACATTATATATATATATATATATATATATATATATATATATATATATATATATATATATATATATATATATACATACATTTCTCTCCTTAATGTGTCTTCTTCCCCCCAGCCCATCCTTAATGCGTCTTCTTCCCCCCAGCCCAATTTCATCTTCCAGCATACACACCCACACCCACACCCACCTTACACCCTTCACTATCACACACACACACACACACACACACCTTTCATAAATATCACTATCACACACATACATACCAATTATATATATATACACACACACCCCACACACATTACTCACTACCACTTTTCTTCCACCTATCAATTTTATAACTATCACTTTTCCACCACTTTCCACTCACACGCATATTATATTATATTATATATATATATATATATATATATATATATATATATATATATATATATATATATAAATTCCTTCCTATTTTTGTATACTTCTCCCCCCATTTCCAAAATTATTTCTTCCACACGTGGGCCCCCACATGTGGCCCCCACTTTTATTATAAAGAATAAATTTCTACCGATTATTTTGAAAAATGGGTAAATGGGGGTCCAAATAATACGCTAATATTTACAACAAATACTTCATAAAAATTACCTCAATATTTTTAACAACATTTATCATCATTATTATTATTCGCAATATTTAGCAACCAGATCGTTCCCAGGAAAGAGGGGACTTTCCAATAATGATTTCTCCCTATTGGCGCACAATTAGGTGACCAAACCTCTCCTCGACAGAACTTTCTAGACATCATCAATATTATAAATAATAATATAAATAATTGTATCGTCTCAATTATTGATTTAATAATATATAAAATATCGATAATAATTGAATCAAATAACGTGAAATACTATGCAACAATTACTGTAGTAATAATTGAACAAAACTGAGTGACTTCTCACGTAAGCATCAATAATCAATACCGTGTGCTACTATGCAACCACGCGTATTACTGTGCTTTTATCACCGGGTGATTCAACAGTTAATGGTAAAACTCTCGCCGTTATTTTTATAAAAAGATATTTCTGTCGTTTTCTCATTTCGACAATAATTCCGTTGTGGGTTCACCAATGATTGCGCCGTTGTATGAATATTCTCTGTTAAAACGAATATTCCCCGACCAATCGAATATTATATAACAACTTGCTTACTTTGCAAAATTTATAAATATTACCCATAACTATAACATTATCTCAAATCCATACCATAATATTCAAAAAAATATTTCGAGAAAATTAAATCTTTATTCATAAATTTTGGGGTCTTACAGTTAGTACCCTTGGGAACCCAAATTTGCTTAATTTTGGGTCTCACATGCATAGGATTATGATAGCATATTGCAGCCTTATGACCAACCTTATTACATACAAAACATCTAATTTGATGCATGCTTGTGTATGTATGTGGATTCTTCCTACATTTGGACTTATGTGGATTCTCAATACCCTTTCCTTTATATTGGTTCTCCTTTTTTCATGTGTCCTTGTGTTTCATGATTTATAAGGAGTGCAGCTTACCTCTACTATTCCTTCCCAGTTGGTTCGTGGAGTTGATTTTACTCGACTCTACGATCCTTCGAGGTTGGACAATAGTGACTAGGTTACTCTTTTCTTTTCTGAAACCCAGGCCAGCATGGGATCCTTTATTCCTTGGAATATGGATTAGATCAGAAGAGCAGGGTCGAACTGGTTCTTCTTTTTGTGAGGATTTCATAAATGTAATGCTCCTACTAAAACTTAAAGCATTACTAGTGCTAGTTTTCTTTATCTTTTCCACATATGGCTCTAGGTGGATTCTCCAAAGCCTAAGCCTGTTCTGTCAGATGCACTTCTCTGACTGGAGATCAAGGAGTCCATGGATGAAGAGGATTTATTCCATATAGAGATTGTCCTTTCTAGTTCCTCAATTTTAGAGGTTAGACTTGACTCTCTTTGTGTATTGAGCTCATTGGTCTGTTTTAAGAGCTTATTCTTAGCTTCAATCATGGAGAGAGAGTCAGTACTTAGAAGGGCTGTTTCTAGTTTTTCTTGAACTTTCTCTTTCTCCTTTTGAAGAAGAGAATAATATTTAGACAGAACTGTGAACCATTTCTATAAGACCCCAACTTTAATGAATAAAGATGAATTTTCTATAAATATCATTTTTAAATATTATGGAGTGAATTTGATATAATGTTATAGTTGTGGGTAATATTTATAATTTTTGCAAAATACGCAAGTTGTTATATAATATTCGATTGGTCGGGGAATATTCGTTTTAACAGGGAATATTCGTACGACGGCACAATCATTGGTGGATCCCACAACAGAATTATTGTCGGATTGAGAAAATGACAAAAATATTTTTTATAAAATAACGGCGAAAGTTTTACCGTTAACTGTTGAAATATCTGGTGGTTAAAATACTGTAATACGCGTTGTTTGTAAGACCCCAAATTTTATGAAATAAAAGTATTCAATTTTTCATATAATTACTATTCAGTAAATGGTTAAATTGATAAAAGTTAAAGTTAAGGGTGATATATGAAATTTTATTTTGCAAAATAAACAAGTGGTTATAAAATATTCATTGTTGTCGGAAAATATTCGTTTGGTCGTGGAATATTCTTTCTGTCGGGAAATATTCGTACGACGGCGCAGTCATTTGTGGGCCCTATAACAGAATAACTGTCGAATGAAGAAAACGATAAAATTAAGTTTTTATAAATAACGGCGTAGTTGTTACCGTTAACACTGTTGGAATACCCGGTGGTTAAAATACAGTAATACGCGTGGTTGCACAGTAGCACACGGTTTTGCACAGTATTTTTAAATTATTGATCCTTACGTAAGAAGGCACTACTCAATAATTGTTATAGTAGTTATTGTTCAATATTTTATTTTATTGATTTAATAATTACTGCGTTGATATTTTATATTATTGTTGTTTCAATAATTGTTACTGCACAGTATTTTTCATTATCAGATCAATAATTCATATTATTTGAATAATATTATTAGATAGCATTATTGGCAATGTCTAGAAAGTTCTGTATAAGAAAAGGTTTGGTCACCTAATTGCGCGCCAATAAGGAGAAATCTTTATTGGAAAGCCCCCTCTTTTCTGGGAACGGCCTGGTTGTCATAATTGTGATTCTGTAATATTATTTGTGAATAATTAATTATTAATTTATATGATAAGGAAATATTTATTTGATGTGGATATAAATGATGGATTTATTTATGTGGTTATTATTGAAGGAATTAATGTTGAGGTGTTTTATCAGTATTTCTGTCGAAATGGAGGTATTAAAAATCAAAACAGTATTTTTCAGATATATTGTGTAAGTTATAATTTTTAATCCGACCGTTGGATCATTGTGATTTTTGAATATGTTATACATATATAAGTTGAATATATGTCCATAAATTTTGAACCGTTAAAAATGAACGTATGATTTGTTATGAATTTTAAGAGGTGACTGATTTAGAAATTAGGTTTATAAATGATTTTGGTGGAAAATTCTAGAATTGAGTGGGCCCCACTTGTGGTTGGTGACGAAATGTGCTGAATTTTATTTCAAATGTGGTGGGTGGCAATAGTAGCAGGTAAAGCCATCAGGTAGCAGGTCAAGTCTGCTTCGGCGTGCTAACATTTTTCTATAAATAGAGGGCTAAGTTAGAATTAAAAATCACACCAGAATTCATAAGTTTTCTCTCTTTCTCTCTCTATATTCTCGAGTGTATTTTGTGAGTATTTTGATATTTTGAGAGTTGCTATTCAGTGCAAGTTTCTGTCAGCACCATATCCGAAATTTAGTCAGAAGTACGGTTATTCTGAGGTAAGGGATGTTATTTTTTCTTAAATAATATTATTTTCTTCAATATCATTATGCCGAAATACTGGTTTGAACTTTTTATCAAATTTAGAACTTTTTGTATCGGAGTTACTATTCACGTATACGGCACTATTCACGTATACGACACTATTCATGAATACGACACTATTCATCGAAAAATAAAATTTTCTTCTTTTTATCCAAGATGGCTATTATGGTTACTATCTTTGATTGTATCCATGTTTTGATCATTATTTTTGAATTCTGCTTCAAAATTGGTTATTTCGGAGTATTATTGAACTTGGATAAACTATAATACGAATCCTTAATATTTGTTCTTTTATCTCACTGGATTCGTTTTCTTTAAGATATTTTTCATCATCCTCAGTCCTAAATGATGATATTACTGAATATCTTTTGGCCTATAGTGCAAAGATGAATGATTACCTGATGAATATCTTTGGCCCGTAGTGCAAAGATGAACATGTATTGAGATGAACATGACCAACTGAGTATTATTCTTGAATTTTACTCCACAAAGTAGTATCATGTTGACAATTTGGACGTTATTGATTTTTGGATAAATTAAATTATAAATCTTTAAAATTTATCCTTGAACTTGTTTAATTAAATTATTATATCATTGTCATCATCCTCATGTTTATATTCTGTTGAAAGTCATCTGTGGCATGTAGTGCATATATGGACTTGGTATGATTATGACCAGGGATTATTCGGTATAATCATGATCGTAATATTTAGGACTGAGCAAAAAATGGATATAACCGAAAAACCGAACGCAACTGAAATAATTTAACCGAAATATTCTGACAATTCGGTTATTTTTACTATTTCGGTTATATTCGAATTTTTGTACGATTTTCGGTTAGTTTGTACGGGTATTACTTTTGGGTTATTTGATTTAACCGAATAACCGAATAACACTCCTCACTTTTTTTAAACGATTTTCGTGCATATACATAGAGAGAATAAAACAGAAGCAGACTCAGACCAAAACTCTCTCTCTGTGTTCCTACCACCAAATTTCTCTCTCTGTTCCTTTTCTTCTTCTTCTTCACTGTCCAAAACCCTCTCTCTGTTCCATTCATCGTCGTCCTCTCGTAGGACGACCTTAAGGACCCACCGCCGGCCGATTCCCTCTCCCCCGATTCTGAGTTTTCGACGCCTTCAACTCCGATTGGGATGAGGTCAGCGACTCCGAGTAGAAATCTGATGATGAGCTCGACTGAGGATCTGGCGCCCGATCTGATTTGGGTTTTGTTTATGAGTTTGATTCTGATTTGTTCTGAGTTGTTCTGATTGGATGAGTTTGATACTGATTTGGGTTTTGTTTATCTGTTGATTTTGTGAAATGGGTTATTATAAAGTATGCATATTGATTATAAAGTATGCATATTAATTTTGTGAAATGGGTTATTATAAAGTATGCATATTGATTATAAAGTCATATGGCACCCAATCTGATTTGGGCTTTGTTTATCTGTTGATTTTGTGAAATGGGTTTATGAGTTTGATTCTGATTTGGTCTGAGTTGTTCTGATTGGATGAGTTTGATACTGATTTGGGTTTTGTTTATACTCCTGTCTTTGTTTGATATTCCAAAGTCTTTGATTTTCTTGTTTAAAGTTTGTTGTGATTTTGTGAAATGGGTTATTCTACTGACTACTCTCATCTTTGTTGTGATTTGAAATGGGTTAATCTAAATTTTTTTAATTCGGTTAGTAACCGAATAACCGAATAACCTATTCGGTTATTCGGTTAGCACAAAATTCGGTTACTTGTTCGGATAGCTAAAACAGGGTATTTTCGGGTTTCGATTATAACCGAAATGATGGTTCGGTTCAGTTATTAACCGAATGCTCAGTCCTTGTAATGTTACAAATGATGTAATAAAAGTCCTCATTGGCCCATAGTGCATTGATGGACAATTTTTGGTATGATTATGGCCATGGATTCTCTTTGGCCAAGGGTGCAAAGATGAATTGTTTTATAGCATGATCATGACCGTTGATGAAAACACGATTATCTTTGGCCCGTAGTGCAGGGATGATTCGATGATGTGGATTATTTATTAAGCTGAATCTCAGCAATAAAATTGATGATAAATCTTTTAAATCATAGAAGATAGTAGGTTTTATGCTCTACTTGACTCTTCTAATGGATTACTTTTTTCGCTGTAATTGTTGATCTAAAACTTATTGTCTATTATATTTTATCAGATTTTTCCCTGTTGAAGACTAGTGATAATTTGTTGTACATTATCTTAGTCATAATATTTCTTACTGGGCTAGTTGAGCTCACCCTTTCTTTCACTGTTCTCTTCAGGAAATGATCATATAGCTGGGACTAGTCGGGGAATGGATTGACGGTCCAGATGGTTGCATTAGTAGTCCTCACTATTCTGTGAAATAGTGTGATAATTGTAATGAGGACTCCTTTTGAGTTTGTATACTCTCTAGTAAACAATATTTGTATTCAAACTCACAGTATATGTGTTGTCGTATTCTGCACGACAATTGTATTACTGAAGTTGTATTTATTTCTGTACCATGTATTTGGCGACTCAGAATGGATGATGTATACCTATTTTAGGGGCGTCACATTGTTGCACAGTAGCACACGATATTGCACAGTATTTTTGAATTATTGATTCTTACGTAAGAAGGCACTACTCAATAATTGTTACAGTAATTACTATTTAATATTTTATTTTATTGGTTCAATAACTGCTACGTTGATATTTTATATTATTGTTGTTCAATAATTGTCACTGCACAATATTTTCCATTATCAGATCAATAATTCATATTATTTGAATAATATTATTAGATAGCATTATTGGCAATGTCTAGAAAGTTCTGTCAAGGAGAGGTTTGGTCACCTAATTGCGCGCCAATAAGAAGAAATCCTTATCGGAAAGCCCCCTCTTTCCTGGGAACGGCCTGGTTGTCATTATTGTGATTCTGTAATATTATTTGTGAATAAGTAATTATTGATTTATATGATAAGAAAATATCTATTTTATATGGACATAAATGATGGATAGGAAAATATTTATTTTATGTGGTTATAAATGAAGGAATTAATGCCGAGGTATTTTATCAGTATTTTTATTGAAATGGAGATATTAAAAATCAAATCAGTGTTCATAAAGCTTTATTGCGTGAGTTACATTTTTGATCCAACCGTTAGATCGTTGTGATTTTTGGATATGTTATATACATATATAGTTGAGTATATGCCCACAAATTTTGAATCGTTAAAAATTAGCGTATGATTTGTTATGAATTTTAAGAGGTGTTAAAAATCATCCGTTTATGAATTTCGGATATTTTCTATTTGAAATTTGGAAAAACTTGAAGCTACAAAGTTGTAGAGAATTCGATTTCGTGTGGAATGGACATAAAATTCGTATTTTCCTAATAAAAGGCTATTTATTATGAATTATTGAAGTTTCAGAAATTAAAATATTTTTATTAAAATTATGGGTGGGACCCACTTTTGTTTTGGTGAAAAAATGTGCTGAATTTTTGGTTCAAGAATGGAGTGCTTGAATTGGTGTAATACATGTGTGTAGGAAAAGAAAAATAATAATATTATTTTATTATTTTAGTCTCCTATGGCGTTCTAGTATTTTCTTATAAATAGGCGCATAGGTTAGAATTGAAAATCACACCAGAATCAAAGAATTCTTCTTCTATAATCTTGAGCGTATTTTTTTCGAGTTTTAGAAAACTTTAAGCGTAAAAAATAGTGAAAGTTTTCTTAAAGAATATCCCCACTATACAAGTTAGAATACTCTTCTTTTCAAGGTAAGGGATGTTATTTTTTCAATATTCGCTTGAAATAATATTTTCTTCCATACTCTGTAGTATATAAGTAATATTATTTCGTTTCAGATTTTGAATTCTATACTCATTTGTTAAAATTTTAGCTTCTATACTCCATGAAATTAGTAGAATATCCTTGATATTTGCTCTTCATCCAGTATCTTTTCATAGAAATATTATTCTGAGCATTCTTGATAAGTTTTAACTTTTTCATGCCGGAGTACTATTCACGGGGTTACTATTCCCGAAGTACTATTCACGGGGTACTATTCACTCGAGTACTATTCACCCGGGGTACTATTCGTGATAAAAATTAATTTGTTTTCGGTCCAAATTATTTTTGGTACAATATTATTCTTGAATTTTACTCCACAAAGCAGTATCATGTTGACAATTTGGACGTTATTGATTTCTGGATAAATTAAATTATAAATCTTTAAAAATTTATCCTTGAACTTGTTTTATTGAATTCTTATATCATTGTCATCATCCTCATGTTTATATTATGTTGAAAGTCATCTGTGGCCTATAGTGCATAGATGGACTTGGTATGATTATGACCAGGGATTATTCGGTATAATCATGACCGTAATGTTACAAATGATGTGGTAAAAGTCCTCATTGACCCGTAGTGCATTGATGGACAGTTGTTGGCATGATCATGACCATTGATGAATACACGAATATCCTTGTCCCGTAGTGCATGGATAATTTGTAGTCGTGATACTAATGAATATCCTTGGCCGTAGTGCAGGGATGATGTGAATTATTTATTAAGCTGAGTCTCATCGATAAAAGTGATGGAAAACCTTTTAAATCATAGAAGATAGTAGATTTTATTCTCTACCTGACTCCTTTAATGGATTGCTTGTTCTGCTGCAGTTAAACTTGATGTTTGTTATATTTTATCAGTTTAACACTGTTGAAGGCTAACGATAAATTATTCTGCATTATTTTAGTCATAATATTTCTTACTGGGCTAGTTGAGCTCACCCTTTTGCTTTCATTGTCCTCTTCAGGAAATGAGAATGTAGCCGGGACTAGTCGGGGAACGGAGTGACGGTCCAGATGATAGCATTAGTAGTCCTCACTATTCTATGAAATAGTGTGATAATAATTATATTGAAGACTCCATTTGAGTTGAATACTGTCTAGAAGACAATATTCGTATTAAAACTCTCAGTTTATGTTTTGTCGTATTTTACACGACAGTTGTATTATTAAGTTGTATTTAAATTTTGTACCATATATTTGGCGACTCAAGATGGGTGATGTATACCTATTTTTGGGGCGTCACAGTTGGTACCAAAGCTTAGGCATATGATCCCTGGCTATAATGTGAGACTAGAACTAGGAGGGGAGAGATGGGAAATTCCTTCGCTAGTATGACCTACCTAAATTTATTTGGTATTTAATTGGTCAGTCAGAGTATAGGGATAATATGTTGCATGTTAATTAACCCTTATTTTGTGGCAGTATTTGAAAATGACATCCGAGAATATTGAGAATAGCAATGGAGCATAGGAGACCGTTGAGTCACCACAAATTAATACCCAGGATAATGTGCAACAGGAAGACAATAATCCTCAGGTAAACAACAACGATCAAATGATGAACGATAGAATGTTCAGAGGCTTTATGCAATTTATGCAACATCAGGCAAGATAAAGCCAAAACTAGAAAGCCGTCCCAGAAAAGTCAAAGCCGGTAGTTCAAGGGAGATCGTTTGCCGTGACCTCCCAGAAAGCAAGGAACCCGAACGAGGTCATCACGGGTAAGCTTATCATAAACTCTAGCAAAGTTTATACCTTATTTGATACCGGTTCTACCCATTCTTTTATTTCTCCTACTTGCGCTCAACGTTTAAATTTGACTTCGGAGAAATTAGACTTTGACTTATCTGTTGAAACTCCGTTGGGAGAAACCTTCATTACATCCATTGTTTAAAAGTCTTGTTTGGTTCAAATCGGTACCCTCACATTATATGTCAATCTTATTTCATTAAAAATACTTGCATTTAACGTGATTCTAGGGATTGATTGGTTAACTACTCATCATGCAAAAATTGATTATTTTCGTAAGGTTGTTAGCTTTTATATTCCTAACCAACCTATTATGCGAAAAACTAATTTAAGTTGCTCCCAGCTTTGATTAGCTTCAATCTTTGCCGGGTCAATAGATATTCCATGACTTGATACTACGTGCCCAAGGAATGCTACTTCCTCAAGCCAGAACTCGCATTTCTTCAACTTGGCATAAAACTTGTTTTCACGAAGCTCTTGGAGTATCAGCCTCAAGTGTTGCTCATGATCTTCACGGCTTTTGGAATATATGAGGATGTCATCAATAAAGACGACCACAAAGTGAGCCAAATATTCCTTGAATACTCGGTTCATCATATCCATGAAGGCAGCATGAGCATTAGTCAATCCAAAAGATATGACTAGGAATTCATAATGCCCGTACCGAGTTCTGAAAGCCGTCTTTGGAATGTCATCAGTTCTAACCTTTAACTGATGATATCCAGAACGAAGATCGATCTTTGAAAAGAATTTAGCGCCTTGCAACTGGTCAAACAGGTCATCAATGCGAGGCAACGTGTATCTAATTTTGACAGTGACATGGTTCAACTCCCGATAATCAATACAAAGTCGCATACTCCCATCTTTCTTCTTCACGAATAGAATAGGAGCACCCCAAGGAGACGTACTAGGACGAATGAAATCGATGTCTAACAATTCCTGTAATTGGGTCTTTAACTCCTGAAGTTCAATAGGAGCCTTTCGATATGGGGCTTTGGAAATGGATTTTGTACCAAGTTCAAGATCGATACAAAATTCAATTTCTCGCTCTGGGGGTAGGCCATGAAGTTCTTCAGGGAATACGTCAGGAAATTTAATAATAATAGAAATATCCTTCAAATCTGACGTATTTTTGTTTAAATCTGTAACATGAGCTAATAAAGCTTGACATCCATTTTTTAATAAACAAATAGCTTTATGGCTTAAGATGACAGTGGTTGATTTTAATGGTTTGGTTGCTTGAATTCGCATAATAGGTTGGTTAGGAATATGAAAGCTAACAACCTTACGAAAATAATCAATTTTTGCATGATGAGTAGTTAACCAATCAATCCCTAGAATCACGTTAAATATAAGTATTTTCAATAAAATAAGATCGACAGGTAATGTGAGGGTACCGATTTGAACCAAACAAGACTTATAAACAGTGGATGTAATGAAGGTTTCTCCCAATAGAGTTTCAACAGATAAGTCAAAGTCTAATTTCTCCAGAGTCAAATTTAAACGTTGAGCGCAAGTAGGAGAAATAAAAGAATGGGTAGAACCGGTATCAAATAAGGTATAGACTTCGCTAGAGTTTATGATAAGCTTACCCGTGATGACCTCGTTCGGGTTCCTTACTTTCTAGGAGGTCACGGTAAACGTTCTCCCTTGAACTACCAGCTTTGACTTTTCTAGGACGGCCTTTGGTGCCTCCATCCCAGCTGGACTTGTCTTCGGTGCATGACAAAATCGGGCTAGGTGACCTTCTCTTCCACAATTATAACACGCTTTGGACTGCATCGCGCAGTTTAGACTGATGTGTCCCTCCCCTCCGCATTTGAAGCATATGATAGGTGGTCGTTCTCCTTCCTTAACAACGGGTACTGGTGCTGACGTCTTTCCATCATTGTTGAATCTCCTCTTCTTAAAATGTCCACTCTTATTATCTTGGCCATGATTACCACCAAAGTGGTTACCATTTCTGGCATGTTGATTCCCTCCACGTTTGTTGTCACCGCTTCGATGACTGCTACCACTAGTATTATCATTTTGTCGGCTGCTCTCTCTTGGTTGGGTTGACACGTTATCGCGCTCCAATAACTGAGCCCTATTTACAACATCTGAATACAAACACAGTTTGTGAGAAATTAAGTATTGGCGTATCTCGGGTTTAAAACCTCTTAGAAACATCCGTGTCATTCTCTCCTTGTTATCAACTAAGTGGGACGCAAATTGGGACAACTCGGCAAACTTGGCTTCGTACTGCGACACGGTCATGTTGTTCTACTCCAACTTGATAAACTCTACCTCTTTCATGTGACGAATACTTTCAGGAAAGTACTTGTCGTTGAACAGTTCTTGGAACTTCTCCCAAGACATCTTCAGTGCGACAGGTTGAGTACGCTTTACAGATTTCCACCAGTAATTTGCTTCTGCCCGCAACATGAAGGTGGCAAAGGGAACCTTTTGCTCCTCGGAGCATCCCAAGATATCAAATATCTTGTTGATCTACTTTATCTACGTCTCTGCCTTAAGTGGTTTTGGCTCTCCAAAAAACTCCGATGGTTCCAGCTCCTTGAATTGTTTAGCAGTGACCGTCCGAGAGCTGCCAGTGTTTCCACCTGCATTTCGGACATGAGTCTCTCTTGCCTAATGTTGCATGAATTGCATAAAGCCTCTGAACATTCTATCGTTCATCATTTGATCGTTGATATTTACTTGAGAATTATTGTCTTCCTGTTGCACATTATCCTGGGTATTGATCTGTGGTGACTCAACGGTCTCCTGTGCTCTATTGCTATTCTCAATATTCTCAAATGTCATTTTCAAATAATGCCACAAAATAAGGGTTAATTGACATGCAACATATTATCCCTATACTCTGACCGACCAATTAAATACCAAATAAATTTAGGTAGGTCATACTAGCGAAGGAATTCCCCATCTCTCCCCTCCTAGTTCTAGTCTCACATCTTAGTCAGGGATCATATCCCTAAGCTTTGATACCAACTGTGACGACCCCAAAATAGGTATACATCACCCATCTTGAGTCGCCAAATGCATGGTACAAAATTCAAATACAACTTAATAATACAACTATTGTGTAAAATACGTCAAAACATAAAACTGAGAGTTTTAATACGAATATTGTCTTCTAGACAGTATTAAACTCAAATGGAGTCCTCAATATAATTATTATCACACTATTTCATAGAATAGTGAGGACTACTAATGCTATCATCTGGACCGTCACTCCGTTCCCCGACCAGTCCCGGCTACATTCTCATTTCCTGAAGAGGACAATGAAAGCAAAAGGGTGAGCTCAACTAGCCCAGTAAGAAATATTATGACTAAGATAATGCAGAATAATTTATCGTTAACCTTCAACAGTGTTAAACTGATAAAATATAACAAACATCAAGTTTAACTGCAGCAGAATAAGCAATTCATTAGAAGAGTCAAGTAGAGAATAAAATCTACTATCTTCTATGATTTAAAAGATTTTTCATCACTTTTATCGCTGAGACTCAGCTTAATAAATAATCCACATCATCCCTGCACTACGGCCAATGATATTCATTAGTATCATGACCATAAATTATCCATGCACTACGGGCCAAGGATATTCGTGTAAACATCAATGGTCATGATCATGCCAACAACTGTCCATCAATGCACTACGGGCCAATGAGGACATTTACTACATCATTTGTAACATTACGGTCATGATTATACCGAATAATCCCTGGTCATAATCATACCAAGTCCATCTATTCACTACAGGCCACAGATGACTTTCAACATAATATAAACATGAGGATAATGACAATGATATAAGAATTCAATAAAACAAGTTCAAGGATAAATTTTTAAAGATTTATAATTTAATTTATCCAGAAATCAATAACGTCCAAATTGTCAACATGATACTGCTTTGTGGAGTAAAATTCAAGAATAATATTGTACCAAAAATAATTTGGACCGAAAACAAATTAATTTTTATCACGAATAGTACCCCGGGTGAATAGTACTCGAGTGAATAGTACCCCGTGAATAGTACTTCGGGAATAGTAACCCCGTGAATAGTACTCCGACATGAAAAAGTTAAAACTTATCAAGAATGCTCAGAATAATATTTTTATGAAAAGATACTGGATGAAGCACACATATCAAGGATATTCTACTAATTTCATAGAGTATAGAAGCTAAAATTTTAACAAATGAGTATAGAATTCAAAATCTGAAACGAAATAATATTACTTACATACTACAGAGTATGGAAGAAAATATTATTTCAAGCGAATATTGAAAAAATAACATCCCTTACCTTGAAAAGAAGAGTATTCTAACTTGTATAGCGGGTATATTCTTTAAGAAAACTTTCACTATTTTTTACGCTTAAAGTTTTCTAAAACTCGAAAAAAATACGCTCAAGATTATAGAAGAAGAATTCTTTGATTCTGGTGTGATTTTCAATTCTAACCTATGCGCCAATTTATAAGAAAATGCTAGAACGCCATAGGAGACTAAAATAATAAAATAATATTATTATTTTTCTTTTCCTATGCACATGTATTACACCAATTCAAGCACTCAATTCTTGAACCAAAAATTTAGCACATTTTTTCACCAAAACAAAAGTGCGTCCCACCCATAATTTTAATAAAAATATTTTAATTTCTGAAACTTCAATAATTCATAATAAATAGCCCTTTTATTAGGAAAATAAGAATTTTATGTCCATTCCACACGAAATCGAATTCTCTACAACTTTGTAGCTTCAAGTTTTTCCAAATTTCAAATAGAAAATATCCGAAATTCATAAACGGATGATTTTCAACACATCTTAAAATTCATAACAAATCATACGCTAATTTTTAACGATTCAAAATTTGTGGACATATACTCAACTATATATGTATATAACATATCCAAAAATCACAACGATCTAACGGTCAGATCAAAATTATAACTCACGCAATAGAGATTTAAGAACACTAATTTGATTTTTAATACCTCCATTCCGACAAAAATACTGATAAAACACCTCAACATTAATTCCTTCATTTATAACCACATAAAATAAATATTTTTCTATCCATCATTTATGTCCACATAAAATAAATATTTTCTTATCATATAAATCAATAATTAATTATTCACAAATAATATTACAGAATCACAATAATGACAATCAGGCCGTTCCCAGGAAAGAGGGGGCTTTCCGATAAGGATTTCTCCTTATTGACGCACAATTAGGTGACCAAACCTTTCCTTGACAGAACTTTCTAGACATTGCCAATAATGCTATCTAATAATATTATTCAAATAATATGAATTATTGATCTGATAATGAAAAATACTGTACAGTGACAATTATTGAACAATAATAATATAAAATATCAACGTAGCAATTATTGAACCAATAAAATAAAATATTGAACAATAATTACTGTAACAATTATTGAGTAGTGCATTCTTACATAAGAATCAATAATTTAAAAATACTGTGCAATACCGTGTGCTACTGTGCAACAACACATATTACTGTATTTTAACCACCAGGTATTCTAACAGTTAACGGTAAAACTTTTGCCGTTATTTTATAAAAATTATTTTTGTCATTTTTTCAATCCAACAATAATTCTGTTGTGGGGTCCACTAATGATTGTGTCGTCGTACGAATATTTTCTGTTAAAACGAATATTCCCCGACCAACCGAATATTATATAACAACTTGCATACTTTACAAAATTTATAAATATTACACACAACTATAACATTATATCAAATTCACTCCATAATATTCAAAAATGATATTTATAGAAAATTCATCTTTATTCATAAAAGTTGGGGTCTTACAAAGTCCTTGTACATATATTCCTTTAAGGACTTTACATATAATCATGAATATTTACTTTCAACATCAAATTTAAATATGCAATCTCCCAACAAATTTGTTTGTATATAAGAAATTAAGTTACTAACAATACTACCTTCAGTCATAACCTTTTGGGTGAGTCTATGTGGGCTAAGATGATCTAAAAAGATACTACTGGGATAGTGTTTAAGGTCTTATTTGGATGGATTTGATTCGATTCAAATTTAAAATTTGACCCGAGATTTGTTTAGGACTCAAAATTTAACCCTGGTTGTTTCACCTGCAAGGTATGAAATGCCCCATATTTGAAAAATGATCAACCACCACAATAACTTAACCTACGTCGCGTTAAGTTCGAGGCAAACCTAATATGAATTCCATAGATAAATCCTCCCAAATATTTGAAAGTTGTATGTCCTTAAGTTAATTACATTAGATGTGATAAGCATTTACTTTGTAATCTTGTTCATTTATTAATAAAAGAATTCATTTAATTAAAGACATTGTTTATCCATGTTTAATTGGTTGAATTAATTAGGATAAACCCGTAGTTTTGGAGAAATGCTTTTAGAATCGTGAAAATTTCATGCTAATGAGACCTACATTTTAGATGGTTCAAAACTAAAATGTTCCTAATCTTGGGATCACTAATGTGGGGTTACTAATTACAGATAGATTAGTACATACTATGTTTGCTTCGTTGAAGAAGATGATTGATCTCATAATCATTTGTGTGAAAACATTAAAGTAAGTATGTATATGTTTATTGGAGAATAAGTTTAGTGAACGTGACTCGCTTAAGGAAACCTAATAGAGTTTTACTTGTCTGACAATATGAGTTCTTATAGTGATAGTTGTACAAATGATCCTTAGACTTGAGATCATCATAGTACCTTGTGTATTATGAGTTATACATTGTCATATTCCTTAAGACTCTTTAGGTATATCAAATGGTATGTTCGGGTATAATAAAGTGTACATGGAGGTAGCTGAATGATCAACAAGGGATATACCACTTCCAGTAAAGGGATACAGTGTCCTATGCAATTCAATAAATGACAACTCAAAAATCTTTGACTGAGATAAATGTAAATTAGAAAGGAGTTTCTAATTTACATTAACTGGAGTTGTGCATTTCAGAATTGAAATACATATGATTAAATAAATAAAACTTGTCAGTAATTCCATGTCTATGTTTAATCGGGACATTATATGGTAGAATGATTGAATTGTACGATAACTATTCACGGAATAGGTTCTTTGTGATTAAACGTTGATTTCATATTATCTGGATAGTCATGATATGTTGAGAGGTGTCCCTCATGATGCAGAATAAATATTATTTATTTATATTTGAATTAATGTAATTTATTCATTATAAATAATATTAGAATGGTTCTAATTTATTTATTCTACTACTGGAATAATATTGAACCTAAATAGTTACACCATAAAAGAAAAATATAAATTAAGTATTTGGAGAAATACTAATTATAAATTAATAATAGGAGTCTTATTATTATTACTACTATTATTATAAATAATTTAGTTCCTAAATAGTTTAAGAATTAAATTAAAACCCTAAGTTCTAAAGCGTTTAGGAAGAGGATTGGTCAATTATAAGGAGATGCCTTATGATAGATTAGGGTTGACACTATTGTGAGTATAGAGATACTTCAGAATAATTCTCTGTAACCTAAGGAGTTAGGAGAGAGAGAATTATGGCTAGTCACCCAAGGTTTGGAGAAATCTAAATTTACTTTATTTAATCAATATTCTTTTGGTGGATCACCTTTAGAGCACTGCACACACTGAGTAGCTAAAGTTTGATCCAAGGATTTGAAAAAGTACAGAGGAGCAAATGATTGGACCTTGAAGATCAAATCAAGAATTTGATTCATCTTCTTAAGTTATATCTTTTATCCCTCTTACATTAATAATATCGCATCAAGGTGATCCTAGGATTACAGTAAAAATTTTAAATATGATTTAGGGCATGTTTCCGCTTTATATACATGTGATTGTATGTATGTTCTTAAATCTGCAAACCAACAATATTCTCAGGAACTAGTAAAGGGGTGGAAAGACCTGCATTTGTGGACTTCCCCTTACTAGTTTGACAAACATAACAATGCCCTACAATTTTCTCCATATACCCCGCCTTCACTGCTGCTAAGGTCTTGTCCCTGCCAAGATAACCAGAAAGTCCCCCACTATGAAGGTCTCGAATAATTTTCTCCCACAAGGAAGAAATTGGTACAAACAGCTGGTTCTCATATGTGACGTCCCCAAAATAGGTATACATCACCCATTCTGAGTCGCCAAATACATGATACAGAAATAAATACAACTTCAGTAATACAATTGTCATGTAGAATACGACAACACATATACTATGAGTTTGAATACAAATATTGTTTACTAGAGAGTATACAAACTCAAAAGGAGTCCTCATTACAATTATCACACAATTTCACAGAATAGTGAGGACTACTAATGCAACCATCTGGACCGTCAATTCATTTCCCGACTAGTCCCAGCTATATTCTCATTCCCTAAAGAGAACAGTGAAAGAAAGGGTGAGCTCAACTAGCCCAGTAAGAAATATTATGACTAAGATAATGTACAACAAATTATCATTAGTTTTCAACAGGGAAAAATCTGATAAAATATAATAGACAAAAAGTTTTAGATCAACAACTGCAGCGGAAAAAGCAATCCATTAGAAGAGTCAAGTAGAGCATAAAACCTATTATCTTTTATGATTTAAAAGATTTATCATCAATTTTATTGCTGAGATTCAGCTTAATAAATAATCCACATCATCGAATCATCCCTGCACTACGGGCCAAAGATAATCGTATTTTCATCAACGGTCATGATCATGCCATAAAACAATTCATCTTTGCACCCTTGGCCGAAGAGAATCTATGGCCATAATCATACCAAAAATTGTCTATCAATGCACTACGGGCCAATGAGGACTTTTACCACATCATTTGTAACATTACGGTCATGATTATACCGAATAATCCCTAGTCATAATCATACCAAGTCCATCTATGCACTACAGGCCACAGATGACTTTCAACAGAATATAAACATGAGGATGATGACAATGATATAATAATTCAATTAAACAAGTTCAAGGATAAATTTTAAAGATTTATAATTTAATTTATCCAGAAATCAATAACGCCCAAATTGTCAACATGATACTACTTTGTGGAGTAAAATTCAAGAATAATACTCAGTTGGTCATGTTCATCTCAACACCTGTTCATCTTTGCACTACGGGCCAAAGATATTCATCTGGTAATCATTCATCTTTGCACTACAGGCCAAAGATATTCAGTAATATCATCATTTAGGACTGAGGATGATAAAAAATATCTTAAAAAAAATAAATCTAGTGAGATAAAAGAACAACTATTAGGGATTCGTATTACAGTTTATCAAAGTTCAATAATACTCCGAAATAACCAATTTTGAAACAGAATTCAAAAATAATGATCAAAACATGGATACAATCAAAGATAGTAATCATAATAGCCATCTTGGATAAAAAGAAGAAAATTTTATTTTTCGGTGAATTGTACCGTATTCGTGAATAATATCGTATATGTGAATAGTGCCGTATACGTGAATAGTAATCCCGACATAAAAAGTTCCAAATTTGATAAAAAGTTCAAACCAATATTTCAGCATAATGATATTGAAAGAAGTAATATCATTTACGAAAAAAACAACATCCCTTACCTCAGAATAACCGTACTTCTGACTGAATTTTGGATATAGTGCTGACAGAAACTTGCACTGGATAACAACTCTCAAAATATCAAAATACTTACAAAATACGCTCGAGAATATAGAGAGAGAAAGAGAGAAAACTTATGAATTCTGGTGTGATTTTCAATTCTAACTTAGCCCTCTATTTATAGGAAAATATTAGCACGCCGAAGCAGACTTGACCTGCTACCTGATGGCTTTACCTGCTACTATTTCCACCCACCACATTTGAAATAAAATTCAGCACATTTCTTCACCAACCACAAGTGGGGCCCACTCAATTCTAAAATTTCCCACCAAAATCATTTATAAACCTAATTTTTGAATCAGTCACCTCTTAAAATTCATAACAAATCATACGTTCATTTTTAACGGTTCAAAATTTGTGGATATATACTCAACTTATATATGAATAACATATCCTAAAATCACAACGATCCAACGGTCGGATTAAAAATTATAACTCACGCAATATAACTTAAAAATATTGGTTTGATTTTTTTAATACCTCCATTCCGAAAAAAATACTGATAAAACACCTCAACATTAATTCCTTCAATAATAACCACATAAATAAATCCATCATTTATATCCACATCAAATAAATATTTCCTTATCATATAAATCAATAATTAATTATTCACAAATAATATTACAGAATCATAATTATGACAACCAGGCCGTTCCCAGGAAAGAGGGGCTTTCCAATAAGAATTTCTCCTTACTGGCGAGCAATTAGGTGACCAAACCTCTCCTTAGACATAACTTTCTAGACATTACCAATAATGCTGTTTAATAATGTTATTCAAATAATATGAATTATTGATTTGATAATAGAAAATACTGTGCAGTAACAATTATTGAAACAACAATAATATAAAATATCAACGTAGCAATTATTGAATCAATAAAATAAAATATTAAACAGTAACTACTGTAACAATTATTGAGTAGTGCCTTCTTACGTAAGGATCAATAATTCAAAAATACTGTGCAAAATCGTGTGCTACTGTGTAATCACGCGTATTACTGTATTTTAACCACTGGATATTCCAACAGTGTTAACGGTAACAACTACGCCGTTATTTATAAAAACTCAATTTTGTCATTTTCTTCATTCGACAATTATTCTGTTATGGGGCCCACAAATGGCTGCGCCGTTGTACGAATATTCCCCGACATAAAGAATATTCCACGACTAAACGAATATTCCCCGACAACAATGAATATTTTATAAACACTTGTTTATTTTGCAAAATAAAATTTCATATATCACCCTTAACTTTAACTTTTATCAATTTAACCATTTACTGAATAGTAATTATAAAAAAAATTGAATACTTTTATTTCATAAAATTCGGGGTCTTACATCATATATCAAAAACCACCAAGGATATAAAAATCTGCTACTGGTAAGTGTCGAATACACTTCTCCCAAATCTGTTGGAATCATGCTCATATAACTCATTCAAACAATTAAATTCCCAAAATTTCATGACGGAGAGTTTCCAGCAAAGAAATCTGATGACTTAAAGCATTAACAACGTTACTATAGACCACAAATTTATGTTCTAAACGAAAAGGAAATTTTTGAAGGAAAGTACACCTCCTGATATGTAAATCTGAGGTAATTCTTTTCTGGCTCCCCAAATACTTTAATGCCTCATGATTTGAATACAAGATAAATTCTCAACCAATAAGATAATGCTCCAGTGCTTCAACAACCACACTACTTCATAAAACTCCTTATCGTATGAAGACCATTTGCTGCGAGCTCACTCAATTTCTCACTGAAATTAGCGAATGACCTCTTTTCTTGCGACATGACACCACCAAATCCAACCTCGCTGGCATCACAATCCAGCTCAAATAATTTTTGAAAATCTAGTAATGTCAACACAGGTACTATACACAACTTCTCTTTGATCACCGCAAAACTGAACTCTGTCTCCGCATTCTAGTTGAAATTCACTTTCTTCAAACATTCTGTTGTAAGAGCCATAATACTACTAAAATCAGGGATAAAACTTCGGTAGAACGTCGCTAGCACATGAAAACTACGAACCTTGTTAATAGTACGAGGGGTAGGCCACTCCCTTATAGTTCTAACCTTCTATTGGTATACATCTATCCCATTAGCATCAACCATAAATCCCAAAAAGAGAAATTTGTCTGTCATAAAACTGCACTTTTTAAGATTCATATAAAACTTATTCTCCAATAAAATTGTTAGTACTTGTCGCAAATGCCCAAGATGCTCATATTCATATCTATTATATATCAAGATGTCATCAAAATAAACAACCATGAACTTACCAATAAAATGTCTTAGTACCTGGTTTATAACGCATGAAAGTGCTTGGCTCGTTACTCAACCTGAATGGCATAACGAGCCACTTTAACAAACTATCTCTGGTTTTATATGCGATTTTCCACTCGTCACCCGGCCTGACCCGAATTTCATGATATTCACTATGTAAGTTAATCTTAGTGAACACTACCGCCCCATTCAACTGATCCAACATATCATCCAAGCGAGAAATTAGAAATTTATAGCCCACCGTAATTTTGTTAATCGTTCGACTGTCAATATAATACGCCAATTGCCATATGCCTTCTGCCTTCAGCGTTAATAATTCTGGAACAACACATGGACTCATGCTTTGCTGAATGTGGCCCTTCCTTAACAACTCATCCACTTTTTCTAGCAATAACTCATTCTCTTTAGGACTCATCCGAGTAGATTAGGCAAACTAGCCCCTGGAATGAGATCTATATGGTGTTAGATATCCCGTTATAGGGGAAGTCCATCATGCAGCTCGTCAGGTATCAATTCCTTAAACTTAGCTAGCAATGATTTCACCTCATTGGCACATCAGTCTCTTTTGGTTTTCCATAAAAACATATTGCATAATCAAAAAATAAACACTACCAGATTGTTTTGCCTCCTTCATAAATTTTGTAGTCCTAGAATTAGTCACAATAAGAAATGATTTCCTTTTTGCTTTGACCACTTTGGATTGGGGATCTCTTTTCAAAGGCAACAAACTGTATCGTGCTACTTCCTTCTATATCCTATACACATTATCACAATCGGAATGCTGAACATTAACATCAAATTTTCAATGTCTACCAAACAAGACATGACATGCTTCCATGTTTACTATATCATAATAAACTTCATATGCCTATCTCCTAATAGATAGAGGCAACCTACATCGTTCGATAACCTTAATTTCTCTCATAGATTGAATCCACCCTACTGAATAAGGAATATGATGTTTCTCAATAGGTAAATTTAAGTTCTTGACTACCTCTTTACCAATGATATTTTCCTGGCTACCACTGATGAATGAGATTTATACCTACGAATCAGTTCCTTTGTGGCTTAAGTTATTACCTATTTTCAGTTTCTTAGTTAGCTTTTATTTATATTTTCATTGTTATTATGTCTAAGTTCTATTATGCAGGGCTTTGCAGATCGTTTCTAGCTTTCATAGGCATTTTTGGCCATTTCTTGCTAACTGGCGCCGCAGCGCCAGTGTTATGTTTAGAGTCCGCGCCGCAGCGCCGGATGTGGCTCATGCCCACTTGAAAGTGGCGCCCCAGCGCCAGTAGTCTGCGCCCCAGTGCCATCATTGGCTCCCCAACATCGTTGTTCCTCGCGCCCCAGCGCCGTGCTTTACTTAAGGAGTCATGCCATAGCGCGACCTTCAGTCCTTTTAAGTCTATGTGGCACCGCAACGTCACTTGCGAAGCAAAGGCTCGCGCCGCAGCACGAGCTCCGGTGCCCAAACAGTAAAGAGGCTTTAATGACCTAAAAGAAGAAGGGAGCAGTATATAAGCAAGGAGAAGCTGCCTGCAGTCAATATCGAGGAATATCAGAGTATATCACAGAGAACTTATTACTGATAGCTTAGACTAGGTTTTATTGATGTCTTTAATTTCTACAAGAGAAAGAAGCTCTGTTTATAGGAAGGAGAGTTATTGCATCTGACAGAATCTCAGTAGCTACGCAGGAAAGAGAAGATTTGGAGGAAGAACACTTCAAACAGGGGTTTTCTTATTCTAAATCTCCCATTTATTTGTGTTTTACTGATAATGTCGAATATATTGAAAATGTGTGTTAGTACCATAGTTATGAACTAACTCCATTTTTTAGGATTGCAATGTAACCTTTTGTTTAGCTTGATCATCTTTCTCTCCTATTTTATATAATGAATTATTTTGGAATGGGTTGTTGTATTTAGTACTTAATGACTGATTGCTTGACAAAGTTTTTGGTATTGATAATATTGGATATTGACAAATGGATGTTATTATCTAGCTTTTAAACACAACAACACCTGTTATGACCTTGCCAATGGAATGTATGCATAAATTGCTAATAGGATAGACATATCTCTATTCGTCTTGTGCAGCCTTGAGACTTAGCTTAATGACCTTGGCCTAGTTATTTTCACCAATAGATATATTGTGATTTATCTGGCTAAGGATGTGCATTTGACCTTCGACAGAAACTCTTGCGTATTTATTGTTCTCGGTTGACCATTCCTAGATTTGTTTGTAATTTGGAGAGTTAGGAGATTAAACGATGCATTAGGGGAATTGTAATCCTATCTTGACTTCCTAGCACATCTACTTCTCTTATTCTTACAGTTTTAATCACATAGATTAACCAACCATCTTGTTTTACTCGTTTAGATAAGATAAGTAACGACTTCACCTTAGTAATTGTTTACCTAGTAAGACTTTGTCCTCGTGGGTATGACACTCAACTTATCATATATTACTTGTGGACCGCGTATGCTTGCGTAAAATTTAGCGATAGCGAAATCGACCAACAAGTTTTTGGCGTCGTTGCCATGGACTTAGTATTATTTGTTATTCAATATTAAGTATTATTTGTTATTCAATATTAACACTAAGTCAATACAATCTTAATTTAAACTTATTCTTCTGTTTAACTCTCTTTTCAGGTAGTCTTTACTATTTATGCCACCTCATAGGGGACGAAATATAATATCACTCGATCTTGAGGTTGAGAGAACATAAAAACGACTGCGAAGAGAAAATTCTCGGGACAGACTTACTCTTGTCAGAATGGCTGAGGAACTTTAGAAATCTCTAAGAGAGTATGCCATGCCTCCAATCAACGATCTCCAGGCAAGCATTCTCAGGCCCGTAATCCAAGCAAATAACTTTGAGATAAAGCTGGGCACCTTTCAAATGTGCACCAACATTCAGTTTGGGGGACTACCGAATGATGATCCCAATGATCACTTGATAAACTTTGTGGAGATTTCCGATACGTTTAAAACCAACGGAGTGTCTGGCTATTCCATCAGACTCTGGTTGTTTCCAATCACCTTGAAGGACAAGGCAAAGAACCGGCTACACTCACTCCCGCCAGGCTCCATCACCACATGAGCTGACTTGGCTCAAAAGTTCGTGGCGAAGTTCTTTCCGCCCGCCAAAACCGCCAGACTCAGGCATGAAATTACCTCATTTATCTAGTTCGATTCAGAATCTTTATATGACTCGTGGGAGCGATTCAAGGATCTTCTGAGGAAATGCCCTCACCATGGATTTCCAGAATGGCTTCCTATCCAGACCTTTTATAATGGGATATCCGGATCAACTCGTTCGAGTATTGATGCCACGTCTGGAGGGGCGTTCATGGCTAAACATCATACAGCCGGGTACGAACTAGTGGAAACAATGGCGACAAATAATTATCAATGGCCGAATGATAGGCAAACCCCCAGAAGAGCAGCGGGGGTATATGAGGTTGACTCATTCACATTTTTAGCGGCTCAAGTTGCAGCGCTAACGAAACGGCTAGACACCATGGGACCATCAGCAATGCAGAATGTGCAGAGTGTCGTAGTCCAATGTGAGTTGTGTCAAGGGAGCCACCCTACTGACCAGTGTTGTGACGCCCCCAAAACAGGTATACATCACCCATTCTGAGTCGCCAAAATATGGTACAGAAATAACTACAACTTTATTAATACAATTGTCGTTCAAAATACGACAACACATAAACTGTGAGTTTAAATACAAATATTATCGTATAGACAATATCCACACTCAAATAGTCCTCATTATAATTATTGATACATTATTTTACAAAAATGGTGAGGACTACTAAATAACTTTTTAGAACCATCATTCCATACCCCGACTAGTACTCGCTACATTCTCGCCTCCTGAGAAGAAAAATGAAACAAAAAGGAAAAGAGTGAACTCAACTAGCCCAGTAAAGAATATTATGACTAAGATAATATAAAACAAATTATCGTTAGTCCTCAACAGGGAAAAATCTAATAGAATACAATAGACAACAAGTTTTAAATCAATATTTGCAGCGAAAATAATAATTCATTAGAATAGTTAAGTAAAGAATGAAATCTACTATCTTCTATATATGAATTTAAAAGTTCATCATCAATATTTTATCCCTGTAACATTAATCAATATATATATATATATATATATATATATATATATATATATATGGAATCAAATGTTCATCTTTACACTACAGGCCAAAGATATTCACTAGTTGGTCATGTTCATCTAAACACATGTTCATCTTTGCACGACATACCAAAGATATTTAGTTATATCATCATTTAGGACTGAGGATGATGAAAAATATTTTAAAGAAAATGAATATAGTGAAACAAAAGAACAAATATTAAGGATTCAGACTTCGATTTATCCATGTTCAAAAATACTCCATAACATACCATAGCGGAGTAAAATTCAAGAATAATGATCAAAATATGGATACAATTAAAGCTAGTAACAAAAATAGACATCCGGAACAAAGAAGAGAAAATTTCATTTTTTTTGTGAATAGTGTCGTATACGTGAATAGTACCGTATACGTAAATAGTAATCCCGACATAAAAAGTTCCAAATTTGATAAAAAGTTCAGACCAATATTTTGGCATAATGATATTGAAAGAAATAATATCATTTATGAAAAAAAATAACATCTCTTACCTCAAAAAGACAGTACTTCTGACTGGAATGCTGGATATAGTGCTGAAGAAACTTGCACCGTATAGCAACACTCAAAGTATCAAAATACTCACAAAAATACGCTCGATATTATAGAGAAAGAAAACTTTAGTTTCTCGTGTGATTTTTAATTCTAACCTAAGCACTCTATTTATAGGAAAATGCTTAGAACACCAAAGCAGAAAATTTAATAAAATAATAATATTTCCAAAATTCTTTTCCTACGCACACCACCAGTCCAAAACATCAGCCACCCACCCCACAAAAATAAAAAAAAAGTTTTTCTTAAATAAAACATTTTAAACCCCAAAAATCAATTATTATTGAACTTCAATAATTCGTAATAAATAGCCCTTTTATCAAAAAAATTTGAATCTTATATCCATTCTATAGAAAATTCCATTCTCTACAACTTTGTAAGTTTAAGTTTTTCCAAATTCCAAACAGAAATTGACCAAAATTCACATACGGACGATTTTAAGGGCTATAATCAAATTTCAGTTAAGAAATGGGGTCCACAAACATGAAAAATATGTTTTAAATATTTTTAGTAACAAAAATACTCTTCCTCCTCATTTATTCATATATCTCATATTCATTGTAAAAATATCACCATTATTATATTATTATAATATAATAATATATTTAAATGAATTATTTTATCAGAGAAGATAAATTATCAATTTTCAACCATTGTCACATTAAAAATTTTCTCCATCTATATCCACATAAAATAAATATTTTCCTTATCATATAAATTAATAATTAATTATTCACAAATAATATTACAGAATCACAATACTGACAACCAGGCCGTTCCCAAGAAAGACGAGGCTTTCCAATAAGGATTTCTCCTTACTGGCGCGCAATTAGACGACCAAACCTCTCCTTAGATAGAACTTTCTAGACATTGCCAATAATGTTATCTAATAATATTATTAAAATAATAAAAATTATTGATCTGATAATAAGAAATACTATGCAGTGATAATTATTGAAACAACAATAATATAAAATATCAACGTAGCAATTATTGAATCAATAAAATAAAATATTAAACAGTAATTACTGTACCAATTATTGAGCAGTGCCTTCTTACGTAAGAATCAATAAATGGTGCAATACCATGTGCTACTGTGCAACAACGCGTATTACTGTGTTTTAACCAACGGGTATTCCAACAGTATTAACGGTAACAACTACGCCGTTATTTATAAATAACTTATACTTGTCGTTTTTTTTCATCCAATAGCTTTTCGTTATGAGGCCCATACAAGGCTGCGCCGTCGTACGAATATTCCCCGACAGTAAGAATATTCCACGACCAAACGAATATTCCCCGACAATAATGAATATTTTATAACCGCTTGTTTATTTGAAATATTTGCGCATTTTACCCATAACTAACCACCTTAATCAATTCAACCCTTACTATTTCAAAATAATAAATAGAGAAATTCAATTTTATTTATAATAAGTTGGGGTCTTACAACCTCCCCTCCTTATGAAATTTTGTCCTCGAAATTGACGTACGTACCTGGTGTTTTGAAAAGGTGAGGATACTTTGCTTCCATTTCTGTTTCCAACTCCCAGGTCATTTTCTCAATAGCATGGTTCCTCCATAAAAATTTGACTTGTGGTATGACCTTTGTGCGTAGGACATACTCCTTTCTATCCAAGATCTTGACAGGTACCTCTTTATATGTTAAGTCTTCGGCTATCTCGTCTGGTTCTAACTCAATAACGTGGTTCGGGTCTTTCACATATTTATGAAGCACAGATATGTGAAAAATATTATGAGCACGAGACATGCTTGGAGGTAACGCGAGTCTATATGCCACATTTTCTACTCGGTCAAGAATTTGAAATGGACCAATAAATCGTGGATTGAGCTTTCCTCTCTTTCCAAATCTTGTAACTCCCTTCCATGGACCAACACGCAACAATACATGATCCCCAATACTAAAATCCACGTCCTTTTGATGAAGATCCGCATAACTCTTTTGTCGATCTTATGCCATTTGTATACGTTATCGAATCATTTAGATCTTTTTTGTAGTAATACGTACCAACTCTGGTCCCAATAATGTTGCTTCACCCACCTCATCCCAGCATACTGGAGAGTGACATTTTCGTCCATACAATGCTTCAAATGGAGCCACACATATACTTGCCTGATAACTGTTGTTGTATGAGAATTCCACCAATGGTAAATACTTATCCCAACTCCCTTTGAAGTCTAGGACACAGAGTCTTAATAGATCTTCAAGAGTTTGAATAGTCCTCTCTGATTGTCCGTCCATTTGAGGATGGTATGCCGAACTGAATCGTAAATCCGTGCCCATAGCTTTTTGCAAGCTAACCCAAAATCGTGAAGTAAATCTTGGGTCACGATCCGAAACTATGGATACTCGCATGCCATACCATCTCACAATCTCATTTACGTACATACGAGCAAGACGTTCAAGGGAATAAGTCTCCCGTATCGGCAAAAAATGAGCAGACTTAGTTAATCTATCAACAATAACCCAAATAGCATCTATGCCTTGAGAAACCTTGGAAAGACCCGTAACGAAATCCATAGTAATGTGTTCCCACTTCCATTTTAGAATCTCAAGTGGTTGCAATGGACCCTTTGGCACTTGATGCTCCGCCTTTACACGTTGACAAGTTAAACACCTCGAGATAAACTTCGCGATCTCTCTCTTCATATTGTTCCACCAAAATGTATGTCGAAGATCACGATACATTTTGGTACTTCCAGGATGGATTGCAAACGGTGTATTATGTGCCTCCATCATGATCTTGTTCTTCAAATCAGAGTCATTAGGAACACAAAGTCTGGAATTGACTCGAAGTATTCCTTCATCATCGATTCTTGCTTCTGGGATAACACCTTCTTGTACTTTCTTCTTCATACGCATCAGCTCCGGGTCTGTGGCTTGAGCAACTTTAACTTTATCGATTAAAGTTGGTTCTATGCGTATACTTGACATTATCGCATGGGTCCCCGGAGTCTTGAATTCTATCTTCATCTTTTGTAAATCACACAAAATAGGCCTTTGTGTTGACAACATCGCACTAGTTCCCGCATATGATCTTCTAGTTAATGTGTCAGCTATCACGTTTGCTTTTCTAGGATGGTATTGAATGGTATGGTCGTAGTCTTTCAACAGCTCGAGCCATCGTCGTTGCCGTATGTTGAGTTCCTTTTGGGTGAAGAAATATTTGAGACTTTTATGCCTCCAGATTTTTAATGCGACAACGACTACTGCCAACTCTAGATCATAAGTAGGATAATTCCTCTCATATTCTTTGAGTTGTCACGAGGCATAGGCTATGACCTTCCCATGTTGCATGAGAACACATCCTAACCCTTTGCCCGAAGCATTGCTATAGATAACAAATCCATCCGAACCAGATGGTATTGTAAGAACAGGTGCCAAAATGAGTCTCCTCTTAAGTTCTTGGAAACTCTTCTCGAATTCCTCGCTCCATACGAATTTTGTATCTTTTCGAGTCAGTTGAGTTAACGGAGTAGCAATTCAAGAAAATCCTTCCACGAATCTTCGATAATAACCAGCTAAGCCAAGAAAGCTACGTACTTTGGTCACCGACTTCGGTTGCTCCCAAGTTTGTATTGCTTCAATCTTCGCCGGGTCAACAGATACTCCATGTTTTGACACCATGTGCCCAAGGAATGCTACTTTCTCAAGTCAGAACTCGCATTTCTTCAACTTGGCATATAGCTTATTTTCACGAAGCCATTGGAGTAACAGCTTCAAATGGTGCTCATGATCTTCACGACTTTTGGAATATATGAGGATGTCATCAATAAAGACAACAACGAATTGATCCAAATATTCCTTGAATACTCGGTTCATCATATCCATGAAAGCCGTAGGAGCATTAGTCAATCCAAAAGACATGACTAAGAATTCATAATTCCCGTACCGAGTTCTAAAGGCAGTCTTTGGAATATCCTCAGTTCTAATCTTCAACTGATGATATCTAGAACGAAGATTGATCTTTGAAAAGAATTGTGCTCCTTGTAACTGGTCAAACAGGTCATCAATACGAGGTAGCGGATACCTATTCTTGATGGTGACATGGTTCAATTCTCGATAGTCAACACAAAGTCGCATACTCCCGTCTTTCTTCTTTACAAATAAAACAGGAGCACCCCAAGGAGATGTACTAGGACGAAAGAAACCGATGTCCAACAACTCCTGTAGTTGGACCTTTAACTCCTGATGTTCAATAAGAGTCATTCGATATGGGGTTTTAGAAATGGGCTTTGTACCAGGTTCAAGGTCAATAAAGAATTCAACTTCACGTTCTGGGGGTAGACCGAGAAGTTCTTCAGGAAATACGTCAGGAAATTCACTAACAACAGTTCAAATCTGACGTGTTTTTGTTCAAGTCCATAACATGGGCTAAGAAAGCTTGACACCCATTTTTTAATAAACGAATGACTTTATGGCTTGATATAACAGTGATTAATTTCAGTGGTTTAGTTACTTGAATTCGAATAACAGGTTGGTTAGGAATATGAAAACTAACAACCTTACGAAAACAATCAATTTTGGCATAATGAGTAATTAACCAATCAATCCCTAAAATCACATCAAAAGCAAGTATCTTTAAAGAAATAAGATCAACAGGTAATGTGATGGTGCCAACTTAGATCAAACAAGATTTATAAACAGTGGATGTAATGAAGCTTTCTCCTAACGGAGTCTCCACAGATAAGTCAAAGTCTAATTTCTCCGGAATCAAGTTTAAACGTTGAGCACAAGCAGGAGAGATAAATGAATGGGTAGAACCGGTATTTAGTAAGGTATAAACTTCACAAGAATTTATAATTAGCTTACCCGTGATCACCTCGTTTGGGTTCCTCGCATTTTGACCAGTCACGACAAACGCGCTTCTAGGAACCGTTGACTTTGACTTTTCTGGGACAGCCTTTTGAGTCACCATCCCCGCTGGACTTGGTTTCGCTACAGTATAATCTCGAGCGATATGTCCTTCCTTTCCACAATTATAACATACCTTGAACTGTTGTGGACAGTTTGGGCTGATGTGTCCCTCTTTTCCATATTTATAGCATATGACCGGTGATCGTTCTCCTCCCTTAAAAACAGTTGATACTGGTACTGACGTCTTCACATTGTCATTGTTGAAACTCCACTTTTTGAAATTTCCACCTGACTCGCCTCTCCTATTATCATGACCACGATTACCACCAGAGTGGTTACCGCTTTTGTCCGTATTCTTTCCTCTCCGCTGGTTATCGTTGCTCCGATGACTGCTGTCACTGGTATGACCCTGATTGTGGTCCCTCGGTTGAACGTACTCATTATCTCGCTCTAATAATTGAGCTCTGTTGACAACATCTGAATATAGAGAAAATTTATGAGAAATGAGATACTGACGTATGTCGGGTTTCAAACCTCTCAGAAACATCCGCGTCATACGTTCCTCATTCTCCACCAAATGAGGTGCAAACCTGGATAACTCTGCGAACTTCGCCTCGTATTGGGACACCGTCATGTTGTTCTGTTCCAGTCTAATAAACTCCACCTCCTTCATACGACGAATACTTTCAGGAAAGTACTTGTTATTGAACAGTTTCTGAAATGTCTCCCAAGACATGCTGAGTGAGGCTGGATGGGTATGCTTCACAGATTCCTACCAGTAATCTGCCTCACTACGGAACATAAAGGTGTAAAATGGAACCTTCTGTTCCTCCGTGCATCCCAAGACATCGAATATCTTGGTAATTTGCTTGACCCATGTTTCTGTCTTAATCGGATCTGGCTTTCGCTAGAATTCTGGTGGTCCCAACTCTTTGAACTGCTTGGCTGTGACCAGCTATGTGTTGCCATTGTTTCTAGCTATATTTTGAACAGGAGTCTCCCTCATATGGTTTTGCATGAACCGCAAAAAACTTCTAAACATTTCATCGTTCATCGTCTGCTCAGTGGTGTTGTTTACAGGAGGAACATTGCCGGCTTGATGCACATTCTCCTCGTTGGTGATTAATGGTGTCTCCACAGTCTCATTTACACCACTGTTAACATTCTCGGTTGCCATTCTCAAATACTGCCATACAACAAGGGTTAATTAAAGAAATTGACATGCAACATAATAACCCTATACTTTGACCAACCAACAAATAAGCTTAGGTAGGACATACTAGCGAAGGATTTACCCGTCTCTCCCCTCCTAGTTCTATTCCCCGATCTCCGCCAGAGACCATATCCCTAAGCTTTGATACCAACTGTGACGCCCCCAAAATAGGTATACATCACCCATTCTGAGTCGCCAAAACATGGTACAGAAACAACTACAACTTTATTAATACAATTATCGTGCAAAATACGACAACACATAAACTGTGAATTTAAATACAAATATTGTCTTCTAGACAATATCCACACTCAAATAGTCTTCATTACAATTATTGATACATTATTTTACAAAAATGGTGAGGACTACTAAACAACTTTCTAAAACCATCATTCCATACCCCGACTAGTACTCGCTACATTCTCGCCTCCTAAGAAGAAAAATAGAACAAAAAGGAAAAGGGTGAGCTCAACTAGCCCAGTAAAGAATATTATGACTAAGATAATATAGAACAAATTATCGTTAGTCCTTAACAGGAAAAAATCTAATAGAATACAATAGACAATAAGTTTTAAATCAACATTCGTAGCGGAAATAATAATTCATCTAAACACATGTTCATCTTTGCACTACGGGCCAAAGATATTAATAAGAAAATCATTCATCTTTGCATGATATACCAAAGATATTTAGTTAAATCATCATTTAGGACCGAGGATGATGAAAAATATTTTAAAAAAAACGAATCCAGTGAAACAAAAGATCAAATATTAAGGATTCGGATTTCGATTTATCCATGTTCAAAAATACTCCATAACATACCATAGCAGAGTAAAATTCAAGAATAATGATCAAAATATGGATATAATCAGAGCTAGTAACAAAAATAGACATCCGGGACAAAGAAGAGAAAATTTTATTTTTCTGTGAATAGTGTCGTATTTGTGAATAGTATCGTATACGTGAATAGTACCGTATACGTAAATAGTAATCACGACACAAAAAGTTCCAAATTTGATAAAAAGTTCAGACCAATATTTCGGCATAATGATATTGAAAGAAATAATATCATTTATGGAAAAAAATAACATCCCTTACCTCAAAAAGACAGTACTTTTGACTGGAATACTAGATATAGTGCTGAAGGAACTTGCACCATATAGCAACACTTAAAGTATCAAAATACTCATAAAAATACGCTCGATATTATAGGGAGAGAAAATTTTAGTTTCTAGAGTGATTTTTAATTCTAACCTAAGCCCCCTATTTATAGAAAAATGCTTAGAACACCAAAGTAAAAAATTTAATAAAATAATAATATTTTCAAAATTCTTTTCCTATGCACACCACCAGTCCAAAACATCAGCCACCCACCCCCCAAAAATAAAAAAAATGTTTTTCTTAAATAAAACATTTTAAACTCCAAAAATAAATTATTCTGGAACTTCAATAATTCGTAATAAATAGTTTTTTTATCAGAAAAATTCAAATTTTATGTCCATTCCATAGGAAATTCAATTCTCTACAAGTTTGTAAGTTTAAGTTTTTTCAAATTTTAAACAAAAATTGACCGAAATTCACATACGGATGATTTTACGGGCTATAATCAAATTTCAGTCAAGAAATGGGGTCCACAAACATGAAAAACATGTTTTAAATATTTGTAGTAACAAAAATACTCTTCCTCCTCATTTATTAATATATCCCACATTCATTGTAAAAATATCACCATTATTATATTATTATAATATAATAATATTTTTTAATGAATTATTTTATAACACAAGATAAAATATCAATTTTCAACCATTGTCACATTAAAAATTTTCTCCATCTATATCCACATAAAATGAATATTTTCCTTATTATATAAATCAATAATTAATTATTCACAAATAATATTACAGAATCACAATACTGACAACCATGCCGTTTCCAAGAAAGAGGGGACTTTTCAATAAGGATTTTTCCTTACTGGCGCGCAATTAGATGACCAAACCTCTCCTTAGACAGAACTTTCTAGACATTGCCAATAATATTATCTATTAATATTATTAAAATAATATAAATTATTGATCTGATAATAGAAAATACTGTGCAGTGACAATAATGAATATTTTATAACCACTTGCTTATTTGAAATATTTGCGTATTTTATCCATAACTAACCACATTAATCAATTTAACCCTTATTGTTTCAAAATAATAAATAGAGAAATTTAATTTTATTTATAATAAGTTGGGGTCTTACAAGTGTGCAATAAGCCCTGAGTCAGTTCAATTTGTTTCCAACTACGGGCGGCAACAAAATGCTAATCTTCCCACTCATTACCACCCGGGCTTGAGAAATCATCCCAACTTCTCTTGGGGAAACAACAACAACCCCAATCAAGCACAACCTTCATCCACTAGGCCGAATTATTCTAACCCTCCAGGTTTTCAATCTCAGAATCAGTACACTCCACAACTCCAGAACGTTCAAAATCAGTTCCACCATCCACCACCTCAACAGGAGAGAAAGCCCAGTTTAGAAGATCTCCTATCGAGGTACATTTCCCAGAATGAAACTAGGAGTAACAATCAAGAAGCCTCCATTCAGAATCTTGAAGTACAAATGGGACAATTGGCCACCGCTTTAAACAGTCGTTCACAAGGCACATTGCCTAGTGACACTGATGTCAACCCGAAACGGGGAGGCAAAGAATAATGTAAAGCAGTGACACTCAGAAGTGGGAGAACCACTAATGAACAAAGTGGGGAGAGTTCTCCAGTGAAAGAAGTAGTTACTGAAAGGGAACCTGAAGTGGAGAAGAACAATGAGAAATCAAGGGGTGAGGAAAGTACTCAAGTTAGCCCTACAACACCAACCCCTCCAACGAGTACAATCAATTCTCCTCTCCCTCAGTTACCTTTCCCCCAGCGTCTGCAAAAATAAAAGTTGGACAAGCAGTTTTCCAAATTCTTGGAGGTATTCAAGAGGCTTCACATAAACATCCCATTTGCGGAGGCATTGGAGGGAATGCCAAGTTATGTTAAGTTTATGAAGGACATATTATCTAAGAAGAGGAAAATGGGGGATTATGAAATAGTGGCTTTGACAGAAGAGTGCAGTGCCATTCTATAAAATAAGCTTCCGCCAAAGCTAAAAGATCCAGGAAGCTTCACAATTCCTTACACTATTGGGGATTAATTCATAGGCAAGGCTTTATGTGCTCTAGGGGCTAGCATCAACTTGATGCCTCTGTCCATTTATAAGAAGCTGGGGCTAAATGAAGCCAAACCTACAAGTGTCACCTTACAATTGGCTGATAAATCTCTCACGTACCCGAAGGGGATAGTAGAGGATGTGCTTGTCAAGGTTGACAAGTTCATCTTCCCAGCTGATTTTATTGTCCTAGATTTTGAGGAGGACAGGGAGGTCCCTATAATATTGGGCAGGCCATTCTTGGCGACAAGATGTACAAAAAGGGGAGTTGACAATGAGGGTTCAGGATCAAGAAGTGACGTTCAATGTCTTCAGGTCGATGAAATATCCTAACATTCCTGAGGACTGCTTCCAGATTAATGCAATTGATAATTCAGTTAGGGAAGTGTTCTCAGAAACCTGCATTACAGACCCTTTGGAAGCCACATTGACAGGGGCCAACACTACTGAAGAGCCCACTAATGTTGAATTTTCTAAATGGCTTGATGCTCCCCAAAGATCCAAATAGTTTTAAAGACAATTTGAATATCTAAATGATGATGAGGCATCAATTTCCAAGGCTTAGTTGTCGATCATGGAACCTCCTGTCTTAGAATTAAAGCCTTTGCCCAATCACCTGAGGTATGCTTACTTAGGGAACTCATCTACTTTACCTGTGATAATTTCTACTTCTCTAACTAAGTGTCAGGAAGAAAAATTGCTGCTTGTGCTCAAGCAATACAAAATGGCCTTGGGGTGGTCCATTGCTGACATAAAAGGGATCAGTCCGACTCTTTGCATGCATAAAATTTTACTGGAGGAAGGGTCTAAGCCCTCTATTGAGCATCATAGGCAGTTGAATCCCATTATGAAAGAGGTGGTCCGGAAGGAGATCATAAAATTACTGGATGCAAGCATCATCTACCCCATATCTGATAGTCCTTGGGTCAGTCCTATCCAATGCGTGCCAAAGAAAGGCAGAATGACTGTAGTGCCCAACGAAAACAACGAGCTGAATCCCACTAGAACGGTGACTGGGTGGAGGGTGTGCATGGATTACTGGAAATTGAACAAATTTACTTGTAAGGATCACTTCCCTCTTCCATTTATTGATCAAATGCTTAACAGGTTAGCTGGGCCTGAATATTATTATCAGTTAGATGGTTACTCAGGGTATAATCAGATTTCAATTTCTCCTGAAGATCAGGAGAAGACGACGTTCACATGCCCGTATGGGACCTTTGCCTTCCAGAAAATGTCTTTTGGGCTATGTAATGCTCCCACAACATTTCAGCGATGTATGATGTCGATTTTCTCTAATATGGTTGAAAAGACCTTAGAAGTCTTCATGGATGACTTTTCGGTATTCGGGAGTTCTTTTGATAATTGCCTGAGGAATCTGACTGTCGTTCTCCACAGATGTGTTGAGACTAACCTTGTTTTGAATTGAGAGAAGTGCCACTTCATGGTTGAAGAGGGCATTATTCTGGGTCACAGGGTTTTTGCTAGCGGTATTGAGGTTGATAAGGCAAAAATTGATGTGATTAATAACCTCCCACCACCGACATCAGTAAAATGAGTAAGGAGTTTCCTCGGGCATGCAGGGTTTTATAGAAAATTTATCCAGGACTTCTCGCGGATAACCAAGCCATTGTGTACACTATTGGAAAAGGACATGCCTTTCCAATTTGATGAAGCCTGCCTGAGTACCTTTGAGTTAATAAAGACAAGACTTGTCATGGAACCTATTGTGGTAGCTCCAGACTGGGCCTTCCCTTTTGAGTTAATGTGTGACGCCATCGACTTTACAATCGGGGCAGTGTTGGGCCAGAGAAGGGAGAAGGTCTTCCACACTATATACTATGCCAGCAAGACATTAACTGATGCTCAGTTGAATTATACCACCACTGAGAAGGAGTTGCTGACAGTAGTCTATATTTTTGATAAGTTCTGTTCCTACCTCATTGGAATAAAGGTGATTGTATACACCGATCACCCGGCCATCGAGTATTTAATTGAAAAGAAGGATGCTAAGCCAAAATTAATTAGGTGGGTTCTGCTTCTCCAGGAGTTTGATTTAGAAATCTGAGACAGAAAGGGTGTAACGACCCCAAAATTCATACAATTTAATTCTCGACTTCGGTCGTTAATAATACATTCAACCTCTAATTTTACATCATTAAACGATAATACAACCATTGAAATTTGCGGAATAATTAAAATTTTCTAATACAAACTATCCTCGTTCCCAAAACCTTCAACCTTTACATCTAAATATCTCAGAATCATTTTAATACTACAATAGTTTATATTCGCAAAACAATAGTACAATTCAACATTAATACATTATTCGAAATCTTAAACATGGTTCAAATAATAACACAACCAAAGTATATAAATCTTCAAGTATCACATCTGATTCATGTCTTTCAAGTAACGCATAACTTTACCTTGAATCTTAAACCTGCAAAAGTGGTTATTTGCAAGGTTGAGCTCGACAGCCCAACAAATTTAACAGTCTATCATGTTTCACATAGCACACAATTCATGCATTCTACATTTCTAATTTATCGAGTTACATTATACAGCATGTATGTGCTATCACATATCACATATAAATTGAGTTCCATAACCCAATTAACTTGGTCATAGTTTGACTTTAACAATTTATAAAGCATGGTATGTAACTCACCACATAATCACATTTAATCCACAAACATAATAAAACTGAAAAACTTGCCTCGGATGTTGTTTAATGTTTATAACTTATCTGCGCTGTGATGATCCTACACAAATTGAGGATACATACATGTACATATTAGTTTCACATACAAAATTCACGTACTCAATGTAAACTAATTTTATTTAACTATAATATTTTGTTCTTGTCTTAAAACCATTCTATGTTTCTTTAGAAACTTTTGTCCGTTATAACCTTTTTACGCCCAAAAGGTTCTCTCATGGATTTAGTATGTAAATACTTTACGTATTAAAAACATAAACCATTTATATCCCCTTCGTTTTATATTACTAGGTTCAATATAATTTCACAAGGCAGCAGCCCCTCACCTTTGACACCCATTTCGCGGTTTAATAGCTTGCAATTTACTTATCTAATCGTAAGGCATTTTTTTTAATATGTTTTTCATGGCATACAAGACTATTTTTAAGAAATACTAACCTCTCATTTCGGGTTTGTTAAGTAGTCTAAATGGCGTGCCAAAAATTGACGTTCATAGCAGTCTTCAATTTTTTTTTCCCAGCTTTACCCTCTCTCGCTAAAATAGTCATAACTAATTCGTTTCAAAACATTTTTGAGCGATTCTTGAGCCCACGCGAAGTTAACTTCCGAGGCTACAACTTTCATTCTTTGACCATTTCCAAATTCAAAACACAGAATTCCGAAAAATTCGTTCAAGGTGACTGCCCCGAGTTGGTTAGACAGTTTTGACGCGACTACTTTGAATGGTCATAACTCTTTGCTCCGAAGTCGGAATTAGTCCGTTCCGGAGTCTATGGAAAGATAATTCAGTATACTATAACATACCAAAAGCCCAAAAGTTTGTGGAAACATTAACTGATCGAAACAGTGTCCCGAATAGCACATCCCGCTGCTGACTTTCAGTTTGACAAATTCGACACATTTCTTTCCAGTCACCGTAACTCCCTCATCCAAGGTCGGAATGAGGTCATTCCAAAGCCTATGGCTTCCTAACTAAGTGCACTACAACTACCCAGAAACTCATAATTTTTCAGGCAACATAGCTATTCCAGAATTTGACACTATAGTCATTGTTCATTCAATTTTTATTTCTAGACATGGTTTACTAAAATCTTCACCACGGATTCATTTTAACTCCGTTTTGATTCATTCAAGTTAGGAAATCTTCAGAACTTAGAGGGATATAACATACAATCATCAAATTAAGCTTTTAGACATAAATCAAAAGCACAAAGGGTCCTCAAGCTCAGTCCCAAAAATTGCCCAACAAGGTTCTTTGTAAATCTTTTATTTTGTGAGTTTTGGTTACACTTGGATGATGTTAAGGTTTCATATCTCTAATTACAATCATTATAACTCATTTACATAATCAATTACAAGTCAAAATAAACATAGTAAACTAACTAGTTTTCTAACAAAACTAACTAAACTTCCAAAATACAAACTTTAACTAACAAACTAAATACAATATTTAAAATAATAACATTACCAAAAATTAAATAAGAAACATACCCGAAAATACGAATTTCACAAACTGAATACGTACTCGACCAAAATTTAACTAAGAGAAGATCTTTATAAAAAGTCCTCCCACAACAAAGCCTTTCTCAAAATTGGAGGCCTTATTGTTGATGAATGAAACAAAGGATCAAGCCCTTCTATTTATAGGTTTAGCAAAGGGTAAAGTTCTCAATTTAGTTGATGTGAGACTTGGTTTATACTAATTCTAATTTGTTTATACTAATTTTTCCTATTTTCAACATACTGAGTGTATTCATTCATCAAGAATTCGTTTCTTAACCAATTCGATCCGTTCAAGTTGCGTTGTTTTCGTTTTATAGAGGAGAACAACAATCATTCATCAATTTAAAGTTTTCATCATGAATTCATCATCAACTTTAGTCCCAAAGTACAACAAAATACACATTACAATCAAAACCCAAATTCCTCTTTTTTAGTATAAATACATGAATTTGATTTATGAAAATTTATTTCTAGATGACCACTATCAAATTATAAATATCTAATAACATATATAACATCGTAACCCACAAATTCATTAAGCAAAACTCCAATTTTAAAAGAAACTCAAGAACACATAAACTAGAAATATAAACTAGATTATGTACCTTTAATTCCTTAAGAAATAAAATTAACCTTATTAGTAAAATTATAATTTTTATTCAACCATTATAATCATAACATTATTTAACAAATTCTCACTCCTCTAATTTAATTATTTAATTAAATTAAAATATCACAATTATACTCGCGTAATAAAATACGTATAAATCTCATCTATTTTATCACACTTAAATAAACTATCTCATACCAATATTCATCAAATATTTATTTAATATCATAAATATTCATCTAATTCCATAAAGTTTCCAACTAAAATATTTAATGTACTTAATAAATATTTTACTCGCATTATTCTAATATTTACATTTTCATGCAATATATTACCTTCTCACTTTATTAAATCAATTATACTTGTATTAATTCACTATTTTAATTAAGTTAATTATTCACACTATTTATGAAACTTAACTCATAATAATTTCCATTGCCCACAACGCATAATAATTAAAATTATATTATCTCATAACATAATTTTAACTTAATTAAATTAACTAATATTATTTAATTTCTTTAATAGTTTAATTACCTATTAAATCTCACATTCTCCAACATATGAATATATAATTCTCTTCACACCAAATCATATAATTCAAAATATATACACCTCATAATAAGAATTTTAATTATTAAATTCCTATTTTAATAACTTATAAAAATTTGGGTTGTCATATCATTCCCTCCTTATAAGGATTCCGTCCTCGGAATCAAAGAAACCTCCCTTACTCGGTTTTCACCGAATCATTTTTTTCAAAATTTACTCGGAATTATACATTCACCCTTTCTTCTAAGAATTTCGTCCTCAAAATTTTATCTATTAATCTTTATTCATTCAATCTATCAAAATATATTTTACGTTAATAATTTATTCAATCATTGGGTTCTATAATCACTTTCTTTCCACAAGAATCTTTCTACAATTATTAACTTTTCTATTAAAAGTTTTATATTATTCTTTGATAACTCATCTCCTTCTCATATCAACACTTCTTTTCTCACTTATTCAATATATTCAACATTCAGTGTCGCATTCTACGACTTACTTCTTTCTAAGGAATATCATCCTTACCACATTCACCTTTTAGAATAGCAAGAATCTTCCATAATTGCTCAATAATTAGGAAGTAGTAAGAATAACTCAGGAATTTAAAAGATTCAAATCATATTGAGGGGTCACAAGACCGTGAACTCTATTCTCGGTTTACTAGTGCTTCAACTCAATCCTTCACACTGCAAACCAGAGTGTTTATCAATCACAAAGACTGAAAACACTCTCCTTACGTACACTAGGTGGCCAGCCTATTGTACCACTACGTTGGGCCGCAACGTAGTGTTTTGTAACGACTATATGCGTTACGCTCGGAACCATTGTCCCCGAAAACATGTCCCCTTATAGGGTTGTTCACCTCAGCTTTTCAACATCTGAATCCGCACCAAAACAATTTGGTTTGGCATAACTTTTCAATAAACACTAGAATTTCATGAACATCTTTCAATATTCGTCTAGCTGAATCAAATAGCATAGACCTCTACAACAATTCGAACATCAACCGAAATATACATATACATACATACATATGAATTCTCATATCTCAAAGAAATCTCAAAAATCTTTTTATGACGTCATGATACCGCACTGTATTTACAGTCCGTTGAGGATTCCGTCATTTGGTGATTTTATCATACTACATCATACCATAGTGGGCTGACGATCCTTAGATCACATCCAACACTAGGTAATACTGCATTGATGACTCCATCATTTTTATCATCCTTGCACCAGGTTACATGATGCATTAATGATATAAAATACATTTTTATATATTGTAAATAATTTTTGTCTAGCCGAAGCAATTAGCATAGACATACGAATAACAATATTGTTGTTAAAACTCACTGGTTCCATCATTTGATCCAATATTTTTCAAGAAAATAAAAGTGTAAACATCAGCACGAAGTCAATAAATTTTGAAAGTCTAGCATAGCTAGTAGATTTAGATTACCTATGCTTCCACCATCAACTTCACTTTCTATAATGATCCATTGCTTAATAGGTCTATCTATTCCTATCATCCTCAATACTCCATTTACACTTATCTATACCCAGTTCATCAAACTTACCACACGTTATGAGTTCAGGAACTTTCCACAATCATATGAGTTTAAGAACTTATCCTAGTCAGACCATAGGCGTCCATTCGCTGAGGGGTTCAAAATCATACCATATAATTATGAGTCACGAACCTACCATAAGTATGAGTTTTAAGAACTCGCACTTAACCTTATAATATTCACTAACTATACTCTACCTATCTGTTATACACATGAGAAAAGAATCACCTTCTCAACAAGCATATAACAAATAGCGCGACACAAACATTCCAATGATTATCAATGTGATAAACTGAGTGCAAGCACAAAACCCTCGCCCATACAAAGGTTTGTACAACTCAGCCATCACATAAGACCTCAATTGAAATCCCACCTAACTCTATCTTGCTTATAACTTGCCCTTTGGTCGATACGAATTCCTCGTATCACATCATCTATAACTTCTCATGAGTTATCTCGTACTATTTCATAGTACTCCATCTTCATAGCATAAAGCTATAATTATTCAAACATTATAGACCATCTTTCTTTTATAACTTAAATAGACCACGTCGTGATCTTATTCTATAATCATCTCCCTTAAAATTCTTTTCTTAACTCGTGATCATTTTGTTTTACGATCCTCTTTCTTTCTCTTTTTCATCATTTAATACATTACTCGTTATTCTGGCTTTTGGAGTTAGAAAACTCCCATTTCTTATCTTTATATCTCTTAGATTCTTCTTTGAATCTTCTTGTTTATATAAAGAAAAAAAAAATTTCTTTAAGAATTTCTAACATCATTTACATCGCTCAAAATTTCATTCGAGTTCTACACTTTCATCATACGTATCCATTTCTACACTTGGTACACATCGAGTCTCTAACAGTTTCAATATGGTACGCTGAGTGGTTTCCCACAAATAACCAACAAACTAGGTTCCGAGTTACTAGTTCGTATATACCTCTACTCTATGAAGGAATCGTTTAGCCCAGATACCATACACCAACTACTAAAGAGTACAACTGTACCATACTTAACTATAACTCTCTATTCTTAACTTCCTTACCATTCTTTTCTTATAGACATTGTCTATTTGTTATCACCTTACATCCTTATTATTGGAGTTGGGTAACCCCACATTCATATTCTTTATAACTCTGCGAGATTCTTCTTTGAATCATTTCACGCAAGTTTTATCCCTTCTTTATACATTTATTACATTAATTCTTATTATTCTTTCATTATCTTCACCTTCCTTCTTTAAGGTTATAGCCTAAGGTACTACTACCTAAGGTTTATAACCTACAGCTTTGATACCAATTGTAACGACCCCAAAATTCATACAATTTAATTCTCGACTTCGGTCGTTAATAATACATTCAACCTCTAATTTTACATCATTAAACGATAATACAACCATTGAAATTTGCGGAATAATTAAAATTTTCTAATACAAACTATCCTCGTTCCCAAAACCTTCAACCTTTACATCTAAATATCTCAGAATCATTTTAATACTACAATAGTTTATATTCGCAAAACAATAGTACAATTCAACATTAATACATTATTCGAAATCTTAAACATGGTTCAAATAATAACACAACCAAAGTATATAAATCTTCAAGTATCACATCTGATTCATGTCTTTCAAGTAACGCATAACTTTACCTTGAATCTTGAACCTGCAAAAGTGGTTATTTGCAAGGTTGAGCTCGACAGCCCAGCAAATTTAACAGTCTATCATGTTTCACATAGCACACAATTCATGCATTCTACATTTCTAATTTATCGAGTTACATTATACAGCATGTATGTGCTATCACATATCACATATAAATTGAGTTCCATAACCCAATTAACTTGGTCATAGTTTGACTTTAACAATTTATAAAGCATGGTATGTAACTCACCACATAATCATATTTAATCCACAAACATAATAAAACTGAAAAACTTGCCTTGGATGTTGTTTAATGTTTATAACTTATCTGCGCTGTGATGATCCTACACAAATTGAGGATACATACATGTACATATTAGTTTCACATACAAAATTCACGTACTCAATGTAAACTAATTTTATTTAACTATAATATTTTGTTCTTGTCTTAAAACCATTCTATGTTTCTTTAGAAACTTTTGTCCGTTATAACCTTTTTACGCCCAAAAGGTTCTCTCATGGATTTAGTATGTAAATACTTTACGTATTAAAAACATAAACCATTTATATCCCCTTCGTTTTATATTACTAGGTTCAATATAATTTCACAAGGCAGCAGCCCCTCACCTTTGACACCCATTTCGCGGTTTAATAGCTTGCAATTTACTTATCTAATCGTAAGGCATTTTTTTTAGTATGTTTTTCATGGCATACAAGACTATTTTTAAGAAATACTAACCTCTCATTTCGGGTTTGTTAAGTAGTCTAAAAGGCGTGCCAAAAATTGACGTTCATAGCAGTCTTCAATTTTTTTTTCCCAGCTTTACCCTCTCTCGCTAAAATAGTCATAACTAATTCGTTTCAAAACATTTTTGAGCGATTCTTGAGCCCATGCGAAGTTAACTTCCGAGGCTACAACTTTCATTCTTTGACCATTTCCAAATTCAAAACACAGAATTCCGAAAAATTCGTTCAAGGTGACTGCCCCGAGTTGGTTAGACAGTTTTGACGCGACTACTTTGAATGGTCATAACTCTTTGCTCCGAAGTCGGAATTAGTCCGTTCCAGAGTCTATGGAAAGATAATTCAGTATACTATAACATACCAAAAGCCCAAAAGTTTGTGGAAACATTAACTGATCGAAACAGTGTCCCGAATAGCACATCCCGCTGCTGACTTTCAGTTTGACAAATTCGACACATTTCTTTCCAGTCACCGTAACTCCCTCATCCGAGGTCGGAATGAGGTCATTCCAAAGCCTATGGCTTCCTAACTAAGTGCACTACAACTACCCAGAAACTCATAATTTTTCAGGCAACATAGCTATTCCAGAATTTGACACTATAGTCATTGTTCATTCAATTTTTATTTCTAGACATGGTTTACTAAAATCTTCACCACGGATTCATTTTAACTCCGTTTTGGTTCATTCAAGTTAGGAAATCTTCAGAACTTAGAGGGATATAACATACAATCATCAAATTAAGCTTTTAGACATAAATCAAAAGCACAAAGGGTCCTCAAGCTCAGTCCCAAAAATTGCCCAACAAGGTTCTTTGTAAATCTTTTATTTTGTGAGTTTTGGTTACACTTGGATGATGTTAAGGTTTCATATCTCTAATTACAATCATTATAACTCATTTACATAATCAATTACAAGTCAAAATAAACATAGTAAACTAACTAGTTTTCTAACAAAACTAACTAAACTTCCAAAATACAAACTTTAACTAACAAACTAAATACAATATTTAAAATAATAACATTACCAAAAATTAAATAAGAAACATACCCGAAAATACGAATTTCACAAACTGAATACGTACTCGACCAAAATTTAACTAAGAGAAGATCTTTATAAAAAGTCCTCCCACAACAAAGCCTTTCTCAAAATTGGAGGCCTTATTGTTGATGAATGAAACAAAGGATCAAGCCCTTCTATTTATAGGTTTAGCAAAGGGTAAAGTTCTCAATTTAGTTGATGTGAGACTTGGTTTATACTAATTCTAATTTGTTTATACTAATTTTTCCTATTTTCAACATACTGAGTGTATTCATTCATCAAGAATTCGTTTCTTAACCAATTCGATCCGTTCAAGTTGCGTTGTTTTCGTTTTATAGAGGAGAACAACAATCATTCATCAATTTAAAGTTTTCATCATGAATTCATCATCAACTTTAGTCCCAAAGTACAACAAAATACACATTACAATCAAAACCCAAATTCCTCTTTTTTAGTATAAATACATGAATTTGATTTATGAAAATTTATTTCTAGATGACCACTATCAAATTATAAATATCTAATAACATATATAACATCGTAACCCACAAATTCATTAAGCAAAACTCCAATTTTAAAAGAAACTCAAGAACACATAAACTAGAAATATAAACTAGATTATGTACCTTTAATTCCTTAAGAAATAAAATTAACCTTATTAGTAAAATTATAATTTTTATTCAACCATTATAATCATAACATTATTTAACAAATTCTCACTCCTCTAATTTAATTATTTAATTAAATTAAAATATCACAATTATACTCGCGTAATAAAATACGTATAAATCTCATCTATTTTATCACACTTAAATAAACTATCTCATACCAATATTCATCAAATATTTATTTAATATCATAAATATTCATCTAATTCCATAAAGTTTCCAACTAAAATATTTAATGTACTTAATAAATATTTTACTCGCATTATTCTAATATTTACATTTTCATGCAATATATTACCTTCTCACTTTATTAAATCAATTATACTTGTATTAATTCACTATTTTAATTAAGTGAATTATTCACACTATTTATGAAACTTAACTCATAATAATTTTCATTGCCCACAACGCATAATAATTAAAATTATATTATCTCATAACATAATTTCAACTTAATTAAATTAACTAATATTATTTAATTTCTTTAATAGTTTAATTACCTATTAAATCTCACATTCTCCAACATATGAATATATAATTCTCTTCACACCAAATCATATAATTCAAAATATATACACCTCATAATAAGAATTTTAATTATTAAATTCTTATTTTAATAACTTATAAAAATTCGGGTTGTCATAAAGGGAACAAAAAATCAAGTAGCAAATCACTTATCTAGGTTGGAGAACACCCCGCATTCGGGAGATGCTGACAAAGCCATAAATGACTTCTTCTCGGACGAATAACTGCTTGTCGTCCAAAGCAAAGTGTCGTGGTATGCGGACTTTGTGAATTTTGTCGCTTGCCAAGTTCTTCCTCCAAACCTAAGCTATCAACAAAGGAAGAAATTCCTAAAAGATGCCAAGCAATATCTGTGGGATGAGCCCTTCTTGTTCAAGCAATGTTCTGATCAAATTCTGAGAAGATGCTTACCAAATGAGGAAATTGATGGTGTGCTACATCACTGCCACTCTTCACATTATGGAGGGCATTTTGGAGGTCAACGAACTGCAGCTAAAGTGCTTCAGTCTGGATTTTATTGGCCCACCCTGTTCAAAGATGCACACACACACACATGTGTTGCACTGCGACAGATGCCAAAGGGTGGGCACCATATCAAGACGGCATGAATTGCCGTTGTAGAATATCCTGGAGGTGGAGTTATTTGATGTATGGGGTATCAACTTCATGGGTCCATTCCAGTCCTCCTACAACAATCTTTATATTCTAGTGGTGGTGGATTATGTCTCCAAATGGGTGGAAGCAGTTGTCTTACTAACAAATGATGTTAAGGTAGTGCTCCAGTTCCTTAAGAAAAACATCTTCACTCGTTTTGGCACGCCTCAAGCTATTATCAGCGATGAAGGGTCGCATTTTTGTAATAAATACTTTGAATCCCTTTTAGCTAAGTATGGGGTGACCCATAAGATAGCGACCGCTTATCATCCACAAACTAGTGGGCAAGTCAAAATTTCCAATCGTGAAGTAAAGCGAATCTTGGAGAAAATTGTCAACCCCAATAGCAAGGACCGGTCTAAGAAGCTTGATGATGCCTTGTGGGCTTACCGCACAGCTTACAAAATACCTATCAGAATGTCTCTGTATAGGCTTATCTATGATAAGGCATGCCATCTTCCAGTGGAGTTAGAGCACAATGCTTATTGGGATATTCAGAAGCTTAACTTTGATCTAGAAGTAGTTGGTGAGAAATAACTCTTGCACATCAATGAATAGGACGAGTTTCGTCTGTAAGCGTACGAAAATGCTAAGTTGTATAGGGAGAAAACAAAGAGGTGGCACGATAAAAAGATCCTCGAAAGAAGTTTCGAGCCGGGTCAGAAGGTTCTCCTTTTTAACTCCCGTCTGAAGTTATTTCCAGGGAAGCTAAAGTCCAGATGGTCGGGGCCATTCATAATTGCCAAGGTGTATCCGTATGGGGCAGTAGAGGTTGAGGACCCCAATTCTGACAAAACCTTCAAGGTTAATGGTCAGCGGTTGAAACATTACTGGGGTGGCAAGGTAGACCGACAGAATACCTCCATCACATTGGGAGACCCGGTGTAAGACATGAAAATAGTCAAGCCGACGACTCTAAATCAAGCGCTTGATGGGAGGCATCCCCATCTCAGTATCAAACAAATTGCTTTTATTTTTAGTAACTTTAGTTTTATTTTGGTTGTCTGTAGTTTCTATCTTTGGTTATTAACCTAACCTGTGGTCTGTATAGTGCATGTCAGTTAGTATGTGTTTTAGGGTTGTCCTTAGTTAGAACTTGTCAATACGGTGTTTTTTATGTTTTTATTGATTGCTGATATAGATTTTGGCCTGTGCAGGATTGCTTTTGTATTAGAAGGTTAGGCTCCGCGCCACGGTGCCAATGTTTATACTGGCATTCGCACCGCAGCACCAGGAAAGGTGTTGGCGTACTGCAAACTGGCGCCCCAGCGCTAGTTCTTAATCAGCCATTCGTGCCCTAGCGCCAGAGTGGGTTTGACCCCGCGCCCCGACACCATGCACTGCGCCGCAGCGCCACCAGCGAATTTTAGTTCTTTAAATGAGGCGTTTTCACTTAAATTGCAGCATAATTCTCTCTCTTCTCTCATATCAGTTGCAACTTTCTCCAAACGACACCTTTTCCTCTCCAAGAGCCGTTAAAAAGCCCAACCGGCATCAGTTTATTACGGTTTGGGCGCCCAACAGTCGTCACAGTTCCTTTTCTTGTTGTTGCTAGTTCACGCCTTCATTTTTAAAAGCTAAGCACGGTACGCTGTTGTGTTATACCGTTGGCTTCTAAAATTTCTACAGAGCGTGCCTTAGAATATTTTTTCTAAAAATCAATTATGGCTTCTAAGCGTCCTAGAACTAGTATTGGCCCTCCTTTGCCATCCTCTTCCCGCTCTCGTGCTCAGACTTAGGATGCAGTGAAATTTCCAACGGAAGAAGCCTATTAGCGGTATACTCAAAATTTCTTGTCTCGAAGTTTGGTGCCTGAGCGATGGCTTAGGCCTGATGATAAATTGGATGGTCAGATGAATGCTGTGATATCCAAAATGAAATGGGTGTATTTCACAAAACCGTCAGAATCCGTCGTGGTCGCGGTGGTGAAGGAATTCTATGCTAATGCCATTCCTGATGGTCCGCCGGTTGCATTTGTGCGGGGAAAATTAGTCCCATTCGATAGTAGGGCTATCAATGCAGTTTATGGGACTCCCAATTTTGACGAGTGCGATTATCGAGAAAATGGGATTCGAAGTTACCACACTGACGAGATTATTAACAAACTCTGTAAGCCTAGGACGGTGTGGAAAACGAACGAGTACACTGCTGAAAGAACGTCGTTCCTTCAGTAGGCCCTTAGTCATTATGGTAAGGCTTGGTACGCTTTTATCTGTGTAAATATCCAGCCTACGAGTCATGTGAGTGATGTAACTCGGGAAAGGGTGACTATGCTCTATGCCATTGTTACCGGTTTAAACGTCGATGTAGGGGTATTGATCAATGAGTCCATCAAGAAGGCTATTAAGAGCAAAGTTATGTCTGGTCTCCCGCACCCGTCTCTTATTACCCGTCTATGCAAAAGGGCGGGTGTTCAGTGGGAGAAGGAAGATGTCACTCTGCCTCCAATGTTGGTTATTGATCATCATCTAATTAGCCGCTATACAGTCTGGGAGGGAGCACTATCGCATCCCCAAGGAGAAGGATTTTTGCCAGCTCCTCCGTCGCCGCCATCCGATGATCCACAACCATCCACTGAGGCAAGAACCTCCACTCAAGCGCTAATCCCCCCTTCTGCTGAGACCGTTGATTCTAGGGCCCTTGCACAGATTATGAACAGCGTAAGCTTCCTACACTGCAAGATAGACCATGTTGCCCAATGGCAGAATCAATTCCACCATTTCCATACAGAGTTCGCCAACACACTCTCCAAAATTCGTGATGATCAGGGTGGTGACGATGCTAATTTCATGTCCTTCTCATTTCCAACGCCTCCAATTTATGCTCCTTATCCACTACAATTTTTGTCTGCTGAGGAGGCCCGCGCAAATGAGCCAGTAAACGTGGAGGATGATGATGGAGAGGATGGTGATGGAGATGATGATGATCTTGAGGTGTTCGGCGATGATGAAGATCTTGATCGTGATGGTGATGTAGGCAGAGATGCTACTGATGTTTGATGATGCAGCCCGGAGGTCAGTGAGGACACTGGCTACATTCCAAGTTTGGGGGAAGACTTCCTGTTATTTATTTTTATATATGAATTGTGTTAGTTTTATTTTATTTTAATTTCTATGCTATGATGTGTAAGTTTTATGATGATAGAGTGTGAGATTTTAAGTATGGCATTTGGGCTTGATAGCCCCAGACGTATTGTTTAATATTATTTTATCTATTATTGATTACTATTGTGGTAAAGTTTTTGATTTATGGATGCATGTTTTTGTTTAGTAGTATTTTAAGTTACATATGAATGCATGGTTTTGGTTTTATATCTTTTGCTTGGGAATATCTTGAGTAAGTAAGATATTGTTTTACCTATAGCCTCAATTTTTGGGTTTTACACTGATTAATTGGTATACTTGATGCCATGTGTTATGGCTTTACCCTTTGTTAAAGGGTACTTTATAGTTTATAATTTTTGCTTATTATATTTTGATTAACTCTAACCCCCAGTCTGTAACTGTCTATATTCTGGGTTAGGGTAGTTTAGCGTTAAGTTTTATTTGTGGCCGTTGACGAGCTCCAAGTAATTATATCATTTTCTAAGACTAGTGGCAAATCTTTGTGAATTTGGAGTGTGTGTTTTAGATAAATCGAGACTGTCTTGGATCCATCCATTTAGCGAGCACTGACCAATTATCTCTCTAGTTATTTGTCCAATTTCAGGTTGTCTGTTTACTGTGTTGAAAATATTGTGCGCTGTTAAATACTCTATTGATTTCAAGAATTAAGGACTTAGAAGCTTTGGAACTTTCGACTATTTAGTTCTAAAAAAAAGCTATTATAATAACAGTCCTACGGTGGGTTGAGATGGAGCGTGGAAACGTACTCGCCCATAAACGCAGGCTGGTAAAATCTATTTTGGACTTATGTTGTTTACATGACCTTTGTGCTTGAGTTATTAGATTCTTAGGGGTGTTCTACACCTAGTGCCCTAAAGTCTTCTGGCTTGGGAGTCATTGATCGAAAGCTTGCTAATGGGTGCTCTGTTTAGCCTAAAAGTAATCAAGTACTGTCTGAGTCGGAATTTACTTCATTATTCTAGAACTTTTGAGCCTCTCGTATTTTTTGCGTCTTGTCTTAATGCTTGTGATTTATGTGAGTTGCATAGTAAGCTTATTGGTTATCACGGTAAACTGATGATCTTAATTTGGGTTATGGCTAGTTTAGATATGTGGTCTGCAGACACACAGATTGGATCTATTACAGTCTCATGTTTGTTTTTAGACTTTAAGCCCTCATTCGCATGCGTTGTTGTCCTATTCTTAGAGGATATTTAAGATTGTGCTTAGAGGCCATATTATTAGTAGTTAGTATTAGTCTTCATTCATATCTTGCAATAATGGGTATGGATGTCTGTTAGTTTGCTTGAGGACAAGCAAAAGCTTAAGTTTGGGGGTATTTGATGAGTGGGATTTATACCTACGAATCAATTCCTTTGTGGCTTAAGTTATTACATGTTTTCAGTCTCTTAGTTAGCTTTTATTTATATTTTCATTGTTATTATGTCTAAGTTCTATTATGCAGGGATTTGCAAATCGTTTCTAGCTTTCATAGGCATTTTTGGCCATTTCTTGCTAACTGGCGCCGCAATGCCAGTGTTATGTTTAAAGTCCGCGCCGCAGCGCCAGATGTGGCCCATGCCCACTGGAAAGTGGCGCCCCAGCGCCAGTAGTCTGCGCCTCAACGCCATCATTGGCACCTCAGCATCCCTGTTCCTCGCACCTCAGCGTCGTGCTTTACTTAAGGAGTCGCGCCGCAGCGTGACCTCCGGTCCTTTTAAGTCTACGTGGCACAGCAGCGCCACTTGCGAAGCAAAGGCTCGAGCCGCAGTGCGAGCTCCGGTGCCTAAATAGTCAAGAGCATTTAATGACCTAAAAGAAGAGGGGAGCAGTATATAAGCAAGGAGAAGCCGCCTGCATTTAATATCGAGGAATATCAGAGTATATCACAAAGAACTTATTACAGTAGCTTAGACTAGGTTTTATTGCTGTCTTTAATTTCTAGAAGAGAAAGAAGCTGTGTTTATAGGAAGGAGAGTTATTGCATCCGACAGAATCTCAGTAGCTACGCAGGAAAGAGAAGATTTGGAGGAAGAAAACTTCAAACAGGGGTTTTCTTATTCCAAATCTCCCATTTATTTGTGTTTTACTGATAATGTTGAATGTATTGAATATGTGTGTTAGTACCATAGTTATGAACTAACTCTATTTTTTAGGATTGCAATGTAACCTTTTGTTTAGCTTGATCAACTTTCTCTCCTATTTTATATAATGAATCATTTTGGAATGGGTTGTTATATTTAATACTTAATGACTGATTGCTTGACAGAGTTTTTGGTATTGATAATATTGGATATTGACAAATGGATGTTATCATCTAGCTTTTAAATACAGCAACACCTGTTATGACCTTACCAATGGAATGTGTGCATAAATTGCTAATAGGATAGACATATCTCTATTCGCCTTATGCAGCCTTGAGACTTAGCTTAATGACCTTGGCCTAGTTATTTTCACAAATAGATATATTGTGATTTATCTGGCTAGGGATGTGCATTTGACCTTCTACAGAAACTCTTTCGTATTTACTATTCTCGGTTGACCATTCCTAGATTTGTTTGTAATTTGGAGAGTTAGGAGATTAGGCGATGCATTAGGGGAATTGTAATCATATCTTGATTTCCTAGCACATCTACTTCTCTTATTCTTACAGTTTTAATCACATAGATTAACCAACCATCTTGTTTTACTCGTTTAGATAAGATAAGTAACGACTTCACCATAGTAATTGTTTACCTAGTAAGACTTTGTCCTCGTGGGTACGACACTCAACTTATCATATATTACTTGTGGACCGCATATGCTTGCACGCGATTTAGCGATAGAAAAATCGACCAACAACCACTATCAATAATTAAATCAAAAACCTTACCAAGAATGGAACATCTAGTTCAGAACAGTTTGTTTCGTTGGGTTTCTTCTATCAATTTTGGCACTGATATTAATTTCCTCACCATATACACTGCTCATTCTTCCTCAAATTCATCACCATCTTCAGCCTCACAAGGTTTCTCATACTATTTCTACTTATTCTCTGCAACTTCTTCGTTGATAACCACATTCATATTTCTCTTCTGACATTTTGTTGATGTATGTCTGAACCCATTACACTCCAAACACTTATCCCCATAATGTTTCGTATAAGGATTAGGTGCCTTTTATGAATTTCCCAAAGGTTATTTTTGTAAGACCCTAACTTTTATGAATAAAGATTAATTTTTCTCTAAATAACATTTTGAGTATTAAAGTGTGAATTTGATGTAATGTTATAGTTGTGGGTAATATTTATAAATTTTGCAAAGTAAGCAAGTTGTCATAAAATATTCGTTTGGTCAGAGAATATTCGTTTTATCAGGGAATATTCGTACGATTGCACAATTATTGGTGGACCCCACAACGGAATTACTGTCGGAGTTAGAAAACGACAGAAATATCTTTTTATAAAAATAATGGTGAAAATTTTACTGTTAACTGTTGAAATACCCGGTGATAAAAGTATAGTAATACGTGTGGTTGCATAGTAGCACAAGGTATTGTACAGTATCTTTGATTATTGATGCTTACGTGAGAAGTCACTCAATTATACTCAATTATTACCACAGTTATTGTCGCATAGTATCTCACATTATTGATTCAATTATTGTCATAATATTTTATATTATTAAATCAATAATAGAGATGACAAGTTATTCATATTATTATTTGCATTATTGACAATTTCTGGAAAGTTCTGTCGAGGAAAGGAGTTTGGTCACCTAATTGCGCGTCAATAAGGAGAAGTCCTTATCGGAAAGCCCCCTCTTTCTTGGGAATGATCTGGTTGTTAATATTGTGAGTTATAAATGATGAATAAATGTTATTAAAAATGTGTTTTGTGAAGCCAAGTGAATTGAGATAAATAGAGGGGATTTTTATGAAGTATTTGTTGTAAATTTGGCTTATTATATAAACCCCCACTTACTCATTTTTCAAAATAGTCGATAAAATTTATATATATATATATATATATATATATATATATATATATATATATATATAAAATGTGTGTGATGTGTGAGTGTGTGTGAATATATATATATATATATATATATATATATATATATATATATATATATATATATAATAGAATATATTATATTTTATTGTATAGTACTGCATAGTGCTGCATAGTACTGTATAGTATGTGCATAGTGCTATATAGTGCAGCATAGTAAAATCAAAAAAAAATTCAAAAAGTTTTGCATGTGAATTTTTCCTACTGTGTGCCCATAATTTTCTAAATTCAAATAGTATCCTTCCATTCTCCTATAAATAGGATGCTTAGTTTAGAAATAAAAATCACACCAGAATCAGACAATTCTTTTTCTATAATATTAAGCGTATTTCTTTATAGTTCAAGGAAGCTTTGAGTGTAGAAAATAGTGCAAGTTTTCTTCAAGAATATCCTCACTATACCATTCAGAAGTACTTTCCTTTTAAGGTAAGAGATATTAATTTTGTTCAATATTCGTAAGAAATAATATTTTCTTTCATACTCTGTAGTATGTAAGTAATATTATTTCGTTTCATATTCCGAATTCTACACTCATTTTGTTTAGTATTGCTTCTATACTCTTTGAAATTAATAGAATATCCTTGAAATTTGCGCTTCATCTAGTATCTTTTCAGAAGAATATTTTTTTGAACATTCTTGTTAAATTTTAATCTTTTCATGTCGAGATACTATTAACGGGGTACTATTCACTCGAGTACTATTCACCCGGGGTACTATTCATGACAAAAATTAATTTTTTTTATGTCCAAATTATTTTTGATACAATATTATTCTTGAATTTTACTCCACAAAGCAGTATAATGTTGACAATTTGGACATTATTGAATTCTTGATAAATTAAATTATAAATCTTTAAAATTTATCCTTGCTCTCATTTAATTGAATTCTTATATCATTGTCATCATCATCATGCTTATATTGCGATGAAAGCCATCTGTGGCCTGTAGTGAATAGATGGACTGTTGATTGGTATGATTATGACCAGGAATTTTGTATCGGTATATTCATGACCTATAAAATTACAAATGATGTGGTAAAAGTCCTCATTGGCCCGTAGTGCATTGATGGACAATTGTTGGCATGATCATGACCATTGGTGATAATAACGAATATCCTTAGCCCGTAGTGCATGGGTAATTCGTGGATGTGATACTAATGAATATCCTTAGCCCATAGTGCATGGATTATTGAGATGTGTTACAGTGATAAAATATTGATGATGAACTTTTAAATCATAGAAGATAGTAGATATCATGCTCTACTTAATTCTTCTAATGGATTGCTTGTTCCGCTGCAGTTAAACTTGTTATTTATTGTATTCTATCAGTTTTTATACGGTTGAAGGCTAATGATAATTTATTCTGCATTATCTTAGTCATAATATTCTTTACTGGGCTAGTTGAGCTCACCATTTTCTTTCATTGTTCTCTTCAAGAAATGAGAATATAGTTGGTACTAGTCGGGGAATGGACTGATGGTACGAGATGGTGGCTATAGTATTCCTCACTATTCTGTGAAATAGTGTGATAATAAATGTAATGATGACTCCATTTGAGTTTGGATATTGTCTACGAGATAATATTCGTGTTAAAACTCTCACCTATGTTTTGTCGTATTTTACACGACAGTTGTATAATTAAGTTTGTATTTGAATTCTGTACCATGTATTTGGCGACTCAGAATGGGTTGTGTATACCTATTTTGAGGGCGTCACAGTTTTCCCAAATTTTGATCGAGTCTAGCTAGTTTACTGCTCCTGGTTACCTTAATTTCCCTAGTTTCTCTGTTGAAAACCAGGCTTATTCTAACCACAATTTCGTTCCCCTGAAGATTGACCCAAATCTACCTACTTTCTTCAGAATGCAACATAGCCTCCATCTTCAAAGCCAAAATTCTAGCTTCTACAACACTCAATATCGTTTTCACACCAATCTTCTCACGAACTAGAGGTTTCAAGCCTTCCAAATACCTGGATGATTGTTGAATGTCAATCTTTGACAGTCCATTATATTCTGCTAACCGTTGAAATTCTGTCGTAAATTTATGGACGAATTTTTACCCTTAAGTGTATTTCTGGTACTTTTGCAACAAGTATTGTTCATAATCTGTAGATAAAAACCTTCCTCTAACCAACTGCTTCATCCTATACCATCTCTACACTGGTGTTTATCTTTATCGCCGACAGTTATTCTGCAAATTCTCCCACCAGATAGAAGCAACCCCTTTTAACTTGAAAGCCACCAGTTTCACATGTTTGTCTAATGGGGTTGATGTGTACTCAAAAAATCGTTCTACTTATGTGATCTAATCCATGAGCGACTCTATGTATAGATCCCCATCAAAAATAGGTAGATCTACTTTAATCCGATAATTCTTGAATTCCCTAAAATTGTCTCTACCCCTGAAATGATTGCCGCATATTGGTTCCATTCAAGCCCTTTAAAATCTGCCTTATCTTCCTCCTCGAAATCTTCAACCCTCAATTCGTACTAAACTATGGGTCGTTTATGAAATTGTACTCCTACTTCGTTTCTCTGATCTCCAACATGATTGTTGAACCCTAGATGTTCAAATGTCTTAAATTATTGACATATTCTCGTAGGGTATTCATACTTGCCGCCAAATCACCCATATGAATGTCAATATTATTGATTCTACCAAATAAGGTTCGGTTCATGGCCTTTAGACCCTACATAGTAGTTCAGATGACCTCCATCCCTTCATCGTTGTAAAGTAATGGGTTCCTTCTTGCATCATCCGCATCCATCGTCTCAGGGTAGTCCGACTCTAATACCAACTAACACAAAGAAAGGAGCGTTAACACATAAAGGATCACTCGAATCCAATCAACAACAAGATATAATAAAGGCTATTAAATAGCCAAAGTGTATTAAGCAAAGTTTGCTGAAACATAACCCTAACTATTAGAGTCTGCATATTTGATTTGATGATGAATGTGATTAATGTTTATTTGTACCAGTAAGTTTTGTAAAGTCCTTAATGATGATATGATGTTCAAGGACTTAGAATAGAAAGATCAAATTGGTTAGTTTGATCTTATTGAATTGATTTTATCGTTAGAGTCTGCATATTTGATTTGATAATGAATGTGATATATTAATGTATATTTGTACCAGTAAGTTTCGTAAAGTTCTCAATGATGATATGTTGTACAAGGACTTAGAATAGAAATATCAAATATGTTAAGCTGATCTTATTAAGTTGATCTAATGTATAGTTAATAGGTCTAAATTGATCTTATAGTTACTCTGTCCGTTCGTAGAATCATTATAGGTCGTAAAGTTAATTTATCCTTAGTAGTGCACCAGATTTTCGATTATATAGCTCTCATCACACTCTTAGAATAGATTACTTCAACGATTAAAGAAAAGATCAGACCGTGAAGTGAATCAAGAGAATTGAAGAGCTAATTAAAGATCGTATAGTGAAAACTAAACGTAGAGTACAATCTGAAGTCGTTCAATAAAGTTCAAATCATAAAGTGACTCAAGGAACGTTCAGTGAAGTCTGATCATAGAGCTGTCTCTGGAAATCGTAGATCTTCTGAAGTGTTCACAAAGTAAAGAGAAGTTCATAGAGTCAGCTCAAGCATCGTAAAGTGCTCTTCAATTAAATCCATTCATAGAGCATATCGTAGAACAAGTTCGTAGAGCATGACGTAGAGATCAGACTCTACATTCCTCATCACTCTACTATTGACAAAGTTCATAGAGCAAGTCAGGTTTGACAAGATAAATAATAAGGGAACGTTGTTGATTGATGGTCCCGAGGCATTCACCAAACATCCTTGGTTAAAATTGAAATTCAGAAGTTGTGTCTAACAACTAGTTTGGTGAAAGTGACAACTACCAGGTGGTAGGTAAGGATGCAGTCTAATGTGACAAATCCAAGCCACAAAGCAAGCTAACATACCTTCTTAAAATGTAAACATCAAGGAAGACTCTCCGACATACTATAAAAAGGCAATAAAGAATCACATTCGAAGAATGAAAGAGGACTGATCATAAAGAAAAAGCTCTGGCAAAATATAAAATACTCACTCTACGATTCAAAACTACTCGTTCAAGCTGCTAAGTAATTTAGAAGAAAAGCTTATTGAAAACTTAGTAGCACATCAAACTACTATCAATCAACAGTGATTGATTATTTGTTTGACAATCTTCCAAGTCTAAGTGACTTGAAGAGATCTTAGTGATCTAGGACTAAATGTTCTTATTCCAAGACTTAGTGACTTGAAGGAACCTAAGTGGTTCAGTTATAAAAGATCTTAGTGGTATGGTCTTTGTAACCCCATCCTTAGTGGATTTCCTACTTGTTGAAATAGTAGAGTGGACTAGGAGTTATTCATTCTCCGAACCACTTAAAATTTGCTTGTGTTATTTACTTTTCAGCACTTACTTTTTGTCATATTATTTATCTTATTTGTGTGACTTACAACCATAAGAATATATTTGGGACTGAGATTTTTCACTAATCTTTAAAAGGGATTTTCAAAGTATATTCTATTGTGCATCATTAATCTTGACTAAACAATTATCTGGTAACTAATCTTTAATCATGCAAAAAAAATTAAAGATCTATTCAACCCCCCTTCTAAATCTCTATTGCGCCTCTAGGAAACAACAAGTGGTATTAGAGAAAGTTCTCACAAACATTTAAGCTTACACTTTGAATTGATCATATGACACACAATAAAATCGGTTCTGATCTTGGTGGTGGGAATAAGCCACCTCTCCTAAATAGAGAAAAGCTTGTTAATTGGAAAGTATGTATTCATGCCTATATGGACGCGATTGATGATAAATTGTTCGATGGTGTCCTGAATGGTCCATAGATTCCTACCAAGATGGCTCCAACAACAAATGATCTCAACAAGTTAGCTATCAAGTAGGGAATCAAGTGGACCGAGAATGAAAAAAAGTTGGTGCAACTAGATAAAAGAAAAACGAACATTCTATTCATGGCTCTGGAAGATGAGCTTTTTGAGAATTCTGTTAATTTCACCAATGCTAAAGAAGTCTGGGAAGCTCTACTAGTGATACATGAGGGCCCTGAAGAAGTCAGGGAGAATAAGCAGTTTCTTTTGACAGAGCAATATGAGTTGTTCTCTCATATATTTGAAGAGAACATCACTACAACATATGAAAGATTCAATGTGCTCCTCAACTGTTTAAGACCCTATGTTAAGGTCTACCCCAACAAGGATCTGAATATAAAATTCATGAGTTCTTTACCAATCAAGTGGGATGCCAAGACCACTGCAATCCATGATAACTATTTAGAAGCTCTACGGTAACCTTCTTACCTATGAGCTTGAGCTTAATCAGAGAACAGAGACCATTTCTGAAGATAAGAGAAAAGTCAAAGGAATTGCTCTCAACGCTTTTGAAGTTGCCTCAAAAGTTCTAACTGAAGTTGTAGCAGATGTTGATCATGATGAAGATGATGATAATAAAGATATAGCTTTGCTTGCTCAAAGTTTAAGGAAGTTCATGAGAAAGAGCACTAGTTAGAGGCCAAGAAAGAACTACATCAAAGGAAGTAATAGCAAAGATCAAGAAAAGGATATGTGTTACAATTGCAAGAAGCCTGACCAATACATCACAAAGTGCACCAAACCTCTACGAGAGGAGCTCAAGAAAGACAAGAAGAAGTCTTACTCAAAGAGAGAGAGAGAGAGCATAAATACTACAAAACATAAGAAAGAAAGAATATTTTTAGTTGAGGGATCGTGGAGTGATTCAGAGAATGACTCCAGTTCAGACTCCAGTGATGATAATGAATCTCAAGTAGTCAACCTTTGTCTGATGGCAACGAGAGATCGACATCAGTGAGGTATTTGACTTTAACTCTCCTGATGTTAATATTGATGATCTTAGATTAACATTGCATGATATAACATATGATTTTCATCAATATATGAAGTGGCTCAGGGTTCTATCAAATGACCATTTTCTTCTTCAAGAGGAGAAAAAGAAAATTCAAGTAGAGCTGGAAACTATTCTACGAAACACTACCTCTCTATCCAAGCTTGAGGATGAAAATGATCATTTAAGGAAGACAACTAAGGCTAATGAACTGAGAGAGTCTGCTCTTACCTCTAAGATAGAAGAGTTAGAAAAGACAATCTCAATGTGGAATCGATTTTCCTCATCTATGGATTCACTGATCACCAGTCAGAGGGTTGTCTCTAATAGATCAGTTATGGGGTTTGAAGATTTATATTCTACTCCAAGTGTGGAAAACTCAGTAGAGAATAGTAATAATAGTGCTTCTTCTTCCCATGGAGGTATTGTATATGTGAAATCTAAAGAGGTTACAGAGCCCATTATTCCAAGTTGTCCAAACTCTGCTGACTAGATTGTTGTTCTGTGACGCCCCCAAAATTAGGTATACATCACCCATCTTGAGTCGCCAGATACATGGTACAGAATTCAAATACAACTTAATAATACAACTGTCATGTACAATACGACAAAACATAAACTGTGAGTTTGAATACAAATATTGTCTTCTAGAGAATATCCATACTCAAAAGGAGTCCTCATTACAATTATTGTTACACTATTACATAGAATAGTGAGGACTGCTAATGCTATCATCTGGTCCATCACTCCGTTTCCCGACTCGTCCCAACTATATTCTCATTTCCTGAAGAGAACAGTGAAAGAAAGGGTGAGCTCAACTAGCCCAGTAAGTAATATTATGACTAAGATAATGTAGAATAAATTATCATTAGTCTTCAACAATATTAAACTGATAAAATACAATAGACATCAAGTTTAACTGCAGCGGAACCAACAATCCATTAAAAGAGTCAAGTAGAGAAAAAAATCTACTATCTTTTATGATTTAAAAGGTTTTTCATGACTTTTATCGCTGGGACTCAGCTTAATAAATAATCCACAACATCGAATCACCCCTGCACTACGGCTAAGGATATTCTTTAGTATCACGACCACGAATTATCCACGCACTACGGCTAAAGATAATCATGTTTTCATCAACGGTCCTGATCATGCCATAAAATAATTCATCTTTGCACTTCGGCCAAAGAGAATCCATAGCCATAATCATACCAAAAACTATCCATCAATGCACTATGGGCCAATGAGGACTTTTTCCACATCATTTGTAACATTACGGTTATGATTATACCAAATAATCCCTGGTCATAATCATACCAAGTTTATCTATGCACTACAGGCCACAGATGACTTTCAACATAATATAAGCATGAGGATGATGACAATGATATAAGAATTCAATAAAACAAGTTCAAGAATTAATTTATCTAGGAACTTATAATGTCCAAATTGTCAACATGATACTGCTTTGTAGAGTAAAATTCAAGAATGCTTAGAAGAATATTTACATGAAAAGATACTGGATGAAGCGCAAATATCAAGGATATTCCACTAATTTCATGGAGTATAGAAGTCAAAGTTTTAACCAACAGAGTATAATAAAGAATGAAATAACAAAAGAAATCACAATGCACGCGATAGATCGCACAGGCAGGTTATTCCAACAAAATAATAAATAACGGAACCAGGTCCGGCGTAAAACGCACAGACAGGATATTCCAACAGAATAATAAAGAATGGAACCAGGTCCGACGTAAAACGCACAGACAAGATATTCCGACAGAATAATAAATAATGGAACCAGGTCCAGCGTAAAACGCACAGACATGATATTCCGACAGAATAATAAATAATGGAACCAGGTCCGGCGTAAACGCACAGACATGATATTCCAACAGAATAATAAATAATGAAACAAGAGAAGAATTTCACCAAGTATAGGGTAGCCCGCATATACAGGTTATTCCAACAGAATAATACAGAATGAAATAACAGAAGTTCTCTTCATGAATAAGAAAGAATAACACCCCTTACGGGTAAAACAAATAATATCCCTTACCGTAAAAGAAACTTGATATCGGAGTAGTGAAGTAGCAGAATACTTTTCTTCTTTCTCTCTATAGTTTCTCTCTCTAGAGTTTCAGTGAATTCGTAAGAAAATAATGAAGGAATGAGCTTCTATTTATAGAAAAATGGACTGCATAGTAACTAACTCATGAACGGTCTAGATTGATTTACTTTAATCTGACGGTCCATATTTAAAGCAAAATCTTTTAAATAAAATATAATATATTCTATTTATAATCTAATAAAACGAATAACTTTATAAAAGATTTTACTATGCAAACACTATACAGGCACTATGCAAACACTATGCATAATAAAATATAATATATTCTAATTATTGTCTAATAAAACAGATAACTTTATAAAAGTATTCTGTTTTATATAAAAAGATTTTACTATTAGCCTAATAAAACGAATAACTTTATAAAATTATTCTGTTTTATATAAAAAGTTTTTCTGTTTTATTACATTAATAATACATATAAAATAAAACTGAGTGACTTATCACGTAAGCCTTAATAATCAATACCGTATGCTATTATGCAACCACACATATTACTGTACTTTTACTACCGAGTAGTTCAACAGTATTAACGGTAAAACTTTCACAGTTATTTTTATAAAATATTTTTATCGTTTTCTCAATCCGACAATAATTCTGTTTTGGGGTCCACCAATAATTGTGCCGTCGTACGAATATTCTCCGACAAAAATAATATTTCCCGACCAATCGAATATAATATAACAACTTTCATCCTTTATAAAATTTATAAATATTACCCACAACTATAATATTATATCAAATCCACACCATAATATTCAAAAAAATATTTTGAGAAATTTAAATCTTTATTCATAAAATCTGGGGTCTCACAATCTCCCCTCCTTATGAAATTTCGCCCTCGAAATTTACGTATGCACTTGATATGCCAAAGAGGTGAGGATACCTTGACTTCACTTCAAATTCTAACTCTTGAGGTATAACCTTTGAGCGTCGAATATGATCCTTCTTATCCAAGATGTTAACACGTATCTCCTCATACGTTAAATCTTCTGCTATCTCGTCCGGTTTAAAATTAATAATGTGGTTCGGGTCGTCCACATATTTACGTAATATCGATACGAAAAAAAAACGTTCTGAACACGCAACATACTTGGCGATAAAATGAGTCTATAAGCCACAGTTCCTACTTGATCGAGGATTTCAAATGGGCCAATTAAATTGAAGGTTGAGATTTTCTCCCTTCGTCGATTCTTGCTTCTAGAATAACGCCCTCTTGAACCTTCTTCTTCATATTCATCAGCTCTGAGTATGTAGCTTGAGCGGCTTTAACTTTATCAATTAAAGTCGATTCTAATCGTATATTCGTTATCTTCACGTGGGTCCCTAGAGTCTTTAACTCTATCTTCATCATTTGTAAGTTATACGAAATGGGTCTTTGTGTTAACAACATCTCACTCGCATACGATCTTCTACTCAACGCGTCAGCTACCACGTTTGCTTTTCCACGATGATATTGAATGGTACGATCGTAATCTTCAACAGCTCGAGCTAACGTCTGTGGCGCATAATACGTTCGTTTTAGTTGAAGAAATGTTTAAGGGTTTAAGAAATGGGTTTTGTACTAGGGTCAATACAAAATTCGATTTCACGCTCTGGGGTAGGCTAAGAAGTCTTCACGAATACGTCAGGAAATTTATTAACAATAGAAATATCGTTCAAAATTATGATCCTCATCCAAGACTTGGATAGCACGTCACATTGATACCTATCAACTTGCCATCATCATTCATGACGTCGCCTACAGAAAGTCTGGCTTTGGTGCATTCCACACAAGAAAGTCACCAGATAAAGGCTAAGGGCTTTTTACTTATGGCTTGATATGAAAATGATTGACTTTAGTGGTTTGGTTGCTTGAATTCGCATAACAGGTTGGTTAGGAGTATGAAAGCTAACAACCTTACGAAAAGCATGATGAGTAGTTAACCAATTGATTCCTAAAATCACAGCAAAGGCAAGTATTTTCAAAGAGATACGATAGACATCAAGTTTAACTACAGCGGAACCAGCAATCCATTAAAAGAGTCAAGTAGAGAATAAAATCTACTATCTTTTATGATTTAAAAGGTTTTTCATGACTTCTATCGCTGGGACTCAGCTTAACAAATAATCCATCATCGAATCACCCCTGCACTACGGCCAAGGATATTCTTTAGTATCACGACCACGAATTATCCATGCACTACGGCTAAAGATAATCATGTTTTCATCAACGGTCCTCATCATGCCATAAAACAATTCATCTTTGCACTACGGCCAAAGAGAATCCATAGCCATAATCATACCAAAAACTGTCCATCAATGCACTACGGGCCAATGAAGACTTTTTCCACATCATTTATAACATTACGGTTATGATTATACCGAATAATCCCTGGGCATAATCATACCAAGTCCATCTATGCACTACAGGCCACATATGACTTTCAACATAATATAAGCATGAGGATGATGACAATGATATAAGAATTCAATAAAACAAGTTCAAGAATTAATTTATCTAGGAACTGATAATGTCGAAATTGTCAACGTGATACTGCTTTGTAGAGTAAAATTCAAGAATGCTCAGAAGAATTTTACATGAAAAGATACTGGATGAAGCGCAAATATCAAGGATATTCCACTAATTTCATGGAGTATAGAAGTCAAAGTTTTAACCAACTAAATATAATAAAGAATGGAATAACACAAGAAATCACCATGCATGCGATAGATCGCACAGGCAAGTTATTCCAATAGAATAATAAATAACGAAACCAGGTCCGGCGTGAAACGCACAGACAGGATATTCTAACAGAATAATAAAGAATGGAACCAGGTCCGGCGTAAAACGCACAGGCAAGATATTCCGACAGAATAATAAATAATGGAACTAGGTCCGGCGTAAAATGCACAGACAGGATTTTCCGACAGAATAATAAATAATGGAACCAGGTCCGGCGTAAACGCACAAAGGGGATATTCCAATAGAATAATAAAGAATGAAACAACAAAAGAATTTCACCAAGTATAGGGTAGCCCGCATATACAGGTTATTCCAATAGAATAATAAAGAATGGAATAAAAGAAGTTCTCTTCATGAATAAGAAAGAATAACACCCTTACGGGTATAACAAATAATATCCCTTACCGTAAAAGAAACTTGATATCGGAGTAGTGAAGTAGCAGAATACTTTTCTTCTTTCTCTCTATAGTTTCTCTCTCTAGAGTTTCAGTGAATTCGTAAGAAAATAATGAAGGAATGAGCTTCTATTTATAGAAAAATGGACTGCATAGTAACTAACTCATGAACGGTCTAGATTGATTTACTTTAATCTGACGGTCCATATTTAAAGCAAAATCTTTTAAATAAAATATAATATATTCTATTTATAATCTAATAAAACGAATAACTTTATAAAAGATTTTACTATGCAAACACTATACAGGCACTATGCAAACACTATGCATAATAAAATATAATATATTCTAATTATTGTCTAATAAAACAGATAACTTTATAAAAGTATTCTGTTTTATATAAAAAGATTTTACTATTAGCCTAATAAAACGAATAACTTTATAAAAGTATTCTGTTTTATATAAAAAGCTTTTCTGTTTTATTACATTAATAATACTAATAAAACAAAACTGAGTGACTTATCACGTAAGCCTTAATAATTAATACCGTATGCTACTATGCAACCACACATATTACTGTACTTTTACTACTGAGTAGTTCAACAGTATTAACGGTAAAACTTCCGCAGTTATTTTTATAAAATATTTTTGTCGTTTTCTCAATCCGACAATAATTCCGTTGTGGGTCCACCAATAATTGTGTCGTCGTACGAATATTCCCCGACAAAAATAATATTCCCTGACCAATCGAATATAATACAACAACATGCATCCTTTGCAAAATTTATAAATATTACCCACAACTATAACATTATATCAAATCCACACCATAATATTCAAAAAAATATTTTGAGAAATTTAAATCTTTATTCATAAAATATGGGGCTCACATGTTCCAAATAACAACATGCCACACACTGGTCTAGGTTTTGTCAAACCGAAGAGAAAATTCAAGTCTACGATCGTACCTCAAAGGATCGTAGAGTCTGGTAAATTCAACTCTACGAACCAACCATGCGCAAATCATAGAACTGGTCCTTACTCTATGAAATTTCAAAATCACAGAACAATGTGGAAGCAGAAAAAGGTTTAACCAAGAAGAAAGAAATATCCTCCACACGAGTTCCATGTTAAAAGATATCCCCACACACACTCACCTATGTAGCATATTAAATGTTATAATTAAATGTCATGATTATGGACATAATGTTGCATATTGTTATTATGATTATGAATATAATGCATATCGTCGACCCAAATTTAGGTAGATTTGGGTCCCTAAGGGAACTAACAAAGCAGGACTTAAAAAAATATGGGTATCAAAATAGATAATGATTGTACTTATAGGTATCGAGATCCACAAAGTCCATATAGTATCTCAATAGTGGATGTTCAAGGCACATAGATTACAAAAAGGCACTTCTGCCAGATTTTAAAGCTAAGAATGAGTCAGCAGTTGTCTTTGGAGACAACAACTCTGTGAAAACCAGAGGCTATAGTTTGATTGGCAATGAACTTATTTCTCTCAAGATAAAGGAATCTCTTGGATATTCTATGGAAAGCTAAGACTATGGAGTATTCAATAAGAACTCCTTGACCGTGGAAGTCTCTATCATGTTACCTTTAATAAGAATGGTCAAGGTGAACCAGGCAAAACAACTCAACTTGAAGAAGTTGTAGAGTAGGATATCCTCGATCGCAGAAGAGAAGAACATTACGATCACAAAAGCTAAAGCAGTAGAGCCAGACCCGACGATCGTAGTACCAGACAAGGATTTTGTTGAGTATCTAATTCTAAAAATAGAATCTCTATGAATCAATGAAGATACAGGAACCAGAAATCTGTTTTGAAGATCTCAATCAGCTAGGCACACGTATATTCATACCATCTAGAAGCAAATAAGCAAGAAATCATAGTTAGATTCTTATAATTGGAAATCCAAATGATAATATCACATCAAAGGCAACCACTCAAAATGAATACTTCTACTTAAGCTTTCTCTCTCAGATGAAGCTTAAGTATATTTAAGAAGCTATGAAAGAGGAGTTGGATCAGTTTGAAAGAAGAAAAGTTTGGATGGCGATTCCTAGACCAAGATATCATTCAGTTGTTGGCACCAAATAGGTTTTCAAAATCAATTTGGATGAAGCTAGTGTGAACACAAGGAACATGGCAAGGCTTATGGCCAAAGGATATTTACAGGAAGTAGAAGATTGACTATGATGAAACCTTTGTTCCTGTTGCCAGAATGGAGGCTATCATAATGTTCTTAACTTATGTTGCTAACATGAAGTTTAGGGTCTTCTTAATGGACGTTAAGTGTATATTCCTAAATGGTGAAATTCAAGAACGAGATTATGCCAAACAACCTCCAAAACTATTCAAGAGGAAATAAGATCGTAGAGATATTCAACTATCGTAGAATGAAGGTAGTTCGTAGAACGAGAAGTCAATTAAGGACTCAAATAAATTCGTAGACTAAAAGATTTTTTCAAAGTTAATCATTGAGTAGATGAAATATCATAGAGTTAAAACTATGTCAAAAGAGTTAATCTACGATAAAAGAAGTTAAGGCGGTTGGTTTGAAGGCGAGTAGTGCTCACGCTCAAGAAAAGTGAGTGGATTGAAGAAGTTACTATGTTACAACTGTAAAAACACAGATCTGAAGCGACGTGTAATCAACCATCTCTTCGCACGTGCCCAACTCAGCAAAACTAGAGGGAAGTGACATATAGTTATTTCAAATCTTTCATCTGACTTTCACCCTTCTATTTTGTAATCTGAGTTTTTATGCTTTCAAACCCTAGTTTCTCAAGAATTCTTAAAATCTTAAATTCTTGTGTCCAATCAAAAGAAAGATAGCATTCTATCAAGTTGTCACCAGAAACCAACTCTGTTCTGAGAAGTTTATCGCTTCTAAGAAAAAGTTAAGAGATGTTTTAAAGCTTGTGCGAGAAGCTAATTTCTCCGAATGTTTGGAGACCAACACCAAAGTCTTCACTAAGCTTGTGAAGGAATTCTACCTGGAAGCATCTTATGGTGGTGGTGTTTTGGTCACTAAAGTGAAAGGCACCACTCTACGATTAGGAGCATCAAAAATCAACAACTGCTTAAGATTTCTCTGTCAAGGCCTTACTTCCTTCGAAGACATCGACATGGAAGGGGGGATGTAGATGATGGGTTATCATAAGAACCCACAGCTCAAGGGAATTAAGAAGAAGGAATTTCCTCAAGAATATGAGTTTCTTACTAAAATTTTTGGCAAGTGTATCCTCTGCAAAAACACTGCTCATAATTCTGTCAGTGAGTTACATATGAAGTTTATGGCTGCTATCGTCATGAAGAAGAAGATCAATTTTGGCGCTATACTCATCGATTGGCTAGCCAAATGGATTGAAGATGTTGAAAAGAAAAAGGTTATTGGCAAAACAGCTCTCAAGATGCCCTATGGGAGATTTGTGAGTATTATTTTGAAGAAGACACTGAAAAGTAAGATCGGAGATGAAGAGGGGGAGCCTCTGAATGCCAACAAGAGGATCACTCCTCTGCTATTTGAAAACTAGAAGAGTAATCTAATGGAGAATATGAGATTAAGATAATTAGAAGGTGGCAATGAGCGCACCATTATTGAGGTTCAAAAGTCCACTAAAACTAAAGGGAAAAGAAAGGTTGATGCAATCATAGAGGAGAATTCCCAAGGGTCTGCTGCACCTCACAGTTGTAGAGCTTTTGACTCTACTGCTGACCAACCCTTGAAGAAGAAGAAGAATGTTGAAGTAGAAGAAAAGGAAGAAGACATCAACACATATATCTCCAAGGTTATTCTAAGGAGACAAAATATGAGATTTCATTAACAGAGAAAGGCCCCTACTCAGTTCGAAGATCAAGCTGGAGAATCAGTGCCTCCTTTGATCGTAGAGCTTGATTATGAGGAGGATGAAGAGTCTCCTAAATTTTTAGAGATGAACAAGGGGGGAAATAAAGCCTCTACGCCTAAAACCAGCATCGATAACGAATTGGCTGTGAAGGTTTCCACACCTGAGCCACAAAATGATGAAGAAATGGCTAAGAAGGCTTGTACACCGAGCCACATATTGAAAAAGAATTGGTTGTGATGATTGATGAGTTGGAGCCTCAAGAAAGTGAAAAAGAACATGTTGTGAAGGCTTGAAGTCTAGAGCCTAAGGAGATGAATAAGAAGAAAAAGCTAAGTCAAAGGATGGAAAAGGAAGAGAGAAAGAAGAAGAAAGTTGAAATGAAGAGGAAGGAAGAGAGAAAAAAGAAGAAAGCTGAAAAGAAGAGGAAGGAAGAGAAAAAAAAAGAAAACTAAAAAGAAGAAGAGAATGGAGATGAGAACCAAGGAGAGGCAAGATGTTTCGTTACAACTTAACATAGTATTTGACCCATCAATTGTGAAGCCAGAGGATCCTGACTCTGAGGGGGAGCAACCCATTGGCTATCATGTTCCTTCTCTCTCAAAACCATCTACATCACAAGTAGTAAGGAGGTTGTTGTTACTTGAACGGATAGAAGATCTAAATGATTCTCTTCATGATAGATGGATAGGATCTAGAGATGAGAGGATGTGGTTGGTCTCCATGAACCCAAATGAGCAATTCAGCAGCTTTCATGATTTGGAGATAGACATAAGTACTACTCTCTATGATTCTAAGAGTGAGTAATTACTTTATTTCATACTAATGATGCCATTGTTGAAAGTTATCTCTTTAGAATATCAGAGCTTCATTAGCTGGTGCTACTAAAGCTTTCCCAATCTTAAGCTGATTGCTTAGAATTTTCCAAGGGTTCTCTCTTATGCTTCAAGGCTTCTTTACAATTCTCCTCACTTCAAAGCTTACAAAAATAGTGAAGGTACTTTTTTTCCTTTATCTTTTCATACGTATCAGTTTACTCCATTCATTGATTGCAATGATGAAGTCGTAGAGTCTCTCTCTACGATCTCCGAACAATCTTCCACTCATAATTGTTATGATGAATCTGTCACTCACTCTCCGTTCGTAGAGTCTTAACACTCTACAGATGATGTAAATTATACCATTTTCCCAGTCATAGAGTCCCAACACTTTACTGACTGTGTATATTCACCTAACTCTCTATTCATAAAATCTCTACACTCTACGAATGATGAAATCAAGATAAATTCTCCAATCGTAGAGTCTTAAAACCCTACGATAAATATTCATAACACTAAATGGGTTGCACAAACATTAAAATAAGAATCCAATTGAATTCTTTGATATCACCACATGTTCCTATAGATATTCCATCTTCCTCTCAAAATGAATTCTTTACTTTTGCAAATCTTTCTTAAAGTAATCAGGCAGGTTTAGAAGATCTATTTGGTCAAATCTTGGAACGCCTCGCAATAATTCCTACCAATGAGCAGTTGACATATCTAACATCGAATATAACTCAAGATATTGATCAAAGGCTTGTGGAGAATTCAACAAAACTTCATAAAAAGATGAACAAAATTACCACAACTGCAAGTCATCTTCTTGGAGATATGGGTAGGGAGTTCAATAAGCAGATGAAGTCAATGTTCAAAGCTTTGACAACCAAAGTTTATGAACTCAGTTTTTCAATTTTTGAATTCAAAAATGATGTGAAAGTTCGTACTAACAATATAATAGGTCTCGTCCATCAGCAGACTTGTAAGACCCTAACTTTTATGAATAAAGATTAATTTTTCTCTAAGTATCATTTTGAGTATTAAGGTGTGGATTTGATATAATGTTATAGTTGTGGGTAATATTTATAAATTTTGCAAAGTAAGCAAGTTGTCATAAAATATTCGTTTGGTCAGGGAATATTCGTTTTATCAGGGAATATTCATACGATGGCACAATCATTGGTGGACCCCATAACGGAATTACTATCGGAGTTAGAAAATGATAGAAATATCTTTTTATAAAAATAACGGCGAAAGTTTTACCGTTAACTGTTGAAATACCCAGTGATAAAAGTACAGTGATACAAGTATTTTTGATTATTGATGCTTACGTGAGAAGTCACTCAGTTATACTCAATTATTGTCACAGTCATTGCTGCATAGTGTCTCACATTATTGATTCAATTATTGTCACAATATTTTATATTATTAAATTAATAATTAAGATAACAAGTTATCCATATTATTATTTGCATTATTAGCAATGTCTAAAAAGTTCTGTCGAGGAAAAAAGTTTGGTCACCTAATTGCGCGTCAATAAGGAGAAGTCCTTATCGGAAAGCCCCCTCTTTCCTGAGAATGATCTGGTTGTTAATATTGTGAGTTATAAATGATGAATAAATGTTATTAAAAATGTGTTTTGTGAAGCCAAGTGAATTGAGATAAATAGAGGATATTTTTATGAAGTATTTGTTGTAAATTTGGCTTATTATATGGACCCCCATCTACTCATTTTTCAAAGTAGTCGGTAGAAAGTTTTATACATATGTTAGTGTATATATATATATATATATATATATATAATAGGATATATTATATTTTATTCTTTGCATAGTACTGCATAATACTGCATAGTACTGCATAGTGTATGCATAGTGCTGTATAGTAAAATAAAAAAGAATTCAGAAAGTTTCGCCCGTGAATTTTTCTTACTCTGCGTCCGTGATTTTCTAAATTCAAATAGTATCCTTCTATTCTCCTATAAATAGGATGCTTAGTTTAGAAATAAAAATCACACCAGAATCAGAGAATTCTTCTTCTATAATATTGAGCGTATTTCTTTAGAGTTTAAGGAAGCTTTGAGTGTAGAAAACAATGCAAGTTTTCTTCAAGAATATCCTCACTATACCATTCAGAAGTACTCCCCTTTTAAGGTAAGGGATATTATTTTTGTTCAATATTCGTAAGAAATAATATTTTCTTCCATACTCTGTAGTATGTAAGTAATATTATTTCGTTTCAGATTCTAAATTCTACACTCATTTTGTTTAGTATTTCTTCTATACTCCTTAAAATTAGTAGAATATCCTTGAAATTTGCGCTTCATCTAGTATCTTTTTATAAGAATATTTTTCTAAACATTCTTGTTAAATTTTAATCTTTTCATGTCGGGATACTATTCACGGGATACTATTCATGAATTACTATTCACGGGGTACTATTCACTCAGGTACTATTCACCTAGGGTATTATTCATGACAAAAATTGATTTCTTTTCTATCCAAATTATTTTTGATGCAATATTATTCTTGAATTTTACTCCACAAAGCAGTATCATGTTGACAATTTGGACATTATTGAATTCTTGATAAATTGAATTATAAATATTTAAAATGTATCCTTACTCTCATTTAATTAAATTCTTATATCATTGTCATCATCCTCATGCTTATATTGCGATGAAAGTCATCTTTGGCTCGTAGTGCATAGATGGACTATTAATTGGTATGATTATGACCAGGAATTATGTATCGGTATAATCATGACCTGCATTGTTACAAATGATGTGGTAAAAGTCCTCATTGGCCCGTAGTGCATTGATGGACAGTTGTTGGCATGATCATGACCATTGGTGATAATAACGAATATCCTTGGCCCGTAGTGCATGGATAATTCGTGGATGTGATACTAATGAATATCCTTGGCCCGTAGTGCGTGGATAATTCGATGATGTGGATTATTGAGCTGTGTTACAACGATAAAATATTGATGATGGACTTTTAAATCATAGAAGATAGTAGATATCATGTTCTACTTAACTCTTTTAATGGATTACTTGTTCCGCTGCTGTTAAACTTGTTGTTTATTGTATTCTATCAGTTTTTATACTGTTGAAGGCTAAGGATAATTTATTCTACATTATCTTAGTCATAATATCATTTACTTGGCTAGTTGAGCTCACCTTTTTCTTTCATATTTCTCTTCAGGAAATCAGAATATAGCTGGTACTAGTCGGGGAACGGAGTGATGGTCCGAGATGGTGGCAATAGTAGTCCTCACTATTCTATGAAATAGTGTGATAATAAATGTAATGAGGACTCCATTTGAGTTTGGATATTGTCTACGAAACAATATTCGTGTTAAAAGTCTCAACTATATTTTGTCGTATTTTACACGACAGTTGTATAATTAAGTTTGTATTTGAATTCTGTACCATATATTTAGTGACTCAAAATGGGTTGTATATACCTATTTTGGGGGCATCACAGTTGGTATCAAAGCTTAGGGATATGATCCCTGACTGAGATTTGAGCCTAGAACTAGGAGGGGAGAGACAGGTAAATCATTCGCTAGTATGACCTACCTAAGTTTATTTGTTATTTAATTGGTTGGTCAGAATATAGGGATAATATGTGGCATGTCAATTAACCCTTGTTTTGTGACAGTGTTTGAAAATGGCATCTGAAAATATTGAGATGAGCAATGGAGCACATGAGACCGTTGAGTCACCGATGATCAATAACCAGGATAATGTGCATCAAGAAGGCAATAATCCTCATGTAAACAACAACACCGACCAAATGATGAATGACGGGATGTTTAGGAGCTTTTTGCAATTCATGCAACATCAGGCGACGGAGACTCCTGTTCAAAATATAGGTGGAAACACTGGCAACTCACGGCTGGTCACCGCTAAGCAGTTCAAGGAGCTGGGACCACCAGAGTTTTTGGAAAAGCCAGAACAACTTAAGGCAAAGACGTGGATAAAGCAGATCACCAAGATATTTGATGTCTTGGGATGCTCCGAGGAGTAAAAGGTTTTCTTTGCCACCTTCATGTTACGAGGAGAGGCAGATTATTGGTGGGAATCTGTAAAACGTACTCAACCTGCCGCACTAAAGATGTCTTGGGAGAAGTTCCAAGAATTGTTCAACGACAAGTACTTTTCCGAAAGTATTCGTCACATGAAGGAGGTGGAATTCATCAAGCTGGAGCAAAACAATATGACCGTGTCGCAATACGAGGCTAAGTTTGTCGAGTTATCTCGGTTTGCATCCCATTTGGTTGATAATGAGGAGAGAATAACGTGAATATTTCTACGAGGTTTGAAACCCGAAATACGTCAATACCTCATTTTTTACAAACTTTGCTTGTATTCAGATGTTGTGAATAGGGCTCAGTTATTAGAGCGCGATAATGAGTCAACCCAACCAAGAGAGAGCAGCCGATAAAACGATAATACCAGTGGTAGTAGTCATCGAAGCGGTGACAACAAACGTGGAGAAAATCAACATGCCAGAAATGGTAACCACATCGGTGGTAATCCAAGCCAAGATAATAGAAGTAGAAATTTCAAGAAGAGGAGATTCAACAATGATAGAAAGACTGCAGCACCAGCACCCATTTTCAAGGAAGGAGAACGACCACTGGTCGTATGCTATAAATGCGGACAAGAAGGACACATCAGTCCAAACTGTACGTAGCAACCCAAAGTGTGTTACAACTGCGGAAAGGAAGGTCATTTAGCTCGATTTTGTCATGCAGCGAAGTCAAGTCCAGCTGGGACGGTCACACCAAATGTGACGCCCCCAAAATAGGTCTACACAACCCATTTTGAGCCGCCAAATACATGGTACAGAAAACAACTACAACTTCATTATTACAATTGTCGTGCAAAATACGACAACACATATGCTGTGAGTTTAAATACAAATATTATCTTCTAGACAATATCCAAACTCAAATAAGTCCTCATTATAATTATTGATACACTATTTTATAAAAGAGTGAGGACTGCTAAAATAACTACCCTGAAACATCACTCCACACCCCGACTAGTTCCCGCTATATTCTCGCCTCTTGAGAAGAAAAATGGAACAAAAATGAAAAGGGTGAGCTCAACTAGCCCAGTAAAGAATATTATGACTAAGATAATGTAGAACAAATTATCGTTAGCCTTCAATAAATTAGATAAAATATATTGGACAACAAGTTTTAAATCAATATTCGCAGCGGAAATAACAATTCATTAGAAGAGTTAAGTAGAGAATGAAATCTACTATCTTCTATGATTTAAAAGTCCATCATCAATATTTTATCCCTGTAACATCAATCAATATACATCTTGAATCAAATATTCATCATTGCATTACGGCCAAAGATATTCATTCGTATCACTAGTTGGTCATGTTCATCTTAACACCTGTCCATCTTTGCACTACGGGCCAAAGATATTCATCAGATAGTCATTTATCTTTGCACTACAGGCCAAAGATATTCAGTTATATCACCATTTAGGACTGAGGATGATAAAAAAAATTTCAAGAAAACGAAACTAGAGAGATAAAAGGACAAAGATTAGGAATTTGTACTTTAGTTTATCCAAGTTCAAAAATACTCCATAATAATCAATTGTGGAGCAAAATTCAAGAATGAAGATCAAAACATTGATACAATCAAAGATAGTAACCATAATAGACAACTTGGACACAGAAAAGAAAACTTAATTTTTCTGTGAATAGTGTCGTATTCATGAATAGTGCCGTATACGTTAATAGTGTCATATACGTGATAGTAAATCCCGACACAAAAAGGTAAAAATTTCATAAGAAAAATCATACTTTGTGAATAGTACCGTATTCGTGAATAGTGTCGTATACGTGAATAGTAACCTCGACATGAAAAGGTAAAATTTTCGTAATAAAATTCATACTAATATTTCAGTATAATGATATTAAAAGAAATAATATCATTTACGAAGAAAATAACATCCCTTACCTAAAAAGACAAGTATTTCTGACTAAAATATCAGATATAATGCTGAAAAAAACTTGCACTGCTTATCAACTCTCAAAGTATCTAAATACTCACAAAAAATACGCTTAATATTATAGAGAGAAAATTTTTCTGATTCTGATGTGATTTTTATTTCTAACTAAGCGCCCTATTTATAGAAAATGCTTAGCACACCATAGTTGACAAATGAACCAATGGATGATTCATTCTCAGCATACCTATTTTGAAATTTCTTCAGCATGCCAAAAAGGACTCCAAGCTTTCCCACCCACCACAAAAACAAAAGTGGGGCTCACCCATATTTTTAATAAAAATATTTATTTGTAAAACTTCAATAATTCATAATAAATAGCCATTTTATAAGAAAAATATGAACCTTATGTCCATTCCATATAAAATTTAATTCTCTACAAATTTGTAGAAGAATGTTTTTCCAAATTCTAAACAGAAAACTACCGAAATTCACATAAAGATGATTTTTAATACCTCAATTTCGATAAACTACTAATAAAATACCTCAGCATTAATTCCTTAATTTATATCTACATAAAATAAATATTTTCTTATCATATAAATTAATAATTAATTATTCACAAATAATATTACATAATCACAATAATGACAATTAGATCGTTCCCAGGAAAGATGAGGCTTTCTAATAAAGATTTCTCCTTACTGGCGCGCAATTAGGTGACCAAACCCCTTTTCTAGACATAACTTCCTTAGACATTACCAATAATGCTATCTAATAATATTATTCAAATAATATGAATTATTGATCTGATAATGGGAAATACTGTGAGTGACAATTATTGAAATAACAATAATATAAAATATCAACGTAGCAATTATTGAATCAATAAAATAAAATATTGAACAGTAATTACTGTAACAATTATTAAGTAGTGACTTCTTACGTAAGAATCAATAATCTAAAAATATTGTGCAATGTCGTGTGCTACTGTGCAACCACGCGTATTACTGTACTTTGTATCACCGGGTATTTCAACAGTGTTAATGGTAACAACTACGCCGTTATTTATAAAAAACTCAAACTTGTCATTTTCTTCATTCAACAGTTTTTCATTATGGGGCTCACAAATGGTTGCGCCGTCGTACTAATATTCTCCGACAGCAAGAATATTCCACGACCAAACGAATATTCCCCGACAACAGTGAATATTTTATAACCACTTGCTTATTTAAAATATTTGTGCATTTTACCCATAACTAACCACATTAATCAAATCAACCCCTTACTATTTCAAAATAATGAATAGAAGAAATTTAATTTTATTTATAAAAAGTTACGGTCTTACAACCTCTCCTCTTTATAAAATTTCATCCTCGAAATTGATGTACATACCTGGTGTTTTGAAAAGGTGAGGATACCTCGCTTTCATTTCTTATTCTAACTCCCAGATCATTTCCTGAATAGCATGGTTCCTCCACAAAATCTTAACTTGTGGTATAACCTTTGTGCGTAGGACATGCTCCTTCCTATCTAAGATCTTGACAGGTACCTCCTCGTACGTTAAATCTTTGGTTATCTCATCTGGTTCTAACTCAATAATTTGGTTTGGGTCTTTCACATATTTACGAAGCACAGATATGTGAAAAGCATTATGAACACGAGACATGCTTGGAGGTAATGTGAGTATATAGGCCACATTTCCTACTCGGTTAAGAATCTCAAATGGACCAACATATCGTGGATTGAGCTTTCCTCTCTTCCTGCATCTTGTAACTCCCTTCCATGGAGCAACAAGTAACAATACATGATCCCCAATATTAAATTCCACGTCTTTTCGATGAAGATCAACGTAACTCTTTTGTCGATCTTGTGATGTCTTTTTACGTTGTCAGATCATTTGAATCTTTTCCGTAGTTATGCGTACCAATTTTGGTCCCAATAATGTTGCATCACCCACCACATCCCAACATACTGAAGAGCGACACTTTCGTCCGTACAATACTTCGAATGGAGTCATACCTATACTTTCCTGATAACTGTTGTTGTAGGAGAATTCCACCAATGGTAAGTACTTATCCCAACTCCCTTTGAAGTCTTGAACACAAAGTCTTAATAGATCTGCAGAGTTTGAATAGTCCTTTTCGATTGTCCGACCGTTTGAGGATGATATACCGAACTGAATCGCAAATCCGTGTTCATAGCTTTCTGCAAACTAACCCAAAATAGTGAAGTGAATCTTGGGTCAGAATCCGAAACTATGGATACTGGCATGCTATACAATCTCACAATCTAATTCACGTACATACGAGCAAGACGTTCAAAGGAATAAGTCTCCCGTATTGATGAGAAATGAGCAGACTTGGTTAGTATATCAACAATAACCCAAATGACATCAATGCCTTGAGAAACCTTGGGAAGACCCGTAATGAAATCCATGGTAATGTGTTTCCACTTCCTTTGCGGAATCTCAAGTGGTTGCAATGGACCCTTTGGCACTTGATGCTCCGCTTTTACACGTTGACAAGTTAAACACCTCGAGATAAACTCTGCGATCTCTCTATTCATATTTCTCCACCAAAATGTATGTCGAAGATCTTGATACATTTTGGTACTACCAGGATGGATTGCAAATGGTGTGTTGTGTGCCTCCATCATGATTCTATGCTTCAAGTCAGAATCGTTAGGAACGTAAAGTCTGGAGTTGACTCGAAGTATTCCTTCTTCATCGATTCTTGCTTTTGGAATAACACCTTCTTGTACTTTCTTCTTCATACACATCAACTCTGGGTATGTGGCTTGAGCAGCTTTAACTTTATCGTTTAAAATCGATTCTACTCGTATATTTGATATCTTCACGCGGGTACTTGGACCCTTTAACTCTATCTCCATTCTTTGTAAGTCGTACAAAATGGGTCTTTGTGTTATCAACATCGCACTCGTACCCGCATACGATCTTCTACTCAATGTGTTAGCTACCACGTTTGCTTTTCCAGGATGATATTGAATGGTATGGTCGTAATCTTTCAATAGCTCAAGCCAACGTCGTTGCTGCATGTTGAGTTCTTTTTGGGTGAAGAAATATTTGAGGCTTTTATGATCCGTATAAATCTCTACTTTCTCCCCATGTAGGTAGTGTCTCCAGATCTTCAAACCGAAAACGACTGCTTCCAACTCCAGATCATGAGTAGGATAATTCCTCTCATATTCTTTGAGTTATCGCGAGGCATAGGCTATAACTTTTCCATATTGCATGAGAACACATCCTAACCCTTTGCCCGAAGTATAGCTGTAGATAACAAATCCATCAGAACCAGATGGTATTGTCAGAACAGGTGCCGAAATGAGTCTCCTCTTGAGCTCTTGAAAACTCTTCTCGCATTCTTCGCTCCATACGAATTTTGTATCTTCCCGAGTCAGCTGAGTTAACGGTGTAGCGATTCGAGAAAATCCTTCCACGAATCTCCGATAATAACAAGCTAAGCCGCGAAATCTACGTACTTCGGTCACCGACTTCGGTTGTTCCCAACTTTGTATTGCTTCAATCTTCACCGGGTCAACAGATACTCTATGTTTTAACACCACGTGCCCAAGGAATACTACTTCCTCAAACCATAACTCACATTTCTTCAGCTTGGCATATAGCTTGTTGTCACAAAGCATTTGAAGTACCAGCTTAAAATGGTGCTCATGATCTTCATGGCTTTTGGAATAGATGAAGATGTCATCAATAAAGACAACAATGAACTAATCCAAATATTCTTTGATCACACGATTCATCATATCTGTGACGCCCCCAAAATAGGTATACACAACCCATTCTGAGTCGCCAAATATATGGTACAGAAACAACAACAAACTTCAATATTTCAATTGTCGTGCAAAATACGACAACACATATGCTGTGAGTTTAAATACAAATATTATCTTCTAGACAATATCCAAACTCAAATAATTCCTTATTACAATTATTGATACACTATTTTACAAAATAGAGAGGACTGTTAAAACAACTGTCTGGACCCATCACTCCACACCTTGACTAGTTCTCGCTATATTCTCGCCACCTGAGAAGAAACATGGAACAAAAAGGAAAAGGGTGAGCTCAACTATCCCGGTAAAGAATATTATGACTAAGATAATGTAGAACAAATTATCGTTAGCCTTCAATAAATCAGATAAAATATAATAGACAACCAGTTTTAGATCAATATTCGCAGCAGAAATAACAATTCATTAGAAGAGTTTAAGTAGAGAATGAAATATAATATCATCTATGAATTTAAAAGTCCATCATCAATATTTTATCCCCGTAACATCAATCAATATACATCTTGAATCAAATATTCATCTTTGTACTACGGGCTAAAGATATTCATTTGTATCACCAGTTGGTCATGTTCATCTTAACACCTGTTCATCTTTGCACTACGGGCCAAAGATATTCATCAGGTATTCATTCATCTTTGCACTACAGGCCAAAGATATTCAATTATATCATCATTTAGGACTGAGGGATGAAAATATTTTAAAGAAAACAAATCCAGTGAGACAAAAGTTCAAAGATTAAGGATTCGTACTTCGGTTTATTCAAGTTCAAAAATACTACATAATAAACCATAGCTGAATAAAATTCAAGAATAAAGATCAAAATATGGATACAATCAAAGATAGTAACCATAATATACATCTTGGACAAAGAAGAGAAAATTTTATTTTTTTTGTGAATAGTATCGTATACATGAATAGTAACCCCGACACGAAAAGGTAGAAATTTTACAAGAAAAATCATACTTCGTGAATAGTACTCGTGAATAGTACCATATTCGTGAATAGTATCGTATATGTGAATAGTGCTGTATACGTGAATAGTAACCTCGACATAAAAATATAGAAATTTTATAATAAAATTAATACCAATATTTTGACATAATGATATTGAAAGAAAAATATCATTTACGAAGAAAGTAACATCTCTTACCTCAAAAGAATAGTACTTCTGCCTTAAATATCGGATATAACGCTGAAAGAAACTTAGACTGAATAGCAACTCTCAAAGTATCTAAATACTCACAAAATACGCTCGATAATATAAAGAAAGAAAGCTTATGATTCTGGTGTGATTTTCAATTCTAACTAAGAACCCTATTTATAAGAAAATGCTAGAACGTCAAAACAGACTAACCTGATAAATGATGCCTTTACCTACTATTATTCACGCCCACCACTTTTGAAATAAAATTTTAGCACATTTCTCACCAACCAAAAGTGGGGCCCACTAATTCTAGAAAATTTCTAAAATATTTTAAATTTAAACAATAATCAGCAACTTTAATAATTCATAATAAATAGCTCTTTATCAAAAAAATTTGAATCTCATGTCTATTCTATAGGAAATTTAATTCTCTACAACTTTGTAGAAGAAATTTTTTCCAAATTCCAATAAGAAAATATCCGAAATCCACATACGGATGATTTTTAATAGCTTCATTCCGACAAAATACTAATAAAAGACCTCAACATTAATTCTTTCATTTATATCCACATAAAAATAAATATTTCCTTATCATATAAATCAATAATTAATTATTCATAAATAATATTATAGAATCACAATTATGACATCCAGGTCGTTCCTAGGAAAGATGGTGCTTTTCGATAAGGATTTCTCCTTACTGGCGCGTAATTAGGTGACCAAACCCCTTTCCTAGATAGAACTTCCTTAGACATTGCCAATAATGCTATCTAATAATATTATTTAAATAATATGAATTATTGATCTGATAATGGGAAATATTATGCAGTGATAATTATTGAAACAACAATAATATAATATATCAACGTCGCAATTATTGAATCAATAAAATAAAATATTGAACAGTAATTACTGTAACAATTATTGAGTAGTGTCTTCTTACGTAAGAATCAATAATCCAAAAATATTGTGCAATACAGTGCGCTATTGTGCAACCACGCGTATTAATGTATTTTAACCACTAGATATTCCAACATTGCTAACGGTAACAACTACGCCGTTATTTAAAAAAACTCAAACTTATCGTTTTCTTCATTCGACCATTTTTTATTATGGGGCCCACAAATGGTTGCGCCGTCGTACGAATATTCTCCGACAACAAGAATATTTCACGACCAAATAAATATTCCACGACAACAATGAATATTTTATAATCACTAACTTATTTTGTAAAAATTGCACATTTCACCCATGACCAAAGCATTATATCAAATTAACACTTTATTATTCAAAATAATAATAAGAGGAAATTCGATTTTATTTATAAAAAGTTAGGGTCTTACAACCCCCCCTCCTTATGAAATTTCATCCTCGAAATTGACATACGTACCTGGTGTTTCGAAAAGGTGAGGGTACCTCGCTTTCATTTCCGATTCTAACTCCTAGGTCATTTCTTCAATAGCATGGTTCCTCCACTTGACTTGTGGTATAACCTTTGTGCGTAGAACATGATCCTTCCTATCCAAGATCTTGACAAGTACTTGCTCGTACGTTAAATCTTCGGCTATCTCGTCTGGTTCTAACTCAATAATGTGGTTTGGGTCGTCCACATATTTAAATAACATCGATACGTGAAAAACATTATGAACACGCGACATACTTGATGGTAAAGTGAGTCTATAGGCCACAGTTTTTACTCGATCGAGGATTTCAAATGGACCAATATATCGAAGGTTTGAGCTTTCCTCACATCATTGATTCTCGCTTTTGGAATAACGACTTCTTGCATCAGCTCTAGGTTTATAGCTTAAGCAACTTTAAATTTATCGATTAAGATCGGTTCTACTCATATATTTGATATCATCATGTGAGTACTTGGAGCCTTTAACTCTATCTCCATCATTTGTAAGTTATACGAAATGGGCCTTTGTGTTGACAATATCGCAGTCGTACCCGCATATGATCTTCTACTCATGGCGTCAGCTACCACGTTTGCTTTTCCAGGATGGTATTGAATGGTATAATCGTAATCTTTCAACAGCTCAAGCCAACGTCGTTGCCGCATGTTGAGTTCCTTTTGGGTGAAGAAATATTTGACGCTTTTATGATCCGTATAAATCTCCACTTTCTCCCCATACAGGTAATGTCTCCAGATTTTTAACGCGAAAATGACTGCTGCCAACTCCAGATCGTGAGTAGGATAATTCCTCTCATATTTTTTGAGTTGTCGCGAGGCATAGGCTACGACTTTCCCATATTGTATGAGAACACATCCTAACCCTTGCCTGAAGCATCGCTATAGATAACAAATCCATCCGAACCAGATGGTATTGTCAGAACAGGTGCAGAAATGAGTCTCCTCTTGAGCTCTTGGAAACTCTTCTCGCATTCCTCGCTCCATACGAATTTTGTATTTTTTCGAGTCAGCGGAGTTAACGGAGTAGCATATCGAGAAAATGTTTCCACGAATCTTCGATAATAACCAGCTAAGTCTAGAAACGTATTTCGATTACTGACTTAGGTTGCTCTCAACTGTGACTCATATCCCAGTCTTGGATAGCACGTCACAATGACACCTATCAATTTACCACCGCACGAATATGTCATCCCCTATGAAGAGTCTGGCTTCGGTGCATTCCACAAAGGAAGTCACCTGATAGAGGCTCAGGTACCAACTCTTGTAGTTGGATTTTTAACTCCTGAAGTTAAATAGGAGCCGTTTGATATATGATTTTGAAAATGGGTGTTGTACCGAGTTCAAAGTCAATACAAAATTCAATATCACGCTCTGGGGTAGGTTAAGAAGTTCTTCAGGAAATACGTTAGGAAATTCAATTCTCGGTAGTCAATATAAAGTCGCATACTCCCGTCTTTCTTCTTTACGAATAAAATAGGAGCACCACAAGGAGATGTACTAGGACGAATGAAACCGATGTCTAACAACTCCTGTAGTTGGACCTTTAACTCCTGAAGTTCAATAGGAGTCATTCGATATAGAGTTTTAGAAATGGGGTTTGTACCAGGTTCAAGGTCAATAAAGAATTCGACTTCACGTTCTGGGGGTAGACCGGGAAGTTCTTTAGGAAATACGTCAAGAAATTCACTAACAATGGAAATATTATTCAAATCTGACGTATTTTTGTTCAAGTCCATGACATGGGCTAAGAAAGCTTAACATCCATTTTTTAATAAACGAATGGCTTTATGGCTTGGTATGACAGTGATTGACTTTAGTATTTTGGTTGCTTGAATTCGCATAACAGGTTGGTTAGGAATGTGAAAACTAACAACCTTACGAAAATAATCAATTTTAGCATGATGAGTGGTTAACCAATTAATCTCTAAAATCACATCAAATGCAAGTATTTTCAAAGAAATAAGATCGACAAGTAATGTGATGGTCCCAACTTGAATCAAGAAAGATTTATAAACTGTGGATGTAATGAAAGTTTCTCCTAACAGAGTCTCAGTAGATAAGTCAAAGTCTAATTTCTCTGGAGTCAAGTTCAAACGCTGAGCACAAGCAGGAGAGATAAAAGAATGGGTAGAACCGGTATCTAGTAAGGTATAAACTTCTCAAGAGTTTATGATTAGCTTACCCGTGATCACCTCGTTCAGGTTCCTCGCCTTTTGGAAAGTTACGAAAAGCGCTCTCACTTGAACCATCGATTTTGACTTGTCTGGGATAGTCTTCGGTGTCATCATTATCGCTAGAATTAACTTTTTCTATAGGGCATATTCCACCCTCAACTGCTTTGTTGTACTCCTGTTTCAAAATCTGAATCATTAATCTTTGATCCATATCGAATTGGGGTTGACCGCAATGTATAGGGTAATTCAAAACTCGATGTTGGGTTCTCCCAATTGCTGTCCAAAAAGAGAAATACATCTAATCTATTTTAGCCTTCTTGGATCGGACTTCTCTTTCCACAATATCAACGCGTCGTGCGGCTTTAAACCATACATCCTTCATTCTCACTCGTTCAGTCGTTTCTTCTTTCAGCTGATCCTTGACATTTGAATTCTCAAATTTCAGCTTTATCATCTTATACTCTGCCAAAGAGTGCTTCTGTTCAAGCATCACATATCGGGTAACATAAGCTTGAATTGTTGCATTCTTTTGCTCCACGACCGCCTGCCGTTCTTCAGCCAGCTCTTCTAACTCATGAATACGATTTTGTAATTCTACATTTTGATCATAAAGTTCTCCTAATAAATCCTCATCAGGTTACTTTTCTTCCTCACTCTCAACTTCTACCTTTGTGACTATCTCGGTTACAACTATTAATTCTTCACTCACCACATAGATATCTCTAATTTCTTCTTCACCTGACATCACATTATTCATCGTTTGATCGGTGGTGTTGTTTACTGGAGGAACATTATCGTCATGTTGCACGTTCTCCTAGTTGGTGATTAAAGGTGTCTCCACAGTCTCATTCACTCCATTGTTAACATTTTCAGCTACCATTCTCAAATACTGCCATAAAACAAAGGTTAATTAAAGAAATTGACATACCACATATTATCCTTAAATTCTGACCAACCAATTAAATACCAAATAAGCTTAGGTAGGACACACTAGCGAAGGATTTACTCGTCTCTCCCCTCTTAGTTCTATTCCGCAATCTCCGCTAGAGACCATATCCCTAAGCTCTGATACCAACTGTGACACCCCCAAAATAGGTATACACAACCTATCCTGAGTCGCCAAATACATGGTACAGAAACAACTACAGACTTCATTATTACAATTGTCGTGCAAAATACGACAATAGATATACTGTGAGTTTAAATACAAATATTGTCTTATAGACAATATCCAAACTAAAATAAGTCCTCATTATAATTAATGATACACTATTTTACAAAATAATAAAGATTACTAAAACAATTGTCTGGACTCATCACTCCACACCCCGACTAGTTCCCGCTATATTCTCCCCTCTTGAGAAGAAACATGGATCAAAAAGGAAAAGGGTGAGCTCAACTAGCCTAGTAAAGACTATTATGACTAAGATAATGTAGAACAAATTATCGTTAGTCTTCAATAAATCAGATAAAATATAATGAACAACAAGTTTTAGATCAATATTTGTAGCGAAAATAACAATTCATTAGAAGAGTTTAAGTAAAGAATGAAATCTACTATCATCTATGGATTTAAAAGTCCATCATCACTATTTTATCCCTGTAACATCAATTAATATACATCTTGAATCAAATATTCATCTTTGCACTACGGGCTAAAGATATTCATTTGTATCACCAGTTGGTCATGTTCATCTCAACACCTGTTCATCTTTGCACTACGGGCCAAAGATATTCATCAAGTAATCATTCATCTTTACACTACACGCAAAATATATTCAGTTATATCATCATTTAGGACTGAGGATGATGAAAATATTTTAAAGAAAACGAATCCAGTGAGATAAAAGATCAAAGATTAAGAATTCGTACTTCGGTTTATCCAAGTTCAAAAATACTCCATAATAAACCATAGCTGAATAAAATTCAAGAATGAAGATCAAAACATGGATACAATCAAAGATAGTAACCATAATATATATCTTGGACAAAAAAGAGAAAATTTTATTTTTCTGTGAATAGTGCCATATATGCGAATAGTGTCGTATACATGAATAGTAACCCCGACACAAAAAGGTAAAAATTCCACAAGAAAAATCATACTTCGTAAATAGTACTCGTGAATAGTACTGTATTCGTGAATAGTATTGTATACGTGAATAGTGCTGTATACGTGAATAGTAACCTCGACATGAAAAGGTAGAAATTTTATAATAATATTCATACTAATATTTTGGCATAATGATATTGAAAGAAAAACATCATTTACGAAGAAAATAACAACCCTTACCTCAAAAGAATAGTGCTTCTGCTTGAAATATCGGATATAACGCCGAAGAAAACCTACACTAAATAACAACTCTCAAAGTATCTAAATACTCATAAAATACGCTCGATAATATAGAGAGAGAAAGCTTATGATTCTGGTGTGATTTTCAATTTTAACTAAGCACCATATTTATAGAAAAATACTAGAACGCCAAAACAGACTAACTTGCTACCTGATGGCTTTACCTGCTACTATTCACGTCCACTACTTTTGAAATAAAATTTTAGCACATTTTTCACCAACCAAAAGTGGGGCCCACCCATTCTAGAAAAGTTCCAAAACGTTTTAAATTTAAACAATAATCAGCAACTTCAATAATTCATAATAAATAGCCCTTTTATGAGAAAAATTCTAATCTCATGTCTATTTCACAGAAAATTTAATTTTCTACAACTTTGTAGAAGAAAGTGTTTCTAAATTTCAATAAAAAAATGTTCGAAATCCACATACGGATTATTTTTTATACCTTCATTTTTATAAATTACTGATAAAACACCTCAACATTAATTCTTTCATTTATATCCACATAAAAATAAATATTTTCTTATCATATAAATCAATAATTAATTATTCACAAATAATATTACAGAATCACAATTATGACAACCAGGTCGTTCGTAGGAAAGAGGGAGCTTTCCGATAAGGATTTTTCCTTACTGACATGCAATTAGGTGACCAAATCTCTTTTCTAGACAGAACTTCCTTAGACATTGTCAATAATGCTATCTAATAATATTATTTAAATAATATGAATTATTGATCTGATAATGGAAAATACTGTGAAGTGACAATTATTGAAACAATAATAATATAAAATATTAACGTAGCAATTATTGAATCAATAAAATAAAATATTGAACAGTAATTACTGTAACAATTATTGAGTAGTGCATTCTTACGTAAGAATCAATAATTCAAAAGTATTGTGCAATACCGTGTGCTACTGTGCAACCATGCGTATTGTTGTGTTTTAACCACTGGGTATTTCAACAGTGCTAACGGTAACAACTACGCCGTTATTTAAAAAAAACTCAAACTTGTCGTTTTCTTCATCCGACAGTTTCGTTATGGGGCCCATAAATAGCTGCGCCGTCGTACGAATATTCCCCGACAGTAAGAATATTTCACGACAAAACGAATATTCCCCGACAATAATGAATATTTTATAACCACTTACTTATTTTGCAAAAATTACATATTTCACCCATAACCAAAGCATTATATCAAATTAACACCTTATTATTCAAAAAAATAATAAGAGAAAATTCAATTTTATTTATAAAAAGTTGGGGTCTTACAACCTTCCCTCCTTATGAAATTTCATCCTCGAAATTAACGTACGTACCTGGTGTTTCAAAAAGATGAGGGTACCTCGCTTTCATTTCCAATTCTAACTCCCATGTCATTTCCTCAATAGCATGGTTCCTCAACTTGACTCGTGGTATAACCTTTGGGCATAGGACATGATCCTTCCTATCCAAAATCTTGACAGGTACTTCCTCGTACGTTAAATCTTCGGCTATCTCATCTGGTTCTAACTCAATAATGTGGTTTGGGTCGTCCACATATTTAAATAACATCGATACGTGAAAAACATTTTGAACACGCGACATACTTGATGGTAAAGTAAGTCTATAGGCCACAGTTTCTACTCGATCGAGGATTTCAAATGGACCAATATATCGAAGGTTTGAGCTTTCCTCACATCGTTGATTCTCGCTTTTAGAATAACGACTTCTTGCATCAGCTCTAGGTCTGTAGCTTAAGCAGCTTTAAATTTATCGATTAAGGTCGGTTCTACTCGTATATTTGATATCATCACGTGAGTACTTGGAGCCTTTAACTCTATCTCCATCATTTGTAAGTTATACAAAATGGGCCTTTGTGTTGACAATATTGCACTCGTACCCGCATATGATCTTTTACTCAATGTGTCAGCTATCACATTTGCTTTTCCAGGATGGTATTGAATGGTATGATCGTAATCTTTCAACAGTTCAAGCCAACGTCGTTGCCGCATGTTGAGTTCCTTTTGGGTGAAGAAATATTTGAGGCTTTTATGATCCGTATAAATCTCAACTTCTCTCCATACAGGTAATGTCTCCAGATTTTCAACGTGAAAACGACTACTGCCAATTCCAGATCATGAGTAGGATAATTCCTCTCATATTTTTTGAGTTGTCGCGAGACATAGGCTATGACTTTCCCATGTTACATGAGAACACATCCTAACCCTTTGCCTGAAGCATCACTATAGATAACAAATCCATCTGAACCAGATTGTATTGTCAGAACAGGTGTCGAAATGAGTCTCCTCTTGAGCTCTTGGAAACTCTTCTCACATTCCTCACTCCATACGAATTTTGTATCTTTTTGAGTCAGCTGAGTTAACGGAGAAGCATATCGAGAAAATCCTTTCACGAATCTTCGATAATAACCAGCTAAGCCTAGAAACGTATTTCGATTACTGACTTAGGTTGCTCTCAACTGTGACTCATATCCCAATGTTTGATTGCACGTCACAATGGCACCTATCAATTTACCACCGCACGAATATGGCATCCCCTACGAAGAGTCTGGCTTTGGTGCATTCTACAAAGGAATTCACCAGATAGAGGCTGGGGCACCAACTCTTGTAGTTGGGTTTTTAACTCTTAAAGTTAAATAGGAGCCATTCGATATGGGGTTTTAGAAATGGGTTTTGTACCGGGTTCAAAGTCAATACAAAATTTAATATCAAGCTCTGGGGGTAGGTCAAGAAGTTCTTCAGGAAATACGTTAGGAAATTCAATTCTCGGTAGTCAATATAAAGTCGCATACTTCCGTCTTTCTTCTTTATGAATAAAACAAGAGCACCACAAGGAGATGTACTAGGACGAATGAAACCGATGTCTAACAACTCCTGTAGTTGGACCTTTAACTCCTGAAGTTCAATAGGAGCCATTCGATATGGGGTTTTAGAAATGGGTTTTGTACTAGATTCAAGGTCAATATAGAATTTAACTTCACGTTCTAGGGGTAGACTAAGAAGTTCTTCAGGAAATACGTCAGGAAATTTACTAACAACAGAAATATTATTCAAATCTGATGTATTTTTGTTCAAGTCCATGACATGGGCTAAGAAAGCTTGACATCCGTTTTTTAATAAACGAATGACTTTATGGCTTGATATGACAGTGATTGACTTTAGTTGTTTGGTTGCTTGAATTCGCATAACAAGTTGGTTAGGAATATGAAAACTAACAACCTTACGAAAACAATCAATTTTAGCATAATGAGTGGTTAACCAATCAATCTCTAAAATCACATCAAATGCAAGTATTTTCAAAGAAATAAGATCGACAAGTAATGTGATGGTCCCAACTTGAATCAAGCAAGTTTTATAAACAGTGGATGTAATGAAAGTTTCTCCTAACAAAGTCTCAACAGATAAGTCAAAGTCTAATTTCTCTGGAGTCAAGTTCAAACGCTGAGCACAAGCAGGAGAGATAAAAGAATGGGTAGAACCGGTATCTAGTAAGGTATAAACTTCTCATGAGTTTATGATTAGCCTACCCGTGATCACCTCGTTTGAGTTCCTCGCCTTTTGGGAAGTTACGAAAAGCGCTCTCACTTGAACCATCGATTTTGACTTGTCTGGGACAGTCTTTGGTGTCATCATTATCGCTAAAATTGACTTTTGCTATAAGGCATATTCCACTCTCAACTGCTTCGCTGTACTCCTGTTTCAAAATCTTACCCATTAATCTTCGATCCATATCGAATTGGGTTGACCACAATGTACAGGGTAATTCAAAACTCGATGTTGGGTTCTCCCAATTGCTGTCCAAAAAGAGAAATACATATAATCTATTTTAGCCTTCTTAGATCGGACTTCTCTTTCCACAATATCAACGCGTCGTGCGGCTTTAACCCATACATCCTTCATTCTCACTCGTTCAGTCGTTTCTTCTTTCAGCTGATCCTTAACATTTGAATTCTCAGATTCCAGCTTTATTATCTTATACTCTGCCAAAGAGTGCTTCTGTTCAAGCATCACATATCGGGTAACACAAGCTTGAATTATTGCATCCTTTTGCTCCACTACCGCCTATCGTTCTTCATCCAGCTCTTCTAACTCATGAATACGATTTTGTAATTCTACATTTTGATCATAAAGTTCTCCTAATAAATCCTCATCAGGTTACTTTTCTTCCTCACTCTCAGCAGCTACTTCTGTAACTAGCTCGGGTGCAACTATTAATTCTTCACTCACCACATGGATATCTCTAATTTCTTCTTCGCCTCACATCACATTATTCATCGTTTGATCGGTGGTGTTGTTTACAGGAGGAACATTGCCGTCATGTTGCACGTTCTCCTGGTTGGTGATTAAATCTGTCTCCACGGTCTCATTCACTCCATTGTTAACATTTTCAGCTGTCATTCTCAAATACTACCATAAAACAAGGGTTAATTAAAGAAATTGACATACCACATATTATCCTTAAATTCTTTCCGACCAATTAAATACCAAATAAGCTTAGGTAGGACACTCTAGCGAAGGATTTACTCATCTCTCCTCTCCTAGTTCTATTCCACGATCTTCGCTAGAGACCATATCCCTAAGCTCTGATACCAACTGTGACGCCCCCAAAATAGGTATACACAATCCATTCTGAGTCGCCAAATACATGGTACAGAAACAACTACAAACTTCATTATTACAATTGTCGTGCAAAATACGACAACAGATATGCTGTGAGTTTAAATACAAATATTGTCTTCTAGACAATATCCAAACTAAAATAAGTCCTCATTATAATTATTGATATATTATTTTACAAAATAATGAAGACTACTAAAATAATTTATGGACTCATCACTCCACACCCCAACTAGTTCCCGCCATATTCTCCCCTCCTGAGAACAAACATGGAACAAAAAGGAAAATGGTGAGCTCAACTAGCCCAGTAAAGACTATTATGACTAAGATAATGTAGAACAAATTATCGTTAGCCTTCAATAAATTAGATAAAATATAATGGACAACCAGTTTTAGATCAATATTCGCATCGAAAATAATAATTCATTAGAAGAGTTTAAGTAAAGAATGAAATCTACTATCATCTATAAATTTAAAAGTCCATCATCAATATTTTATCCCTGTAACATCAATTAATATTCATCTTTGCACTACGGGCCAAAGATATTCATTTGTATCACCAGTTGGTCATGTTCATCTCAACACCTGTTCATCTTTGCACTACGGGCCAAAGATATTCATCAGGTAATCATTTATCTTTGCACTACAGGCCAAATATATTCAGTTATATAATCATTTAGGACTGAGAATGATGAAAATATTTTAAAGAAAATGAATCCAATGAGATAAAAGATCAAAGATTAGGAATTCGTACTTTAGTTTATCCAAGTTCAAAAATACTCCATAATAAACCATAGCTGAATAAAATTCAAGAATGAAAATTAAAACATGGATACAATCAAAGATAGTAACCATAATATACATCTTGGACAAAGAAGAGAAAATTTTATTTTTTTTGTGAATAGTGACGTATACGTGAATAGTGTCGTATACATGAATAGTGCTGTATACGTGAATAGTAACCCCGACACGAAAAAGTAGAAATTCTACAAGAAAAATCATACTTCATGAATAGTACTCATGAATAGTACCGTATTCGTGAATAGTGCCGTATACGCGAATAGTGCCGTATACGTGAATAGTAACCTCGACATGAAAAGGTAGAAATTTCACAATAAAATTCATACCAATATTTCGACATAATGATATTGAAAGAAAAACATCATTTACGAATAAAATAACATCTCTTACCTCAAAAGAATAGTACTTCTGTCTGAAATATCGGATATAACGCTGAAAAAAACTTGCACTGAATATCAACTCTCAAAGTATCTAAATACTCACAAAATATGCTCGATAATATAGAGAGACAAAGCTTATGATTCTGGTGTGATTTTTAATTCTAACTAAGTACCCTATTCATAGAAAAATGTTAGAACGCCAAAACAGACTAACATGCTGCCTAATAGCTTTACATGCTACTATTCACGCCCACCACTTTTAAAATAAAATTTTAGCACATTTCTCACAAACTAAAAGTGGGGCCCACCCATTCTAGAAAATTTCCAAAATGTTTTAAATTAAAACAATAATCAGCAACATCAACAATTCATAATAAATATCCCTTTTATAAGAAAAATTCAAATCTAATATCTATTTCATAGGAAATTTAATTCTCTACAACTTTGTAGAAGAAAGTTTTTTCAAATTCCAATAAAAAAATGTCCGAAATTCACATACGAATGATTTTTAATACATTCATTCCGACAAAATAATGATAAATTACCTCAACATTAATTCTTTCGTTTAAATCCACATTGAATAAATATTTCCTTATCATATATATCAATAATTAATTATTCACAAATAATATTACAGAATCACAATTATGACAACCATGTCGTTCCTAGGAAAGAGAGGGCTTTCCATTAAGGATTTCTCCTTACTGGCGCGTAATTAGGTGACCACACCCCTTTCCTTGACAGAACTTCCTTAGACATTGCCAATAATGCTATCTAATAATATTTTTCAAATAATATAAATTATTGATCTGATAATGGAAAATATTGTGCAGTGACAATTGTTGAAATAACAATAATATAAAATATCAACGTAGTAATTATTGAATCAATAAAATAAAATATTAAACAGTAATTACTGTAACAATTATTGAGTAGTGCCTTCTTACGTAAGAATCAATAATCTAAAAATACTGTTCAATATCGTGTGCTACTGTGCAACCACGCGTATTACTGTATTTTAACCACCGGGTATTCCAAACAATGCTAACGGTAATAACACCGTCGTTATTTATAAAAACTCAAACTTGTCGTTTTCTTCATCCGATCGTTTTCTGTTATGGGGACCACAAATGGCTGCGCCGTCGTACGAATATTCTCCGACAACACGAATATTCCACAACAAAATAAATATTCCTCGACAACAATGAATATTTTATAACCACTTGCTTATTTTACAAAAATTGCACATTTCACCCATAAACAAAGCATTATATCAAATTAATACCTTATTAATAATTAGAGGAAAATTTATTTTATTTATAAAAAGTTGGGGTCTTACAATATCCGTGAAAGTAGCAGGAGCATTAGTCAATCCAAAAGACATGACTAAGAATTAATAATGCCCGTATCGAGTTCTGAAGGCAGTCTTCAGAATATCCTCAATTTTAATCTTCAGCTGATGATATCCAAAACCAATATCGATCTTTAAAAAGAATTGTGCTCCTTGCAACTGGTCGAACAAGTCATCAATGCGAGGTAGCGGATACCTATTCTTGATGGTGACATGTTTCAATTCTCGGTAGTCAATACAAAGTCGCATACTCCCGTCTTTCTTCTTTACGAATAAAATAGGAGCACCCCAAGGAGATGTACTAGGACGAATAAAACCGATGTCTAACAACTCCTGTAGTTGGACCTTTAACTCCTGAAGTTCAATAGGAGCCATTCGATATGGGGTTTTAGAAATGGGTTTTGTACCAGGTTCAAGGTCAATAAAGAATTTAACTTCACGTTCTGGTGGTAGACCGGGAAGTTCTTCAGGAAATACGTAAGGAAATTCACTAATAACAGAAATATTATTCAAATCTGACGTATTTTTGTTAAAGTCCATGACATGGGCTAAGAAAGCTTGACATCCATTTTTCAATAAATGAATGGCTTTATGGCTTGATATGACAGTGATTGATTTTAGTGGTTTGGTTGCTTGAATTCGCATAACAGGTTGGTTAGGAATATGAAAACTAACAACCTTACGAAAATAATTAATTTTGGCATGATGAGTAGTTAACCAATCAATCCCTAAAATCACATCAAATGCAAGTATCTTTAAAGAGATGAGATCAACAGGTAATGTGATGGTCCCAACTTGAATCAAGCAAGATTTATAAACTGTGGATGTAATGAAAGTTTCTCCTAACGGAGTTTCAACAGATAAGTCAAAGTCTAATTTCTCTGGAGTCAAGTTCAAACGTTGAGCACAAGCAGGAGAGATAAAAGAATGAGTAGAACCGGTATCTAATAAGGCATAGACTTCGCAAGAGTTTACAATTAGCTTACTCATGATAACTTCATTCGGTTCCTCGCTTTTTCGGAAGTTACGAAAAGCGCTCTCACTTGAACCACTGATTTTGACTTGTTTGAGACAACCTTTTGTGTCATCATTATCGCTAGAATTGACTTTCACTATAGGGCATATTCGACCCTCAATTGTTTCGTCGTACTCCTGTTCCATGATCTGAATCATTAATCTTTGATTCATATCGAATTGGGGTTGACCGCAATGTACAGGATAATTCAAACTCGATGTTGGGTTCTCCCAACTGTTGTCCAAAAAGAGAAATATATATCATCTATTTTAGCCTTCTTGGATCGGACTTCTCTTTCCACAATATCAACGCGTCGTGCGGCTTTTACCCATGCATCCTTCATTCCCACTCGTTCAGTTGTTTCTTCTTTTAGCTGATCCTTGACATTTGAATTATCAGATTCCAGCTTTATTATCTTATACTCTGCCAAAGAGTGCTTCTGTTCAAGCATCGCATATCGGGTAACACAAGCTTGAATTGTTGCATCCTTTTGCTCCACGATCGCCCACCATTCTTCAGCCTGCTCTTCTAACTCATGAATATAATTTTATAATTCTACATTTTGATCATAAAGTTCTCCTAATAAATCCTCCTCAGGTTCCTCTTCTTCCTCACTCTCAACTGCTGCCTCTGCGACTAGCTCGGGTGCAACTATTAATTCTTCACTCACCACGTGGATATCTCTAATTTTTTTCTTCGCCTGACATCCTGCAATCAAGTTTAATAACTTAAATAGTACTCCCCAATTAAATCTTTGTTATAACAAAATATTAAACTCCAATATTTATTCTTTAAATGAATCTCCTCGATTCATAACTTAAAACTCTATATGAGTTCATCTCTTGATTTTTAGATGTCATTTTCAAATACTGCCACAAAATAAGAGTTAATTAAAGAAATTAACATGCCACATTATCCCTATATTATGACCGACCAAACTAATAAGCTAAGGTAGGACACACTAGCGAAAGATTTACTCATCTCTCCCCCTCCTAGTTCTATTCCCCGATCTCCACCAGAGACCATATCTCTAAGCTCTGATACCAACTGTGACTAACCCAAAATAGGTCCACACAACCCATTCTGAGTCGCCAAATACATGGTACAGAAAACAACTACAACTTCATTATTACAATTGTCGTGCAAAATACGACAACACATATGCTGTGAGTTTAAATACAAATATTATCTTTTAGACAATATCTAAACTCAAATAAGTCCTCATTACAATTATTGATACACTATTTTATAAAATAGTTAGGACTGCTAAAACAACTGCCCTGAAACATCACTCCACACCCCGACTAGTTCCCGCTATATTCTCGCCTCCTGAGAAAAAAATGGAACAAAAAGGAAAAGGGTGAGCTCAACTAGCCCAGTAAAGAATATTATGACTAAGATAATGTAGATCAAATTATCGTTAGCCTTCAATAAATCCGATAAAATATAATGGACAACAAGTTTTAGATCAATATTCGCAGCGAAAATAACAATTTATTAGAAGAGTTAAGTAGAGAATGAAGTCTACTATCTTCTATGATTTAAAAGTCCATCATCAATATTTAAAACCTGTAACATTAATCAATATACATCTTGAATCAAATATTCATCTTTACACTATGGGCCAAAGATATTCATTTGTATCACCAGTTGGTCATGTTCATCTCAACACTTGTCCATCTTTGCACTACGGGACAAAGATATTCATCAAGGCCAAAGATATTCATCAAGTAATCATTCATCTTTGCACTATAGGCCAAAGATATTCAGTTATATCACCATTTAGAACTAAGGATGATAAAAATATTTTAAAGAAAACGAATCTAGTGAGAAAAAGGACAAAGATTAGGGATTCGTACTTCAGTTTATCCAAGTTCAAAAGTACTCCATAATAATCAATTATGGAGCAAAATTCAAGAATGAAGATCAAAACATGGATACAATCAAAGCTAGTAACCATAATAGACAACTTGGACCAAGAAAAGAAATTTTAATTTTTCTGTGAATAGTATACGTGAATAGTAACCCCGACACAACAAGGTAAAATTTCATAAGAAAAATCATACTTCGTGAATAGTACTCGGGAATAGTACCATATTCATGAATAGTGTTGTATACGTGAATAGTATCGTATACGTAACTAGTAACCTCGACATGAAAAGGTAAAAAATTTATAATAAAATTCATACCAATATTTCGGTATAATGATATTAAAAGAAATAACATCATTTACGAAGAAAATAACATCCCTTACGAGTATTGAAAGAAAATAACTCTCTTTATGAATACGAAAGTAATAATACCCCTAACCTTAATAGAAATTTAGAGACTGCACTAGTGTAATAGCAGAATATTCTTATTCTTTCTCTCTTATTCTCTCTATACTTTCTCTCTCTGTAGCTTTAGTGAATTGGTGAGAAATAATGAAGAAACGAGCTTTTATTTATAGGCTTGGCAGAGTAAGGGTAAAATAATCTTTTTGCCATAATTTATGACATCATCGCTTACATCATCGATTATATGACATCATTTCTTACCTCATCGTTCCGATGACATCATTGCTTACATCATAAGAATTCAAATTCAATTTGTTCTCTTTCACCTCACTATAATAATTTTACCACTCAAATTATAAAAATCATACTATTATATAATCACATCATACTACTATAATGTAATATTATAATAATATATTTGAATGAATTATTTTATCAGAAAGATAAAATACCAACTTTCAACAAATGTCACATGCTAAAATTCCTCCATTTAAATCCACATTGAATAAATATTTCCTTATCATATATATCAACAATTAATTATTCATAAATAATATTACAGAACTACAATATTGACAATCAAGTTATTCCTAGGAAAGAGGAGGCTTTCCGATAAGAATTTTTCCTTACTGGTGCTCAATTAGGCGATCAAACCCCTTTCCTAGACAGAACTTTCTTAGACATTATCAATAATGCTATCTAACAATATTATTCAAATAATATGAATTATTGATCTGATAATGGGAAATACTGTGCAGTGACAATTATTGAATTAACAATAATATAAAATATCAACGTAGCAATTATTGAATCGATAAAATAAAATATTGAACAGTAATTACTGTAACAATTATTGAGTAGTGACTTCTTACGTAAGAATTAATAATCCAAAAATACTGTACAATACCATGTGCTACTGTGCAACCACGCGTATTACTGTACTTTTTATTACCGGGTATTTCAATAGTTAATGGTAAAAGTTTTGCCATTATTTTTAAAAAGGTTATTTCTATTGTTTTCTATATCCGACAGTTATTCTGTTATGGGGCCCACAAATGGCTGCGTCGTCGTACGAATATTTCCCGACAACAAGAATATTTCACGACCAAACGAATATTCCCCGACAACAATGAATATTTTATAACCACTTGCTTATTTTGCAAAATTTGCACATTTCACCCATAACTAAAGCATTATATCAAATCAACACCTTATTATTCAAAATAATAATGGAAATTTAATTTTATAAAAAGTTGGGCTCTTACAACATTCCCTCCTTATAAAATTTTATCCTCAAAATTGACGTACGTACCTGGTGTTTCGAAAAGGTGAGGATACCTCACTTTAATTTTTGATTCTATCTCCCAGGTCATTTTCTCAATAGCATAGTTCCTTCATAAAACTTTAACTTGTTGTATAACCTTTGTGCGTATGACATGCTCCTTCCTATCTAAGATCTTGACAGGTACCTCCTCGTACGTTAAATCTTCGGCTATCTCGTCTGTTTCTAACTCAATAATGTGATTTGGGTCTTTCACATATTTACGAAGCATAGATATATGAAAAACATTATGAACACGAGACATGCTTGGAGGTAATGCGAGTCTATAGGTATTTCCTACTCGGTCAAGAATCTCAATTGGACCAACAAATCGTGGATTGAGCTTTTCACTCTTCCCAAATCTTATAACTCCCTTTCATGGAGCAACACGTAACAATACATGATCCCCAATATTAAATTCCATGTCTTTTCGATGAAGATTCGCATTAACTCTTTTGTCAATCCTGTGCCGTTTGTATACATTGTCGAATCATTTGGATCTTCTCTGTAGTCATACGTACCAACTTTGGTCCCAATAATGTTGCTTCACCCACCTCATCTCAACATACTGGAGAGCGACACTTTCGTCCATACAATGCTTCGAATGGAGCTACACCTATATTTGCTTAATAACTGTTGTTGTAGGAGAATTTCTCAAATGGTAAGTACTTATCCCAACTCCCTTTGAAGTCCAGAACACAAAGTTTCAATAGATCTTCAAGAGTTTGAATAGTCCTTTCCGATTGCCCGTTCGTTTGAGGATGATATGCCAAACTGAATCGTAAATCCGTGCCTATAGCTTTCTGCAAACTAACCCAAAATCGTGAAGTAAATCTTGGGTCACGATCCAAAACTATGGATACTGACATGCCATGCAATCTTACAATCTCATTCACGTACATACAAGCAAGACGTTCAAGGGAATAAGTATCCCGTATCGGCAAAAAATGAGCAGACTTGGTTAATCTATCAACAATAACCCAAATCGCGCCTTTGGCTTGAGAAACCTTGGGAATATCCATAACGAAATCCAAGGTAATGTGTTCCCACTTCTATTTCAGAATCTCAAGTGGTTCCAATGGACCCTTTGGCACTTGATGCTCCACCTTTACACGTTGACAAGTTAAACACCTCGAGATAAATTCCGCGATCTCTCTCTTCATATTGCTCCACCAAAATATATGTTGAAGATCATGATACATTTTGGTACTCCCAGTGTAATGCCCCCAAAATAGGTCCAATCCATCCAACCTATTCTGAGTCGCTAAATACATAGTACAGAAAACAACTACAACTTTATTACTATAATTGTTGTGGAAAATACAACAACACATATGTTGTGAGTTTTGATACAAATATATACCAACTATGACTCTCATCCCAACCTTGGATATCACGTCATAATGGCACCTTACATAAAGGTACAGTCAATAACTATTTTAGAAATTAAAATCTTTGGGAAGTGCTCAAGGAAACCTTCGTACATGGGAGGCCATGCATCTAGGTTATGATAGATATCATATACCCATAGAATTATCCTTGGCTGACCCAATAGACCCTAAAGAAAAATGAGAAGATTACTATCATGTTCTTTCCAATGGTGAGTCTTCTCTTGACATATAATTATCTCCATTGTCTCCAATTGTGAATTATATTTCAACCAAACTCCAAGGTTATATAGGTAGTGCTCGTTGATATACTCAGCAAGTGGATGTGCACAACCCTGCCTTATGATATCACAAAGTCGTAGGTCATTAGACATCTTGTATGATAGTGACAAAATAACCTTTCAATGTTAGGTTCGCCTCACCCTATTTGATTAACCAAATATAACTACTAATGTAAGACCCCGAATTTTTTTTTAATAAAATAGAATTTTCTTTATTTATTATTTTGAAATAGTAAGGGTTTATTAGATTAATGTGGTTAGTTATGGGTAAAATACGTAAATATTTTTAAATAAGCAAGTGGTTATAAAATATTCATTGTTGTCGGGGAATATTCGTTTGGTCGTGGAATATTCTTGCTATCAGGGAATATTCGTACGATGGCGCAGCCTTTTATGGGTCCCAAAACGGAAAGCGATTGGATGAAGAAAATGACAAGTATAAGTTGTTTATAAATAACGGCGTAGTTGTTACCGTTAATACTGTTGGAATACCCGGTGGTTAAAACACAGTAATACGCGTTGTTGCACAGTAGCACGCGGTATTGCACCATTTATTAATTCTTACGTAAGAAGACACTACTCAATAATTATTACAGTAGTTACTGTTCAATATTTAATTTTATTGATTCAATAATTACTACGTTGATATTTTATATTATTGTTGTTTTAATAATTGTCACTACATAGTAATTTTATTATCGGATCAATAATTCATATTATTTGAATAATATTATTAGATAGCAATATTGGCAATGTCTAGAAAGTTCTGTCTAAGGAGAGATTTGGTCATCTAATTGCGCGCCAATAAGAAGAAATCCTTATTGAAAAGCTCCCTCTTTTCTTGGGAACTGCCTGGTTGTCAATATTGTGATTCTGTAATATTATTTGTGAATAATTAATTATTGATTTATATGATGAGGAAAAAATTCATTGCATGTGGATAGAGATGGAGAAAATTTTTAATGTGACAATTGTTGAAAATTAATATTTTATCTTTTTATGATAAAAAATTCATTTAAATATATTATTATATTATAATAATATAATAATGGTGATATTTTTACAATGAATGTGGGATATATGAATAAATGAGGAGGAAGAGTTTTTTTGTTACTAAAAATATTTAAAAAATATTTTTCATGTTTGTGGACCCCATTTCTTGACTGAAATTTGATTATAGCCTACAAAATCATCCGTATGTGGATTTCGGTCAATTTTTGCTTGGAATTTAGAAAAACTTAAACTTACAAAGTTGTAGATAATAAAATTTCCTATGAAAAATACATAAGGTTCGAATTTTTCTGACAAAAGGGCTATTTATTATGAATTATTGAAGTTCTGAAATAATTGATTTTTGGATGTTTTAATTATGTTTATTAAGAAAAACGTTTTTTTTTGTGGGCTACACTAACATGTGCATAATGAGCTGAGATCAGTTGGCTAAGGTGGGCTTGAAAATTATATATATATATATATATATATATATATATATATATATATATATAATATTTTATTAAATTTTCTGCTTTGGTGTTCTAAGCATTTTCTTATAAATAGGGTGCTTAGGTTAGAATTGAAAATCACACCAGAAACTGAAGTTTTCTCTCTCTTTCTCTCTCTATATTATCGAGCGTATTCTTGTGAGTATTTTGATACTTTGAGTGTTGCTATACGGTGCAAGTTTCCTTCAGCTCTATATCCAGTATTCCAGTCAGAAGTACTGTCTTTTCGAGGTAAGAGATGTTATTTTTTTTAAATGATATTATTTCTTTCAATATCATTATGCCGAAATATTAGTCTGAACTTTTTATCAAATTTAGAATTTTTTACATCGGGGTTACTATTCACGTATACGGTACTATTCACGTATATAGCACTATTCACGAATACGGCACTATTCACCAAAAAATTAAATTTTTATTTTTTGTCCAATATATCTATTATGGATACTAGCTTTGATTGTATCCATATTTTGATCATTCTTGAATTTTACTTCACTATGATTATTTATGAAGTATTTTTGAACTCGGATTGTTTAAAGTACGAATCCTTAATATTTGTTCTTTTGTTTCACTGGATTCGTTTTCTTTAAAATATTTTTCATCATCCTTAATCCTAAATGATGATATAACTGAATATCTTTGGCATGTAGTGCAAAGATGAATGATATTCTGATGAATATCTTTGGCCCGTAGTGCAAAGATGGACAGGTGTTGAGATGAACATGACCGACTGATTAATATATTTGGCTTGTAGTGCAAAGATGACTATTTAATTTAAGATGTATATTGATTGATGTTAGAGGGATAAAATATCGATGATGGACTTTTAAATTCATAGATGATAGTAGATTTCATTCTCTACTTAACTCTTCTAATGAATTATTATTTCCGCTGCGAATATTGATTTAAAACTTGCTGTCTATTGTATTCTATTAAATTTTTCCCTGTTGAGGACTAACGATAATTTGTTCTATTTTATCTTGGTCATAATGTTCTTTACTGGGCTAGTTGAGCTCACCCTTTTCTTTTTTGTTCCATTTTTTTCTAAGGAGGCGAGAATGTAGCAGGTACTAGTCAGGGTATGGAATGATGGTTCTAGAAAGTTATTTAGTAGTCCTCACTATTTTTATAAAATAATGTATCAATAATTATAATGAAGACTTTATTTGGGTGTGGATATTGTCTAGAAGATAATATTTGTATTTAAACTCACAGCATAAGTGTTGTCGTATTTTGTACGACAATTGTAATAATGAAGTTATAGTTGTTTCTGTACCATGTATTTGGCGACTCAGAATTGGTTGGGTGGATTGGACCTATTTTGGAGGCGTCACAGTTGGTATAAGAGCTTAGGGATATGGTCTCTGGCTGAGATCGGGGAATAGAACTAGGAGGGGAGAGACGAGTAAATCTTTCGCTAGTGTGTCCTACCTAAGCTTATTTGTTGGTTGGTCAGAGTATATGGTTATTATGTTGCATGTCAATTTCATTAATTAACCCTGGTTTTATGGCAGTATTTGAGATTGACAACTGAGAATGTTAACAGTGGAGTAAATGAGACCGTGGAGACACCTTTGCTCACCAATGAGGAAAACGTGCAACAGGCTGGCAATGTTCCTCCTGTAAACAACACCATTAATCAGATGATGAACGATGGGATGTTTAGAAGCTTTTTGCAATTCATGCAAAATCAGATGAAGGAGACTCGTATACAAAATACAGGAGGAAATGATAGCAATTCACGGTTTGTCATAGCCAAGCAGTTCAAGGAGTTGGGACCACCAGAATTCTGGGGAAAGCCGGATCCGATTAAGGCAGAGACGTGGGTTAAACAAATTACCAAGATATTTGATGTCTTGGGATGCACGGAGGAACAAAAAGTTCTATTCGCCACCTTTATGTTCCGTAATGAGGCAGATTACTGGTAGAAATCTGTGAAGCGTACCCATCCAGCCGCACTCACCATGTCTTGGGGGACGTTTTAGAAACTGTTCAATGACAAGTACTTTCCTGAAAGTATTCGTCATATGAAAGAAGTAGAGTTTATTAGACTGGAACAAAACAACATAACGGTGTCCCAATATGAGGCGAAGTTCGCGGAGTTATCCAGGATTGCACCTTATTTGGTGGAGAATGAGGAACGTATGACACGGATGTTTCTGAGAGGTTTGAAATCCGACATACGTCAGTATCTCATTTCTCATAAATTTTCTCTATATTCAGATGTTGTCAACAGGGCTCAATTATTAGAGCGAGATAACGAGTACGTTCAACCGAGGGACCACAACCAGGATCGTACTAGTGACAGCAGTTATCGGAGCAACGATAACCAGCCAGGAAAGAAGAACACGAACAAAAGCGGTAACCACTCTGGTGGTAATCGTGGCCATGAAAATAGAAGAAGCGAGTCGCTTCTTCTATTTTCATGTCGGGGGGAGATTTTAAAAAGAGGAGATTCAATAATGACAATGTGAAGACGTCAGCACCAGCATCAATTGTTTCTAAGGGAGGAGAACGACCATCGGTCGTATGCTATAAATACGGAAAAGAGGGACCTATCAACCCAAATTGTCCACAACAGTTCAAGGTATGTTATAATTATGAAAAGGAAAGGCATATCGCTCAAGATTATACGGTAGCAAAACCCAGTCCAGCGGGGATGGTGACTTAAAAGATTGTCCTAGAAAAGTCAAAGTCGACGGTTCCTAGAAGAGCGTTTATCGTGACTGGTCAGAATGCGAGGAACCCGAACGAAGTTAGCACGGGTTAGTTAATTATAAATTCTTACGAAGTTTATACCTTATTAGATACCGGTTCTACCCATTTATTTATCTCTCCTGCTTATACTCAACGTTTAAACTTGACTCCGGAGAAAATTAGACTTTGACTTATCTATTGAAACTCCATTAGGAGAAACTTTCGTTACATCCACTGTTTATAAATCTTGTTTGATCCAAGTTGGCACCATCACATTACCTGTTGACCTTATTTCTTTAAAGATACTTGCTTTAGATGTGATTTTAGGGATTACTTGCTTTTGATGTGATTTTAGGGATTGATTGATTAACTACTCATCATGCCAAAATTGATTGTTTTCGTAAGGTTGTTAGTTTTCATATTCTTAAGCAACCAATTATTCGAATTCAAGCAACCAAACCATTGAAGTCAAACACTTTCATAGCAAGCCATAAAGTCATTCGTTTATTGAAAAATAGATGCCAAGTTTTCTTAGCCCATGTTATGGACTTGAACAAAAATACGTCAGATTTGAATGATATTTCTATTGTTAGTAAATTTCCTGAAGAATTTCTTGGCTTACTCCCAAAGTGTGATATTGAATTTTGTATCGACTTTGAACCCAGTACAAAACTCATTTCTAAAATCTCATATCGAATGGCTCCTATTTAACTTCAGGAGTTAAAAATTCAATTATAGAATTTGGTACCCGAGCCTCTATCTAGTGACTTCTTTTGTGGAATGCACCGAAGCCAGACTCTCCGTAAGGGACGTCATATTTGTGTGGTAGTAAACTGATAGGTACCATTGTGACGTGCTATCCAAGATTGGGATATGAGTCATAGTTGAGAGCAACCTAAGTCAGTAATCGAAATACGTAGCTTTCTAGGCTTAATTGGTTATTATTGGAGATTCGTGGAAAGATTTTCTCGAATCGCTACTCCATTAACTCAGCTGACTCGTAGAGATACAAAATTCGAATGGAGCAAGGAATGTGGGAAGAGCTTCGAAAAACTTAAGAGGAGACTCATTTTGGCACCTGTTTTGACCATACCATCCTGGAAAAACGAACGTGGTAGCTAACGTGTTGAGTAGAAAATCGTATGTGGTTACGAGTGCGATGTTTTTAACAAAAAGACCCATTTCGTATGACTTACAAATGATAGAGATAGAGTTAAAGACTCTATGGATCACGTGATGATATACGAGTAAAATCGACTTTAACCGATAAAGTTAAAACCGCTCAAGCTACACACCGGAGTTGATGAATATGAAGAAGGAGGTGCAAGAAATTGTTATTCCAAAAGCGAGAATCGGCGATGTGAGGAAAGCTCAAACCTTAAATTTATTAGTCTATTTGAAATCCTCAATCGAATAGGAACTGTGGCCTATAGACTCGTTTTACCGGCAAGTATGTCGCGTGTTCATAATGTTTTTTATGAATCGAAGTTACGAAATTATGTGAACGACCCGAATCACGTTATTGAGTTAGAACCATACGAAATAGTCGAAGATTTAACGTACGAGGATAGGTATACATCACCTATTTTGAGTCGCCAAAAACATGGTACAAAATACAAATACAATCGTTAATATACGATAAGAGAGCTGTGAGTTTTAATATAAATACTGTCTTCTAGACAATATCTACTCTCAGAATAAGTCCTCGTTACATTTATTGTCACACTATTTAACAGAATAGTGAGGACTACTAATACTATCATCTGGTTCATCACTCCGTTCCCCGACTCGTCCCAGCTATATTCTCATTTCCGGAAGAGAACAATGAAAGAAAGGGTGAGCTCAACTAGCCCAGCAAGAAATATTATGACTAAGATAATGCAAAATAAATTATCATTAGCCTTAAACAGTGTTAAACTGATACAATATAACAAACATCAAGTTTAACTACAGCGGAACAAGCAACCCATTAGAAAAGTCAAGTAGAGAATAAAATCTATTATCTTCTATGATTTAAAAGGTTTTTCATGACTTTTATCGCTGGGACTCAGCTAAAAAAAATAATCTACATCATCGAATCACCCCTGCACTACGGCCAATGATATTTTTTAGTATCACGACCACAATTATCCATACACTACGGGCCAAGAATATTTGTGTATTCATAATGGTCATGATCATGCCAACCACTGTCCATCAATGCACTACGGGCCAATGAAGATTTTTACCACATTATTTGTAACATTACGATCATGATTATACCGAATAATCCCTGGTCATAATCATACCAAGTCCATCTATGCACTACAGGCCACAGATGCCTTTCAACAGAATATAAACATGAGCATGATGACAATGATATAAGAATTCAATAAAACAAGTTCAAGAATTAATTTATCCAGGAACCAATAACGTCCAAATTGTCAACATGATACTGCTTTGTGGAGTAAAATTCAAGAATGCTCGGAAGAATATTTTCATGAAAAGATACTGGATGAAGCACAAATATCAAGGATATTCCACTAATTTCATGGAGTATAAAAGTCAAAACTTTAATCAACTAAATATAATAAAGAATGGAATAACAAAAGAAATCACCATGCATGCGATAGACCGCACAGACAGGTTATTCCAACAAAAAAATAAATAATGGAACCATGTCATGCATAAACGCACCGACAGGATATTTCGACAGAATAATAAATAATGGAACCAGGTCCGGCGTAAACGCACAGACAGGATATTTCGACAGAATAATAAATAATGGAACCAGGTCCGGTGTAAAGCACGGACAGGATATTCCGATAGAATAATAAATAATGTAATAATAGAAGAATTTCACCAAGTATAGGGTAGCCCGCGTATACAGGTTATTCCAACAGAATAATAAAGAATGGAATAACAGAAGTTCTCTTCATGAATAAGAAAGAAAGAATACCTTTTACGAGTACAACAAATAATATCCCTTACCGTAAAAGAAACTTGATATCGGAGTAGTGAAGTAGCAGAATACTTTTCTTCTTTCTTTTTATAGTTTCTCTCTCTAGAGTTTCAGTGAATTCGTAAGAAAATAATGAAGGAATGAGCTTCTATTTATAGAAAAATGGACTGCATAGTAACTAACTCATGAACGGTCTAGATTGATTTACTTTAATCTGACGGTCCATAATTAAAGCAAAATCTTTTAAATAAAATATAATATATTCTATTTATAATCTAATAAAACGAATAACTTTATAAAAGATTTTACTATGCAAATACTATGCAAGCACTATACAAACACGATGCATTATAAAATATAATATATTCTAATTATTGTCTAATAAAATAGATAACTTTATAAAAGTATTCTGTTTTATATAAAAAGATTTTACTATTAGCCTAATAAAACGAATAACTTTATAAAAGTATTCTGTTTTATATAAAAAGTTTTTCTGTTTTATTACATTAATAATACCAATAAAACAAAACTGAGTGACTTATCACGTAAGTATCAATAATTAATACTGTCTGCTGCTATGAAACCATGCATATTACTGTACTTTTACTACCGAGTAGTTCAACAGTATTAATGGTAAAACTTTCGCCGTTATTTTTATAAAGTATTTTTGTCGTTTTCTCAATCTGACAATAATTCCGTTGTGGGATCCACCAATGATTGTTTCGTCGTACGAATATTCCCTGTTAAAACGAATATTCCCCGACCAATCGAATATTATATAGCAACTTGCGTACTTTACAAAATTTATAAATATTACCCACAACTATAACATTATATCAATTTCACTCCATAATACTGAAAAATGATATTTATAGAAAATTCATCTTTATTTATAAAAGTTGGGGTCATACAACATCCCCTTCTTATGAAATTTTTGCCCTCAAAATTAGGGTACGTACCTGGTATATCGAAGAGGTAAGGATACCTTGACTTCATTTCAGATTCTAACTCCCAGGTCATTTCCTCAACATCGTGGTTTTTCCACAAAACTTTGACTTGAGGTATAACCTTGGAGCGTAGAATATGTTCCTTCTTATCCAAGATTTGAACAGGAACTATTCATACGTTAAATCTTCCGCTATTTCGTCCGGTTCTAACTCAATAATGTGGTTCGAGTCTTCCACATATTTACGTAACATGGATATGTAAAAAACATTATGAATACGAGACATACTTGGTGGTAAAGCGAGTCTATAGGCCACAGTTCCTACTCGATCGAGGATTAAAAATGGGCCAATGAATCGAGGATTGAGCTTTCATCTCTTTTCAAATATCGTAACTCCTTTCCACGGAGCAACTCGTAACAACATATAATCTCCTATATCAAATTCCACGTCCTTTCGATGAAGATCAGCATAACTCTTTTGTCAATCTTGTGAGGTTTTTATACGTTGCCGGATCGTTTGAATCTTTTTCGTAGTCATACGTACCAACTCCGGTCCCAACAACGTTGCTTCACCCACCTCATCCCAGCATACTGGAGAACGACACTTTCTTCCATACAACGCCTCGAATGGAGCCATGCCAATACTTGCTTGATAACTGTTATTGTAGGAAAACTCCACCAATGGTAAGAACTTATCCCAATTTCCCTTGAAGTCAAAAAAATAGAGTCTTAATAAATTTTCAAGAGTTTGAATAGTCCTCTCTGATTGTCCGTCCATCTGGGGATGATATGCCAAACTAAATCGTAAATCCGTGCCCATAGCTTTTTGCAAACTAACCCAAAATCGTGAAGTGAATCTTATGTCTCGATCAGAAACTATGGATACTAGCATACCATGCAGTCTTACAATCTCGTTTATGTACATACGAGCAAGACGTTCAAGTGTATAAGTTTCTCGTATTGGTAAGAAATGAGCAGACTTGGTCAATCAATCAACAATAACCCAAATTGCATCAATGCCTTGAGAAACCTTGGAAAGACCAGTAACGAAATCCATGGTAATGTGCTCCCACTTCTATTCTGGAATTTCAAGTGGTTGCAATGGACCTTTTGGTACTTGATGCTCTGCTTTGACTAGTTGACAAGTTAGACACCTTGAGATAAACAGCGCTATCTCTCTCTTCATATTGCTCCACCAAAATATATGACAAAGATCACGATACATTTTAGTACTCCCAGGATGGATTGCAAACAGTGTGTTGTGCGCCTCCATCATGATTTTATACTTTAAATCAGGGTCGTTAGGAACACAAAGTATGGTGTTGACTCGAAGTATTCCTTCTTCATCGATTCTCGCTTCCGACATAGCACCTTCTTGCATTTTCTTCCTCATACACATCAACTCTAGGTCTGTAGCTTGAACAGCTTTAACTTTATCAATTAAAGTCAGTTCTACTCGTATATTCGCCATCATTACATGGGTCCCTGAAGTCTTTAACTCTATCTCCATCCTTTACAAGTCATACAAAATGGGCATTTGCGTTGATAATATCGCACTCGTACTTGCATATGATCTTTTATTCAATGCATCAGCTACCACGTTCGCTTTTCCAGGATGGTATTGGATGCTATGATCATAATCTTTCAACAGTTTCAACCAACATCGTTATCGTATGTTGAGTTCCCTTTGAGTGAAGAAATATTTGAGGCTTTTATGATCTGTAAAGATCTCCACTTTCTCCCCATACAAGTAATGCCTCCAAATTTTAAGTACGAAGACAACAGCTGCCAACTCTAGATCATGAGTAGGATAATTCCTCTCATATTCTTTGAGTTGTCTTGAGGCATAAGCTATGACTATCCCATATTGCATAAGAACACATATCAACCCTTTGCCCGAAGCATCACTGTAGATGACAAATCCCTTCGAGCCAGATGGTATTGTCAGAACAGGTGCTGAAATGAGTCTCCTTTTGAGTTCTTGAAAACTCTTCTCACACTCTTCGCTCCAACCGAACTTTGTATCTTTCCGAGTCAGCTGAGTTAATGGAGTAGTGATTCGAGAAAATCCTTCCACGAATCTCTGATAATAACCAGCTAAACCGAGAAAGCTACGTACTTCGGTCACTGATTTAGGTTGCTCCCAGCTTTTAATTGCTTCAATCTTTGTCGGGTCAACAGATATTCCATGACTTGATACTACGTGCCCGAGGAATGCTACTTCCTCAAGCCAGAACTCGCATTTCTTCAACATGGCATAAAGCTTATATTCACGAAGCTTTTGGAGTGTCAGCCTCAAGTGTTGCTCATGATCTTCACGGCTTTTGGAATAAATAAGGATATCATCAATAAAGACGACCACAAAGTGATCCAAATATTCCTTGAATACTCGGTTCATCATATCCATGAAGGCAGCAGGAGCATTAGTCAATCCAAAAGACATGACTAAGAATTCTTAATGCCCGTACCGAGTTCTAAAGGCAGTCTTTAGAATATCCTCAGTTCTAACCTTCAGCTGATGATATCCAGAACGAAGATCGATTTTTGAAAAGAATTGTGCTCCTTGCAACTGGTCAAACAGGTCATCAATACGTGGCAATGGGTACCTATTTTTGATGGTGACATGATTCAACTCCAGATAATTAATACAAAGTCGCATACTCCCATCTTTCTTCTTCACGAATATAACAGGAGCACCCCAAGGAGAAGTACTAGGACGAATAAAGCCAATGTCTAACAATTCCTGCAGTTGGGTCTTTAACTCCTGAAGTTCAATAGGAGCCATTCGATATGGGGCTTTGAAAATGGGTTTTGTACCGGGTTCAAGGTCGATACAAAATTCAATTTAACGCTATTGGGGTAGGCCAGGAAGTTCTTCAGAGAATACGTCAGGAAATTCATTAACAATAGAAATATCATTCAAAACTGAAGTATTTTTGTTTAAATCCGTGACATGAGCTAAGAAAGCTTGACATCCGTTTTTTAATAAACGAATAGCTTTATGGCTTGAGATGATAGTGATTGATTTTAATGGTTTGGTTGTTTGAATTCGCATAATAGGTTGATTAGGAATATGAAAGCTAACAATCTTACGAAAACAATCAATTTTTGCATGATGAGTAGTTAACCAATCAATCCCTAGAATTACATCAAATGCAAGTATTTTCAATGAAATAAGATTGACAGGTAATGTGAGGGTACCGATTTGAACCAAATAAGACTTATAAACAGTGGATGTAATGAAGGTTTTTCCCAACGGAGTTTCCACAGATAAGTCAAAGTCTAATTTCTCCGGAGTCAAATTTAATCATTGAGCGCAAATAGGAGAAATAAAAGAATGGATAGAACCGGTATCAAATAATGTATAGACTTCGCTAGAGTTTATGATAAGCTTACCCGTGATGACCTCGTTCGGGTTCCTTGCTTTCTGGGAGGTCACAACAAACGCTCTCCCTTGCACTACCGGTTTTGACTTTTCTGAGACGTCCTTTGGTGCCTCCATCCTAGCTGAACTTGTCTTTGGTGAACGACAAAATCGGGCTAGGTGACCTTCTCTTCCACAATTATAACATGCTTTGGACGGCATCGCACAGTTTGGACTGATGTGTCCCTCCCCTCCGCATTTGAAGCATATGATCGGTGGTCGTTCTCCTTCCTTAACCACGGGTGCTGGTGCTGACGCCTTTCCATCATTGTTGAATCTCCTCTTCTTGAAATGTCTATTCTAATTATTTTGGCCATGATTACCACCGAAGTGGTTACCATTTCTGGCATGCCGATTCCCTCCACGCTTGTTGTCACCGCTTTGATAACTGCTTTCACTGGTATTATCATTTTGCATGTTGCTCTCTTTTGGTTGCGTTGACTCGTTATCGCGCTCCAATAACTGAGCCCTATTTACAACATCTGAATACAAACACAGTTTATGAGAAATAAGATGTTGACATATCTCTGGCTTCAAACCTCTTAAAAACATCCGCGTCATTCTCTCGTCATTATCCACCAAGTGGGATGCAAATCGGGATAGCTCGGCAAACTTAGCTTCGTACTGCGACACGGTCATATTATTCTGCTCCAACTTGATGAACTCTACCTCCTTCATGTGACGAATACTTTCAGGAAAGTACTTGGCATTGAACAGTTCTTGGAACTTCTCCCAAGACATCTTCAGTGCAGCAGGTTGGTACGCTTTACCGATTCCCACCAGTAATCTGCCTCTCCTCGCAACATAAAGGTGGCAAAGGGAACCTTTTGCTCCTCGGCGCATCCCAAGACATCAAATATCTTGGTGATCTGCTTTATCCACGTTTCCAGCTCCTTGAACTGTATAGCGGTGACCGTTCGAGAGTTTTCAATGTTTTCACCTATATTTTGGACAGGAGCCGCTCTCGCCTGCTGTTGCATGAATTGCATAAAGCCTCTGAATATTCCATCATTCATTATTTGGTTAGTGTTGTTGTTTGCATGAGGATTATCGCCTTCCTGATGCACATTATCCTGATTATTGATATGTGGTGAATTAACGGTCGCCTGTGCTCCATTGCTATTCTCAACATTCTAGGATGTCATTTTCAAATACTGCCACAAAGTAAGGGTTAAATAACATATCACATATTATCTCTATACTCTGACCGACCAATTAAATACCAAATAAACTTAGGTAGGTCATACTGGCGAAGGAATTTCCCGCCTCTTCCCTCCTAGTTTTAGTCTCACATCTTAGTCAGGGATCATATCCCTAAGCTCTGATACCAACTGTGACGCCCCCAAAATAGGTATACATCATCTATTCTGAGTCGCCAAAAATATGGTACAGAATACAAATACAATCGTTAATATACGATAAGAGAGCTGTGAGTTTTAATATAAATACTGTCTTCTATACAATATCCACTTTCAGAATAAGTCCTCGTTATATTTATTGTCACACTATTTAACAGAATAGTGAGGACTACTAATACTATCATCTGGTCCATCACTCCGTTCCCCGACTCATCCCAACTATATTCCCATTTCCTGAAGAGAACAATAAAAGAAAGGGTGAGCTCAACTAGCCCAGTAAGAAATATTATGACTAAGATAATGCAGAATAAATTATCATTAGCCTTAAACAGTGTTAAACTGATACAATATAACAAACATCAAGTTTAACTGCAGCGGAACAAACAACCCATTAGAAGAGTCAAGTAGAGAATAAAATCTACTATTTTCTATGATTTAAAAGGTTTTTCATGACTTTTATCGCTGGGACTCAGCTAAAAAAAATAATCTACATCATCGAATCACCCATGCACTACGGCCAAGGATATTCTTTAGTATCATGACCACAATTATCCATGCACTACGGGCCAAGAATATTTATGTATGCATTAATGGTCGTGATCATGCCAATCACTGTCCATCAATGCACTACGGGCCAATGAGGACTTTTACCACATCATTTGTAATATTACGGTCATGATTATATCGAATAATCCCTGGTCATAATCATAACAAGTTCATCTATGCACTACAGGCCCCAGATGACTTTCAACAGAATATAAACATGAGGATGATGACAATGATATAAGAATTCAATAAAACAAGTTCAAGAATTAATTTATCCAGGAACCAATAACGTCCAAATTGTCAACATGATACTGCTTTGTGGAGTAAAATTCAAGAATGCTCAGAAGAATATTTTTATGAAAAGATACTGGATGAAGCACAAATATCAAGGATATTCCACTAATTTCATGGAGTATAAAAGTCAAAACTTTAATCAACTGAATATAATAAAGAATGGAATAACAAAAGAAATCACCATGCATGCCATAGACCGCACAGACGGGTTATTCCAACAAAAAAATAAATAATGGAATCAGGTCATGCGTAAACGCACCGACGGGATATTCCGACAGAATAATAAATAATGGAACCAGGTGGCGTAAACACACAGACAGGATATTTCGACAGAATAATAAATAATGGAACCAGGTCCGGCGTAAAGCGCGGACAGGATATTCCGATAGAATAATAAATAATGTAATAATAGAAGAATTTTACCAAGTATAGGGTAGCCCGCGTATACAGGTTATTCTAACAGAATAATAAAGAATGGAATTATAGAAGTTCTCTTCATGAATAAGAAAGAAAGAATACCCTTTACGAGTACAACAAATAATATCCCTTACCGTAAAAAAAACTTGATATCGGAGTAGTGAAGTAGCAGAATACTTTTTTTCTTTCTCTTTATAGTTTCTCTCTCTAGAGTTTCAGTGAATTCGTAAAAAAATAATGAAGGAATGAGCTTCTATTTATAGAAAAATGGACTGCATAGTAACTAACTCATGAACGGTCTAGATTGATTTACTTTAATCTAACGGTCCATAATTAAAGTAAAATCTTTTAAATAAAATATAATATATTCTATTTATAATCTAATAAAACGAATAACTTTATAAAAGATTTTACTATGCAAACACTATGTAGGCACTATACAAATACTATGCATTATAAAATATAATATATTCTAATTATTGTCTAATAAAATAGATAACTTTATAAAAGTATTCTGTTTTATATAAAAAGATTTTACTATTAGCCTAATAAAACGAATAACTTTATAAAAGTATTTTGTTTTATATAAAAAGCTTTTCTATTTTATTACATTAATAATATCAATAAAATAAAACTGAGTGACTTATCACGTAAGCATCAATAATCAATACCGTGTGCTACTATGCAACCATGCGTATTACTGTACTTTTACTACCGAGTAGTTCAACAGTATTAATGGTAAAACTTCTGCCGTTATTTTTATAAAGTATTTTTGTCGTTTTCTCAATCCGACAATAATTCTGTTGTGGGGTCTACCAATGATTGTGTCGTCGTACGAATATTTCCTGTTAAAACGAATATTCCCCGACCAATCGAATATTATATAACAACTTGCGTACTTTGCAAAATTTATAAATATTACCCACAACTATAACATTATATCAATTTCACTCCATAATACTGAAAAATGATATTTATAAAAAATTCATCTTTATTTATAAAAGTTGGGGTCTTACAAAAGATATTCATTAACAGTTCATCTTTACACTACAGGCCAAAGATATTCAACAACAGGTCATCTTTGCACTACATGCCAAAGATATTCAACAACAGGTCATCTTTGTACTACGAGCCAAAGATATTCAACAACAGGCCATCTTTGCACTACAGGCCAACGATATTCAACAACATGTCATCTTTGTACTACAGGCCAAAGATATCAATCAACATTTCTTCTTTGCACTACAGGCCAAAGGCATACAACTGTAAAACCAATAAACAACAGTCCATCTATGCACTACGGGTCAAAGATGACTTTCATTATAATATAAGCATGAGGATCATGACAAGGATATAAAAATCAATCACATGAGATAAAGGATAAATTTTAAAGACTTTAACAATTTAATTTATCCAGAATTCAATAATATCCAAATTGTCAACATGATACTGCTTTGTGGAGTAAAATTCAAGAATAATATTATATCAAAAATGATTTGAACAGCAAATAATATTTCAACAAATATTTAACGAAGATAATAACATTATTCATTATATTATAAACTCCATTTAATATTATTCATTATATAATAACAGTAAATTCATTTACTAATATTATTAATCATTAAATAATATTTTAAACCAATGATTTCATAATACCTTAATTCAAATGTTATAAATCACTTAATAATCTCATAATCTAATATTATTAATATTACAATAATATTTTAATCATTTCTTAAACTTATAAACAATTTATCTTAACTGTTTACACTACTAATTAATGCATTTAATCATCCTAAAATGTCAAACCCATAAGATTTTATCACCAAAAATCAAAACCCTCATAAAAAATCTGCATATACCTTATATAAGATTCTCCAGCCATAAAATCATATTTTCTAATTTTCTTACTTCACATAACATATTTAATTTATTTACTCATAACTAGTCTATTTTCATGAAAAATACCAAATCAGTACAAAAAAAAATTCTGGGATTTAGCAGAATATAGTCCCATATTGAACATATATTTCTCTCAGAATTTTTAAAATTTATTTACTATTTTTCATATGGCCAAAACTGCCGAATATTTAGACATTTATCATAAACTGTACTTTTGTCCAAAAATTTTGAAATTTACAGAGTATACTACCGTTATATACATGTACTCCCAATAAAAAATTTACCAATTTTAGAGTTAACCACAATGAGTTATAAGGGTTTACTTTTAAAATAGTCTGTTCCCATAAAATTCATAACTCCTAATCTATACATCCAAAAATCGCCATTTTTGGACACAATCTAGAAAACTCATCAAATTATCATTTTAAATTTTTCTAGAATTTTTTTTAAGGTCAGAAAAATTACGAAACTGAAAAACATAATAACCCTTACAATTCCTTACCTCAAAAGAGCAGTATTTCTTACTGGAATATCGGATATAATGCTGAAGGGAACTTGCACCATATAGCAACACTCAAGATATCAAAATACTCACAAAAATACGCTCGATAATATAGAGAGAGAAAATTTCAGTTTCTGGTGTGATTTTTAACTCTAACCTAAGCATTCTATTTATAGGAAAATACTTAGAACACCAAAGCAGAAAATTTAATAAAATAATATTATTTATAAAAATATCATATGCACTCTTTGAAATTAGATTTCAAAATTTTAAACATGCAAGTGGGGCCCTCCAACATAAAAAACATGTTTTAAACATTTTTTTGTAACAAAATCAATTCAAACCCAATATTCCGGAACTTCAATAATTCATAATAAATAGCATTTTTATCAGAAAAATTCAAATCTTAAGTCCATTTCATAGGAAATTCAATTCTCTACAACTTTGTAGCTTTAAGTTTTTTCAAATTCTAAACAGAAATTGACCAAAATCCACATACGGACGATTTTACATGCTATAATCAAACTTCAGTCAAAAATAGGGTCCACTAACATATAAAACATGTGTTAAACATTTTTTGTAACAAAAATACTCTTACTCATTTATTCATATATCACACATTCATTATAAAAATATCATCATTATTATATTATTGTAATATAATAATATATTTTATCAGAAAAGATAAAATATCAATTTTCAACAATTATCACTTTTTTAAAAATTTCTCCATTTATATCCACATAAATAAATATTTTTCTTATCATATAAATCAATAATTAATTATTCACAAATAATATTACAGAATCACAATAATGACAATCAGGTCGTTCCCATAAAAGAGGGGGCTTTCCACTAAGGATTTTTCCTTACTGGCGCACAATTAGGTGACCAAATCTCTCCATGACAGAACTTTCTAGATATTGCCAATAATACTATCTAATAATATTATTCAAATAATATGAATTATTGATCTGATAATGGGAAATACTGTGCCGAGACAATTATTGAAACAACAATAATATAAAATATCAACGTAGCAATTATTGAATCAATAAAATAAATATTGAACAGTAATTACTGTAACAATTATTGAATAGTGCTTTCTTACGTAAGAATAAAAAATACTGTGCAATACCGTGTGCTACTGTGCAACCATGCGTATTACAGTATTTTAACCACCAGGTATTCCAACAGTGTTAACGGTAACAACTATGCCGTTATTTATAAAAACTCATACTTGTCATTTTTTTCATCCGACAGTTATTCTGTTATGGGGCCCACAAATGGTTGCGCCATCGTACGAATATTCCTCGACAACAAGAATATTCTACGACCAAACGAATATTCCCCGACAACAATGAATATTTTATAACCACTTGCGTATTTTGTAAACTTTACATATGTCACCCTTAACTTTAACTTTTATCAATTTAACCATTTACTGAATAATAATTATAAAAAAATTAAATACTTTTATTTCATAAAATTCGGAGTCTTACACCCAGGATGGATTGCAAATGGTGTGTTGTGTGCCTCCATCTAGATTCTATGCTTCAAGTCAGAATCGTTAGGAATGTAAAGTCTAGAGTTGACTCAAAGTATTCCTTCTTCATCGATTCTTGCTTCTGGAATAGCACCTTCTTATACTTTTTTCTTCATACGCATCAGCTCTGGGTCTGTGGCTAGAGCAGCTTTAACTTTATCGATTAAAGTCGGTTCTACTCGTATATTTAATATCATCACGTGGGTACTTGGAGCTTTTAACTCTATCTCCATCCTTTGTAAGTCGTACGAAATGGGTCTTTGTGTTAACAACATCGTACTTGTACCCACATACGATCTTCTACTCAATGCGTCAGCTGCCACGTTTGCTTTTTCAGGATGATATTGAATGGTATGGTCGTAATATTTCAACAGCTCGAGCCAACATTGTTGCCGTATGTTGAATTCCTTTTGGGTAAAGAAATATTTAAGGCTCTTATGATCCGTATAAATCTCCACTTTCTCCCCATACAAGTAGTGTCTCCAGATCTTCAACGCGAAAACGACTGCTGCCAACTCCAGATCATGAGTAGGATAATGCCTCTCATATTCTTTGAGTTGTTGCGAGGCATAGGCTATGACTTTCCCATGTTTCATGAGAACACATTCTAACCCTTTGCTCGAAGCATCGTTGTAGATAACAAATCCATCCGAACCAGATGGTATTGTCAGAACAGGTGCCAAAATGAGTCTCCTCTTGAGCTCTTGGAAACTCTTCTCGCATTCCTCTCTACATACGAATTTTGTATCCTTCCGAGTCAGCTGAGTTAACAGAGTAGCGATTCGAGAAAATCCTTCCATGAATCTCCGATAATAACTAGCTAAGTCCAGAAAGCTACGTACTTCGATCACCAACTTTGGTTGCTCCCAACTTTGTATTGCTTCAATCTTCGTCGGGTCAACAGATACTCCATGTTTTGACACCACGTGCCCAAGGAATGCTACTTCCTTAAGTCAGAACTCGCATTTCTTCAGCTTGGCATATAGCTTGTTATCACGAAGCCTTTGAAGTACCGGCTTCAAATGGTGCTCATGATCTTTACGGCTTTTGGAATAGATGAGGATGTCATCAATAAAGACAACAATGAATTGATCCAAATATTCCTTGAACACACGGTTGATCATATCCATGAAAGCGACAGGAGTATTAGTCAATCCAAAAGACATGACTAAGAATTCATAATGCCCGTACCGAGTTTTGAAGATAATCTTTAGAATATCCTCAATTTTAATCTTTAGCTGATGATATCCAGAACGAAGATTGATCTTTGAAAAGAATTGTGCTCCTTGTAACTGGTCGAACAAGTCATCAATGCAAGGTAGCGGAGACCTATTCTTGATGGTGACATGTTTCAATTCCCGGTAGTCAATACAAAGTCGCATACTCCCGTCTTTCTTCTTTACGAATAAAATAGGGGCACCCCAAGGGGATATACTAGGACGATTGAAACCGATGTCTAACAACTCCTGTAGTTGGACCTTTAACTCCTGAAGTTCAATAGGAGTCATTCAATATGGGGTTTTAGAAATGAGTTTTGTATCAGGTTCAAGGTCAATAAAGAATTTAACTTCACGTTCTGGGGGTAGACCAGGAAGTTCTTCAGGAAATACGTAAGGAAATTCACTAACAACAAAAATATTATTCAAATCTGACGTATTTTTGTTCAAGTCCATGACATAGGCTAAGAAAGCTTGACATCCATTTTTTAATAAATGAATGGCTTTATGGCTTGATATGACAGTGATTGAGTTTAGGGGTTTGGTTGCTTGAATTCGCATAACAGGTTAGTTAGGAATATGAAAACTAATAACTTTACGAAAATAATTAATTTTATCATGATGAGTGGTTAACCAATCAATCCTTAAAATCACATCAAATGCAAGTATCTTTAAAGAGATGAGATCAACAGGTAATGTGATGTTCCCAGCTTAAATCAAGTAAGATTTATAAACCGTGGATGTAACGAAAGTTTCTCTTAACGGAGTTTCAACAGATAAGTCAAAGTCTAATTTCTCGGGGGTCAAGTTCAAACGTTGAGCACAAGCAGGAGATATAAAAGAATGGGTAGAACCAGTATCTAATAAGGTATAAACTTTGCAAGAGTTTATGTTTAGCTTACCCGTGATCACCTCGTTTAGGTTCCTCACATTTTGGGGAGTCACGACAAATGCTCTTTCAGGAACCACCGACTTTGACTTGTCTGGGACAGCCTCTGGAGTCACCATCCCCGCTGGACTTGGTTTCGCTACAGGATAATCTCGAGCTATATGACCTTCCTTTCCACAGTTATAACACACCTTAAATTGTTGTGGGCTGTTTGGGCTGATGTGTCCCTCTTTCCCGTATTTATAACATACGACCTATGGTCGTTCTCCTCCCCTAGAACAGTTGATGCTGGTGCTGACGTCTTTACGTTGTCATTGTTGTACCTCCTCTTTTTGAAATCTCCCCCCGACTCGTTTCTTCTACTATCATGACCACGATTACCACCAGAGTAGTTACCGCTTTTGTTCGGATATTTTTCTCCCCGCTAGTTATCATTGCTTCGATGACTGCAGCCACCGGTATGACCCTGGTTGTGGTCCCTCGGTTGAACAGACTCATTATCTCGCTCTAATAATTGAGCCATGTTCACAACATCTGAATATAGAGAAAATTTGTGAGAGATAAGGTATTGATGAATTTCAGGTTTCAAACCTCTTAGAAACATCCGCGTCATACGTTCCTCATTCTCTACCAAATGAGCTGCAAACTTGGATAACTCCGCGAACTTAGCCTCGTAATGGGACACAGACATGTTGTTCTATTTCAGTCTGATAAACTCTACTTCCTTCATATGACGAATACTTTCAGGAAAGTACTTGTCATTGAACAGTTTTTGGAACGCTTCCCAAGATATATTGAGTGCGGCTGGCTGGGTACGCTTCACAGATTCCCACCAGTAATCTGCCTCACCCACGGAACATAAAGGTGGCGAATAGAACCTTCTGTTCCTCCGTGCATCCCAAGACATCAAATATCTTGGTAATTTGCTTAACCAATGTTTCTATCTTGATCGAATCCGGCTTTCTCAAAAACTCTGGTGGTCCCAACTCTTTAAACTGCTTAGCTGTGACAAGCCGCGCGTTGCTATTATTTCCACCCGTATTTTGTATACGAGTCTTCCTCGTCTGATTCCCGTAATTTGTACACGAGTCTCCCTCGTCTGATTTTGCATGAACTGCAAAAAGCTTCTAAACATTACATCATTCATCGTTTGATCGGTGGTGTTGTTTACAGGAAGAACATTGCCGTCATGTTGCACGTTCTCCTGGTTGGTGATTAAAGGTGACTCCACGGTCTCATTCACTCCATTGTTAATATTTTTAACTGTCATTCTCAAATACTGCCATAAAACAAAGTTTAATTAAAGAGATTGACATTCCACATATTGTCCCTATATTTCGACCGACCAATTAAACACTAATAAGCTTAGGTAGGACACATTAGTGAAGAATTTACTCGTCACTTCCGTCCTAGTTCTAACCCAGATCTCCATTAGAGATCATATTCCTAAGCTCTGATACCAACTGTGAGTCCCCCAAAATAGGTCCACACAACCCATTCTAAGTCGCCAAATACATGGTACAGAAAATAACTACAACTTCATTATTACAATTGTTGTGTAAAATACGACAACACATATGCTGTGAGTTTAAATACAAAAATTATCTTCTAGACAATATCCAAACTTAAATAAGTCCTCATTACAATTATTGATACGCTATTTTACAAAATAGTGAGGACTGCTAAAATAACTGCCCTGAAACATCACTCCACACCCCGACTAGTTCCCGCTATATTCTCGCCTCCTTAGAAAAAAAATGGAACAAAAAGGAAAATGTTGAGTTTAACTAGCCTAGTAAAAAATATTATGACTAAGATAATAAAGAAAAAATTATCGTTAGCCTTCAATATATCAGATAAAATATAATGGACAACAAGTTTTAGATCAATATTCGTAGCGAAAATAACAATTCATTAGAAGAGTTAAGTAGAGAATGAAGTCTACTATCTTCTATGATTTAAAAGTTCATCATCAATATTTTATCCTTGTAACATCAATCAATATACATCCTGAATCAAATATTCATCTTTGCACTACGGGCCAAAAATATTCATTTGTATCACCAGTTGGTCATGTTCATCTCAACACCTGTCCATCTTTGCACTACGGGCCAAAGATATTCATCAAGTAATCACTCATCTTTGTACTACAGGCCAAAGATATTTAGTTATATCACCATTTAGGACTGAGGATGATGAAAATATTTTAAAGAAAACGAATCCAGTGAGATAAAAGGACAAAAATTAGGGATTCGTATTTTAGTTTATCCAAGTTCAAAAGTACTCCATAAAAATCAATTGTGAAGCAAAATTCAAAAATGAAGATCAAAACATGGATACAATCAAAGATAGTAACCATAATAGACAACTTGGACCAAGAAAAGAAAATTTAATTTTTCTGTGAATAGTATCGTATTCATGAATAGTGTCGTATACGTAAATAGTAACTCCGACACAAAAATATAAAATTTTATAAGAAAAATCATACTTCGTAAATAGTACTCGTGAATAGTACCATATTCGTGAATAGTGTCGTAAACGTGAATAGTGTCGTATACGTAAATAGTAATCTCGACATGAAAAGATAAAAATTTCATAACAAAATTTATACCAATATTTCGGTATAATGATATTAAAAGAAATAACATCATTTACGAAGAAAATAACATCCCTTACGAGTATTGAAAGAAAATAACTCTCTTCATGAATACGAAAGTAATAATACCCCTTACCTTAATAAAAATTAGGAGACTGCACTAGTGTAATAGCAGAATACTCTTCTTTTTTCTCTTTTATTCTCTCTATACTTTCTCTCTCTATAGCTTTAGTGAATTGGTGAAAAATAATGAAAAAATTAGCTTCTATTTATAGGCTTGGCAGAGTAAGGGTAAAATAGTCTTTTCGCCATAATTTATAACATCATCGCTTACATCATCGATTATATGACATCATTACTTACCTCATCGTTCTGATGACATCATTGCTTACCTCATCGTTCCGATGACATCATTGCTTACATCATAAGAATTCAAATTCAATTTGTTCTCTTCCACCTCATTTTATTTTTATACCATGAATTTATTATAATAATGTTACCACTCAAATTATAAAAATCATACTATTATATAATCACATCATACTACTATAATGTAATATTATAATAATATATTTTAATGAATTATTTTATCAAAAAGATAAAATACCAACTTTCAACAAATGTCATATGTTAAAATTCCTTAGTTTAAATCCATATTGAATAAATATTTCCTTATCATGTATATCATCAATTAACTATTCACAAATAATATTACAGAACTACAATATTGACAACCAGGTCATTCCCAGGAAAGAGGAGGCTTTTCGATAAGGATTTCTCCTTACTAGCGCAATTAGGTGACCAAACCCCTTTTCTAGACAGAGAACTTCCTTAGACATTGTAAATAATGCTAACTAATAATATTATTCAAATAATATGAATTATTGATCTGATAATGAGAAATACTGTGCAGTAACAATTATTGAATTAACAATAATATAAAATATCAACGTAGTAATTATTGAATCAATAATATAAAATATTAAACAATAACTACTGTAACAATTATTGAGTAGTGACTTCTTACGTAAGAATCAATAATCCAAAAATATTGTGCAATACCGTGTGCTACAGTGCAACCACGTGTATTACTGTACTTTTTATCACCGGGTATTTCAACAGTTAACAGTAAAAGTTTTGTCATTATTTTTAAAAAGGTTATTTCTATCGTTTTCTATATCTGACAGTTATTCTGTTATGGGGTCCACAAATGGTTGCGTCGTCGTACGAATATTCCCCGACAACAAGAATATTCCACGACCAAACGAATATTCCCCGACAATAATAAATATTTTATAACCACTTGCTTATTTTATAAAATTTACACATTTCACCCATAATTAAAGCATTATATCAAATTAACACCTTATTATTCAAAATAATAATGAAAATTCAATTTTATAAAAAGTTGAGGTCTTACAACAAGTCCAGCTGGGACGGTGACACCAACTCTGACGCCCCCAAAATAGGTCCACACAGCCCATTCTGAGTTGTCAAATACATGGTACAGAAAATAACTACAACTTCATTATTACAATTGTCGTGCAAAATACGACAACACATATGTTCTGAGTTTAAATATAAATATTGTCTTCTAGACAATATCCAAACTCAAATAAATTCTCATTATAATTATTGATACACTATTTTACAAAATTATGAGGACTGCTCAAATAACTGCCCTGAAACATCACTTTACACTCCGACTAGTTCCCCCTATATTCTCGTCTCCTGAGAAAAAAAAATAGAACAAAAAGGAAAAGGGTGAGCTCAACTAGCCTGGTAAAGAATATTATAACTAAGATAATGTAAAACAAATTATCGTTAGCCTTCAATAAATCAGATAAAATATAATGAACAACAAGTTTTAGATCAATACTCGCAGTGAAAATAACAATTCATTAGAAGAGTTAAGTAGAGAATGAAGTCTACTATCTTCTATGATTTAAAAGTTCATCATCAATATTTTATCCCTATAACATCAATCAATATACATCCTGAATCAAATATTCATCTTTGCACTACGGGCCAAAAATATTCATTTGTATCACCAGTTGGTCATGTTCATCTCAACACCTATCCATCTTTGCACTACAGGCCAAAGATATTCATCAAGTAATCACTCATCTTTGCACTACATGCCAAAGATATTCAGTTATATCACCATTTAGGACTGAGGATGATGAAAATATTTTAAAGAAAACGAATCCAATGAGATAAAAGGACAAAAATTAGGGATTCGTATTTTAGTTTATCCAAGTTTAAAAGTACTCCATAATAATCAATTGTGGAGCAAAATTCAAGAATGAAGATCAAAATATGGATACAATCAAAGATAGTAACCATAATAGACAACTTGGACCAAGAAAAGAAAATTTAATTTTTCTATGAATAGTGTCGTATTCGTGAATAGTGTCGTATACGTAAATAGTAACTCCGACACAAAAAGGTAAAATTTCATAATAAAAGTCATGCTTCATAAATAGTACTCGTGAATAGTACCATATTCGTGAATAGTGTCGTAAACGTGAATAGTATCGTATACGTGAATAATAACCTCGACATGGAAAGATAAAAATTTCATAACAAAATTTATACCAATATTTCGGTATAATGATATTAAAAGAAATAACATCATTTACGAAGAAAATAACATCCCTTACGAGTATTGAAAGAAAATAACTCTCTTCATGAATACGAAAGTAATAATACCCCTTACCTTAATAAAAATTAGGAGACTGCACTAGTGTAATAGCAGAATACTCTTCTTCTTTCTCTCTTATTCTCTCTATACTTTCTCTCTCTATAGCTTTAGTGAATTGGTGAGAAATAATGAAAAAATTAGCTTCTATTTATAGGCTTGGCAAGCTAAGGGTAAAATAGTCTTTTCACCATAATTTATGACATCATCGCTTACATCATCGATCATATGACATCATTACTTACCTCATCGTTCCGATGACATCATTGCTTACATTATAAGAATTCAAATTCAATCTGTTCTCTTCCACCTCATTTTACTTTTATACCATGAATTTATTATAATAATGTTACCACTCAAATTATAAAAATCATACTATTATATAATCACATCATACTACTATAATGTAATATTATAATAATATATTTGAATAAATTATTTTATCAGAAAGATAAAATACCAACTTTCAACAAATGTCACATGTTAAAATTCCTCCGTTAAAATCCACATTGAATAAATATTTTCTTATCATATATATCATCAATTAATTATTCACAAATAATATTACAGAACTACAATATTGATAACCGGGTCATTCCCAGGAAAGAGGGGGCTTTTTGATAAGGATTTCTCCTTACTAGCGCAATTAGGTGACCAAATTCCTTTCCTAGACAGAAAACTTCCTTAGACATTACAAATAATGTTATCTAATAATATTATTCAAATAATATGAATTATTGATCTGATAATGGGAAATACTGTGCAGTTACAATTATTGAATTAATAATAATATAAAATATCAACGTAGCAATTATTAAATTGATAAAATAAAATATTAAACACTAACTACTGTAACAATTATTAAGTAGTGACTTCTTACGTAAGAATCAATAATCCAAAAATACTGTGCAATACCGTGTGCTACAGTACAACCACGTGTATTACTGTACTTTTTATCACCAGGTATTTCAACAGTTAACAGTAAAAGTTTTGTCATTATTTTTAAAAAGGTTATTTCTATCGTTTTCTATATCTGACAGTTATTCTGCTATGGGGTCCACAAATGGTTGCGTCGTCGTACAAATATTCCCCGACAACAAGAATATTCCACGACCAAACGAATATTCCCCGACAATAATAAATATTTTATAACCACTTGCTTATTTTGCAAAATTTACACATTTCACCCATAACTAAAGTATTATATCAAATTAACACCTTATTATTCAAAATAATAATAAAAATTCAATTTTATAAAAAGTTGGGGTCTTACAACAAGTCCAGCTGGGACGGTGACACCAACTCTAACGCCCCCAAAATAGGTCCACACAACCCATTCAAAGTTGCCAAATACATGGTACAGAAAATAACTACAACTTCAATATTACAATTGTCGTGCAAAATACGACAACACATATGTTCTGAGTTTAAATATAAATATTGTCTTCTAGATAATATCCAAACTCAAATAAATCCTCATTACAATTATTGATACACTATTTTATAAAATAATGAGGACTGCTAAAACAACTACCCTAAAACATCACTCCACACCCCGACTAGTTCCCCCTATATTCTCGCCTCCTGAGAAAAAAAATGAAACAAAAAGGAAAAAGGTGAGCTCAACTAGCCCAGTAAAGAATATTATAACTAAGATAATGTAAAATAAATTATCGTTAGCCTTCAATAAATCAGATAAAATATAATGGACAACAAGTTTTAGATCAATATTCGTAGGGAAAATAACAATTCATTAGAAGAGTTAAATAGAGAATAAAATCTACTATCTTCTATGATTTAAAAGTCCATAATCAATATTTTATCCCTGTAACATCAATCAATATATATCTTGAATCAAATATTCATCTTTGCGCTACAGCCAAAGATATTCATTTGTATCACCAGTTGGCCATGTTCATCACAACATCTATTTATCTTTGCACTACGAGCCAAAGATATTCATCAGATAATTATTCATCTTTGCACTACAAGCCAAAGATATTCAGTTATATCACCATTTAGGACTAAGGATGATAAAAATATTTTCAAGAAAATGAATCGAGAGAGATAAAAGGACAAATATTAGGGATTTGTACTTTTATTTATCCAAGTTCAAAAATACTCCATAACGATCAATTATGGAGCAAAATTCAAGAATGAAGACCAAAATATGGATACAATCAAAGATAGTAACCATAATAGACAACTTGGACACAGAAAAAAAAACTTAATTTTTCTGTGAATAGTGTCGTATTCGTGAATAGTGTCGTATACGTAAATAGTATTATATACGTGATAGTAACCCCGACACAAAAAGGTAAAAATTTCATAAGAAAAATCATACTTCGTGAATAGTACTCGAGAATAGTACCGTATTTGTGAATAGTATCGTATTCGTGAATAGTGCCGTATACGTGAATAGTGTCGTATACGTGAATAGTAACCTCGACATGAAAAGGTAAAAATTTCATAATAAAATCCATACTAATATTTCGGTATAATAATATTAAAAGAAATAACATCATTTATAAACAAAATAACATCCCTTACCTCAAAAGACAAGTACTTCTGACTGAATATTGGATATAATGCTGAAGAAAACTTGTGAGACCCCGAATTTTATGAAATGAAAGTATTCAATTTTCTTATAATTATTCTATTTAGTAAATGGTTAAATTGATAAAAGGTTAAAGTTAAAGGTGATATGTGAATTTTTTTTTTTAAAAGTAAGCAAGTTATCATAAAATAATCGGTGATAAAATTACAGTAATACGCGTGGTTGCATAGTAGCACACGGTATTGATTATTGATGCTTACGTAAGAAATCACTCAGTTATACTCGATTATTGTTACAGTAATTGGTGCATCATATCTCTTATATTATTGATTCAATTATTGTCACAGTATCATCTGCATAATATGTTATATTATTAAATTAATAATTGAGACAACAAAATTATTCATATTATTATTTGCAATATTGATAATGTCTAGAAGTTCTGTCAAGGAGAGGTTTGGTCACCTAATTGCGCATCAATAAGGAGAAATCCTTATCGGAAAGCCCCCTCTTTCCTGGGAACAACCTGATTGTTAAATATTGTGAGTTATAATATTAATGATGAATAAGTTCGTGTTGATTAAAGATAAAATTGATAGTTCCATTGTGTTGGGATTATTAGTGTTAGTGAAAATTAATATTTATTTCGATAATAATTAATGTCTGGAGGTTATATTGACCAATTGGATAATTAACTAGATAAATGAGCAATTAATTGATATTAATTCACATGCTTATAACTATGTGTTCACATGTGTGTACTATTGATTCACATAATTTACTATTAGGGGAGTTAGTGCAAGATTGATAATACTTGCATGACTAAATTAAAATAGAGGTATAGTTGAAGGTACTATAATGTAATTATTTTTTTTACATGATTAGAACTATTGAGTCACTTGATTTACTATTGATTCACATGATATACTATTAGGGGAGGTGGTGTGTAACGACCCCAAAACAGGTCCATTCCACCCAACCCATTCTGAGTCGTCAAATACATGGTACAGAAAACAACTACAACTTTATTACAACAATTGTCGTGCAAAATACAACAACACATATGCTGTGAGTTTGGATACAAATATATACCAAATGTGACTCATGTTCCAACCGTGGACATCACCTCACAATAACACCTTACATAAAGGTATAGTCAAAAACTGTTTTAGAAATTAGAATCTTTGGGAAGTGCTCAAGAAAATCTTCGTACATGGGAGGCCACGCGTCTAGGTTATGATAGATATCATATGGCCACAGAATTATCCTTGGTTGACCCAATAGACCCCAAAGAAAAACGAGAAGATTACTATCATATTCTTCCCAATGATGAGTCTTCTCTTGACTTATCATTATCTCCACTGTCTCTAATCGTGAATTATACTTCAAACAAACACCAAGATTATATAGGTAGTGTCCATAGATATACTCAGCAAGTGGATGAGCACATCCATGTCTTATGATGACACGAGGTTGTATGTCATTAGACATCTTGTATGATAGTGACAAAACACCCTTCCAACGTTGGGTTCGCCTCACCCTATTTTCTTCACCAAATATAACTACTAAATGATGACCACCGTTCTATTCTCCTGTTACCCCCGCTCGACCCAGCTACACTCTTATTACCTGAAAGGAATTGTGAAGCAAAAGGGTGAGCACAACTAGCTCAGTAAAGAATATCATGACTAAAGATAATTAAATTATCAATAGCCTTCATCAATAATAAATCAGAGATTTAGAACATATGGTAAATGATAAAAATTTCAACCATAGTTGCAGCGGAACGAGCAATCCATTAGAAGAGTCAAATAGACTATAAAGTCTATTATCTTCTCCATGTTAAAAATCCATCAACAATGTTTTATCCCTGTAACATCAATCAACAATTCTGGTCCACAATTATATGAATAACTCATAATCATAACTGTAGTTCTAAATTCCTCTTCTCATCCAGGACGAAGATAATTTTCATCACCTATCTTTACCTGAAACGTCAAAGATCATGGTTACACCAAATCACATTTCCTGTTCATAATCATACTAATAACTTCATCTTTGCACTACGGCCAAAGATATTCATTTGTATCACCAGTTGGTCATGTTTATCTCAACATCTGTTCATCTTTGCACTACTGGCCAAAGATATTCAACAACATGTCATCTTTGCACTACGGGCCAAAGATATTCATCAACAATTCATCTTTGCACTACAGGCCAAAGATATTCATCAATATTTCATCTTTGCACTACAGGCCAAAGATATTAATATCTCAAAGAAATATATAATCATTTCAGAATTTATATAAACAATAATTATAACCATGTTGATCAATTCACCTTTGCACTTAAGCTAAAGATATTCACTTATAAATTCAATGGTCATGATCATACCAATCAACGATTCAACTTTGCACTACAGGCCAAAGAGAACCCTAGTCATGATCATACCAATAATCTACCCATCTTTACACTCCAGTGAAAGAGAATTTCAACATCAGGGTTATAAAAATGTTATATATGATGATAAAAATAATATGATCAACATATAGTTTTAATCTCAAGAGTAATATTCGTAACTCATGAATAGTAACCCCGACACAAAAGATAGAAATTCCACAATAATATACATACCAATATTTCGGTATAATGATATTGAAAGAATAATATTCTTAAGCTTCTAAACAATTTATTTAACTTGTTTACACTTTACTAATTAATACATTTAATCATCATAAAACGCCAACTCTTAAGATTTCATCATCAATAACCAAAACCCTCATCAAAATCTGCATATACCTCATATATAGGATTCTCAAGCCATAAAATCCTATTTTCCAATTTTCTTACTTCACATAACATATTTAATTCATTTTCTCATAACTAGACTATTTTCATGAAAAATACCAAATCCGTTCCAAAAATATTTCTTTTCTGGAATTTAGCATAATATAGTCCCATAGTGAACATATATTTTTCTCAGAATTTTTAAAAGTCATTTACTATTTTTCATATGGCCAAAACAGCCGAATATTTAGACATTTATCAAAAATTATACTTTTGTCTAAAAATTCTGAAATTCACAGAGTATACTCCTATCATATACATGTACTCCCAATAAAAATTTTATCAATTTTGAAGTTAACCACAAAGAATTATAAGCGGTTACTTTTAAAATAGTCTTTTCTCATAAAATTTATAACTCTCAATCTATACATCCAAAAATCACCATTTTTGGACACAACCAAGAAAACTCATCAAAATATCATTTCAAATTTTTCCAGAATTTTTGAAGATCAGAAAAATTACGAAACTGAAAATCATAACAACCCTTAAAATCCCTTAATATCCCTTACTATCCCTTACTATCCCTTACCTCAAAAGAGCAGTACTTCTGACTGGATATCGGATATGATGCTGAAGGAAACTTGCACTGATGAATAGTAACTCACCAAGTATCTAAAAACTCACAAAATATGCTTCATAATATAGAGAGAGAAAGAGAGAAAGCTTATGTTTCTGGTGTGATTTTCAATTCTAACTTAGCCCTCTATTTATAGGAAAATTTTGGTAGGTTTGACCTGCAACCTGATGGCTTTACCTGCTACTATTCCCACCCACCACATTTGAAATATAATTCAGCACATTTCTTCACCAACCACAAGTGGGGCCCACCAATTCTAGAATTTTCTACCAAAATGATAAACTCCGAAAATTCAACAATTTCTGAACCAGTCATCTCGTAAAATTCATAATAAATCATACGTTCATTTTTAACGGTTCAAAATTTGTGGACATATACTCAACTTATATATGTATAACATATCCAAAAATTACCACGATCCAACGGTCGTATTAAAAATTATAACCCCCGCAAAATATCTCAAAAACCCTGATTTTTAATACCTCCATTCCGACAAAAATACTGATAAAAACCTCAACATTAACTCCTTTATTTTTAACCACAAAAATATATTCCTCATTTATATCCACATAAAATAAATATTTCCTTATCATATGAATCAATAATTAATTATTCACAAATAATATTACAGAATCACATTTATGACAACCAGGCCGTTCCCAGGAAAGAGGGGGCTTTCCAATAAGGATTTCTCCTTACTGGCGCGCAATTAGATGACCAAACCTCTCCTTAGACAGAACTTTCTAGACATTGCCAATAATGTTATCTAATAATATTATTCAAATAATATGAATTATTGATCTGATAATGGGAAATACTGTGCAGTGACAATTATTGAACAACAATAATATAAAATTTCAACGTAGCAATTATTGAATCAATAAAATAAAATATTGAACAGTAATTACTGTAACAATTATTGAGTAGTGCCTTCTTACGTAAGAATCAATAATTTCAAAAATACTATGCAATACCGTGTGCTACTGTGCAATAACGCGTATTACTGTATTTTAACCACCGTGTATTCCAACAGTGTTAACGGTAACAACTACGCCGTTATTTGTAAAAACTCAAATTTGTCGTTTTCTTCACCCGACAGTTATTCTGTTATGGGGCCCACAAATGGCTGCGCCGTCGTACGAATATTCCCCGACAGAAAGAATATTCTACGACCAAACGAATATTCCCCGACAACAATGATTATTTTATAACCACTTGCTTATTTTGAAAAAAAATCATATATCACCCTTAACTTTAACTTTTATCAATTTAACCATTTACTGAATAGTAATTATAAGAAAAATTGAATACTTTTATTTCATAAAATTCGGGGTCTTACAATCTCCCCTCCTTATGAAATTTCGTCCCCGAAATTTACGTACCTGGTATTTCAAAGAGTTGAGAATACCTTGCTTTCATTTCAGATTCCATCTTTCCTGTCATCATGATTTCTCCATTGCTCATCTCCTGTATATCAGATATTATTCTAGAATACAGCTTCAAAACAAGGGTTAATTGAACAAATTAACATATCACATAATATCTCGATATTATGACTGACCAACAAATAAGCTTAGGTAGGACATACTAGCGAAGGATTTACTCATCTCTCCCCTCCTAGTTGTATTCCCCGATCTCCGCCAGAGATCATATCCCTAAGCTCTGATACCAAATGTAACTCTGGACACCAACCTATGTCAGCACCTTACATTGATACCTATCAGTTTGCCACCGCAGAATGGCGTCCCCTACGGAGAGTCTGGCTTCGGTGCATCCCCCATCAACAAGAAGTCCCCAGCGAGAGGCTCGGGGCTCTTTACTTATAGCTCTGATACCAAATGTAACGACCCCAAAACAGGTCCATTCCACCCAACTCATTCTGAGTCGTCAAATACATGGTACTGAAAACAACTACAACTTTATTACAACAATTGTCGTGCAAAATACAACAACACATATGCTGTGAGTTTGGATACAAATATATACCAAATGTGACTCATGTTCCAACCGTGGACATCACCTCACAATAACACCTTACATAAAGGTATAGTCAAAAACTGTTTTAGAAATTAGAATCTTTGGGAAGTGCTCAAGAAAATCTTCGTACATGGGAGGCCACGCGTCTAGGTTATGATAGATATCATATGGCCACAGAATTATCCTTGGTTGACCCAATAGACCCCAAAGAAAAACGAGAAGATTACTATCATATTCTTCCCAATGGTGAGTCTTCTCTTGACTTATCATTATCTCCACTGTCTCTAATTGAGAATTATACTTCAAACAAACACCAAGATTATATAGGTAGTGTCCATAGATATACTCAGCAAGTGGATGAGCACATCCCTGTCTTATGATGACACGAGGTTGTATGTCATTAGACATCTTGTATGATAGTGACAAAACACCCTTCCAACGTTGGGTTCGCCTCACCCTATTTTCTTCACCAAATATAACTACTAAATGATGACCACCGTTCTATTCTCCTGTTACCCCCGCTCGACCCAGCTACACTCTTATTACCTGAAAGGAATTGTGAAGCAAAAGGGTGAGCACAACTAGCTCAGTAAAGAATATCATGACTAAAGATAATTAAATTATCAATAGCCTTCATCAATAATAAATCAGAGATTTAGAACATATGGTAAATGATAAAAATTTCAACCATAGTTGCAGCGGAACGAGCAATCCATTAGAAGAGTCAAATAGACTATAAAGTCTATTATCTTCTCCATGTTAAAAATCCATCAACAATGTTTTATCCCTGTAACATCAATCAACAATTCTGGTCCACAATCATATGAATAACTCATAATCATAACTGTAGTTCTAAATTCCTCTTCTCATCCAGGACGAAGATAATTTTCATCACCTATCTTTACCTGAAACATCAAAGATCATGGTTACACCAAATCACATTTCCTGTTCATAATCATACTAATAACTTCATCTTTGCACTACGGCCAAAGATATTCATTTGTATCACCAGTTGGTCATGTTTATCTCAACATCTGTTCATCTTTGCACTACTGGCCAAAGATATTCAACAACATGTCATCTTTGCACTACGGGCCAAAGATATTCATCAACAATTCATCTTTGCACTACAGGCCAAAGATATTCATCAATATTTCATCTTTGCACTACAGGCCAAAGATATTAATATCTCAAAGAAATATATAATCATTTCAGAATTTATATAAACAATAATTATAACCATGTTGATCAATTCACCTTTGCACTTAAGCTAAAGATATTCACTTATAAATTCAATGGTCATGATCATACCAGTCAACAATTCAACTTTGCACTACAGGCCAAAGAGAACCCTAGTCATGATCATACCAATAATCTACCCATCTTTACACTCCAGTGAAAGAGAATTTCAACATCAGGGTTATAAAAATGTTATATATGATGATAAAAATAATATGATCAACATATAGTTTTAATCTCAAGAGTAATATTCGTAACTCATGAATAGTAACCCCGACACAAAAGATAGAAATTCCACAATAATATACATACCAATATTTCGGTATAATGATATTGAAAGAATAATATTCTTAAGCTTATAAACAATTTATTTAAATTGTTTACACTTTACTAATTAATGCATTTAATCATCATAAAATGCCAACTCTTACAATTTCATCATCAATAACCAAAACCCTCATCAAAAATCTGCATATACCTCATATATAGGATTCTCAAGCCATAAAATCCTATTTTCCAATTTTCTTACTTCACATAACATATTTAATTCATTTTCTCATAACTAGACTATTTTCATGAAAAATACCAAATCAGTTCCAAAAATATTTCTTTTCTGAAATTTAGCATAATATAGTCCCATAGTGAACATATATTTTTCTCAGAATTTTTAAAAGTCATTTACTATTTTTCATATGGCCAAAACAGCCGAATATTTAGACATTTATCAAAAATTATACTTTTGTCTAAAAATTCTGAAATTCACAGAGTATACTCCTATCATATACATGTACTCCCAATAAAAATTTCATCAATTTTGGAGTTAACCACAAGGAATTATAAGCGGTTACTTTTAAAATAGTCTTTTCTCATAAAATTATAACTCTCAATCTATACATCCAAAAATCACCATTTTTGGACACAATCAAGAAAACTCATCAAAATATCATTTCAAATTTTTCCAGAATTTTTGAAGATCAGAAAAATTACGAAACTGAAAATCATAACAACCCTTAAAATCCCTTAATATCCCTTACTATCCCTTACTATCCCTTACCTCAAAAGAGCAGTACTTCTGACTGGATATCGGATATGATGCTGAAGGAAACTTGCACTGATGAATAGAAACTCACCAAGTATCTAAAAACTCACAAAATATGCTTCATAATATAGAGAGAGAAAGAGAGAAAGCTTATGTTTCTGGTGTGATTTTCAATTCTAACTTAGCCCTCTATTTATAGGAAAATTTTGGTAGGTTTGACCTGCAACCTGATGGCTTTACCTGCTACTATTCCCACCCACCACATTTGAAATATAATTCAGCACATTTCTTCACCAACCACAAGTGGGGCCCACCAATTCTAGAATTTTCCACCAAAATGATAAACTCCGAAAATTCAACAATTTCTGAACCAGTCATCTCGTAAAATTCATAATAAATCATACGTTCATTTTTAACGGTTCAAAATTTGTGGACATATACTCAACTTATATATGTATAACATATCCAAAAATTACCACGATCCAACGGTCGTATTAAAAATTATAACCCCCGCAAAATATCTCAAAAACCCTGATTTTTAATACCTCCATTCCGACAAAAATACTGATAAAAACCTCAACATTAACTCCTTTATTTTTAACCACAAAAATATATTCCTCATTTATATCCACATAAAATAAATATTTCCTTATCATATGAATCAATAATTAATTATTCACAAATAATATTACAGAATCACATTTATGACAACCAGGCCGTTCCCAGGAAAGAGGGGGCTTTCCAATAAGGATTTCTCCTTACTGGCGCGCAATTAGATGACCAAACCTCTCCTTAGACAGAACTTTCTAGACATTGCCAATAATGTTATCTAATAATATTATTCAAATAATATGAATTATTGATCTGATAATGGGAAATACTGTGCAGTGACAATTATTGAACAACAATAATATAAAATTTCAACGTAGCAATTATTGAATCAATAAAATAAAATATTGAACAGTAATTACTGTAACAATTATTGAGTAGTGCCTTCTTACGTAAGAATCAATAATTTCAAAAATACTATGCAATACCGTGTGCTACTGTGCAATAACGCGTATTACTGTATTTTAACCACCGTGTATTCCAACAGTGTTAACGGTAACAACTACGCCGTTATTTGTAAAAACTCAAATTTGTCGTTTTCTTCACCCGACAGTTATTCTGTTATGGGGCCCACAAATGGCTGCGCCGTCGTACGAATATTCCCCGACAGAAAGAATATTCTACGACCAAACGAATATTCCCCGACAACAATGATTATTTTATAACCACTTGCTTATTTTGAAAAAAAATCATATATCACCCTTAACTTTAACTTTTATCAATTTAACCATTTACTGAATAGTAATTATAAGAAAAATTGAATACTTTTATTTCATAAAATTCGGGGTCTTACAATCTCCCCTCCTTATGAAATTTCGTCCCCGAAATTTACGTACCTGGTATTTCAAAGAGTTGAGAATACCTTGCTTTCATTTCAGATTCCATCTTTCCTGTCATCATGATTTCTCCATTGCTCATCTCCTGTATATCAGATATCATTCTAGAATACAGCTTCAAAACAAGGGTTAATTGAACAAATTAACATATCACATAATATCTCGATATTATGACTGACCAACAAATAAGCTTAGGTAGGACATACTAGCGAAGGATTTACTCATCTCTCCCCTCCTAGTTGTATTCCCCGATCTCCGCCAGAGATCATATCCCTAAGCTCTGATACCAAATGTAACTCTGGACACCAACCTATGTCAGCACCTTACATTGATACCTATCAGTTTGCCACCGCAGAACGGCGTCCCCTACGGAGAGTCTGGCTTCGGTGCATCCCCCATCAACAAGAAGTCACCAGCGAGAGGCTCGGGGCTCTTTACTTATAGCTCTGATACCAAATGTAACGACCCCAAAACAGGTCCATTCCACCCAACTCATTCTGAGTCGTCAAATACATGGTACAGAAAACAACTACAACTTTATTACAACAATTGTCGTGCAAAATACAACAACACATATGCTGTGAGTTTGGATACAAATATATACCAAATGTGACTCATGTTCCAACCGTGGACATCACCTCACAATAACACCTTACATAAAGGTATAGTCAAAAACTGTTTTAGAAATTAGAATCTTTGGGAAGTGCTCAAGAAAATCTTCGTACATGGGAGGCCACGCGTCTAGGTTATGATAGATATCATATGGCCACAGAATTATCCTTGGTTGACCCAATAGACCCCAAAGAAAAACGAGAAGACTACTATCATATTCTTCCCAATGGTGAGTCTTCTCTTGACTTATCATTATCTCCACTGTCTCTAATCGTGAATTATACTTCAAACAAACACCAAGATTATATAGGTAGTGTCCATAGATATACTCAGCAAGTGGATGAGCACATCCATGTCTTATGATGACACGAGGTTGTATGTCATTAGACATCTTGTATGATAGTGACAAAACACCCTTCCAACGTTGGGTTCGCCTCACCCTATTTTCTTCACCAAATATAACTACTAAATGATGACCACCGTTCTATTCCCCTGTTACCCCCGCTCGACCTAGCTACACTCTTATTACCTGAAAGGAATTGTGAAGCAAAAGGGTGAGCACAACTAGCTCAGTAAAGAATATCATGACTAAAGATAATTAAATTATCAATAGCCTTCATCAATAATAAATCAGAGATTTAGAACATATGGTAAATGATAAAAATTTCAACCATAGTTGCAGCGGAACGAGCAATCCATTAGAAGAGTCAAATAGACTATAAAGTCTATTATCTTCTCCATGTTAAAAATCCATCAACAATGTTTTATCCCTGTAACATCAATCAACAATTCTGGTCCACAATTATATGAATAACTCATAATCATAACTGTAGTTCTAAATTCCTCTTCTCATCCAGGACGAAGATAATTTTCATCACCTATCTTTACCTGAAACGTCAAAGATCATGGTTACACCAAATCACATTTCCTGTTCATAATCATACTAATAACTTCATCTTTGCACTACGGCCAAAGATATTCATTTGTATCACCAGTTGGTCATGTTTATCTCAACATCTGTTCATCTTTGCACTACTGGCCAAAGATATTCAACAACATGTCATCTTTGCACTACGGGCCAAAGATATTCATCAACAATTCATCTTTGCACTACAGGCCAAAGATATTCATCAATATTTCATCTTTGCACTACAGGCCAAAGATATTAATATCTCAAAGAAATATATAATCATTTCAGAATTTATATAAACAATAATTATAACCATGTTGATCAATTCACCTTTGCACTTAAGCTAAAGATATTCACTTATAAATTCAATGGTCATGATCATACCAATCAAGGATTCAACTTTGCACTACAGGCCAAAGAGAACCCTAGTCATAATCATACCAATAATCTACCCATCTTTACACTCCAGTGAAAGAGAATTTCAACATCAGGGTTATAAAAATGTTATATATGATGATAAAAATAATATGATCAACATATAGTTTTAATCTCAAGAGTAATATTCATAACTCATGAATAGTAACCCCGACACAAAAGATAGAAATTCCACAATAATATACATACCAATATTTCGGTATAATGATATTGAAAGAATAATATTCTTAAGCTTATAAACAATTTATTTAAATTGTTTACACTTTACTAATTAATACATTTAATCATCATAAAACGCCAACTCTTAAGATTTCATCATCAATAACCAAAACCCTCATCAAAAATCTGCATATACCTCATATATAGGATTCTCAAGCCATAAAATCCTATTTTCCAATTTTCTTACTTCACATAACATATTTAATTCATTTTCTCATAACTAGACTATTTTCATGAAAAATACCAAATCCATTCCAAAAATATTTCTTTTCTGGAATTTAGCATAATATAGTCTCATAGTGAACATATATTTTTCTCAGAATTTTTAAAAGTCATTTACTATTTTTCATATGGCCAAAACAGCCGAATATTTAGACATTTATCAAAAATTATACTTTTGTCTAAAAATTCTGAAATTCACAGAGTATACTCCTATCATATACATGTACTCTCAATAAAAATTTCATCAATTTTGAAGTTAACCACAAAGAATTATAAGCGGTTACTTTTAAAATAGTCTTTTCTCATAAAATTTATAACTCTCAATCTATACATCCAAAAATCACCATTTTTGGACACAACCAAGAAAACTCATCAAAATATCATTTCAAATTTTTTCAGAATTTTTGAAGATCAGAAAAATTACGAAACTGAAAATCATAACAACCCTTAAAATACCTTAATATCCCTTACTATCCCTTACCTCAAAAGAGCAGTATTTCTGACTGGATATCGGATATGATGCTGAAGGAAACTTGCACTGATGAATAGTAACTCACCAAGTATCTAAAAACTCACAAAATATGCTTCATAATATAGAGAGAGAAAGCTTATGTTTCTGGTGTGATTTTCAATTCTAACTTAGCCCTCTATTTATAGGAAAATTTTGGTAGGTTTGACCTGCAACCTGATGGCTTTACCTGCTACTATTCCCACCCACCACATTTGAAATATAATTCAGCACATTTCTTCACCAACCACAAGTGGGGCCCACCAATTCTAGAATTTTCCACCCAAAATGATAAACTCCGAAAATTCAACAATTTCTAAACCAGTCATCTCGTAAAATTCATAATAAATCATACGTTCATTTTTAACGGTTCAAAATTTGTGGACATATACTCAACTTATATATGTATAACATATCTAAAAATTACCACGATCCAACGGTCGGATTACAAATTATAACCCCCGCAAAATATCTCAAAAACCCTGATTTTTAATACCTCCATTCCGACAAAAATACTGATAAAAACCTCAACATTAACTCCTTTATTTTTAACCACAAAAATATATTCCTCATTTATATCCACATAAAATAAATATTTCCTTATCATATGAATCAATAATTAATTATTCACAAATAATATTACAGAATCACATTTATGACAACCAGGCCGTTCCCAGGAAAGAGGGGGCTTTCCAATAAGGATTTCTCCTTACTGGCGCGCAATTAGATGACCAAACCTCTCCTTAGACAGAACTTTCTAGTCATTGCCAATAATGTTATCTAATAATATTATTCAAATAATATGAATTATTGATCTGATAATGGGAAATACTGTGCAGTGACAATTATTGAATAACAATAATATAAAATTTCAACGTAGCAATTATTGAATCAATAAAATAAAATATTGAACAGTAATTACTGTAACAATTATTGAGTAGTGCCTTCTTACGTAAGAATCAATAATTTCAAAAATACTATGCAATACCGTGTGCTACTGTGCAATAACGCGTATTACTGTATTTTAACCACCGGGTATTCTAACTGTGTTAACGGTAACAACTACGCCGTTATTTGTAAAAACTCAAATTTGTCGTTTTCTTCACCCGACAGTTATTCTGTTATGGGGCCCACAAATGGCTGCGCTGTCGTACGAATATTCCCCGACAGAAAGAATAATCTACGACCAAACGAATATTCCCCGACAACAATGATTATTTTATAACCACTTGCTTATTTTGAAAAAAAATCATATATCACCCTTAACTTTAACTTTTATCAATTTAACCATTTACTGAATAGTAATTATAAGAAAAATTGAATACTTTTATTTCATAAAATTCGGGGTATTACATGGTGCAAGTTTGATAATAATTGCAGGACTAAATTAAAAATGAAAGAAAAGATGAAGGTATTATACTATAATATTTCGAGCCCCAAAACGTACAATTATTGAAACTATATTTTTCTATAAATAGAAGCTCATTCTTCCTTCATTTCTCACCAATTCACTAAAGCTATAGAGAAATTATTATAGAGATAAATTATAGAGAGAAAGAAGAAGAGAAGTTTGCTACCTCACTATTCTAGTATCCAGTTTCTTCTAAGGTAAGGAGTATTATTTCTTTCGTATTCATGAAGAGAGCTATTGTTATTCCATTCCTTATTATTCTGTTAGAATAACATGTATACGCGGACTACCGTATATATGGTGAAATTCTTCTGTTATTCCATTCTTTATTATTCTGTTGGAATAACCTGTATGTGCGGATTACGCATGACCTGGTTCCCTTCTTTATTATTCTATTGGAATATCCTGTCTGTGCGGATTACGCATGACCTGGTTCCATTCTTTATTATTCTGTTGGAATAACCTGTCTGTGCGGTCTATCGCATGCCTGGTGAATTTTTCTGTTATTCTATTCTTTATTATTTTGTTGGAATAACCTATCTACGCGGACTACCGCATGCATAATGAATTCTTCTATTATTCCATTCTTTATTATTCTGTTGGAATAACCTGTCTATGTGGATTACCACATGCATGGTGAATGATCATTCGTATTCATTCCTTATTAAATTATGGAAATGATCTGCGTACGTGGATTACCACATGGCGGGAAAAAATCCATTTACAGTTTCATATATTCTATTATACTTAGTTGGTTAAAGTTTTGGCTTTTATACTCCATGAAATTAGTGAAATATCCTTGATATTTGCGCTTCATCCAGTATCTTTTCATGGAAATATTCTTCTGAGCATTCTTGAATTTTACTCCACAAAGCAGTATCATGTTGACAATTTAGACGTTATTGATTTCTGGATAAATTAAATTATAAAATCTTTAAAATTTATACTTAAACTTGTTTTATTGAATTATTATGTCATTGTCATCATCATCATGCTTATATTGTGATGAAAGTCATCTTTAGCTTACGTGCATAGATGGACTTGGTATGATTATGATCATGGATTATTCGGTATAATCATGACCGTAATGTGACGAATGATGTGGTGAAAGTCCTCATTGGCCCGTAGTGCATTGATGGACAGCTATGGGTATGATTATGACCAGGGATTATTCGGTATAGTCATGACCATTGATGATTATATGAATATCCTTGGCCCGTAGAGCAGGGATGATTCGATGATGTGATTTATTTATTAAGCTGAGTCTCAGCAATAAAGTTGATGAAAAACTTTTTAAATCATAGAAGATAGTAGATTTTATGTTCTACTTGACTCTTCTAATGAATTGCTTATTCCGCTGCAGTTGTTGATCTAAAACTTGTTGTCTATTATATTCTATCAGTTGTTATACTGTTGAAGGCTAAGGATAATTTATTCTACATTATCTTAGTCATAATAATTCTTACTGGGCTAGTTGAGCTCACCCTTTTCTTTCATTGTCCTATTCAGGAAATGAGAATATAGCTGGGATGAGTCGGGAAATGGAGTGATGGTCCAGGATAAGTGGCTTTAGTAGTCCTCACTATTCTGTGAAATAGTGTGACAATAAATGTAATAAGGACTCTGTTGAGTGTGGATACTGTCTAGAAGATAATATTCGTGTTTAAACTCTCAGCTATGTGTTTGTCGTATTTTGCACGACAATTATATAATTAAGTTTGTAGTTGACTTATGTACCATGTATTTGGCGACTCAAGATGGGTGATGTATACCTATTTTGGGGGCGTCACAGTTGGTATCAAAGCTTAGGGATATGATCCCTGGTTGAGATGTGAGACAAGAACTAGGAGGGGAGAGACGAGAAATTTCTTCGCTAGTATGACCTACGTAAGTTTATTTGGTATTTAATTGGTCGGTCATAGTACAGGGATAATATATGGCATGTCAATTAACCCTTATTTTAAAACTATATTCTAGAATGATATCTGAAATACAGGAGATGAGAAATGGGAAAATCATGATAGAGAGGAAATAATCGGGAAGGTACAATTCGAAAAGAAAGCAAGGTATTTTCATCTCTTTGAACTACCAGGTACGTAAATTTCGAGGGCAAAATTTCATAAGGAAGGGAGATTGTGAGACCCCGAATTTTATGAAATGAAAGTATTCAATTTTTTATAATTATTCTATTTAGTAAATGGTTAAATTGATAAAAGGTTAAAATTAAGGGTGATATGTGAAATTTTTTTTAAAGTAAGCAAGTTATCATAAAATAATCGGTGATAAAAGTACAGTAATACGCGTGGTTGCATAGTAGCACACGATATTAATTATTGATACTTACGTAAGAAGTCACTCAGTTATACTCAATTATTGCTACAGTAATTGCTGCATCATATCTCTCATATTATTGATTCAATTATTATCACAGTATCGTCTGCATAATATGTTATATTATTAAATCAATAATTGAGATGACAAAGTTATTCATATTATTATTTGCAATATTGACAATGTCTAAAAGTTTTGTCAATGAGAGGTTTTGTGACACTCCCAAATTCGGGTACTTCAGTTCCACAGATTTGGTATTCACTGTCCAATTAAATCATAACTAACTACCCATAAACAAATGATATAATTAAATTCAAAAGCTTAAATAATAAATCTCCCATCAAGGGTTACATAATCTCAAGATAAATCCCAGGTCATCTAACCTTAATTACAATCGACAGCGAAAATTTAAAACATGGTCATAATTAAATCTATTACGTAAGTTTCATAAATAAAAGGTAAACTAAGCGTCGTCTAATCAAGCATCGTGCCCTTGCTTGTAGGAAACTCTTCAAACTTCTTAACTTCATCTGCATTGTTTTGTGCAAGAGTGAGCAAACAATTGCCTACAAGAAAGATAATATACAATAACAGTTTATAAATGACAATTATCTGAGTTTTCAATGGTAAAGTATTCTTATCGGAACAACAAACTTTAATTCAATAACTATGAGTTCAAATGAATAATGAACGTTAAGTTAACAATAGATATCAACATCAAAGAATACATTGAGGGTCACAAGACTACGAACTATACTCTAGGTTTCAAGTATTTCTACTTTAACGTACCTTTAATAGTCTAAAAGACTATAATCATCATCTTCGTCCTAGGTTAACAGGTATTTCTACTGTAACCTTTAACAGTCTAAACGACTATATGGACCATCATCCCGTACTCCAGGTCCTTTGTACTATGTATTGTGCAAACATTTTAACGTTATTGCGTAGTTCTAAAATAATCTCCTAATATAGGGTTGTTCATCTCAGCTTAGATTATCAAGTTCCGAACCAAATGAAGTTTGGTTGGGAATTTACTTCAAAGGAATTCTAGATCTTTAGAATGCTCATCAACCAAGTACTGGTTGAATCTGATAGAGACCAATAACTATTCAAGAGTTGATTATAATATCTTCATGAACAAGGTATATCGATGAATCAATAAGAGATAGAGTATTAACAGTTTCTAAATTGAACAAACGTTATCATCGACAACATGCTTTCAAAATTGTGTGAGTACATAAGCAAACTAACGGAAGTTTGGTTTGGGTTGACTTCAAGGGTAATTTAAAGTTTAGAACATTCATCAACTAAGGATTAGTTGAATTAACAAAATATCGCTAGGCAACTTAGAGTTTGATACAATAATGTAAGATAGTACAATGACATTAGAGAACGAAGATTAAACAACAGTTATTAGTAGATGAATAAACACATTTCATACAACATTGCAGACTTTGAATAACCAAAGTAATATCGTTTGGAATAAAGAAATAAAGATTAACTAACTTGCTTCAACAATAAATGAGGGTTAAAGAATTCGCATGACAATAAATCGTTAAACAAAATATTAGAGTTAAAGAATTTGCATAAGTATAACGTAATAGTGAAAAGTAGCCTTGCTGAATAATAAAGTAGCAAAGGTTAGGGAACTTGCACAATGTAATAAATGAACTAGCTCAATGAAAGTGTAGAGTTAGAAAACTTGCCTCGAGCGTAAGCTAAAATATTACAACTTACATTCACCTACACACAGTATTAAAACCACAATATCTATTAGACATACTAATATTCACTTTTCAATATAAAATGCATTACTAGCTAAACTTGTTATTTTAGCACAAGTCTTAAGCTACCATTTACATTTCAGGATTCCCAAGTGTTAATCATCACAATACATAACTAACATTCATTGTATAAACTAGGTTATCACATAACGCGTTTTTGATTTACTAATCATTTTTGCAACTTTGAATTCATAATGCATAGAACACAACTCTGTATTAGTCTTGTTGTTACATGTTGGACACATTACCATAACCTTTAGCTAAGCAACAAAGAACGACCAAAGTCTACAGAATTAGCAGACTTCAGTGTCTGGAAATGGGCACTCGCGCGGCCGCGCGAGTTTTGTACTGGTAGGCCGTGCGCCCGCGCGGTATCTGCGTGCCCGCGCGACGCACAGAACTCATTTTTTTTACAGACAGAGCTTCGGCACTTTTCTTAGTCCAACTACCACGAATTTTACCCACCAAACAGTGATAATAACACGTAAGATAAATATAACAGTATCAAAAACATGTTTGTTAACATTTTACAACCAATTAGCACAATTTATCAATAACTAGTACTATTTTAATTTCTCAAAATTCATGTTTTTCATAAAAACTCAATTTTCTTGATATTCATTCTAAAAATCATCACTGTGATTTCAAAACATGACCAAATCATCTCATTCAAATTACGTTATATTTGTACCTCAATGAACTAACCTATACAAGCTTCAATTTATACATTAACTGTGACGCCCCCAAAATAGGTATACAACACCCATTCTGAGTCGCCAAATACATGGTACAGAAAGCAAACTACAACTTCAATAATACAATTGTCGTGCAAAATACAACAACACATACTGTGAGTTTAAATACAAATATTGTCTTCTGGACAATATCCACACTCAAATAAATCCTCATTATAATTATTCAAACACTATTTTACAGAAATAGTGAGGACTGCTAAAACATCTTTCTAGAACCATCACTCTATACCCCTACTAGATCCTGCTATGTTCTCACCTCCTGAGAAGAAAAATGGAACAAAAAGGAAAATGGTGAGCTCAACTAGCCCAGTAAAGAATATTATGACTAAGATAATATACAACAAATTATCGTTAGTCTTCAACAGGGAAAAATTTGATAGAATATAATCGACAACAAGTTTTAGATCAACAACTGTAGCAGAAACAACAAACCATTAGAAGAGTCAAGTAGAGAATGAATTCTACTATCTTCTAAGATTTAAAAGTCCATCATCAATATTTTATCCCTGTAACATCAATTAATAATTATCTTTATCCAAATATTCATCTTTGCACTACAGGCCAAAGATATTAATTTGAATCACCTGTCAGTCATGTTCAACTCAACACCTGTTCATCTTTGCACTACAGGCCAAAGATATTCATCAAGTAATCATACATCTTTGCACTACAGGCCAAAGATATTCAGTAATATCATCATTTAGGACTGAGGATGATGAAAAATATCTTAAAGAGAACGAATCCAGTGAGACAGAAGGACAAATAGTAGGGATTCGTATAACAGTTTATCCAAGATTAATAATACTTCATAATAATCAATTGTAAAGCAGAATTCAAAAATAAAGATCAAAATATGGATACTATCAAAGATAGTAACCATAATAGACATCTTGGACAAAAAGAGAAAATTTTATTTTTCGGTGAATAGTGTCGTATTCGTGAATAGTGCCATATACGTAAATAGTAACCCCGACACAAAAAGTTCTAAATTTGATAAAAACTCATGTTAATATTTCAGCATAATGATATTGAAGAAAATAATATCATTTAAGAAGAAAATAATATCCCTTACCTCAAAATATCAGTACTTCTGGTCGGAATACCGGTATAAGGCTAAAAGAAACTTGCTCTGATAAATAAAAACTCTCAAAGTATCTAAATACTCACAAAATACACTCAATAATCTAGAGAGAGAAAGAGAGAAAACTTGTTTCTGATGTGATTTTCAATTCTAACGTAGCCCTCTATTTATAGGAAAATGTTAGCACGCCGAAGCAGACTTAACCTGCAACCTGATGGCTTTACCTACTACTATTCTCACCCACCACATTTGAATAAAAATCTCAGCATATTTCTTCACCAACCAAGAGTGGGGCCCATCAATTCTAGAATTTTCCATCAAAATGATAAACTCCGAAAATTTAACAATTTCTGAACCAGTCATCTCGTAAAATTCATAATAAATCATACGTTCATTTTTAACGGTTCAAAATTTGTGGACATATACTCAACTTATATATGTATAACATATCCAAAAATTACCACGATCCAACGGTCGGATTAAAAATTATAACCCCCGCAAAAAATATCAAAAATCCTGATTTTTAATACCTCAATTCCGATAAAAATACTGATAAAAACCTCAACATTAACTCCTTCATTTTTAACCACAAAAATATATCCCTCATTTATATCCACATAAAATAAATATTTCCTTATCATATGAATCAATAATTAATTATTCACAAATAATATTACAGAATCACATTTATGACAATCAGGCCGTTCCCAGGAAAGAGGGGGCTTTCCAATAAGAATTTCTCATTACTGGCGCGCAATTAGATGACCAAACCTCTCCTTAAATAGAACTTTCTAGACATTGCCAATAATGTTATCTAATAATATTATTCAAATAATACGAATTATTGATCTAATAATGGAAAATACTGTGCAACAATAATTATTGAAACAACAATAATATAAAATATCAACGCAACAATTATTGAATCAATAAAATAAAATATTGAACAATAACTACTGTAACAATTATTGAGTAGTGCCTTCTTACGTAAGAATCAGTAATTGGTGTAATACCGTGTGCTACTGTATTTTAACCACCGGGTATTCCAACAGTATTAACGGTAACAACTACGCCGTTATTTATAAATAACTTATACTTGTCATTTTCTTCATCCAATCGCTTTCCGTTATGGGGCCCACACAAGGCTGCGCTGTCGTACGAATATTCCCCGACAGCAAGAATATTCCACGACCAAACGAATATTCCCCAATAAAATGAATATTTTATAACCACTTGCTTATTTTGTAAAATTTGCACATTTCACCCATAACCAAAGTATTATATCAAATTAACCCCTTATTATTCACAATAATATTTAGAGAAAATTTGATTTTATTCATTAATAAGTTGGGGTCTTACAACCTCCACTCCTTATAAAATTTCGTCCTCGAAATTGACGTACGTACCTGATGTTTCAAAAAGGTGAGGATACCTCGCTTTCATTTCTGATTCCAACTCCCAGGTCATTTCTTCAATAGCATGGTTTCTCCACAAAACCTTAACTTGTGGTATAACCTTCGTGCGTAGGACATGCTCTTTCCTATCCAAGATCTTAACAGGTACCTCCTCGTACGTTAAATCTTCAGCTATCTCGTCTGGTTCTAACTCAATAATGTGGTTCGGGTCTTTAACATATTTACGAAGCATAGATATGTGAAAAACATTATGAACACGAGACATGCTTGGAGGTAATGCGAGTCTATATGCCACATTTCCTATTCGCTCAAGAATCTCAAATGGACCAACAAATCTTGGATTGAGCTTTTCTCTCTTCCCAAATCTTGTAACTCCCTTTCATGGTGCAACACGTAACAATACATGATCCCTAATATTAAATTCCACGTCCTTCCGATGAAGATCCGCATAACTCTTTTGTCGATCCTGTGCCGTTTGTATACGTTGTCGAATCGTTTGGATCTTCTCTATAGTAATGCGTACCAACTCTGGTCCCAACAATGTTGCTTCACCCACCTCGTCCCAGCATACTGGAGAACGACATTTTCTTCCATACAACGCCTCGATGGAGCCACACCTATGCTCGCCTGATAACTGTTGTTGTAGGAGAATTCCACCAATGGTAGGTACTTATCCCAACTCCCTTTGAGATCTAGGACACAAAGTCTTAATAGATCTTCAAGAGTTTGAATAGTCCTCTCTGATTGTCCGTCCGTTTAAGGATGGTATGCCGAACTGAATCGTAAATCCGTGCCCATAGCTTTCTGCAAGCTAACCCAAAATCGTGAAGTGAATCTTGGGTCACGATCCGAAACTATGGATACTGGCATGCCATGCAATCTCACAATCTCGTTCACATACATACTAGCAAGACGTTCAAGGGAATAAGTCTCACGTATCGGCAAGAAATGAGCAGACTTGGTTAATCTATCAACAATAACCCAAATCGCATCTATGCCTTGAGAAACCTTGGGAAGACCCGTAACAAAATCCATAGTAATGTGTTCCCACTTCCATTTCAGAATCTCAAGTGATTGCAATGGACCCTTTGGTACTTGATGCTCCACTTTTACACGTTGACAAGTTAAACATCTCGAGATAAACTCCGCGATCTCTCTTTTCATATTACTCCACCAAAATGTATGTCAAAGATCGTGATACATTTTGGTACTCCCAAGATGGATTACAAACGGTGTATTGTGTGCCTCCATCATTATTCTATGCTTCAAGTCAAAATCGTTAGGAACACAAAGTCTGGAGTTGACTCAAAGTATTCCTTCTTCAGCGATTCTTGCTTCTGGAATAGCACCTTCTTGCACTTTCTTCTTCATACGCATCAGCTCTATGTCTGTAGCTTGAGCAGCTTTAACTTTATCGATTAAAGTCGGTTCTACTCGTATATTTGATATCATCATGTGGGTACTTGGAGCCTTCATCTCTATCTCCATCCTTTGCAAGTCATACAAAATGGGCCTTTGTGTTAACAACATTGCACTCGTACCCGCGTATGATCTTCTACTCAATGCGTCAGCTACTACGTTCGCTTTTTCAGGATGATATTGGATGGTATAATCGTAATCTTTCAACAGCTCGAGCCAACGTCGCTGCCGCATGTTGAGTTCCTTTTGGGTGAAGAAATATTTGAGGCTTTTATGATCTGTATAGATCTCCACTTTCTCCCCATACAGGTAGTGTCTCCAGATCTTCAACGCAAAAACGACTGCTGCCAACTCCAAACCATGAGTAGGATAATTCCTCTCATATTCTTTGAGTTGTCGCGAGGCATAGGCTATGACTTTTCTATGTTGCATGAGAACACATCCTAACCCTTTGCCTGAAGCATCGCTGTAGATAACAAATCCATCCGAACCAGATGGTATTGTCAGAACAGGTGCCGAAATGAGTCTCCTCTTGAGTTCTTGGAAACTCTTCTCGCATTCCTCACTCCATACGAATTTTGTATCTTTCTGAGTCAGCTAAGTTAACGGAGTAGTGATTCGAGAAAATCCTTCCACGAATCTCCGATAGTAACCGGTTAAGCCCAGAAAGCTACGTACTTTGGTCACCGACTTTGGTTGCTCTTAATTGTGATTCATATCCCAATCTTGGATAGCACGTCACAATTACACCTATTGTTTTACCACAACACAAATATAGAGTCCCTTACGGAGAGTCTGGCTTTGGTGCATTCCACAAAGGAAGTCACCAGATAGAGGCTTGGGTACCAACTTCTATAGTTGGGTTTTTAACTCCTGAAGTTCAATAGGAGCTATTCAATATGAGATTTTAGAAATGGGTTTTGTACCGGGTTCAAAGTCAATACAAAATTCAATATCACACTCTGGGAGTAGGCCAGGAAATACATCAGGAAATTTACTAAAAATAGAAATATCATTCAAATCTGACGTATTTTTTTTTTGTTCAAGTCCATAACATGGGATAAGAAAACTTGACATCCGTTTTTCAATAAACGAATGACTTTATGGCTTGATATGAAAGTGTTTGACTTCAATGGTTTGGTTGCTTGAATTCGAATAACAGGTTGCTTAGAAATATAAAAACTAACAACCTTACGAAAGCAATCAATTTTGGCATGATGAGCAGTTAATCAATTAATCCCCAAAATCATATCAAAAGCAAGTATCTTTAAAGAGATAAGATCAACAGGTAATGTGATTGTGCCAACTTGGAACATGCAAGATTTATAAACTGTAGATGTAACGAAAGTTTCTCCTAACGGAGTCTCCACAGATAGGTCAAAGTCTAATTTCTTCGTAGTCAAGTTTAAACGTTGAGCACAAACAGGAGAGATAAAAGAATGGGTAGAACCGGTATCTAGTAAGGTATAAATTTCGTAAGAATTTATAATTAACTAACCCGTTATACCTTCGTTCGGGTTCTTCGCGTTTTGGCCAGTCACGACAAACGCTCTTCCAGGAACCGCTGATTTTGACTTATCCGGGACAACTTTTGGAGTCACCATCCCCGTTGAACTTGGTTTTGCTACAGAACACTCTCGAGCTATATGATCCTCCTTTCCACAGTTATAACATACCTTGGATTGTTGTGGGCAGTTTGGGTTGATATGTCCCTCTTTCCCACATTTGTAACATACGACCGGTAGTCGTTCTCCTCCCCTAGAAACAGTTGATGTTTGTGCTGACGTCTTCACGTTATTATTATTGTACCTTCTCTTCTTGAAATCTCCTCCCGACTCGCTCCTTCTATTATCACGACCACGATTACCACCAGAGTGGTTACCGCTTTTGTCTGAATGCTTTCCTTCCCTCTGGTTGTCATTGCTCCAATGACCGCTGCCACCGGTATGACCCTGGTTATGTTCCCTCGGTTGAACATTCTCATTATCTCGCTCTATTAATTGAGCCCTGTTTACAACATCTGAATATAAAGAAAATTTATGAGAGATAAGATATTGTCGAATCTCGGGCTTTAGACCTCTCAGAAACATCCTCGTCATTCGTTCCTCATTTTTGACCAAATGAGGTGTAAACCTGGATAACTCTGCAAACTTCGCCTCGTACTGGGATACCGTCATGTTGTTTTGTTCCAGTCTGATAAACTCTACTTCCTTCATATGACGAATACTTTCAGGAAAGTACTTGTCATTGAATAGTTTCTGAAATATTTCCCAAGACATGTTGAGTGTGTCAGGCTGGGTACGCTTCACAGACTTCCACCAGTAGTCTGCCTCACCGCGGAACATAAAGGTGGCGAATGGAACCTTCTGTTCCTCCGTGCATCCCAAGACATCGAATATCTTGGTAATTTGCTTGACCCACGTTTCTGCCATGATCGGATCCGGCTTTTCCTTAAATTCTGGTGGTCCCAATTCTTTGAACTGCTTAGCTGTGACAAACCGCGCGTTGTTATCATTTCCACCCGTATTCCGCACACGAGTCTCCCTCGTCTGATTTTGCATGAACTGCAAAAAGTTCCTAAACATTCCATCATTCATCGTTTGCTCGGTAACGTTGTTTACAGGAGGAATATTGCCTTCCTGTTGCACGTTCCCCTGGGTGGTGATTAAAGGCCTCTCCGCGGTTTGATTTACTTCATTATTAACGTTCTCAGCTGCCATTCTTAAATACTGCCATAAAACAAGGGTTAATAGTCATGTCATATATTATCCATATACTCTGACCGACTAAATAAATACCAAATAAACTTAGTCAGGTCATACTAGCGAAAGAATTCCCCGTCTCTCCCCTCCTAGTTCTTGTCTCACATCTCAGCCAGGGATCATATCCCTAAGCTCTGATACCAACTGTGACGCCCCCAAAATAGGTATACAACAACCATTCTGAGTCGCCAAATACATGGTACAGAAAGCAAACTACAACTTCAATAATACAATTGTCGTGCAAAATACGACAACACATATTGTGAGTTTAAATACAAATATTGTCTTCTAGACAATATCCACACTCAAATAAATCCTCATTATAATTATTCAAACACTATTTTACAGAAATAGTGAGGACTGCTAAAACATCTTTCTAGAACCATCACTCCATACCCCGACTAGATCCTGCTATGTTCTCACCTCCTGAGAAGAAAAATGGAACAAAAAGGAAAAGGGTGAGCTCAACTAGCTCAATAAAAAAATATTATGACTAAGATAATATACAATAAATTATCGTTAGTCTTCAACAGGGAAAAATCTGATAGAATATAATCGACAACAAGTTTTAGATCAACAACTGCAGCAGAAACAACAAACCATTAGAAGAGTCAAGTAGAGAATGAATTCTACATTCTTCTAAGATTTAAAAGTCCATCATCAATATTTTATCCCTGTAACATCAATTAATAATCATCTTCATCCAAATATTCATCTTTGCACTACAGGCCAAAGATATTTATTTGTATCACCTGTCAGTCATGTTCATCTCAATACCTGTTCATCTTTGCACTACAGGCCAAAGATATTCATCAAGTAATCATACATCTTTGCACTACAGGCCAAAGATATTCAGTAATATCATCATTTAGGACTGAGGATGATGAAAAATATCATAAAGAGAACGAATCCAGTGAGACAAAAGGACAAATAGTAGGGATTCGTATAACAGTTTATCCAAGATCAATAATACTTCATAATAATCAATTGTGAAGCAGAATTCAAAAATAAAGATCAAAATATGGAAACAATCAAAGATAGTAACCATAATAGACATCTTGGACAAAAAGAGAAAATTTTATTTTTCGGTGAATAGTGCCGTATTCGTGAATAGTGCCGTATACGTGAATAGTAACGTATACGTGAATAGTAATCCCGACACAAAAAGTTTCAAATTTGATAAAAACTCATGTTAATAGTTCAGCATAATGATATTGAAGAAAATAATATCATTTAAGAAGAAAATAATATCCCTTACCTCAAAATATCAGTACTTCTGGTCGGAATACCGGTATAAGACTGAAAGAAACTTGCTCTGATGAATAGAAACTCTCAAAGTATCTAAATACTCACAAAATATACTCAATAATCTAGAGAGAGAAAGAGAGAAAACTTGTTTCTGGTGTGATTTTCAATTCTAACTTAGCCCTCTATTTATAGGAAAATATTAGCACGCCGAAGCAGACTTAACCTACAACCTGATGGCTTTACCTGCTACTATTCTCACCCACCACATTTGAATAAAAATCTCAGCACATTTCTTCACCAACCAAGAGTGGGGCCCATCAATTCTAGAAATTTTCATCAAAATGATAAACTCCGAAAATTCAACAATTTCTTAACCAGTCATCTCGTAAAATTCATAATAAATCATACGTTCATTTTTAACGGTTCAAAATTTGTGGACATATACTCAACTTATATATGTATAACATATCCAAAAATTACCACGATCCAACGGTCGGATTAAAAATTATAACCCCCGCAAAATATCTCAAAATCCTGATTTTTAATACCTCAATTCCGACAAAAATACTGATAAAAACCTCAACATTAACTCCTTCATTTTTAACCATAAAAATATATCCCTCATTTATATCCACATAAAATAAATATTTCCTTATCATATGAATCAATAATTAATTATTCACAAATAATATTACAGAATCACATTTATGACAACCAGGCCGTTCCCAGGAAAGAGGAGGATTTCCAATAAGAATTTCTCCTTACTGGCGCGTAATTAGATGACCAAACCTCTCCTTAGACAGAACTTTCTAGACATTGCCAATAATGTTATCTAGTAATATTATTCAAATAATATGAATTATTGATCTGATAATGGAAAATACTGTGCAGCAATAATTATTGAAACAACAATAATATAAAATATCAACGCAACAATTATTGAATCAATAAAATAAAATATTGAACAATAACTACTGTAACAATTATTGAGTAGTGCCTTCTTACGTAAGAATCAATAATTGGTGCAATACCGTGTGCTACTGTATTTTAACCACCGGGTATTCCAACAGTATTAACGGTAACAACTACGCCGTTATTTATAAATAACTTATACTTATCGTTTTCTTCATCCAATAGCTTTTCGTTATGGGGTCCACACAAGGCTGCGCCGTCGTACGAATATTCCCCGACAGCAAGAATATTCCACGACCAAACGAATATTCCCCGACAAAATGAATATTTTATAACCACTTGCTTATTTTGTAAAATTTGCACATTTCACCCATAACCAAAGTATTATATCAAATTAACCCCTTATTATTCACAATAATATTTAGAGAAAATTTGATTTTATTCATTAATAAGTTGGGGTCTTACATTAACATACAATTTGCCCATTAAAATTGGTACTTACCTAAGCCATACAAAGAATACATATACTGTCAAAATTTTCTACTGTCAAACATGAAATTAGCATACCAATTTCTTGTTTTAAACACAACTCTAGCATCATAAGCATGTATCATCACAATTACCAAATATCTATCCATAATTCACAAATTTTGATTTTAGAGAATACAGACAACTATGCCGTAACTTCATATATAATACAAAGATTAGATAAATACCTTTAAATAAGTGTGATAATTTCTTGCAATTGCAGACAATTCTTCTTAATTTCTCTCAAGCTTTCTCTCAATTCTCTCAAGTTTCTCTGAACTTCTTAGCTTTCTTCTCTTAGGCTTAGACTAGACAACTAACATATATGCGTAAAAACAAAACTGATATAATACTAATACGTATACTTATTAGGATATCAGTTATATAAAAATAACATATAAGTTATAATTATATTATATTTATTATTTTATATATTTTATTTATTTTAAAAATCTAGAAATTCCAAAAGCCATAAGGCTTGTTTGGCAAAAACCCTTTAAATTTTAAAGAATTAATATATTAAGTCTTGTTTGGCAAAAACTAAATTAAACTACTTTAATTTTATTTTAATAAATAATTTAGTTTATAATTCATAATCACATACTATATTTTAAATAAATATTCCATTTAAACACATATCACAAAATTATATTCTCATTATAATTTTATTTAATAAATTAATATACCATCTTAGTTTATCACATCACAACAACAATATAACATCTCATGTTATCTTACAACATAATAACTATAAATTAAATTAATTTAGAATATTATCTAATAAATATAATTTATAAATATTTACTAACAAAAATTACATATTCATTTAATTTAAAAAAATATTTTAAATTACAAAACAATAAATTCATCAATAGAATATTTATTTAATTTAATAAATATTTTAAATTACAAATAAAATCTTGGATTGTTAGAGGTTTGGTCACCTAATTGCGCGCCAATAAGGAGAAATCCTTATCGGAAAGCCCCCTCTTTCTTGAGAACGACCTGGTTGTTAAATATTGTGAGTTATAATATTAATGATGAATAAGTTTGTATTAATTAAAGATGAAATTGATAGCTCCATTGTGTTAGGATTATTGGTGTTAGTGGAAATCAACATTTATTTCGATAATAATTAATGTCTGGAGGTTATATTGACCAATCGGGTAATTAACCGGATAAATGAGTAATTAATTGTTATTAATTCACATACTTATAACTATGTGTTCACATGTATGTACTATTGATTCATATGATTTACTATTAGGGGAGTTGGTGCAAGATTGATAATACTTGCATGACTAAATTAAAAATAGCGGTATAGTTGAAGGTACTATACTCTAATTATTTTTTTCACATGATTAGAACTATTGAGTAACATGATTTAGTATTGATTCACATGATATACTATTAGGGGAGGTGGTGCAAGTTTGATAATACTTGCAGGACTAAATTAAAAATGAAAGAAAAGATGAAGGTATTATACTGTAATATTTCGAGCCCCAAAACGTGCAATTATTGAAACTATATTTTCCTATAAATAGAAGCTCATTCTTCCTTCATTTCTCACCAATTCACTAAAGTTATAGAGAAATTATAGAGAGAAAGAAGAAGAGAAGTCTGCTACCTCACTATTCTAGTATCCAGTTTCTTCTAAGGTAAGTGGTATTATTTCTTTCGTATTCATGAAGAGAGCTATTGTTATTCCATTCCTTATTATTCTATTGGAATAACCTGTATACGTGGACTACCGTATACATGGTGAAATTCTTTTGTTATTCCATTCTTTATTATTCTGTTGGAATAATCTGTCTGTGCGGATTACGCAGGACCTGGTTCCCTTCTTTATTATTCTGTTGGAATATCATGTCTGTGCGGATTACGCATGACCTGGTTCCATTTTTTATTATTCTGTTAGAATAATCTGTCTGTGTGGTCTATCGCATGCCTGGTGAATTCTTCTATTATTCCATTCTTTATTATTCTGTTGGAATAACCTGTCTACGCGGACTATCGCATGCATGGTGAATTCTTCTGTTATTCCATTCTTTATTATTCTGTTGGAATAACCTGTCTATGTGGATTACCACATGCATGGTGAATGATCATTCATATTTATTCCTTATTAAATTATGGAAATGATCTGTCTACGTGGATTACCACATGGCAGGTAAAAATCCATTTACAGTTTCATACATTCTAATATACTCAGTTGGTTAAAGTTTTGGCTTTTATACTCCATGAAATTAGTGGAATATACTTGATATTTGCGCTTCATCCAGTATCTTTTCATGAAAATATTCTTTTGAGCATTCTTGAATTTTACTCCACAAAGCAGTATCATGTTGACAATTTGGACGTTATTGATTTCTGGATAAATTAAATTATAAAATATTTAAAATTTATCCTTGAACTTGTTTTATTGAATTATTATGTCATTGTCATCATCCTCATGCTTATATTGTGATGAAAGTCATCTTTTGCTTACGTGCATAGATGGACTTGGTATGATTATGATCAGAAATTATTCGGTATAATCATGACTGTAATGTGACGAATGATGTGGTGAAAGTTCTCATTGGCTCGTAGTGCATTGATGGACAGCTATGGGTATGATTATGACTAGAAATTATTCGGTATAGTCATGACCATTGATAATTACATGAATATCCTTGGCCCGTAGTGCAGGGATGATTCGATGATGTGGTTTATTTATTAAGCTGAGTCTCAGCAATAAAGTTGATGAAAAACTTTTTAAATCATAGAAGATAGTAGATTTTGTGCTCTACTTGACTCTTCTAACAGATTGCTTATTCCGCTGCAGTTGTTGATCTAAAACTTGTTGTCTATTATAATCTATCAGTTGGTGTACTGTTGAAGGATAAGGATAATTTATTCTGCATTATCTTAGTCATAGTAATTCTTACTGGGCTAGTTGAGCTCACCCTTTTCTTTCATTGTTCTCTTCAGGAAATGAGAATATAGCTGGGACGAGTCGGGAAATAGAGTGATGGTTCAGGATAAGTGGCTTTAGTAGTCCTCACTATTCTGTAAAATAGTGTGACAATAAATATAATGAGGACTCCATTAAGTGTGGATATTGTCTAAAAGACAATATTCGTGTTTAAACTCTCAACTATGTTTTGTCGTATTTTGCACGACAATTGTCTAATTAAGTTTGTAGTTGAGTTATGTATCATGTATCTGGCAACTCAAGATGGGTGATGTATACCTATTTTGGGAGCGTCACAAAACTTGCACTGCTTATCAACTCTCAAAGTATCTAAATACTCACAAGAAATACACTCAATATTATAGAGAGAAAATTTTCTGATTCTGGTGTGATTTTCATTTTTAACTAAGCACCCTATTTATAGGAAATGCTTAGCACACCATAGTTAACAAATGAACCAACGGATGATTCATTCTCAACATACCTATTTTGAAATTTCTTCAGCATGCCAAAAAGGACTCCAAGCTTTCCCACCCACCACAAAAACAAAAGTGGGGCCCACCCATATTTTTAATTAAAACACTTATTTCCAAAACTTCAATAATTCATAATAAATAGCTCTTTTATCAGAAAAATATGAACCTTATGTCCATTCCATATAAAATTTAATTCTCTACAACTTTGTAAAAGAAAGTTTTTTTAAATTTCAAACAGAAAATGACCGAAATTCACATACGGATGATTTTTAATACCTTCATTCCGACAAAATACTGATAAAACACCTCAGCATTAATTCCTTCATTTATATCCATATAAAATAAATATTTTCTTATCATATAAATTTATAATTAATTATTCACAAATAATATTACAGAATCACAATAATGACAACCAGGTCATTCCCAGGAAAGAGGGGGCTTTCCGATAATAATTTCTCCTTACTGGCGCGTAATTAGGTGACCAAACCCTTTTTCTAGATAGAACTTCTTTAGACATTGCCAATAATGCTATCTAATAATATTATTCAAATAATATGAATTATTGATCTGATAATGAGAAATACTGTGCAGTGACAATTATTGAAACAACAATAATATAAAATATCAACGTAGCAATTATTGAATAAATAAAATAAAATATTGAACAGTAATTACTGTAACAATTATTGAGTAGTGCCTTCTTACGTAAGAAGTAATAATCCAAAAATATTGTGCAATACTGTGTGCTACTATGCAACCACACGTATTACTGTACTTTTTATCACCGGGGTATTTCAATAGTGTTAACGGTAACAACTACGTCGTTATTTATAAAAAACTCAAACTTGTCATTTTTTCATCTGACAGTTTTTCGTTATAGGGCCCACAAATGGATGCGTCGTCGTACGAATATTCCCCGACAGCAAGAATATTCCACGACCAAACGAATATTTCCCGACAACAATGAATATTTTATAACCACTTGCTTATTTAAAATATTTGCGCATTTTACCCATAACTAACCACATTAATCAAATTAACCCCTTACTATTTCAAAATAATGAATAGAGGAAATTCAATTTTATTTATAAAAAGTTGGGGTCTTACACCAAAGGATGTCCTAGACAAGTCAAAGCCGGTAGTTCAAGGGAGAGCGTTTGTCGTGACCTCCCAAAAAGCGAGGAACCCGAACGAAGTTATCTTGGGTAAGCTAATCATAAACTCTTGTGAAGTTTATACCTTATTTGATACCGGTTCTACCCATTCTTTTATTTCTCCTACTTGTGCTCAACGTTTAAATTTAACTCTAGAGAAATTAGACTTTGACTTATCTGTTGAAACTCCGTTAGGAGAAACCTTCATTACATTCACTATTTATAAATCTTGTTTGAGTCAAATCGGCACCCTCACATTACATGTCGATCTTATCTCTTTGAAAATACTTGCATTTGATGTGATTCTAGGGATTGATTAGTTAACTACTCATCTTGCTAAAATTGATTGTTTTCATAAGGTTGTTAGCTTTCATATTCCTAACCAACCTATTATGCGAATTCAAGTAACCAAACCCCTAAAGTCAATCACTGTTATATCAAGCCATAAAGCCATTCGTTTATTGAAAAATGGATATCAAGCTTTCTTAGCCCATGTCACGGATTTAAAAAAAATACGTCAGATTTGAATAATATTTCTATTGTTAATAAATTTCCTGACGTATTCCCTGAAGAACTTCCTAGCCTACCCCAGAGCGTGAAATTGAATTTTATATCGACCTTGAACCCGGTACAAAACCCATTTCCAAAGCCCCGTATCGAATGGCTCCTATTGAACTTCAGGAGTTAAAAACCCAACTGTAGGAATTGTTAGATATCGATTTTATTCATCCTAGTACGTCTCATTGGGGTGCCCCTGTTCTGTTCATAAAGAAGAAAGATGGGAGTATGTGACTTTGTATTGATTATCGGGAGTTGAATCATGTCACCGTAAAAAATAGGTACCCGTTACCTCGCATTGATGACCTGTTTGACCAGTTGTAAGGTGCAAAATTCTTTTCAAAGATCGACCTTCGTTCCGGATAGCATCAGTTAAAGATTAAAATTGATGACATTCTAAAGACTACTTTTAGAACTCTGTACGAGCATTACGAATTCTTAGTTATGTCTTTTAGATTGATCAATGCTCCTGCTACCTTCATGAATATGATGAACCGAGTATTCAAGGAATATTTAGATCATTTTGTGATTGTCTTTATTGATGACATATACTCCAAAAGCCGTGAAGATCATGAGCAACACTTGAGGCTAATACTTCAAAAGCTTCGTGAAAATAAGCTATATGCCAAGTTGAAGAAATGCGAGTTTTGGCTTGAAAAAGTAGCATTCCTTGGGCACATGATATCAAATCATGGAATATCTGTTGACCTAGTGAAGATTGAAGTAATAAAAAGCTGGGAGCAACCTAAGTTAGTGACTGAAGTACGTAGCTTTTTGGGCTTAGCTGGTTATTATCGGAGATTCGTGGAAGGGTTTTCTCGAATTACCACTCCATTAACTCAGCTGACTTGAAAAGATACAAAATTTGGTTGGAGCGAGGAATGTGAGAAGAGTTTTCAAGAACTCAAGAGGAGACTCATTTCAGCATCTGTTCTGATAATACCATCTGGTTTGGAGGGATTTGTCATCTACACTGATTCTTCAAGCATAGGGTTAGGATGTGTTCTCATGCAATATGAGAAATTCATAGCCTATGACTTACGACAACTCAAAGAATATGAGATGAATTATCTTACTCATGATCTAGAGTTGGCAGCAGTCATTTTTGCGCTTAAAATCTGGAGGCATTACCTGTATGGGGGAGAAAGTGGAGATCTATACGGATCATAAAAGCTTCAAATATTTTTTCACTCAAAAAGAACTTAACATGCGGCAATGACGTTAGCTCGAGTTGTTAAAAGATTACGATCATATCATTCAATACCATCTTGGAAAAGTGAACGTGGTAGTTGACGTGTTAAATAGAAGATCATATGCGGGTACGAGTGCGATATTGTCAACACAAAGGCCCATTTTGTATAACTTACAAAGGATGAAAATAGAGTTAAAGATTCTAGGGACCCACGTGATGATATCAAATATACGAGTAGAACCGACTTTAATCACTAAAGTTAAAGATGCTCAAACTATGGACCTGGAGCTGATGCATATGAAGAAGAAAGTGCAAGAAGATGCTATTTCGAAAGCAAGAATCGATGAAGAAGGAATACTTCGAGTCAACTCCAGACTTTGTGTTCCTAATGACCCTGATTTAAAGTATAAAACCATGATGAAGGCGCACAACACATCGTTTGTAATCCATCCTAGAAGTACCAAAATGTATCGTCATCTTCGACATACATTTTGGTGGAGCAATATGAAGAGAGTGATCGCGGAGTTTATCTCAAGGTGTTTAACTTGTCAACGTGTCAAGGCAGAGCATCATGTGCCAAAAGGACCATTGCAATCACTTGAAATTTCAGAATGGAAGAGGGAACATATTATCATAGATTTTGTTACTGGTCTTCCCAAGGTTTCTAAAGGTATAGATGCAATTTGGGTCATTATCGATAGATTAACCAAGTCTGCTCATTTCTTACCTATACGAGAAACTTATTCACTTGAACGTCTTGCTCGTATATACATAAATGAGATTGTAAGACTACATTGTATGCCAGTATCCATAGTTTCTGATCGAGGCCCAAGATTCACTTCACTATTTTGGGTTAGTTTGCAAAAAGCTATGGGCACGGATTTACGATTCGGTTCGGCATATCATTCTCAGACGGACAGGCAGTCGGAGAGGACTATTCAAACTCTTGAAGATCTATTAAGACTCTGTGTCCTAGACTTCAAAGGAAGTTGGGACAAGTTCTTGTCATTAGTGGAATTCTCCTACAACAACAGTTATTAAGCAAGTATTGACATGGCTCCATTCGAGGAATTGTATGGACGAAAGTGTCATTCTCCAGTATGCTAGGATGAGGTGGGTGAAGCAACATTGTTAGGACCAGAATTGGTACGCATGACTACGAAAAATATTCAAATAATCCGACAACGTATAAAAACCTTACAAGATCGACAAAAGAGTTATGTTTATCTTCATCGAAGGGACGTGGAGTTCAATGTTGGAGATCAAATGTTGTTACGTGTTGCCCCATGGAAAAGAGTTACGAGATTTAAAAAGAGAGAAAAGCTCAATCCTCGATTCATTAGCCCATTTGAAATCCTCGATCGAGTAGAAACTGTGGCCTATAGACTCGCCTTACCGCCAAGTATGTCTCATGTTCATAACGTTTTTCATACATCTATGTTACGTAAATATGTGGAAGACCTAAGCCACATAAATCAGATAAGATAGCGAAAGATTTAACATATGAATAGGTACATGCTATAATCTTGGATAAGAAGGAACATATTCTACGCTCAAAGGTTATACCTCAAGTCAAAGTTTTGTGGAGAAATCACAATGTTGAGGAAATGACCTAGCAGTTAGAATCTAAAATGAAATCATGGTATCCTAACATCTTCGACATACCAGGTATGTACGACAATTTCGAGGACGAAATTTCATAAGAAGGGGAGGTTGTAAGACACCAATTTTTATGAATAAAGATTAATTTTTCTCTAAATATCATTTTGAGTATTAAGGTGTGGATTTGATATAATGTTGTAGTTGTGGGTAATATTTACAAATTTTACAAAGTAAGAAAGTTGTCATAAAATATTCGTTTGGTCAGGGAATATTCGTTTTATCAGGGAATATTCGTACGATTGCACAATCATTGGTGGACCCCACAACGGAATTACTGTCGGAGTTAAAAAACGACATAAATATCTTTTTATAAAAATAACGGCGAAAGTTTTACCGTTAACTGTTGAAATACCCGGTGATAAAAGTACAGTAATACGCGTGGTTTCATAGTAGCACACTGTATTATATAATATCTTTGATTATTGATACTTACGTGAGAAGTCACTTAGTTATACTCAATTATTGCCACAGTTATTGCTGCATAGTATCTCACATTATTGATTCAATTATTGTCACAATATTTTATATTATTAAATCAATAATTGAGATGACAAGTTATTCATATTATTATTTACATTATTGACAATGTCTAGAAAGTTCTATCGATGGAAGGAGTTTGTTCACCTAATTGTGCGCCAATAAGGAGAAGTTCTTATCGGAAAGCCCCCTCTTTTTTGGGAATGATCTGGTTGTTAATATTGTGAGTTATAAATGATGAATAAATGTTATTAAAAATATGTTTTGTGAAGCCAAGTGAATTGAAATAAATAAATGGGATTTTTATGAAGTATTTATTATAAATTTGGCTTATTATATGGACCCTCACTTACTCATTTTTCAAAATAGTCGGTAGAAAGTTTTATATATATGTCAGTTTATAAATAGAATGTATTATATTATATTATATTGTTCGCATAGTACTGCATAGTATATGCATAGTGCTGTATAGTGTAGCATAGTAAAATAAAAAAAAAATCAGAAAATTTGGCCTGTGAATTTTTCATACTGTGCGTCCGTGATTTTCTAAATTTAAATAGTATCTTTACATTCTCCTATAAATAGGATGCTTAGTTTAGAAATAAAAATCACACCAGAATCAGAGAATTCTTCTTCTATAATATTGAGCGTATTTCTTTAGAGTTTAAGGAAGCTTTGAGTGTAGAAAACAGTGCAAGTTTTCTTCAAGAATATTCCCGCTATACCATTCATAAGTACTCTCCTTTTAAGGTAAGGGATATTATTTTTGTTCAATATTCGTAAGAAATAATATTTTTTTTCATACTCTGTAGTATGTAAGTAATATTATTTCATTTTAGATTCCAAATTCAACACTCATTTTGTTTAGTATTGCTTTTATACACCTTGAAATTAGTAGACTATCCTTGAAATTTGCGCTTCATCTAGTATCTTTTCACAAGAATATTTTTCTAAACATTCTTGTTAAATTTTAATATTTTCATAACGGGGTACTATTAACGGGGTACTATTCACTCGGGTACTATTCACCCGGGTACTATTCATGATAAAAATTAATTTCTTTTCTGTCCAAATTATTTTTGATACAATATTATTTTTGAATTTTACTCCAAAAGCAGTATCATGTTAACAATTTGGACATTATTGAATTCTGGATAAATTGAATTATAAATCTTTAAAATTTATCATTGCTCTCATTTAATTAAATTCTTATATGATTGTCATCATCCTCATGCTTATATTGCGATGAAAGTCATCTTTGGCCCGTAGTTCATAGATGAACTGTTGATTGATATTATTATGACCAGGAATTATGTATCGGTATAATCATGACCTGTAATGTTACAAATGATGTGGTAAAAGTCCTCATTGGCCCGTAGTGCATTGATGGATAGTTGCTGGCATGCTCATGACCATTGGTGAACTTTTAAATCATATAAGATAATAGATATCATGCTCTACTTGACTCTTCTAATGAATTGCTTGTTCCGCTGCAGTTAAACTTGTTATTTATTGTATTCTATCAGTTTTTATACTGTTGAAGGCTAAGGATAATTTATTCTACATTATCTTAGTCATAATATTCTTTACTGGGCTGGTTGAGCTCGCCCTTTTCTTTTATTGTTCTCTTCAGGAAATGAGAATATAGCTGGTACTAGTCGGGGAACGGAGTGATGGTCCGAGATGGTGGCTATAGTAGTCCTCACTATTCTATGAAATAGTGTGATAATAAATGTAATGAGGACTCCATTTGAGTTTGGATATTGTCTACGAGATAATATTCGTGTTAAAACTCTCAACTATGTTTTGTCGTATTTTACATAGGACTGAGCAAAAAATGGATATAACCGAATTACCGAACCAAACAGAAATAATTTAATTAAAATTTTTTGAATATTCGGTTATTTTTAATATTTCGGTTATACCCAAAAAAAATTACGATTTTCGGTTAGTTTGTAAGGGTTTTAATTTTGGCCTATTCGGTTTAACCGAATAAAGAGTTATACTTATCTCAAAATAAAGAGTTTTCTGATCTAAAATTAAGTTATTTATCAGCCGTCACTCTCACTCCTCATTCACCTCATCGCCTTCGGTAAGCCATTTTCCCTTATTCAGGGTTTTGATTCCTCTTAGACCTCTTCAGGTCAGCCCTCCACGGCTTCACTCATCACCTCATCACCTCATCTTCTTCACTCAACATCAGTCACTCATCTGCAAAATCAAGGGGTTAACATCAGTCACTCATCAACCTCTTCCCAAACAGCAGCCGCTCATCCTTTGGCCTCGACATTACTCTACTGCATCAATTAAGGGGTTAACATCAATTGGAGGCCATCATTCCACCCAATCTGCATAATCAAATTCATCATCTCTATTACAATACAACCAATACAAGGTATTTTTCTCAGTTGTGAATATTTGAACGATTTGGCTGAAATTGGGTGTTCTTTGCTTTAGATTTCTATTGGGTATTATTGTTTCTTGTGTGGTGGATTGATTGAATTCTCGTTTGGGGTCCATCTTCTTGCTAATCGGATTTTAAACTTTGAGGATTTTGGACTGCCCACCAAGTGTTCGACAAATTGACTGAGTAAACTCTGCATATGTTCGGTTATTAACCGAATTACCGAATTATAAATTCGGTATTCGATAATTCGATTATTTCCAAAATTCGGTTAGTTTTTCGGATATTGAAATTACAATTATTTTAGTTTTCGATTATAATCGAATAGCCTATTCGGTTCGGTTATAACCGAATGATCAATATTAATTTTACATGACAGTTGTATTATTAAGTTTGTATTTGAATTATGTACCATGTATTTGGCGGCTCAGAATGGGTTGTGTATACCTATTTTGGGGGAGTCACAAGACTGATCAAGCAGCTGCTTATCAGCAAGAAATTTGAGCTGACATATCCATAACTTCCTCCCAACTTTAAGAGATTGTTGAAATAGTCAAACGTCTCTCCGAATGTAATGATGAAAAAAGGGGAAGAAACACAATTATGGGGAGTGTTAAGAAACACAACTTGTTCTTTTGTGTTCTCATGTTAGGTGAGATTTGTTTGAAAAAATAACTAAAAAAGGTCCGACATGTGTAATGTCGACGATGGACTGTTAAGAGTCGCCAGTTGGTATTTTAACTAGTTTTACCAACACAACTGAGAAAAGGTTTGCACATTGACCAAGTGATATAACAGTGCTAAACGGGTCTATGAAACCGAGATTTATTAGGGTCCGGGAACTTGCTTATGTGGACGGAAGGTGTTAGGCACCCCCCCGACATCCGTGTTGCCACGGTGACCGCCACTTTTCAAGGAACTGTTATATGAATTTGTGTGTGTGTGTGGGTCAATGTGCTGTTATTTGGAAGTAGTGCTATGTCTCGTTCGCACCTATATACATAGGGTTTGAATTTGTGTAAAAATTCAGTTTTAAACAAGATATAGCAGTGATGTTTTTAAAAGAGGTTTCTTCAAACCCTGTGCTCAATAGTAATTGAGGCCTTTGATACTTCCATTTTATTAAATGTTCGGCTTGATTGCTTTTATTTTCGAGATGCGAAGCATCTTCGAGAAAATAAGGTACAAAACAGTGTCGAACTCCTCATGGGCATGAAAACCATCTGAGGAAATCCAAGACTGTGAATAATTTATAAGCTGCTTACAGCTGAAAAATGTCCATCACAGGAATAGAATCTATATTCAGTATACTGAATCTGTGATCACATGATTCCTAGGCTTACATGATGCCGCAATTGATATAAAAGCAGTAAGCAGGTATATATATATATAAGTTGTAAATATATATATACAGACATGATCAACCACCACGAAGCACCTCCATGGGGGATCGAAAATATAAATAAAGCTGTAAAAGTGATCAACCGCCACAGAGGAGACTCCAGACGGGACGAAAGGTATAAAAAGCAGTAAAAACGGTCAACCACCATGAAGTGAACTCCAGGCGGGACGAAATGTAAATATATATATAAGCGGTAAACGAACCGAATATAAAATCCAAGCTCATCGGACAAAGTCCAACAACAGTTAATATATATAAGTATATATATATTAAAGCAGTAAACGCACCGAATTGAAAATCCAGGCTCATCGAACAAAGTTCGACACACAGTTTATATATATATATATATATATATATATATATATATATATATATATATATATATATATATATATATATATATACGAAAGCAATTAAGCGCACCAGACGTGAGTCTAGGCTCATCGAACAGAGTTCGATACAGAGTTCATATATATAAGTATATATATATATATATATATATATATATATATATATATATATATATATATATATATATATATATATATATATATATATACGAAAACCATTAAACGCAACAGACATAAGTCTAGGCTCAATTGAGGCATAACTCGATAATGTTAGTCCATATATAAAAATATATAAAGATAAGTATATATATATATATATACAAACTAAAATGAAACCACGGACCGAAGTCCAGGCATACACACGCGACACGACTCTCAACGTACAGAATAGTGTGTGCAAAGATGTAAAGAAAGGCTTTAAAATATGTAAGAAGGCTTACAGTGGGCTGCCAAAGAAGACTTCAATAACTTGAAATGAATGAACACTCGGCTCTATCCGGTAAAAAGTAGCTATATATGAGCTTACAAGTGTTTAAAATGAGAAAGCACTCATTTTAGGGTGTGTACAAAGCAAATTGGACAGGGATTCCTTGTCTTTTTCTCTTACAAAATGGCCACCCCAAGCCCTCTATTTATAGAGGGGGAAGGCACAGGTGTACCTGCGGCTGCCCGGGGTTCCCCGGGCTTCGCGGGTCCTGCAGTCTCAAAGTACGTGCATGCGTGCAAGTGATGTCCGCTCGAACTTTTAGAATTGTAATCCGGGCATCCGACTGAGGTATGTATGACCTGTTTCGGACCGCCGTTGTCGAGAGTTATGCAATGACATGGGATTAGAGGTTGTACAAAGTCAGAAAGATGGGACTATGCCCTCCGGTCTTCATGCTTCAAATTCTATCTGTTACCCTGCGTAATAGTCACTCGGGATTAGACTTCCTTGGTTCTTATGGGACATTGCTGTGTAGAAATGTATGTCTGAAATGTTGAGATGGCGTGATGTGGCGTCAAGGTGGCAAGATGACGACTTTGCCCTTCACCGGGGTTATCACTAGTTTGGGCTGATAAAGCAGACGTTGCTCAGGGTTATCTCTGAGATTGGACTGCTGCAAGTGTTGAAGGTCCTCAGTGTCATCTCTGAGGTGTTCCTGTCTTCCTGGTGTTATGGCCAAGTCTTGTACTGAGTGCCTCGGTGTATACGTCGAGGTTAAAGCTGATTGCATGCATTTGAAACACGCATTTTTGAGGTTATCTCCGGAACTGCAATTACCTTCCTTGGGGTTATCTCTAAGGTTGGACTCTGCTATTCCCAGTGTTGGGACTGAGACTGAATATCTCGGGGTTATCTCTGGGATGAATCGGTCTTCTTCGGTAGAATTTTTGGTATTGGAACTGCAGGCCTCGGGGTTATCTCCGAGGTTAGAACTATTACTCCCGGTGTGTGTTCCGGGGTTGAGGCTGTTTCTCCCGGTGTGTGTTCCAGGGTTGAGGTTGAACTTCCGGTAATATCCTGAATGGATATGATCTGTCTTCTAGGGTTATCTCTAAAAGACGAGTCTGCCCTCCTGCAATGTCAGTAACAGGTATGCAGAAAATTTTGAGTGTCTACAGATGGCCCTCTTTATCATATTCATGCAGTGCAATGGCATGGATAGGATAAAGAATCCTAGACACTTAAAATGCAACAAGATAAACATGATGCTATATGGTGCAACATGATGCAAGTGTATGATGCATATGGATTGCTTTTCCACATGCTGGGGATGATTGCCGGCTCCCTGTTGCTTCTACTGGTGATGGTAATTATGACCAGATTGGATGTGTGATCCAAATCTTTTAGGATGCTGACGTTGGGGCTATCACCAAAGTCCTAAATCCTTGATACAGACTTTGCTCCAAAGATGTGCCTCTCATGTACAAGAGATTTGTGGGGATAAAGCTTTGTCTGTTTGAGGATGTGTGTAACATATTCCATCATTGATCTACCCCGATGATGTTGATCCTCTCTGGTTTGTATTTCCAGGACATACTAATGTTCTGTTGGATTTACTGCCAACAGTACGTGTTGTCAGAGTTGCCCGACCTTCGTTGATGTGTGAACCAACGGTTGACCATGCGTTGTAACCCCCGTTGGGATCCATTTGATCTTTTGCTAACGTGTATATCAACGGATGAACTCCCTGCTGGGGATAAATGCCAAGGCTGCGGGCCTTTGTTGATGTGTGTATCCACTGTTGATATGCGTTGTAACCCCCGTCGGGGATCCACTAGGGAATATGAGTACCCAAGTACGAAATCATCGAATAGCTTTCGATGCTTCGATGGGTTTACTTGCCATCATCTAAAATAACATCAAGGTTGCTTAACCTTCATTGATACGTACACCAATTAGTGACAATGCGTTGTGACCCCCGCCGGGGAATCTCTTGGATCATTGTTGATGTGTGTGTCAACGGATGATATACGTTGTAACCCCCGCCGGGGATCTGTTTGTGGACAGATGACCATGCGTTGTAACCCCCACCGGGGAATCTCTTGGATCATCGCTGATGTGTGTGTCAACGGATGATATACGTTGTAACCCCCGCCGGGGATCTGTTTGTGGACAGATGACCATGCGTTGTAACCCCCATCGGGGATTCTCTAGATCTTAGGACAACGACCCTAAATTTATGGCATTGGACCTCTGTACGGTATTGTCAAATGTGATCTGCAACGATGGAAATCATCGGTATAGTATACCCTACGTTCGGGCGAATACCAATGAATGACATGAAAGCCACAGTCGGGCCCAGAAAAACAAAGATTTTAAGCTATTCTGCTCAATCGCGTAGCATTTTTATCCCTGATTTGGCCTTTTTAACTTGTAAGAACTCCTTTACAACTCGAACTGGACCGAGCCGAAGGGGTGGTACCCACATAGGGGTGCCGCAGGTACACCTACTACAGCCGCAGATGGACCTGCGGCAAACCGTGGATGTTAAAATCCTGCAGGTTGCTTTCATAAGTCATTTTCAAGTTGCGTCGTGAAGGAAATCCGAGAGCTCTTCTTCAGATATGCTGAGTTCGGACGTCTTTCTACAAATTCTGTCATCGTACAAGTGTTCTACACTATCCTGGTAACGTATGCATGTGCTATTTTCCAGTTTTTATCCGTTGGAAAATGACTTATCACATGAAATGCATCTAAACACATAATAGTGCATATGCATGCATAAATGACTTGATAAAAAAATATTCAACATAGTAAATATTAGTATTAAATCATGCTGAACATAATGATGTAAAAAAATTTAACTATTGAAACAATCAAATTGGCACCTTTTTCTGCTATTTCTTATCCTTTTTTAGGACAAATGAGCAAAAGTGAAAAAGCAAAGTAATCCTGGTAATTACGCTACCCTTATGGATTGATGACTTTGATTTTTTAATGCAAATAGTGTGTATATGATTGTGGGCAGGTGTGCTACTGAATGGCCACCTAGTCATGCCTATGTGCATGTGGATAGTCCTATTTATAGAGAAAACTATGGCAAAATTTTCCAAAATATAGGCATTGAGTAGTCATGCATTTTTTACTCTACTATAGCCGTATGTTAAAATAATGCATGCATGCATGTAGTCATAAAATGCATTTTAAAAAGCTCCAGGTTAGAAAAATATCACACCCTTTCTGAGGTGATTTAGAGACTTGTTGTCTAGATATTATGGATCTGGATCAGCCGAGTAGTTCCTGCAGGACCACTTCTGGTGTACGAAGGAGGGCTTCTGAAGTGCCTCGACCCCGTTCTGTTAGACAGCCTCGTCGGTTGGTGGAGGCGGTGATACGTCTAGTTCGGGTTGATGTACCGGACGTCGAGGAGGAGGATGTTCCGGTTGCGGACCTAGCTCCTGCTGTCCATGTTCCCCGTAGGGACCTCCTGAGTATTCAGGTGGCAAACCCAGAGCTTCTAGGTGATTTGAGTAGACATCCCTCAATGTATTTGCACACCAACGAGGTATAAAGTTTAGCTCTTAATCTTCCTTCTTTCCTATTGATGAGGAGTAAAGGATTTTGATGTCGATCTGCATTTTGCAGGTTCTCGGCTTTACACATTCTCAAGGGAACTGGTTCAGCATTCACTCTATGTATCAGGCTCTACATCCTAACTATAGAGCTATTGTGCATGACTGGGGATTTGGGGCATTCTTTTTCATCCTTCCTCGTCATTGTTCCTGGGGTTACCTCAGGGCATTGTTTGAGTGCTAGTTTCACCAGAATCAGTCTCTCTATTTACTAGACTGTGAGGTGATGATGACGTCGATGGATTGGCGATTTATCATAGGTATGGAGTTTGGAGGGGCTCCGGTGCCTTGTATGGCGGATATTACCCCGACTGCCATCAGATCCTTGTTAGGAGTTCCGATGGAGGCGCTTAAAGGTAGGACTGTCCATGCGGGTCCTTTGAGTGTAGATGCTATGAGTGAGCCCATACCAGCTGATGTCAGAGTTAGGGATCGCATTCTTCAGTGATTATTCCTGATGATCATTAGGGGCTGCTTCATAGCAGATAACTCTTCTACGGTGTCATTCGCTTTGATTAGCGCCACGCAACATGTGGACCGTATAGGAGAGTATGATTGGAGCTCCTACACCTTTTCCTATTTCCTCAGGGGCATGCGTATGCGCTCGCAGGGCTTAACCAAGGCTTGGTTAGGATTTTACCCATTTCTGCTGGTAAGTATTTCTCTTGTCATTTACCATGTACAGGTTAAGAGTGTTAACTGACAGTAGATGTTTGCCTTTGTGTTGGGAATTTTGGACCTATGAGAGGCTCCCATGTTTACATCCAGTGAGTGTATTAGGGTTGGATACCTACCCACGAGGACGACGATGGCATCATTCCATACTGGCTGAGGTTCCCATAGCTGAGGGTTTTACTCATTGTCGCCTACAGTTGGAGTTGTTGATAGCGGATGTCATCACTTGGATTCCATATTCTGGGGAGCATTTGGCCACTAGATTTACCCGACTGGTGTCGAGTACATCATTTCCACCCGTAGGGTTCCTCTCTTCACAGATGGAGGATGAGAGCTCTATTTAGGAGAGCGTGCTATTAGGAACACCATAGGAGAGATCCATATATCGATCTTGCCTCCTGCTAGGCGTTATTGGCCTGTGTTACAATCATCCGTCATTGATATCCCATTGTCGGGTGTTGACAGTTTTGTATTGTCAGAGGGTTCTTGCACTCATGATGTATTCCAGCATTGGTTGATCCCTCGTACCATTAGAGCCCAGACCCGCACCACTCAGTTCATGGGAGTTATGGTTCTAGGATCCGTGATGATGACGGATTGGCTAGCCTGTGTCTGAGATCCGACTCATGTGACACAGATTGACAGCTTGACTTAGCGACTGGACCGGGCACATTTTTTTATCCGGCATTTGGGCAGAGATCCGGCAGAGGCAGATTTATTTGATCCTTCCAGCTCAGGCGCTAGCCCCTTAGATGACCCATTTGGCTTTGTCGGTGCAGATCCTCCTTTGTATAGGCCTGATATCCCTGTTGATAAAGATCCAGTGACTCAGGAGGAGTTACATCAGGGGGACAGGATTGATGATGTAGACATTGACACCATTATCTTCTTCTGATGTGTATTTTCGTTATCTCTTTTGATAGGCCTTTGTTAGCTATTGGGTGGTTGTGCCCCATTCTCGCTATATCTTTTGATAGGCCTCTGTTAGTAGTAGGGCGTATGTGCCCCATTTCCCTGTATTTGCAGTTGTACAGAGATGATGTATTAGATGATGATGTATTTAGGAATGTATGTACTATCTTTTATTCCCTACATCATATTGCCATCTATTATCTGTTATGCATGTATCATGTTATTCATATGTATGTATGCCCAGAGATATTCAACATTAACCCCTAGATGGTATTATGACACGGCCTATACAGATGTCTTCTTCGACAGTTAGTCGTATTGATCATACCCCACCATTATTGGTGGCATCCGGTATGCGATCGTGGTATGATAGCATGTCACCATCAGCCAGGGTGACCATAGGTCATTTGTTGCAGCATACTATGACCTTGTTGATGTTTCAGGTTCCCACGGGATTCGTGGCTAGCATGCTGGAGCATTGGGTATCGGAGAGGCAGGTTTTTCGATTTGGGACACAGGAGTTGACTCCCACTCTGGAGGAGTATGCACGATTGACGATGCTGCCACTAGATAGAACTTGCGTGCATATAGCTTTGGGGGACATGAGTTGGCGGTTCATGACCCTTACTGGATTGAGGCGTAGGGTGGTGCAGGATGAGCTTACATCTGGCCATGTTATATCCCAGCGTTTTCTGTTTGACAGATTTGGCTCTGAGGATAGTTATATACAACATTCTGGGGATTTCACCACACCGAAGGATCATTGGCGTCTGGCCAGGGTGGATGTACTGCTATTGTGCATACTATCATATGTATACATGCCACGATACATGGATGAGTTGGACATCGGCGTTATTATGGCAGTGAGAGCTCTTAGGGAGGGTCGCACCATTATTTCGATGATCATGGTAGAGACACTGAGGTCAACCACATTCTGTAGCACTTACCCTACAGGAGTATTCACGGGCAGTTCGGTCATGCTGTATGTGTGGTTTATGTCACACTTAAGATCGATTGGGACCTTCCGCCGACACGGGTATTATTTCACCCATGAGATAGCTATGTCATACTCCTTTCAGCCTGCAGAGTGTATAGATGCTATGTCTTGGTCTACATTCTTGGCGGATATCAGAGATCCGTTTAGTATACTACCGTGCTCAGGGCTCAACTCACCTTACAGCTTTATTACTCACGCTCCGGGCAAGGATTATCTCCCTCTGGCTGGTTTGAGGGGTATGACTACCTACCACCCACTAGCCGTGATGTCGCAGTTTGACCAGTTTTAGGATTTTCATCCTTTTGAGGGGGCGCTGGGCCAGCGTTTAGCTTCTTGCTATCTTTCAGTAGAGGACCGATCCCGTGTGTATGCTTTTTGGGATCAGCGTGAGATAGCTTCTTTCTCTCTTAGTCATCCAGGTTGTTCTGCAGAGTATTCTGCATGGATGGAGGCATAGACTACATTGGCTGAGGTAGTATCCACAGTGCCGAGCATTACTTCAGATGGTGGAGAGCCCATAGAGGACATTGATTCTCACACCGAGGAGGAGCCATTCACTGGGTTACCAGCAGCTCCTTTAGATTCTCCCAGTACTAGCACTGTTGTGATCCAGCATTCAGCACAGTACTTTGAGTAGAGTCTTCATTTGATGACCTTTGAGAGGCATCAGGCTAGATCCCTGATGTTGACAGCTCTTGATGGGAGAGACGCAACTCTATTAGAGAGAGACGAGGCATTAGCTCATAGAGATGCCGCTGTCGTTGAGCGGGATGAAGCCAGATCAGCCAGAGATGCAGTGATAGTTGAGCGGGATAGCGCCATATCTACCCGGGATGTAGCCATCACAGATAGTACTACAGTGAGGTCCTTTACCACTGACATGCTTGCCGAGATGAGTGCATATATTGATGAGCATCATGTCACCATGCAGATGGCCTCGGACTTGCTAGCTCGTGTGGATATCCTTGTTCAGGAGACCACAGCATTACCTACTTCTCCTGAGAGAGATGCTATGTTAGATCTTCTAGCTTGTATGCATACTGATCTGTAGATAGCCTTGTATTTTCCTGCACAGACTAGCTTAGCCATTTTGTCATGTACAGTTTACATTGTGTATATCAAACAATATTATATATAGCAGGGAAATATATATATTTTTGATCACTTCCCTTTCAGATATACCTAAATACTTGCTTGATATTTACCTGCTTCTTCAGGGCTTGTGCTTTTATTGTATTCTGAATTCCTCCTTACTAGATGGACATTAAGTTGTCTCTGGATAGTTCAGAATGGACCATGGATCTGTGTATACCCCTACCATCTTTGGTGTCTTGGGATTGGATTCTGTATAGAAATATGGAGAGGATTGTGGCTTTCCTCTCTGAGATTGAGCGCACCACAGTTGGTCGCCAGTACTCCTATTTAGGAGGAGCCTAGTTAATTCCATCTCTTATGGATTGGTGTTGCTCTTCAAGGAACAACCGCAGCTTAGATGGTCGCCGAGTCTCCCGTTTAGATGGGGAGGTCAGGTAATTCCATTCCTTTGGTTTGAAGCCAATGATATGTGGTGGATTGAAGTTTGATCCCAGTACCGTTGACGAGTATTTGTGTTTTAGTAGGGGGTTAGACCGAACCATAAATGGCTGTCTACGTACTCCTGTTGAAGAGGAGATCAGGTCTGCGTAGTTTGAACCTGGTGTAAGAGGTTCAATGATGTTTATAGCAGAAAAGGTGCATAAGCTTTATTGATGAAAAAGGTTGTAGAAGTGTTTTTGTGGTTTTTGTTTTTATAGAAAAGAGTAAAAATATTTTTGTTACTTTTTTTATTGCGACCTGACCATATAAAATATGGTTGCCTACGTACTCCCATGTATTAGGGAGATTAGGTCGACGTAGTTCGCCCCTCAGGATGATTCGCAACCAAAGAGAAGTATGAATCCCATGTGCAGGCTATACTGCGGGGAGAAGAAAGTTTGATCCCATGAATGGGACAAACTGCAGGTGTGAAAAAGTTTGATCATGTCTTCAAGACAAACTGCAAGCGTAGAAAAGTTTAATCCCGTCTTCAGGATAAACTGCAGGTGTGAAAGGTTCAATCCCTAGGGGGATAACCGAAGTTGAGTAAGGGTTAAAAACTGAGTGAAGAGGAAGAAACCAGGCTGCTGGCTTGAAAAGTGTGTTTCCCTGAGGGGCGAAGTGTAGAGAAAAGTTGTATGTGGTAAAGGGTCAAAGAACCGGAATGACTGATGATCTGATGATCCAACACCAGGATGTTTGCTTGATGGTAACTTCAGACATAGTATCGTTTCACGGTGTCCGAGTTGATAAGCTGTGGAAATTCATCGCCGTCCATTTCCTGCAATCTGAGAGCACCTCCTGTCAATACTTCCTTGACAATAAACGAGCCTTCCCAGTTAGGGGTGAATTTTCCCTTAGACTGATCTTGGTTGTCGAGGATCTTCTTCAAAACCAAGTCATGTTGTTTAAACTGCCGTAGCCAGACTTTTCTGTTGTAGGATCAGGCGACCCTTTGTTGATATAACTGACCATGGAAGATAGCCACGGTTCGCCTTTCATCTATTAGAGACAATTGGAGATACCTGTCTTGTACCCATTGGTCTTCATCCAGCTGAGCGTCTATTAACACTTTGAGGGATTCCATTTCTACTTCTATGGGGAGTACTGCTTCCATCCCATAGGTTAATGCATAGGGGTTGCCCCAGTTGAAGTGTGCATTGACGTTCTGTAGGCTAACAGAGTAAGAGGCAATAAGTCAGGCCATCCTTTATGATTGGCGGACATCTTTTGTATGATCTTCTTGATGTTTTTGTTAGCCGCTTCAACAGCACCATTCATCTTTGGACGGTAGATGACGGAGTTTAGGTGTTTGATGTGGAATTTACTGCATAACTCCTCTATCATTTTGTTGTTGAGGTTTTTAGCGTTGTCTGAAACAATTACCTCTGGTTGTCCATATCGACAAATGACATTATTTTTTATGAAAGCAATGATGACTTCTTTGGTAACCCTGGGGAAGGAGGTTGCTTCTACCCACTTGGTAAAGTAGTTGATCATGGTGAAGATAAAGCGATGTACACTACTAGTTTTAGGCTTGATGGGCCCGATCATGTCCATTCCCCACATTGAGAAGGGCCAAGGTGAGCTCATATTATGGAGCTCCCATGGAGGGGCGTGGATAGCATTCCCATAAATTTGGTACTGATAACATCTCTTGACGTGGTCATTGCAGTCAGCTTTGAGAGAAAGCCAATAATGCCTTGTTTTGAGGATCTTCTTTACAAGTAAAGGGCAGCTCATGTGTGGGCCACATACTCCACCATGGATCTCATCCATGAGTCTCTGAGCTTGATCCTTATCCAGGCATCTGAGGAGACCCAGTCCTGCATCTCTCTTGTAGAGTGCATCTCCGCTCAGGTAGAATTTCATAGCTAGTCGATGAATCCACCTTTGCTCAGTCAGGCTCGCTTCAGCGGGTGTAGATCCATCTCGCAAATACTCCTTGATATGCTGATACCAAGGTTATTGGATGGGAGGTAGCTCATCCGATACTTCTCCAACATAGTTCCAATAGGCTGGTGCCTTTTGCAGGGCTAATGTGACGCTTGGCATGTATTCCTTGTCAGGTATGTGAATCAAGGAGGCCAAAGTTGCTAATGCGTCTGCGAAGTCATTCCTATTACGAGGAATGTGTAAAAAAGAGATCTCTTCGAACTCCGAAGCCATCTGTAAAACTTGCCGATGGTAAGGCAGCAAATGTAGCTCTTTGGTTTGATAGATTATTGTGGATTGTTTGACTACCAACTCTAAATCCCCAAAGACAGTTAACCGCCTTATGCCCATTGAGCGGGCAAGTTTTAGCCCCATGATACAGCCTTCATACTCAGCTGTGTTGTTGGTGCTGACAAACTACAATTTGACGACGACAGGATATTGCTCCCCCGTACCGGATATCAGAACTGCTCCAGCTCTAGAACCTTCCGTATTAACAGCTCCATCAAAATACATGTTCCATATTTGACGTGTATCGTACTGATGGTGTTGCTGAATTATCATTATCCCTTCATCGGGGAAGTATGTTTCCAAGGGTTTGAAATCCCCTGAAGGTGCGGCAGCCAGTTGATCCGCTATTCCTTGACCTTTAATGGACTTTTGCGTCACGTAAACAATGTCAAATTGTTGCAGAATCAACTGCCATCTGGACAGTCGACAATTCAATATGGGCTTACTGAACACATACTTGAGAGAATCCATACGGGATATGAGATGGGTTGTGTGCCAATGGAGGTAATGTTGTAACCTCATGGTAGCCCATGTTAAAGCACAACAAGTCTTCTCAATCAAAGTGTACTTGTGTTCACTGCTGCTGAATCTTTTGTTGAGGTAATAAATAGCTCATTCTCGGCCTCTATCGTCTTTCTGACCAAGCATGCAGCCCATGGCATTTTATTTATGGATAGGTACATGAACAGAGGAACATCATCCCTGGGTGGTACCAAAATAGGAGCTTTGACTAGCTGCTCTTTGATGGTAAGGAAGGCTTTCTAGCCCTCGTCATTCCATTTCATGGAAGAGTTCTTCCTTAACAGCTTGAAGATAGGCTCACAGGGTTCTGTGAGTTGAGAAATGAACCTACTAATGAAGTTGACTCTTCCCAAAAATCCCCATATTTTCTTCTCTGTCTGAGGAATGGGCATCTCTGTAATGGCCTAGATTTTGGTGGGATCCAGCTCAATCCCTTTATGGCTGACTAGAAATCCTAGCAACTTGCCTGATTTAACGCCAAAGGCGCACTTGGCTAGATTCAACTTCAAGTTGTACTTATGCAACCTGTTGAAAAGCTTTTTGAGATGGTCTAAGTGGTCCTCCTCCTTTCGGGACTTAACGATGATGTCATCCACGTAGATCTCTATCTCTTTGTGCATTAAGTCATGGAAAATAGCCATCATAGCTCTCTGATAGGTAGCTCCGGCATTGATGAGGCCGAAAGATAACCATCTGTAGCAAAAGGTTCCCCAAGGCGTGATGAAAGCAGTTTTCTCACGATCCTCCTCAGCAAGCATGATCTGATAGTACCCTACAAAGCAATCAGTGAAGGAGTACATGTCGTATTAAGCAGTATTGTCAATGAGAATGTGGATAAATGGTATGGGAAAGCTATCTTTAAGGCAAGCTTTATTCAGATCCCGATAATCCACGCAAACTCGCACCTTTCCCCCAGGCTTAGGCACGGGAACGATGTTGGATATCCATTCAGGACATGTGGACACCATGATAATACCAGCTTGAAATTATTTCACGATTTCTTCTTTCACCTTTAAACTCCACTCAGGTTTCAATCACCTGAGTTTCTGCTTGACTGGCTTGAATCCTTCTTTGATGGGAAGGCGATGAAGGACAATGTCAGTGGACAAACCCACCATGTCTTCATGAGACCATGCAAACACATCCTGGAATTGGGTTAGTAGCGTAACCATGTCATTCCTTTGGTTTGGGGTAAGGTCTGAACCAATCTGGATTAACCTAGGGCTTTCTAAGGTTCTGAGAGTGAAGGAAGTGGTTTGATCAAGGTTGGGTTTAGGTTTATCTTCGACCCATTCTTTGATCTCCGAAGGCACCTTAATGTCCTCTTGTATTTCCATCAAGTCGGAGTTCAACTTTTCATCAAAGTTACAATCCTTGTGGAGAATAGGCATCTTATCAGCAAGTACAGGTACATCTAAGTTCAGAGTCCTGAAACAAAATATGCTTTCACTTAATATATATGAAACTGTTTAATCATATAAAGTGTTAGCATGTACGGACAAAATAACTACTAATATTGTACAAAAAAGTAAGCAGTTATGATATCTACAAGGCAAAAAGAAGTCCTGCCCATTTTACCCTTGTCGACCAATGCAAGGAGTGCTGCTCTAATTTGTAAGGGCAAAGTCCTGATGGACTACAGTGATGGAGGGGCTGTCATTGTCCACCTTTTTTCGAATGATGACCATTACGTCTGGGAAACCATCGTCTAGGGTGTATCTATTTGTATGTTCATCATGGACAATGATGCGTATGTCTGACATCATTCTGACGATGTCCTGCTTGATTCTTCGTTCCTCTTTTTCCACCTTGGGATCTGGAACTAAGACTTCCTTATCCTTTACCGGTATTGGTTTAGGAAATAACATAGCCATTACATTGGCTGGTACATTTACCGGAGATTGTGTGGACTCTGGATTTACAGGTGGAGATAACCGCCATGTGGCTGACATTGAAGGAATCTACTTATGCTTATGTGGATTCCTGTAAATGGTACTTGCAAAATAGCCTAGTCCGGCTGTCCCAATTTGACTGGACACTTGGATTGGGTGCTTAATACCCTAATGCTCTATACCTAGCCCTTGTCCCGGCTGGTGTCCCAATGACATCATTTCTTGAGTAGCTGCCATAACTTAGACAGAAATCTTGGGTACGGGAAACGGCGTCCCAATAGAATGGTATTGAGTGTTGCTTACTTCCAAAGCGTGGAAACTGATCGGCTCAACATCTGAATTGACGTTGATGTATGGTATGTCACCATGTTGAGGACATTCCGATTCAGCATTGACTGTAACTAGGCTATTGTTGATAATGTATTTAAGTTGCTGATGAAGAGTGGAGGGGACTGCCCCAGCCATATGAATCCACGGTCTCCCCAGAAGCAGGTTGTATCATATATCTATTTTGAGCACGTGAAAAGATACACAAAATGTATGAGGACCAATCTCAATTGGCAGTTCGATCTCTCCGACGGAATTCGGGCAGGATCCATCAAAAGCTTTGATGATCGTATGGCTACTTCGGATCCACTTGAGATTGACATTCATCTTTAGCAATGTAGCATAAGGACAGATATTCAAAGACGAACCTCCGTCTACTAAGACTCTAGCTAGCATGAATCCAAAGGACAAAACCGCAATGTATAACGGTTTGCAATGACCGGTCCCTTCAGGCAGTATGTCATCATCAGTTAAAGAGATCACATTGTTGTTGAAAATGTGATCGACCAGATGTTGAAATTTTTCCACATCCACTGATTTCGGCAAGTAGGCTTCTTCCAAAACCTTTAGTAGAATCTTCCTGTGATCTTCAGAAGTTAAAACCAACTCTAATATTGAAATTTGCTGTGGAGCTTCTCTTAAGCTTAAAACCACCTTGGCTTCATTATGACCCATAGCAAGGAGGAATTTTTCAATCTTCTCTATGGATATTTTCCCCTTTGATTTGATAGCAGGCTTCATCACCCGTTAGGGAAGATACAGTGGATTTTCCTTCGACACTGCAGCAGTTGTATGAAATGTGGATCCTTCAGCTTCTCCATAATTCCAGGGAACTTTATGTAAGCTAACAACAGGATATTGCGGTCTGAATGACAAGGTGATTAGCTATAGCGCAGCAACTTTCAAAGGTTTGTTAACTCCTTGGAGTTGAATTGTGAATGGTTTAACAGTCCCATCAGCCTCAGCGGATATAACTGCTACCAGTCCCTTCCATTTAGTGGGATAGGTATTTTCACTCTCAAATAGCACAGTATCATTGCCTGTTAATTGCAGGACACCGCTATCAATTAGATTCTGAATAAGGTGGCAGAGTGCCCAACATTCTTCCGTGCTATGACCGCGAGAATGGGAGTGATACTGACATACTCCATTAGGATTAAACCGTCCTGAATGGGGATTAACTGGAGGTAGAAGGGATATGATTCTTCCTTCATTGATTAGCATCTGAAGTATATCTTCTATAGGTTGGCCCAGGTATGTAAATTCCCTTTTATTGGCAAAATCCCAACGGGCTTTGGTAGTTGCTCTCTTCGTCACTTTGTCCTCCAATGTTTCATATTTTGAAGGTGATGATAAAGTATTCATAACGAAAGGGAGGAGACTAGCATACTCTTGGCTGACTAATTGGCGGGTGACTTGATGCTGATAAGTCACTAATTCGGCCAATTATTCAATTTGCTTGCACAGAGCTTTCATCTTTCGTTCCATTGCAAACTGGAACTTGGCATAATCCCATTTGTCAACACCATCTTTGATGTTCTGGGATGATTCACCTTTAAAATTGGAACTTTCTCCACTACTCCAATTAATCATGTTGACATCCTCCTCTTTATGTGGAGGAAGAGGGTTGTCTTGCACATGAGGTTGATCTGGTTTGGTGACCATGATCTCACCGTTGTCTATCAAATCTTGGATCTTGTGTTTTAAGGCCCAACAATCTTGAGTATCATGTCCAGGTTCCCCGGCATGATAAGCATATTTTCGAGCAGCATTAAAACCCCTCCCATTAGGGTTGGCTGGTGGAAGAAGATACATAATTTTCTTCTGAGTGGACAGAAGATTGAGAATGTTCTCGAGTGAATCCCCTAGGGGTGTGAACACTCGATGGCGTTTGACTTCTCCACCTTTAGGCATTAGAGGGTTTGAAGAATGTGCTTGAAAGGGAGTGTAATTTCTCCTCTAGATAGGCATGGTCTAATTGCCTTTTTGACCCTGTAGTATCAGGGAAACATCCTCCTCTTTCTTTTTATGGACCCTCCAGGGGTTGTTTCCATAATTTTCGAAATGGATGTGCTCAGCAACAGGTTTAAGGGCAGCTAGGTCTTGAATCTTTCCTGACTTCAATCCCATCTCAGCCATCTCCCCATGTTTGATCAATTCAGAAAATGGTTTACCAATGCCAGCTAAGACTCTTTCATAGAAAGGAGCTTCTTGTATGTCGATAAAGGTTATAACCATTTCTGACTCTGTCATAGTAGGAATCACTTGAGCAGCAAGGCGCCTCCACCTTTGAGCATATTCTTTGAAAGACTCATTAGACTGTTTCTTGACTTTGGTAATCTGATACCGGTCAGGAGCCATCTGAGACTGGAAACTGTATTATGTGAGGAAGGCATGAGCTAGCTCCTCTCAACTATAGATCTTTGAGTTGTCTAATCTGGTATACCAAGAACGGGCTTCTCCAGTCAAACTCTTTTGGAACAGCCGCATTCTGAGCTTTTCGTCCTCTGCATAAGATCCAAGTTCTCCGATGAACACCTTTAAATGGGTATAGGGATCTCCTAACCTGTCATATTTTTTGAAGTCAGGAGTTTTGAACTTCTCTGGATAAAGAACACTAGAGAATATACAAAGATCGACATAGGAGACACTCCCATGTACTCCAATTCCTTTGATAGAACGAAGGGTTTCTTCCATTTGAAGGACCTTTTTCTTGATGTCACCGGTGTCTAGATCTCCTTTGAGATGGGTGATCTCATGACTTTTGTTGGTTGTATCCAACAAGAACTCAGGCATTGCAATAGCTTTATCAGAACATTGGATTCCTCCTTGTGCAGAGGATTCAGCATGTATGGGTATCTTCGTACCTTGAGTAGATTGATGTAGTTCTTTAAGCAGAACAGCTAAATCTATAATTTGTTTACTTAATCTGTCAAATTCTTCGCGAGAAACTGGATTAGACTGGTCAGATGAAGACATGATTGGCTGTAAGCTCGTCGCCTTTTTGGATTTTGACCGGGTAATAGGTCTGAATGCTTCCCTGTGAAAGACTTGCATAGTTTAGTCTTTAGGGAATGTATGAAATTTAACATGCTATGTGATATGTCCGTTTTAGGAATTCTATCCTGCAAAACGGATGTTAGTTGTTTGTAATACAGGATAGCATGTTAATTTAAATATATATATATATATATATATATATATATATATATATATATATATATATATATATATGCACATATTTCTTCATATTTCTCATTACATGGAGATGAATATGAAATGTAAATTACAAGTAATTGACTTTACGAGTAATTTTGAAATGAGAAAGCATGAAGAGACTTTCCTCCGCGTTTGGTTTATCAGAGGCTAACCTATCTTAGGTTTCTCTCGCGGCTTTTTGGCATGAAGGTTCCCAAATCATCGCAATTTACTCAATGGAAAATTAATCCGGTCTTTCAACTGGAGCGAATTTGGGTGGTGCCTTTCTTGAGCCTCGTTGGAATTAGTCTTCCTATGAGTCCAGTAATCAAACACTGACAAGATAGCCTCCTAGTGGAGGAACCACACAACATACATTCACATACAATAAGTCTCACTGTTTATGAAAATGATGACATGTGCGAAGCACTAATATCACAAGCAAATATATTGCAGTGCAGTAAAAAAAATGCATTCGTACACATTCATCATAAATGTAAATGCAACATCCACATACAAGCATATAACAGTTTTGAAAAGCTTGCAATAGCGGCTTAAGTCCTCTTACTGGTGTTCCTAGCAGAGTCGCCACCAGTCAACGTCGGGATTTTTTATTTGTCTCTTTTTCATTACTTGTTCTTTTGTGTTCTCATGTTAGGTGAGATTTGTTTGAAAAACCAACTGAAAAAGGTCCGACATGTGTGATGTCGACGATGGACTATTAAGAGTAGCCAGTTGGTTTTTTAACTGGTTGTACCAACACAAGTACACAACCGAGAAAAGGTTTGTACATTGACCCAGTGATGTAACACTGCTAAATGGGTCTGTGAAACCGAGATTCATTAGGGTCCCGGGACTTGCTTATGCGGAGGGAAGGTGTTAGCCACCCCCTGACATTCGTGTTGCCACGGTGACCGCCACTTTTCAAAGAACTGTTATATGAATGTGTGTGTGTGGGGGTCAATGTGCTATTATTTGGAAGTAGTGTTATGCCTCGTTCGCACCTATATACATAGGGTTTGAATTTGTGTAAAAATTCAGTTTTAAACAAGATATAGTAGTGATGATTTTAAAAGAGGTTTCTTCAAACCCTGTGCTCAATAGTAATTGAGGCCTTTGATACTTCTATTTTATTAAATGTTCGGCTTGATTGCTTTTATTTTCGAGATGCGAAGCATCTTCGAGAAAATAAGGTACAAAACAGTGCCGAACTCCTCATGGGCATGGAAACCATCTGAGAAAATCCAACACTGTAAATAATTTACAAGCTGCTTATAGCTGAAAAATGTCCATCACGGGAACCGAATCTAGATTCAGTATACTGAATCTGTGATCACATGATTCCTAGGCTCACATTATGCTGCAATTGATATAAAAGCAGTAAGCAGATATATATATATAAGCTGTAAATATATATATATATATATATAGACATGATCAACCACCACGAAGCACCTCCATGGGGGATCGAAAATGTAAATAAAGCTGTAAAAGCGATCAACCGCCACAGAGGAGACTCCAGACAGGACGAAAGGTATAAAAAGCAGTAAAACGGTCAACCACCACAAAGTGAACTCCAGGTGAGACGAAATGTATATATATATATATATATATATACGAAAACCATTAAACGCATCAGACATAAGTCTAGGCTCAATCGAGGCATAACTCGATAATATTAGTCCATATATAAAAATATATATAGATAAGTATATATATATATATATATATATATACAAACTGAAATGAAACCACGGACCAAAGTCCGGGCATACACACGCGACACGACTCTCAATGTGCAGAATAGTGTGTGCAAAGATGAAAAGAAAGGCTTTAAAATGTGTAAGAAGGCTTACAGTGGGCTGCCAAAGAAGACTTCAATAACTTGAAATGGATGAACACTCGGCTCCCGCTGGTAAAAAGTAGCTATATATGAGCTTACAAGTGTTTAAAATGAGAAAGCACTCAGTTTAGGATGTGTACAGAGCAAATTGGATAGGACTTCCTCGCCTTTTTCTCTTACAAAATGGCCACCTCAAGCCCTCTATTTATATAGGGGGCGGCTCCCCGGGGTGCCCCGGGCTTCGCGGATCTCGCAGTCTCGAAGTACGTGCACGCGTGCAACGTGATGTCCGCTCAAACTTTTAGAATTGCAATCCGGGCATCCGACTGAGGTATGTAAGACCTGTTTTGGACCGTCGTTGTCGAGAGTTACGCAATAACATGGGATTAGAGGTTGTACGAAGTCAGGAAGATGGGACTATGCCCTCCGGTCTTCATGCTTTAAATTCTATCAGTTACCCTCCGTAATAGTCACTCGGGATTGGACTTCCTTTGTTCTTGTGGGACATTGCTGTGTAGAAATGTATGTATAAAATGTTGAGACGACGTGATGTGGCGTCAAGGTGGCAAGATGACAACTTTGCCCTTCACCGAGGTTATCTCCAGCTTGGGCTGATAAAGCAGACGTTGCTCAGGGTTATCTCTAAGATTGGACTACTGCAAGTATTGAAGGTCCTCAGTGTCATCTCTGAGGTGTGCATATCTTCCTGGTGTTATAGCCAGGTCTTGTACTGAGTGCCTCGGTGTAAGCGTCGAGGCTGAAGCTGATTGCATGCATTTGAAACAAGCATTTTCGGGGTTATCTCTGAAACTGCAATTACCTTCCTTGGGGTTATCTCCAAGGTTGGACTCTTCTATTTCCAGTGTTGGGACTGAGACTGAATATCTCGGGGTTATCTCCGGGATGAATCGGTCTTCTCCGCTGGAATTTACGATATTGGAACTGCAGGCCTAGGGGTTATCTCCGAGGTTGGAACTGTTACTCTCGGTGTGTGTTCTGGGATTGAGGTTGAACTTCCGGTAGTATCCGGAATGGATGTGATCTGTCTTCTAGGGTTATCTCTGAAAGACAAATTTGCCCTCCTGCAATGTCAGTAACAGATATGCAGAAAATTTCGAGTGTCTACAGGGAGAAACAAATTTAGCAGGAGAAATGAAAGAAGAATCGTAGAACAGAGTTACTCATGTCAAGGGAAAATAGAAACAAAATAAAAAATAGAAAACAAAGCTAATTATGTTAGAAGATTTGAAGAAGAAAATGAGCAGACAGAAAGAAGAAAAGAAGGTAGAATAGTAAGTATTTATATGTTATTTCAGTAGCAAGTTTGTAAATTTTCATTTCTGAACAAATTATTTCTTTCATAAATAAATTCGTCTTTTTGATCTAGCAATACAATAACTTACTATATTTTAAGTCATATTTAAATTCAAAGCAACTGGATTTTTAGAATTGATAAATGTTATAAAACTAATGGTTTTTGTCATCATCAAATATAGAGAGATTATTAGAGTCTGCATATTTGATTTAATGATGAATGTGATTAATGTATATGATGTACAAGGTGTAAGACCCTAACTTTTATGAATAAAGATGAATTTTTCTTAAAATATATTTTTGAATATTATGGTGTGGATTTGATATAATGTTATAGTTGTGGGTAATATTTATAAATTTTATAAAGTAAGCAAGTTGTTATAAAATATTCGATTGGTCGGGGAATATTTGTTTTAACAGGGAATATTCGTACGACAGCACAATCATTTATGGACCCCACACCGAAATTATTATCGGAGTTAGAAAACGACAGAAATATCTTTTTATAAACATAACAGCGAGAGTTTTACCATTAACTGTTGAAATACCCGGTGATAAAAGTACAGTAATACGCATGGTTACATAGTAGCACACGGTATTTGATGCTTACGTGAGAAGTCACGCAGTTATACTCAATTATTGCTACAGTAATTGCTGCATAGTATCTCACATTATGGATTCTATTATTGTCACTGTATCATCTGCATAATATTTTATATTATTAAATCAATAATTGAGATGACAAGTTATTCATATTATTATTTGCATTATTGACAATGTCTAGAAAGTTCTGTCGAGGAAAGTGGTTTGGTCGTCTAATTGCACGCCAATAGGAAGAAATCCTTATCGAAAAGTCCCCTCTTTCCTAGGAATGACCTGGTTGTTAATATTGTAAGTTATATTATTGATGAATAAATGTTGTTAAAAATATTGAGGGGATTTTTATGAAGTATTTGTTGTAAATTTGGCTTATTATTTGGATCCCCACTTACCCATTTTTTAAAAATGTCGGTAGAAGTTATCTGAGTTTTATTATATATATATATATATATATATATATATATATATATATATATATATATATATATATTGATGTTGATGGTGGGGGTGGGAAGTTGTCAGGGGAAAGAAAAAAAAGGGGGGGAGAAATTACGTGGGAGGGAGGGAGTATTATTATTATTATTATTATTATTATTATTATATATTATAATAAGTTTTGTTAGTTTCCGGAGGCACAATAGTTATCTAGAAGGGGGGTTGAATAGATATTTAAAATTCTTTTCGTTTTACTTTGTTAGTTTTAATAATGATTCAAACACAGCGGAATTAAGATTAGTTTGTTTTTCCCTTTTAGATATAGTGAGTTAATGAGAGTGAGGCAGTTATAACAGTTATAGCAGATATAGCAGTTATAGCAAGAATGTAAGAGACACAGCAGTTTTAAGTGGTTCAGAGCACTTAAAGCTCCTAGACCACTCTTCTACTCCTCGAATAGGAAATCCATTAAGGATATCTTTACACTTTCTGAATCTCACATATTCCTTCTAGATCAGCAATCTAGGTACTTCTTAGTTCACTCTTAAACTCTTCAAGTCCAGCAGACTTGGTTCTTCTCAGTTCACTTAGAACTCTTCAAGTCCTTCTGACTTGGAACTCTTACTTCAATTGATTGGTAGTTGTTGAGTTCTTGGTTGGTGCTACTCAGTTGCCGTTAAGCACTTGTTCGAAAGAACTGAGTAGCTGAGCAAGCTTTCTCTTTCTCTCAAATCGTAGAGTTGAGCGTTGAGTGTTCTTCAGCATTTTGTTCAATGCTTGCTTACTTCTCTCATCCGCAGATGTTTCTCATATATGTGATCTTTGAAATCTATCCGTTGAAGCCATTTGTTGAAGCATTAAATGCGTTTGACATTTCTGAACTTTGATGGAGACGTTTCTGCACATCTTCTGAATTGCATTCTGACACAGCAGACTACTTTCTCACTTAACACCTGAAAAGATGTTTTCCTCTGTCCTATGGTCCTTTCCTTAGCTTCTTCAATATGTTTCTTTCGTTGTATACTAAGGATATCTTTTGTACCGTTGGGACTGGTGAGGACTTCAACGTTTAAAACTCATTCCACATTTGTTGGAATTTGTCTCCAAATAAAAGGTGGGGCTCGATGCTTCTGACACAAGGCAGATGATACTCTACGATCCAGATCATGGTGTCTTGTCACCTTGGTGCTTGGTCTGATGCTATCAAATAAGAGCACTATGATTTCTCTTAGACATTATTGAATTCTGGATAAATTGAATTATAAATCTTTAAAATTTATCATTTGCTTTCATTTAATTGAATTCTTATATCATTGTCATCATCCTCATGCTTATATTATGATAAAAGTCATCTTTGGCCCGTAGTGCATAGATGGACTGTTGATTGGTATGATTATGACCAGGAATTATTCGGTATAATCATAACCTATAATGTTATAAATGATGTGCTAAAAGTCATCATTGGCCCATAGTGCATTGATGGACAGTTGTTGGCATGATTATGACCATTGATGATAACACGATTATCATTAGCCCGTAGTGTATGGATAATTCGTGGATGTGATACTAATGAATATCCTTGGCCCGTAGTGGATGGATAATTCAGTGATGTGGATTATTTATTAAGCTGAGTCTCAGCGATAAAATTGATGATAAACTTTTTAAATCATAGAAGATAGTAGATATTATTCTCTACTTGACTCTTCTAATGGATTGCTTGTTTCGCTGTAGTTAAACTTGTTGTTTATTGTATTCTATCAGTTTAACACTATTGAAGGCTAACGATAATTTATTCTGCATTATCTTAGTCATAATATTTCTTACTGGACTAGTTGAGCTCACCCTTTTGCTTTCATTGTTCTCTTTAGAAAATGAAAATGTAGTCGGGACTAGTCATGGAATGGAGTGATGATCCGAGATGGTGGCTGTAGTAGTCCTCACTATTTTATTAAATAGTGTGATAATAATTGTAATGAGGACTCCATTTGAGTTTGGATATTGTCTAGAATACAATATTTATGTTAAAACTCTCATATATGTTTTTTTGTATTTTACACGACAGTTGTATAATTAAGTTGTATTTAAATTCTGTACCATATATTTGGCGACTCAGAATGGGTTGTGTATACCTATTTTGGGGGCGTCACAGTTGGTATTGTGATAACCCGAGATTTCGAATAATCAAAAATTTGCGAATAAATTTTTTTTTAATTAATATTAATATTAATTATCAATTTTGTGACAAGTATCTGTGATACGAGTCTCGAGAAAGTCAATTTAGGTATTGACTAATAAATTTAGAGTAGAGTTGTGCTTAACAAGCTTTGGAAACCCTAACCCTAATTGTATTTTAGAAATTTTAATTTTTCTAATTAAAACCCTAATTCGTGGGTTATAAACCCTAATGACCATTTTGAACCTAATTACTAAATTAAGCAATTTTAATTAGGAATATTAATCCTAATTAGCAAGATTGAATTTTATGATTGGGAAATATAAATATAATTATCGAATCCTAATTATTATTTTGGAATATTAATTTTCTATTTTGAAAACCAAAATTCGAAAATTTTGGAAATTAATTACAAACCTAAAGGGTTTAAACCCTAAAGGGTTCAAATCCTAAACCCTAACTCAAACCCTAAACCCTAAGAGTTTGTACAAATTCCACGTTTGCCATTAAATTTATTTTTCAAGTGACCAAAATGCCCTTTTTCATTTTCTTTAATTGGTAACTTGTAAAAATGCTAGCAACTTTAGTTGTTCAACCACTTTGTTGACTTTGTGAGCACAAATCTGCAGCAATCAGCCGAAAATATCAGCCTTGGCAACTTATCAAGCAATATATATTAGATTTGGGAGAGAGAAAGTGTACAAAAATTGCAAAAATTGCTAACTTGCTCTCACCAACTCCCTCTCTCACTAGAAGCTCCGAAAATAGCTAGTAGATCAGTCCTAAAAACATTCCTTGATCAACCAATATCATATTAGGAAGATCAAGATCAAAGATTGAATTAGAAAGGTATAAACCTAATTTTTATTTTTGATCCAAGTTGCTAAGAAAGATTTTGTGTTTATGTGTTTAGATTAGTGTTATATAATGTTTTTAGTTGATCTATGTTGATCCATGATGGATCCATAGCATCAAAGTTGGTAAAAATCGAAGTTTTTCAAAACTGTCCAAGAACAAATTTTGTGGTCCGACAAGCTAATGTCAGGCGCCACAGATTCTTGTTCGTTTATGATTTTTCTTGTTTTATGTTTTGTATTGGTAGCCAGGTATGTGGTCTTTAATCTGCAAGTGGTAGTATAGTCATTAGATGTCTAGATCATGAGTTATTAACGGTCAAAGACCGTTGACCAACGTTGACCGGATGAAATTTGGGCAACCCAGAAACGGTTTACCAGCGTCTGACAATACTTTCCAAGGATCAGATCTGTCCGTTTTATTAATGTTTTGATGATATGTTGTATTCATGTTATAGCTTGTTGTGTCGACTCTAGATCCCTGGCCTTATAACTCTTAAACACTCCACATATCGATTGTAACAAGTAGTCAAAGTGGCATACTCGGCCATGTTAGCAGTTTTCTTGAATTTCCAAAAAATCGGATGAACAACCCTCTGACAGGGTTTGACCGGGTCCTATCTTGTGGATCTATCACTACAAGAAAAAGCTTTATCAGCGACCGCCTATCAGCGATCGCATACTATCGCAGATAATCATCAGCGACCGCATGCAGTCGCTGAAAGGCGTCGCACAAAATCTGGTCGCTGAGATGCACATCCGCGACCACTATTAGCGACCGATATATCTGCGACCGCTATGAGCGACCGTAATGACAAATACGGTCGCTAAGCTGAGTCAGCATGGTCCAGGGCCAACGCTGACGTGTTCCACGTGTCAGTGACCGGTATCAGCGACCGCATCCAGTCGCTGGTATACACAAATAGTTATCCGTCGCTATTTACCTATCAGCGACCGCATGAGGTCGCTGATATGGAAAAATAAAAAAAATAGAATTTTACTGTTTTGCAGAAATCCCAAAAACCTGTACCTATTTTGTACCTATTTTATCCCAACACACATACCCAACAACAACATACACAACAATATAAACATTCATCGTCCACCAACACATACACCAACTAGTATATTAACCATTCAAAACCAATATGATTTTGAATAAATATAATAACATTTCAAAACTTGTTTAAGTAACATACAAACATCCTAAAATGAATATACAAGTATAAACTTATACTATAACTATAAAACTAATCTAAAGCAGGTACGTCAAGCATCACCGCCTCCTTGATCACCCTGTAATTAACAAAATAATAAAACAAGTTACAAATATATACTAATTATGTTAATATTGGTATATTACGACAATATACAACAAATTGATTTTATACCTCGTCGTCATCCCCGTGTTGTGATGCTGCTGCTGCCGCTACTGCTTCAGCTAACTCCTCAGCACTCAGACCCCCCAGATGTCCGCCCAGTATCTTCAGAAGAATCCGATCTTGACAGATAGCTCTCACACAGTCAGCCAGAGTATGAACAACTGGATGGCTCGATGACTGTGTAGACTGGGTAGAAGAGCAGCCTGAGCCACTGAAGGATGGGCGTCGTTGTTGTCCTTGACCTTTAATGTAGTTCTTCTTCACAACAGACGCCCTCTCCCACAACTCTTGATCGATAGACGGACGTGGAGTGCCTTCAGGATAGCGCTCATTCAATAAACGCTTATAAGTGTCCTGTCATCATGTTAACAATTAAATAGTTAAAAATAAATTAATTCTGTAAGCATTAATTAAAGATCAAGTTGTTAAAATTTATTACCGCTATCTGGATAGCCTCAGGCAGACCATCACGGGTGGCCACGTACACATCCAGCCAATGGATAGGCTGACCTTGAGACTGAGACTCCTATACAAAAATAACACAATATTACTAAGTAAAAATGGGATATATTTTCTACAATTCATGATTGAAAACATATTAAAACTTGTAAATACGTACCCTGGCAGTGATATACTGCAACTGTGAAATACTGCCGCCCTTGTATGTTCCTTTAGCCTTTGTGCCATCGGATACACCTGAGGCTCTGTTGGTGGCGGCAGTCTTTCGTCTTTTCACCCAGCTCTCAGCTCTCCATTGGGCACACATCTCAGCCCATATAGACTGGGTGCACCACCAGGGGCTATGCTCGTGCATATAATCCTCTCCCTGGCCTGGATGGTCGATCTCGGCATTGTGAATGGTACCTACTACAGACAACATGAGCTTATTAATCATATTACTTGAGCATACTTGTAACCATATGACTTGAGCATACTTGTAAGCATATGACTTGAGCATACTTGAAACCATATGACTTGAGCATATGACTTGAGCATACTAGTAAGCACATAAAGAGCTCGTTAATATTATAAATGTTCACAACTACCCAACCAATAAAAAAAATTCGCCAGAGTCTCCCCTATAATATGGACTAGCCACATGCACGGCGGCATGTATATATAGTCATTTCTAGGCACCCAAGACACAAACCAAGAGAAATATACAAATTCCCAATATAATAAGACTAACACAATAACGATTGAATGCAAATTAAAGCAGTAAAAAGTTCAGGAGTATACTACAAATTCAGAGTTCCAAAAACTAGCACTTTCATTTTTGCAAGCTTCTATCTTTACTTTACACATGAGCTAAATAATTAACTTACTTCTGATTAGAGCACTAGTCTCTTAGTTCTTTAACTTTAGAGTATGATATTGCTTTTGTTCATTAATATCTGTATGGGTTCGGTGAGAAACTAAGCACGTGTTACTTAGTTTATTTTAGCAGTGAATATCTAACGAAATTGAAGTTAGTTTATTTTAGCAATGGAAAACTTCCTAATGGATAGATCTAAAGAATGAACTACGATCTTCAGAGTGTCTTAATTGCTTGGATAGATTGGATACAACAGTATATTCTATTATTTTTATTATATTTAGTAATGGAACTAAGTAAATGTTATTTAGTTATATTTTATTCTAATTTAATTATATATATAATGGTATTATATTTAATGTGATATTATATTTTAATTTATATTATATTTATATGATATTATATTTTAATTTTATTATATTACCACCATCATATTTAATCATATTTGAATATGGGTTTTTGTTTGGATGGTAAAGCTTCAATTTGTTGCTTGAAGGTACCTTTTCAAAAATAGATATGATTCATTTGTTGCACCTCGATCATTTTGTATATGATAGTTATTTTACTAGATATTTTTAGTAAAGAGTATAGCTTATACCTATTGTTTGTAAATGACACATGTTTATGATCTTGCCTAGTTTTTGTAATGCTAATAAATGTTTCTAAGTCAAATAGTAGGCAACTTTAAAATTTTAAACCAATTTTATCTCTAAATGTGGTTGATTGATTGTTTTACATTTTTGGTGGCAAGCAAGGTCATATCGATAATGAACTGGGCTCATTAATTTTTTGACTTAGTACTATTGACTGCAACAAATTCAATAAACCATTTTCACTTGCAAAGCCACTAACTAGTTGGGCATTTCTACATGCTACAACTCCGCCATACCTAAACACGGAAACAGAACTAGTTGGGCATTTCTGCATAGAGTCTAAATCTCGTAGTACATGAACAAAGGCCTAGTCCCCTACATTTTAATTATCACAAGAAAAGGCTCGATTTTTCTGTTTTCCCAATAAAACAGAATGTTATCGCCACCTCCTAACTGAAAACACCCACACTGCTCTTGTATACTAAAATCACTTCTCCTCCAAATTATTGAAAACATTGCTTTGCTCATTCAAACAGAAACTATCTGAATACAAATTACACAAAGTCATAAATCAAATAAATAGATAATTAGAACTAGGGTAGGTCTGCTAATGTCTTAATCTAATTCAGTATGTGTACTAAATTAACTCAAAAACTAAAACATTACAGTATGAAGAGAAATTTTTATACTAAAACAACTCTCGGCTCGACAATAAATTAGTACACAATAAATTAGTTACCTGTGGCGGCAGCGATGGCAGTGGACAGTGGCGACGAGGAGCGGCGACGGCGGCGATCAATTTCTCCCTCCCTCCCTCTTCTCTTCTCCCCCTTCTCCCTCTTCTCCCTATTCTGTTCTCCCTCTTTTCTTCTCTCGTCTGCTGAAAGAACGAAAGCCTGAGCCTGAATAAGTTTAAGACGATCAGCGACCGCTACCAGCGGCCACATGCGGTCGCTGGTTTTTAATGACGTGGACAAGTTAACGACCACCTGCAGTCACTGATATGTATTGGTCGCAAAAAACAAACGCGCCAACTTTTGGCACCAATTTTTTGGGAGGGAAATTCATCTCAGCGACCGATCAGTGACCGCACGCGGTCGCTGATATTAACTAGCGACTAGATTAAATAACGGTCGCTGATGTTGGTCGCTATTAGTATTATCAGCGACTGGACATGCGGTCGCTGATACTATTGGTCGCTGTTAAGCCTTTTTCTTCTGGATCTGTTGATGTTAAACTGATTTGTGGCTATTGTAACGTTATTTGTCATGTGTACTATATATTGGAACCATTATATCACATAAAACATGACTGAAACCTAGAATGAATCGAGCATGAAAGTAACTGGTCGAACCATCTAGGTTTCTGGAAAACCCAGAAATGTTCTGACCAGATATTTGCTAGCTCAGATCGTTTTATTGATTTGCTGTATGATCAAAATGGTAATTGATTTATGTAGTATTATATAAACACTACATAATCGATGCTTAACATTGCTCAGAACTTGTATAGATTGGAAATTACACGCGGTCAAACGTGCACCCTTGAACTCGGGTCTGACAGTGTTCTTGAGCTCAAGAACACCTAAGACGACAGAAAGTATCGCTAAAGACCATTAGCGACGGTTTATTTAATTTTTGAATTTCTGAATTTCCAGAAATTATTTAAAAATAGAAATAAATTCTAAAAATTATCAAAAATAGTTTTAAAAATTATTTTAAATTATGAAAAAATAATTTTTGACCAATTGGAATATTTTTCTTTAATATTTATAATTATTTAAATATTAAAAGTTTTTAATTTATTTAATTAGTGTATTAAATAAATTAGAGAAAAATGATTTAATATTATAAAAAATTATTTTAAATAAGAATAATGTATTTAAAAATATTTTGAATTATAAAATATAATTTTTAATATTTTTGGAGAATTCTCATTAATAAATTAATATTAATGATATTAGATTATTTATTTATTTATTAAATTAAATAAATGAATTAAAAATAATTTTATTGATTTAAAAATTATTTAAAAATGAGAAAAATGATTTAAAAGTATTTTAAGTTATAATTAACGACTTTTAATATTTTGATAATAATTACATTAATATTTAAATATTAATGTTGATAATTTAAAAATAATTTTAATTACTTTAAAAATCAGTTAAGTAGAATATTGATGATTTAAAAATATTTTAAGTTATTAATAATAACTATAATATTTTGACAAGAATGTTATTAATATTATTAAATATTAATAATGATAAGATTATTTGATAATTAAATCATTTAAAAATGATTTAAGTGTTTGAAAAAATATTATAAATTATAATAATTATTTATAAATTATTAAAAGCTTCCGAAAATTATTATAAACGATATTTGACTTATCTAAAATAATATTGAAGCTTAGAGACCAAGTTTAATTGATAATCAATGTGTTAATTATCGGATAGTGTGACCAGAACACCGAGAATGGACTGAAGTCCAACCAGACCGAAATAGTTAGACTAGATAAGTGTTTATATAGGATATAAACACTAATGTGGCTATGTGGTAATGTGCCTAGGAGAAGTTTGACTGTAGAATACAGTGTTACGTGTTATAAATGATTGTGCTAATTGTGAGACCGATATTATTGGTTATAGGTCTTACGAAAGCAGATAAGTTTATTGTGTAGCTGTAATCAACGCGAAAGGCAAGTTTCCTAACTCAACCTTGAGTTATATTCATTCAAATATTATAATGGTTAATTATTGCTAATTATACCATGTCCAGGGAATTTATTGTTGATTATTCGCAGTTAGTGCATGATTAATAATTTAAACTGAATTACTTATTGGAGAATATACCTTTGTAGAATAACTGTTGTTGGATATTCATATTCGTAGAAGATAGAATTGACAGTACAGATAATTCATGTCTATTGTCAAATTATGTTGAGAAAGGTCTTAGCTAATTATTCTGGCTAGACGAACATTTGTTAGAACTTGATAAATTCGAGAAGAGAAGATAATTTAATTATTATTGATAGATCAATGCCAGTTGTATCGGCTAGATCAAAAACTTGAATAGGTTTGAGAAGAGAAGTGATTAGATATTGAAATCATTGCATTTCGTTGTTAAATCAAATTCTAATTCAAAGACTGAGAAAAACAACCTTTTATATAAAGGAAACATTTTAGGTCGTATATTCGATCGTTGCGCGCTGCTAAGTATTATGCATAATATATGGTACAAGGAGTTGGCCGGCTCTAAGTACTTGCAGAGGGGTATGATTTAATCTTTATGGTTATCTGATACACCTGGGTATATCAAAGTCCAATCTTTGATAGTTACTCGAGAAGAGAAGTTCAAGATCCAACGGATCGCTCAGCATAAATATGGAAAATATTCCACTTTGCTACTTCGTAGAATTAATTCTTGATTATTCATTGAATATCGTAAAAACCCTTGAAAGCGTTATACTCTTTCATTATCAGATTATTGTTGCGGAGAATGTTAGAACAATTGATATTGATACTTTTATTGTATGTCTTAACTTGCGGGGTAAACTTGTTGCTCACCCTTGCTATAAATAAAACTTTTCAGCTAGGGACGATGTTACAGAAGGCGAAGAAGAACAAGGGAAAAGGCATAGTTATAAATTAGCTATGATGAACAATATTATTATGTTGTATTGTATTGTAAACCATTTTTGTATATCTAAGGGGGTATTTCTGTAATGTTAAGGTTAGTGGACCTGGGACTTATGTATTAACAACTTATGTTAATAACTTATGTAAACCTATTTATATATGAATGGGTAGTTAAATGGTATTATATTGTGGATCGTGAACACCAAACTCGGGGGTCAGGTAACCCGGATTTGGGGGTGTCACAGGTTGGTATCAAAGCTGTAGTGACCAAGGTGTCACCAGTTAGTAGAAGAGATGTAGGTTATAAACTTTAAGTGGGGTGGGGGGAAACCCTAGGATTATAACCATACGCGGGATAGAGAAAACTCATGTAGAGTTCTAAGTGAGGGATTGTCGAAGTACATCAACAGTGAGATAAGTGGACACATAGTGTGAGGAGTTGTATTGGTGAAGTACTAATCAAGTTATTTCAACTGATTGTAGGATGTCTGGAGAAGGTCAAAAGAGTGCGGAAATGCTAGCGGCTGTTGCACCGGTGCCAGAAGTCGAGGTGCCAGCGCAAAGCGAATCAGGGGAGAAGGTGGGAGAAGATGAACCATTGGTTAATCTTGGGAGCGATCATGACGATTATCCTGAGATGTATCTGAGTGGAGATGAGGAGGCAGAGTCTGAGCCAGCTAAGGTAGAGTTAAAGAACAAGGTCAAAGTTGGAGAACAAGATCACGAATCTGCAGAGGTTCAAGAACTCCAGAGGAAAGTGTTTCTCTTGGAGGAACTGTGGAAGACGGAGCGAGCATTACGCGAAATGACTAAAGAAAGGAACGAGCTCAAGGCGCAGGTGGACATAATGAAGGCTGAAGGTGGTGGATCATCTGAAGGAACCAGCAAGAAGGACAAGAAGAAGAGAAAGAGGGAAAAAGACAGCCCTAATTCTGAAAAGTCAGGCCCGAAGAAGAAACGAGCCTGTAGCAAGTGCGGAAAGACTCACACGGGAGAATGCATGATGTGGAAGAACATGTGCTTCAACTGCAAGCAAGAAGGACATATTTCCCTACATTGTTCTAAGCCGAATATGAGGAAGTGTTTTTCATGTGGTAGAACGGGTCACGGATTCAACAAGTGTCCCAACAAGAAGAAGATTGGTGAAGGGAGTGGTCGGTAGACAACTTAGATGTTTGTAATAGTATCTTTTGGGTAGAAGTTATGATATTAAGTGTTGTAATATCGAGAATGATGTTTAAGCATATGTAAATATATATATATATATATATATATATATATATATATATATATATATATATATATATACATGTTTTATGAATGAAATCTTTATTTTCTATATGAATATAAGATTAAGATTAATTTGTGTGTTCTTAAAACTCATACTTATGGTAAGTTAATGACTCATAATTATATGAAATATTTTGAACCCCTCAGCGAATGGACGCCAAAGGTCTGACTAGGATAAGTTCATACACTCATATAATTGTGGCAAGTTCCTGAACTCATAAGTGTGGTAAGTTTGACGAACTGATAATAATTGTGTGTGAATGGAGAATTATAACTTTTTGTGTAAAGTTGTGTTATTAATCCTGATATGATTTAAAAAGGGATAGTAAATATGTTAAGTACTATATGTACTATGTGCTATTTGAGTGAATATGCAATTATATGAGAATTATGTGTTGAATTCTTATTGTGTTAAGAATTTGTATAGAGAAAGAGAATTAATATAAGATTTTTATTTAAATCAGATCATGCTGCCTAGACGACAGAATCGAAACCAACGAGAAGAGCAGTCAGTAAATAATGAAGGAGGTCAAGCCGACCCGATGCAAAACTTTGCAAATATGATAGCCAAAGCTATGGAGAATAGAGCTCCAGCTGCAAGAGGAAGAGCGAGGAATCAGCCAGCTGAAAGATTGGCAAATTTTAAAGACTTTAAAGCGGTAGGACCGCCTGAGTTCAAAGGGACCACAGATCCTATTGAAGCCCAAACTTGGGTGAAGGAGATGGAGAAAGCATTCGTTATCGCCAGAGTAGCGGAGGAACAAAAGACAGCTTTTGCAACTTATCTAATGAAGGGAGAAGCTAATTACTGGTGGGAGACGAACCAAGCGAGAGCTGGTACAGAGGTGGTGTTGTGGACAGGATTCAAGGAGATGTTCTTTGAGAACTACTTCTCACCAAATATGTAATCCAGGATGGAAGTCAAATTCTTAGAACTTAAGCAGGAGAACATGTCGGTATCTAAATATGCTGCCAAATTCAATGAGTTGGCAAGATTTGCACCTCATCAGGTAGACACAGAAGCGAGAAAGGCGAGAAAATTCGAGAATGGATTAAAGCTGGGAATATACAACAAGGTAGCAGTATTGCAGATCAACACTTTCGCGGCATTGATGGAGAAAGCATTAATTGCTGAAGGGGGGAGCGAAGTTGCATCTCGATTTCATCAGGAGAAGAAGAAGAAGACAAATGATGGTGGAAGCAGTGGTGGAAGTAACCCTAATAAGAGGAAGTGGAGTGAGAATACACAATCGGGTAGCAAAACTGAAGGGAATAAGAAAGGAGGAGAGCCTTGTGCGAGCTGTGGGAAGAATCATCCAGGCATTTGTCTAAAGAAGAAAGGCGTTTGCTATAATTATGGGCAAAAGGGGCACATGTCACCCAATTGTCCCAATCCGAAGAAGATACAAGGTTGTTATGCCTGTGGATCGACTGATCATCTGGTTCGGAACTATCCGAAGAGAAATACTAAGAAGGAAAGTGGCAATAAGGGACCCGGTGGTGGAACCTTGGCAATTCGAGGACCTGTACAGCCAGGAAGACCAACAGCCCGTACATTCAACATGACGGCGAAGGACGCAGTGGCTACTCAGGAGGTGGCAGCAGGTAATGATGTCGTTTAGAAATTTAATTACGCGAGCAAATTGAGTCAGATATTTCTGTGAACTGTTTTCTTTTATAGATTCAAGTCATAGGTTAGAATTAGAAACACAATTTGATATTGTGTTGATAAAAATGAATTGATGATACAACTTTAAAAGATTGTAGAGAATAAGAAAACGGTGATTCCAAGGATGGAATCCTTTTAAGGAGGGGTGAATGTAATAACCCGAGATTTCGAATAATCAAAAATTTGCGAATAATTTTTTTTTTAATTAATATTAATATTAATTATCAATTTTGTGACAAGTATCTGTGATACGAATCTCGAGAAAGTTAACTTGGGTATTGACTAATAAATTTATAGTAGAGTTGTGCTTACAAGCTTTAGAAACCCTAACCCTAATTGTATTTTAGAAATTTTAATTTTTCTAATTAAAATCCTAATTCGTGGGTTATAAACCCTAATGACCATTTTGACCCTAATTGCTAAATTAAACAATTTTAATTAGGAATATTAATCCTAATTAGCAAGATTGAATTTTATGATTAGGAAATATAAATATAATTATCGAATCCTAATTATAATTTTGAAATATTAATTTTCTATTTTGAAAACCGAAATTCAAAAATTTTGAAAATTAATTGCAAACCTAAAGGGTTTAAACCCTAAAGGGTTCAAACCCTAAACCCTAACCCAAACCCTAAACCCTAAAGATTTGTACAAATTCCATGTTTGCCATTAAATTTATTTTTCAAGTGACCAAAATGCCCTTTTTCATTTTCTTTAATTGGTAACTTGTAAAAATGCTAGCAACTTTAGTTGTTCAACCACTTTGTTGACTTTGTGAGCACAAATCTGCAGCAATCAGCCGAAAATATCAGCCTTGGCAACTTATCAAGCAATATATATTAGATTTGGGAGAGAGAAAGTGTACAAAAATTGTAAAAATTGCTAACTTGCTCTCACCAACTCCCTCTCTCACTAGAAGCTCCGAAAATAGCTAGTAGATCAGTCCTAAAAACATTCCTTGATCAACCAATATCATATTAGGAAGATCAAGATCAAAGATTGAATTAGAAAGGTATAAACCTAATTTTTATTTTTGATCCAAGTTGCTAAGAAAGATTTTGTGTTTATGTGTTTAGATTAGTGTTATATAATGTTTTTAGTTGATCTATGTTGATCCATGATGGATCCATAGCATCAAAGTTGGTAAAAATCGAAGTTTTTCAAAACTGTCCAAGAACAAATTTTGTGGTCCGACAAGCTAATGTCAGGCGCCACAGATTCTTGTTCGTTTATGATTTTTCTTGTTTTATGTTTTGTATTGGTAGCCAGGTATGTGGTCTTTAATCTGCAAGTGGTAGTATAGTCATTAGATGTCTAGATCATGAGTTATTAACGGTCAAAGACCGTTGACCAACGTTGACCGGATGAAATTTGGGCAACCCAGAAACGGTTTACCAGCGTCTGACAATACTTTCCAAGGATCAGATCTGTCCGTTTTATTAATGTTTTGATGATATGTTGTATTCATGTTATAGCTTGTTGTGTCGACTCTAGATCCCTGGCCTTATAACTCTTAAACACTCCACATATCGATTGTAACAAGTAGTCAAAGTGGCATACTCGGCCATGTTAGCAGTTTTCTTGAATTTCCAAAAAACCGGATGAACAGCCCTCTGACAGGGTTTGACCGGGTCCTATCTTGTGGATCTATTGATGTTAAACTGATTTGTGGCTATTGTAACGTTATTTGTCATGTGTACTATATATTGGAACCATTATATCACATAAAACATGACTGAAACCTAGAATGAATCAAGCATGAAAGTAACTGGTCGAACCATCTGGGTTTCTGGAAAACCCAGAAATGTTCTGACCAGATGTTTGCTAGCTCAGATCGTTTTATTGATTTGCTGTATGATCAAAATGGTGATTGATTTATGTAGTATTATATAAACACTACATAATCGATGCTTAACATTGCTCAGAACTTGTATAGATTGGAAATTACACGCGGTCAAACGTGCACCCTTGAACTCGGGTCTGACAGTGTTCTTAAGCTCAAGAACACCTAAGACGACAGAAAGTGTTGCTAAAGACCATTAGCGACGGTTTATTTAATTTTTGAATTTCTGAATTTCTGGAAATTATTTAAAAATAGAAATAAATTCTAAAAATTATCAAAAATGGTTTTAAAAATTATTTTAAATTATGAAAAAATAATTTTTGACCAATTGGAATATTTTTCTTTAATATTTATAATTATTTAAATATTAAAAGTATTTAATTTATTTAATTAGTGTATTAAATAAATTAGAGAAAAATGATTTAATATTATAAAAAATCATTTTAAATAAGAATAATGTATTTAAAAATATTTTGAATTATAAAATATAATTTTTAATATTTTTGGAGAATTCTCATTAATAAATTAATATTAATGATATTAGATTATTTATTTATTAAATTAAATAAATGAATTAAAAATAATTTTATTGATTTAAAAATCATTTAAAAATAAGAAAAATGATTTAAAAGTATTTTAAGTTATAATTAATGACTTTTAATATTTTGATAATAATTACATTAATATTTAAATATTAATGTTGACAATTTAAAAATAATTTTAATTACTTTAAAAATCAGTTAAGTAGAAAATTGATGATTTAAAAATATTTTAAGTTATTAATAATAACTCTAATATTTTGACAAGAATGTTATTAATATTATTAAATATTAATAATGATAAGATTATTTGATAATTAAATCATTTAAAAATGATTTAAGTGTTTAAAAAATTATTATAAATTATAATAATTATTTATAAATTATTAAAAGCTTCCGAAAATTATTATAAACGATATTTGACTTATCTAAAATAATATTGAAGCTTAGAGACCAAGTTTAATTGATAATCAATGTGTTAATTGTCGGATAGTGTGATCAGAACACCGAAAATGGACCGAAGTCCAACCAGACCGAAATAGTTAGACTAGATAAGTGTTTATATAGGATATAAACACTAATATGGCTATGTGATAATGTGCCTAGGAGAAGTTTGACTGTAGAATACAGTGTTACGTGTTATAAATGATTGTGCTAATTGTGAGACCGATATTATTGGTTATAGGTCTTACGAAAGCAGATAAGTTTATTGTGTAGCTGTAATCAACGCGAAAGGCAAGTTTCCTAACTCAACCTTGAGTTATATTCATTCAAATATTATAATGGTTAATTATTGCTAATTATACCATGTCCAGAGAATTTATTGTTGATTATTCGCAGTTAGTGCATGATTAATAATTCAAACTGAATTACTTATTGGAGAATATACCTTTGTAGAATAACTGTTGTTGGATATTCATATTCGTAGAAGATAGAATTGACAGTACAGATAATTCCTGTCTATTGTCAAATTATGTTGTGAAAGGTCTTAGCTAATTATTCTGGCTAGACGAACATTTGTTAGAACTTGATAAATTCGAGAAGAGAAGATAATTTAATTATTATTGATAGATCAATGCCAGTTGTATCGGCTAGATCGAAAACTTGAATAGGTTTGAGAAGAGAAGTGATTAGATATTGAAATCATTACATTTCGTTGTTAAATCAAATTTTAATTCAAAGACTGAGAAGAACAACCTTTTATATAAAGGAAACATTTTAGGTCGTATATTCAATCGTTGCGCGCTGCTAAGTATTATGCATAATATATGGTACAAGGAGTTGGCCAGCTCTAAGTACTTGTAGAGGGGTATGATTTAATCTTTATGGTTATCTGATACACCTGGGTATATCAAAGTCCAATCTTTGATAGTTACTCGAGAAGAGAAGTTCAAGATCCAACGGATCGCTCAGCATAAATCTGGAAAATATTCCACTTTGCTACTTCGTAGAATTAATTCTTGATTATTCATTGAATATCGTAAAAACCCTTGAAAGCGTTATACTCTTTCATTATCAGATTATTGTTGCGGAGAATGTTAGAACAATTGATATTGATACCTTTATTGTATGTCTTAACTTGCGGGGCAAACTTGTTGCTCACCCTTGCTATAAATAAAACTTTTCAGCTAGGGACGATATTGCAGAAGGTGCTGCGAAGAAGAACAAGGGAAAAGGCATAGTTATAAATTAGTTATGATGAACAATATTATTATGTTGTATTGTATTGTAAATCCTTTTTTTATATCTAAGGGGGTATTTCTGTAATGTTAAGGTTAGTGGACCTGGGACTTATGTATTAACAACTTATGTTAATAACTTATGTAATCCTATTTATATATGAATGGATAGTTAAATGGTATTATACTGTGGATCGTGAACACCAAACTCGGGGGTCAGGTAACCCGAATTTGGGGGTGTCACAGGTTGGTATCAAAGCTGTAGTGACCAAGGTGTCACCGGTTAGTAGAAGAGCTGTAGGTTATAAACTTTAAGTGGGGTGGGGGAAAACCCTAGGATTATAACCATACGCGGGATAGAGAAAACTCATGTAGAGTTCTAAGTGAGGGATTGTCGAAGTACATCAACAGTGAGATAAGTGGACACATAGTGTGAGGAGTTGTATTGGTGAAGTACTAATCAAGTTATTTCAACTGATTGTAGGATGTCTGGAGAAGGTCAAAAGAGTGCGGAAATGCTAGCGGCTGTTGCACCGGTGCCAGAAGTCGAGGTGCCAGCGCAAAGCGAATCAGGGGAGAAGGTGGGAGAAGATGAACCAATGGTTAATCTTGAGAGCGATCATGACGATTATCCTGAGATGTATCTGAGTGGAGATGAGGAGGCAGAGTCTGAGCCAGCTAAGGTAGAGTTAAAGAACAAGGTCAAAGTTGGAGAACAAGATCACGAATCTGCAGAGGTTCAAGAACTCCGGAGGAAAGTATTTCTCTTGGAGGAACTGTGGAAGACGAAGCGAGCGTTACGCGAAATGACTGAAGAAAGGAATGAGCTCAAGGCGCAGGTGGACAGAATGAAGGCTGAAGGTGGTGGATCATCTGAAGGAACCAGCAAGAAGGACAAGAAGAAGAGAAAGAGGGAAAAAGACAGCCCTAATTCTGAAAAGTCAGTCCCGAAGAAGAAACGAGCCTGTAGCAAGTGCAGAAAGACTCACACGGGAGAATGCATGATGTGGAAGAACATGTGCTTCAACTGCAAGCAGGAAGGACATATTTCCCTACATTGTCCTAAGCCGAATATGAGGAAGTGTTTTTCATGTGATAGAACGGGTCACGGATTCAACAAGTGTCCCAACAAGAAGAAGATTGGTGAAGGGAGTGGTCGGTAGACAACTTAGATGTTTGTAATAGTATCTTTTGGGTAGAAGTTATGATAATAAGTGTTGTAATACCGAGAATGATGTTTAAGCATATGTAAATATATATATATATATATATATATATATATATATATATATATATATATTTTTTATGAATGAAATCTTTATTTTCTATATAAATATAAGATTAAGATTAATTTGTGTGTTCCTAAAACTCATACTTATAGTAAGTTAATGACTCATAATTATATGAAATGTTTTGAACCCCTTAGCGAATGGACGCCAAAGGTCTGACTAGGATAAGTTCATACACTCATATAATTGTGGCAAGTTCCTGAACTCATAAGTGTGGTAAGTTTGACGAACTGATAATAATTGTGTGTGAATGAAGAATTATAACTTTTTGTGTAAAGTTGTGTTATTAATCCTGATATGATTTAAAAAGGGATAGTAAATATGTTAAGTACTATATGTACTATGTGCTATTTGAATGAATATGCAATTATATGAGAATTATGTGTTGAATTCTTATTGTGTTAAGAATTTGTATAGAGAAAGAGAATTAATATAAGATTTTTATTTAAATCAGATCATGCTGCCTAGACGACAGAATCGAAACCAACGAGAAGAGCAGTCAGTAAATAATGAAGGAGGTCAAGCCGACCCGATGCAAAACTTTGCAAATATGATAGCCAAAGTTATGGAGAATAGAGCTCCAGCTGCAAGAGGAAGAGCGAGGAATCAGCCAGCTGAAAGATTGGCAAATTTTAAAGACTTTAAAGCGGTAGGACCGCCTGAGTTCAAAGGGACCACAGATCCTATTGAAGCCCAAACTTGGGTGAAGGAGATGGAGAAAGCATTCGTTATCGCCAGAGTAGCGGAGGAACAAAAGACAGCTTTTGCAACTTATCTAATGAAGGGAGAAACTAATTACTGGTGGGAGACGAACCAAGCGAGAGCTGGTACAGAGGTGGTGTTGTGGATAAGATTCAAGGAGATGTTCTTTGAGAACTACTTCTCACCAAGTATGCAATCCAGGATGGAAGTCAAATTCTTAGAACTTAAGCAGGAGAACATGTCGGTATCTGAATATGCTGCCAAATTCAACGAGTTGGCAAGATTTGCACCTCATCAGGTGGACACAGAAGCGAGAAAGGCGAGAAGATTCGAGAATGGATTGAAGCCGGGAATATACAACAAGGTAGCAGTATTCAGATCAACACTTTCGCGGTATTGATGGAGAAAGCGTTAATTACTGAAGGAGGGAGCGAAGCTGTATCCCGATTTCATCAGGAGAAGAAGAAGAAGACAAATGATGGTTGAAACAGTGGTGGAAGTAACCCTAATAAGAGGAAGTGGAGTGAGAATACACAATCGGGTATCAAAACTGAAGGGTATAAGAAAGGAGGAGAGCCTTGTGCGAGCTGTGGGAAGAATCATCCAGGCATTTGTCTAAAGAAGAAAGGCATTTGCTATAATTATGGGCAAGAGGGGCACATGTCACCCAATTGTCCCAATCCGAAGAAGATACAAGGTTGTTATGCCTGTGGATCGACTGATCATCTGGTTCAGAACTGTCCAAAGAGAAATACTGAGAAGGAAAGTGGCAATAAGGGACCCGGTGGTGGAACCTTGGCAATTCGAGGACCTGTACAACCAGGAAGACCAACAGCCCGTACATTCAATATGACGGCGCAGGACGCAATGGCTACTCAGGAGGTGGCAGCAGGTAATGATGTCGTTTAGAAATTTAATTATGCGAGTAAATTGAGTCAGATATTTCTGTGAACTATTTTCTTTTATAGATTCAAGTCATAGGTTAGAATTAGAAACATAATTTGATATTGTGTTGATAAAAATGAATTGATGATACAACTTTAAAAGATTGTAGAGAATAAGAAAGCGGTGATTCCGATCGATCTTCGTTCCGGATATCACCACTTAAATATTAAAACTGATAACATTCCAAAGACTGCTTTCAAAACTCGGTACGGGCAATACGAATTCTTAGTCATGTCTTTTGGGTTGTCTAATGCTCCTATTGCCTTCATGATATGATGAACTGAGTATTCAAGGAATATTTGGATCATTTTGTAATTGTCTTTATTGATGACATTCTCATATACTCCAAAAGCCATGAAGATCATGAGCAACACTTGAGGTTGATACTCCAAAAGCTTCGTGAGAACAAGTTATATGCTAAATTGAAGAAATATGAGTTCTGGCTTGAGGAAGTAGCATTCCTTGGGCATTTGATATCAAATCACGGAATATCTGTTGACCCAGCAAAGATTGAAGTAATACAAAGCTGGGAGCAACCTAAGTTAGTGATCGAAGTACGTAGATTTCTGGGCTTAGTTGGTTATTATTGGAGATTCATGGAAGGATTTTCTTGAATCGTTACTCCATTAACTCAACTGACTCAAAAAGATATAAAATTTGGTTGGAGCGAGGAATGTGAGAAGAGTTTTCAAGAACTCAAGAGAGACTCATTTCAGCACTTGTTCTGACAATACCATCTGGTTCGGAGGAATTTGTCATCTACACCGATGCTTCAGGCAGAGGGTTAGGATGTGTTCTCATGCAACATGGAAAAGTCATAGCCTATGCCTCACGATAACTCAAAGAATATGAGAGGAATTATCCTACTCATGATCTAGAGTTGGCAGCAGTTGTTTTTACGCTTAAAATCTGGAGACATTACCTGTATTGGGAGAAAGTGGAGATCTATACGGATCATAAAAGACTCAAAAATTTCTTCACCCAAAAGGAACTCAACTTGCGACAACGGCGTTGGCTCGAGCTGTTTAAAGATTACGATTATACCATCCAATACCATCCTGGAAAAGCGAACGTGGTAGCTGACACGTTGAGTAGAAGATCATATGCGGGTACGAGTGCGGTATTGTCAACACAAAGGCCCATTTTGTATGACTTGCAAAGGATAGAGATAGAGTTAAAGACTCTTCGGACCCACGTGATAATATTAAATATACGAGTAGAACCGACTTTAATTGATAAAGTTAAAGTTGCTCAAGCTACAGACCTGGAGTTGATGCGTATGAAGAAGAAAGTGCAAGAAGGTGCTATTCTGAAAGCAAGAATCGATGAAGAAGGATTACTTCGAGTCAACTTCAGACTTTGTGTTCCTAACGACTCTGATTTGAAGTATAAAATCATAATGGAGGCACACAACACATCGTTTATAATTCATCTCGGAAGTACTAAAATGTATCGTGATCTTCGACATATATTTTGGTGGAGCAATATGAAGAGAGAGATCGCGGAGTTTATCTCAAGGTGTCTAACTTGTCAACTTGTTAAGGCGGAGCATCAAGTGTCAAAAAGACCATTGCAACCACTTGAAATTCCAAAATAGAAATGGGAGCACATTACCATGGATTTTGCTACTGGTCTTCCCAAGGTTTCTCAAGGCATAGATGTGATTTGGGTTATTGTTGGTAGATTAACCTAGTCCTCTCATTTCCTACCTATACGAGAAACTTATTCACTTGAACGTCTTGCTCGTATTTACATAAATGAGATTGTAAGACTGCATGATATGCTAGTATCCATAGTTTCTGATCAAGACCCAAGATTTACTTCACGATTTTGGGTTAGCTTACGAAAAGCTATGGGCACGGAATTATGATTTAGTTCGGCATATCATCCTCAAACGGACGGGCAGTCAGAGAGGACTATTCAAACTCTTGAAGATCTATTAAGACTTTGTATCCTTGACTTCAAAGGAAGTTAGGACAAATTCTTGCCATTGGTGGAATTTTCCTACAACAACAGTTATCAAGCAAGTATTGGCATGGCCCTATTTTGAGGCGTTGTATGGACGCAAGTGTCATTCTCCAGTATGCTGGGACGAAGTGGGTGAAGCAACGTTGTTAAAATTGGTACGCATGACTACGAAAAAGATTCAAATGATCCTGCAACGTATAAAGACCTCACAAGATCGACAAAAGAGTTATGTTGATCTTCATCGAAAGGACGTGGAATTCAATGTTAGAGATCATGTGTTACTATATGTTGCTCCATGGAAGGGAGTTACAAGATTTAGAAAGAGAGGGAAGCTCAATCCTCTATTCATTGGCCCATTTTAAATCCTTGATCGAGTAGGAACTGTGGCCTATAGACTCGCCTTACCGCCAAGTATGTCTCGTGTTCATAATATTTTTTACATATTTATGTTACGTAAATATGTGGAAGACCTGAACCACATTATTGATTTAGTACCGGACGAAATAGCGGAAGATTTAATGTATGAAGAGATACCTGTTAAAATCTTTGATAAGAAGAAACATATTCTACGCTCCTAGGTTATATCTCAAGTTAAAGTTTTGTGGAGAAACCACAATGTTGAGGAAATGACCTGGGAGTTAGAATCTGAAATAAAATCAAGGTATCCTCAACTCTTCGTCATACCAGATACATACACCAATTTCGAAGATGAAATTTCATAAGAAGGGAAGGTTGTAAGACCCCAACTTTTATGAATAAAGATGAATTTTTCTTAAAATATATTTTTGAATGTTATGGTGTGGATTTGATATAATGTTATAGTTATGGGTAATATTTATATATTTTGCAAAGTAAGCAAGTTGTTATAAAATATTTGATTGGTCGGAGAGTATTCGTTTTAACAGGAAATATTCGTACGACGACAGAATCATTGGTGGACCCCACAACGGAATTATTATCAGAGTTAGAAAATGACAAAAATATCTTTTTATAAACATAACGGCGAGAGTTTTATCGTTAACTGTTGAAATACCCGGTGATAAAAGTAAATTAATACGTGTGATTGCATAGTAGCACGCGGTATTTGTTGCTTACATGAGAAATCACTCAGTTATACTCAATTATTACTACAGTAATTGCTGTATAGTATCTCATATTATTAATTCTATTATTATCACAGTATCATTTGCACAATATTTTATATTATTAAATCAATAATTGAGATGACAAGTTATTCATATTATTATTTGTATTATTGATAATGTCTAGAAAGTTCTGTTGAGGAAAGGGGTTTGGTCACCTAATTGCGCGCCAATAGGGAGAAATCCTTATCGGAAAGCCCCCTTTTTCCTGAGAATGATCTGATTGTTAATATTGCAAGTTATATTATTGATGAATAAATGTTGTTAAAAATATTGAGGGAATTTTTATGAAGTATTTGTTGTAAATTTGGCTTATTATTTGGACCCCCGCTTACCCATTTTTCAAAATTATCGGTAGAAGTTATCTCAATTTTGTGTTATATATATATACTTGATGTTGATGGGGGGGAAGTTGTCAGGAGAAAAAAAAAGGGTATATATATATATATATATATATATATATATATATATATATATATATATATATATATATAATAAGTTTTATTTTTTTATAAAAAATAGATTATATTATATTTTATTATGCATAGTGTTCGCATAGTAAATCATGTGAATATCAAAATTCTTCGCCCGTGATTTCGTATAAAATTACTGTGCAGTCCTTGATTTTTTTCTAAATAGTATCATTCCATTCTCATATAAATAGGATGCTTAGTTTAGAATTGAAAATCACACCAAAATTAGAGAATTCTTCTTCTATAATATCGAGCGTAATTCTTTCGAGTTTTAGGAAGCTTTGAGTGTAGAAAACAGTATATGTTTTCTTCAAGAATATCTCTGCCCTACTAATCAGAAGTACTCTCCTTTTAAGGTAAGGGATATTATTTTTATTCAATATTCGTATGAAATAATATTTTCTTCTATACCCTGTAGTATGTAAGTAATATTATTTCTTTTCAGATTCTAAATTCTACACTCATTTTGTTAAAGTATGGTTTCTATACTCCTTGAAATTAGTAGAATATCCTTGAAATTTGTGCTTCATCTAGTATCTTTTCATGAAAATATTATTCTGAGCATTCTTGATAATTTTTAATCTTTTCATGTCGGGGAACTATTTACGGGATACTATTCACGAGATACTATTTACTCGGGTACTATTCATCCGGGGTACTAGTCATGACAAAAATTAATTTTTTTTCTGTCCAAATTATTTTTGATACAATATTATTCTTAAATTTTACTCCATAAAGCAGTATCATGTTGACAATTTGGACATTATTAAATTATGGATAAATTGAATTATAAATCTTTAAAATTTATCATTTGCTTTCATTTAATTGAATTCTTATATCATTGTCACCATCCTCATGCTTATATTGTGATGAAAGTCATCTTTGGCCCGTAGCGCATAGATGGACTGTTGATTGGTATGATTATGACCATGGATTATTCTGTATAATCATGACCTGTAATGTTACAAATGATGTGATAAAAGTTCTCATTGACCCGTAGTGCATTGATGGACAGTTGTTGGCATGATCATGACCATTGGTGATAACATGATTATCCTTGGCCCGTAATGCATGGATAATTCGTGGATGTGATACTAATGAATATCCTTAGCCCATAGTGCATGGATAATTCAGTGATGTGGATTATTTATTAGCTGAGTCTCAGCGATAAAATTGATGATAAACTTTTTAAATCATAGAAGATAGTAGATGTTATGCTCTACTTGACTCTTCTAATAGATTGCTTGTTCCGCTGCAGTTAAACTTGTTGTTTATTGTATTCTATCAGTTTAACACTGTTGAAGGCTAACGATAATTTATTCTGCATTATCTTAGTCATAATATTTCTTACTGGGCTAGTTGAGCTCACCCTTTTGCTTTCATTGTTCTCTTTAGGAAATGAGAACGTAGCCGGGACTAGTCGAGGAATGGAGTGACAGTCCGAGATGGTGGCTGTAGTAGTCCTCACTATTTTATAAAATAGTGTAATAATAATTATAATGAGGACTCCATTTGAGTTTGAATATTGTCTAGAAGACAATATTCGTGTTAAAACTCTCAGCTATGTTTTGTCGTATTTTACACGACAGTTGTATTTGAATTCTATACCACGTATTTGGCGACTCAGAATGGGTGATGTATACCTATTTTGGGGGCATCACACAAGAACTTAAAATAGAAAGATCAAATTTGTTAGGTTGATCTTATTGTTAGAGTTTGCATATTTGGATTTGATGATGAATTTGATGAATGTATATTTGTACCAGTAAGTTATGTAAAGTCCTTAATGATGATATGATGTACAAGGACTTAGAATAGATAGATTAAATCTGTTAGGTTGATCTTATTAAATTCATCTAATGTATAGTTAATAGGTCTAAGTTAACTTATCCTTAATAGTGAATCAGATGTTTCGATCACAAAGCTCTCACACTCGTCGAATAGATCACTTCAAGACGTAAAGAAAAGATTAGATTGTAAAGTGAATCAAGAGAATTGACGAGCTAAGTAAAGATTGTATAGTGAAAACTGAACGTATACTAATTTATTGGCCACAAAGTAGAAAATATAGTCTCTTCTTTTTTTGAAAACCAATTTAATATAATATGATATAAATTTAAAATTTAAAATGTGTATTTTTAATAACTCATTCTTATTTTATTATTCTAAAAAGTTCTTTGTATAAATATTATAGTTGTTCGGGAGTGTTTTACCGATCCTCATATGAACTGAAGGCATGGGCCAAAACTGATGAGATTGGGCTCATTGGGCCGAAGCCACACTGAATATCGAAGGTGTTCGGGTTCGGGTATCCGAGCCCTCTAGGTCGGACCCCGATTGGGACCATGGAACTCGGGGTCGGGCCTTCGAGTCCTTTGGGCCGAAGCCCAGACCAGTGTTTATAAAGTCGGTTGGATTGGGCCTGTGCAGTTGGGCAACTCATATGCAGAGTCTGGAGCTAAAAGGGGTTTACGTGGTTAAGGACTCTCGTCCTAACCATATGTGGATAAGGCAACTCCAAAGGTAGTAATGGGAAGGGATTATACCTACACCTTTTAAGGAGATTGTGTTGGACCTAAATATAGGTAACTACCATATTTAGGAGTCCTAGTCCGACTAGGAGAGGGATTCTGGGGAGATGAGAACGGCTATAAATACAAGGCTTAACTACGATTAACAGGTAATACATCCTTGAGCACTAACTCTAAAGCCTCCATTGTTAAACCTTGTGAACGGCCTGTACTTATTCTCACACCGGAGCTATCCCCCGGCGGCACAAGTCGTCAAGCTTCGTGTGTGATCTATTATTGTGCAGGTTCCGACGTGTGGATTCGGTGATTGGACGCGCCGGCGAAACTTGGCGTTAACATTGGCTAATGGGCTCGACAGCAATCGGCAGAGGCGCCAAGGATGCATCAGCCCCGTCGGGCTTGAAGATGGTCACTGCAAAAGTAGATAAGACAGTAAATGACAAATTCACAAGAAGATCAAAATGATAAATAAAAGGGTTCGAGGTTTGTAGCTTACAGCCGTGTTCGTAGAGCCAGGCCTCCTTGGACACGACTTCCAGACCCCAGCTAGTCTTCTTCAAAAGAGAGTAAAACTTTTTGAAGGAGTCGGCTCGGTCCTTTGAAAATTTGGTAATCTTCATAATGGGATCCTCAGGATCGGCCCAGTTCGGCAGGAGGTTAAGGTCGGTTCTTTTCATGAAGAACCATTGGGAATGCCACCCTTTGTTGCTCGAGGGAGTCTTCATGAATATGGCTCGGCCAGCTACACGATTCAGATGTCGAAGGCCTGGTTCCTTTGATCGACTGACGGAAAATAGGACGAAGAAGAAATCCAACCCCAGAGTGATACCAGCCTCCTAACATAGGGCGATGAAGCTGACAAGTTGGATATAGGAGTTCAGCGCTAGCTATGCGAACCCAATCCCAACTAAACAGAGAAAGGAAGAGATGAACTCATGAAGGGGGAACCGAATCCTGTACCTCAAGGCATAAAGGTGGACAGCCATCCAGTCGCCATCGGGGCGCTAAAACATCCTCTCGTTCGACTCCGGAACCCGAAGCTTGTACTCTTTGGGGATATTAAACACGGCTCGGATGTCAAACAGTTGGGATGGAGTGATGGACGACTTAGTATTGACGACGGCATAGTCGGTAGGGGATGCATAAAGGCGTCGGATCTTGGATTCGGCATTCTCGGTAGGGAGATCAGTGGAGGCTGCCGGTAACTCGATCGGAACCAGATCGCCAGAGACGAGGGAAGCAGTGCCGGCCAGAGTAATCGTTACGGGCAGAGGAATGCTGGAATCTGCCATTCGGTTGGTATAATGAACAAAGGTGAGGTGTGAAGTTTGGTAAACAGACGAAAAAGGCAAGAATCGAAGAAATCTGGTGAAGTAAAGCTTTCGCCGAAAATCGTCCTTGCCGGGAATTTTGAAAAGGGAGTTTGAAATGGTGAAAGGCTCGAAAAGGTGACAGTGATGGATGGATAGGGGCTTATATAGCGTGACTGACACGGATTACCAGGGCGGCTATTTATGGCACGTGGGGCCTGCTCCTAGGGAGACGTGCACCGGTTCAAAAAACGAGAAGGAACCGCTTGGGTTCCCAAGACAGCTCATCGTTACCGGGCATGGCTTTTCAAAATTTGTGTCCTTTCAAGTCTCCGGTTATAAACATATTACAACTCGAGACTGAGGGGCAATGTTTGGGAGTGTTTTACCGATCCTCATATGAGCTGAAGGCCTGGGCCAAAACTGATGAGATTGGGCTCATTGGGTCGAAGCCATACTGAATATCGAAGGTGTTCGGGTTCGGGTTCGGCTATCCGAGCCCTCTAGGTCGGAGCCCGATTGGGACCATGAAGCTCGGGGTCGGGCCTTTGAGTCCTTTGGGCCGAAGCTCAGACCAGTGTTTATGAAGTCGGTTGGATTGGGCCTGTGCAGTTGGACAACTCATATGCATAGTCTGGAGCTAAAAGGGGTTTACATGGTTAAGGACTCTCGTCCTAACCATACGTGGATAAGGCAACTTCAAAGGTAGTAATGGGATGGGATTCTACCTATACACCTTTTAAAGAAATTGTGTTGGACCCAAATATAGGTAACTACCATATTTAGGAGTCCTAGCCCAACTAGGAGAGGAATTCTGGGGAGATGAGAACGGCTATAAATACAAGGCTTAACTACGATTAATAGGTAATACATCCTTGAGCACTAAACACTAAAGCCTCAATTGTTAAACATTGTGAACAGCCTGTACTTATTCTCACATCAGGGCTATCCCCCGGCGGCACAAGCCGTCAAGCTTCGTGTGTGATATGTTATTGTGCAGGTTCCGGCGTGTGGATTCGGTAATTGGACGCGCCGGCGAAACTTGGCGTTAACAATAGTATTTTTGCAATATATTATCTTTTTATCACTATTTTTATTCTTTTATTTTATTACCATTCTATTTTAACTCCTATTTTGTTTAATATTTTCATTTTCTTATAAAACGGTCAAAACTGTAGGAATCCTTATTCTTTTTTTTATAAGAAATGAGATATATTAAAAACGAATTATTTATTTATTTATTTAAAACAAGTTTTTATTTCCATTTTTTTTAAGTGTAATTGTATTCTCAAATATAAAAATAGTGAAATACATACACACACTTACAAATGACACAGACATGGACACTTATAAATAACACTTTTATCTATAATAATAAAATAGAATCCAATTTGAATTTGGACGGAAAAGTATAAGGACGGCTCAGATTTATTCTAATTGATTTAGGCGGAAAAGCACGAGAACGGTTAAGATTCATTCTAATTTTCAGATTGTTGAAATGGAGAAATAGAATTTTGTTACGCCGTACCTGAGTAATTTAATATACTTATATTTTAGAGCAATCATCATTTAATAAAAGGAGAAATAAAAAAACCACGATATTCATGAAAGTTGGGGAACGCCCGAACCCATGAATCTCAATTTCATAAAGACCAAATTAAGGGCCATTATTTTATACAAAAATAAATAAAAAAATTAGACTAGTTCTGTAATTTTGTCCCTTTTTAATTTTATATTAATTAAACAATTGAAATTCATTGTAGTAAAATTAATTTCCCCCCTAAAAACACTAAATTTTTAAAATGAAAAATCTATGAATGACAAAAATATTTTTTTAAAAACGTATCATGTCATTCAAACGAAACATAAGAGAGAAAAAATGTTCAAATCAAGACTTGTCTTTTCCGTAATAGTACATAATTTCCTATTTAAATACCATCTAAAAAGAAAAGAAAAAGGTAAAAAAAAAAAAAGAAAAAAAAAAGAGGGGAAATGAAAGAAAGAATAAAGGAAAAAAATAGGGAATGGAGAAATTAAAGTAACAAGTAAGGGAAAAAAGGTCAAAATTAGGTCAAAATTCGCGTTTGAGGTCACATAATAGAGGTTTAACGAGGGTTTTAAAGTCGTTACTTCTTCATTCCTTTATCCTCCTTCTCTACTTCCCCTAATTAACCCCATATTCACTACCTCCTGGCCTCCTCCAAACCCTATTACTTTGCTCAGGTAAATTCTATTCCTCTGTCTTTTACTTTCACTTCTAGCTTTGTATCTTTAAGATTCTGCAATACTTTTTAACCCTTTAATTTCAATGGCAGTTGTTGTTTATCGAAATTGATTGCTTTTCTTCTACTTGATGTACTGCATTCCTTTTTATTTAGCAAAAACATGTTAGATTTAAAGGGTTTAGTTTTTTTTTCTTGTATATTATGTGATTTTGGGGTCTGAAATTTTGCCCCTGAATTAGTTTTAGATGGAATATAGTTTATAGACTTTCACATTGTCCAAGTATTTTGGTTAATAAAATGAGGATTATGTGGATAATAGTTTATGTTCTCATGTCTTTTTTTTAATCTTAAACCATTTGTTTGTACCGGGGATTTTGTTGATTTAGCCCCTTTTTAAAACTGTAGCTAGTTTAATTCATAGTTTAATGAATCTTAGTGTATCAACACAAATATTGGGAGGAGTTTAGGAGATTTTAATTCTCTAACTTGATTGCCAAAATTGTTCGACATTCTGTGTCAATTGGGCAGATTATCCAAGGAAGAATGTTGACTAAAGAGTCCAAGAATACCTCGACAACCATGGGCAATGGATTTGTGCTACTTACTAGTCCAGAATAATTGAATTGACTCTAAGTTGAGAATGTTTTGGGTTTTGGCTTTTGGTTTGCCAGCTAGAAAATAGAGTTTGTTTAGTACATTTTTTGGCTATCATTGCATCCCAAAATCTTGTACAGGAAAAGGTTTGAATCCTCAGAATTGGATTCCACCTTTGTACTTAGTTAACAAATCTGAGATGCATGATCTAGTCCAGGCCTTTCTAATCGTGGTACTCTGGGCTTAAGCAAATCAATCTATTCCTTCTTCCATTAGTTTTTGGGTTTGGTACTCTGCGCGCTGAGCTCAATATTGGCTGTTGGAAAAGGAAAGTCCTCCTAGTGCTTCACATCGTATGCACTCAGGTATCAGTTGGACAAGTTTGACCTCCATCTTACCTTATTCGAAACGTACAAATTTGGAGCCCACAAATTACTATAATTAGTTTGATATGTTACATTGTTAAATTATTAAGTAATATTAAAACATTATTATACTAAGAAATAGTAAAGCTGAAAAGTAAAAAGCACCAGTAAGTGCCAAGTAATTAACTTGTAAACGTACTGTAGCTGACTAATTATTTTTTCAAAACTGATAATAACTGTATCAGTTTTGAAGATTCACTGTGTAAAGTGATCATAACCTTATCAAAAGGGGTAAAAAGATGTATATAATGATCAATAACAAAATGTAATGGTCGCTGAGGCTGTTTGTTTTCTCTTATGATATCAGAAATGTAAAGGTATCATTCCCTCATAGACCAGTATGTAAATGTATAACTTAAACCCAGGTTGAGGTTTTTCCCCCAGTGCTTAGAGAATTTTGAAAGCCCACTGACCAATACTTTGAGATGCTCCTTATGACTGAAACAATGGCTTTCATCACCTAAGAAAGAATGGTGATTGTTTCCGCTTTATTATTCAGTAATGTTGTTTTAAGAGCTAGGAAAAAGCTAGGATTTCTATGCTTCAATACCTAATACTTAGTTGCAGCAAACAATCAAAACTCGTGCAAGTCAAAGAACAACTGAAAGCTGACTTATTTTGCCGAGGAAGTGATTGGGATTGATACGAGGTTTTCAAACTCAGGCATGTAAAATAGGCTTTTTCCTCTATTCAACTGTTTTGTAGTACACACTTAATTGAATGACTAGGCAGTGGGAAGACCCAATTCTAAATAAAAGCCTCAAGGTTAAGAGAGTTATGGGTTGTTTGTTACGCACTGAATGATTTAATGGTTGAATCGGTCAGCCATTTAGACGATTTGGGCTGAATGGTTTAGTGTCATTTTTTTAGCTGAATGGGCTGTTGAATGAAATATTTTTTTTATATTATTAACTATTATATTAAGTAATATTAAATAAATTTATAATAATTTTAAATTTTTTCAGATGAGTAAAATAATAAAAATTTGTTATTCAGGTTTTTCAGACATGTCAATTATCAAACAATTTTTTTCATTCAGTATTCAGTTTCATTCAGCTCATTCAGATTCAGAATCATTTCATTCAATTTTTATCAAACAACCCCTTAGAGTTACTATCAATTGTTTTAGAGATCGTTCTTGACCTTGTGACATGAACCTTTGGCAAGGTGCAACCTAATTACACAAACCTATTGAATGGAGGAGACCGCAAGGAATCATGCATGCTACATCTACCCTTCTTCTAGTTGAACAAATTGTAGTCCTGTTTTCAGCTTAAAGCCATCCTATATATCAGGGAAACAAAAGAAGAGAACAAATTAATATGGTAATTGGTACTAAGATGTAACTGACGCACAAAAGACTTCCACTCCTAAAGTGAAGGCACGCCCTTGGGTTTCTCTGCTACTGTGCAAGTTTTATACCTAAGAGGAACCCTTACTCTGTGTAATTTGGGTGCTATATTAGTATGGTACTCGGTACTAAGATGCAACTGGCGCACAAAAGACTTCAACTTTAGCTTTTCATTCCTAAAGTGAAGGCATGCCCTTGTGTACCTCTGCTGCTGAGCAAGGTTTTCACCGTAGAGGATCCTGCTCGTTATTAGATACTTGAGTCCTTTCTCTGTGTTATTTGGGTACTATATTAATCTACAGTTGACATCTTTAAACAACCCCTGTTTCTCCTATGCCTTGTTTTGAGATATTTTGGATATTTGTATCTAACTTCTGTCTTTCAATTTTCATGTTTAGTTTTGTGTATTGTGAAGGAAATTCTGTACTTCTGTTTTTCCCCCTTGATATTTGATACAAAAATGCATTATTCTGCTGTGTCAAGGCAAATACTTTTTACCCGACAAGCATATTTAGAGCATTATATTGTCAGCATTCGTGTTAAATTGCAGTCAGCTTATCCATTTTGTTAGAATAAACTTATGAAGTCTAGAAAATGGAATTCCCAGTTTTAATCGGTGCAAATATAAAAAATCCATGGACTTTCAAAAAATATATAAATATTAAGAAAACAAGGCAAGGAATGCTATTTGGCTTACTAAAACAAGCAACTCTATTGCCACGATATGCAATTTTTATTTAGATAAATATTCTATTTTATGGTTCTTTTCTTCTCTTATTGTAGTTTTCTTGCTCACAATGACGAGGGTTTATTTGTAAGCTGCGCGTTTGTCAATAATGACTTTCTCCTTCTTTCTGTTACGTTTCCTATATGTGTTTGTCTTTTGGTGTATGAGTTTGCTTTGGTTGGTTTGGCTTCGGTAGAGAATTGAAATGACTATGGACTTTGTTGCTATTTTGAAATAAGACAGTTGGAACCAAAAGTCCTCAGTTGTTCGTACGTGTTGGGACTTCAATCATGTCTGCTGATCCTGCTTTTGTGGACGAAGATGCTTCTTCAGGCTCTGGTGAGGACATGAACATGTTAGATGGACATAATAAGCGTCAGACTGCGACACCAAATTCAGGTCGTCGCAAAAGGAGTCGCAAGGCTACTGGTGATGCCATAGTTGATGCTATGCTTGAAATTGCAGCTGCTTCAAAAATGAGGGCAGCTGCAATAATGAAGAATGAGGAGCGCTTTTCTATAAGCAAATGCATAAAAGTATTGGATGAAATGCAAGATGTTGATCAACACCTCTACTTTTTCGCTTTGGATTTATTTGAAAATCCTAATGCCAGAGAAACTTTCATATCTCTTAAGAATGAGAGGCGATTTACATGGTTGCAGGGCAAGTTTAATGCTTCTTCTAGTGCGGCAGTCTGACTACCTTAGTGAACTTTCAGATCATTGTGGGTTTTAGACCTTTGATAGACTATGATCATAGTAGGCTTCTATGTAACTTTCTTCTTGTACTTAGTTTGCCTTATGGATTATGGATGGTATATTCAACCAAAATAACTTATGATTTTACTTTTTATTTATTTTTTTGGATGAGATGCCAGATGTTGATCAACACCTCTACTTTTCTGCTTTTGATTTATTTGAAAATCCTAACGCCAAAGTAAGTTTCATATAAGAGTGAGAGGTGATTGACATGGTTGGGCAAGTTTAATGCTTCTTCTAGTGGCAGTCTGACGGCCATAGTGAGCTTTTACATCTTTTGAAGGTTTTAGACCTTTAATAGACTGTATGATCATTGTAAACTTCTATGTACTTTCTTTTTACACTTAGTTTGCCTTTAGGGATGATGGATAGTATATTTATTGAATATAACTTATGAGTTTTCTTCTATTTTTTGGATTTTGTTGCTTGTTCTTGTAGGCTGTAAGATGTGATTAATATGTTTTCATGAGTGGTTTTCACCGTATATAACTAACTATGTACATATGTTACATATTCCGTTTTTGAATTATATTTCTACAGATACATAAGCCAGCATGGATGACTGTGACCTAGAGTTGGACGAAATGGAATTAGTTGCAGCTGCTGCCGGTTACTATTATTATAATAGTATCACCAAGCAGCCTCGTCGTAGTATATCTCCTTCTGGTACAGGATTTATGACGGAACTACTAAATGGTTGTGATGATTTTGGTCGTGAGATGCTTAGGATGGATAAGCATGTTTTTCTTAAGTTGTCTGATAATCTTCGACAGAGAGGCATGCTACGAGACACAGCTGGTGTTTTGATAGAGGAGCAGTTGGCTATTTTCTTCAACATTGTCGGCCATAATGAACGTAACAGAGTAATCCAAGAACGCTTCCAGCATTCCGGGGAAACAATAAGCAGGCATTTCAATAATGTATTAAAGGCAATCAAGTCCTTGTCTCGTGAGTTCCTTCAGCCACCACCAGTCTCTACTCCTCCGGAAATTCTTGGAAGCAATAGATTTTACCCATATTTCAAGGTTAAATCTTGACACCTCATCTTTGAAAACTTCATATGCATAATGTTATGTTATTGACTGCACTTTTCTTTCCTTTCAGGATTGCATCGGTGTGATAGATGGCCTGCACATCCCTGCACATGTACCCGCCAAAGATCAATCTCGATTTCGTAATAGAAAAGGCGACTTGTCCCAAAATGTGTTAGCAGCTTGCACATTTGATTTCCAGTTTATATTTATCTATCCTGGTTGGGAAGGCTCAGCTGCAGATTCACGTGTATTGAGGGCTGTCCTTGATGATCCAGATCAGAATTTCCCGCCAATTCCTGCAGGTTGTTCCTGAAACTTCAGTCTTACTGGTTCTTTATATGTTTTACTTCCTCCATTCCAAAATATAAGACCATTATTGACTTTTGAAAGTGAACCTAAGACATTTTCAAACTCAAAATTAACATAGATTTGTTTAATTTTAGTCAATACAATGATGAATATTGTAAATTATCTACCAAGTATTTTTCTTTGTAAGATTTATTATTTCATAACTTATAATGAATCATCTCAATTTGGAGTTTGAATATGTATGAAATTGATTTTCAAAAGTCAATAATGATGTTATAATTTGCATTGGAGGAAGTATTTATTTCTTCTTGTATATTGCTTTGTGGTATACGGATGAATGAACTATTCATCCTTAATGTATCTTTTGGTACTGCAGGAAAATACTATCTAGTGGATTCAGGTTACTCGAATATGGAAGGATTTATTGCTCCGTTTCATGGAGTTCGTTCCCAACTCCATGAATATAGAGGTGCTAATCAGTTACCAAGAAACGCAAAGGAGCTATTTAACCACCGCCACTCGTCCTTAAGAAAGGCCATACAGAGGTGTTTTGATGTTTTAAAAGCAAGATTTCCTATTCTTAAACTTGCCCCTCAATATGCTTTTCATACACAGAGGGATATAGTTATAGCTGCATGCGTTATACATAATCTCATCCGACGCGAGGAAAGAAATGATTGGTTGTTTGCTAGTGCTGAAGGCGGTGGGGGGATCATCGAAGAACTGCCTGATCTTGATGATCAACCTGACATGCAGTTGGCTATGCCTATACAAGAACAAATTGCATCAGCATTTCGCGACTCAATTGCAGAATCTATGTGGAACGACTTCATAAATAAATGGGATGAGTGGTGATTTGGCAGAGGCGGCATCGACAAGGTTCTTATAGAGGTAAGGTTGCTGAAGAACGTTATGATAGATGTTTCGGTAATTATTTGTAGAAAACTCCGCTTTCATTTCCTTTGTCAGGAGTGCCGAGTCGCTTGCATTACAGTCTTCCTGAAAATACTGCACTCTTGGAAGCTTGGACATCGGTAGAACTTAGAAGGTATAGTAATTGGTATAGTTTGGTGTTAGAGAGTACATTTCTTATGAAGTAGCCATTGTTGGTGAGTTATGGATTAATGTGGCTGCTATTTGCTGTTCATGTTTTCTTACTTAGATTCCTAGTACTATGAGCTGAATTTTAGTGTTTGGCAATTTTGTTGGAAGTGGTGCTCAATTGTTGAGCTAATGGTTCAATAGTTTTAGTTGCTCTTCTTATAGTTTGTGCTACTGTATACAAGTTTTAATATTCGTAGAGATGAGACATGAACTAAAATACATGTAAAAGTACAATTGTTAATGATAACCAAGCAGTTCTTTTTATGAAACTTCAGCTAACCCTTAAAAGAAGAATTAAAAATTTGATAAGCCACGTCATTAAAATATGAGAATTTTGTCCAACATAAATACTTCATTAATAAATTAATGCGGCATAATTTAGAACACCGTTCTTATATACTCAGAGTGTATGTTTGGGTACACAACGTTTAGAGTCCAAACAGACTTGAAAATCTTGTTTGTCTTATAAAAACTTATTTCAAATGTAGTTTATTTAACTCACAAACGCAGAATTTGGAGTTTAAACGTTATGCACTAAAAATGGTGCGATGCTATGCTTTTGGATGTACAAACATTGTAAACACTATTGCTGCAAAAGTTAGTTAAACAAACTGTATGAGTATTGAACTTTAATTCTTAAGAGTTGCATAAAAACAAAAATTTAGTGAGGCAATGTGCTAAATAAATCTCAAACATATACACTAGTATTTATTTTCAAAATTTCACAATTGTGGTTCATACTAAATGACATGTCTCATCATGTACTAGGCCTTGGAAAGTATTTATTTGCCTTTTGGCACTTAATTTGATCCCTCAAAGCATGAGCTGCTACCACAGTTCTCTGTAATTCGGACAAAGCCTTAACATTAGATCTTTTGCATGTTTCATTTTCACCCCCCATTACTTTCTTTTCTAACAAATTCGACCAAGAAATATTTCCCCTTCATAATAGTAAAACTATGCTTTGCTTTGAATGATAAAGCAATGCCAAGAACACCACACACAATTGACACGATCCCTATCGATCCATTAAGAATTTCCCCGATTTCTGATTCAAAACAATCGATCTTTTTTTGGCTTAATTTTCTATTTATGCCAAAACAAAACTTGTTCATTTTTCTGCACTGTATTTCCACATACTCGGACAAGTGTAACACATTTTGTGCGCGTAATAAGGCAGCTACATTTGGTGAATTGTCCTTCCCATGAGCTTCAAGTAGATGTGTAACAACTTTTAGCGACTCTACGTACTTCTGAACGATCTCAATTTTTTCCAACAACTCGTTACATGCATCGAGCAACTCAATATTGTCGTCGAGGTAGATCCAAAACCTTAGAATTTTTAATCGCGTTGTTGAAAGATTCAAGAGCAATTTTTTGGGTAGCTATGGAAGTATCAAGTAGCCAACTAGTGCTAGTAATTGTGGCACTAGATTACACAAGGGGGTTCAACTCGGCCGAGACATTTTGGGACCGGATGATCGGCAATGGCGAGACTGCCGGAGAACCAGAAAATCTTGCTAGAAATCGAAAGGGAAGGTTTTTAAGAATTGCTGATGGCTTCATATTTATTTTCTGATGTTGGTCTTTGTTTAGGATTTTAAAGATGGTAACTAAAAGAGTTTTAATAACAACATAGGCACTAGTAGTGGCCTATTTATAAAGCAGCCAAGCCATGCCAACATAAGTAAGGATATGGTGCTTTTAAACCAAAAGGAGGGGTAGTTGGTAATAAAGTAAAATAAATTAAGGTGATTGATTGATAATTATCTATTAGAGTAATAATTATCATTAAAAGTTTAAAATGTCATTTGAAATAATGTAGCACTGAAACAAGTTTAATATTGTCGCTAAATGAATTGTTACTCTGGCAATACAAATATTAAATCGTTATATTGTCAAAACAAAAAAATACCGTCATAACACTTATTATCTTTTAAATTGATAATTGTCATTATATAACAACACTATTAACAATGTCAAAGCAATATTTATGTTGGCAGAGTAAAAAATATTATTAAAAAGTTTAAATTATTATTAAAATAAATATAAAAATATCATTATTTTGATAATTACTCAGTCTGTAACAAAAATAAAAATATCGATAATATATATTTATTCTGAAAATATCAATCCCTTAAATATTCCTCTAGAGTTACCAATACAATAATGCTACTATCACATAAAACTATCCTATACCGTTCACATACTATATGGGTGGCACTCATGGATTTGTTGTTGAGTTAAGTGGGTCATGTCAACAACAAATCTATAAGTGTCACCCCATGCAGTATGTGAGCATGATACTTTTATGTGATAGTAGTATTATTTTATTGGATAGCTCTTTCATTTGCAAGCTGTCTGGGATAACTTGCCTAAGTCATGGAGTTTACACGTAATGAAAAATTGGACCCAAACTTAGATTCATTTAGATGCTATTTTCCCATCATTGAAGGCACTGATCTTTTCAATTCTCTAAAGGATCCATAACACCTCTCCTTGGGTATTGAGAAGTAATTTATTTTATTGCTCCATATTGACATGAGTTATGAAGCTTTATATGGTGATGAATCACAACTAAATGATGAGTAGAAAGTAGTGATTTATGAGTAATTAATTATAAAAGTTTTATTTTAATATGAAAGTTGACTTCTAGATTGAATTCAAGGACAAAATCACATAAAATAAGAACTAAAAAAGAAAGAAGAAGAAGCAATATACATGGTAGACAAATAAAAACTCATAATGAATTTTGTAAAAATTCATTATAAAATATGGAGATGCATAATTCATTCATTAAGTAAGGTATCCAACAAATACTACCTTTAATTTGTTACTCCAAAAGGGATAATAATTTGTTTTCTTCTTATTGTGAGACTTTTTTTCTTCGTGGGATGATTGATTTTTTTCTTCTTTTTTTTTTGTGAATGAGATTTACTATGGTTTATTGTGATATTTTACTTTATATATTTTGCAGAATTTTTTTTTAGTTTGTGAAAATTTTTATAGTGCACGGATTGATGAAAATAGATTGTTCAAATCTGGTATGATGTTATCACGACGACTCATTATTTTGTTGTATGTATTAAAGAACAATTCAACTTTGTATATTCTATAATTATTTTTGAAATATGATTGTTTTTCAGAAAATTTTATAGTGTTTACTAGTTGCAGCTACGATTTACTCTTTTTCTAATTATCTATTATTTTATCTGAAAAATTATTATTTCAATTAATTTATTATAATTTTTTCATATTTTGTAACACTTTACAGATTAATATATTTAAGTATTCTCCCAAAAAAAATACAATGTAGCCGGATATCCAGCCGTAAACCCTGTAAATTCTTTAAATTTTTGAAACTGATATTTCCACATAAAAAATTGATATTTCCACATGATCTCTCTCACATGAATAGTGAGTGGATCATACTTTCATGTGAGAAAGACTCATGTGGAAATATCATTTTAAATGTGAAAATATCAATTTCCTAAATTTTGTATGTTTTAGTAATTTTGAAGAAATTCTTTAATTTTTTTTAGAATTTTAAAGAAATGCAACCTAATAAATTCTTAGACAACAAATGAATGACATCATTTTATTTATTAAATTTTCTGATAATAAATATTTGTATATAAATTTTTCACTTTTTTCCTCGGAAGTAAATACATACACACATATATATATATATATATATATATATATATATATATATATATATATATATTTAAAATATTTCAAAATTTCATGAACATATAAAAGAAAAATACTATCCACACGCGAATTAAGACCGAAATTTTATTTATATTAAATAATAATTTAAAAAATATTAATAACTATAAATAGATCTTTGAGCTACAATAGCAATCTAACAAAGAGATTATATTGATTATTGAGTCATCTCATATTCTCAATCATTGTTTACAAAATACTAAAAAATGAATGAGAATTTAATAATAAATGTTTGAAATCAACCAACCAAAACAAAGTAACATGGTGAAACTATATAATATAAAATAGCTTTCTTTAAATATAGTGTTGGACTGTATAAAATTTAAAAAAAAAGGTGTCTCTGAAAATGAAGCATGAAGAGACTTTTGAGTATAAAGAAGATATATATGGTATAGGTGTCCCAAAACAGATGTTCCACGTGGCATGCACCAAATAGTACCACCTTTTTTAATAGGTGTCTCTCTTTGATTTGGTCACGTTTGCTTCACATGTTTTCCTAGACGAGTTTTTTTTAGAGGAACATAAAAATTAGATATGAGTGTATTTAAATTTTATCTATTTATACTTTTATTCATTATTGAAGATCAAAATATAAATAAATAAAATTTAAATATACACATGTCCAATTTTTATATCCACACAAAGTTTTGCTCCTAGACTCCAAACTTTCTATATTTGGCAATTCTATTTATACCGGTGATTGGGATACTAGGGCTTAACATACTAAATTATAGTCTCTATCCAAAAGATGACAAAGAAATAGAGTAAAAAAAATTTAATTTATTTTTAGGATATTTATATAATTATATAAAATAATAAATACTTTTATTTTTTATGTTAATAAATTCCACTAAATGATTTATTTGGTTTTCACTTTATATACTTAATCTCAATTTTTTTGGAAACAAAAAAATTAGTGCATTTACCCATCTTTTTGGGAACGGAGGGAGTAACATACTAGGGCTTAATTTATTATTGTATTAATATTTTTAGGTCATTTTAGTTTATTATAAACTTGTTTAAAAGGTCATAACACATGTTTCCATATGGAATTAGGAAATTATAAATTCTTCCACTTAAATATTTAATGTTTTCGTTAGGTCGAACGCATAACTATACAATCTATATCTTTGCTTCTTTAGCCATTTAAATTATAACCAAAGACTTTTGTGTCCTCACATTCGATCTTTGTCCATTGTAAAATAATAACAGCCATCTTCGTGTTCCCACCTCTTACAACTCGATTGAATTACTTAAATTAAAACTTTTGAAATTCGACTCTAATATCATATGTGACGCCCCAAAAAATAGGTACACACAACTCATTTTGAGTCGCCAAATATATACTACAAAATTCAAATACAAACAACTATTAAACTGTCGTTCAAATTACGACCACACATATTGTGAGTTTGAATACAAATATTGCACCGTGCATAATACGGCAATATCCAAACTCAAATTAATTCTTCATTACAGTTATTATCACACTATTTCACAACATAGTGAAGACTTCTATAGTAACTATCTCGGACCATTACTCCACTTTTCGACTAGTCCCAGCTACACTTTCATTTTCTGAGAAGAACAATGGAATAAAAAAGAAAATGGTGAGCTCAACTAGCTCAATAAAGAATATTATGACTAAGATAATGAGAAATAAATTATCTTTAACATTCAACAATGATAAATTAGATAAAATATAATAGACAATGTAAGACCCCGACTTTTTAATAAATAAAATTGAATTTTTTCTAATTATTATTTTGAATAATAAGGTGTTAATTTGATATAATGCTTTAGTTATGGGTGAAATGTGTAAATTTTGCAAAATAAGCAAGTGGTTATAAAATATTCAATTTTGTCGGGGAATATTCGTTTGGTCGTGGAATATTATTGTTGTCGAGGAATATTCGTACGACGGCGCAGCCATTTGTGGGCCCCATAACGGAAAATGGTCGGATGAAGAAAATGACAAGTTTAAGTTTTTATAAATAACGACGTAGTTGTTACCGTTAACATTGTTGGAATACCCGGTGGTTAAAATACAGTAATACGCGTGGTTACACAGTAGCACACGGTATTGCACAGTATTTTTGAATTATTGATTCTTATGTAAGAAGGCACTACTCAATAATTGTTACAGTAATTACTGTTTAATATTTTATTGATTCAATAATTGCTACGGTGACATTTTATATTAATGTTGTTTCAATAATTGTCACTGCACAGTATTTCCCATTATCAGATCAATAATTCATATTATTTGAATAATATTATTAGATAACATTATTGACAATGCCTAAGGAAGTTTTGTCTAGGAAAGGGGTTTGGTCACTTAATTGCGCGCCAGTAAGAAAAAATCCTTATCGGAAAGCCCCCTCTTTCTTGGGAACGACCTGGTTGTTATTATTATGATTCTGTAATATTATATGTGAATAATTAATTATTGATTTATATGATAAGAAATATTTATTTTTATGTGGATATAAATGAAGAATTTAATGTTGAGGTGTTTTATCAGTATTTTATTAGAATTGAGGTATTAAAAATCATCCGTATATGGATTTCAGTCATTTTCTGTTTGAAATTTAGAAAAACTTTCTTCTACAAAGTTTTAGAGAATTAAATTTCCTATGGAATAGACATGAGATTTAAATTTTTCTGATAAAAGAGCTATTTATTATGAATTATTGAAGTTTTAGAAATAAATATTTTTATTAAAAACACGTGGGCCCCACTTTTGGTTTTTGTGGAAAAAATCTTATTTTTGGTAGGCCCTACTGTGGTGTGCTGAAATTGGCTTCAAAAGTGGCGTGCTTGAAAATTTTGATAAAATATTATTTAATTAATTTAGTCTGCTTTGGTGTTCTAAGCATTTTCCTATAAATAAAGTGCTTAGTTAGAATTAAAAATCACATCAAAATCATAAGTTTTCTCTCTCTATATTATCGAGCGTATTTTGTGAGTATTTAGATACTTTGAGAGTTGCTATTTAGTGCAAGTTTTCTTCAGCGTTATATCCGATATTTTAGTCAGAAGTACTTGTTTTTTGAGGTAAGGTGTAAGACCCCAACTTATTATAAATGAAATTGAGTTTCCTCTATTTATTATTTTGAAATAGTAAGGGTTGAATTGATTAGTATGGTTAGTTATGGGTAAAATGCGCAAAGATTTCAAATAAGCAAGTGGTTATAAAATATTCATTGTTGTCGGGAAATATTCGTTTGGTCGTGGAATATTCTTACTGTTGGAGAATATTCGTACGACGACGCAGCCTTGTGTGGGCCCTATAACGGAAAGCAATTGGATGAAGAAAATGACAACTATAAATAACGGCGTAGTTGTTATCGTTAACACTGTTGAAATACCTGGTGGTTAAAACACAGTAATACGCGTTGTTGCACAGTAGCACACGGTATTGCACCAATTATTGATTCTTACGTAAGAAGGCACTACTAAATTAATTGTAACAGTAATTACTGTTCAATATTTTATTTTATTAATTCAATAATTGCTATGTTGATATTTTATATTATTGTTGTTTCAATAATTGTCACTACACAGTATTTTTTATTATCAGATCAATAATTCATATTATTTGAATAATATTATTAGATATCATTATTAGTAATGTCTAGAAAATTCTGTCTAAAGAGAGGTTTGGTCACCTAATTGCTCGTCAGTAAGGAAAAATCCTCATTGAAAAACCCCCTCTTTCTTGGGAACGACCTGGTTGTCAATATTGTGATTCTGTAATATTATATATGAATAATTAATTATTAATTTATATGATAAGAAAAAATTTATTTTATGTGGATATAGATGGAGAAAATTTTTAATGTGACAATTGTTAAAAATTGATATTTTATCTTTTCTGATAAAATAATTTATTTAAATATATTATTATATTATAATAATATAATAATGGTGATATTTTTACAATGAATGTGTGATATATGAGTAAATAAGGAGGAAGAATATTTTTGTTACAAAAAATATTTAAAACATGTTTTTCATGTTTGTGGACCCCATTTCTTGACTGAAACTTGATTATAGCCTGTAAAATCGTCCGTATGTAGATTTCGGTCAATTTCTGTTTGGAATTCGAAAAAATGTAAAACTACAACGTTGTAGAGAATTGAATTTCCTATAGAATGGACATAAGATTTGAATTTTTCTGATAAAAGGGCTATTTATAATGAATTATTGAAGTTCCGAAATAATTGATTTTTGAAGTTTTAAATATTTTTTAAAAGAAAAACGTTTTTTCCATTTGGTGGGCCCACTTGCACTTGTTAATTGCTGAATTCAGATGTCTTTGGTGTGCATAGGACATTTATTAAAAAATAATAATATTTTATTAAATTTTCTACTTTGGTGTTCTAAGTATTTTTCTATAAATAGGGTGCTTAGGTTAGAATTGAAAATCACACCAGAAACTAAAGTTTTCTCTCTCTATATTATCGAGCGTATTCTTGTGAGTTTTTTGATACTTTGAGCGTTACTATACGGTGCAAGTTCCTTTCAGAGTTATATCTGATATTCCAGCCAGAAGTACTATTCTTTTGAGGTAAGGGATGCTATTTTTTTTATAAATGATATTATTTCTTTCAATATCATTATGCCGGAATATTGGTAAGATTTTTCTTGTGAAATTCTTGTCTTTTAGTGTCGGAATTACTATTCACGTATACGGCACTATTCACGTATACGACACTATTCACGAATACGACACTATTCACAGAAAAATTAAATTTTCATTTTTATCCAAGATATCTATTATGGATACTAGCTTTGATTGTATCCATGTTTTGATCTTCATTCATGAATTTTACTCCACTATGGTTATTTATGAAGTATTTTTGAACTTGAATTGTTTGAAGTACGAATCCTTAATATCTGTTCTTTTGTTTCGCTGGATTCGTTTTCTTTGAAATATTTTTTATCATCCTCAGTCCTAAATGATGATATTATTGAATATCTTTGGCATGTAGTGCAAAGATGAATAATTTTCTGATGAATTTCTTTTACCCGTAGTGCAAAGATAAACAGATGTTTAGATGAACATGACCAACTGGTGATACAAATGAATATATTTGGCCTGTAGTGTAAAGATGAATATTTGATTCAAGATGTATATTGATTGATGTTACAGGGATAAAATATTGATGATGGACTTTTAAATCTTAGAAGATAGTAGAATTCATTCTCTACTTGACTCTTCTAATGGATTGCTGTTTCTGCTGCAGTTGTTGATATAAAATTTGTTGTCTATTATATTCTATCAAATTTTTTTCTGTTGAAGACTAACAATAATTTGTTATATATTATCTTAGTCATAATATTCTTTACTGGGCTAATTGAGCTCACCCTTTTTCTTTTCCGTTCTATTTTTCTTAGGAGGCGAGAATATAGCGTGAAGTAGTCGGGGTTTGGAATGATGGTTCTAGACAGTTTTTTAGCAGTACTCACTATTTTGTAAAATATTGTATCAATAAATGTAGTGAGGACTTATTTGAATGTGTATATTGTCTAGAAGACAAGATTTGTATTTTTTAAACTCATAGTTTAAGTGTTGTCGTATTTTGCACGACAACTGTATTAATAAAGTTGTAGTTATTTCTGTACCATGAATTTGGCGACTCAGAATGGGTGATGTATACCTAGTTTGGGGGCGTCACATAAGAGATGTTATTTTCTTAGTAAATGATGTTATTTCATTCAATATCATTCTGTCGAAATATTGGTATGAATTTTGTGACACCCCCAAAATAGGTCCACACGACCCATTCTGAGTTGCCAGATATCACACTACAGAAATTAAATACAAACTTCATTTATACAACTGTTGAACTGTCGTGCAGAGTACGACAACACATATGTTGTGTATACCAACTGTAACTCTCATCCTTTTACTTGGATAGCATCTCACAGTGATACCTTGCAAAGGTACCTTATATAAAGGTACAATCAATAACTGTTTTAGAAATTAAAATATTTGAAAAATGCTTAAGGAAACCTTCGTACATGGGAGGCCATGCATCTAAGTTATGATAGATATCATATGTCCACAGAATTATCCTTGGTTGACCCAATAATCCCTAAAGAAAAATGAGAAGATTGCTATCATGTTCTTTCCAATGGTGAGTCTTCTCTTGACATATAATTATCTCCATTGTCTCCAATTGAGAATTATATTTCAACCAAACTCCAAGATTATATAGGTAGTGCTCGTAGATATACTCAGCAAGTGGATGTGGACAACCCTGTCTTAAGATAACACGAAGTCGTAGGTCATTAGACATCTTGAATGATAGTGGCAAAACATCCTTCCAAAGTTGAGTTCACCTCACCCTATTCGGTTCACCAAAATCAACGGTTAAATGACGTATAAAAATACGACACACTTATTTAAAATTCTCAATAAAACTATTTCCATACTGTTTAGGGAGAACCTCAACAGCTATAGACCACCGTTCTAATCCCATGTTAACCCTGCTCGACCCAGCTACACTTTTATTACCTGAAAGGAATTGTGAAGCAAAATGGTGAGCACAACTAGCCCAGTAAAAAATATTATGACTAAAGATAATTAAATTATCAATAGCCTTCGTCAGTAATAAATCAGAGATTTAGAACATATGGTAGATGATAAAACTTTTTAACTATAGTTGCAGCGGAACGAGCAATCCATTAAAAGAGTCAAATAGACCATAAAGTCTATTATCTTCTCCATGTTAAAAGTCCACCAACAATGTTTTATCCCTGTAACATCAATTAACAATTCATGTCCACAATCATGTGAATAACTCATAATCATAATTGTGATTTTAAATTCATCTTCGCACCCAGGACGAAGATAATTTTCATCACCTATCTTTACCTGAAACATCAAAGATCATGGTTATACCAAATCACAGTTCCTATTTATAATCATACTAATAAATTCATCTTTGCACTACTGGTCAAAGATATTCATTAACAGTTCATCTTTGCACTACAGTCTAAAGACATACAACTGTATTTTAGAAAAGTCAAGTAGAGCACGATATCTACTATCTTTTACGAATTAAAAGTTTATTATCAATATTTTATCGCTGAGACTCAGCTCAATACATCACCGAGTTATCCATGCACTACGGCCAAAGATAATCGTTAGTATCACATCCATGAATTATCCATGCACTACGGCTAAGGATATTCATTAGTATCACGACCACGAATTATCCATGCACTACGGGCCAAGGATATTCATATTTTCACCAATGATCATGATTATACCGAATAATCCCTGGTTATAATCATACCAACAACTGTCTATCAATGCACTACAGGCCAATGAGGACTTTTACCACATCATTTGTAACATTACGATCATAATTATACCGAATAATCCCTTGTCATAATCATACCAAGTCCATCTATGCATGTAAGCCACATATGACTTTCATTACAATATAAGCATAAGGAGGATGACAATGATATAAGCATTAATCAAACGAAATCAAGGATAAATATTAAAGACTTTATATTTATCCAGAGTTTAAAAATATTCAAATTGTCAACATGATACTGCTTTGTGGAGTAAAATTCAAGAATAATATTCATGTATCAAAAATATTTTAGACAGAAAAGAAATATATTTTTCCGGTGAATAGTATCCTGTGAATAGTAACTCGTGAATAGTAACTCATGAATAGCAACTCGTGAATAGTAACTCATGAATAGTAACTCGTGAATAGTAACTCATGAATAGTAACTCGTGAATAGTACTCCGTATTCGTAAATAGTATTATATACGTGAATAGTAACCCGTGAATAGTACTTTATGAATAGTACCGTATAAATGAATACTACTTATGGACAGTACTCCGGCATGAAAAGCTAAAAATTTAACAAGAATGTGTAGAAAATATCCTTGTGAAACGATACTAGATGAAGCGCAAATTTCAAGGATATTCTACTAATTTCACAGAGTATAGAAATAATACTTTAACAAAATAAGGGTATAATCAAGAATACGACACGAAATAATATTACTTACATACTACAGAGTATGGAAAAAAATATTATTCCTTATGAATACTGAACAAAAATAATATCCCTTACAACTGTTGAACGAAAATAATATTCCAACGAATATTTAACAAAGATAATATTCCTACGAATATTGAACGAAGATAATACTCTTTATGAATATTGAACGAAAATAATATTCCTACAAATACGAAAAATAATATCTCTTCAAAATATGAAATAAATAATACCCCTTACCTCAGAAGAAGATTGGATACTGGAATAGTTAAGTAGCAGACTTCTCTTCTTCTTTCTCTCTATAGCTTCTCTCTCTATAATTGCTCTTATGAGTCTTAGTGAATTGGTGAGAATGAAGGAAGAATGAACTTCTATTTATATTAAAACATAGTTTCGATAATTGCACGTTTTGGGGCTTGAAATATTACAGTATAATACCTTCATCTTTTTCTTCATTTTTAATTTAGTCCTGCAAGTATTATCAAACTTACACCACCTCCCCTAATAATACATCATGTGAATCAATAGTACAATCATGTGAATCAATAATAAAATCATGTGAATAAAATAATTATAGTATAGTACCTTCATCTATATCTCCATTTTTAATTTAGTCATACAAGTATTATCAATCTTGCACCACCTACCCTAATAGTACATGCATGTGAATTAATAGTACACACATGTGAATAAATAGTTGTAAGCATGTGAATTAATAGCAATTAATTGATCATTTATCCAATTAATTACCCGATTGGTTAATATAACCTCCAGAAATCAATTATTATCGAAATAACTGTCGATTCCCACAAACACTAATAATCCCAACACAATGAAAATATCAATTTCATCTTTAATCAACACGAACTTATTCATCATTAATATTATAACTCACAATATTTAACAACCAGATCATTCCCAGGAAAGATGGGGCTTTCCGATAAGGATTTCTCCCTATTGGCTCGCAATTAGGTGACCAAACCTCTCCTCGACAGAACTTTCTAGACATCATCAATATTACAAATAATAATATGAATAACTTTGTCGTCTCAATTATTGATTTAATAATATAAAATATTTTGCAGATGATAATGTGACAATAATTGAATCAATAATATGAGAGATATTATGCAGCAACTACTGCAGCAATAATTGAATAAATTGAGTGGCTTCTTACGTAAGCATCAATAATCAATACCGTGTGCTACTATGCAACTACGCGTATTACTGTTCTTTTACTACCGGGTAGTTCAAACTTTCGCCGTTATTTTTATAACAAGATAATTCTGTCGTTTTTTAACTACGACAATACTTCCGGTTTGGGGTCCACCAATGATGGTGTCGTCGTACAAATATTCTCTGACAAAAAGAATATTCCTTGACCAAACGAATATTTTCCGACACAACGAATATTTTATAACAACTTGCTTACTTTGCAAAATTTTCAAATATCACCCTTAACTTTAACATTTTATCAATTTAACCATTTACTAAATAGAATAATAATTTTAAGAAAATTGAATACTTTCATTTCAAAAAATTCGGGGTCTCACAAATTTTATTGTGAAATTTTTACACCTTTTTATGTTGAGGTTACTATTCACGTATACGACACTATTTACGTATACGACACTATTCACGAATACAGTACTATTCACGAGTACTATTTACTAAGTATAATTTTTCTTGTGAAATTCTACCTTTTTGTGTCGGGATTACTATTCACGTATACAACACTATTCACGTATATGACACAATTCACGAATACGACACTATTCATAGAAAAATAAAATTTTCTCTTCTTTGTCCAAGATGTCTATTATGGTTACTATCTTTGATTGTATCCATGTTTTGATATTCATTCTTGAATTTTACTCTACTATGGTTTATTACAGAGTATTTTTGAACTTGGATTATCTAAAGTATGAATCCCTAATCTTTGTCCTTTTATCTCACTGGATTCGTTTCTTCAAAATATTTTTCATCATCTTCAATTCTAAATGATGATATAACTGAATATCTTTGGCCTGTAGTGCAAAGATGAATGATTACCTGATGAATATCTTTGGCCCGTAGTGCAAAGATGAACATGACCAACTGGTGATACAAATGAATATCTTTGGCCCGTAGTGCAAAGATAAATATTTGATTCAAGATGTATATTGATTGATGTTACAGGGATAAAATATTGATGATGGACTTTTAAATTCATAGATGATAGTAGATTTCATTCTCTACTTAATTTTTCTAATGAATTGTTGTTTTCGTTGCGAATATTGATCTAAAACTGGTTGTCCATTATATTTTATCTAATTTGTTGAAGGCTAACGATAATTTGTTGTTCATTATCTTAGTCATAATATTCTTTACTAGGCTAGTTGAGCTCACCCTTTTTCTTTTTGTTCTATTTTTCTTCTCAGGAGGCGAGAATATAGCGGGAACTAGTCGGGATATGGAATGATGGTTCTAAAAAGTTATTTTAACAGTCCTCACTATTTTTGTAAAATAGTGTATCAATAATTGTAATGAGGACTTATTTGAGTTTGAATACTGTCTAGAAGACAATATTTGTATTTAAACTCACAACATATGTGTTGTCATATTTTGCACGACAATTGTAATAATAAAATTGTAGTTATTTTCTGTACCATGTATTTGACGACTCAGAATGAGTGATGTATACCTATTTTTGGGGCGTCACACTCATTTTGAAAACAAAGAGTTAGAAACCAAAATGAGAACTCCCATTTTATTTCACATGTTTTAAAAGAAAAAAAAGAGAATCCAAATGCAATTTTCTCTCTTCCACTTCATTTTATTCATATACCATAAATTTAATTATAATAATATTATCATTTAAATTATAAAATTAAATTATTATATTATCACATTATACTATTATAATGTAATAATATAATAATATATTTAAATAAATATTTTATCAGAGAAGATAATACGTTAAACTTTCAACAAATGTCTCATGTTAAAATTCCTCCATTTATATCAAAATTGAACAAATATTTACTTCTCATATTTATCAAAAAAATTATGTTATTCATCAATTATTTACAATTCTTTGATCTTTCAATAATTATTCCTAATTAATATTATAGATTGACAATACTGACAACCAGATCGTTCTAAGAAAAGAGGGGGCTTTCCGATAAGAATTTCTCCTTACTAGCGCGCAATTAAATAACCTAACCCCTTTCCTCGACAAAACTTTCTAGACATTACCGATAATGCTAATCAATAATATCATTTCAAGAATATGAGTTGCTATATCGTGACAATTATTGATTTTATAATATAAAATACTATTCAGTTATTGTGACAATTATTAAGTCAATACTATGCAATTATCACTGTAGCTATTATTGAACCACTAATATAAAATGTTATGCATTAACTACTGTGACAATTATTAAATTAAATGTTGAGTAACTTCTTACGTAAGAATCAATAATCAGAAATATTATGCAATATCGTGTACTAATGTGGAACAACGCGTATTACTGTATTTTTATCATTGGGTATTTCAACAGTTAAAGGTAAAAATTTTGCCTTTATTTTATAAAAATGTTATTTCTGCCGCTTTTTATATCCGTCAGTTATTCCGTTATGTGTTCCACCAATGATTGCGCCATCGTACAAATATTTCCCGACAAAAAGAATATTCCCCGACCAAATAAATATTTTTCGATAACTGTTTACTTTGTATAATTTGCACATATCACCCACAACTATAGTATTTATTAAATCAACACCTTACTATTTAGAATAATATATAAAAACAATCAAATCTTATTCATAAAAAGTTGGGGTTTTACAACCTCCCATCCTCATGAAATTTCGTCCTCAAAATTGATGTACGTACATTGTATTTAGAAGATGTGAGAATACCTTGCTCTCATTTCGGATTCTAACTCCCTGGTGATTTCCTCAATATCATGATTTCTCCATAAAATTTTAACTTGAGGTATAACTTTTGAGCATAGAACATGTTCCTTCTTATCCAAGATCTTGACAAGAATCTCCTCATACGTTGACTCTTCTGCTATCTCGTCTGGTTCTAATTCAAAAATGTGGTTCAGATCTTTCATATATTTACGTAGCATGGATATGTAAAAAATATGACACCCCCAAAATAGGTCCACACAACCCATTCTGGGTCGCCAAATACGCACTACAAAATTCAAATACAAACTTCATTTATACAACTATTAAATTATCGTGCAAAATACGATAACACATAAGCTGTGAGTTTCAATATAAATAAAAGTATTCACACTCCAAATTAATGATACTCTACATAAAGGTACAGTCGATAACTGTTTTAGGAATTAAAATCTTTGGAATCCTTCATACATGGGAGGCCATACATCTAAGTTATAATAGATATCATAGGAGTTGAGCATTAACCTTGGTTGATCCAATAGACCCCAAAGAAGAACGAGAAGATTACTATCATATTCATTCCAATGGTGTGTATCTTCTTGCCATATAATTATCTCCATTGTCTCAAACTGAAGATTATATTCCAACCATACTCCAAGTTTATATAGATAATGCTCATAGATATAGTCAGCAAGTAGATGTGCACAATCATATCTTATGATAACACGAGTTTGTATGTGGTTAGACATCATGTATGATAGTGGAAACACACCCTTTAAGCTCTTAGTACTATTCTGTCCTCCTCATTCTAATGGGGTGCATTTTTTACGCTTTTAAAGTCGGGTTCTCCTCACCCTATTGTTGTTCATCAAAATAAATTATTAAATGACGTATAAAATATGACACACACATTTTAAGTTCTCAATACAATTATATATTGTCATGCTATTTTATAATGTATTGAGAAACTTCAATATTCACATACCCTCATTCTAATCCCTTGTTATCCTCACTCGACCCAGCTACACTCTTATTACCTGAAAAGAATTGTGAAGCAAAAGGGTGAGCACAAATAGCCCAGTAAAGAATATTATGACTAAGATAATGTAGAATAAATTATCCTTAGTCCTCAACAGGGAAAAATCTGATAGAATACAATAGACAACAAGTTTTAGATCAACAACTGCAGCGGAAACAACAATCTATTAGAAGAGTCAAGTAGAACATAATGTCTACTATCTCCTCCAAATTAAAAGTTCATCATTAATATTTTATCCTTGTAATACCCATCAACATTTTTTTGTTGTACACAAGATAAAGTGAACTTTCATCAACTGTCTTCATCTGAACCACCAAAGATTATAGTTAAATTCACAATTCATGTTTATAATAATGTAAATCAACAGTTTCTCCTTACCACAAAGGCTTAATAAAATTTTCACTCAATATCCTTGCCACAAAGGCTAAGATACTTAATAATCATATCGTCTTTACACTCTAAACCAAAACATTCAAATATAATAACAGTGATCATGATCATGCCAATCAATTGTCTATCTATGCATTACGGGCCAAAGATGTTCAATTGTAAAACCAATGTTCAACAGTCCATCTTTGCACTACGGCCAAGACATGCAACTGTAAAATCAATAATCAACCGTCCATCTTTTCACTACGGGCCAAAGACATACAATTGTAAAACCAATAATCAACAGTCTATCTTTGCACTACGGGCCAAATACATACAACTGTAAAATCAATAATCAACAGTCCATCTTTGCACAAGGGGCAAAGACATACAACTGTAAAACCAATAATCAACAGTCCATCTTTGTACTACGGGCCAAAGACATACCAATAATCAACAATCCATCTTTGCACTACGGGCCAAAGACATACAACTGTAAAACCAATAATCAACAGTCTATCTTTGCACTACGGGCCAAAGACATACAACTTAAAACCAATAATCAACAGTCCATCTTTGTACTGCGGGCCAAAGATAACTTTCAACACAATATAAGCATGAGAATGATGACAATGATATAAAGAATCAATCAAGTCAGATCAATGATAAATATTAGAGTTTTATAATTCAATTTATCCAGAGTTCAAGAATGTCTAAATGGTCAACATAATGATCAAAGCGTGGATTCAAATTTAAGAATAAGATTCATATATCAAAGATAATTTGGTCAGAAAAGAAACCAAATTTGTCATGAACAGTACCTCGTGAATAGTACCCCGTGAATAGTAATCCGAATGAAAATATTTTAATAAGAAAGTTCATACCAATATTCCAACGAAACGATACTAGATGAAACGCAAAACTCAAGGATATTCTACTAATTTCAGGGATTATAGAAGCAATACTTAACATAGTAAGTTTAGATTTAGGAATATGAAAAGAAAAAAATATACAAAACTGCAAATGGATTTTCACCCGTCATGCGTTAATCCGCATAGACATATCCTTTTCACAAATAAAGAATGAGTACGAAGGGTTATTCACCATGCATGCGGTAATCCGTGTAGACAGGTTATTCCCACAGATTAAAAAATGAATACGAAGGGTTATTCACCATGCATGCGGTAATCTTCGTAGACAGGTTACTCCCGCAGATTAATAAAGAATGAATACAAATGGTTATTCACCATGCTTGTGGTAATCTGCGTAGATAGATTACTCCCGCAGATTAATAAAAAATGAATACGAAAAATAATATTCCTTACAAATACGAAAAGTAATATCCCTTACCTTAGTAGAAGATTGGATACTGCAATAGTGTAGTACCAGAATACTCTTCTTCTTTCTCTCTTATTATCTTTCTATAGTTTCTCTATAGTTTTAGTGAATTCGTAAGAAATAATTGTAAGACCCTGAATTTTATGAAATAAAAATATTATTTTATTATTGGATACTGCAATAGCAATTCAAGATGGGCATACGTAGAATAAAGAAAAAAAATAATATTTTATTATTTTAATCTTCAATGGCGTTCTAACATTTTCCTATAAATATGCGCTTAAGTTATAATTAAAAAGCACACCAGAAACATAAATTTTCTCTCTCTATATTATCGAGCGTATTTTTAGAGTATTTAGATACTTTAAGAATTACTATTCAGTACAAGTTTTCTTCAACTTTACATCTGATATTCTAGTCAGAAATATTGCTCTTTTGAGGTAAGGGATTGTAAGGGTTATTATGTTTTTTTAGTTTCGTAATTTTTTCGACCCTCAAAAATTATAGAAAAATTTAAAATGATAATTTGATGAGTTTTCTAGATTGTGTCTAAAAAATGACGATTTTTGGATGTATAGATTAGGAGTTATGAATTTTATGGGAAAAGACTATTTTAAAAGTAAACCCTTATAACTCCTTGTGGTTAACTCCAAAAGTTGTGAAATTTTTATTGGGAGTACATGCGTATAACAGCAGTATACTCTGTAAATTTTGGAATTTTTGAACAAAAGTACAGTTTATGATAAATGTCTAAATATTCGGCAGTTTTGGCCATATGAAAAATAGTAAATGAATTTTAAAAAAATTTCGAGAAAAATATATATTCAATATGGGACTATATTCTGCTAAATCTCAGAATTTTTTTTTCTAGGACTGATTTGATATTTTTCATGAAAATAGACTAGTTATGAGTAAATGAATTAAATATGTTATGTGAAGTAAGAAAATTTAAAAATAGGATTTTATGGCTTGAGAATCCTATATAAGGTATATGCAGATTTTTGATGAGAGTTTTGGTTATTGGTGATGAAATCTTATGAGTTTAACATTTTAGGATGATTAAATACATTAATTAGTAAAGTGTAAATAATTAAAATAAATTATTTATAAGTTTAAGAAATGATTAAAATATTATTGTAATATTAATAATATTAGATTATAAGATTATTAAGTGATTTATAACATTTTAATTAAGGTGTTATGAAATTATTGATTTAAAATATTATTTAATGATTAATAATATTAGTAAATAAATTTAATGTTATTATAGAATGAATAATATTAAATGGGGTTTATAAAATAATGAATAATATTATTATCTTCATGGATATATTATTTTCTGTTCAAATCATTTTTGATATAATATTATTCTTGAATTTTACTCCACAAAGCAGTATCATGTTGACAATTTGGATATTATTAAATTCTGGATAAATTAAATTGTTAAAGTCTTTAAAATTTATCCTTTATCTCATGTGATTGATTCTTTATATCCTTGTCATAATCCTTATGCTTATATTGTGATGAAAGTTATCTTTGGCCCGTAGTGCATAGATGGACTGTTGTTTATTAGTTTTACAGTTGTATGCCTTTAGCCTGTAGTGCAAAGAAGAACTGTTGAATGATATCTTTGGCCGTAGTGCAAAGATGACCTATTGTTGAATATCTTTGGCCGTAGTGCAAAGATGACATGTTGTTGAGTGCAAAGATGACCTGTTGTTGAATATCTTTGGCCTGTAGTGCAATGATGAACTGTTAATAAATATCTTTGGCCGTAACTTATTAGTATGATTATGAACAGGAACTGTGATTTGGTATAACCATGATCTTTGATGTTTCAGGTAAAGACATGTGATGAAAATTATCTTCGTCCTAGATGAGAAGAGGAATTTAGAACCACAATTATGATTATGAGTTATTCACATGATTGTGGACCGAAATTGTTGATTGATATTGCATGGATAAAACATTGTTGGTGGACTTTTAACATGGAGAAGATAATAGACTTTATGGTCTATTTGACTCTTCTAATGACATGCGACTTCGTGTTATCATAAGACAGGTTTGTGCACATTCACTTGCTGAGTATATCTACGAGCACTACCTATATAATCTTAGAGTTTGGTTGAAATATAATTCTCAATTGGAGACAATGGAGATAATTATATGTTAAGAGAAGACTCCCCATTGGAAAGAACATGATAGTAATCTTCTCGTTTTTCTTTGGGGTCTATTGGGTCAACTAAGAATAATTCTGTAGATATATGATATCTATCATAACCTAGACGCATGGCCTCCCATGTATGAAGGTTTCCTTGAGCACTTCCCAAATATTTTAATTTCTAAAATAGTTATTGACTGTACCTTTATGTAAGGTGCCATTGTGACGTGCTATCCAAGGTTGGGATGAGAGTCATAGTTGGTATATATTTATATCAAAACTCACAACATACGTGTTGTCGTATTTTGCACGACTTGTAATAATGAGATTTATATTTGGAAATTGCATTAAGTGTATTTCTTGGCGACTTAGAATAGGTTGGGTGGAATGGACCTATTTTAGGGGTGTTACATTTGGTATCAGAGCTTAAGGATATGGTCGCTGGCGAAGATCTGAGTCTAGAACTAGGAGGAGAGAGACGAGTAACATACTTCGTTAGTGTGTGACTTACCTAAGCTAAAATTTCTTACTTGATAAATTGACAAATTGTGATAAGTCAATTAATCTTTGTTTTAAAGTTGTCTCCTAGAATGAGCAATGGAGAAATCATGATGACAAGGAAGATGGAATCTGAAATAAAAGTAAGGTATTCTCAACTCTTCGAAATACCAGGTACGTAAATTTTGGGGACAAAATTTCATAAGGAGGGGAGATTGTAAGACCCTAAATTTTATGAAATAAAAGTATTCAATTTTTTCTATTCAGTAAATTGTTAAATTGATAAAAAAAGGGTTAAATTTAAGGGTGATATATGAATTTTTTTCAAAATGAGCAAGTGGTTATAAAATACTCATTGTTGTCGGGAAATATTCGTGTAGTCATGAAATATTCTTACTGTCGGAGAATATTCGTACGACGGCGCAGCCATTTGTGGGCCCCATAACAGAATAACTGTCGGATGAAGAAAACGACAAATTTGAGTTTTTATAAATAATAGCGTAATCGTTACCGTTAACACTGTTAGAATACCCAGTGGTTAAAGTACAGTAATGCGCGTGATTGCACAGTAGCACACGGTACTGCACAGTATTTTTGAATTATTGATCCTTACGTAAGAAGGCACTACTCAATAATTGTTACAGTAATTACTGTTCAATATGTTATTTTATTGATTCAATAATTGTTACGTCGATATTGTTTATTATTATTGTTTCAATAATTGTCACTGCACAGTATCTCCATTATCAGATCGATAATTTATATTATTTGAATAATATTATTAGATAGCATTATTGGCAATGTCTAAGGAAGTTCTGTCTAAGGAGAGGTTTGGTCACCTAATTGCGCGCTAGTAAGGAGAAATCCTTATCGGAAAGCCCCCTCTTTCCTGAGAACAGCCTAGTTGTCAGTATTGTGATTCTGTAATATTATTTGTAAATAATTAATTATTGATTTATATGATAAGAAAATATTTATTTGATGTGGATATAAATAATGAATTTATTTATTTTATGTGGTTATAAATGAAGGAATTAATGTTGAGCTGTTTTATCAGAATTTTGTCAGATTGGAGGTATTAAAAAATTAAATCGGTGTTCTTAAAGCTCTATTGCGTGAGTTATTATTTTATTCTGACCGTTGGATCGTTGTGATTTTTGGATATGTTATACATATATAAGTTGAGTATATGTCCATAAATTTTGAACCGTTAAAAATTAACGTATGATTTGTTATGAATTTTAAGAGGTGTTGAAAATTATCCGTTTGTGAAATTCGGATATTTTCTACTTAGAATTTGGAAAAACTTAAAACTACAAAGTTATAGAGAATTAGATTTCGTATGAAATGGACATAAAATTTTTATTTTTTTGATAAAAGGGCTATTTATTATGAATTGTTGAATTTTCAAAAATTAAAATATTTTTATTAAAATTATGGGTGGGACTCACTTTTGTTTTTTCAAAACATGTGGGCTGAAAATTCTTCCAAGATGGCTGCCCAGCAATTCAAGATGGGCATGCGTAGAATAAAGAAAAAATAATAATAATATTTTATTATTTTAGTCTTCTATGGCGTTCTAGCATTTTTCTATAAATAGGCGCTTAAGTTAGAATTGAAAATCACACCAGAAACATAAATTTTCTCTCTCTATATTATCGAACGTATTTTTGTAAGTATTTAGATACTTTGAGAATTGCTATTCAGTACAAGTTTTCTTCGACTTTACATCCGATATTTCAGTCAGAAATACTGCTCTTTTGAGGTACGGGATTGTAAGGGTTATTATGTTTTTTCAGTTTCACAATTTTTTTGACCCTCAAAAATTCTGGAAAAATTAAACTGATAATTTGATGAGTTTTCTAGATTGTGTCCAAAAAATGACGATTTTTGGATGTATAGATTAGGAGTTATGAATTTTATGAGAAAAGATTATTTTAAAAGTAAACCCTTATAACTCCTTGTGGTTAACTCTAAAATTTGTAAAAATTTTATTGGGAGTAAATGTGTATAACAACAGTATACTCTGTAAATTTTGAAATTTTTGGACAAATATACAGTTTATGATAAATATCTAAATATTCGGCAGTTTTGGCCATATGAAAAATAGTAAATGAATTTTAAAAAAATTCAGAGAAAAATATATATTCAATATGGAACTATATTCTGCTAAATCCCATATTTTTTGGGGACTTATTTGGTATTTTTCATGAAAATGGACTAGTTATGAGTAAATGAATTAAATATGTTATGTGAAGTAAGAAAATTTAAAAATAGGATTTTATGGCTTGAGAATCCTATATAAGGTATATGCAGATTTTTGATGAGAGTTTTGGTTATTGGTGATGAAATCTTATGAGTTTAGCATTTTAGGATGATTAAATGCATTAATTAGTAAAGTGTAAATAATTAAAATAAATTATTTATAAGTTTATGAAATGATTAAAATATTGTTATAATATTAATAATATTAGATTATGAGATTATTAAGTGATTTATAATATTTGGATTAAGGTGTTATGAAATCATTGATTTAAAATATTATTTAATGATTAGTAATATTAGTAAATAAATTTAATGTTATTATAGAATGAATAATATTAAATGGAGTTTATAATATAATGAATAATATTATTATCTTCGTGGATATATTATTTTCTATTCAAATCATTTTTGATATAGTATTATTCTTGAATTTTACTCCACAAAGCAGTATCATGTTGATAATTTGGATATTATTGAATTATGAATAAATTAAATTGTTAAAGTCTTTAAAATTTATCCTTTATCTCATGTGATTGATTCTTTATATCTTTTTCATGATCCTCATGCTTATATTATGATTAAAGCCATCTTTGGCCCGTAGTGCGGACTGTTGTTTATTGTTTTTACAGTTGTATGCCTTTGGCCTGTAGTGCAAAGAAGAACTGTTGATTGATATCTTTGGTCGTAGTACAAAGATGACCTGTTATTGAATATCTTTGGTCATAGTGCAAAGATGACTTATTGTTGAATATCTTTGGCATGTAGTGCAAAGATGACCTGATGTTGAATATCTTTGACCTGTAGTGTAAAAATGACCTGTTGTTAAATATCCTTGGCATGTAGTGCAAAGATGACCTGATGTTGAATATCTTTGACCTGTAGTGCAAAAATGAATTGTTAATGAATATCTTTGGCCGTAGTGCAAAGATGAACTTATTAGTATGATTATGAATAGGAACTGTGATTTGGTATAACCATGATCTTTGATGTTTCAGGTAAAGACAGGTGATGAAATTATCTTCGTCCTAGATGAGAAGAGGAATTTAGAACCACAATTATGATTATGAGTTATTCACATGATTGTGGACTGAAACTGTTGATTGATATTACATGGATAAAACATTATTGGTGGACTTTTAACATGGAGAGGATAATAGACTTTATGGTCTATTTGACTCTTCTAATGGATTTCTTGTTCCGCTGTAACTATGGTTGAAAAGTTTTATCATCTACCATATGTTCTAAATCTCTGATTTATAACTGATGAAGGCTATTAATAATTTAATTATCTTTAGTCATGATATTCTTTACTGGGCTAGTTATGCTCACCCTTTTGCTTCACAATTCCTTTCAGGTAATAAGAGTGTAGTTGAGTCGAACGGGGATAACAGGGGAATATAATGGTGGTCTCTAGCTGTGGAGGTTCTCCCTAAACAGTATTGAAATAATTTTATTGAGAACTTTAGAATAGTGGGTTGTATTTTATATATCATTTAGTAGTTATATTTGGTGAATCCAATAGAGTGAGGTGAACACAACGTTGGAAGGGTGTTTTGCCACTATCATACAAGATGTCTAATGACACACGACTTCGTGTTATCATAAGACATGGTTGTGCACATCCACTTGCTGAGTATATCTACGAGCACTACCTATATAATCTTGGAGTTTGGTTGAAATATAATTCTCAATTAGAGACAATAGAGATAATTATATGTCAAGAGAAGACTCAGCATTGGAAATAACATGATAGTAATCTTCTCATTTTTCTTTAGGGTCTATTGGGTCAACTAAGGATAATTCTGTGGACATATGATATCTATCATAACATAGACGCATGACCTCCCATGTACGAAGGTTTCCTTGAGCACTTTTCAAAGATTTTAATTTCTAAAACAGTTATTGACTGTACCTTTATGTAAGGTGCCATTGTGACGTGCTATCCAAGGTTGGGATGAGAGTCACAGTTGGTATATATTTGTATCAAAACTCACAACATACGTGTTGTCGTATTTTGCACGAAAATTATAATAATGAAATTTGTATTTGGAAATTGCATTGAGTGTATTTCGTGGCGACTCAGAATAGGTTGGGTGGAATGAACCTATTTTGGGGGCGTTACAATAATAAAGGAACGAGCTTCTATTTATAGGAGAATGGACTAAATAGTAACTGATTCACGGACGATCTAGATTGATTTACTATTAAAACTTCAACCAATGGTCCATATTGATTTACTATTAAAACCTCAACCGACGGTCCATATTGATTTACTATTAAAATCTCAACCGACGGTTCATATTGATTTACTATTAAAACCTCAACCGACTGTCTATATTGATTTACTATTAAAACTTCAACCAACGGTCTGAAAAATTAGCACATCTCTTGTAAGACCCCAACTTTTTATAAATAAAATTGAATTTTCTCTAATTATTATTTTGAATAATAAGGTGTTAATTTGATATAATATTTTGGTTATGGGTGAATTGTGCAAATTTTGCAAAATAAGCAAGTGGTTATAAAATATTCATTGTTGTCGGGGAATATTCGTTTGGTCGTAGAATATTCTTGTTGTCGGGGAATATTCGTACGATGACGCAACCATTTGGGGGCCCCATAACGAAAAACTATCGGATGAAGAAAACGATAAGAATGAGTTTTCTAAAAATAACGGTGTAGTTGTTACCGTTAACATTGTTGAAATACCCGGTGGTTAAAATACAGTAATACGCGTGGTTGCACAGTAGCACACACTATTGCACAGTATTTTTTGGATTATTGATTCTTACGTAAGAAGGCACTACTCAATAATTGTTATAGTAATTACTGTTCACTATTTTATTTTATTGATTCAATAATTGCTACGTTGATATTTTATATTATTGTTGTTTCAATAATTGTCACTACACAGTATTTCCCATTATCAGATCAATAATTCATATTATTTGAATATTATTATTAGATAACATTGTTGGCAATGTCTAAAAATATTCTATCTAGGAAAGGGGTTTGGTCACTTAATTGCGCGCCAATAAGGAGAAATCTTTATCGGAAAGCCCTCTCTTTCCTAGGAACGACCTGGTTGTCAGTATTGTGATTCTGTAATATTATTTGTGAATAATTAATAATTGATTTATATGATAAGAAAATATTTATTTGATGTGGATATGAATGAAGGATTTAATATTGAGGTGTTTTATCAGTAATTTTTCAGATTGAAGGTTTTAAAATTCATTCGTATGTGAATTTTGGTCATTTTCTGTTTAGAATTTGGAAAAACTTTCTACTACAAAGTTTTAGAGAATTAAATTTCCTGTGGAATGGACATAATATTCGTATTTTTTTGAAAAAGGGCTATTTATTATGAATTATTGAAGTTTCGAAAATAAATATTTTTATTAAAAATATGGTGGTCCCCACTTTTGGTTGGTGTAGAATTTTTGAATTTGGTAGGCCCCACTGTGGTGTGCTGAAATCTGATCAATTGTGGTGGGCGTGAAATTTTGTTATAAAATAATATTTTATTAATTTAGCCTGCTTTGACGTTCTTGTATTTTTCTATAAATAGGGTGCTTACTTAAAATTAAAAATTACATCAGAATCATAAGTTTTCTCTCTATATTATCGAGCATATTTTTGTTAGTATTTAGATACTTTAAGAGTTGCTATTCAGTGTAAGTTTTCTTCGATATTATATCCAATATTTCAATCAGAAGTACTGTTCTTTTGAGGTAAGGGATGTCATTTTCTTCCTAAATGATGTTATTTCGTTCAATATCATTATATCGAAATATTGGTATAAATTTTATTATGAAATTTTTACCTTTTTATGTCGAGGTTACTATTCACGTATACGGCATGTAGACACTTGAAATTTTCTACACACCTGTCACTAACATTGTAGGAGGGCAGATTCGTCTTTTAGAAATATCCTTGAAAGACAGCTCATATCCAGTCTGGATACCACCGGAAGTTCAGTTTCAATCCCGGGACACATACCGGGAGTATTAGTTCCAACTTCGGAGATAACCCCGAGGTGTGCAGTTCAAATACCTAAAATTCCACCGGAGAAAGTCGATTCATCCCGGAGATAACTCCGAGATATTCAGTCTCAGTCCCAACACTGGGAATAGCAGTGCTAACCTCGAAGATAACCCCGAGGAGTGCAGTTGCAGTTCCTGTGATAACCCCAGAAATGCTTGTTTCAAATGCATGCAATTAGCTTTAACCTCGACACTCACACCGAGGCACTCAGTACAAGACCCAGAGATAACACCGGGAAGACAGGCACACCTTAGAGATGACACTGAGGACCTTTAACACTTGCAGCAGTCCAATGTCAGAGATAACCCTGAGCAACATTTGCTTTATCAGCCCAAACCGGAGATAACCCCGATGAGGGGCAAAGTCGTCATCTTGCCACCTTGACACCACATCGCACCGTCTCAACATCTCATACATATATTTCTACACAGCAATATCCAACAAAACCAAGGAAGTCTGTCGACGTCGGAATTTCTATTTGTCCCTTTTCGTTACTTGTCCTTTTGTGTTCTCATTTTATGTGAGATTTGTTTGAAAAAACAAGTGAAAAAGGTCCGACATATGTAATGGCGATGATTGGACTGTAAGAGTCGCCAGTTGGTTTTTGAACTGGTTGTACCAACACAACCGAGAAAAGGTTTGCACATTGACCTAGTGATGTGACACTGCTAAACTGGTTTGTGAAACCGAGATTCAATTAGGGTCCGGGGACTTGCTTATGCGGAGAGAAGGTGTTAGGCACCCCCCGACATCCGTGTTGCCACGGTGATCGCCACTTTTCAAGAAACTATTATATGAATATGTGTATGTGTGTGTGTGTGGGTTAATGTGCTGTTATTTAGAAGTAGTGCTATGCCTCGTTTGCACCTATATACATAGGGTTTGAATTTATGTAAAAATTCAGTTTTAACAAGATATAGCAATGATGTTTTAAAAGAGGTTTTTCAAACCCTGTGCTCAATAGTAATTGAGGCCATTGATACTTCCATTTTATTCCGTATTTGGCTTTATTGATTTTATTTTATAGATGCGAGACATCTGTATGAAAATAATATACAAACCAGTGCTGAATTCCTCGTGGGTACGAAAACCATCTGAGGACATCCAAACATCACAGATAAATTTACAAGCTGCTTACAGCTGAAAAGGTCCATCACGTGAACCGAATCTAGATTCAGTAGACTGAACCTGTGATCACATGATTCTTAGCCTCACATGATGTCGTAATTGATATAAACGCAGTAAGCATGTATATATATAAAAGCTGTAAATATATATATATACAGACATGATCACCAGCCACGAAGCACCTCCATGGGGGATCAAAAATGTAAATAAAGCTGTAAAAGCTATCAACCGCCACGGAGGAAACTCCAGGCGGGACGAAATGTACAGAAAGCTGTAAAAACGGTCAACCACCACGAAGTAAACTCTAGGTGGGACGAAATGTAAATATATATATATATATATATATATAAACATGTAAACGCACCGGATATAAAATCCAGGCTCATCGGACAAAGTCCAACAATAGTTAATATATATAAGTATATATATATTAAAGCAGTAAACGCACCGGATGTGAAATCCAGACTCATCGAACAAAGTTCAACACACAGTTCATATATATAAAGGTATATATATACAAAAGCAAATAAATGCTCCAGACCGAAATCTAGGCTCAATCGAGGCATAACTCGATAATGTTAGTCCATATATATATATATATATATATATATATATATATATATATATATATATATATATATATATATATACAAACTAAAATTAAACCACGGACCGAAGTTCGGGCATACACACACAACACGACTCTCAATGTGAAGAGCAGTGTGTGCAAAGATGAAGAGAAATGCTTTAAAGTGTGTGAGAAGGCTTACAGTGAGCTACCAAAGAAGACTTCTATATCTTTAAAGTGGATAAACACTGGCTTTCGCCGATACAAAAGTAGCTATATGTGAGCTCATAAGTGTTTAAAATGAGAAAGCACTCAGTTTGGGGTGTGTACAGAGCAAATTGGGTAAGGCTTCCTCGCCGTTTTCTCTTCCAAAATGGCCACCCCAAGCCCTCTATTTATAGAGGGTGGAGCCACAGATGTACCTACGGCTGGGCCGCAGGTGAACCAGAGGCTTCCCGGGGTGCCCGGGCTTCACGGGTCCCGTCGTCTCGAAGTACGTGCACGCATGCAACGTGATGTCTGTTCAAACTTTTAGAATTGTAATTCGGGCATCCGATTGAGGTATATAGAACCTATTTTGGACCACCGTTGTCGAGAGTTACGCAATGACATGGGATTAGAGGTTGTACGAAGTCATGAAGATGGGACGATGCCCTCTGGTCTTCAGCTTTAAATTCTATCCGTTATCCTGCGCAATAGTCACTCGGGATTGGTTATCCTTGGCTCTTGTGGGACATGGATGTGTAGAAATGTATGTCTGAAATGTTGAGACGGTGTGATGTGGCGTTAAGTTGGCAAGATGATGACTTTCCCCCTCACCGGTGTTATCTCCGGTTTAGGCTGGTAAAGTAGACGTTGCTCAGGGTTATAGCTGAGATTGGACTGCTGCAATGGTTGAAGGTCCTCAGTGTCATCTTTGAGGTGTGCCTGTTCTCCTGGTGTTATTGCCAGGTTTTGTAATGAGTATCTCGTTGTGAGCGCCGAGATTAAAGCTGTTTGCATTTGAAACAAGCATTTCCGGGGTTATCTTTGGAACTGCAACAGCCTTCCTTAGGGTTATCTCAATGTGTTCCGGTATTAGATCTGTAAGCCTCAGGGTTATCTCCGAGGTTGGAATTGTTACTTCTGGTGTGTGTTTCGGGGTTGAGGCTGTTACTCCCAGTGTGTGTTCTGGGGTCAAAACTGAGCTTCCGGCAGTATCTGGACTGGATGTGATTTGTCTTCCAGGGTTATCTCTGAAAAAAGAATCTGCTCTCCTGTAATGTCAGTAACAGGTGTGCAGAAAATTTTGAGTGTCTACAGATGCCCCTCTTATCATATTCATGCAATGCAATGACATGGATAGGATAAAGAATCCTAGACACTTGAAATGTAACAAAATAAACATGATGCAATATGGGGCAATATGATGCAAGTGTATGATGCATATGAATTACTTTCCAACATGTTGGGAATGACTGCCGGCTCCCTGTGATGGTAATGACGGTGAGTATGGATGTGTGATCCAAACCTATCAGGATGTTGATGTTGTTGCTATCACCAAAGTCCTTAATCCTGAATACAGACTTTACTCCAAAGATGTGCCTCTCGTGTACAAGAGATCTGTGGGGATAAAACTTTGTCTGATTTGAGGATATGTATAACATATTCCATCATCGATCCTCCCCGATGATGTTGATCTTCCCTGGTTTGTATCGCCAGGACATATCAATGTTCTACTGGATTTACTGCCAACAACAAATGTTATCAGGGCTGGCTGACCTTCGTTAACGTGTGAACCAACGGTTGACCACCCTGCTGGGGATAAATGCCAAGGCTGCTTGGACTTTATGGATGCGTGTACCAAATGATGCAACCATCGGATGGCTTCTGAAGCGACATTGGGTTTACTTGCCAATGGCTGAACAGACGTCAAGGTTGCTTGACCCTCGCTGACATGTGTATCAATGGAAAATATCTGTTGGATCATCGCTGAGGTGTGTATTAGCGAAACATATGTTGTAACCCCCGTTGGGGATTTTCTGGGGAATATGAGTACCCGAGTAGGAAATCTTCGAATATCTCTCGATGCTTCGATGGGTTTAATTGCCATCGGCTGAAATAACGTCAAGGCTGCTTGACCTTCGTTGATATGTGTCAACGGATGATGTGCGTTGTAACACCCACCGGGATTATGTACTTCGACATATGTACCGCGTTGTGACCCCCGCCGGGGATCTGTTTATGGACAGATGACCACGCGTTGTAACCCCCGCTGGGGATTTCTTTTATGAAAAGATTGGGGTGACAACCTTACGTTGACGGCATGGACCTCTGTACGGTATTGCTGAATGTGGTATGCAACGACTTGGATCATCGGTATAGTAAACCCTGTGTTCGGGCGAATACCAATGGATGAAAAGAAAGCCACAGTTGGGTCCAGAAAAACCAAAGTTTCAGGCTATTCTGCTCAATCGCATAGCGTTTTTATCCCTGATTTGGCCTTTTCAGCTTGTAAGAACTCCTTTACAACTCGAACTGGACCGAGACGGAGGGGTGGGACCCACATAGGGATGGCACATGTACACCTATTGCAGCCGCAGATGGACCTGCGGCCAACCGTGGATGTTATAATCTAGCAGGTTGATCTCACAAGTCACTTTCAACTTGTAACACGAAGAAAAATCCGAGAGCCTCCTTCAGATCTGCTGAGTTCGGGCTATTTTCTGCAAATTCTGTCACCGTACAAGTGTTCTGCACTATCCTAATAACGTATGCATGTACTTTTTTTCAGTTTTTATCCGTTGGAAAATGACTTATCATATGAAATACATCTAAACACATAGTAGTGATTATGTATGCACAGATGACTTGATAAAAAAATATTCAACATAGTAAATGTTAGTATTAAACCATGCTGAACATAATGATGTGGAAAAATTTGACTTTTGAAACAGTCAAATTGACACCTTTTTCTGCTATTTCTATCCTATTTGAGGACATTTGAGCATAAGGTAAGAAGGAAAAGTACTCCTAGCATTGAGGTTGACCTTATCATGTGTTGATAAATTTGATTTTTGGATGCAAATAGGATTTATGTGACTGTAGGCAGGTGTGCTACTGAATGACCACCTAGTCATGCCTATGTGCATGTGGATAGTCCTGTTTATAGAGGAGACTATGGAAAAATTTTCCTAAAATGTAGGAATTATTAGTCATGCATTTTTAACTCTACTGTAGATGTATGTTAAAGTAATGCATGCATGCATGTAGTCATAAAATGCATTTTGAAAAGCTCCAGGTTAGAAAATACCACACCCTGTCTGAGGTGATTTAGAGACTTATTGTTCAGATATTATGGATCTGGATCAGCCGAGTAGTTCCCGCAGGACCACTTCTGGTGTACGGAGGAGGACTTCTGAAGTTCCTCGACCCAGTTCTGTTAGACAGCCTCGTAGGTTGGTGGAGGCGGTGATACGTCCAGTCCGGGTTGATGTATCGGACGTCGAGGACGAGGAGGAGGATGTTCCGGTTGTGGACCCCGCTCCTGCTGTGCATGTTCCCCGTAGGGACCTCCTGAGTATTCAGGTGGCAAACCCAGAGCTTTTGGGTGATTTAAGAAGACATCCCTCGATGTATTTGCACGCCAACGAGGTATGACATTAGATCTTAATCTTCCTTATGTCCTATTGATGAGGAGTAAAGGATTTTGTTGTTGATCTATATTTTACAGGTTCCCGGCTTTACACAGCCTCGAGGGAACTGATTCAGCATTCACTCCATGTTCCAGGCGCTTCATCCTGACTATAGAGCGATTGTGTATGACTGGAGATTTGGAGCATTCTTTTCCATCCTTCCCCGTCGTTGTCCCTGGGGTTACCTCAGGGCATTGTCTGAGCGGTGGTTTCACCAGACTCAGTCACTTCATTTACTGTACTGTGAGGTGATGATGACGCCGATGGATTGGCGATTTATCACAAGTATGGAGTTTGGAGGGGAGCCGGTGCCTTACACGACTGATATTACCCCTACTACCGTTAGATCCTTGTTAGGAGTTTCGGCGGAGGCGCTCAAGGGCAGGACTGTCCGTGCGGGTCCTTAAAGCGTAGATGCTATGAGTGGGCTATTGAGCGAGTCCATACCAGCTGATGTCAGAGTCAGAGATCGCATTCTTCGACGATTATTCCTGATGATCATTAGGGGCTGCTTCATAGCAGATAACTCCTCTACGGTGTCGTTCGCTTTGATCAGCGCCACATGTCATGTGAACCGTATTGGAGAGTATGATTGGGGTTCCTATACCTTTACCTATTTCCTCTGGGGCATGTGTATGCGCTCACATGGTTTGACCGAGGCTTAGTTAGGATTCTACCCATTTCTACTGGTGAGTATTTCTCTTGTCATTTACCAGTATAGGTTAAGAGTGTTAACTGATAGCAGATGTTTGCCTTTGTGTTGGCAGTTTTGGGCCTATGAGAGGCTCCCATGTTTACGTCCAATGAGTGTGCTAGGATTGGATACCTACCCACGAGGACGGCGATGGCATCATTCTATATTGGCGGAGGTCCCTGTAGCCGAGGGTTTCACTCACTGCCGCTTGCAGCTAGAGTTGTTGACAGCTGATATTATCATATAGATTCCCTATTCTAGGGATCACTTGGCCATCGGATTTGAGGATGGATACCCGACTGGTGTCGAGTACGTGATTTCCACCCGGAGAGTTCCTCTCTTTACAGATGGAGGATGGGAGGTCTATTTAGGAGAGCGTGCTATTAGAAGCACCACAGGAGAGATTCGTATTCTGATCTTGCCTCCTGCCAGGCGTTATTGGCCTGTGTCGCAGTCCCCCGTCATTGATATCCCATTGTTGGGTGTTGACGGTTTTGCACTATCAGAGGGTCCTTGCACTCAGGATATATTTCAGCGTTGGTGGATCCCTCGTACTATTGGAGCCCAGACCCGCGCCACTCAGTTCATGGTGGATATGGTTCCAGGATCTGTGATGATGACGGATTGGCTAGCATGTGTCCGAGATCCGACTCATGTGACACAGATTGACAGTTTGACCCGACAGTAGGACCAAGCACATATCTTTATTCGGCATTTGGGCAGAGATCCGGCAGAGGTAGATTCGTTTGATCCTTCCAGCTCAGGCGCTGGCCCCTCAGATGACCCATTTGGTTTTGCCGGCGCAGATCCTCCTTTGTATAGGCCTGATATCCCTGTTGATAGAGATCCAGTGACTCAGGAGGAGTTACATCAGGTGGACAGGATTGATGATGTGGACATCAACACCATTGTCTTCTTCTGATGTGTATTCTCGTTATTTCTTTTAATAGGCCTCTGTTAGCTATTTGGTGGCTGTGCCCCATTCTCGCTATATCTTTTGATACATGTATATACAGTCTTTCTATTCCCTATATTATATTGCCATCAATTATCTGTTATGCATGTATCATGTTATGCATATGTATGTATGTCCAGAGATATTCAGCATTGACCCCTGGATGGTATTTATGACATGGCCAGTATAGATGTCTTCTTCGACAGTCAGCCGTATAGATCATACCACACCATCATTGGTGGCATCTGGTATGCGATCGTGGTATGATAGCATGTTACCATCAGACAGGGTGACTGTTGCCTCTTTTATAGTTCTTATAAAAGAGCTCTAACTCATGCAAGTATACACGGGTCAACAAGTAATACAGAGTAAGTAAAGTATCGATCCCACAGAGAAAGTTGTTAACTTAGACTACTATGCATTAATCAACTCACTATATTTATATGCTAAGACTATGGACTTAAGTGTTGATTTGAATTAACTATGATTACCAACTAAAAATAAGAATATAAATGAACTAAATAGAAGGTTGAAACAATGTGATCCTAACTTCATTCAATATTTCGTTTAATCACCATATGTTATGCAAGAAGTGTTCACATATCACAGGATAATAGCCAAGAGCACAAAGAGAGTTATAACCATTTTCCAATGCACTATAACCAACTCACATATCATCTACAGATGTTAGAATCTATGTAATCACCAATACCATCATAATTACCATATTCCTATGCGCAATTGCAATCCTATTGATTTTAACCACAACCCTTATTCTAGCTCATACGGTGAAATAATATATTCCTATCTGATTCACAAAACATGCAAGACTTACTCTAGCCCCATATTCGCATGCTATCATGATTTCACTCCATATTTATATGTTCATTTCCAATCCCATACAAATACTAACACGAATGATTATCAGTCATTCATACATGCACACCAACCATGATAGATAATCCATATGATATACAAAACAAGTCTAACATTTATATGTACAACCACACTACATACTGAATTATGTTAGAATCCCATAATGGAGTTTAGTTCATGATTGAACCAAAAACCATTATGGGATCAATGTTAAGCATGATCAATAAACAAGCAATCAAAGTAAGAAGGATAGAATGATCAAACCCAATCTCTGAATAGAAATCAAAGATTAACCATTAAATCCACAAAGAAATCCAATAAACAATAATCAATATCTACGATGGTGAAGAACTCCACGAAGAAGAAGACAATAAGACGTTGTGGCTTCGTTCTCCGTTGGAATCTTTCCATGGTGTAAACCCTAATTGCTACTATGAAAATTACGTAATAAAAGTCTCGTCGTCCTGCCTGATACACGTCAGAATCGTTTTATATCCAATTACACATCATTAAGTTGAGAAATAAAAATAAAACAAATTACAGCATCAGCATCGCGCTCGGCCGCGCGCGTCCCTAGTGTCACTGGCTCGCGGCCACGAGACTTACAGTAAGCTCAGACCAAACCAGGCGGCCTCTCGTGTGGTCGCGCGCTCATGCCTCGCAGGCGCGTGCTGAGTCTCTCGCGGGCGCGCGCTCATGCCTCGCGGGCGCTTGACTTGCAGAAGGTTCCCCATGTAAAGCCCTGCATTCGCGCGGGCGCGCGAGTCTTCACTTGTTCTGCCGCGCGGCAGCGCGACCTGTGTTCTGCAGTTCCAGAGTCTGGTTTTTGGTCTGCTGCTGCTACTTGTTTATTCTTGCTTAAACCCTCTTGCTTGCTTGATTTCCATGCCTCATTGTACCCCCATGCCGTGCACATCCTCGCCTTGCGACTAGCTTTCATGCATCTGCTCACCAATACCAGTTTCCACCAAAATGAGGCCGATTCCTGCACTTATTCACCAAAAGGAGTTTTAAGTTTATGCAATGCAGAATAACATGAAATGCAACTAAAACACAATGAAATGTACTCGAGGTGGGCACAATTCGCCTGTATTAATATACAATAAGTGAGTAAAAATATCACTTATCAAATACCCCCAAACTTGAACTGTTGCTTGCCCTCAAGTAATAACAATGCTAATGCAATCTACATGTTATGCAAGCTACGCTACTATGACAATGAATCCCCAGATTTCTAGCCATGTTAAGAATTCCAATAAGTCATGCCTCAAAGAAATATCAAGATCCAAGAACAAAGCATCAAACTAAGCTAAAGGCATAATGACATACAATCATATAATCCTAACTTGCTATAAAGATGCTGTGTGTGTGTGATGTGTTCACAGATAAGCTTGACAAAGGTAAAAATACCACATGCTTTATTGCTTAAGGCAGAAAATTGAAGTTTAACTCAAGAAGTGCATATACTAATGAGACATCAACTACTCCAACACATCAATACACACTAAGGTTTAACAGTGGGTTTATTCTGCTCTGTTTTTACTCACGAGGGCGATTCTCGCACTTTTCTGCGGTGCTTATTGATTTTTTTATATAGCGAGTGCGTTTTACGCTCCATTTCACTTTCCATTTCCATTTAAACGAGCGCGTTTTACGCTCCATCTTGCTTTCCATTTCCATTTAAACGAGTGCGTTTTACGCTTCATCTCGTCCCAATAGCAAGCATACCTATATGTTCTCAAAGTTTGAGTATCTGTGTTTTCATAGTCTATGTCTCACTTCCTACACAATTCTATCATTAAAATCAACATTTTCCTCTCAACAGACAAGCATGCTAATCTTAACCAACAAGCAAATAAGAACATAGTCGTGCTACCTAGTAACATCTAAACAGCAAGCGTGAATTATATCCTGTAAAAAATTATAACTAAGCTCAAGATATCCACTAAATTCAAAAATCTATCAAATTTCTATGTCATCATTGGCCAAATTAGAATTCAACTAACTAAAAGCCTGGGATTATGCAATGTTATCCAACTAAACACATACTAAGTAAACAAGACAAAAGAAAACTAAAAAATAAAATAAAATAAAAAATTTCATACTAAAATACTCGTACCATGCAACTTAAACATGCAATAAAACTATATGCAACAACTACTCACTACAACCCAATACCCCCAAACTTAAAATAAACAATGCCCTCATTGTAATTAAAAGTGAAAGAATACTCCCCTAAGCGGCAATGTCATCTTCGTTCCCCTCCTCATGATCCGATGGTATATCAGGCGATGGTTAAGTTTGAGATATTCTATAGTTGGAGACTGAGTGTGGGCTTCTAACTGTCCGAATGCTTAAAATTGGAAATTAAAATAAACAGCTCAGCATCAATCAAGCATCGCGCGCGGCCGCGTGCTCCTCCTATGCAATCCTCGCACGGGCGCGCAACTTGCAGTGTGAAAAGTCTGTCCAGCCGAGTGCTCGCGCGGGCGCGCGTCCTCAAGCCTCTTCTGCCGCACGACTTCTGCAACTCTGGTTCTGCTTCAGTTTGGTTTGACTTCTGTTTGATCATGAATGCTTATAGCAATTGGATTTAACTTGAGAGGGGAAACAATAAAGCTGCTATTAAGATTTACCACTATCTAACATCTACTAAATATGGCAATGTAAATAAGAATTAAACAAGGAGGGAGAAAGATTGGATGGGGTGCCTCCCATCTAGCGCTCGGTTTATAGTCCGTTAGCTGGACTCTTTTCTTGACACTGCTATCCAATTCCTATACGATAAGCTAGGAACCCTCCATCCATTAGAACTGTTATGTGCTTTGGTAGGTTCCCCATCATGAGAGTCTTCAGATTGAAGTCACCTAGCATGTTTCCTGTACATGATGTATCCATTTCAATCGCATCGCTAGGTGCTTCTCCCATTATATCTGTGAATAGATTTTTGCATTGAGGCATGAAAGATTCAACGGGTTTTTCTTCTTTTATCATCTCTTCCTTTGCCCACCATGGTTTGTAAGAGGCCTCATAATCGCAGATATTCTTGCTTTGGATGTGACTACCAAGAGGACATGGGTGTGCAAAATTCACTGAATTTTTTAACTCTAATTGAGAAGGCACTTGGGGTATTATACAAGTCAGCTCATGTTCTTCATTTTCCATGCCCCCAGTTGTCTCCTCATTGTCCACTCCTTTAAGTTCATTCAGTGGTATGTACACTTCTGGTTCTCCAGCTGTTTCATCGTCCATGTCATAGCACCAATTGTTTGGGGGGCGACTGTTCAAGGCTTCGAACATTTGATCCATCTGATTCTGTAGATTTCGAATTGACCTCTCTTGCTCAATCATCTCCTCCTCAGTTGATGCTACAAATTTGAACCACAAATCCTCCCTTTTTGAATTATCTTTCTCAGTTTCGAATTTCATGTATTGAGGACCATTCATTGACGAATTAATGAGTTGTTCCATCTGTCTGTTAAGATTTTGGCTTGATAACTCCTGACTCATCATCATTTCTTCATGGTCTGCTATGCTGTTTGACATGACTTTCTTCAACCTTAAATTTTTTTCTTGTTGCATTGGAGGTGGATATGAGAAATTCGATGGATGTGTTGGACTTGGGGCACAATATTGGTCTCGATAGTTATAACTCCATTCAGAATCTGGGTGATACCCCCAATCTTGAGGATAATTGGGATAAACATAGTTGTTGAGGTAATCACCCCCAAACTGTACTTGTCCAACTCTGACATTGAGTCCTTCAGTTCTTGTGTCCCTTGGTTGAATCCTATTTGCATAAGGCCCTTGATAAGAAAAGTCACCCATGGTACCTGCAACCTAAAACAAAATAAAAATAGAAATGGGAAATGAACAGAATTGTCTAAGTCATACAATATAGCTTTAAACTAATGATAATTATCTAAATTAACGCCTTTCCCCGGCAACGGCGCCAAAAACTTGTTGCCTCTTTTATAGTTCTTATAAAAGAGCTCTAACTCATGCAAGTATACGCGACTCAACAAGTAATACAGAGTAAGTAAAGTATCGATCCCATAGAGAAAGTTGTTAACTTAGACTACTATGAATTAATCAACTCACTATATTTATATGCTAAGACTATGGACTTAAGTGTTGATTTGAATTAACTATGATTACCAACTACAAATAAGAATATAAATGAACTAAATAGAAGGCGGAAACAATGGGATCCTAACTTCATTCAATATTTCGTTTAATCACCATATGTCATGCAAGAAGTGTTCACATATCACAGGATAATAGCCAAGAGCACAAAGAGAGTTATAACCATTTTCCAATGCACTATAACCAACTCACATATCATCTACAGATGTTAGAATCTATGTAATTACCAATACCATCACAATTACCATATTCATATGCGCAATTGCAATCCTATTGATTTTAAGCACAACTCTTATTCTAGCTCATACGGTGAAACAGTATATTCCTATCTGATTCATAAAACATGAAAGACTTACTCTAGCCCCATATTCGCATGCTATCATGATTTCTGTGACAACCCGAGAATTTTGAATATTTTTAAAATTTTTATTTATTGATTTAAGGTTCAAAATTAGAACTTAGACAGAAAAATAGTGTATGCGTGTGATATTTTTAAGATGGAATTTTGAGGATTTCAAAATTTTGTGAATAATTTAGGTGAATTATTCAGGATTAAGAAATACGTAAATATGTTCTGTGTATATGTGTACAGTATGTGGTTAAGGGTCAAGTGTTGACCAGATAATTGATATCTGTAACAAATCCTAAGTGTATATTAAGAACGTCAACGTTCGGTTAGAAAACTCTAGTGTTTAATAAGAAACCCTAAAACCGGTTCTGGAAACCCTAATTTCAGTTTCGGGAATCCAAAACCCTAATTCGGTGCATGAAACCCTAAATTGGGAACTTAATGGCGTAAGTATAAATAATTATAAGATTAATTAGGGTTAATATAAACAAATTGGTTAGAAAACCCTAATTTCAAAATTTGAAACCCTAATTTCTGGTTTAGGAATCCTAATTTATAATTAGAAAAAATTTAAGTGTTAATTAAATAGTTTTAATGTTAATTAGGAAATATTAATCCTGATTTTCGAGTTATAATTAATTAGAAAACCTTAATCTAATTAGGAAATCTAATTTCTAATTTAGAAAAATTATTTTTCTATTTAAAACCCTAATTCATGGGTTGTAAACCCTAATGACCAATTTTGACCCTAATTGCTAAATTAGCAATTCTAATTAGGAAATAATAATCCTGATTAGCAAGATTTAATTTATGATTAGAAAATATTAAAATAATTATAGAATCCTAATTATAATTTTGGAAATATTAATTTTATATTTCAAAAACCCTAAACTTGAAATCCTAAAAAATTGATTATGGAAACATTAGGTTATAATCCTAAAGGGTTCAAACCCTAAACCCTAATGATTTGGACAAAGCCAAGTATGCCATTAATTTTGTGTGCGAAATGACATTTATGCCCTTTGTCACATTTTTTTTAATTAATTAGCTTGAGTGCAAATATTGCCAAATGTTAGTAGTTCACCAACTATTTTGACTTTAGGACATAAAAATCTCAGCCACTTGCTCTAAATCAGCAGCTATGATATACAAATTCATTGCACCTTGTGATTATAAAAGATCTAGGAGAGATAAAGTTTCCATATTAAGCTTTTTGGCTAGCTAGCACCAACCAACTCTCTCTCTAATCCAAAGCTCCGAAATTTGCTAAGTGATTCAGTCTCTCATCAAGCCCCTAGATCCCCCATGATCAGTTAGGAAGATTAAAATCAAAGATCAAGCAAGAAGGTATAAACCCTAAAAACCTAATTTTGATCTTGTATGCTAAGTTCATGTTTGTGTTTATGTGTTTTTATAAGTGCTAGAAGATGATTCATGATGATCTATGATCATCTATCATAGATCCATAGCATCATAGGCCTTAAAAATTGAAGTTTTCAAAATCTGCTCAAGATCAATATTTGTGGTCTGACAAGCAATGTCAGGCACCACGGATTCTTGTATGTTCATGATTTCTGTTGTTTTAAACATTTAATGGATAGCCTGTCATGTGGTCTTTTATCTGGAAGTCAAATCACAACCACTACATAGCTAGATTGCATGTTATTCTCGATCAAAACCCGTTGATCGGGCATGACCGACTGATTCCTGGGTAACCCAGAAATCAAATATCATCGTCTGACAAGGTTTATATCGCCAATATCTGTCAATAATGATGTTGTTTGTTGATATGTTGGTAACCAGATTGTAACCTGTAAGATGTAGTCTAGACCCATGGCCTTAGATATCTTAAACAACAAAGAAATCGAACAGAATGGATGGTCAAAGTAGCCCATCTGACCACGAAGACACTTTCTGGAATTTCCAGAAAGTGTATGAACACCGTTTCTGACCACGTTGACCGGATTAAATCTGGATATGGGGAAATTGTTTCACTGATATGTTGATATAGTTATGTTCTATGACATGTGGACCATAGACTTGTACCATTATATCACAAGAATCATGATCGGAACCTAGATTAAACCGAGCAACTAGGTGGCCACTCGAACTGCCTGGGTTTCTGGAAAACCAAGGTGACGTCTGACAGAGACTTTGGGAGATCCGATCTCCTTGTATGTTTGTTGTATGACCAAGTTGATGATTTCTAGTTGTAGTATTACATTGATACTATTATATTAACACCATAAGCGACCAATAATCCATCAAGAACACAACTTAAATTCTGGTCAAACCACTCACCCTCTCAACTGACATGAATTTCTGGAAATTGGCCAAGAACACCAAGAACACATTCAGCGACGCTTTTTGTCGCTTAATGTCCCTTTAGTGACGGTTGTATTATTATTTAATTTTTAATTTCCAAAAATTATTAAATAAATTGAAATAAATGGTTTTTAATTATTAAAAATACAAAATAAATTCTGAAAAATTATTTTAAATGCTGAAAAATAGTTTTTAATTATTTAGAGTATATTTCATAAATATTTAATATTTTTGGAATATAAATGGTAATTAATTTATTTAATTCTAATATTAAATAAATGATTTAAAAATGTTTTTAATTCATAAAAAATCATAAAAAATAATATTAATGTATAAGAAAATATTTAAAGATATTTTCAGTGATTTTTAATATTTTGTGATGAATTTCATTAATTAATTAATATTAATGATAGTTAATTTATTTAATAACTATATTAAATAAATTATAAAAAAATAGAATAAATGATTTAAAAATCATATAAAAATGATTTAAGTGTTAGAAAAATATTTTAAGTTATAAAATATAACTTTTGATATTTTGTCATGAAAATATTAATATTTTAATATTAAAAGCAATTATTGGATAATGGATTTAAGTGTTTAAAAATCATATAAATATGATTTTAAGGTATTAAAAATACTTTGTAATATTATAAATATATTATAATATTATGATATGTATTTTATTAATATTTGATAATAAATAAATATTAATGATAATGGGATTATGTGGTATTTAATTTATTTAAATACTTTTTCATGATTGAAAAATCAGGATAACTGGTAATAATTATTTAAAAATTATTACAAGTCTGTGAAAAATATTTTGACTGAAAATAAAATTATCTGAGACAATTGTTAAGTGTTTAGGCAGAGTTTAATTGAACTTAAACTCGATAATTGTCCGACTAGACCATCGGGATGTCAGATTTGTGTCGGGTTCAACTCAAACTGCAATAGTTTGACTTGACACCGAGTCCTATGTGTGTTAAAGACTAATAGAGTTATGTGTTATGTGTTATGTGTTTAGGTTATTCTATGTTTATATATATATATATATATATATATATATATATATATATATATATATATATATATATATATATAATAGTATTATACTGTGATGATATTATTCTAATATTGGAGATCTATATTACTAATATTAGGTCTTCGAATAAAGCGATATAAATTGCGTATCGGTAATCAACAGTTCAGGCAAGTTTGTTTTTACTTAATTCTATTAAGAGTTGTTTGATTCGAATAAGCTTATGGTTAATCATTGCTGATTGCCATGTATAATTGTACTCTGTACATATTGCATGTATAAGTCAAATATGAAAGGTTGATCACCTTCATTACCCGTTGGTTCAGATATATTTGTTCATGTTTAATACTTGTTCAGTCAAAAGTTTGTTCCTGCTAGTTCACAATTATATTGTTGAATTATAGCCAGCTTATTATTCAGACTCTTTCAATCATGATATATCGTTATATTATTGAATTTAAACTTGCTGGGCAATCCTTATGCTCACCCTTGCTATATCATGATAAAACATTACAGATTAAGACGAATGCGTCGGATACAAGGAAAAGTTAAAGATAGTTCCAGCTTAAAGTTCATGTGCGCGATTAGTTTTGTAATAGTATAATATGATAATATGTTATGTGTTAGACAGGTTATGAATTGTATTTATGTTAAGGTTACTCGACCTTGGGGAAATAGTGTGTAAGTTTAATGTATAAACAATTTATGTTTATATCTTTCGCAAATATAGTAATAGTGATAGAATGATCGAACCGGATCTGAGGTGATTTAGGACCTGGATTCGGGGCCCTCACAGTTGGTATCAGAGCTGTTGGTTATGAACCTTAGTTAGGAATACTTGAGATTAATAACCGCAGTGATTAGGATAAGATCTAACTCACATAGAGTTAGGTGGTCGGTAGGATTCAAAGACGAATCTCGGCGAGTTATAAGATACAGAGTTCCCTAACTCTGATAATAAAGTTGAACAGTAATGGTGAATAGATAGAGTCTAAAAGACTAAAAGTTCAGTGATAGAAGATCGTTAAACAAAACGATCAAGACATAGAAATGAATCATAATATATACGATACGATCACCCCGTGATCTGATAAGGTGATTTAGGACCTGGATTTGGGGCCCTCACAATTGGTATCAGATAAGGTTATAGTGTGGAGAAGGATCAAGCGAATGATTGAAAAGTTACAGCAAGTTTGCTGGGTGACAGTTGTACTATGAATTGGTACAGATTCAGGAAAGGATTATGAATACGAGTTATATAAAATTCGTATTGGGAAGGGTGTTAGTGTTAAGTGGGGATTCAATTGAGGACTCATGTCAGCAGCTGAGTTGTATGATTTCTTGTATGGGCGGGGAATTGTACTTGGTGTAAAAATTACTTAGTTCTGACAATGATAATCATTGAAATATTTTTGTTACGCTATTTGATATATGCATGTTAAGAGGGTGATTCCTTTCTCACGTGTATAACATATAGATAGGTCATAGGCAGATGATATAAGGTTAAGTACGAGTTCTTAAAACTCATACTTATGTGACATTCTTGACTCATAGTTATATGAAATGTTTATGAACCCCTCAGCGAACGGACGCCAAAGGTCAGACTAGGACAAGTTCTTAAACTCATATGATTGTGGTAAGTAAATGAACTCATAAGTGTGGTGTGACGAACTGGGTATAGTTGTGTGTAAACAGAATATTGAGGATAATAGGAACATATATATTGTTAAGCAAATGATTACTAGTGAAGAAATAAGTTTTCCAAAACTCCTAGCTATGCTAGACTTCGAAATTTTGACATCAAGCTAAATACGTACTATGTGCCTTTAAAATAAAATATGTAGACTCGTAATCATTTTTGAAACGGTTTAAAGTATAGTCTATGCTACTTATTTCAGCTAGACGCAAACGATTTGAAATATCAAAATATGTTTTAATTATCACTCATGTACCATGTAACCTGGTGCAGAGATGATAAAAATTTGATGGAGTTGTAAAAACATGAATACTTAGTGTGAATTTGATCTAAAATCGTTGTTCCACTATTGTATGATGTGTTATGACAAAGTCATACAATGACGGCATCCTCAAACGGACTGTTAATACAGTACGGCATCATGACGTCATTCTCGAAAATATTTTCAAAAAAAAAAAAATTTAATTTGCCAACGGGGTTTGGTTACACTTTAATAATTCGATTGAATTGAATTATTGATATGAGTCTATGCTATTTGATTCAGCTAGACTAATGTTATGAAAACTCTAAGTGTTCATTGAAAGAAATTTTCTGACCCAAATTATTTTGGTGCGGAATCCTATGATAAGTCTGAGGTGAACAACCTTAAAAATGGGGATATACTAATTGGATAAAATATTCCAATCTAAGAACGCATATAGTCGTTCCGATTACTAAGGTACAATGGATTGATCATCTAAAGTACCCGCATCGGTAGTTTACCTTCTTTGTGATTGTAAACATACTGTTAACCTTTGTACGGGGTAGAATACCTTTTTCTTAATTGAAATAGGTAGCAAGTAGTAATACCTATAAACCTCAGTAGTTCATGGTCTATATGACCCCTCAGCATAATTTGAAAATTTTTACTCTTGTGAGATATGTATTGGGTAGCATGTGATAATGTGTGTGAATGGTGAGAAGGTATGGTGTATAGTGTAAGGTGTAAGGTAAATTTTGAGGACGAAATTTTTAGAAGAAGGGGTGAATGTGACAACCCGAGAATTTTGAATATTTTTAAAAATTTTATTTATTGATTTAAGGTTCAAAATTAGAACTTAGACAGAAAAATAGTGTATGCGTGTGATATTTTTAAGATGAAATTTTGAGGATTTCAAAATTCTGTGAATAATTTAGGTGAATTATTCAAGATTAAGAAATACGTAAATATGTTCTGTGTATATGTGTACAGTATGTGGTTAAGGGTCAAGGGTTGACCAGATAATTGATATCTGTAACAAACCCTAAGTATATATTAAGAACGTCAACGTTCGGTTAGAAAACCCTAGTGTTTAAGAAGAAACCCTAAAACCGGTTCTGGAAACCCTAATTTTAGTTTTGGGAATCCAAAACCCTAATTCGGTGCATGAAACCCTAAATTGGGAACTTAATGACGTAAGTGTAAATAATTATAAGATTAATTAGGGTTAATATAAACAAATTGGTTAGAAAACCCTAATTTCAAAATTTGAATCCCTAATTTCTGGTTTAGGAATCCTAATTTATAATTAGAAAAAATTTAAGTGTTAATTAAATAGTTTTAATGTTAATTAGGAAATATTAATCCTAATTTTCGAGTTATAATTAATTAGAAAATCTTAATCTAATTAGGAAATCTAATTTCTAATTTTGAAAAATTATTTTTCTATTTAAAACCCTAATTCATGTGTTGTAAACCCTAATGACCAATTTTGACCCTAATGGCTAAATTAGCAATTCTAATTAGGAAATAATAATCCTGATTAGCAAGATTTAATTTATGATTAGGAAATATTAAAATAATTATAGAATCCTAATTATAATTTTGGAAATATTAATTTTATATTTCGAAAACCCTAAACTTGAAATCCTAGAAAATTGATTATGGAAACATTAGGTTATAATCCTAAAGGGTTCAAACCCTAAACCCTAAGGGTTTGGACAAAGCCAAGTATGCCATTAATTTTGTGTGCAAAATGACATTTATGCCCTTTGTCACATTTTTTTAATTAATTAGCTTGAGTGTAAATCTTGCCAAATGTTAGTAGTTCACCAACTATTTTGACTTTAGGACATAAAAATCTCAGCCACTTGCTCTAAATCAGCAGCTATGATATACAAATTCATTTCACCTTGTGATTATAAAAGATCTAGGAGAGATAAAGTTTCCATATTAAGCTTTTTGGCTAGCTAGCACCAACCAACTCTCTCTCTAATCCAAAGCTCCGAAATTTGCTAAGTGATTCAGTCTCTCATCAAGCCCTAGATCCCCCATAATCAGTTAGGAAGATTAAAATCAAAGATCAAGAAAGAAGGTATAAACCCTAAAAACCTAATTTTGATCTTGTATGCTAAGTTCATGTTTGTGTTTATGTGTTTTTATAAGTGCTAGAAGATGATTCATGATGATCTATGATCATCTATCATAGATCCATAGCATCATAGGCCTTAAAAATTGAAGTTTTCAAAATCTGCTCAAGATCAATATTTGTGGTCTGACAAGCAATGTCAGGCGCCACAGATTCTTGTATGTTTTTGATTTCTGTTGTTTTAAACATTTAATGGATAGCCTGTCATGTGGTCTTTTATCTGGAAGTCGAATCACAGCCACTACATAGCTAGATTGCATGTTATTCTCGGACCGGGCATGACCGACTGATTTCTGGGTAACCTAGAAATCAAACATCAACGTCTGACAACGTTTTATAACGCCAATATCTGTCAGTAATGATGTTGTTTGTTGATATATTGGTAACCAGATTGTAACCTGTAAGATGTAGTCTAGACCCATGGCCTTAGATCTCTTAAACAACAAACAAATCGAATAGAATGGATGGTCAAAGTAGCCCATCTGACCACGAAGACACTTTCTGAAATTTCCAGAAAGTGTATGAACACCGTTTCTGACCCCGTTTAACCGGATTAAATCTTGATATGGGGAAGTTGTTTCACTGATATGTTGATATAGTTATGTTCTATGACATGTGGACTATAAACTTGTACCATTATATCACAAGAATCATGACCGGAACCTAGATTAAACCGAGCAACTAGATGGCCACTCGAACTGCCTGGGTTTCTGGAAAACCCAGGTGACGTCTGACAGAGACTTTGGGAGATCCGATCTCCTTGTATGTTTGTTGTATGACCAAGTTGATGATTTCTAGTTGTAGTATTACATTAGTACTACTATATTAACACCATAAACGACCAATAATCCATCAAGAACACAGCTTAAATTCTGGTCAAACCACTCACCCTCTCAACTGACATGAATTTCTGGAAATTGGCCAAGAACACCAAGAACACATTCTGCGACGCTTTTTGTCGCTTAATGTCCCTTTAGTGACGGTTGTATTATTATTTAATTTCTAATTTCTGGAAATTATTAAATAAATTGAAATAAATGGTTTTTAATTATTAAAAATATAAAATAAATTCTGAAAAATTATTTTAAATGCTGAAAAATAGTTTTTAATTATTTAGAGTATATTTCATAAATATTTAATATTTTTGGAATATAAATGGTATTTAATTTATTTAATTCTAATATTAAATAAATGATTTAAAAATGTTTTTAATTCATGAAAAATCATGAAAAATAATATTAATATATAAGAAAATATTTAAAGATATTTTCAGTGATTTTTAATATTTTGTTATGAATTTTATTAATTAATTAATATTAATGATAGTTAATTTATTTAATAACTATATTAAATAAATTATGGAAAAATAGAATAAATGATTTAAAAATCATATAAAAATGATTTAAGTGTTAGAAAAATATTTTAAGTTATAAAATATAACTTTTAATATTTTGTCATGAAAATATTAATATTTTAATATTAAAAGCAATTATTGGATAATGGATTTAAGTGTTTAAAAATCATATAAATATGATTTTAAGGTATTAAAAATACTTTGTAATATTATAAATATATTATAATATTATGACATGTATTTCATTAATATTTGATAATAAATAAATATTAATGATAATAGGATTATGTGGTATTTAATTTATTTAAATACGTTTTTAATGATTGAAAAATCAGGATAACTGGTAATAATTATTTAAAACTTATTACAAGTCTGTGAAAAATATTTTGACTGAAAATAAAATTATCTGAGATAATTGTTAAGTGTTTAGGTAGAGTTTAATTGAACTTAAACTCGATAATTGTCCGACTAGACTATCGGGATGTCAGATTTGTGTCGGGTTCAACTCAAACTGCAATAGTTTGACTTGACACCGAGTTCTATGTGTGTAATAGACTAATAGAGTTATGTGTTATGTGTTATGTGTTTAGGTTATTCTATGTTTATATATATAATAGTATTATACTGTGATGATATTATTCTAATATTGGAGATCTATATTACTAATATTAGGTCTTCGAATAAAGCGATATAAATTGCGTAGCGGTAATCAACAGTTAAGGCAACTTTGTTTTTACTTAACTCTATTAAGAGTTGTTTCATTCGGATAAGCTTATGGTTAATCATTGCTGATTGCCATGTATAATTGTACTCTGTACATATTGCATGTATAAGTCAGGTATGAAAGGTTGATCACCTTCATTACCCGTTGGTTCAGATATATTTGTTCATGTTTAATACTTGTTCAGTCAAAAGTTTGTTCCTGCTAGTTCACAATTATATTGTTGAATTATAGCCAGCTTATTATTCAGACTCTTTTAATCATGATATATCGTTATATTATTGAATTTAAACTTGCTGGGCAATCCTTATGCTCACCCTTGCTATATCATGATAAAACATTACAGATTAAGACGAATGCGTCGGATACAAGGAAAGGTTAAAGACAGTTCCAGCTTAAAGTTAATGTGCGCGATTAGTTTTGTAATAGTACAATATGATAATATGTTATGTGTTAGACAGGTTATGAATTGTATTTATGTTAAGGTTACTCGACCTTGGGGAAATAGTGTGTAAGTTTAATGTATAAACAATTTATGTTTAAATCTTCCGCAAATATAGTAATAGTGATAAAATGATAGAACCGGATCCGAGGTGATTTAGGACCTGGATTCGGGGCCCTCACAATTTCACTCCATATTCATATGTTCATTTCCAATCCCATACAAATACTAACACGAATGATTATCAGTCATTCATACATGCACACCAACCATGATAGATAATCCATATGATATACAAAACAAGTCTAACATTTATATGTACAACCACACTACATACTGAAATCCGTTAGAATTCCATAATGGAGTTTAGTTCATGATTAAACCAAAAACCATTATGGGATCAATGTTAAGCATGATCAATAAACAAGCAATTAAAGTAAGAAGGATAGAACGATCAAACCCAATCTCTGAATAGAAATCAAAGATTAACCATTAAATCCACAAAGAAATCCAATAAACAATAATCAATATCTACGATGGTGAAGAACTCCACGAAGAAGAAGAGAATAAGATGTTGTGGCTTCGTTCTCCGTTGGAATCTTTCCAAGGTGTAAACCCTAATTGTTACTATGAAAATTACGTAATAAAAGTCTCCTCGTCCTGTCTGACACACGTCAGAATCGTTTTATATCCAATTACACATCATTAAGTTGAGAAATAAAAATAAAACAAATTACAGCATCACCATCGCGCGAGGCCACGGGCGTCCCTAGTGTCTCTGGCTCGCGGCTGCGAGACTTACAGTAAGCTCAGACCAAACCAGGCGACCTCTCACGCGGTTGCACGCTCATACCTCCCGGGCGCGTGTTGAGTCTCTCGCGGGTGCGCGCTCATACCTCGCGGGTGCTTGACTTGTAGAAGGTTCCCCATGTAAAGCCCTGCATTCACGCGGGCGCGCGAGTCTTCACTTGTTCTGCCGCGCGGCCTGTGTTCTGCAGTTCCTGAGTCTGGTTTTTGGTCTGCTGCTGCTGCTACTTGTTTATTCTTGCTCAAACCCTCTTGCTTGCTTGATTTCCATGCCTCATTGTACCCCCATGCCGTGCACATCCTCGTCTTGCGACTAGCTTTCATGCATCTGCTCACCGATACCTCAATTTCCACCAAAATGAGGCCGATTCCTGCACTTACTCACCAAAAGGAGTTTTTAGTTTATGCAATACAGAATAACATGAAATGTAACTAAAACACAATGAAATGTACTCGAGGTGGGCACAATTCGCCTGGATTAATATACAATAAGTGAGTAAAAATATCACTTATCAGTGACCAAAGATCATTTGTTATAGCATACTGTGACCCTGTTGATGTTTCAGGTTCCCACAGGATTCGTGGATGACATGCTGAAGCACTGGGTCTCGGAGAGGTAGGTTTTCTGATTTAAAACCTAGGAGTTAACTCCCACTTTGGAGGAGTATGCACGGTTGACGATGCTGCCACTGGACAGACCTTGCATGCATATGACTTTGGGGGACATGAGTCGGCGGTTCATGGCCCTCATTGGATTGAGGCGTAGGGTGGTGCATGATGAGCTTACTTCTGGCCACGTTATAATCCAGCATTTTTTGTTTGACAGATTTGGCTCTGAGGATAGTCATAGACGACATTCCGGGGATTTCACCACACCGGAGGATTATTGGCATCTAGCCAGGGTTGATGTACTGCTATTGTGCATATTGTCATATATCTACATGCCACTGTATATGGACGAGTTGGACATAGGAGTTATCATGGCAGTGAGAGCTCTCAGGGAGGGTTATACCATCATACCTATGATTATAGCCGAGACATTGATGTCAGCTACATACTGCTGCACTTATCCTACAGGAGTATTTACGGGTAGTTTGGTCATGCTATACGTGTGGTTTATGTCACACCTGAGACCGATTGACACTTTCAGACGGCACGGGTATTGTTTCACCCGTGATATAGCCATGTCATACTCATTTCAGCCTACGGAGTGTACAGATGCTGTATCTTGGTCCGCTTTCTTAGTTGATATTGTAGACCCATTTAGTATATTATCGTGCTCAGGCCTCAGCTCACCTTACAGCTTTATTTCTCATGCTCTGGGCATGGATTGCATCCATCTGGCTGGTTTAAGGGGCATGACTACTTACCATCCACTGGCCGTGATGTCGCAGTTTGACCAGTTTTAGGATTTTCATCCTTTCGAGGGGGCGCTGGGCCAGCGTTTAGCTTTTCGCTATCTTTCAACAGATGATCAATCCCGTGTGTATGCATGTTGGGATCAGCGCGAGATAACAACTTTCTCTATTAGTCATCCATGTTGTTCTATAAAGTATTCCACATGGATGGAGACAGAGACTGCGTCGGTTGCAGTAGTATCCACATTATCGAGTATTGATTCAGATAGTGGAGAGCCTATGGAGGACATTGATTCTCACACCTAGGAGGAGCATTTTACTGGGTTGCCAGAATCTCCTTTAGATTCTCCCAGTACTAGCACTGTCGTGATTCAGCATTCAGCGTAGTACTTTAAGCAGAGTCTTCATCTGATGACCTTTGAGAGAGATCAGGCTAGAGCCCTGATGTTGACAGCTCTTGATGGGAGAGACGCAACCCTGTTAGAGAGGGACGAGGCATTGGCTCATAGAGATACCGCTGTTATTAAGAGGGATGATGCCAGATCAGCCAGAGACGCAGTGATAGTTGAGCGGGATAGCGTCATATCTGCCCGGGATGTGGCCATCACAGATAGTACTGCAGTGAGGTCCCTTACCACTGGTATGCTTACAGAGATGAGCACATATATTGATGAGCATATGGTCACCATGTAGATGGCTGTAAATCTGTTGGGTCGTGTGGATATCCTTGTACAGGAGACCACAACTTTGCCTCCTTCTTCGGAGAGGGATGCCATGTTGGGCTTGTTAGCTCGCATATACCCCGATTTGTAGATGGGCTTGTATTTTCCTTTACAAACTAGCTTAGCCATTTTGTCATGTACAGTTTATATTATGTATATCAAACAATATTATATATAGCTGAGAAAGATATATTTTTGATCACTTCCCTTTTAGATATGCTCTGATACTTGCTTGATATTTGCATGTTTCTTCAGGGCTTGTGATCTTGATGTACTCTTAATTCCTCCTTGCTGGATGGACATTGAGATGTCTCTGGATAGCTCAGAATAGATCATGGATTTGTGTATCCCTACCATTTTTTGGTGTCTTGGGACTGGTTTCCGTATAGAAATATGGAGAAGAGTATGGCCTTTCTCTCTGAGATTAACCGCACCACAGATGGTTGCCAGTACCCCTATTTAGGAGGAGCCTAGTTAATTCCATCTCTTATGGATTGGTGTTGCTCTTTGAGGTACAACCGCAGCTTAGATGGTCACCGAATCTCCTATTTGGGAGGAGAGGTTGGTTAATTCCATCCCTTTGATTTGAAGCCAATGTAGTGGATTGAAGTTTGATCCCAGTACCGTTGACAAGTATTTGTGTTTTGGTAAGGGGTTAGACCGAACCATGAATGGCTGCCTACATACTCCTATTGAAGAGGAGATCAGGTCTGCGTAGTTTGAACATAATGTAAGAGGTTCAACATTGTTTGTGGCAGAAAGGTGTAGAAGCTTTATTGATGAAGAAGGTCGTAGAAGTGTTTTTGTCATTTTTATTTTTTTTATAGAAAAGGGTAGAAATGTTTTTGTTGTTTTTTGTTTATTGCGACCGGGCCATATAGAATATGGTTGCCTACGTACTCCTGTGTATCAAGGAGATCAGGTCGACGTAGTTTTCCCTTCAGGCGAGTTGAAAAGCGCGATCCCATGTGCAGGTCAGACTGCGGGAAAGAAAGATTAATCTCATGTACAGGTCAAACTATGGGGAAGAAAGTTTAATCCCATGTGTAAGATAGACTGCGGGGAAGAGAAAGTTTAATCTTAGGTTGGGGATAAACTGCAGGTACGAAAAGTTTGATCCCAGGTTTGGGTAGCCAAACTATAAACGTGAGAGGTTCAATCTATAGTAGGATGACCAAAGTTTTATGAGCGCAGAGAAGCCAGGCTGCTGGCTTGAAGAGTGTGTTTCCTTGAGGGGCAAAGTGTAGAAAAGAGTTGTATGTGGTAAAGGGTTGAAGAACCAGAATGACTGATGATCTGATGATCCAAAACCAGGATGTTTGCTTGATAGTAACTTTCAGACATAGTACCATTTCACGGTGTCCGAGTTGATAAGCTGTGGAAATTCATCGCTGTCCATTTCCTGCAATCTGAGAGCACCTACTGTCAATACTTCCTTGACAATAAACGGGCTTTCCCAGTTAGGAGCGAATTTTCCCTTAGACTGATCTTGGTTGTCGAGGATCTTCTTCAAAACCAAGTCATGTTGTTTAAACTGCCGTAGTCAAACTTTTCTGTTATAGGATCTGGCTATCCTTTGTTGATATAACTGACCATGGAAGATAGCCGCGGTTCGCCTTTCGTCTATTAGAGACAATTGGTGATACCTTTCTTGTATCCATTGGTCTTCCTCCAGCTGAGCGTCCATCAACACTCTGAGGGATTCCATTTCAACTTCTATGGGTAGTACTGCTTCCATCCCATAGGTTAATGCGTAGGGGGTTGCCCCCGTTGAAGTACGCATTGATATTCTGTAGGCTAACAGAGTAAGAGGCAATAAGTCAGGCCATCCTTAGTGATTGGCGGGCATTTTTTGCATAATCTTCTTGATGTTCTTGTTAGCGGCTTCAACAGCACCATTCATCTTTGGACGTTAGATGACGGAGTTAAGGTGTTTGATGTGGAATTTACTACATAGTTCCTCCATCATTTTGTTGTTGAGGTTCTTAGCATTATCTGATACAATTACCTCGGGTTGTCCGTATCGACAAATGACATTTTTTCTGATGAAAGCAATGATGACTTCTTTGGTAACCTTGGGGAAGGAGGCTGCTTCTACCCACTTGGTAAAGTAGTCGATCATGGTGAAGATGAAACGATGTCCATTACTGGCTTTGGGCTCGATGGGCCCAATCACGTCCATTTCCCACATTGAGAAGGGCCAAGGTGAACTCATATTGTGGAGCTCCCGTGGAGGGGCGTGGATAGCATTCCCATGAATTTGGCGTTGATAACATCTCCTGACATGGTCATTGCAGTCCGTTTTAAGAGATAGCTAGTAATGTCCTTTCCTGAGGACCTTTTTAACAAGGAGGGGGCCACTCATGTATGGGCCACAGACTCCACCATGGATCTCATCCATGAGTCTCTGAGCTTGCTCCTTATCCAGGCATCTGAGGAGACCTAGACCTGCATCTCTCTTGTAGAGTGCATCTCCGCTCAGGTAAAATTTCATAGCAAGTCGATGAATCCACCTTTGTTCAGTTAGGCTCACCTCAGTGGGTGTAGATCCATCTCGTAGGTACTCCTTGATATGCTGATACCAAGGTTGTTGGATGGGAGGTAGCTCATCCGATACTTCTCTAACATAGTTCCCATAGACTGGTGCCTTTTGTAGGGAAAAGTTAACGCATGGCATGTGTCCCTTGTCAGGTATGTGAATCAAGGAGGCCAAAGTCGCTAATGCATCTGCGAAGTCATTCCTATTAAGAGGAATATGTAGAAAAGAGATTTCTTCAAACTCCAAAGCCATCTGTAAAACTTGTCGATGGTAAGGCAGCAATCGCAGCTCTTTGGTTTGATAGATTCCTGTGGATTATTTGATTACCAACTCTGAATCTACAAAGATAGCTAACAGTCTGATACCCATTGAACGGGCATGTTTTAGTCCCATGATACAACCTTCATACTCAGTTGTGTTATTGGTGCTGATAAACTGTAATTTGACGGCGACGGGATACTGTTCCCCCATACCGGATACTAGAACTGCTCCAGCTCCAGAACCTTCCGTATTAACAACTCCATCAAAATACATGTTCCATATTGGATGTGCATCGTACTGATGTTGTTACTGAATTGTCATTACCCCTTCATCTGGGAAGTAGGTTTCCAAGGGTTTGCAATCCCCTGAAGGAGCGGCGGCCAGTTGATCCACAATTCCTTGACCTTTAACGAACTTTTGAGTCACGTAGACAATTTCAAATTGTTATAGGATCAACTGCCATCTGGACAACCAACAATTCAGTATGGGTTTACTGAACACATACTTGAGAGGATCCACGCGGGATATGAGATGGGTTGTGTGCCCATGGAGGTAATGTTGTAACGTCATGGCAGCCCATGCTAAAGCACAACAAGTCCTCTCGATCAGAGTGTAATTGTGTTCACTGTTGTTAATCTTTTGCTGAGGTAATAGATAGCTCGTTCTCGGCCTCTATCGTCTTTCTGACCCAGCATGCAGCCCATGGCATTGTCACTTATGGACAGGTACATGAACAGGGGAACACCATCCCTGGGTGGTACCAAAATAGGAGCTTTGACTAACTGTTCTTTAATTGTAAGGAATGCATTCTGACACTCATCATTCCATTTCATGGAGGAGTTCTTCCTTAATAGCTTGACGATAGGCTCACAAGTTGCTGTGAGTTGAGAAATGAATCGGCTAATGAAGTTGATTCTTCTCAAAAATCCCCGTATTTCCTTCTCTGTCTGAGGAATGGGCATTTTCGTAATGGCCTGGATATTGGTAGGATCCAGCTCAATTCCTTTATGGCTGACTAGGAATCCTAGCAACTTGCCTGATTTAACGCCAAAGGCGCACTTGGCTGGATTCAACTTCAAGTTGTACTTGCGCAACCTGTTGAAAAGCTTTCTAAGATGGTCTAAGTGGTCCTCCTCCTTTCGGGACTTGATAATGATGTCATCCACGTAGATCTCTATCTCTTTATGCATTAAATCGTGAAAAAGAGCCATCATAACTCTCTGATAGGTAGCTTCGGCATTGATGAGGCTGAATGACAACAGTCTATAGCAAAAGGTTCCCCAAGGCGTGATGAAAGCAGTTTTCTCACTATCTTCCTCAGCAACCATGAACTGATGGCACCCCGTAAAATAATCAGCAAAGGAGTACATGCCGTATTGAGCAGTATTGTCAATAAGAATGTGGATAAAGGGCATGGGAAAGCTATCTTTAAGACAAGCTTTATTCAGATCCCGATAATTCATGCAAACTCGTACCTTTCCTCCAAGTTTAGGCACGGGTACAATGTTGGATATCCACGCAGGATATGCAGACACCATGATGATGCCAGCTTGAAATTGTTTCACAATTTTTTCTTTTACCTTTAAACTCCACTCAGGTTTCAATCGCCTGAGCTTTTGCTTGACTGGATTGAATCCCTCTTTGATGGGAAGGAGATGAAGAACAATGTCAGTGGACAAACCCTCCATGTCTTCATGAGACCATGCAAACACATCCTGAAATTGGGATAGTAGCGTAACCATGTCATTCCTTTGGTTTGGGGTAAGGTCTGAACCAATCTGGATTAACTTAGCATTTTCTAAGGTTCCAAGATTGAAAGCGGTGGTTTGATCAAGGTTGGGTTTAGGCTTGTCTTCGACCCATTCTTTGATCTCCGGAGGCACCTCAATGTCCTCTTGTATTTCCAGCAAGTCTGAGTCTAACTTTACATCAAAGTTACAATCCTTGTGGAGAGGAGACATCTTATCAGCAAGTACAGGCACATCTAAGTTCAGAGTCCTGAAACAAAATATGCTTTTACTTAATATATATAACACTGTTTAATCATACATAATGTTAGTATATAAGGACAAAACAACTGCTAATACTGTACAGAAAAGTAAGCAGTTATTATATCTACAGGGCAGAAAGAAGTCCTGCCCATTTTACCCTTGTCGACCAATGCAAGGAGTGCTGGTCCAATTGGCAAGGATAAAGTCCGGGTGGACTGTATTAATGGAGGGGCTGTCATCGTCCTCCTCTTCCTGAATGATGACCATGATGTCTGGGCAATCATCGTCTGGGGTATATCTGTTTGTATGTTCATCATGAACAATGATGCACATGCCCGGCATTATTCGGACAACGTTTTGTTTGATTCTTTGTTTCTCTTCCTCTATTTTGGGATCTGGAATAAAGACTTCTTTTGCTTTGAACAACACTGGCTTGGGAAATAGCATAGCCATCACGTGTGTTGGCACCTTTACAGGAGGTTGTACGGACTCAGCGTTAAAAGGCGAAGATAAACGTCGCGTGGTTGAAGCTGAAGGAATCTGCTGATACTTATGAGGATTTCTCTGACTAGAACTGGCAGAATAGCCTAGTCCAGCTGTCCCAATTTGCCTGGCTACTTGTATAGGGTATTTGATACCTTGGTGATCTTTACCCAGCCCTTGTCCTGACTGATGACCCAAGGACATCATTTCCTGAGTAGCCGACATTACTTCAACAGAGATCTTGGGTACGGGCAATGGCGTCCCAATGGCATGATATTGAGGGTTGCTTATTTCCAAGGTGTGGAAACTGGCCGGCTCAATATCAGAATTAAAACTGATGAGCGGTATGTCACCTTGTTGAGGGCATTCCGGTTCAGCGTTGAATGTCACTAGGCTATTATTGATAATGTCTTTCAGTTACTGATGAAGGGTGGAGGGGACTGCCCCAGCCATATGAATCCACGGTCTTTCCAAGAGCAGGTTGTATCCCGAATCTATCTTGAGTACGTGGAAAGACACGCAGAATGTATGGGGACCAATCTCAATTGGCAGCTCAATCTCTCCGACCGAATTGCGGCGGGCCCCGTCAAAAGCTTTAATGATCGTATGGCTACTCTGGATTCGGTTGAGATTGACATTCATCTTTAACAATGTAGCATAAGGGCATATATTCAAAGACGAACCTCCATCTACTAAGACTCCGGCTAGCATATATCCAGAGGACAAGACCGCAATGTGTAACGGCTTGCAATGACTGGTCCCTTCGGGCGGTATGTCATCATCAGTGAAGGATATCACATTGTTGTTAAAAATGTGATCAACCAGGTGTTGAAATATTTCCACATCCACTGATGTTGGTAAGTAGGCTTTTTTCAAAACCTTCAATAAAATCTTTCGATGCTCTTCAGAAGTTAAAACCAAGTCCAAAATTAAAATTTGGTGTGGAGCTTCTCTTAAGCTTAAAACCACCTTGGCTTCGTGATGACCCATAGCACGGAGGAAATTTTCAATCTTCTCAATGGGTATTTTCCCCTTTGATTGGATGGTAGGCTTCATCACCCGTTGGGGAAGATATAGTGGATTTTCCTTCGACACTGTAACAGTTATATGAGAGGTGGATCCTTCACCTTCTTCATAATTCCACAGAACTGTGTGCAAGCTAACAATAGGATATTGTGCTCTGCATGGTAAATTGATTGGCTCAAGAGCAGCCACTTTTAAAGGATTATTGCTTCCTCTGAGTTGAATTATTGGTGGTGAGTGGCTTGACAATGCCATCAGCCTCAGCAGAGATCACTGCTACCAATCCCTTCCATTTAGTAGGACATGTATTCTCACTATCACGTAGCACAGTATCATCGTCTGCTAGTTGCAGGCCACCGCTATCAATAAGACTCTGGATAAGGTGGCGGAGTGCCCAACATTCTTCCGTGCTGTGACCGCGAGAATGGGAGTGATATTGACATACTCCATCAGGGTTAAACCGTCCTGAACGGGGGTTGATTGGAGGGAGAAGGGAAGTGATTCTTCCTTCATTAATTAGCATCTGAAGTATTTCCTCCATAGGTTGGCCCAGGTATGTAAATTCCCTTTTATTGGTAAACTCCCGACGGGCTTTGGCATTCACTCTCTTTGCCACTTTGTCTTCCATCATTTCACCTTCTGAAGGTGACAAGGGAATATTCATGACAAGAGGAAGGAGACTAACATGCTCCTGACTTACTAACTGGAGTGTAACTTGATGCTGGTAGGTCACCAATTCTGCCAATTGCTCAATTTATTTGCAAAGAGCTTTGATCTTTCGTTCCACTGTAAACTGGAACTTTGCATAATCCCATTTTTCAACACCGTCTTTGATGATCGGGGATGCTTCGTAGTTAAAATTGGAACTTTGTTCAGTGCTCCAATTAATCATGTTGACCTCTTCCTCTTTGTGTGGAGGAAGAGGGTTGTCTTAAACGTGAGGTTGATCTGGTTTGGTGACCATGATCTCACCGTTGTCTATCAGGTCTTGGATCTTGTGTTTCAAGGCCCAACAATCTTGAGTATCATGTCCAGGTGGCCCGGCATGATAAGCACATTTTTGAGCAGCATTGAAACCCCGTCCATTAGGGCTGGCTGGTGGAAGAAGATGAGTGATTTTCTTCTGCATGGTCAGAAGAGTGAGAATATTCTTAAGTGAGTCCCCTAATGGTGTGAACACTCGAGGGCGTTTGACTTCTCCACCTTTTGGTATTGGAGGGCTTGAAGACTGTGCTTGAAAGGGAGTGTAATTTCTCCTCTAGATAGGCATGTTCTGATTGCCTTTTTGACCCTGTAGTATCAGGGACACATCCTCTTCTTTCTTTTTATGGACCCTCCGGGGGTTGTTTCCATAATTTTCAAATTGGATGCGTTCAGCAACAACTTTAAGGGCAGCTAGGTCTTGAATCTTTCCTGATTTCAATCCCATCTCAGCCATCTCCCCGTGTTTAATCATTTCAGAAAATGGTTTACCGATGCCAGCTAAGACTCTCTCATAGAAATGAGCTTCTTGTATATCGATAAAGGTCATCACCATCTCTGATTCTGTTATAAAAGGAGTAACTTGAGCAGCAAGGTGCCTCCACCTTTGAGCATACTCTCTGAAAGACTCGTTGGACTGTTTCTTGACCTTGGTAATCTGGTACCGGTCAGGAGCCATCTGAGACTGAAAAATGTATTGCGTGAGGAAGGCGTGAGCTAGCTCTTCCCAGCTATGGATCTTTTAGTTGTCTAATCTGGTATACCATAAACGGGCTTCTCCAGTCAGACTTTTTTGGAACAGCTGCATTCTGAGCTTTTCGTCCTCTGCATAAGATCCAAGTTCTCCAATGAACACCTTTAAATGTGTGTAAAGATCTCCTCACCCATCATATTTCTCTAAGTCAGGAGTTTTGAATTTTTTTGGATAATGCACTCCAGGGAATATACAAAGGTCAGCATATGAAACACTCTCGTGTGCTCCAATTCCTTTGATAGCGCGAAGGGTTTCTTCCATTTGAAGAACTTTCTTTTTGATGTCACTGGTGTCTGGATCTCTGGTGAGATGGGCGGCATCATGACTTTTGTTGGTTGTATCCAACTGCAGTTTGGGTACTGTAATGGCTTTATCAGAACCTTGAGTTCCCCCTTGTGTGGAAGATTCAGCATGTACGAGTATTTTTGGACCCTGCGTAGATTGATGTAGTTCTTTAAGCAGAACAGCCAAGTCTGTAATTTGTTTAGTTAATTCGTCGAATTCTTCGCGAGAAACTGGATTAGACTGGTTAGATGAAGACATGATTGGCTGTAGGCCTGCGGCCTTTTTGGACTTTGACCGGGTAATAAGTCCGAATAATTCCCCGCGACAAAACTGGCATAGTTTAGTTTTAGGGATGGTGTAAATGTTAACATGCTATGTGATGTGTCCATTTTAGGAATTTTATCCTGCAAAACGGATGTTAGCTATTCGTAATACAGAATAGCATGCTAATGTATATGCACATATTTCCTCATATTTCTCATTACATGGAGATGAATATGGAATGTAAATTACAAGTATTTAACTTTACAAGTAATTTGAAATGAGAAAGCATGAAGAAACTTTCCTCCGTGTTTGGTTTATTAGAGGCTGACCTATCTTAGGTTACTCTCGCGACTTTTCGGCATGAAGGTTCCCAAATCATCGCAATTTACTCAACGGGAAGTTAATACGGTCTTTCAACTGGAGCGAATTTGGGAGGTGCCTTTCTTGAGCCTCGGGAAATTAGTCTTCCCACGAGTCCAGTAATCAAACACCGACAGGATAACCTCTTGGTGGAGGGACCACATAACATACATTCACATACAACATGTCTCACCGTTTATGAAAATGATGACATGTGCGAAGCACTAATATCACAGGCAGATATAGTGTAAAGCATTAATCGCAGAAAAGACATGCATTCATACACATTCATCATAAATGTAAATGCAACATCCACACACAAGCACATAACAGTTTTGAAAAGCTTGTAATAGCGGCTTAAGTCCTCTTACTGGAGTCCCCAGCAGAGTCGCCACCTGTCGACGTCGGGATTTTTATTTGTCCCTTTTTGTTACTTGTCCTTTTGTGTTCTCATTTTATGTAAGATTTGTTTGAAAAAATAAGTGAAAAAGGTCCGACATGTGTAATGTCGACGATTGGACTGTAAGAGTCACAAGTTGATTTTTTAACTGGTTGTACCAACACAACCGAGAAAAGGTTTGCACATTGACCCAGTGATGTGACACTGCTAAACGGGTCTGTGAAACTGAGATTCAATTAGGATCCGGGGAATTGCTTATGCGGAAGGAAGGTGTTAGGCACCTCCCGACATCTGTATTGCCACGGTGACCGCCAGTTTTTAAGAAACTGTTATATGAATGTGTGTGTGGGGGGGGGGTCAATGTGCTATTATTTAGAAGTAGTGCTATGCCTCGTTTGCACCTATATACATAGGGTTTGAATTTATGTAAAAATTCAGTTTTAACAAGATATAGCAATGATGTTTTAAAAGAGGTTTTTCAAACTATGTGCTCAATAGTAATTGAGGCCTTTGATACTTCCATTTTATTCCGTATTTGGCTTGATTGATTTTATTTTACAGATGTTAGGCATCTGTATGAAAATAATATACAAACCGATGTTGAATTCCTCGTGGGTATGAAAACCATCTGAGGACATCCAAACATCACAGATAAATTTACGAGATGCTTACAGCTGAAAATGTGACAACCCCAAAATAGGTCCATTCTATCCAACCTATTCTGAGTCGCCAAATACATGGTACAGAAAATAACTACAAATTTATTACAACAATTGTCGTGCAAAATACAACAACACATATGCTGTGAGTTTGGATACAAATATATACCAAATGTGACTCATGTCCCAACCGTGGACAGCACCTCACAATGACACCTTACATAAAGGTATAGTCAAAAACTATTTTAGAAATTAGAATCTTTGGGAAGTGCTCAAGGAAACCTTCGTACATGGGAGGCCATGCTTTTAGGTTATGATAGATATCATATGGCCACAGAATTATCCTTAGTTGACTCAATAGACCCCAAAGAAAAACGAGAAGATTACTATCGTATTCTTCCCAATGTGGAGTCTTCTCTTGACATATCATTATCTCCACTGTCTCTAATTGAGAATTATACGTCAAACAAACACCAAGATTATATAGGTAGTGCTCGTAAATATACTAAGCAAGTGGATGAGCACATCCCTGTCTTATGATGACATGAGGTTGTATATTATTAGACATCTTGTATGATAGTGGCAAAACACTCTTCCAACGTTGGGTTCGCCTCACCCTATTTGATTCACCAAATATAACTACTAAATGATGTATACAACACTTTTCTATACTGCTTAGGGGGAACCTCCACAGCTAGAGACCACCGTTCTATTTTCCCGTTACCCTCGCTCGACCCAGCTACACTCTTATTACCTGAAAGGAATTGTGAAACAAAAGGGTGAGCACAACTAGCCCAGTAAATGATATCATGACTAAATATAAATAATTTATCAATAGCCTTTAATAGTAATAAATCAGAGATTTAGAACATATGGTAGATGATAAAAATTTTCAACCATAGTTACAGCGGAACGAGCAATCCATTAGAAGAGTTAAATAGACCATAAAGTCTATTATCTTCTCCATGTTAAAAATCCACCAACAATGTTTTATCCCTGTAACATCACTCAACAGTTCCTTTCTACAATCATATGAATAACTCATAATCATAATTGTGATTCTAAATTTTTCTCCGCACCCAGGACGAAGATAATTTTCATCACATGTCTTTACCTGAAACATCAAAGATCATGGTTATACCAAATCACAGTTCTTGTTCATAATCATACTAACAATTTCATCTTTGCAATACGGCCAAAGATATTCATCAACAGACCATCTTTGCACTACAGGCCAAAGATATTCAACAACAGGTCATCTTTGCACTACGGGCCAAAGATATTCATCAACAATTTATCTTTGCACTACAGGCCAAAGATATTCCTCAACAATTCATCTTTGCACTACATGCCAAAGATATTCCTCAATAGTTCATATTTGCACTACATGCCAAATATATTAATATCTCAAAGAAATATATAATCATTTCAGAATTTATATAAACAATAATTATAACCATGTTGATCATTTCACATTTGCACTTAAGCTAAAGATATTCAATTATAAATTCAATGGTCATGATCATACCAGTCAACAATTCAACTTTGCACTACTGGCCTCATGATCATACCAAAAATCTACCCATCTTTACACTCAAGTCAAATAGAAATATCATCATTAGGGTTATAAAAATGTTATATATAATAGTAAAATCAATATAATCAAAACATCTAAATTTAGTCTCATGAGTAATATTCATAAATCAACTATAATTTGGTTAGAAAAAGAAACCAATTTTGTCATGAATAGTAACTCATGAATAGTAGCCCATGAATAGTAACTTCGTGAATAGTAACTCATGAATAGTAATTCGTGAATAGTAACTCATAAATAGTAAACCCGACACAAAAAGGTAAAAATTTCACAATAAAATCTATACCAATATTTCGGTATAATGATATTGAAATAACATTTCTTAAACTTATAAACAATTTATTTTAATTGTTTGCACTTTACTAAATAATACATTTAATCATCCTAAAATTCCAAACTCATAAGATTTCATCATCAATAACCAAAACCCTTATCAAAAATCTGCATATACCTCATATAGGATTCTCAAGCCATAAAATCCTATTTTTTAATTTTCTTACTTCACATAACACATTTAATTCATTTACTCATAACTAGTCTATTTTCATGAAAAATACCCAATCAGTACAAATAAATTTTCTTTTACGAGATTTAGTAGAATATAGTTCCATATTGAACATATATTTTTCTCAGAATTTTTAAAAATCATTTACTATTTTTCATATGGCCAAAATAGCCGAATATTTAGATATTTATCAAAAATTATACTTTTATCCAAAAATTCTAAAATTTGCAGAGTATACTTCTATCATATACATGTATTCTCAATAAAAATTTCACCAATTTTGGAGTTAACCACAAGGAGTTATAAGGGTTTACTTTTAAAATTATCTTTTCTCATAAAATTCACAACTCTTAATCTATATATTTAAAAATCGCCATTTTTGGACGCAATCAAGAAAACTCATCAAATTGTCATTTCAAAATTTTTCAGAATTTTTAAAAGTTAGAAAAATTACGAAACTAAAAAATATAACAACCCTTAAAATCCCTTACTATCCCTTACCTCAAAAGAGCAGCACTTCTGACTGGATATCGGATATGGCGCTGAAGGAAACTTGCACTGATGAATAGCAACTCACCAAGTATCTAAATACTGACAAAATACACTCAATAATCTAGAGAGATAAAGAGAGAAAACTTATGAATTCTGGTGTGATTTTCAATTCTAACTTAGCCCTCTATTTATAGGAAAATATTAGCACGCCGAAGCAGACTTGACCTGCAACCTGTTGGCTTTACCTGCTACTATTCCCACCCACCATATTTGAATAAAAATCTCAGCATATTTCTTCACCAACCAAGAGTGGAGCCCACCAATTCTAGAATTTTCCACCAAAATGATTAACTCCGAAAATTCAATAATTTCTGAACCAGTCATCTCGTAAAATTCATAACAAATCATACGTTTATTTTTAACGGTTCAAAATTTGTGAAAATATACTCAACTTATATATGTATAACATATCCAAATATTACCATGATCCAACGGTCGGATTAAAAATTATAACCCTCGCAAAATATCTCAAAAGCTCTAATTTGATTTTCATACCTCCGTTCCGATAAAAATATAGATAAAACACCTCAACATTAACTCCTTTATTTTTAACCACAAAAATATATCCCTCATTTATATCCACATAAAATAAATATTTCTTTATCATATGAATCAATAATTAATTATTCACAAATAATATTACAGAATCACATTTATGACAACCAGGCCGTTCCCAGGAAAGAGGGGGCTTTCCAATAAGGATTTTTCCTTACTGGCACGCAATTAGGTGACCAAACCTCTCCTTAGACAGAACTTTCTAGACATTATCAATAATGCTATCTAATAATATTATTCAAATAATATAAATTATTGATCTGATAATGGAAAATACTGTGTAGTAACAATTATTGAAACAACAATAATATAAAATATCAACACAATAATTATTGATTCAAAAAAATAAAATATTGAACAGAAATTACTATAACAATTATTGAGTAGTGCCTTCTCACGTAAGAATAAATAATTAAAAAAAATACTGTGCAATACCGTGTGCTACTGTGCAACTACGCGTATTACTGTATTTTAACCACTAGGTATTCCAACAGTGTTAACGGTAACAACTACGCCGTTATTTATAAAAACTCAAATTTGTCGTTTTTTTCATCCGACAGTTATTCTATTATGGGGCCCATAAATGACTGCGCCGTCGTACGAATATTCCCCGACAACAAGAATATTTCACGACCAAACGAATATTCCCCAACAAAAATAAGTATTTTATAACCACTTGCGTATTTTGAAAATTTTATATATATCACCCTTAACTTTAACTTTTTTTTTTCAATTTAACCATTTACTAAATAGGAAAATTGAATACTTTTATTTCATAAAATTCGGGGTCTTACAGAAAAGGTCCATCACGGGAACCGAATCTAGATTCAGTAGACTGAACTTGTGATCACATGATTCCTAGGCTCACATGATGCCGCAATTGATATAAACGCAGTAAGCATGTATATATATAAAAGCTGTAAATATATATATACAGACATGATCACCATCCACGAAGCACCTCCATAGGAGATCAGAAATGTAAATAAAGCTGTAAAAGCTATCAACCGCCACGGAGGAAATTCCAGGCGGGACGAAATGTACAGAAAGCTGTAAAAACGGTCAACCACCACGAAGTAAACTCCAGGTGGGACGAAATGTATATATATATATATATATATATATATATATATATATATATATATATATTAAAGCAGTAAACGCACCGGATATGAAATCCAGGCTCATCAAACAAAGTTCGACACACAGTTCATATATGTAAAGGTATATATATACAAAAGCAAATAAATGCTCTAGACCGAAGTTTAGGCTCAATCGGGGCATAACTCGATAATGTTAGTCCATATATATATATATATATATATATATATATATATATATATATATATACAAACTGAAATTAAACCACGGACCGAAGTCTGGGCATACACACACAACACGACTCTCACTCTGAAGAACAGTGTGTGCAAAGATGAAGAGAAAGGCTTTAAAGTGTGTGAGAAGGCTTACAGTGGGCTGCCAAAGAAGACTTCTATATCTTTAAAGTAAATAAACATTGGCTTCCGTCGATACAGAAGTAGCTATATGTGAGCTCACAAGTGTTTAAAATGAGAAAGCACTCAGTTTGGGGTGTGTACAGAGCAAATTGGGCAGAGCTTCCTCGCCGTTTTCTCTTCGAAAATGGCCACCCCAAGCCCTCTATTTATAGAGGGTGGAGCCGCAGGTGTACCAGAGACTGCTCGAACTTTTAGAATTACAATTCGGGCATTCGATTGAGGTATATAGGACCTATTTTGGACAGCCGTTGTCGAGAGTTACACAATGACATAGGATTAGAGGTTGTACGAAGTCATGAAGATGGGACGATGCCCTCCGGTCTTTAGCTTCAAATTCTATCCGTTATCCTGTGCAATAGTCACTCGGGATTGGTTATCCTTGGCTCTTGTGGGACATAGATGTGTAGAAATGTATGTCTGAAATGTTGAGACGGCATGATGTGGCGTTAAGTTGGAAAGATGATGACTTTGCCCCTCACCGGTGTTATCTCTGATTTAGGCTGGTAAAGTAGACATTGCTCAGGGTTATAGCTGAGATTGGACTGCTGCAATGGTTGAAGGTCCTCAGTGTCATCTCTGAGGTGTGACTGTCCTCCTAGTGTTATTGCTAGGTCTTGTACTGAGTATCTCGTTGTGAGCGTCGAGATTGAAGCTCTTTGCATTTAAAACAAGCATTTCCGGGGTTATCACTGGAACTGCAACGGCCTTCCTTGGGGTTATCTCCAAGGTTGAAATATGCTATTCCCAGTGTTGGGACTGAGACGGAACATCTCGGGGTTATCTCCGGGATGAAGCTATCTTCTCAGGTGTGTATTCCAGTATTGGATCTATAGGCCTCGGGGTTATATCTGAGGTTGGAATTGTTACTCCCGGTGTGTGTTCTGGGGTGGAGGCTGTTACTCCCAGTGTGTATTCTGGGGTCAAAACTGAGCTTCCGACAGTATCCGGACTGGATGTGATTTGTCTTCTGGGGTTATCTCTGAAAGACGAATCTGCTCTCCTGCAATGTCAGTAACAGGTGTGCAGAAAATTTCGAGTGTTTATAAAGTCCAATCCCGAGTAACTATTACGTAGGGCAACGGATAGAATTTAAAACTTGAAGACCGGAGGGCATGGTTCCATCTTCCTGACTTCGTACAACCTCTAATCCCATGTCATTGTGTAAATCTCGACAACGACGGTCTAAAATAGGTCTTATACACCTTAGTCGGATGCCCAAATTGAAGTTCTAAAAGTTTGAGCGGACAATACATTGCATGGGTGCACGTACTTCAAGGTGGCAGGACCCGTGAAGCCCGGGGCACCCCGGGAAGCCGCAGGTACATCTGCGGCTAGCCGCAAGTACATATGCGGCTCCCCTCATCTATAAATAGTGGGCTGGGGGTGGCCATTTGTATAAAAAAAGGCGAGGAAGCCCTGTCAAATTTGCTCTATACACACCCTAAATTGAGTGCTTTCTCATTTTAAACACTTGTGAGTGCTTTTTCACATATAGCTACTATTATACCGTCGGGAGCCAAGTGTGCATCCACTTAAAGTTATAGAAGTCTTCTTTGGCAGCCCACTGTAAGCCTTCTTACACATTTTAAAGCCTTTCTCTTCATCATTGCACACACCATTCTTCACGTTGAGAGTCATGTTGTGTGTGTATGCCCAGACTTCGGTCCGTGGTTTCATTTCAGTTTGTATATATATATATATATATATATATATATATATATATATATATACTTATATATATATTTTTATATATGAACTAACATTATCGAGTTATGCCTCCATTGAGCCTAGACTTATGTCTGGAGCGTTTAATTGCTTTCGTATATATATATATATATATATATATATATATATATATATATATATATATATATATATATGAACTATGTGTCGAACTTTGTTCGATGAGCCTGTATTTTATATCCGGTGCGTTTACTGCTTTAATATATATATACTTATATATCTCAACTGTGGTCGAACTTTATTCGATGAGCCTGGATTTTACATCCGGTGCATTTACCGCATATATATATATATATATATATATATATATATATTTACATTTCTTCCCGCCTGGAGTTTACTTCGTGGCGGTTGATCACTTTTACAGCTTTCTTTACATTTCGTCTCGCCTGGAGTTTACTTCGTGGCGATTGATGGTTTTTACAGCTTTCTTTACTTTTTCGATCCCCCATAGAGGTGCTTCATGGTGGTTGATCATGTCTATATATATATATATTTACTGCTTTTTATATAACTGCTTATTGCTTTCATATAAATTACGGCATCATGTGAGCCTAGGAATCATGTGATCACATATTCAGTCTACGGAATCTAGATTCGGTTCCCGTGATGGACATTTTTAGCTGTAAGCATCTTGTAAATTTATTCACGGTGTTTGGATTTCCTCAGATGGTTTTCATGCCCATGAGGAGTTCGGCACTGCTTTGTACATTATTTTCTTGAAGATGCTTCGCATCTCAAAAATAAAAGCAATCAAGCCGAACATTTAATAAAATGAAAGTATCAAAGGCCTCAATTACTATTGATCACAAGGGTTTGAAAAACCTCTTTTTATAAAACATCATTTCTATATCTTATTTAAAATTGAATTTTTACACAAATTCAAACCCTTTGTATATAGGTGCAAACGAGACATAGCACTACTTCCAAATAACAACACATTGACCCACACACACACACATTCATATAATAGTTTCTTGAAAAGTGGTGGTCACCGTGGTAACACAGATGTCTGGGGGTGCCTAACACCTTCCCTCTGCATAAGCAAGTCCCCGGACTCTAATGAATCTCGATTTCAGAGACCCGTTTAGTAGTGTCACATCACTAGGTCAATGTGTAAACCTTTTCTCGGTTGTGTTGGTACATTCAGTTAAAAAACCAACTAGCGACTCTTACAGTCAAATCGTCGACATATAAATGTCGGACCTTTTCACAACTTGTTTTTTCAAACAAATCTCACCTAACATGAGAACACCAAAAAATAAGAACAAAAAGGGACAAATAAAAATCCCGACGTCGACAGGTGGCGACTCTGCTGGGGACTCCAGTAAGAGGACTTAAGCCGCTATTACAAGCTTTTCAAAACTGTTATATGCTTGTGTATGGATGTTGTATTTACATTTGATGAATGTGTACGAATGCATTTTTTTACTGCACTGCAATATATCTATCTGTGATATTAGTGCTTCGCACATGTCATCATTTTCATAAACGGTGAGACACGTTGTATGTGAATATATGTTGTGTGGTTCCTCCTCCAAGAGGCTATCTTATCGGTGTTTGATTACTGGACTCGTAGGAAGACTAATTCCAACGAGGCTCAAGAAAGGCACCACCCAAATTCGCTCCACTTAAAAGACCAAATTAACTTCCCGTCGAGTAAATTGCGATGATTTGGAAACCTTCATGCCAAAAAGCCACGAGAGTAACCTAAGATAGGTCAGCCTCTAATAAACTAAATGTGGAGGAAAGTCTGTTCATGCTTTCTCATTTCAAAATTACTTGTAAAGTCAATTACTTGTAATTTCATTCCATATTTGTCTCCATGTAATGAGAAATATGAAGAAATATGTGTACATGCATATTTAATTCCCATGCTATCCTGTATTACAAACAGCTAACATTCGTTTTGCAGGATAAAATTTCTAAAACGGATACATCACATAGCATGTAAACATTTATATATTCCTTAAGACTAAACTATGCAAGTCTTTTGCAGGGAAATAATCAGACCCATTACCCGGTCAAAATCGAAAAAGGCCAATAGCCTACAGTCAATTATGTCTTCATCTGATCAGTCTAATCCAGTTTCTCTCAAAGAATTTGACGGATTAAGTAAACAGATTACAGATTTGGCTGTTCTGCTTAAAGAATTACATCAATCTACTCAGGGCTTAAAAATGCCCCCACATACAGAATCCTCTACACAAGGAGGAACCCAAGGTCCTGATAAAGCCATTACAGTTCCTGAACTTCAGTTGGATACGACCAACAAAATTCATGATGCCACCCATCTAAAAAGAAGATCCAGACACCGGTGACATCATGAAGAAGGTCCTTTAAATGAAAGAAGCCCTTCGTTCTATCATAGGAATTGGAGCACATGGGAATGTTTCATATGCTGGCCTTTGTATATTCCCTGGTGTTCATTATCCAGAGAAGTTCAAAACTCCTGACTTTGAAAAGTATGATGGGTTAGGAGATCCTTACACACATTTGAAGGTGTTCATTGGAGAACTTAGATCTTATGCAGAGGACGAGAAGCTCAGAATGCAGCTGTTCTAAACTAGTCTGACTAGAGAAGCCCGTTCTTGGTATACCAGATTAGATAACTCAAAGATCTATAGCTAGGAAGAACTAGCTCATGCCTTCCTCACTCAATACAGCTTCCAAACTCAGATGGCACCTGACCGGTACCAGATTACCAAGGTTAAGAAATAGTCCAATGAGTCTTTCAGAGAGTATGCTCAAAGGTGAAGGCGCCTTGCTGCTCAAGTTATTCCTTCTATGATAGAGTTAAAAATGGTCATGACCTTCATAGACATACAAGAAGCTCTTTTCTATGAAAGAATCTTAGCTGGTATTGGTAAACCATTTTTTGAAATGATTAAATATGGGGAGATGGCTGAGATGGGATTGAAGTCAGGAAAGATTCAAGACCTAGCTGCTCTTAAAGCAGTTGCTGAGCACATCCAGTCCGTAACTTATGGAAACAACCCGCAGAGGGTCCATAAAAAGAAAGAGGGGGATGTTTCCTTGATACTATAAGGTCAAAAAGGCAATCAGAATATGCCTATCCAGAAGAGAAATTGCACTCCTTTTCAAGCACAGTCTTCAGACCCTCCATTGCCTAAAGGTGGAGAAGTCAAACACCCTCGAGTGTTCACACCCTTAGGGGACTCACTCGAGAACATCCTCAATCTTCTGACCACTTAAAAAAAAATTACGCATCTTCTTCCACCAACCAACCCTAAAGGGAAGGGTTTTAATGCTGCTCGAAAATGTGCTTATCATGCCGAGGCACCTGGACATGATACTCAAGATTGTTGGGCCTTGAAACATAAGATCCAAGATTTAATAGACAACGGTGAGATCGTGGTTACCAAACCAGATCAACCTCACGTACAAGACAACCCTCTTCCTCAACACAAAGAGGAAGAGGCCAACATGATTAATTGGAGCAGTGGATAGAGTTCTAATTTTAACGGTGAACCATCCCAGACCATCAAAGACGGTGTTGACGAATAGGATTATATAAAGTTCCAATTTATGATGGAACGAAAAATGAAAGCTCTGTGTAAGTAGATTGATCAATTGGTAGAACTGGTGACCTATCAGCATCAAGTCACACACCAATTAGTCAACCAGGAGCATGCTAGTCTCCTCCCTTTTGTTATAAATACTCCATCATCGCCTTCAGAAAATGAAACACTGGAGGACAAAGTTGCCAAAAGAGCAAATGCTAAAGCCCGTAGGGATTTTGCCAATAGAAGGGAATTTACATACCTGGGCCAACCTATGGAGGAGATACTTCAGATGCTAATCAATGAAGGAAGGATTACGTCCCTTCTACCTCTAATCAATCCCCGTTTAGGACGGTTCAATTCTGATGGAGTATGTCAATATCACTCCCATTCTTGCGGTCACAGCACGAAAGAATGCTGGGCACTCTGCCACCTTATTCAAAATCTAATTGACAGCGGTGTGCTGCAACTGGCAGACGACGATACTGTGCTATTTGAAAGTGAAAGTACTTGTCCTACTAAATGGAAGGAATTGGTAGCAGTTATATCTGCTGAGGCTGATGGGACTGTTAAACCATTCCCAATACAAGCAATTCAACTCAAAGGAGTTGACAATCCTTTGAAAGTGGTTGCGCCAGAGCCAATCATCTTATCTTTCAGATCACAATATCCTTTTATCTGCTTACAAAAAGTTCCCTGGAATTATGGAGAAGCTGAAGGATCCACCTCGCATACTATTGCTGCATACAATTACAAAAAGCTGAAGTCACACGCCAATTAGTCAGCCAGGAGCATGCTAGTTTCCTCCCTTTTGTTATGAATACTCCCTCGTTGCCTTCAGAAAATGAAACACTGGAAGACAAAGTGATGAAGAGAGCAAATGCCAAAGTCCGTTGGGATTTTGCCAATAGAAGGGAATTTACATACTTGGGCCAACCTATGGAGGAGATACTTCAGATGCTGATCAATGAAGGAAGGATCACTTCCCTTTTACGTCCAATTAATCCCCGTTCAGGACGGTTCAATTCTGATAGAGTATGTTAGTATCACTCCCATTCTCGCGGTCACAACACAGAAGAATGCTGGGCACTCCGCCACCTTAATCAGAATCTAAGTGATAGCGGTATCTTGCAAGTGGCAGATGACGATACTGTGCTATTTGATAGTGCGAATACCTGTCCTACTAAATGGAAGGGATTGGTAGCAGTTATATCCACTGAGGCTGATGGGACTGTCAAACCATTCACCATACAAGCAATTCAACTCAAAGGAGTTGACAATCCTTTGAAAGTGGCTGCTCCAGAGCCAATTAACTTACCATTCAGACCACAATATCCTGTTATCAGCTTACAAAAAGTCCCATGGAATTATGGAGAAGCTAAAGGATCCACCTCTCATACAACTGCTGCAGTGTCGAAGGAAAATCCACTATATCTTCCCCAACGGGTGATAAAGACTGCCATCAAATCAAAGGGAAAAATTCCCATGGAGAAAATTGAAAAGTTCCTCCGTACTATGGGTCATACTGAAGCCAAGGTGTTTTTAAGCTTAAGAGAAGCTCCACATCAAATTTTAATACTAGACTTGGTTTTAATTTTCGAGGATCACAGGTTGATATTAATGAAGGTTTTGGAAGAAGCCTACTTGCCGAAATGAGTGGATGTGGAAAAATTTTAACATTTAGTTGATCACATTTTTAACAACAATGTGATATCTTTCACTGATGATGACATACCGCCCGAAGGGACTGGTCATTGCAAATTGTTGCACATTGCAGTTTTGTCCTCCGGATACATGCTAGCTGGAGTCTTGATAGATGGAAGTTCGTTTCTGAATATTTGTCCTTATGCTATGTTGGTGAAGATGAATGTCAATCTCAAACGGATCCGAAGCAGCCATACGGTTATTAAAGCTTTTGATGGATCCCGTCGAAATTCAGTTGGAGAGATTGAGTTGCCAATTGGGATTGGTCCCCATACATTCTGTGTATCTTTTCACGTGCTCAAGATAGATTCGGGATACAACCTGCTCTTGGGAAGACCGTGGATTCATATGGCTGGGGTCGTCCCCTCCACTCTTCATCAGCAACTTAAATACATTATCAAAAATAGCCTAGTCACAGTCAACGCTGAACCGGAATGTCCTCAACATGGTGACATACCAATCATCAATATCAATTCGGATATTGAGCCGGTCAGTTTTCATGCCTTGGAAGTAAGTAACACTCAATACCATTCCATTGGGATGCCATTTTTCGTACCCAAGATTTCTGCCGAAGTGATGGCAGCTACTCAAGAAATGATGTCATTGGGACACCAGCTTGGCCAAGGGCTGGGTAAAAGTCATCAGGGTATTAAGAACCCGATTCCGGTAAAGGAGAAAGATGTCTTTGGTCCAGATCCCAAGGAGGAAGAAGAGGAACGAAGAATTAAACAAGACATCGTCAGAATGATGTCAGGCATACGCATCATTGTCCATAATGAACATACAAACAGATAAACCCCAGACGATGATTGCCCAAACATAATGGTCATCATTCGGGAGAAGGACGACGATGACAACCCCTCCATCACTGTAGTCCACCAGGACTTTGCCCTTGCCAATTGGAGCAGCACTCCTTGCATTGGTCGACAAGGGTAAAACAAGCAGGAACTTCTTCTGCCCTGTAGATATCATAACTGCTTACTTTTCTGTACAATATTAGCAGTTGTTTTGTCAGTACATGCTAACACTTTGTATGATTAAATAATGGCATATATATTAAGTGAAAGCATATTTTGTTTCATGACTCTGAATTTAGATGTGCCTCGCCACAAGGATTGTAACTTTGATGAAAAGTTAGACTTAGACTTGATGGAAATACAAGAGGACATTGAGGTGGCTCAAGAGATCAAAGAATGGGTCAAAGACAAACCTAAACCCAACCTTGATCAAACCACCTCCTTCAATCTCGGAACCTTAGAAAGCCCTAAGTTAATCCAGATTGGTTCAGACCTCACTCCAAACCAGAGGAATGACATGGTTATGCTACTAACCCAATTCCAGGATATGTTTTCATGGTCTCATGAAGACATGGTGGGTTTGTCCACTGACATTGTACTTCATCGCCTTCCTATTAAAGAGGGATTCAAGCCAGTCAAGCAGAAGCTCAGGCGATTGAAACCTGAGTGGAGTTTAAAGGTGAAAGAAGAAATTGTGAAACAATTTCAAGCTGGTATTATCATGGTGTCCACATATCCTGAATGGATATCCAACATCGTTCCCGTGCCTAAGCCTGGAGGAAATATAAAAGTTTGCATGGATTACCGGGATCTGAACAAAGCTTGCATTAAAGATAGCTTTCCCGTGCCATTTATCCACATTCTCATTGACAATACTGCTTAATACGACATGTACTCCTTTGCCGATTGCTTTGCTGGGTACCATCAAATCATGGTTACTGAGGAGGATCATGAGAAAACTGCTTTCATCATGCCTTGTGGAACCTTTTGTTATAGGCGGTTGTCTTTCGGCCTCATTAATGCCGGAGCCACCTATCAGCGAGCTATGATGGCTCTTTTCCATGACTTAATGCATAAAGAGATAGAGATCTACGTGGATGACATCATTGTCAAGTCCCAAAGGGAGGAAGACCACCTAGACCATCTCAAGAAGCTCTTCAACAGGTTGCGTAAGTATAACTTGAAGTTGAATCCAACCTAGTGCGCCTTTGGCGTTAAACTAGGCAAGTTGCTAGGATTCCTAGTCAGCCACAAAGGGATTGAGTTGGATCCCACCAAAATTTAGGCCATCACGGAAATGCCCATTCCTCAGACAGAGAAGGAAATACGGGGATTTTTGGGAAGAATCAACTTCATTAGTAGGTTCATTTCTTAACTCACAGCAACCTGTGAGCCTATCTTCAAGTTATTAAGGAAGAACTCCTCCATGAAGTGGAATAATGAGCGCCAGAAGGCCTTCCTTACAATTAAAGAGCATCTAGTCAAAGCTCCCATTTTGGTAACTCTCAGGGATGATGTTCCCCTGTTCATGTACCTGTCCATAAGTGACAATGCCATGGGCTGCATGCTTGGTCAGAAAGACGATAGAGGTCAAGAGCGAGCTATCTACTACCTCAGCAAAAGATTTAGCAGTAGTGAACACAAGTACACTCTAATTGAGAAGACTTGTTGTGCTCTAGCATGGGCTTCCATGAGGTTACAACATTACCTCCATGGTCATACAACCTATGTCATATCCCACGTTGATCCTTTCAAGTACGTGTTCAGTAAACCCATGTTAAATTGCCGACTATCCAGATGGTAGTTAATCTTACAACAATTTGACATCGTTTACGTGACGCAAAAGTCCATCAAAGGTCAAGGAATTGCGGATCAACTGGCTGCCGCACCTTTAGGGGATTTTAAACACTTGGAAACATACTTTCCCGATGAAGGGGTAATGGCAATTTAGCAACACCATCAGTACGATACATGCAATATATGGAAAATGTATTTCGATGGAGCTGTTAATATAGAAGGTTCTAGAGCTGGAGCAGTTCTAGTATCCGGTACGGGGGAGCAGTATCTCGTCACCGTCAAATTGCAGTTTGTCAGCACCAACAACACAGCTGAGTATGAAGGTTGTATCATGGGGCTAAAACTTGCTCGTTCAATGGGCATCAGACGGTTAACTGTCTTTGGGGATTCGGAGTTGGTAGTCAAACAATCCACGAGAATCTATCAAACCAAAGAGCTACATTTGCTGCCTTACCATCCGAAGAGATCTCCTTTCTACACATTCCTCGTAATAGGAATGATTTCGCAGACGCGCTAGCAACTTTGGCCTCCTTGATTCACATACCTGACAAGGAACACATGCCAAGCGTCAGATTTGCCCTACAAAAGGCACCAGCCTATGGGAACTATGCTGGAGAAGTATCGGATGAGCTACCTCCCATCCAGAATCCTTGGTATCAACACATCATGGAGTACTTACGAGATGGATCTACACCAGCTGAGGCGAGCCTGACTAAGAAAAGGCAGATCCATCGACTTGCTATAAAATTCTACTTGAGCGGAGATGCACTCTACAAAAGAGATGCAGGATTAGGTCTCCTCAGATGTCTGGACCAGGACCAAGCTCAGAGGCTCATGGATGAGGTCCATGGTGGAGTCTGTGGCCCACACATGAGCGCCCCCTTCTTGTTAAGAAAATCCTCAAAATAGGACATTATTGGCTCTCTCTCAAGGCTGGCTGCAATGACCACGTCAGGAGATGTTATCAGTGCCAAATTCATGGGAATGCTATCCACGCCCCTTCGAGGGAGCTCCACAATATGAGTTTGCCTTGGCCTTTCTCAATGTGGGGAATGGACGTGATCGGGCCCATAGAGCCCAAAGCTAGTAATGGTCATCAGTTTATCTTCACCATGATCGACTACTTCACCAAGTGGGTAGAAGCAGCCTCCTTTCCCAGGGTTACCAAAGAAGTCATCATTACTTTCATCAGAAACAATGTCATTTGTCGATATGGACAACCAAAGGTAATTGTATCAGACAATGCTAAAAATCTCAACAACAAAATGATAGAGGAGTTATGCAGTAAATTCCACATCAAACACCTTAACTCCGTCATCTATCATCCAAAGATGAATGGTGCTGTTGAAGCGGCTACAAAAATATTAAGAAGATCATGCAAAAGATGTCTGCCAACCATAAAGGATGGCCTGACTTATTGTCTCTTACTCTATTAGCCTACAGAACATCAATGCGCACTTCCACTGGGGCAACCCCTTACACATTAACCTATGGGATGGAAGCAGTGCTCCCTATAGAAGTGGAAATGGAATCCCTCAGAGTGTTGATAGACGCTCAGCTGGATGAAGGCCAATGGGTACAAGACAGGTATCACCAATTGTCTCTAATAGATGAAAGGCGAACCGCGGCTATCTTTCATGGTCAGTTATATCAACAAAGGATCGCCAGATCCTACAATAGAAAAGTCCGACTATGACAGTTTAAACCAACATGACTTGGTTTTGAAGAAGATCATTGACAACCAAGATCAGTCTAAGGGAAAATTCGCTCCTAACTGGGAAGGCCCATTTATTGTCAAGGAGGTATTGACAGGAGGTGCTCTCAGATTACAGGAAATAGACGGCGATGAATTTCTGTAACTTATCAACTCGGACATCGTGAAATGGTACTATATTTGAAGTTACCATCAAGCAAACATCCTGGTGTTGGATCATCAGATCACCAGTCATTTCGATTCTTTAACCCTTCACTACATATAACTCTTTTCCACACTTTTCCCCTCAGGGAAACATACTCTTCGAGCCAGCAGCCTGGCTTCACTCCATTCATACAACTTCGATTATCCCACTAGGGATTGAACCTTTCACACTTGCAGTTTGTCCCTAAACATGGGATCAAACTTTTCATGCCTGCAATTTATCTTGAACTTAGGATTAAACTTTCTTTCCCCCCGTAGTTTGTCCTGTACGTAGGATCAAACTTTTCTTTGGCTACAAATCGTCCTGAGGGGCGAACTACGTCAACCTGATCTCCTTGATACACGGGAGTACGTAGGCAACCGTTTTATATGGCCCGGTCACAATAAAATAAAAACAACAAAAACATTTCTACACCCTACCCATTACAAAAATAAAAACATTCCTACACCCTTTCTGCCACAAACAGCGTTGAACCTCTTACACCAAGTTTGAACTATGCAGACCTGATCTCCTCTTTAATAGGAGTACGTAGGCAGCCATTTATGATTCGGTCTCACCCCCTACCAAAACACAAACACTTGTCAACGGTACTGGGATCATCCTTCAATCCACTACATTTCATTGGCTTCAGACCAATGGGATGGAACTACCTGACCTCCTCCTAAATAGGAGACTCGATGACCATCTAAGTTGTGATTGTACCTTGAAGAGCAATACCAATCCATAAGAGATAGAATTAACTAGGCTACTCCTAAATAGGAGTACTGGCGACCATCTGTGGTACGGTCAATCTCAGAGAGAAAAGTCACACTCCTCTCCATATTTCCATACAGAAACCAGTCCCAAGACACCAAAGATGGTAGGGATACACACAGATCAATGATCCATTCTGAACTGTCCAGAGACAACTCAATGTCCATCAATCAAGGAGGAATTCAGAATACATCAAGATCACAAGCCCTAAAGAAGCAGGCAAAATATCAAGCAAGTATCCAGGCATATCTAAAAGGGAAGTGATCAAAAATATGTTTTCCTGCTATATATAATGTTGTTTGATATACACAATGTAAACTGTACATGAAAAAATGGCTAAGCTAGTCTGTGTAGGAAAATACAAGCATATCTACAAATCAGTGTATATGCGAGCTATCAAGCCCAACATGGCATCCCTCTCAGAAGAAGGAGGTAACGATGTGGTCTCCTGTACGAGGGTATCCACATGAGCTAACAGATCTACAACCATCTGCATGGTGACACGATGCTTATCAATATACGTGCTCATCTTTGCAATCATGCTAGTAGTGAGGGACCTCACTGCAGTAGTATCTGTGACGGCTACATCCCGGGCAGATATGGCGCTATCCCTCTCGACTGCCACTGTATCTCTGGCTAATATGGCCTCATCCCGCTCAATAACAGCGGCATCTCTACGAGCTAAGGCATCGTCTCTCTCTAATAGAGTTGCGTCTCTCCCATCAAGGGCTGTCAACATCAAGGCTCTAGCCTGATCTATCTCGAAGGTCATCAGATGAAGACTCTGCTCAAAGTACAGTGCTGAATACTGGATCACAACAGTGCTAGTACTGGGAGAATCTAGAAGAGCTGCTGGCAACCCAGTAAATAGCTCCTCCTCGATGTGGGAATCAATGTCCTCTATGGGCTCTACATCATCTGAATCACTCCTCGGCACTGTGGATACTACCGCAGCCGATGAAGCCTCTGTCTCCATCTATTCAGAATACTCTAGAGAATAGCCAAGATGGCTAACAAAAAAAGCAACTATCTCATGATGATCCCAACAAGCATACACCCAGGATCGGTCCTCTGCTGAAAGATGGCGAGAAGCTAAACGCTGACCTAGCGCCCCATCAAAAGGATGAAAGTCCTAGAACTGGTCAAATTACGACATCATGGCCAGTGGGTGGTAGGTAGTCATGCCCCTCAAACCAGCTAGAGGGAGATAATCCACACCCGGAGCATGAGTAATGAAGCTATAAGGTGAGCTGAGCCTTGTGCACTGTAGGATATCAAACGGTTCTCTCATCTCCGCCAAAAATATTAACCAAGACATAGCGTCTATACACTCCGATGGCTGAAAGGAGTATGACATGGCTATATCATGGGTAAAGCAGTACCCGTATCGGCGGAAGGTCCCAATCGGTCTAAAGTGTGACATAAACCACACGTATAGCATGACCGAACCGCCTGTGAATACCCCTATAGCGTAAATACTGCAAAACGTGGCCGACCTCAGCGTCTCCGCAACGATCATCGGAATGATGGTACGACCCTCCCTGAGAACTCTCACTGCCATGATAACACCGATATCCAGAGAATCCATATATCATGGCATGTACACATACGCAATTATGCACATCAAGAATGCGTCCACTCTGGCCAAATGCCATTGGTCCTCTGGTATGGTGAAATCCCCAAAATGCCGAGCAAAGCTGTCCTCAGAGCCAAATCTGTCAATCAGAAAATGCTGGGATATCACGTGGCCGGATGTGATCTCATCCTGCACAACCCTTCGCCTCAGTCCAGTGAGGGGTCATGAACTGCCAATGTATATCTCCAATACCCATATGCACGCAAGGTCTGTCAAGTGGCAGCATCATCAAACGTGCATACTCCTCCAGAGTCGGAGTCAACTCCTGGGTCCCAAATCGAAAAACCTGCCTCTCCGGTACCCAGTGCTCCAGCATGGCCTCCACAAATCCTGCGGGAACTTGAAATATCAAGAAGGTCATAGTATGCTGCAACAGCTGATCTACAGTCACCCTGTTTGATGGTGACATACTATCATACCACGATCTCAGACGAGATGCCACCAATACTGCTGGGGTGTGATCTATGCGGCTAACTATCAAAGAAGACATATGCGTGGGCCGTATCATAAGACCATCCAGGGTCAATGCTGAATATCTCTGAACATACATACGCATGCATAACATAATACATGCATTACAAATAATAGATGGCAATATGATATAGGGAATGAAAAACTGTACATATATTCCTAAGTATATCATCATCTAATACATCATCTCTGTACAGCTAAAAATACAAGGAAATGGGGCACAGACGCCCTACTACTAACAGAGGACTATCAAAAGATATAGCGAGAATGGGGCACAGCCACCCAATATTTAACAGAGGCCTATCACAGGAGATAACGAGAATACATATCAGAAGAAGACAATGGTATCAATATCTACATCATCAATCCTGTCCACCTGATAAAACTCCTTCCGAGTCACTAGATCTCTATCAGCAGGGATGTCAGGCCTATACAAAGGAGGATCTGCACCGATAAAGCCAAATGGGTCATCTGAGGGGCCAGCGCCTACGCTGGAAGGATCAAACGAATCTTCCTCTACTGGATCTCTACCCAAATGCCGGATAAAGAAATGTGCCCGGTTTAGTCGCTGGGTCAAGCTATCAATCTGTGTCACATGAGTCGGATCTCAGACACATGCTAGCCAATCCGTCATCATCACGGATCCTGGAACCATATCCCTCATAAACTGAGTGGCGCGGGTCTGGACTCCAATAGTACGAGGGAACCACCAATGCTGGAATATCTCCTAAGTGCAGGGACCCTTTGACAGTGCAAAATCGTCAACACCTAACAATGGGATATGAATGACTGGTGACTGTGACACAGGCCAATAATGCCTGGCAGGAGGCAAGATAGGCATACGAATCTCTCCTGTGGTGCTCCTAATAGCACGCTATCCTAAATAGAGCTCCCATCCTCCATCAATAAAGAGAGGAACCCTACGGGTGGAAATCACGTACTCGACATCAGTCGGGTACCCATCCTTAAATCCAATGTCCAAGTGCTCCACAGAATAGGGAATTCATGTGATGACATCAGCTGTCAACAACTCCAGCTGTAGGCAACAATGAGTAAAACCCTCAGCTACAGGGACCTCCGTTAGTATGGAATGATGTCATCGCCGTCCTCGTGGGTAGGTATCCAACCCTAACACACTCACATGAAGCAAGCATGGGAACCTCTCATAGGCTAAGAACTATCAATACAAAGACAAACATCTGCTGTCAGTGAACACTCTTAACCTATACATGGGAAATTATAAGAGAAATACTCACCAGTAGAAATGGGTAGAATTCTAACCAAGCCTCGGTCAAACCCTGCGAACGCATATACATGCCCCTGAGGAAATAGGCAAAGGTGTAGGAACCCCAATCATACTTTCTAATACGGTCCACATGTCGTGTGGCACTGATCAAAGTGAACGACACCGTAGAAGAGTTATCTGCTATAAAGCAGTCCCTAATGATCATCAGGAACAATCGCCGAAGAATGCGATCCCTGACTCTGACATCAGCTGGTATGGGCTCACTCAACAGCCCACTCATAGCATCTATGCTCAAAGGACCTGTATGGATAGTCCTGCCCTTGAGCGCCTCTGCCAGAACTCCTAGCAAATATCTGACGGTAGTCAGTATAATATCCTCTGCACAAGGCACTGGTGCCCCTCCAAACTTCATACCGGTGATAAATCGCCAATCCATAGGCGTCATCATCACCTCACAGTCCAGTAAATGGAGAGACTGAGTCTGGTGAAACCAGCGCTCAGACAATGCCCTTAGGTAGCCCCAGGGACATTGACGGGGAAGAATAGAGAAGAACGCCCCAAAGCCCCAGTCATGCACGATCGCTCTATAGCCAGGATGCAGAGCCTAATACATGGAGTGGATGCTGAATCAGTTCCCTCGAGGCTGTGTAAAGTCGGGAACCTACATGAAATGCAAATCAACATCAAAACCCTTTAATCCTCATCAATAGGAAAGAAGGAAGATTAAGATCTAACTTTATACCTCGTTGGCATGCAAGTACATCGAGGGATGTCGACTCAAATCACCTAGAAGCTCTGGGTTTGCCACCTGAATACTCGAGAGGTCCCTATGGGGAACATGTGCAGCAAGAGCGGGGTCCGCGATAGGAACATCCTCCTCCTCATCCTCGACGTCCAGCACATCAACCTGGACTGGACGTATCACCGCCTCCACCAAACGACGAGGCTGACTAACAGAACGAGGTCAAGGCACTTCAGAAGCCCTCCTTCGTACACCAGAAGTGGTTCTACGGGAACTACTCGGCTGATCCGGATTCATAATATCTGGACAACAAGTCTCCAAATCACCTCAGAAAGGGTGTGGTAATTTTAAACCTGTAGCTTCCTTTTCAAAATACATTTTATGGCTACATGCATGCATGCATTACTTTAACATACGTCTACAGTAGAGTTAAAAATGCATGACTATTCAATGACTACATTTTGAAATTTTTTGCCATAGTCCCCTCTGTAAATAGGACTATCCACATGCACATAGGCATGACTAGGTGGCCATTCAGTAGCACACCTGTCCACAGTCATATACATACTATATGTATTAAAAAGTCAAAGTCATCAATCCATAAGGGTAGCCTAATTACCAGGATTACTTTGCATTATCACCTTTGCTCATTTGTCCTCAAATTGGATAAGAAATAGCAGAAAAAGGTGTCAATTTGACTGTTTCAAAAGTCAAATTTTTTCACATTATTATGTTCAACATGGTTTAATACTAACATTTACTGTGTTGAATGTGACACCCCCAAAACAGGTATACATCACCCATCTTGAGTCGCCAAATACATGTTACAAAATTCAAATACAACTTAATTATACAACAGTCATGTAAAATACGACAAAACATAATCTAAGTGTTTTAATAAGAATATTGTCATCTAGACAATATCCACACTCAATGGAGTCCTCATTACATTTATTGTCACACTATTTAACAGAATAGTGAGGACTACTAATGTTATCATCTGGACCGTCACTCAGTTTCCCGACTAGTCCTGGCTACGTTCTCATTTCCTGAAGAGAATAATGAAAGAAAGGGTGAGCTCAACTAGCCCAGTAAGAAATATTATGACTAAGATAATGCAGAATAAATAATCCTTAGCCTTCAACAGTATAACAACTGATAGAATATAATAGACAACAAGTTTTAGATCAACAACTGCAGTAGAATAAGCAATCCATTAGAAGAGTCAAGTAGAGCATAAAATCTACTATCTTCTATGATTTAAAAAGTTTTTCATCAACTTTATTGCTGAGACTCAGCTTAATAAATAAAATTTTATCATCCCTGCATCACGGCCAAGGATATTCATGTAATCATCAATGGTCATGATTATACCGAATAATCCATGGTCATAATCATACCAACAACTGTCCATCAATGAACTACAGGCCAATGAGAACTTTCACCACATCATTCGTCACATTACGGTCATGATTATACCGAATAATCCCTAGTCATAATCATACCAAGTCCATCTATGCACGTAAGCCAAAGATGACTTTCATCAATATAAGCGTGAGGATGATGACAATGACATAATAATTCAATAAAACAAGTTCAAGGATAAATTTTAAAGATTTATAATTTAATTTATCCAGAAATCAATAACATCCAAATTGTCAACATGAAACTGCTTTGTGGAGTAAAATTCAAGAATGCTCAGAAGAATATTTCTATGAAAAGATACTAGATGAAGCGCAAATATCCAGGATATTCTACTAATTTCATGGAGTATAGAAGCCAAAACTTTAACCAACTAAGTATAATAGAATATATGAAACTGCAAATAGATTTTTGCCCGCCATGCGGTAATCCACGTTGAAAGATCATTTCCACAATTTAATAAGGAATGAATACGAAGGATCATTCACCATGCATGTGGTAATCCACATAGACAGGTTATTCCAATAGAATAATAAAGAATGGAATAACAAAAGAATTCACCATGCATGTGGTAGTCAACATAGACAGGTTATTCCAACAGAATAATAAAGAATGGAATAACAGAAAAATTCACCAGGCATGCGATAGATCGCACAGACAGGTTATTCCAACAGAATAATAAAGAATAGAACCAGGTCGTGCGTAATCTGCACAGACAGGATATTCTAACAGAATAATGAAGGGAACCAGGTCATGCGTAATCCGCATAGACAGGATATTCTAACAGAATAATAAAGAATGGAATAACAACAGAATTCACCAGGCATGCGATAGACCGCACAGACATGTTATTCCAACAGAATAATAAAGAATGGAATAACAGAAGAATTTCACCATGTATGCGGTACTTCGCATAGACATGTTATTTCAACATAATAATAAAGAATGGAATAACAGGAGAATTTCACCATGTATGCGGTACTTCGCATAGACAGGTTATTCCAATATAATAATAAAAAATAGAATAACAGAAGCTCTCTTCATGAATACGAAAGAAATAATACCCCTTACTATAATAATAATATCCCTTACCTTAGAAAAAAACTGGAATAGTGAGGTAGTAGACTTCTCTTCTTCTTTCTCTCTATAATTTCTCTATAATAATTACTCTTGTGAGACTTAGTTAGTGAGAAATGAAGGAAGAATGATCTTCTATTTATAGAAAAATATATTTTCAATAATTGCACATTGTGGGGCTCGAAATATTACAGTATAATACCTTCCTCTTTTCTTTTATTTTTAATTTAGTCCTGCAAGTATTATCAAACTTACACCACCTCCCCTAATAGTAAATCATGTGAATCAGTAGTAAATCATGTGACTCAATAGTTCTAAACATGTGAAAAAAAACAATTACAATATAGTACCTTTAACTATACCTCCATTTTTAATTTAGTCATGCAAGTATTATCAATCTTCCACCAACTCCCCTAATAGTAAATCATGTGAATTAATAGTACACACATGTGAACACATAGTTATAAACATGTGAATTAATAGCAATTAATTACTCATTTATCGGGTTAATTACCCGATTGGTCAATATAACCTCCATACATCAATTATTATCGAAATAAATGCCGATTTTTACTAACACTAATAATTCCAACACAATGGAACTATCAATTTCATCTTTAATCAACACGAACTTATTCATCATTAATATTATAATTTATAATATTTAACAACCAGGTCTTTCCCAGGAAAGATGGGGCTTTTTGATAAGGATTTCTCCTTATTGGCGCGCAATTAGGTGACCAAACCTCTCCTTGACAGAACTTCTAGACATTGTAAATATTGCAATTTAATAATATGAATAACTTTGTCGTCTCAATTATTGATTTAATAATATATCATATAATGCAGATGATACTGTGACAATGATCGAATCAATAATATGAGAGATATGATGCAGCAATTACTATAGCAATAATTGAGTATAACTGAGTGACTTTTCACGTAAGCATCAATAACCAATACCGTGTGCTACTATGCAATCACGCGTATTACTGTACTTTTACTATCGGGTAGTTCAACAGTTTTAACGGTAACACTTTCGCCGTTATTTTTATAAAATGATAATTATGTCGTTTTCTTACTACGACAATACTTTCGTTGTGAAGTCCACTAATGATTATGCCGTCGTACGGATATTCCCCGACAAAAAGAATATTTCCCGACCAAACGAATATTTTATAACAACTTGCTTACTTTACAAAAAAAAAATCACATATTACCCTTAACTTTAACCTTTTATCAATTTAACCATTTACGAAACAAAATAATAATTGTAATAAAATTGAATACTTTCATTTCATAAAATTCGGTGTCTTACATTGAATATTTTTTATCAAGTCATTTGAGCATGCATATTCACTACTTTGTGTTTAGATGCATTTCATGTGATAAGTCTTTTTCCAACAGATAAAAACTGAAAAAGAAGACATGCATACGTTACCAGGACAGTGTAAAACACTTGTACGGTGACAGAATTTGCAGAAAGTCGCCCGAACTCAGCAGATCTGAAGAAGAGCTCTCAAATTTCCTTCGCGGCGCAACTTGAAAATGACTTATGAAAGCAACCTGCAGGCATTTAATAGCCACAGCCGGCTGTAGGTCCACTTGGGGCTGCTGTAGGTGTATCTATGGCACGCCTACGTGGGTCCCACCCTTCCCACTCGATCCAGTTTGAGTTGCAAAGGAGTTCTCACAAGATAAAAAGGCCAAATCAGGAATAAAAATGCTACACGATTGAGCAGAATAGCTTACAATTATGGTTTTCTCAAACTGAACCGTGGGTCTGCACATTACTCATTGGTATTCACCCGAGCACAGGGTACACTATGTCGATGATCTTAGATGTTACAAATCACACTCGACAATACCTTACGTAGGTCCAATGCCGCTAATTCAGGGTCGTCACCCTAATTCTCACTCAAATCCCCGGCGGGGGCATCACACATTCTCAAAAAAGAATCCCCAGCGGGGGCATCACGCATTTTCCGTTGATACACACATTAACAAAGATCAAGTAGATCCCCGGCGGGGGCATCACACATTTTTAATCAAATCCCCGGTGGGGGCATCACGCATTTTCTGTTGATACACATATCAACGAAGATCAAGTAGATCCCCGGCGGGGGCATCACACATTTTCAATCAAATCCCCGGCGGGGGCATCACGCATATTTCGTTGATACACACGTGAACGAAGATCAAGTAGATCCCCAGCGGGGGCATCAGGCATTTTTAATCAAATCCCCGGTGGGGGCACCACACATTTTCCGTTGATATATATGTCAATGAAGATCAAGTAGATCCCCGGCGGGGGTTACAACGCGTGTTCATCCATTGATTCACACATTAGCGAAGGTCAGGCAGCCCTGATAACACATACTGTTGGCAGTAAATCCAACAGAACATTAACATGTCCTGGCAATACAAACTAGGAAGGATCAACATCATCGGGGAAGATCGATGATGGAGTATGTTATACACATCCTCAAACAAACAAAGCTTTATTCCCACAGATCTCTTATACACGAGAGGCACATATTCGGAATAAAGTGTAAGATCCCGAATTTTATAAAATAAAAGTATTCAATTTTTCTATTCAGTAAATGGTTAAATTGATAAAAAAAATGTTAAATTTAAGGGTTATATATGAATTTTTTTCAAAATGAGCAAGTGGTTATAAAATACTCATTGTTGTCGGGGAATATTCGTGTGGTCGTGGAATATTCTTACTGTCGGAGAATATTCGTACGACGGCGCAGCCATTTGTGGGCCCCATAACAGAATAATTATCGGATGAAGAAAATGACAAATTTGAGTTTTTATAAATAACAGCGTAATCGTTACCGTTAACACTATTAGAATACCCGGTGGATAAAGTACAGTAATACGTGTGGTTGAACAGTAGCGCATGGTATTGCATAGTATTTTTAAATTATTGATCCTTACGTAAGAAGGCACTACTCAATAATTGTTACAGTAATTACTGTTCAATATGTTATTTTATTGATTCAATAATTGTTACGTTGATATTGTTTATTATTATTGTTTCAATAATTGCCACTACACAATATCTCTATTATCATATCAATAATTCATATTATTTGAATAATATTATTAGATAGCATTATTGGCAATGTCTAAGGAAGTTCTGTCTAAGGAGAGGTTTGGTCACCTAATTACGCGCCAGTAAGGAGAAATCCTTATCGGAAAGCCCCCTCTTTCCTAGAAACAGCCTGGTTGTCAGTATTGTGATTCTGTAATATTATTTGTGAATAATTAATTATTGATTTATATGATAAGAAAATATTTATTTGATGTGGATATAAAAGATGGATTTATTTATTTTATGTGGTTATAAATGAAGGAATTAATGTTGAGGTGTTTTATCAGAATTTTGTCGGATTGGAGGTATTAAAAAATCAAATCAGTGTTCTTAAAGCTCTATTGCGTGAGTTATAATTTTAATCCGACTGTTGGATCGTTGTGATTTTTGGATATGTTATACATATATAAGTTGAGTATATGTCCACAAATTTGAACTGTTAAAAATTAACGTATGATTTGTTATGAATTTTAAGAGGTGTTGAAAATTGTCCGTTTGTGGAATTCGGATATTTTCTGCTTGGAATTTGAAAAAACTTAAAACTACAAAGTTGTAGAGAATTCGATTTCGTATGAAATAGACATAAAATTCGTATTTTTCTGATAAAAGGGCTATTTATTATGAATTGTTGAAGTTTCAGAAATTAAAATACTTTTATTAAAATTATGGATGGGACCCACTTTTATTTTTTCAAAATATGTGGGCTGAAAATTCTTCCAAGATGCCTGCCCAACAATTCAAGATGGGCATGTGTAGAATAAAGAAAAAATAATAATAATACTTTATTATTTTAGTCTCCTATGGCGTTCTATCATTTTTCTATAAATAGGCGCTTAAGTTAGAATTGAAAATCACACCAGAAACATAAGTTTTCTCTCTCTATATTATCGAGCGTATTTTTGTGAGTGTTTAGATACTTTGAGAATTGCTAATCAGTGCAAGTTTTCTTCGACTTTACATCCGATATTCCAGTCAGAAATACTGCTCTTTTGAGGTAAGGAATTGTAAGAGTTATTATGTTTTTTCAGATTCGTAATTTTTTCGACCCCCAAAAATTCTGAAAAAATTTAAAATGATAATTTGATGAGTTTTCTAGATTGTGTCCAGAAATGGCGATTTTTGGATGTATGGATTAGGAGTTATGATTAAAATATTGTTGTAATATTAATAATATTAGATTATGAGATTATTAAGTGATTTATAACATTTGGATTAAGGTGTTATGAAATCATTGATTTAAAATATTATTTAATGATTAATAATATTAGTAAAAGAATTTAATATTATTATAGAATGAATAGTATTAAATGGAGTGTATAATATAATGAATAATGTTATTATCTTCGTGGATATATTATTTTCTATTCAAATCATTTTTGATATAATATTATTCTTGAATTTTACTCCACAAAGCAGTATCATGTTGACAATTTAGATATTATTGAATTCTGGATAAATTAAATTGTTAAAGTCTTTTAAATTTATCCTTTATCTCATGTGATTGATTTTTTATATCCTTATCATGATCCTCATGCTTATATTGTGATGAAAGTCATCTTTGGCCCGCAGTACATAGATGAACTGTTGTTTATTGGTTTTACAGTTATATGCATTTGGCCTGTAGTGCAAAGAAGAACTGTTGATTGATATCATTGGTCGTAGTGCAAAGATGACCTGTTGTTGAATATCTTTGGCCTGTAGTGCAAATATGACCTGTTGTTGAATATCTTTTGCCTGTAGTGCAAAGATGAACTGTTAATGAATATCTTTGGTCGTAGTGCAAAGATGAACTTATTAGTATGATTATAAACAGGAACTGTGATTTGGTATAACCATGATCTTTGATGTTTCAGGTAAAGACGTGATGAAAATTATCTTCGTCTTGGATGAGAAGAGGAATTTAGAACCACAATTATGATTATGAGTTATTCACATGATTGTGGACCGGAACTGTTGATTGATATTATAGGGATAAAATATTGTTGGTGGACTTTTAATATAAAGAAGATAATAGACTTTATGGTCTATTTGACTCTTCTAAAGGATTGCTCGTTCCACTGTAACTATGATTGAAAAGTTTTATCATCTACCATATGTTCTAAATCTCTGAATTATAACTGATGAAGGCTATTGATAATTTAATTATCTTTAGTCATGATATTCTTTACTGGGCTAGTTGTGCTCACCCTTTTGCTTCACAATTCCTTTCATGTAATAAGAGTGTAGCTGGGTCGAACGGGGATAACAGGGGAATATAACGGTGGTCTCTAGTTGTGGAGGTTCTCCCTAAACAGTATGGAAATAATTTTATTGAGAACTTTAGAATAGTGAGTTGTATTTTATACATCATTTAGTAGTTATATTTAGTGAATCCAATAGGGTGAGGAGAACACAACGTTAGAAGGGTGTTTTGCCACTATCATACAAGATGTCTAATGACATGCGACTTCGTGTTATCATAATACAGGGTTGTGACATCCACTTACTGAGTATATCTACGAGCACTACCTATATAATCTTGGAGTTTGGTTGAAATATAATTCTCAATTGGAGACAATGGAGATAATTATATGTCAAGAGAAGACTCACCATTAGAAAGAACATGATAGTAATCTTCTCGGTTTACTTTGGGGTCTATTGGGTCAACCAAGGATAATTCTATGGACATATGATATCTATCATAACCTAGACGCATGGCCTCCCATGTACGAAAGTTTCCTTGAGCACTTCCCAAATATTTTAATTCCTAAAACAGTTATTGACTGTGCCTTTATGTAAGGTGCCATAGTGACGTGCTATCCAAGGTTGGGATGAGAGTCATAATTGGTATATATTTGTATCAAAACTCACAACATATGTGTTGTCGTATTTTGCACGACAATTGTAATAATGAAATTTGTATTTGGAAATTGTATTGAGTGTATTTCGTGGCGACTCAGAATAGGTTGGGTGAAATGGACCTATTTTGGGGGCGTTACATTTGGTATCAGAACTTAGAGATATGGTCGTTGGCAAAGATCTGAGTCTAGAACTAGGAGGGGAGAGACAAGTAATATACTTCGCTAGTGTATGACTTACCTAAGCTGAAATTTCTTACTTGATAAATTGACAAATTGTGATAAGTCAATTAACCTTTGTTTTAAAACTGTCTCCTAGAATGAGCAATGGAGAAATCATGATGACAGGGAAGATAAAATCTGAAATAAAAGCAAGGTATTCTCAACTCTTCGAAATACCAGGTACGTAAATTTTAGGGACGAAATTTCATAAGGAGGGGAGATTGTAAGACCCCGAATTTTATGAAATAATAGTATTCAATTTTTGTATTCAGTAAATGGTTAAATTGATAAAAAAAAAGGGTTAAATTTAAGGGTGATATATGAATTTTTTTTAAAATGAGCAAGTGGTTATAAAATACTCATTGTTGTCGGGAAATATTCGCGTGGTCGTGAAATATTTCTTACTGTCGGAGAATATTCGTACGACGGCGTAACTATTTGTGGGCCCCATAACAGAATAACTGTCAAATGAAGAAAACGACAAATTTGAGTTTTTATAAATAACGGCGTAATCGTTGCCGTTAACACTGTTGGAATACCCGGTGGTTAAAGTACAGTAATACGCGTGGTTGCACAGTAGCACACGGTATTGCACAATATTTTTGAATTATTGATCCTTACGTAAGAAGGCACTACTCAATAGTTGTTACAGTAATTACTGTTCAATATGTTATTTTATTGATTCAATAATTGTTACGTTGATATTGTTTATTATTATTGTTTCAAAAATTTTACTACACAGTATCTTCATTATCAGATCAATAATTCATATTATTTGAATAATATTATTAGATAGTATTATTGGCAATGTCTAAGGAAGTTCTATCTAAGGAGAGGTTTGGTCACCTAATTGCGCGCTAGTAAGAAGAAATCCTTATCGGAAAGCCTCCTCTTTCCTGGGAACAGCCTGGTTGTCAGTATTGTGATTCTGTAATATTATTTGTGAATAATTAATTATTGATTTATATGATAAGAAAATATTTATTTGATATGGATATAAATGATGGATTTATTTATTTTATGTGGTTATAAATGAAGGAATTAATGTTGAGGTGTTTTATCAGAATTTTGTCGGATTGGAGGTATTAAAAAATCAAATCGGTGTTCTTAAAGCTCTATTCCGTGAGTTATAATTTTAATCCGACCGTTGGATCGTTGTGATTTTTGGATATGTTATACATATATAAGTTGAGTATATGTCCACAAATTTGAACTGTTAAAAATTAACGTATGATTTGTTATGAATTTTAAGATGTGTTGAAAATTATCCGTTTGTGGAATTCAGATATTTTCTACTTGGAATTTGGAAAAACTTAAAGGTACAAAGTTGTAGAGAATTCAATTTCATATGAAATGGATATAAAATTTATATTTTTCTGATAAAAGGGATATTTATTATGAATTGTTGAAGTTTCAAAAATTAAAATATTTTTATTAAAATTATGGGTGGGACCCACTTTTGTTTTTTCAAAACATGTGGGCTGAAAATTCTTCCAAGATGGCTGCCTAGCAATTCAAGATGGGCATGCGTAGAATAAAGAAAAAATAATTATATTTTATTGTTTTAGTCTCCTATGGCGTTCTAACATTTTCCTATAAATAGGCGCTTAAATTAGAATTGAAAATCACATCAGAAACATAAGTTTTCTCTCTTTATATTATCGAGCGTATTTTTGTGAGTATTTAGATACTTTGAGAATTGCTAATCAGTGCAAGTTTCCTTCGACTTTACATTCGAAATTCCAATCAGAAATACTGCTATTTTGAGGTAAGGGATTGTAAGGGTTATTATGTTTTTTCAGTTTTATAATTTTTCTGACCCTCAAAAATTCTGAAAAAAATTTGAAATGATAATTTGATGAGTTTTCTAGATTATGTCCAAAACTGGCGATTTTTGGATATATAAATTAGGAGTTATGAATTTTATGAAAAAATACTATTTTAAAAGTAAACCCTTATAACTTCTTGTGATTAACTCCAAAATTTATAAAATTTTTATTGGGAGTACATGTGTATAACAATAGTATACTATGTAAATTTTGAAATTTTTGGACAAAAGTATAGTTTATGATAAATGTCTAAATATTCGGCAGTTTTGACCATATGAAAAATAATAAATGAATTTTAAAAATTTCGAGAAAAATATGTATTTAATATGGGACTATATTCTGCTAAATCTCAGAAAAAAAAAATTTCTGGGACTGATTTGGTATTTTTTATGAAAATAGACTATTTGTGAGTAAATGAATTAAATATGTTATATGAAGTAAGAAAATTAAAAAATAGGATTTTATGGCTTGAGAATCCTATATAAGGTATATGGAGATTTTTTATGAGGGTTTTGGTTATTGGTGATGAAATCTTATGAGTTTGACATTTTAGGATGATTAAATACATTAATTAGTAAAGTGTAAACAATTAAAATAAATTATTTATAAGTTTAAGAAATGATTAAAATATTATTGTAATATTAATAATATTAGATTATGCGATTATTAAGTGATTTATAACATTTGGATTAAGGTGTTATGAAATCATTGATTTAAAATATTATATTTAATGATTAATAATATTAGTAAAAGAATTTAATGTTATTATAGAATGAATAATATTAAATGGAGTTTATAATATAATGAATAATGTTATTATCTTCATGGATATATTATTTTTTGTTCAAATCATTTTTGATATAATATTATTCTTGAATTTTATACCACAAAGCAGTATCATGTTGACAATTTGGATATTATTAAATTCTGGATAAATTAAATTGTTAAAGTCTTTAAAATTTATCATTTATCTCATGTAATTGATTCTTTATATCCTTGTCATGATCCTCATGCTTATATTGTGATGAAAGTCATATTTGGCCCGTAGTGCATAGATGGACTGTTGTTTATTGGTTTTACAGTTGTATGCCTTTGGCCTGTAGTGCAAAGAAGAACTGTTGATTGATGTCTTTGGCCGTAGTGCAAAGATGACATGTTGTTGAATATCTTTGGCATGTAGTGCAAAGATGACATGTTGTGCAAAGATGACATGTTGTTGAATATCTTTGGCATGTATTGCAAAGATGAACTGTTAATTAATATCTTTGACCGTAGTGCAAAGATGAATTTATTAGTATGATTATGAACAGGAACTGTAATTTGGTATAACCATGATCTTTGATGTCTCAGGTAAAGACATGTGATGAAAATTATCTTCGTCCTGCATGAGAAGAGAAATTTAGAACCACAATTATGATTCTAAGTTATTCATATGATTGTGCACCGGAACTGTTGATTGATATTACAGGGATGAAACATTGTTGGTGAACTTTTAACATGGAGAAGATAATAGACTTTATGGTCTATTTGACTCTTCTAATGGATTGCTCGTTCCGCTGCAACTATGATTGAAAAGTTTTATCATCTACCATATGTTCTAAATCTCTGATTTATAACTGATGAAGGCTACTGATAATTTAATTATCTTTAGTCATGATATTCTTTACTGGGCTAGTTGTGCTCACCCTTTTGTTTCACAATTCCTTTCAGGTAATAAGAGTGTAACTGGGTCGAACGGGGATAACAGGGGAATATAGCGATGGTCTTTAGCTATGGAGGTTCTCCCTAAACAGTATAGAAATAATTTTATTGAGAACTTTAGAATAGTGGGTTGTATTTTATATATCATTTAGTAGTTATATTTGGTGAATCCAATAGGGTGAGGCGAACACAACGTTGAAAAGGTGTTTTGCCACTATCATACAAGATGTCTAATGACATGCGACTTCATGTTATCATAAGATAGGGTTGTTGTAAGACCCCAATTTTTATAAATAAAGATGAATTTTCTATAAATATCATTTTTGAATATTATGGAGTTAATTTGATATAATGTTATAGTTGTGGGTAATATTTATAAATTTTGCAAAGTAAGCAAGTTGTTATAAAATATTCGTTTGGTCGGAGAATATTCTTTTTGTCGGGGAATATTCGTACGACGGCACAATCATTGGTGGACCCCACAACGGAATTATTGTCGGATTGAGAAAACGACAGAATTATCTTTCTATAAAAATAACGGCTGAGGTGTTACCGTTAAAACCGTTAAAACTGTTGAACTACTCGGTAGTAAAAGTACAGTAATACGCGTGGTTGCATAGTAGCACACGGTATTAATTATTGATGCTTACGTGAGAAGTCACTCAGCTATACTCAATTATTGCTACAGTAATTGCTGCATCATATCTCTTAAATTATTGTCATAGTATCATCTGTATAATATGTTATATTATTGAGACGTTGTGGTAAGTTTGGTTATTTTATGGGGGGCCATATGTCATCATCTAAGAGTCTCTTCGTCAATAGTAATTACCGTCGTCAATAGTAATTACCGTCGTCAATAGTATTTACCTTGGTCAATAGTAATTACCTTCGTCAATATTATTTACCTTGGTCAATAGTATTTACCTTGGTCAATAGTAATTACCTTCGTCAATAGTATTTACCTTGGTCAATAGTAATTACTTTCGTCAATAGTAGTTGTCCCTTCAATATTACCAAGAGTCATTTGACCCTTCGTTAAGACCAAGAGTCATTTGACCCTTCGTTAAGACCAAGAGCCACCCTCAGTTTTTCTATAAATAGAGGCCTAGGGCTTCATTATTTTTCACGAATTCATTCAAGCTATAGAGAGAGAAAGTATAGAGAGAATAAGAGAGAGAGAATAAAAGTATTCTGCTACATCACTTTTTCAATATCCAGTTCTTTTAAGGTAGGGAATATTATTTCTTTTATATTCATGAAGAGAACTTCTGTTATTCCATTTGTTATTATTCTGTTGGAATAACCAGTATACGCGGTCTACCCTATACTTGGTGACATTCTTTTATTATTCTGTTGGAACATCCTGTCTGTGTGTTTTACACCGGACCTGGTTCCGTTTATTATTCTGTTAGAACATCCTGTCTGTGTGTTTTACACCGGACCTGGTTCCGTTTTATTACTATTCTGTTGGAATATCCTGTTTGTGTGTTTTACACCGGACCTGGTTCCATTATTTATTATTCTGTCGGAATATCCTGTCTGTGCGTTTACGCCGGACCTGGTTCCATTATTTATTATTCTATTGGAATAACCTGTCTGTGCGGTCTATCGCATGCATGGTGATTTCTTTTGTTATTCCATTCTTTATTGTACTCAGTTGGTTAAGTTTTGACTTCTATACTCCATGAAATTTGTGGAATATCCTTGATAGTTGCGTTTCATCCAGTATTTTTTCAAGAAAATATTCTTCTAAGCATTCTTGAATTTTACTCCACAATGCAGTATCATGTTGACAATTTGGACGTTGTTAATTCCTGGATAAATTAATTCTTGAACTTGTTTTATTGAATTCTTATATCATTGTCATCATCCTCATGTTTATAAAATGTTGAAAGTCATCTGTGGCCTGTAGTGCATAGATGGACTTGGTATGATTATGACCAGGGATTATTCGGTATAATCATGACCGTAATGTTACAAATGATGTGGTAAAAGTCCTCATTGGCCCGTAGTGCATTGATGGACAGTTGTTGGCATGATCATGACCATTAATGAATACACGAATATCCTTGGCCGTAGTGCAGGGGTGATTCGATGATGTGGATTATTTTATTAAGCTGAGTCTCAGCGATCGCAGTGTTGAAAAACCTTTTAAATCATAAAAGATAGTAGAGTTTATTTTCTACTTGACTCTTTTAATGGATTGCTTGTTCCGCTACAGTTAAACTTGATGTCTATTATATTTTATCAGTTTAACATTGTTGAAGGCTAATGATAATTTATTCTGCATTATCTTAGTCATAATATTTCTTACTGGGCTAGTTGAGCTCACCCTTTCTTTCACTGTTCTCTTCAGGAAATGAGAACGTAGCTGGGACAAGTCGGGGTACGGAGTGATGGTCCGAATGATAGTATTAGTTAGTAGTCCTCACTATTCTATGTAATGGTGTGTTAATAAATGTAATGAGGACTCCTTTTGAGTATGAATACTCTCTAGAAGATAATATTTGTATTCAAACTCACAGTTTATGTTTTGTCGTATTGTACAAAACAGTTGTATTATTAAGTTGTATTTGTATTCTGTACTATGTATCTGACGACCCAAGATGGGTGATGTATACCTAATTTTGGGGGCGTCACAGTTGGTATCAGAGCTTAGGGATATGATCCCTGGCTAAGATGTGAGAATAGAACTAGGAGGGGAGAGACGGGGAATTCCTTCGCTAGTATGACATACCTAAGTTTATTTGCATGGTATTTAATTGGTCGGTCATAATATAAGGATAATATATGACATATCAATTAATTTTTATTTTGTGGCAGTATCTGAAAATGGCATCTGAGAACGTTGAGAATAGCAATGGAGCACAGACGACTGTTGATTCACCACATATCAATAATCAGGATAATGTGCATCAGGAAGGTGTCAATCCTCATGCAAACAACAACACTGACCAAATGATGAATGATCAAATGTTCAGAGGCTTTATGCAATTCATGCAACAACAGGTGAAAGCGGCTCCTGTCCACAACGTAGGTGGAAATACTGGAAACTCTCAGGCGGTCACCGCTAAACAGTTTAAGGAGCTGGGACCACCGGAGTTTAAGGGAGAACCCAAACCACTTGTAGCTGAAACATGGATAAAGCAGATCACCAAGATATTTGATGTCTTGGGTTGCTCCGAGGAGCAAAAGGTTCCCTTTGCCGCCTTTATGTTGCGAGGAGAGGCAGATTACTGGTGGGAATCGATAAAGCGTACTCAACCTGCCGCACTGAAGATGTCTTGGGAGAAGTTTCAAGATCTGTTTAACGACAAATACTTTCCCGAGAGTATTCGTCACATGAAGGAGGTGGAGTTCATCAAATTGGAGCAGAATAATATGACCGTGTCGCAGTACGAGGCAAAATTTGCGGAGTTATCCCGGTTTGCGTCCCACCTGGTGGATAATGAAGAAAGAATGACGCGGATGTTTTTAAGAGGTTTGAAGCCGGAGATACGTCAACATCTTGTTTCTCATAAACTGTGTTTGTATTCAGATGTTGTAAATAGGGCTCAGTTGGTGGAGCGCGATAACGAGATAACGCAACCAAAAGAGAGCAGCCGGCAAAATGATAATACCAGTGAGAGCAGTCATCGAAGCGGTGACAACAAGCGTGGAGGGAATCAACAGGCTAGAAATGGTAACCACTTCGGTGGTAATCAGGGCCAAAACAATAAGAATGGACATTTCAAGAAGAGGAGATTCAACAATGACGGAAAGACGTCAGCACCAGCACCTGTCGTTAAGGAAGGAGAACGACCACCTATCATATGTTTCAAATGCGGAGGGGAGGGACACATCAGTCCAAACTGCGCGATGCCGTCCAAAGCATGTTATAATTGTGGAAGAGAAGGCTCGATTTTGTCGTTTACCGAAGACAAATGCAGCTAGGATGGAGGCACCAAAAGCCGTCCCAGAAAAGTCAAAACCGGTTGTGCAAGGGAGAGCGTTTGTTGTGAACTCCCAGAGAGCAAGGAACCCGAATGAGGTCATCACGGGTAAGCTTATTATAAACTCTAAAGAAGTTTATACTTTATTTGATACCGGTTCAACCCATTCTTTTATTTCTCCTACTTGCGCTCATCGATTAAATTTGATTCCGGAGAAATTAGACTTTGACTTATCTGTGGAAACTCCGTTGGGAGAAACCTTCATTACCTCCACTGTTTATAAGTCTTGTTTGGTTCAAGTTGGTACCCACACATTACCTATCGATCTGATTTCATTAAAAATACTTGCATTTGACGTGATTCTAGGGATTGATTGGTTAACTACTCATTATGCAAAAATTGATTGTTTTCGTAAGGTTGTTAGCTTTCATATTCCTAATCGACCTATTATGCGAATTCAAGCAACCAAACCATTAAAATCAATCGCTGTCATCTCAAGCCATAAAGCTATTCGTTTATTGAAAAACGGATGTCAAGCTTTCTTAGCTCATGTCACAGATCTAAACAAAAATACGTCAGTTTTGAATGATATTTCTATTGTTAATAAATTCCCTGACGTATTCCCTGAAGAACTTCCTGGCCTACCCCCAGAGCGTGAAATTGAATTTTGTATCGATCTTGAACCCGGTACAAAACCCATTTCCAAAGCCCCATATCGAATGGCTCCTATTGAACTTCAGGAGTTAAAGATCCAACTGCAGGAATTGTTAGACATTGGCTTTATTCGTCCTAGTACTTCTCCTTGGGGAGCTCCTGTTCTATTCGTGAAGAAGAAAGATGGAAGTATGCGACTTTGTATTGATTATCGGGAGTTGAATCATGTCACCATCAAAAACAGGTACCCATTGCCACGTATTGATGACCTGTTTGACCAGTTGCAAGGAGCACAATTCTTTTCAAAGATCGATCTTCGTTCTGGATATCATCAGCTGAAGGTTAGAACTGAGGATATTCCAAAGACGGCTTTTAGAACTCGGTACGGGCATTATGAATTCCTAGTCATGTCCTTTGGATTGACTAATGCTCCTGCTGCCTTCATGGATATGATGAACCGGGTATTCAAGGAATATTTGGATCATTTTGTGGTCGTCTTTATTGATGACATCCTTATTTATTCCAAAAGCCGTGAAGATCATGAGCAACACTTGAGGCTGGTACTCCAAAAGCTTCGTGAATACAAGCTTTATGCCAAGTTGAAGAAATGCGAGTTCTGGCTGGAAGAGGTAGCATTCCTTGGGCACGTAGTATCAAGTCGTGGAATATCGGTTGACCCGGCAAAGATTGAAGCTATTCAAAGCTGGGAGCAACCTAAATCAGTGACCGAGGTACGTAGCTTTCTTGGTTTAGCTGGTTATTATCGGAGATTCGTGGAAGGATTTTCTCGAATCGCTACTCCATTAACTCAGCTGACTCGGAAAGATACAAAGTTTGGTTGGAGCGAAGAATGTGAGCAGAGTTTTCAAGAACTCAAGAGGAGACTCATTTCAGCACCTGTTCTAACAATACCATCTGGCTCGGAGGGATTTGTCATCTACAGTGATGCTTCGAGCAAAGGGTTGGGATGCGTTCTCATGCAACATGGAAAAGTCATAGCCTATGCATCAAGACAACTCAAGGAATATGAGAGGAATTATCCTACTCATGATCTAGAGTTGGCAGCTGTTGTCTTTGCACTTAAAATTTGGAGGCATTACTTGTATGGGGAGAAAGTGGAGATCTTTACGGATCATAAAAGCCTCAAATATTTCTTCACTCAAAAGGAACTCAACATGCGACAACGACGTTGGCTTGAACTGTTGAAAGATTATGATCATACCATTCAATACCATCCTGGAAAAGCGAACGTGGTAGCTGACGCATTGAGTAGAAGATCATATGCGGGTACAAGTGCAATATTAACAACGCAAAGGCCCATTTTGTGTGACTTGCAAAGGATGGAGATAGAGTTGAAGACTCCAGGGACCCATGTGATGATGGCGAATATACGAGTAGAACCGACTTTAATCGATAAAGTTAAAGCTGCTCAAGCTACAGACCTGGAGCTGATGCGTATGAAGAAAAAAGTGCAAGAAGGTGCTATGCCGGAAGCAAGAATCGATGAAGAAGGAATACTTCGAGTCAACTCCAGACTTTGTGTTCCTAACAACCCTGATTTAAAGTATGAAATCATGATGGAGGCGCACAACACACCGTTTGCAATCCATCCTGGAAGTACCAAAATGTATCATGATCTTCGTCATACATTTTGGTGGAGCAATATGAAGAGAGAGATAGCGTTGTTTATCTCAAGGTGTCTAACTTGTCAACGAGTCAAAGCGGAGCATCAAGTACCAAAAGGTCCATTGCAACCACTTGAAATTCCAGAATGGAAGTGGGAGCACATTACCATGGATTTCGTTACCGGTCTTCCTAGGGTTTCTCAAGGTATTGATGCGATTTGGGTCATTGTTGATAGATTGACCAAGTCTGCTCATTTCTTACCGATACGAGAAACTTATACACTTGAACGTCTTGCTCGTATGTACATAAACGAGATTGTAAGACTGCATGGTATGCCAGTATCCATAATTTCTGATCGAGACCCAAGATTCACTTCACGATTTTGGGTTAGTTTACAAAAAGCTATGGGCACGGAGTTACGATTTAGTTCAGCATATCATCCTCAGACGGACGGACAATCAGAGAGGACTATTCAAACTCTTGAAGATCTATTAAGACTCTGTGTCTTTGACTTCAAGGGAAGTTGGGACAAGTTCTTACCATTGGTGGAGTTTTCCTACAACAACAGTTATCAAGCAAGTATTGGCATGGCTCCATTCGAAGCATTGTATGGAAGAAAATGTCGTTCTCCAGTATGCTGGGATGAGGTGGGCGAAGCAACGTTGTTGGGACCGGAGTTGGTACGTATGACTACAGAAAAGATTCAAACGATCCGACAACGTATAAAAACCTCACAAGATCGACAAAAGAGTTATGCTGATCTTCATCGAAAGGACGTGGAATTTGATGTAGGAGATCATGTGTTCTTACGTGTTGCTCCATGGAAAGGAGTTACGAGATTTGGAAAGAGAGGAAAGCTAAATCCTCGATTCATCGGTCCATTTTTAATCCTCGATCGAGTAGGAACTGTGGCTTATAGACTCGCTTTACCGCCAAGTATGTCTCGTGTTCATAACGTTTTCCACATATCCATGTTACGCAAATATGTGGAAGACCCGAACCACATTATTGAGTTAGAACCGGACGAAATAGCGGAGGATTTGACGTATGAAGAAGTTCCTGTTCAAATCTTGGATAAGAAGGAACATATTCTACGCTCCAAGGTTATACCTCAAGTTAAAGTTTTGTGGAGAAACCACGATGTTGAGGAAATGACTTGGGAGTTAGAATCAGAAATGAAATCAAGGTATCCTTACCTCTTCGACATACCAGGTACGTACCCTAATTTCGAGGGCGAAATTTCATAAGAAGGGGAGGTTGTAAGACCCCAATTTTTATAAATAAAGATGAATTTTCTATAAATATCATTTTTGAATATTATGGAGTTAATTTGATATAATGTTATAGTTGTGGGTAATATTTATAAATTTTGCAAAGTAAGCAAGTTGTTATAAAATATTCGTTTGGTCGGAGAATATTCTTTTTGTCGGGGAATATTCGTACGACGGCACAATCATTGGTGGACCCCACAACGGAATTATTGTCGGATTGAGAAAACGACAGAATTATCTTTCTATAAAAATAACGGCTGAGGTGTTACCGTTAAAACCGTTAAAACTGTTGAACTACTCGGTAGTAAAAGTACAGTAATACGCGTGGTTGCATAGTAGCACACGGTATTGATTATTGATGCTTACGTGAGAAGTCACTCAGCTATACTCAATTATTGCTACAGTAATTGCTGCATCATATCTCTTAAATTATTGTCATAGTATCATCTGTATAATATGTTATATTATTGAGACGTTGTGGTAAGTTTGGTTATTTTATGGGGGGCCATATGTCATCATCTAAGAGTCTCTTCGTCAATAGTAATTACCGTCGTCAATAGTAATTACCGTCGTCAATAGTATTTACCTTGGTCAATAGTAATTACCTTCGTCAATATTATTTACCTTGGTCAATAGTATTTACCTTGGTCAATAGTAATTACCTTCGTCAATAGTATTTACCTTGGTCAATAGTAATTACTTTCGTCAATAGTAGTTGTCCCTTCAATATTACCAAGAGTCATTTGACCCTTCGTTAAGACCAAGAGTCATTTGACCCTTCGTTAAGACCAAGAGCCACCCTCAGTTTTTCTATAAATAGAGGCCTAGGGCTTCATTATTTTTCACGAATTCATTCAAGCTATAGAGAGAGAAAGTATAGAGAGAATAAGAGAGAGAGAATAAAAGTATTCTGCTACATCACTTTTCCAATATCCAGTTCTTTTAAGGTAGGGAATATTATTTCTTTTATATTCATGAAGAGAACTTCTGTTATTCCATTTGTTATTATTCTGTTGGAATAACCAGTATACGCGGTCTACCCTATACTTGGTGACATTCTTTTATTATTCTGTTGGAACATCCTGTCTGTGTGTTTTACACCGGACCTGGTTCCGTTTATTATTCTGTTGGAACATCCTGTCTGTGTGTTTTACACCGGACCTGGTTCCGTTTTATTATTATTCTGTTGGAATATCCTGTCTGTGTGTTTTACACCGGACCTGGTTCCATTATTTATTATTCTGTCGGAATATCCTGTCTGTGCGTTTACGCCGGACCTGGTTCCATTATTTATTATTCTATTGGAATAACCTGTCTGTGCGGTCTATCGCATGCATGGTGATTTCTTTTGTTATTCCATTCTTTATTGTACTCAGTTGGTTAAGTTTTGACTTCTATACTCCATGAAATTTGTGGAATATCCTTGATAGTTGCGTTTCATCCAGTATTTTTTCAAGAAAATATTCTTCTAAGCATTCTTGAATTTTACTCCACAATGCAGTATCATGTTGACAATTTGGACGTTGTTAATTCCTGGATAAATTAATTCTTGAACTTGTTTTATTGAATTCTTATATCATTGTCATCATCCTCATGTTTATAAAATGTTGAAAGTCATCTGTGGCCTGTAGTGCATAGATGGACTTGGTATGATTATGACCAGGGATTATTCGGTATAATCATGACCGTAATGTTACAAATGATGTGGTAAAAGTCCTCATTGGCCCGTAGTGCATTGATGGACAGTTGTTGGCATGATCATGACCATTAATGAATACACGAATATCCTTGGCCGTAGTGCAGGGGTGATTCGATGATGTGGATTATTTTATTAAGCTGAGTCTCAGCGATCGCAGTGTTGAAAAACCTTTTAAATCATAAAAGATAGTAGAGTTTATTTTCTACTTGACTCTTTTAATGGATTGCTTGTTCCGCTACAGTTAAACTTGATGTCTATTATATTTTATCAGTTTAACATTGTTGAAGGCTAATGATAATTTATTCTGCATTATCTTAGTCATAATATTTCTTACTGGGCTAGTTGAGCTCACCCTTTCTTTCACTGTTCTCTTCAGGAAATGAGAACGTAGCTGGGACAAGTCGGGGTACGGAGTGATGGTCCGAATGATAGTATTAATTAGTAGTCCTCACTATTCTATGTAATGGTGTGCTAATAAATGTAATGAGGACTCCTTTTGAGTATGAATACTCTCTAGAAGATAATATTTGTATTCAAACTCACAGTTTATGTTTTGTCGTATTGTACAAAACAGTTGTATTATTAAGTTGTATTTGTATTCTGTACTATGTATCTGACGACCCAAGATGGGTGATGTATACCTAATTTTGGGGGCGTCACAGTTGTGCACATCCACTTACTGAGTATATCTACGAGCACTACTTATATAATCTTGGAGTTTGGTTGAAATATAATTCTCAATTGGAGACAATGGAGATAATTATATGTCAAGAGAAGACTCATCATTGGAAAGAACATGATAGTAATCTTCTCGTTTTTCTTTGGGGTCTATTGGGTCAACCAAGGATAATTCTGTGGACATATGATATCTATCATAACCTAGACGCATGGCCTCCCATGTACGAAAGTTTCCTTGAGCACTTCCCAAAGATTTTAATTTCTAAAACAATTATTGACTGTACCTTTATATAAGGTGCCATTGTGACGTGCTATCCAAGGTTGGGATGAGAGTCACAGTTGGTATATATTTGCATCAAAACTCACAACATATGTGTTGTCATATTTTGCACGACAATTGTAATAATGAAATTTATATTTGGAAATTGCATTGAGTGTATTTTGTGGCGACTCAGAATAGGTTGGGTGGAATGGGCCTATTTTGGGGGCGTTACATAAAGTCTGTATCAAGGATTAAGGACTTTGGTGATAACCCCAACGTCAACATCCTAAAAGATTTGGATCACACGTCCAAGCTGGTCATTATTGCCAATCCCAGGCGGAAGCAACAGGGAGCTGGCAATCATCCCAACATGTGGGAGAACAATCCAACAACACACCTGCATCATACATTTGCATCATGTTGCTGCACATGGCATCATGTTTATTTTTCATTTCAAGTGTCTAGGATTCTTTATCCTATCCATGCCATTGCATTGCATGAATATGATAAAGAGGGGCATCTGTAGACACTCAAAATTTTCTGTACACCTGTCACTAACTTTGCAGGAGGGCATATTCGTCTTTCAAAAATAACCCTAGAAGACAGCACATATCCAGTCTGGATACCACCGGAAGTTCAGTTTCAACCCCGGGACACATACTGGGAGTATCAGTTCTAACCTCGGAGATAACCCCTAGGCATGCAGTTCAAATACCAGAAATTCCACCGGAGATGACCGATTCATCCCGGAGATAACCCCGAGATATTTAGTATCAGTTTAAACACTGGGAATAGCAGTGCTAACCTTGGAGATAACCCCGAGGAGTGCAGTTGTAGTTCCGGAGATAACCCCGGAAATGCTTATTTCAAATGCATGCAATCAGCTTCAACCTCGGCACTCACACTGAGGCACTCAGTACAAGACCCGGAGATAACATCGGGAAGACAAGCACACCTCAAAGATAACACTGAGGACCTTTAACACTTGCAGCAGTCCAATCTAAGAGATAACCCTGAGCAACGTCTGCTTTATCAGGCCAAACCGGAGATAACCCCGGTGAGGGGCAAAGTCATCATCTTGCCACCTTGACGCCACATCGCACCATCTAAACATCTCATACATATATTTCTACATAGCAATGTCCCATAAGAACCAAGGAAGTCCAATCCCAAGTGACTATTGCGTAGGGCAACGGATAGAATTTGAAGCTTGAAGGCCGGAGGGCATGGCCCCATCTTCCTGACTTCGTACAACCTCTAATCCCATGTCATTGTGTAACTCTCGACAACAGCGGTCCGAAATAGGTCTTATACACCTTAGCCTGATGCCCGGATTGAAGTTCTAAAAATTCTAGCGGACATCACGTTGCATGCGTGCACGTACTTCAAAATGACAAGACTCGAGAAACCCGGGGCACCCCGGGCAGCCGCAGGTACATCTATAGCTCCCCCCTCTATAAATAGAGGGCTGGGGGTGGCTATTTGTATAAAAAAAGGTGAGGAAGCCCTGTCAAATTTGCTCTGTACACACCCTAAACTGAGTGCTTTAAGCCCTGTTCACTTAAAGTTATAAAAGTCTTCTTTGGCAGCCGACTGTAAGCCTTCTTACACATTTTAAAGTCTTTCTCTTCATCTTTGCACACACCATTCTTCACGTTGAGAGTCGTGTTGTGTGTGTACGCCCGGACTTCGGTCCGTGGTTTCATTTCAGTTTATATATATATATATATATATATATATATATATATATATATATATATATATATATATATATATTTATATGGACTAACATTATCAAGTTATGCCTCGATTGAGCCTAGACTTATGTCTGGAGCGTTTAATTGCTTTCGTATATATATATATGAACAATGTGTCGAACTTTGTTCGATGAACCTGAATTTTATCAACTGTGGTCGAACTTTGTTCTATGAGCCTAGATTTTATATCCGGTGTGTTTATCGCTTTATATATATATACTAGGCTCATAGAACAAAGTTCTACCACAGTTGATATATATATATAAATATATATATATATATATATATATATATATATATATATATATATTTATATTTCGTCCTTCCTGGAGTTTACTTCGTGGCGGTTGATCGATTTTACAACTTTCTTTACATTTCGTCTCACCTGGAGTTTACTTCGTGGCGATTGATGGTTTTTACAGCTTTCTTTACTTTTCCGATCCCCCATGGAGGTGCTTCGTGGTGGTTGATCATGTGTATATATATATATATATATATATATATATATATATATATATATTTACTGCTTATATATATAACTGCTTACTGCTTTCATATAAATTGCGGCATCATGTCTAGGAATCATGTGATCACATATTCAGTCTACTGAATTTAGATTTGGTTCCCGTAATGGACATTTTCAGCTGTAAGCAACATGTAAATTTATTCATGGTGTTTGGATTTCCTCAGATGGTTTTCATGCCCATGAGGAGTTCGGAACTGCTTTGTACATTATTTTCTCGAAGATGCTTCGCATCTCAAAAATAAAAGTAATCAAGCCGAACATTTAATAAAATGGAAGTATCAAAGGCCTCAATTAGGTATACATCACCCATCTTGGGTCGTCAGATATATAGTACAGAATACAAATACAACTTACTAATACAACTGTCGTGTACAATACGACAAAACATAAACTGTGAGTTTGAATACAAATATTATCTTCTAGAGAGTATTCATACTCAAAAGGAGTCCCCATTACATTTATTAACACACTATTACATAGAATAGTGAGGACTACTAACTAATACTATCATTCAGACCATCACTCCGTTCCCCGACTTGCCCCAGCTACGTTCTCATTTCCTGAAGAGAACAGTGAAAGAAAGGGTGAGCTCAACTAGCCCAGTAAGAAATATTATGACTAAGATAATACAGAATAAATTATCATTAGCCTTCAACAATGTTAAACTGATAAAATATAATAGACATCAAGTTTAACTGTAGCGGAACAAGCAATCCATTAAAAGAGTTAAGTAGAAAATAAAATCTACTATCTTTTATGATTTAAAAGGTTTTTCAACACTGTTATCGCTGGGACTCAGCTTAATAAAATAATCCACATCATCGAATCACCCCTGCACTACGGCCAAGGATATTCGTGTATTCATTAATGGTCATGATCATGCCAACAACTGTCCATCAATGCACTACGGGTCAATGAGGACTTGTACCACATCATTTGTAACATTACGGTCATGATTATACCGAATAATCCCTGGTCATAATCATACCAAGTCCATCTATGCACTACAGGCCACAGATGACTTTTAACATTTTATAAACATGAGGATGATGACAATGATATAAGAATTCAATAAAACAAGTTCAAGAATTGATTTATCCAAGAATTAACAACGTCCAAATTGTCAACATGATACTGCTTTGTGTAGTAAAATTCAAGAATGCTTAGAAGAAAATTTTCATGAAAAGATACTGGATGAACCGCAATTATCAAGGATATTCCACTAATTTTATGGAGTATAGAAGTCAAAACTTAACCAACTGAGTATAATAAAAAATGGAATAATAACAGAAATCACCCGTCATGCGATAGACCGCACAGACAGGTTATTCTAACAGAATAATAAATAATGGAACCAGGTCCGACATAAATGTACGGACAGGATATTCCGACAGAATAATAAATAATGGAACCAGGTCCGGCGTAAACGCACAGACAGGATATTCCGACAGAATAATAAATAATGGAACCAGGTCCGGTGTAAAACACACAGACATGATGTTCCAACAGAATAATAATAAAAAAGGAACCAGGTCCGGTGTAAAACACACAGACAGGATGTTCCAACAGAATAATAATAAAAACGGAACCAGGTCCGGTGTAAAACACACAGACAGGATGTTCCAACAGAATAATAGAAGAATGTCACCAAGTATAGGGTATATCGCGTATACAGGTTATTCCAACAGAATAATAATAAATGGAATAACAACAGTTCTCTTCATGAATTAGAAAGAATAACATCCCTTACCGTTTTAAAGAAGAGCTGAAATAAGGAAGTAGTTAAGTAGCAGAATACTCTTCTTCTCTCTCTATAGTTTCTCTCTATAGTTTCTCTCTCTAGAGTTCAGTGAATTCATAAGAAATAATGAAGGAATGAGCTGCTATTTATAAAAAAATAGAATGCATAGTAACTAATCCATGAACAGTCCAGATTGATTACTTTAATCTGACGGTCCATATTTAAAGAAAAATCTTTTAAATAAAATATAATATATTCTATTTATAGAATAACTTTAATAAAGTATTCTGTTTTATATAAAAAGATGTTTCTATTTTATTACGTTAATAATATGAATAAAACAAAACGTCATTATCGCTAAATAATTCATATTATTAACTGACAATAATTGAATCAAACTGAGTGACTTCTCACATAATCATTAATAATCAATACCGTGTGCTACTATGCAACCACACGTATTACTGTACTTTTACTACCGAGTAGTTCAGCAGTATCAATGGTAAAACTTTCGCCATTATTTTTAATAAAATATTTTTGTCGTTTTCTCAATCTGACAATAATTCCGTTGTGGGGTCCACCAATGATTGTACCGTTGTACGAATATTTCCTGTTAAAACGAATATTCCCCGACCAATCGAATATTATATAACAACTTGCGTACTTTGTAAAATTTATAAATATTACCCACAACTATAACATTATATCAAATTAACTCCATAATATTCAAAAATGATATTTATAGAAAATTCATCTTTATTTATAAAAGTTGGGGTCTTACAACCTCCCCTTCTTATGAAATTTCGCCCTCGAAATTAGGGTACGTACCTAGTATGTCAAAGAGGTAAGGATACCTTGATTTCATTTCAGATTCTAACTCCCAAGTCATTTCCTCAACATCGTGGTTTCTCCACAAAACTTTGACTTGAGGTATAACCTTGGAGCGTAGAATATATTCCTTCTTATCCAAGATTTGAACAGGAACTTCTTCATACGCCAAATCTTCTGCTATTTCGTCCGGTTCTAACTCAATAATGTGGTTCGGGTCTTCCACATATTTACGTAACATGGATATGTGAAAAACGTTATGAACACGAGACATACTTGGCGGTAAAGCGAGTCTATAAGCCACAGTTCCTACTCGATCGAGGATTAAAAATGGACCGATGAATCGAGGATTGAGCTTTTCTCTCTTTCCAAATCTCGTAACTCATTTCCATGGAGCTACACATAAGAACACATGATCTCCTATATCAAATTCCACGTTCTTTCGATGAAGATCAGCATAACTCTTTTGTCGATCTTGTGAAGTTTTTATACGTTGTCGGATCGTTTGAATCTTTTCTGTAGTCATACGTACCAACTCCGATCCCAACAACGTTGCTTCACCCACCTCATCCCAGCATACTAGAGAACGACATTTTCTTCCATACAATGCTTCGAATGGAGCCATGTCAATACTTGTTTGATAACTGTTGTTGTAGGAAAACTCCACCAATGGTAAGAACTTGTCCCAACTTCCCTTAAAATCAAGGACACAGAGTCTTAATAGATCTTCAAGAGTTTGAATAGTCCTCTTTGATTGTCCGTCGGTCTGAGGATGATATGCTGAACTAAATCGTAAATCTGTGCCCATAGCTTTTTGTAAACTAACCTAAAATCGTGAAGTGAATCTTGGGTTTCGGTCAGAAACTATGGATACTGGCATACCATGCAGTCTTACAATCTTGTTTATGTACATACGAGCAAGACGTTCAAGTATACAAGTTTCTCGTATCGGTAAGAAATGAGCAGACTTGGTCAATCTATCAACAATGACCCAAATCGCATCAATACCTTGAGAAACCCTAGGAAGACCGGTAACGAAATCCATGGTAATGTGCTCCCACTTCCATTTTGGAATTTCAAGTGGTTGCAATGGACCATTTGGTACTTGATGCTCCACTTTGACTCGTTGACAAGCTAGACACCTTGAGATAAACAGCGCTATCTCTCTCTTCATATTGCTCCACCAAAATATATGACGAAGATCATGATACATTTTGGTACTTCCAGGATGGATTGCAAACGGTGTATTGTGCGCCTCCATCATAATTTTATACTTTAAATCAGGGTTGTTAGGAACACAAAGTCTGGAGTTGACTCGAAGTATTCCTTCTTCATCGATTCTTGCTTCCGGCATAGCACCTTCTTGTACTTTCTTCCTCATACGCATCAGCTCCAGGTCTGTAGCTTGAGCAGCTTTAACTTTATCGATTAAAGTTGGTTCTACTCGTATATTCGCCGTCATCACATGGGTCCCTGGAGTCTTTAACTCTATCTTCATCCTTTGCAAGTCACACAAAATGGGCCTTTGTGTTGACAATATCGCACTCGTACTTGCATATGATCTTCTACTCAATGCGTCAGCTACCACGTTCGCTTTTCCAGGATGGTATTGAATGGTATGATCATAATCTTTCAACAGTTCAAGCCAACGTCGTTGTCGCATGTTGAGTTCCTTTTGAGTGAAGAAATATTTGAGGCTTTTATGATCCGTAATGATCTCCTCCTTCTCCCCATACAAGTAATGCCTCCAAATTTTAAGTGCAAAGACAACAGCTGCCAACTCTAGATCATGAGTAGGATAATTCCTCTCATATTCCTTGAGTTGTCTTGATGCAAAGGCTATGACTTTTCCATGTTGCATGAGAACGCATCCCAACCCTTTGCTCGAAGCATCACTGTAGATGACAAATCCCTCCGAGCCAGATGGTATTGTTAGAACAGGTGCTAAAATGAGTCTCCTCTTGAGTTCTTGAAAACTCTTCTCATATTTTTCGCTCCAATCGAACTTTGTATCTTTCCGAGTCAGCTGAGTTAATGGAGTAGCGATTCGAGAAAATCCTTCCACGAATCTCCGATAATAACCAGCTAAACCAAGAAAGCTACGTACTTCGATCACTGATTTAGGTTGCTCCCAGCTTTGAATAGCTTCAATCTTTGCCGGGTCAACCGATATTCCACGACTTGATACTACGTGCCCAAGGAATGCTACCTCCTCCAACCAGAACTCGCATTTCTTCAACTTGGCATAAAGCTTGTATTCACTAAGCTTTTGGAGTACCAGCCTCAAGTGTTGCTCATGATCTTCACGACTTTTGGAATAAATAAGGATGTCATCAATAAAGACGACTACAAAGTGATCCAAATATTGCTTGAATACCCGGTTCATCATATCCATGAAGGCAGCAGGAGCATTAGTCAATCCAAAGGACATGACTAGGAATTCATAATGCCCGTACCGAGTTCTGAAAGCCGTCTTTGGAATATCCTCAGTTCTAACCTTCAGCTGATGATATCCAGAACGAAGATCGATCTTTGAAAAGAATCGTGCTCCTTACAACTGGTCAAACAGGTCATCAATACGTGGTAATGGGTACCTATTTTTGATGGTGACATGATTCAACTCCCGATAATCTATACAAAGTCGCATACTTCCATCTTTCTTCTTCACGAATAGAACAGGAGCACCCCAAGGAGAAGTACTAGGACGAATAAAGCCAATGTCTAACAATTCCTGCAGTTGGATCTTTAACTCCTGAAGTTCAATAGGAGCCATTCGATATGGGGCTTTGGAAATGGGTTTTGTATCGGGTTCAAGGTCGATACAAAAATTAATTTCACGCTCTGGGGGTAGGCCAGGAAGTTCTTCAGGGAATACATCAGGGAATTTATTAACAATAGAAATTTCATTCAAAACTGACGTATTTTTGTTTAGATCCGTGACATGAGCTAAGAAAGCTTGACATCTGTTTTTCAATAAACGAATAGCTTTATGGCTTGAGATGACAGTGATTGATTTTAATGGTTTGGTTGCTTGAATTCGCATAATAGGTCGATTAGGAATATGAAAGCTAACAACCTTACGAAAACAATCAATTTTTGTATGATGAGTAGTTAACCAATCAATCCCTAGAATCACGTCAAATGCAAGTATTTTTAATGAAATAAGATCGACAGGTAATGTGTGGGTACCAACTTGAACCAAACAAGACTTATAAACCGTGGATGTAATGAAGGTTTCTCCCAATGGAGTTTCAACAGATAAGTCAAAGTCTAATTTCTCCGGAATCAAATTTAATCGATGAGCGCAAGTAGGAGAAATAAAAGAATGGGTAGAACCGGTATCAAATAAAGTATAGACTTCGTTAGAGTTTATGATAAGCTTACCCGTGATGACCTCATTCGGGTTCCTTGCTTTCTGATAGGTCACAACAAACGCTCTCCCTTGCACTACCGGTTTTGACTTTTCTGGGACGGCCTTTGGTGTCTCTATCTTGGCTGAACTTATTTTTGGTAAACGACAAAATCGAGCTAAATGACATTCTCTCCCACAATTATAACATGCTTTATACGGCATCGCGCAGTTTGGACTGATGTGCCCCCTCCCCTCCGCATTTGAAACATATGATAGGTGGTCGTTCTCCTTCCTTAACAACGGGTGCTGGTGCTGACGTCTTTCCATCATTGTTGAATCTCCTCTTCTTGAATTGACCATTCTTATTGTTTTGGCCCTGATTACCACCGAAGTGGTTACCATTTCTGTCCTGTTGATTCCCTCCACGCTTGTTGTCACCGCTTCGATGACTGCTCTCGCTGGTATTATCATTTTGTCGACTGCTCTCTTTTGGTTGCGTTGACTCGTTATCGCGCTCCACTAACTGAGCCCTATTCACAACATCTGAATACAAACACAGTTTATGAGAAATAAGATGTTGACGTATCTCAGGTTTCAAACCTCGCAAAAACATTCGCGTCATTCGCTCTTAATTATCCACCAAGTGGGACGCAAACCGGGACAACTCAACAAATTTAGCCTCATACTGCGACACGGTCATATTATTCTGCTCTAATTTGATGAACTCCACCTCCTTCATGTGACGAACACTTTCAGGAAAGTATTTGTCATTGAACAGCTCTTGGAACTTCTCCCAAGACATCTTCAGTGCGGCAGGTTGAGTACGCTTAATCGATTCCCACCAGTAATCTGCCTCTCCTCGCAACATAAAGGCGGCAAAGGGAACCTTTTGCTCCTCGGAGCATCCCAAGACATCAAATATCTTGGTAATCGCTTTATCCATATTTTCGCTATAAGTGGTTTTGGCTCTCCCTTAAACTCTGGTGGTCCCAGCTCCTTGAACTGTTTAGCGGTGACTGTCCGAGAGTTTTCAGTGTTTCCACCTATTTTTGGACAGGAGCCGCTCTCGCCTGCTGTTGCATGAACTGCATAAAGTTTCTGAACATTCCATCATTCATCATCTGGTCAGTGTTGTTGTTTGCATGAGGATTGTCACCTTCCTAATGCACATTATCCTGATTATTGATATGTGGTGAATCAACAGTCGCCTGTGCTCCATTGCTATTCTCAACATTCTCAGATGCCATTTTCAGATACTGCCACAAAATAAAAGTTAATTGATATGTCATATATTATCCTTATATTCTGATCGACCAATTAAATGTCATGCAAATAAACTTAGGTAGGTCATACTAGCGAAGGAATTCCCCGTCTCTCCCCTCCTAGTTCTATTCTCACATCTTAGCCAGGGATCATATCCCTAAGCTCTGATACCAACTGTGACGCCTCCAAAATTAGGTATACATCACCCATCTTGGGTCGTCAGATACATAGTACAGAATACAAATACAACTTACTAATACAACTGTTGTGTACAATACGACAAAACATAAACTGTGAGTTTGAATACAAATATTATCTTCTAGAGAGTATTCATACTCAAAAGGAGTCCTCATTACATTTATTAACACACTATTTGTGACGCCCCCAAAATAGGTATACAACACCCATTCTGAGTCGCCAAATACATGGTACAGAAAGCAAACTACCACTTCAATAATACAATTGTCGTGCAAAATACGACAACACATACTGTGAGTTTAAATACAAATATTGTCTTCTGGACAATATCCACACTCAAATAAATCCTCATTACAATTATTCAAACACTATTTTACAGAAATAGTGAGGACTGCTAAAACATCTTTCTAGAACCATCACTCCATATCCCGACTAGATCCTGCTATGTTCTCACCTCCTGAGAAGAAAAATGGAACAAAAAGGAAAAGGATGAGCTCAACTAGCCCAGTAAAGAATATTATGACTAAGATAATATACAACAAATTATCGTTAGTCTTCAACAGGGAAAAATCTGATAAAATATAATCGACAACAAGTTTTAGATCAACAACTGCAGCGGAAACAGCAAACCATTAGAAGAGTCAAGTAGAGAAAGAATTCTACTATCTTCTAAGATTTAAAAGTCCATCATCAATATTTTATCCCTGTAACATCAATTAATAATCATCTTTAACCAAATATTCATCTTTGCACTACAGGCCAAAGATATTCATTTGTATCATCAGTCGGTCATGTTCATCTCAACACCTGTTCATCTTTGCACTACAGGCCAAAGATATTCATCAAGTAATTATACATCTTTGCACTACAGGCCAAAGATATTCAGTAATATCATCATTTAGGACTGAGGATGATGAAAAATATCTTAAAGAGAACGAATCCAATGAGACAGAAGGACAAATAGTAGGGATTCGTATAACAGTTTATCCAAGATCAATAATACTTCATAATAATCAATTGTGAAGCAGAATTCAAAAATAAAGATCAAAACATGGATACAATCAAAGATAGTAACCATAATAGACATCTTGGACAAAAAGGGAAAATTTTATTTTTCGGTGAATAGTGCCGTATTCGTGAATAGTGCCGTATACGTGAATAGTGCCGTATACGTGAATAGTAACCCCCGACACAAAAAGTTCTAAATTTGATAAAAACTCATATCAATATTTCAGCATAATGATATTGAAGAAAATAATATCATTAAGAAGAAAATAATATCCCTTACCTCAAGATATCAGTACTTCTGGTCGGAATACCGATATAAGGCTGAAAGAAACTTGCTCTGATGAATAGAAACTCTCAAAGTATCTAAATACTCACAAAATACACTCAATAATCTAGAGAGAGAAAGAGAGAAAACTTGTTTCTGGTGTGATTTTTAATTCTAACTTAGCCCTCTATTTATAGAAAAATTTTAGTAGGTTTGACCTGCAACCTGATGGCTTTACCTGCTACTATTCTCACCCACCACATTTGAAATATAATTCAGCACATTTCTTCACCAACCACAAGTGGGGCCCACCAATTCTAGAATTTTCCATCAAAATGATAAACTCCGAAAATTCAACAATTTCTGAACCAGTCATCTTGTAAAATTCATAATAAATCATACGTTCATTTTTAACGGTTCAAAATTTGTGGACATATACTCAACTTATATATGTATAACATATCCAAAAATTACCACGATCCAACGGTCGGATTAAAAATTATAACACCCGCAATATTTCTCAAAAACCCTGATTTGATTTTTAATACCTCCATTCCGATAAAAATACTGATAAAACACCTCAACATTAACTCCTTCATTTTTAACCACAAAAATATATCCCTCATTTATATCCACATAAAATAAATATTTTCTTATCATATGATTCAATAATTAATTATTCACAAATAATATTACAGAATCACATTTATGACAACCAGGCCGTTCCCAGGAAAGAGGGGGCTTTCCAATAAGGATTTCTCCTTACTGGCGCGCAATTAGATGACCAAACCTCTCCTTAGACAGAACTTTCTAGACATTGCCAATAATGTTATCTAATAATATTATTCAAATAATATGAATTATTGATCTGATAATAGAAAATACTGTGCAGCAACAATTATTGAAACAACAATAATATAAAATATCAACGCAGCAATTATTGAATCAATAAAATAAAATATTGAACAATAACTACTGTAACAATTATTGAGTAGTGCCTTCTTACGTAAAAATCAATAATTGGTGCAATACCGTGTGCTACTGTATTTTAACCACCGGGTATTCCAACAGTATTAACGGTAACAACTACGCCGTTATTTATAAACAACTTATACTTGTCGTTTTCTTCATCCAATCGCTTTCCGTTATGGGGCCCACACAAGGCTGCGTCGTCGTACGAATATTCCCCGACAGCAAGAATATTCCACGACCAACCGAATATTCACCGACCAAAAATAAATATTTTATAACCACTTGCTTATTTTGCAAAATTTGCACATTTCACCCATAACCAAAGTATTATATCAAATTAACCCCTTATTATTCACAATAATATTTAGAGAAAATTTGATTTTATTCATTAATAAGTTGGGGTCTTACAACCTCCCCTCCTTATGAAATTTCGTCCTCGAAATTGACGTACGTACCTGATGTTTCAAAAAGGTGAGGATACCTCGCTTTCATTTCTGATTCCAACTCCCAGGTCATTTCTTCAATAGCATGGTTTCTCCACAAAACCTTAACTTGTGGTATAACCTTCGTGCGTAGGACATGCTCTTTCCTATCCAAGATCTTAACAGGTACCTCCTCGTACGTTAAATCTTCAGCTATCTCGTCTGGTTCTAACTCAATAATGTGGTTCGGGTCTTTAACATATTTACGAAGCATAGATATGTGAAAAACATTATGAACACGAGACATGCTTGGAGGTAATGCGAGTCTATATGCCACATTTCCTATTCGCTCAAGAATCTCAAATGGACCAACAAATCTTGGATTGAGCTTTCCTCTCTTCCCAAATCTTGTAACTCCCTTCCATGGTGCAACACGTAACAATACATGATCCCCAATATTAAATTCCACGTCCTTCCGATGAAGATCCGCATAACTCTTTTGTCGATCCTGTGCCGTTTGTATACGTTGTCGAATCGTTTGGATCTTCTCTGTAGTAATGCGTACCAACTCTGGTCCCAACAATGTTGCTTCACCCACCTCGTCCCAGCATACTGGAGAACGACATTTTCTTCCATACAACGCCTCAAATGGAGCCACACCTATGCTCGCCTGATAACTGTTGTTGTAGGAGAATTCCACCAATGGTAGGTACTTATCCCAACTCCCTTTGAGATCTAGGACACAAAGTCTTAATAGATCTTCAAGAGTTTGAATAGTCCTCTCTGATTGTCCGTCCGTTTGAGGATGGTATGCTGAACTGAATCGTAAATCCGTGCCCATAGCTTTCTGCAAGCTAACCCAAAATCGTGAAGTGAATCTTGGGTCACGATCCGAAACTATGGATACTGGCATGCCATGCAATCTCACAATCTCGTTCACGTACATACTAGCAAGACGTTCAAGGGAATAAGTCTCACGTATCGGCAAGAAATGAGCGGACTTGGTTAATCTATCAACAATAACCCAAATCGCATCTATGCCTTGAGAAACCTTGGGAAGACCCGTAACAAAATCCATAGTAATGTGTTCCCACTTCCATTTCGGGATCTCAAGTGGTTGCAATGGACCCTTTGGCACTTGATGCTCCGCCTTTACACGTTGACAAGTTAAACATCTCGAGATAAACTCCGCGATCTCTCTTTTCATATTGCTCCACCAAAATGTATGTCGAAGATCGTGATACATTTTGGTACTCCCAGGATGGATTGCAAACGGTGTGTTGTGTGCCTCCATCATTATTCTATGCTTCAAGTCAAAATCGTTAGGAACACAAAGTCTGGAGTTGACTCGAAGTATTCCTTCTTCATCGATTCTTGCTTCTGGAATAGCACCTTCTTGCACTTTCTTCTTCATACGCATCAGCTCTATATCCGTAGCTTGAGCAGCTTTAACTTTATCGATTAAAGTCGGTTCTACTCGTATATTTGATATCATCATGTGGGTACTTGGAGCCTTCATCTCTATCTCCATCCTTTGCAAGTCATACAAAATGGGCCTTTGTGTTAAAAACATTGCACTCGTACCCGCATATGATCTTCTACTCAATGCGTCAGCTACTACGTTTGCTTTTCCAGGATGATATTGGATGGTATGATCGTAATCTTTCAACAGCTCGAGCCAACGTCGCTGCCGCATGTTGAGTTCCTTTTGGGTGAAGAAATATTTGAGGCTTTTATGATCTGTATAGATCTCCACTTTCTCCCCATACAGGTAGTGTCTCCAGATCTTCAACGCAAAAACGACTGCTGCCAACTCCAAATCATGAGTAGGATAATTCCTCTCATATTCTTTGAGTTGTCGTGAGGCATAGGCTATGACTTTCCCATGTTGCATGAGAACACATCCTAACCCTTTGCCTGAAGCATCGCTGTAGATAACAAATCCATCCGAACCAGATGGTATTGTCAGAACAGGTGCCGAAATGAGTCTCCTCTTGAGTTCTTGGAAACTCTTCTCGCATTCCTCACTCCATACGAATTTTGTATCTTTCCGAGTCAGCTGAGTTAACGGAGTAGCGATTCGAGAAAATCCTTCCACAAATCTCCGATAATAACCAGCTAAGCCCAGAAAGCTACGTACTTCGGTTACCGACTTCGGTTGCTCCCAACTTTGTATGGCTTCAATCTTCGCCGGGTCGACAGATACTCCATGTTTTGACACCACGTGCCCAAGGAATGCTACTTCCTCAAGCCAGAACTCGCATTTCTTCAGTTTGGCATATAGCTTGTTTTCACGAAGCCTTTGCAGTACCAGCTTCAAATGGCGCTCATGATCTTCACGGCTTTTGGAATAGATGAGGATGTCATCAATAAAGACAACAACGAACTGATCCAAATATTCTTTGAATACACGGTTCATCATATCCATGAAGGCAGCAGGAGCATTAGTCAATCCAAAAGACATTACTAAGAATTCATAATGCCCGTACCGAGTTCTGAAGGCAGTCTTTGGAATATCCTCAGTTTTAATCTTCAGCTGATGATATCCAGAACGAAGATCGATCTTTGAAAAGAATTGTGCTCCTTGCAACTGGTCAAACAGGTCATCAATGCGAGGTAGCGGATACCTATTCTTGATAGTGACATGATTCAATTCTCGATAGTCAATACAAAGTCGCATACTCCCGTCTTTCTTCTTTACGAATAAAACAGGAGCACCCCAAGGAGACGTACTAGGACGAATAAAACCGATGTCCAACAACTCCTGTAGTTGGACTTTTAACTCCTGAAGTTCAATAGGAGCCATTCGATATGGGGTTTTAGAAATGGGCTTTGTACCGGGTTCAAGGTCAATAAAGAATTCAATTTCTCGTTCCGGGGGTAGACCGGGAAGTTCTTCAGGAAATACATCGGGAAATTCTCTAACAATAGAAATATTATTCAAATCTGACTTGTCTTTGTTCAAATCCATAACATGGGCTAAGAAAGCTTGACATCGTTTTTCAATAAACGAATAGCTTTGTGGCTTGATATGACAGTGACTGATTTTAGTGGTTTAGTAGTTTGAATTCGTATGACAGGTTGGTTAGGAATATGAAAACTAACAACCTTACGAAAACAATCAATTTTAGCATGATGAGTGGTTAACCAATCAATTCCTAAAATCACATCAAAAGCAAGTATCTTTAAAGAGATAAGATCAACAGGTAATGTGATAGTGCCAACTTGGATCATGCAAGATTTATAAACTGTAGATGTAACGAAGGTTTCACCCAACGGAGTTTCAACAGATAAGTTAAAGTCCAATTTCTCCGGAGTCAAGTTTAAACGTTGAGCACAAGCAGGAGAGATAAAAGAATGGGTAGAACCGGTATCTAGTAAAGTATAAACTTCGCAAGAATTCAAGATTAGCTTACCCGTGATCACCTCGTTCGGGTTTCTCGCGTTTTGGCCAGTCACGACAAACGCCCTTCCAGGAACCGCTGATTTCGACTTATCCGGGACAACTTTTGGAGTCACCATCCCCGCTGAACTTGGTTTTGCTACAGAACACTCTCGAGCTATATGACCTTCCTTTCCACAGTTATAACATACCTTGGATTGTTGTGGGCAGTTTGGGCTGATATGTCCCTCTTTCCCACATTTGTAACATACGACCGGTGGTCGTTCTCCTCCCCTAGAAACAGTTGATGTTTGTGCTGACGTCTTCACGTTATCATTGTTGTACCTTCTCTTCTTGAAATCTCCTCCCGACTCGCTCCTTCTAATATCACGACCACGATTACCACCAGAGTGGTTACCGCTTTTGTCCGAATGTTTTCCTCCCTGCTGGTTTTCATTGCTTCGATGACTGCCGCCACCGGTATGACCCTGGTTGTGGTCCCTCGGTTGCACATACTCATTATCTCGCTCTAATAATTGAGCCATGTTTACAACATCTGAATATAAAGAAAATTTATGAGAGATAAGATATTGCCGAATCTCGGGTTTTAGACCTCTCAGAAACATCCTTGTCATTCGTTCCTCATTTTCGACCAAATGAGGTGCAAACCTGGATAACTCTGCAAACTTCGCCTCGTACTGGGACACCGTCATGTTGTTTTGTTCCAGTCTAATAAACTCAACCTCCTTCATATGACGAATACTTTCAGGAAAGTACTTGTCATTGAACAGTTTTTGAAATGTTTCCCAGGACATGTTGAGTGCGTCAGGCTGGGTACGCTTCACAGACTCCCACCAGTAGTCTGCCTCACCGCGGAACATAAAGGTGGCGAATGGAACCTTCTGTTCCTCCGTGCATCCCAAGACATCAAATATCTTGGTAATTTGCTTGACCCACGTTTCCGCCATGATCGGATCCGGCTTTCCCTTAAATTCTGGTGGTCCCAATTCTTTGAACTGCTTAGCTGTGACAAACCGCGCGTTATCATTTCCACTCGTATTCTGCACACGAGTCTCCCTCGTTTGATTTTGCATGAACTGCAAAAAGCTCCTAAACATTCCATCATTCATCGTTTGCTCGGTAACGTTGTTTACAAGAGGAATATTGCCTTCCTATTGCACGTTACCCTGGGTGGTGATCAAAGGTGTCTCCACGGTCTGATTTACTCCATTATTAACGTTCTCAGCTGCCATTCTTAAATACTGCCATAAAATAAGGGTTAATAGTCATGTCATATATTATCCCTATACTCTGACCGACCAAATAGACACCAAATAAACTTAGTCAGGTCATACTAGCGAAGGAATTCCCCGTCTCTCCCCTCCTAGTTCTTGTCTCACATCTCAGCCAGGGATCATATCCCTAAGCTCTGATACCAACTGTGACGCCCCCAAAATAGGTATACAACACCCATTCTGAGTCGCCAAATACATGGTACAGAAAGCAAACTACAACTTCAATAATACAATTGTCGTGCAAAATACGACAACACATACTGTGAGTTTAAATACAAATATTGTCTTCTGGACAATATCCACACTCAAATAAATCCTCATTACAATTATTCAAACACTATTTTACAGAAATAGTGAGGACTGCTAAAACATCTTTCTAGAACCATCACTCCATACCCCGACTAGATCCTGCTATGTTCTCACCTCCTGAGAAGAAAAATGGAACAAAAAGGAAAAGGATGAGCTCAACTAGCCCAGTAAAGAATATTATGACTAAGATAATATACAACAAATTATCGTTAGTCTTCAACAGGGAAAAATCTGATAAAATATAATCGACAACAAGTTTTAGATCAACAACTGCAGCGGAAACAGCAAACCATTAGAAGAGTCAAGTAGAGAAAGAATTCTACTATCTTCTAAGATTTAAAAGTCCATCATCAATATTTTATCCCTGTAACATCAATTAATAATCATCTTTAACCAAATATTCATCTTTGCACTACAGGCCAAAGATATTCATTTGTATCATCAGTCGGTCATGTTCATCTCAACACCTGCTCATCTTTGCACTACAGGCCAAAGATATTCATCAAGTAATTATACATCTTTGCACTACAGGCCAAAGATATTCAGTAATATCATCATTTAGGACTGAGGATGATGAAAAATATCTTAAAGAGAACGAATCCAATGAGACAGAAGGATAAATAGTAGGGATTCGTATAACAGTTTATCCAAGATCAATAATACTTCATAATAATCAATTATGAAGCATAATTCAAAAATAAAGATCAAAACATGGATACAATCAAAGATAGTAACCATAATAGACATCTTGGACAAAAAGGGAAAATTTTATTTTTCGGTGAATAGTGCCGTATTCGTGAATAGTGCCGTATACGTGAATAGTGCTGTATACGTGAATAGTAACCCCCGACACAAAAAGTTCTAAATTTGATAAAAACTCATATCAATATTTCAGCATAATGATATTGAAAAAAATAATATCATTAAGAAGAAAATAATATCCCTTACCTCAAGATATCAGTACTTCTGGTCGGAATACCGATATAAGGCTGAAAGAAACTTACTCTGATGAATAGAAACTCTCAAAGTATCTAAATACCCACAAAATACACTCAATAATCTAGAGAGAGAAAGAGAGAAAACTTGTTTCTGGTGTGATTTTCAATTCTAACTTAGCCCTCTATTTATAGGAAAATTTTAGTAGGTTTGACCTGCAACCTGATGGCTTTACCTGCTACTATTCTCACCCACCACATTTGAAATATAATTCAGCACATTTCTTCACCAACCACAAGTGGGGCCCACCAATTCTAGAATTTTCCATCAAAATGATAAACTCTGAAAATTCAACAATTTCTGAACCAGTCATCTTGTAAAATTCATAATAAATCATACGTTCATTTTTAACGATTCAAAATTTGTGGACATATACTCAACTTATATATGTATAACATATCCAAAAATTACCACGATCCAACGGTCGGATTAAAAATTATAACACCCGCAATATTTCTCAAAAACCCTGATTTGATTTTTAATACCTCCATTCCGATAAAAATACTGATAAAACACCTCAACATTAACTCCTTCATTTTTAACCACAAAAATATATCCCTCATTTATATCCACATAAAATAAATATTTTCTTATCATATGAATCAATAATTAATTATTCACAAATAATATTACAGAATCACATTTATGACAACCAGGCCGTTCCCAGGAAAGAGGGGGCTTTCCAATAAGGATTTCTCCTTACTGGCGCGCAATTAGATGACCAAACCTCTCCTTAGACAGAACTTTCTAGACATTGCCAATAATGTTATCTAATAATATTATTCAAATAATATGAATTATTGATCTGATAATAGAAAATACTGTGCAGCAGCAATTATTGAAACAACAATAATATAAAATATCAACGCAGCAATTATTGAATCAATAAAATAAAATATTGAACAATAACTACTGTAACAATTATTGAGTAGTGCCTTCCTTCGTAAAAATCAATAATTGGTGCAATACCGTGTGCTACTGTATTTTAACCACCGGGTATTCCAACAGTATTAACGGTAACAACTACGCCGTTATTTATAAACAACTTATACTTGTCGTTTTCTTCATCCAATCGCTTTCCGTTATGGGGCCCACACAAGGCTGCGTCGTCGTACGAATATTCCCCGACAGCAAGAATATTCCACGACCAACCGAATATTCACCGACCAAAAATAAATATTTTATAACCACTTACTTATTTTGCAAAATTTGCACATTTAACCCATAACCAAAGTATTTGTATCAAATTAACCCCTTATTATTCACAATAATATTTAGAGAAAATTTGATTTTATTCATTAATAAGTTGGAGTCTTACACTATTACATAGAATAGTGAGGACTACTAACTAATACTATCATTCAGACCATCACTCCGTTCCCCGACTTGCCCCAGCTACGTTCTCATTTCCTGAAGAGAACAGTGAAAGAAAGGGTGAGCTCAACTAGCCCAGTAAGAAATATTATGACTAAGATAATACAGAATAAATTATCATTAGCCTTCAACAATGTTAAACTGATAAAATATAATAGACATCAAGTTTAACTGTAGCGGAACAAGCAATCCATTAAAAGAGTTAAGTAGAAAATAAAATCTACTATCTTTTATGATTTAAAAGGTTTTTCAACACTGTTATCGCTGGGACTCAGCTTAATAAAATAATCCACATCATCGAATCACCCCTGCACTACGGCCAAGGATATTCGTGTATTCATTAATGGTCATGATCATGCCAACAACTGTCCATCAATGCACTACGGGTCAATGAGGACTTGTACCACATCATTTGTAACATTACGGTCATGATTATACCGAATAATCCCTGGTCATAATCATACCAAGTCCATCTATGCACTACAGGCCACAGATGACTTTTAACATTTTATAAACATGAGGATGATGACAATGATATAAGAATTCAATAAAACAAGTTCAAGAATTGATTTATCCAAGAATTAACAACGTCCAAATTGTCAACATGATACTGCTTTGTGGAGTAAAATTCAAGAATGCTTAGAAGAAAATTTTCATGAAAAGATACTGGATGAACCGCAATTATCAAGGATATTCCACTAATTTCATGGAGTATAGAAGTCAAAACTTAACTAACTGAGTATAATAAAGAATGGAATAACAACAGAAATCACCCGGCATGCGATAGACCGCACAGACAGGTTATTCCAACAGAATAATAAATAATGGAACCAAGTCCGGCATAAACACACGGACAGGATATTCCGACAGAATAATAAATAATGGAACCAGGTTCGGCGTAAACGCACAGATAGGATATTTCGACAGAATAATAAATAATGGAACCAGGTCCGGTGTAAAACACACAGACAGGATGTTCCAACAGAATAATAATAAAAAAGGAACCAAGTCCGGTGTAAAACACACAGACAGGATGCTCCAACAGAATAATAATAAAAACGGAACCAGGTCCGGTGTAAAACACACAGACAGGATGTTCCAACAGAATAATAATAAAAACGGAACCAGGTCCGGTGTAAAATACACAGACAGGATGTTCCAACAGAATAATAGAAGAATGTCACCAACTATAGGGTAGACCGCGTATACAGGTTATTCCAACAGAATAATAATAAATGGAATAACAACAGTTCTCTTCATGAATAAGAAAGAATAACACCCCTTACCGTTTTAAAGAAGAGCTGAAATAAGGAAGTAGTTAAGTAGCAGAATACTCTTCTTCTCTCTCTCTATAGTTTCTCTCTGTAGTTTCTCTCTCTAGAGTTCAGTGAATTCGTAAGAAATAATGAAGGAATGAGCTGCTATTTATAGAAAAATAGAATGCATAGTAACTAATCCATGAACGGTCCAGATTGATTACTTTAATCTGACGGTCCATATTTAAAGAAAAATCTTTTAAATAAAATATAATATATTCTATTTATAGAATAACTTTAATAAAGTATTCTGTTTTATATAAAAAGATGTTTCTGTTTTATTACGTTAATAATACGAATAAAACAAAACGTCATTATCGCTAAATAATTCATATTATTAACTGACAATAATTGAATCAAACTGAGTGACTTCTCACATAAGCATTAATAATCAATACCGTGTGCTACTATGCAACCACACGTATTACTGTACTTTTACTACCGAGTAGTTCAACAGTATCAATGGTAAAACTTCCGCCGTTATTTTTAATAAAATATTTTTGTCGTTTTCTCAATCCGACAATAATTCCGTTGTGGGGTCCACCAATGATTGTGTCGTTGTACGAATATTTTTTGTTAAAACGAATATTCTCCGACCAATCGAATATTATATAACAACTTGCATACTTTGCAAAATTTATAAATATTACCCACAACTATAACATTATATCAAATTAACTCCATAATATTCAAAAATGATATTTATAGAAAATTCATCTTTATTTATAAAAGTTGGGGTCTTACATCACTGCTATATCTTGTTTAAAACTAAATTTTTACACAAATTCAAACCCTTTATATATAGGTGCAAACAAGGCATAACACTACTTTCAAATAACAACACATTGACCCACACACACACACACACATATTCATATAACAGTTTCTTAAAAAGTGGCGGTTACCATGGTAACACGGATGTCGGGGGGTGCCTAACACATTTCCTCCGCTTAAGCAAGTCCCCGGACCATAATGAATATCGGTTTTACAGACCCGTTTAGCAGTGTCACATCACTGAGTCAATGTGCAAACTTTTTCTCGATTATGTTGGTACAACTAGTTAAAAAACCAACTGGCGACTCTTACAGTCAAATCGTCGACATATAACTGTTGGACTTTTTCACAACTTATTTTTTCAAACAAATCTCACCTAACATGATAACATCAAAAAACAAGAACAGAAAGGGACAAATAAAAATTCCGACGTCGACACGGCACTATTCACTTATACGACACTATTCACGAATACGGTACTATTCACGAAGTATAATTTTTCTTGTAAAATTTCTATCTTTTTGTGTCGGGGTTACTATTAACGTATACGTCACTATTAACAAATATGGCTGTATTCACAAAAAAATAAAATTTTCTCTTCTTTGTCCAAGATGTCTATTATGGTTACTATCTTTGATTGTATTCATGTTTTGATCTTCATTCTTGAATTTTACTCCACTATGCTTTATTATGGAGTATTTTTGAACTTGGATTATCTAAAGTACGAATCCCTAATCTTTGTCCTTTTATCTCACTAGATTCATTTCTTTAAAATATTTTTCATCATCCTCAGTCTTAAATGGTGATACTTGATGAATATCTTTAGCCTGTAGTGCAAAGATGAATGATTACATGATAAATATCTTTGGCCTGTAGTGCAAAGATGAACAGGTGTTGAGATGAACATGACCAACTGGTGATATAAATGAATATCTTTGGCCGTAGTGCAAAGATGAATATTTGGTTCAAGATGTATATTGATTGATGTTATAGGGATAAAATATTGATGATGGACTTTTAAATCATAGAAGATAGTAGATTACATTCTCTACTTAACTCTTCTAATGAATTGTTATTTTCACTGCGAATATTGATCTAAAACTTGTTGTCCATTATATTTTATCTGATTTGTTGAAGGATAACGATAATTCGTTGTTCATTATCTTAGTCATAATATTCTTTACTGGGCTAGTTGAGCTCACCCTTTTCATTTTTGTTCCATTTTTCTTCTCAGGAGGCGAGAATATAACGGGAACTAGTTGAGGTGTGGAGTGATGTTTCAAGTCGGTTGTTTTAGCAGTCCTCACTGTTTTGTAAAATAGTGTGATAATAACTATAATGAGGACTCCTTTTGAGTTTGAATACTGTCTATTAGACAATATTTGTATTTAAACTCATAGTATATGTGTTGTCGTATTTTGCACGATAATTGTAATAATGAAGTTGTAGTTATTTTCTGTACCATGTATTTGGCGACTCAGAATGGGTGATGTATACCTATTTTGGGGGCGTCCCATCTCCCCATGGAATAATAAGTCAAACTTATAACAAACGCTTATATCAAAAATTGAATAAATATTTACCACAAATCACTTATCTTCAATCAACACATTTTTAATCTTTCAACAATTATTCATTATTTAATATTATAAATCACAATATTGACAACCAGATCGTTCTCAGGAAAGAGGGGCCTTTCCGATAAGGATTTCTCCTTACTGGCACACAATTAAATAACCAAACCCCTTTTCTCGACAGAACTTTTTAGATATTGTCAATAATACAAATAATAATATGAATAATTATATCATCTCAATTATTGATTTAATCATATAAAATATTATGCAGATGATACTATGACAATAATTGAATCAATAATATAAGATACTATGCAGTAACTACTATAACAATTATTGAATGAAACTGAGTGACTTCTTACGTAAGCATCAATAATCAGAGATACTGTGAAGTACCGTGTGCTACTATGCAATAACGTGTATTACTGTTCTTTTATCACCGGTATTTCAACAGTTAACGGTAAAAATTTTGCCATTATTTTTATAAAAATGTTATTTTTGTCGCTTTCTATATCCGACAGTTATTCTGGTGTTGGGTCCGCTAATGATTGTGTCGTCGTACGAATATTCCTGACAAAAAGAATATTTTTTGACCAAACGAATATTCCTCGATAAAAAAAATATTTTATATCAACTTGCTTACTTTGTAAAATTTTCACATATCACCATTAACTTTAACCTTTTATTAATTTAACCATTTACTGAATAAAATAATAATTATAAAAAAAATTGAATACTTTTATTTCATAAAATTTGGGGTCTTACAAAAAATATTATGAAAACGAGTCATATTTGGCAGTAAGTGTAAGACCCCGAATTTTATGAAATAAAAGTATTCAATTTTTCTTATAATTACAATGCAGTAAATGGTTAAATTGATAAAAATTTAAAGTTATGGGTGAAATGTGAAAATTTTTCAAAATAAACAAGTGGTTATAAAATAATCATTGTTGTCGAGGAATATTTGTTTGGTCGTGGAATATTCTTTCTGTCGGGGAATATTCGTACGATGGTGCAACTATTTGTGGGCCCCATAACGGAAAGTGATTGGATGAAGAAAACGACAAAATTGAGTTTTTATAAATAACGGCGTAGTTGTTACCGTTAACACTGTTGGAATACTCGGTGGTTAAAATACAGTAATACGCGTGTTTGCACAGTAGCACACGGTTTTACACAGTATTTTTGAATTATTGATCCTTACGTAAGAAGGCACTATTCAATAATTGTTACAGTAATTACTGTTTAATATTTTATTTTATTGATTCAATAATTACTGCGTTGATATTTTATATTATTGTTGCTCAATAATTGTCACTGCACATCATCTCCATTATCAGATCAATAATTCATATTATTTAGAATAATATTATTAGATAGCATTATTGACAATGTCTAAAAAGTTATGTCTAAGGAGAGGTTTGGTCATCTAATTACGCGCTAGTAAGGAGAAATCCTTATCGGAAAGCCCCCTCTTTCCTGGGAACGGCCTGGTTGTCATAAATGTGATTCTGTAATATTAATTGTGAATAATTAATTATTGATTCATATGATAAGGAAATATTTATTTTATATGAATATAAATGTTAGATATATTTTGTGGTTAAAAATGAAGGAGTTAATGTTGAGGTGTTTTGTCAGTATTTTTGTCGGAACGGAGGTATTAAAAATCAAATTAGGATTTTTGAGATATATTACGGGGGTTATAATTTTTAATCCGACCGTTGGATCGTGGTAATTTTTGGATATGTTATACATATATAAGTTGAGTATATGTCCACAAATTTTGAACCGTTAAAAATGAACGTATGATTTATTATGAATTTTACGAGATGACTGGTTCAGAAATTGTTGAAGTTTTGAAATTTATCATTTTGGTGAAAAATTATAGAATTGGTGGGCCCCACTCTTGCTTGGTGAAGAAATGTGCTGAGATTTTTATTCAAATGTGGTGAGTGGGAATAATAGCAGGTAAAGCCATCAGGTTGCAGGTTAAGTCTGCTTCGGCGTGCTAACATTTTCCTATAAATAGAGGGCTAAGTTAGAATTAAAAATCACACCAGAAACAAGTTTTCTCTCTTTCTCTCTCTAGATTATTGAGTGTATTTTGTGAGTATTTAGATACTTGGTGAGTTGTTATTCATCAGTACAAGTTTTCTTCAGCGTATATGACATTATTTATGTATACAGTACTATGTACGAATACGGAGTACTATTCATGAGTTACTATTCATGAGTTAATTCACGAGTTACTATTCACGAGTTACTATTTACGATAAAAATTAATTTCTTTTTCTAACCAAATTGTAGTTGATTTATGAATATTACTCTAGAGATTAAACTATATATTGATTATATTGTTTTTATTATCATATATAACATTTTTATAACTCTGATGTTGAATTTCTCTTTCACTTGAGTGTAAAGATGGGTAAATTATTGGTATGATCGTGACTGAGGAATATATTTGGCCTGTAGTGCAAAGATGAATTGTTAACTGGTATGATCATGACCATTGAATTTATAATTGAATATCTTTAGCTTAAGTGTAAAGATGAATTGATTAACATGGTTATAATTATTGTTTATATAAATTTTAAAATGATTATATATTTCTTTGAGATATGAATATCTTTGGCCTGTAGTGCAAAGATGAACTGTTGACGAATATCTTTGGCCCGTAGTACAAAGATGAATTATTGATGAATATCTTTGGCTCGTAATGCAAAGATGACTTGTTATTGAATATCTTTGGCCTGTAGTGCAAAGATGAGTTGTTGATGAATATCTTTGGCTCGTAATGCAAAGATGACCTGTTGTTGAATATCTTTGGCCTGTAGTGCAAAGATGACTTGTTGATGAATATCTTTGGACCGTAGTGCAAAGATGAATTTATTAGTATGATTATGAATATGAACTGTGAGTTGGTATAACCATGATCTTTGGTATTTTAGGTGATGAAAGTTATCTTTGTCCTGGATGAGAAAAGGAATTTGGAACTACAATTACGATTATGAGTTATACACGTGCTTGTGGACAGGAATTGTTGATTGATGTTACAGGGATAAAACATTGTTAGTGGACTTTTAACAGGAGAAGATAATAGACTTTATGGTCTATTTGACTCTTCTAATGGATTGCTCGTTCCGCTACAACTATGGTTAAAATTTTTTATCATCTACCATATGTTCTAAATCTCTGATTTATTACTGATGAAGACTATTGATAATTTATTTATCTTTAGTCATGATATTCTTTACTGGGCTAGTTGTGCTCACCCTTCTGTTCACAATTCCTTTCAGGTAATAAGAGTGTAGCTGGGTCGAGCGGGGGTAACAGGAGAATAGAACGGTGGTCATCATTTAGGAGTTATATTTGGTGAATCATCTAGGGTGAAGCGAACCCAACGTTGGAAGGGTGTTTTGCCACCATCATACAAGATGTCTAATGACATACAACCTCGTGTAATCATAAGACAGGGTTGTGCTCATCCACTTACTGAGTATATTTACGAGCACTACGTATATAATCTTGGTGTTTGTTTGAAGTATAATTCTCAATTAGAGACAGTGGAGATAATGATATGTCAAGAGAAGACTCCCCATAGGGAAGAATATGATAGTAATCTTCTCGTTTTTCTTTGGGGTCTATTGGGTCAACCAAGGATAATTCTGTGGTCATATGATATCTATCATAACCTAGAAGCATGGCCTCCCATGTACGAAGGTTTCCTTGAGCACTTTCCAAAGATTCTAATTTCTAAAACAGTTTTTGACTATACCTTTATATAAGGTGTCATTGTGAGGTGCTGTCCACGGTTGGGACATGAGTCACATTTGGTATATATTTGTATCCAAACTCACAACATATTTGTTGTTGTATTTTGCACGACAATTGTTGTAATAAAGTTATAGTTATTTTCTGTACCATGTATTTGGCGACTCAGAATAGGTTGGATGGAATGGACCTATTTTGGGGTCGTTACAGTAAGGCCAGTCTATAGGCCACAATTCCTACTCGATCGAGGATTTTAAATGGACCAATAAATCAAGGTTTGAGCTTTCCTCTCTTTTTGAATCTCGTAACTCCTTTCCATGGAGCAACATGTAACAATACATAGTCTCCGACATTAAATTTCACGTCCCTTCGATGAAGATCAACATAACTCTTTTGCCGGTCTTGTGTTGTTTGTATACGTTGCCAGATCATTTGAATCTTTTCTGTAGTCATGCGTATCAACTCTGGTCCCAACAATGTTGTTTCACCTACCTTGGCCCAGCATACTAGAGAACGACACTTTCGCCCATACAACACCTCGAATGAACCCATGCCTATACTTGTTTGATAACTGTTGTTGTAGGAGAATTTCACCAATGGTAAGTATTTGTCCCAACTTTCATTGAAGTCTAGGACGTAGAGTCTCAATAGATCTTCAAGAGTTTGAATAGTCCTTTCCGATTGCCCATCCGTTTGGGGATGATATGCAGAACTGAATCGTAACTCAGTGCCAATAGCTTTCTGCAAGCTGACCCAAAATCGTGAAGTGAATCTAGGTTCTCGATCAGAAACTATGGATACTGACATACCATGCAGTCTTACAATCTCATTTATGTACATACGAGCAAGACGTTCGAGTCAATAAGTTTCTCTTATAGGCAAAAAATGAGCAGACTTGGTTAATCTATCGACAATGACCCAAATTGCATTTATGCCTTGAGAAACCTTGGGAAGACCTGTAATGAAATTCATGCTGATGTGTTCCCACTTCCATTCTAGAATTTCAAGTGGTTGCAATGGACTTTTTGGCACTTGATGTTTTGCCTTGACACGTTGACAAGTTAAACACCTTGAGATAAACTCTGCGATCTCTCTCTTCATATTGCTCCACCAAAACGTATGTCAAAGATCATGATACATTTTAATACTTCCAGGATGGATTATAAACGATGTGTTGTGTGCTTCCATCATGATTTTATATTTCAAATCAGAGTCGTTAGGAACACAAAGTCTGGAGTTGACTCGAAATATTCCTTCTTCGTCAATTCTTGCTTCTGGAATGGCACCTTCTTGCACCTTCTTCTTCATATTCATCAGTTCTGGATATATAGCTTAAGCAGTTTTAACTTTATCGATTAAAGTTGGTTATACTCTTATATTTGACATCATCGCGTGGGTCTTTGGAGTCTTTAACTCTATCTCCATGCTTTGTAAGTCATACAAAATGGGCCTTTATGTTGACAATATCGCATTCGTATCTTCATATGATCTTCTACTCAACGCATCAGCTACCACGTTCGTTTTTCCAAGATAGTATTGGATGGTATGGTCGTAATCTTTCAATAGCTCAAGCCAACGTTGTAAGACCCCAATTTTTTATAAATAAAATTGAATTTCCTCTAATTATTATTTTAAATAATAAGGTGTTAATTTGATATAATGCTTTGGTTATAGGTGAAATATGTAAATTTTGCAAAATAAGTAAGTGGTTATAAAATATTCATTGTCGTTGGGGAATATTCGTTTGGTCGTGGAATATTCTTGCTGTCGGGGAATATTCATCCAACGGAACAACCATTTGTGGGCCCCATAACAAAAAACGGTCAGATAAAGAAAACGACAAGTTTGAATTTTTACAAATAACGGCGTAGTTGTTACCGTTAATACTGTTGAAATACTCGGTGGTTAAAATACAATAATACGCGTGGTTGCATAGTAGCACACAGTATTGCATAGTATTTTTGAATTATTGATTCTTACGTAAGAAGGCACCACTCAATAATTGTTACAGTAATTACTGTTCAATATTTTATTGATTCAATAATTGCTACATTGATATTTTATATTATTGTTGTTTCAATAATTGTCACTGCACAGTATTTCCCATTATCAGGTCAATAATTCATATTATTTGAATAATATTATTAGATAGCATTATTGATAATGTCTAAGAAAGTTCTGTCTAGGAAAGGGGTTTGGTCACTTAATTGCGCGCCAGTAAGGAGAAATCCTTATCGGAAAACTCCCTCTTTCCTGGGAACGACCTGGTTGTCATTATTGTGATTCTGTAATATTATTTGCGAATAATTAATTATTAATTTATATGATAAGAAAATATTTATTTTTATGTGGATATAAATGAAGGATTTAATGTTGAGGTGTTTTATCAGTATTTTGTTGGAATTGAGGTATTAAAAATCATCCGTATATGGATTTCGGGCATTTTCTGTTTGGAATTTGGAGAAACTTTCTTCTATAAAGTTGTAGAGAAGTAATTTTCCTATAGAATAAATATGATATTCAAACTTTTCTGATAAAAGAGCTATTTATTATGAATTATTGAAGTTTTGAAAATAAATATTTTAATTAAAAATATGTGGGGCCCACTTTTGGTTATTGTGGAAAAATCTAATTTTTGGTGGGCCCCACTGTGGTGTGCTGAAATTGGATTCAAAAGTGGCGTGTTTGAAAATTTTGATAAAATATTATTTTATTAATTTAGTCTGCTTTGGCGTTCTAAGCATTTTCCTATAAATAGGATGCTTAGTTAGAATTGAAAATCACACTAGAATCATAAGTTTTCTCTCTCTATATTATCGAGTATATTTTGTGAGTATTTAGATACTTTGAGAGTTGCTATTCAGTGCAAGTTTTTTTCAGCGTTATATCCGATATTTCAGTCAGAAGCACTGTTCTTTTGAGGTAAGGGATGTTATTTTCTTAGTAAATGATGTTATTTCGTTTAATATCATTATACCGAAATATTAGTATGAATTTTATTATAAAATTTTTACCTTTTTATATTGAGGTTACTATTTACGTATACGGCACTATTCACGTATACAACACTATTCACGAATACGGTACTATTCACGAAGTATAATTTTTCTTGTGAAATTTCTACCTTTTTGTGCCGGGGTTACTATTTACGTATACGACAATATTCACGTATACGGCACTATTCACGAATACGACACTATTCACAGAAAAATAAAATTTTCTCTTCTTTGTCCAAGATGTCTATTATGGTTACTATCCTTGATTGTATCCATGTTTTGATCTTCATTCTTGAATTTTACTCCACTATGGTTTATTACGGAGTATTTTTGAACTTGTATTATCTAAAGTACGAATCCCTAATCTTTGTCCTTTTATCTCATTGGATTCGTTTCTTTAAAATATTTTTCATCATCCTCAATCCTAAATGATGATATAACTGAATATCTTTGGCTTGTAGTTCAAAGATGAATGATTACCTGATTAATATCTTTGGCCCGTAGTGTAAAGATGAACAGGTGTTGAGATGAACATGACCAACTGGTGATACAAATGAATATCTTTGGCCCGTAGTGCAAAGATGAATATTTGATTCAAGATGTATATTAATTGATGTTACAGGGATAAAATATTGATGATAGACTTTTAAATTCATAGATGATACTAGATTTCATTCTCTACTTAACTCTTCTAATGAATTGTTGTTTTCACTATGAATATTGATCTAAAACTGGTTGTCCATTACATTTTATCTGATTTGTTGAAGGCTAACAATAATTTGTTGTTCATTATCTTAGTCATAATATTTTTTACTAGGCTAGTTGAGCTCATCCTTTTCCTTTTTGTTCTATTTTTCTTCTCCGGAGGCGATAATATAGCGGGAACTAGTCGGGGTATGGAATGATGGTTCTAGAAAGTTGTTTTAACAGTCCTCACTATTTTTATAAAATAGTGTATCAATAATTGTAATGAAGACTTATTTGAGTTTAAATACTGTCTAGAAGATAATATTTGTATTTAAACTCACGGCATATGTGTTGTCGTATTTTGCATGACAATTATAATAATGAAGTTGTTGTTATTTTTTGTACCATGTATTTAGCGACTCAGAATGGGTGATGTATACCTATTTTGGGGACGACACAGTTGGTTTCAAAGCTTAGGAATATGGTCTCTTGCGGAGATCGGGGAATAGAACTAGGAGGGGAGAGACGAGTGAAATCCTTCGCTAGTGTGTCCTACATAAGCTTATTTGTTTAGTTGGTCATAATATAGGGATATTATGTGGCATGTTAATTTCTTTAATTAACCCTTGTTTTATGGCAATATTTGAGAATGGCAGCTGAAAATATTAACAATAGAGTGAATGAGGTCGTGGAGACACCTTTAATCATCAACCAGGGAAACGTGCAATAGGAAGGCAATATTCCTCCTGTAAACAACACTACCGAACAAATGATGAATGATGGGATGTTTAAAAGCTTTTTGCAGTTCATGCAAAATCAGACGAGGGAGACTCGTGTAAAAAATACGGGTGAAAATGATAGCAACGCGCGGCTTGTCATAGCCAAGTAGTTCAAAGAGTTAGGACCACCAGAATTTGTGGAAAAGTCAGACCCGATCAAGGCAGAAACGTGGGTTAAGCAAATTACCAAGATATTTGATGTCTTGGGATGCACGGAGGAACAGAATGTTCCATTCGCCACCTTTATGTTCAGTGGTGAGGCATAATACTGGTGAGAATCTATGAAGCATACCCAGCCTGTCGCACTTAACATGTCTTGGGAAACATTTCAGAAACTATTTAATGGCAAGTACTTTCCTGATAGTATTCGTCATATGAAGGAGGTAGAGTTTATTAGACTGGAACGGAATAATATGACTGCGTCCCAGTATGAGGCTAAGTTCGTAGAGTTATCCAAGTTTGCACCTCATTTGGTAGAGAATCAGAAACGTATGACAAGGATGTTTCTGAGAGGTCTGAAACCTGAAATTCGGCAATATCTTATTTCTCACAAATTTTCTCTATATTTAGATGTTGAGAACATGACTCAATTATTATAGCGAGATAATGAGTATGTTCAACCGAGGGACCACAACCAGGGTCATACCGGTGGCAGCAATCATCAAAGCAATGACAACCAGCAGGGAGAAAAATATCCGAACAAAAGCGGTAACCACTCTGGTGGTAATCGTGGCCATGATAGTAGAAGAAGCGAGTCGGGGGGAGATTTCAAAAATAGAAGGTACAATAATGACAATGTGAAGACGTCAGCACCAGCATCAACTGTTCCTAGGGGAGAAGAACGATCATTGGTCGTATGTTATAAATACGGAAAAGAGGGACACATCAGCCCAAACTGCCCATAACAATCCAAGGTGTGTTATAACTGTGGAAAGGAATGTCATATAGCTAGAGATTGTCCTGTAGCAAAACCAAGTCCAGCGGGGATGGTGACTCCAAAGGCTATCCCGGAAAAGTCAAAGTCAACGGTTCCTAGAAGAGCATTTATCATGACTGCCCAAAACGTAAGGAACCCAAACGAGGTGATCACGGGTAAGCTAATCATAAACTCTTGTAAAGTTTATACCTTATTAGATACCGGTTCTACCCATTCTTTTATTTCTCCTGCTTGTGCTCAACGTTTGAACTTGACTTCGGAGAAATTAGACTTTGACTTATCTGTTAAAACTCCGTTAGGAGAAACTTTCATTACATCCACTGTTTATAAATCTTGCTTGATCCAAGTTGGTACCATCAAATTACCTGTCGATCTTATTTTTTTGAAAATATTTGTATTTGATGTGATTTTAGGGATTGATTGGTTAACTACTCATCATGCCAAAATTGATTATTTTCGTAAGGTTGTTAGTTTTCATATATCTAACCAATCTGTTATGCAAATTCAAGCAACCAAACCACTAAAGTCAATCACTGTCATATCAAGCCATAAAGCTATTCGTTTATTGAAAAACGGATGTCAAGCTTTCTTAGCCCATGTTATGGACTTGAACAAAAATACGTCAGATTTGGATAATATTTCTATTGTTAGTGAATTTCCCGACGTATTTTCTGAAGAACTTCCCGATCTACCCCCAAAATGTGAAGTTGAAATCTTTATTGACCTGGTACCCGGTACCAAACCCAATTCTAAAATCCCATATCGAATGGCTCCTATTGAACTTCAAGAGTTAAAGGTCTAACTACAGGAGTTGTTGGACATCGGTTTCATTCGTCCTAGTATATTTCCTTGGGGTGCTCTTGTTTTATTTGTAATGAAGAAAGACAAGAGTATGCGACTTTGTATTGACTATCGAGAATTGAACCATGTCACCATCAAGAATAGGTAAGCGCTACCTCGCATTGATGACTTGTTCAACCAGTTGCATTTGTATTCACGAAGTATGATTTTTCTTGTAAAATTTCTACCTTTTTGTGTCGGGATTACTATTCAAGTATACGACACTATTCACGAATACGACGCTATTCACTGAAAAAAATAAATTTTCTTTCCTTTGTCCAAGATGTCTATTATGGTTACTATCTTTGATTGTATCCATGTTGTTAGTTCCCAGAGGCACAATAGTTATCTAGAAGGGGGGTTGAATAGATATTTAAAATTCTTTTCGTTTTACTTTGTTAGTTTTGATAATGATTCAAACACAGCAGAATTAAGATTAGTTTATTTTTCCCTTTTAGATATAGTGAGTTAATGAGAGTGAGGCAGTTATAACAGTTATAGCAGATATAGCAGTTATAGCAAGAATGTAAGAGACACAACAGTTTTAAGTGGTTCAGAGCACTTAAAGCTCCTAGTCCACTCTTCTACTCCTCGAGTAAGAAATCCACTAAGGATATCTTTATACTTTCTGAATCTCACAGATTCCTTCTAGATCAGCAATCTAGGTACTTCTTAGTTCACTCTTGAACTCTTCAAGTCCAGTAGACTTGGTTCTTCTCAGTTCACTTAGAAATCTTCAAGTCCTTCTGACTTGGAACTCTTACTTCAGTTGATTGGTAGTTGCTGAGTTCTTGGTTGGTGCTACTCAGTTGCCATTAAGCACTTGTTCGAAAGGAATGAGTTGCTGAGCAAGCTTTCTCTTTTTCTCAGATCGTAGAGTTGAGCGTTGAGTGTTCTTCAGCGTTTTGTTCAATGCTTGCTTACCTCCCTCATCTGCAGATGTTTCTCATATATGTGATCTTTGAAATCTATCCGTTGAAGCCATTTGTTGAAGTATTAAATGCGTTTGACATTTTTGAACTTTGATGGAGACGTTTCTGCACATGTTCTGAATTACATTCTGGCCCACTGACACAGCAGACTGCTTTCTCACCTAACACCTGAAAAGATATTTTCCTTTGTCCTATGGTCATTTTCTTAGCTTCTTCAATACGTTTTTTTCATTTTATACTAAGGATATCTTTTGTACCGTTGGGACTGGTGAGGACTTCAACGTTTAAAACCCCATTCCACACATTTGTTGGAATTTGTCTCCAAACAAAAGGTGGGGCTCGATGCTTCTAACACAAGGCAGATGATACTCTACGATCCAGATCGTGGTGTCTTGTCACCTTGGTGCTTGGTCTGATGCTATCAACTAAGAGCACTACGATTTCTCTTAAAGACTTGCGCACATCGATCTTCACTTGCTTGTTTTGCAAGCTCTATGTTTCTGAGAGCAAACTACGATCTCTGAGTTGGCTCGGCAAACGTTGGGACCATTCTACAATTTTTGAAGAGGTCCGTCAAGTCAGGCACACTACGATCCTTGATGCTCTATGTTTTTGCCTTGGCTCCTATAATCTTGATTAGCTTGATACATTACGATCTCTTCAAAGCCTATCTATTACATCTCAAGATCAACCTAACAGTTTTGATCTTTTTATCTATACATTCATTTATAGAATGATACACATTAAGAGTTTAGATCAATCTAACAAATTTGATCTATCACTAAGTCCTTGTACATATATTCTTTGAAGGACTTATGAGCTTTTACTTTAAACATCAAATCAAAATATGCACTCTCCCAACAATCTCCCCCTATTTGATATTGACATAACACAAGAGATTTGTTGTCATGATTGTTAGTTTCTAGATGCATTTGCAGGAAAGTAAATATGACTTAATATTTCAGTGAGCAACTGAAATTTTTAGAGAATAAGCATGAATTTATTGATGTTTGAGAAATAGATATTACAATTTTGATTTACATCAATAAGAATTTAAATTTTCACTTATCTCTATTTCTTTGATCTTTTGCGTGGAGGATTGACATACTCCTCAGCTCTCCTTTTACTGCTTGCTTCATCTCTCCTGGCTAGATCTTCCAGCTCACTTGGGCTTAGCCTAGGATTGTGATCATGCCTATTCATGAATGCAGGATCTCCAATTAGCATTCTTAGGCCTGTGGTGGTCACATTTTATGAGCTGGTAGTTGGCCCTAGACTCCTTATTGGTTGAGCCATTAAACTTCCTGCTGATCAGATCGTTGAGTCTGATGGCCGGATCGTGGAGTCTGCTGGTGATACTGCCTTGGAGGAGGACTCCTTGATGATTAAGCTAAGAATGTGCCTCTGCCTTTGCCTTTGTGTTGATCTCCTTTCCCTTTATTCTCCCCCTTTATGTCAGCATCAAGGGGGTTCGAATGTCTTCTAAGAGGCGAGTCACTCCTTGGACAAGCTCGTTGAGTTGACTTTGGGTTTAAGCAATGTCCTCTCAGTTATCTTTGATTAGAGCATCAGATCGAGCTTCCCTTCGTTGGAGGATGTCTAGGACATTGTCAGTCTGTTGTCCTTGGCTTATGAAAAAATCTTGGAATTCTTTTACGGCAGTTTGCAGATTGATGATGTTGTCCAACATAAGTTTGTTCTGGACTTCTTGAGTCGTCTGTAAGACAAGAACAGCATCCTTGTGACGTTTAGCTGCTTGAAAGTGGATTTGATCCCTGTCATTTATGCTCTTCACCATTTCTTTTATGATTTTCCTAAGCTTCTTTGTTAGATCAGAGCTTAGGGTGCTTGGGAGATCATTGGCAGCATTGATTATTTTAGTCAGTCTCAGTTGAATGAGTTCAGTGTGAGCTTCAAGACTGTCATCTATGTCCTTGATCACTTTCTTCGATACTTCTGACAACTCAAATTTGGTAGGCAGATCTGAAAGGAGTTCACTGAGTCGTGGATTATTTGGAGGAGGAGGTGGTGGATATCTTGTGTATTGATCTTGCAAGGTATAGAGAACAAGATCAAGGTTGAAGTATTCATTTGAGGACAAGGAGGGAATATCTGATGGAGGGACTTGTGTTTGGGTTTCTGGAGTAGGTGGCTCTACGATTTGAGCGTGGGACTCTACGATGGGGCTAAAGTCAGTAATCGTAGAGATGATGAGAGTTGGGATCAATATGAAGTTGGGCATATTTGGTTCATCAGTTACAAAATTTTGGGATTCTGTAACTGGGAATTGACTTTGTGGATTTAGGATCACTTCCAACCAGCTTGGAAATTCATAAAATTGGCTGAAGAAAGATAGTGGATAGTGATTAACTCTAAACAAGATTGGGACAGATAATACCTCATGCACCATCCTTGAAGAGGGACCATTTGTTATCAACTGTTTGGCAAAGTTGAAGTTGCTTGGAAATCCATGAGCTAGTACAGAGATGGCTGGATATTCTTTGAAGCTCCAAAACATGTGATTCCAGGAGTTTAGAATTTGAGCTTGATGAAAAGGAATCATGGGGAGATAAGAGAACATCTGATTATAGAGAAAACTCATATACCCATCACGGCCCACACCTGTGATCTCAAGTTAATCATCATCCTCGTCTTCTACTTCTTCTCTATCTCCTTTTGAGAATTTCACTATATCAATGACTTCCTTTTTACGTTCTTGCTCAGGCTCTCCCTCATTTTCTGCAAGAACAGCTTCTTCTGTCATGGGGATATCATGAGGCTCCCCCTCAACATGATTATCCATCTGTAGGACTGGTAGCTCCCCCTCAGCTGAAGCATTTTCTATGGTGAGAACTTCATGTATCTCCCCCTCATCTTGAGCTATGTCCTTTTAGCTTTCTTTGGATAGTTCCTTTTCAGCAGCCATCTTTTTGTCTTCTTCTTTGAGTATTCCTTCATTAACAAGGATGTACTTTTTAACCAAATTTCGTCTTGGTTTTCTAGGCTGAGCCACAACCTCAGGACTTCCTTGAGCTTCAGCTCTGTCCAGTTGATCAGCCAGAACATCTAGTGCAGTAACTTCCTTGTTAGAGGTGTTCGGTCTGGTCTCTACGATCGGTAGAGACTTTACGATCGAAGAGACAGATGGCCTCTTGAACTTGTGACTGATTTTGTTCTTCTTCAGCAGCTGTGATATAGTAGCTCTGTCTTCATCTTCCTCAGTCTGCTGTTCTTTACTTCTTAAGATCCTCAGAGTCTCAAGGTCAGAGGACTCTCAGGTATATCAGTGGTAGACCGTTGAGGTTCTTCTGCCATTCTAGTCTTTAGCTTTCTCTTACCCTTGCTTTTTATGACTAGGGCAGTGGGCTCTTCCTTGTTGATTTCTTCTTCTTCTTCTTCAGTCTCTTTGAAGACTGACATGTTTCCTGGAATTCCTGATTCCTTTATATCACCAGTTCTTCCACTAGACTCAGACATCATACATACATTTTCTGCTGGATTCCTTTTCCAGTTTTCAAACAGTTGCTGGGTCATCCGTCTATTTGGGTTGATGGACTCTCATTCATCGTCCCCAATCTTATCACCCAGAGCAGACTGTAGGATGATACTGATGAATCGCCCATAGAGCATCTTTCCAAAGCTCTTTGACTTCTTCAAGCTGAGAATCTATTTCCCAATCCATTCGAACAACAGGGCTCCATTGTTAAGTTGTATCCCACAACCGATGGCTATCATGAGCTTGAGCTGCACCTCGTTTACAGAATCGTGGCCTGAGCTCTTGCAGCATATGCACTTTCCCACAATGTCTGCCAGAAATTCGTACCTCTGAGGAAATTCCTTCTTCTTGTATCCTTTGACAGTGGGGAATTTCTTGTGATGCATCCTTTTAAGGCCTTCATGGAAGTCAATGCCATCTATGAACGAGAACCCTTCGGATTTGAAATCTAGGGCTAGGTTGATGTCCTCAGCCTTTAGCTTGATTTCCACGTCCTTGACTTTTGTCATGATGACCTCATTTTCAAACACCCCATTCCTGTAAAAACCCCTTTATCAGCTTCGGGTAGATCCATGTGCTCGTACCTAGAGCTTCTTCAAGACCGGCTTTCTTTATCATGGACAGTGTTTTGAGAAATTTGGGGTCTGCTGTCTTGAACTCATCGAAGTAGAGTCTGTAACCAGAGATGACGTTTGAGGTTGCTATTGATTTCTTTGCATTGTGTATGATTGTTTGAGCTTTTCTGAAAGTTAGGGTTTCTGCTTGTAGAGAGAGATGTGCTTTTTGAACTTCTGATTTCAAAAAGGCATTTTCAAACTGTACTTGTAACTTTCCTCTCTCCATTTTCTTAGTGGGGCATGTGTCAAATTTTGCTTGGCTCTACAAATTTGACCGATGAGGAATATATTGATTTTCCCTTAGCTCCTTCTGAGCTAATGTATCTTTTGGGAAGACTACAATCGTTGAGGTAGTCTTGATGATCGTCGAGTCTGTTCTGCAATCGTCGAGTCTACTCTGTAATCGTCGGGTCTGAACTGCGATCGTCGTGTCTGCTCTGTAATCGTCGAGTCTGCTCGGGTCCTTGTGATGAACTTTTAACTTAGCATTCATCTCGGTTTAAGGTAGCTCAGGAAGGGCCAACCTCATAAAGTGAATCAAGGGTTAGGTTTGTTCCTGAGGAGCTTGACAGAGAGAGATTGCTTAGATTTGTTGAACTTTGTCATTACAGGATGCTCCTTTATTCTGTCTATGGAGCTCTGTTATCGTTGAGTTGGCAATACGATCGTTGAGTCTGCACTACGATCGTTGTCTTTCATGTCACTATGATTTCAACCATAGCCTTTATATCAGTATGGTTAGTGACGAGTGAGTTTTATACTCATAATTGAGTGCATTTGAGCTTAATCTTTTGGTTGATTTTAAGTGTTTGTGTCTATTCATGCATGTTTTATGTTGTTTTGTTGGAATTGGGACAAAAGTTACTTGGATCGACGTTTGGGGTGGCTAGATTCGTGTTTTCGGCTTGACATTTACATAGCAGTCACTTCAAAGCCAATTTGAGTATCGCTTCAGACCTTATTTAGAAACACTCAAAGAATAAAAGTTGTAGATCTACGTTTTCTCTTTCCGGAACATCTTGAATCATTGAAATCGGAGTTCGGACGGAGAAGTTATGGTCATTTTCCCAAAGGACATAGAAGTAAAAAATTTCCAGGAATGAGGCCAACGGCTGGGCGCCCAAACAAGGCTTATGCCCAGCGCCGGGGTGCTAGGGGGCAGTGTTCCAGCGCCATGCCCAGTGTCGAGGCGCTGGGGAAGAGATTGGTGAGGCTTGGACGCGTTTTGGGGCGAATTTTTGACACTTTTCTAACTCCAAATTGGATTGGGTTTGTTCTTAAGCTGAAAATTGGACTTGTAACCTATAAATACATGATGTAAGGCATAAAATAAAGGGAGATTACATAAATTAGATTAGAGATACACTTCATTAGATTAGACATTAACCCTAGTTCTTATTAGTTTTGGAGATTGAAGCAACTTGGAGATCATTGAAGATCAAGAGCAGAAGCAAGAGGGGAGCATCAGATTTGCTGACAACAGATTCTATTTTTTTCTCTTATCATACTTTTATCTTTTAATGTCTATTCAGTTGTGAATTCTTGATTTCAATTCATTAATTATGAACTAACTCTTTTATTAAGATTTCAATTGAACCTTTTATGTCTATGAATTAATTATTTGATTTATTCCAATTATTTATGTCAAGGTGAATTATTTATCTTGTCTTGCGCTTATTGATTAATTATCTAATTAGTAATTACCTTGTTACTCTAGAAGGAATTGGAAGAGGAACTCTAGGGTTAGAACTGGGCATGATAACATGTGACTTGGTTATTTGCATGACGAATAATTAGGTTTGTGAATTGAATGAAAATATATGTTCACCGCATGTAACACATAAGGAATTGGAATTGAAGGAGTTTAATTCAATTGTTTTGCATAGAAATATAGCAAGATTAATCTGGATTAAATAAAAGTCAATTGATCACTTGGAAAAGGGCTTTTGACATTTGAGAATTCTTGTTAACAATTCAGTAGGCATAATAATTGGGATATTTGGATAATTGATTTATAGTTCATAATTAGGGATATTGTAGTCTTAACCTTTATTTATTTGAATTTATTTATAAAGTAATTCAGTTTAGTTAGTTAATTGAGTTTTCTTAATTAGAAAAATCATGATTTGAGATTATTTAAATAAAATTAGTTTGGATAAGAATTAGTATTTGGTGATTTTTATTAAATAATTCCTTGTGGGAACGATACTCTACTTTCACTTTATTACTTGTTGACCATGTATACTTGCACGTATTCATTGATTGTGAAATCGACCAACAGTTAGCACACACTAGAGCATATATTTCATGGTTGTAAATTAAGCATGCCTAGCTCACTTATTAACTTGTTAAATCTGGATTCATCTAGAGGCTTTGTAAAGACATCAGCAAGTTAATTTTCAGTAGCGATATATTGTAAAGATATAGTTCCATTTTGCACATGATCCCTAATGAAGTGATACCTTATTTCTATATGCTTAGTCCTAGAATGCATGACAGGATTATGAGTTATTGCTATGGCACTTGTGTTATCACAGTGAATAGGTATTGATTTGAATTCAAACCCATAATCTGCTAGCTGATTTTTCATCCATAGGATCTGAGCACACCAGTTGCCAACAGCAATGTATTCAGCTTCTGCAGTTAAAGTAGATACTGAATTTTGCTTCTTGCTAAACCAGGACATAATTATGTTTCCTAGCAATTGACAGGTGCCACTAGTAATCTTTCTATCTATTTTGCAGCCTGCAAAATCAGCATCTATGTATCATGTTAGTTCAAATGAGGACTCCTTGGGATACCAAAGTCCCAAGTGAGGTGTACCCTTGAGATACCTGAAAATCCTCTTTACAGCAGTTAAATATGATTCTTTAGGATTAGCCTGAAATCTAGCACATATGCATGTTGCAAACATTATATCTGGTCTACTGGTAGTTAGATATAGAAGAGAGCCTATCATACCTCTGTATTGAGTTATATCAATACTTTTACCTTTTACATCTTTGTCAATCTTGGTGGCATGAGCAATTGGGATTTTCATGGGAGAGGTTGATTCCATGTCATACTTCTTAAGTAAATCTTTAATGTACCTGGCTTAGCTTATGAAGATTCCTTTATCAGTCTGCTTTACTTACAGTCGAATGAAGAAATTCAGCTCACCCATCATGCTCATCTCAAACTTGCTCTGCATAAGCTTGGAGAATCTCTTACATAGCTTTTCATCAGTAGAACCAAAAATAATATCACCAACATATATTTGAACCAATAGGACTTTGTCTTTATGCTTTCTAAGAAATAATGGAGTATCTACTCTACCTCTAGTGAACCCATTTTTAATAAGAAAGTTAGTTAGTGTTTCATACCATGCTATAGGTACTTGTTTAAGATCATATAAGGCTTTGTCTAATCTATAAACATAATTGGAAAGAGATTGATTGATGAAACATGGAGGTTGCTCTACATAAACTTCTTCTTAAAGTTCTCCATTCAGGAATGCACTTTTGACATCCAACTGGAAGACCTTGAATTTCATGTGAGCAGGAAAGGCAAGGAATATTCTGATGGCTTCTAGTCTGGTAACAGGTGAAAATGTCTTATCATAGTCAATGCCTTCTTCCTGAGATTAACCCTTGGCCACTAGTCTTGCCTTATTCCTGGTTATTACTCCATCTTAATCCATCTTATTTCTGAAGACCCACTTAGTTCTAGTGATAGGATGACTTTTTAGTCTTGGAACCAATCTTCATACTTTGCTTCTTTCAAACTGATTAAGTTCTTCCTGCATGCCTTCAATCCAGCTGGAGTCTTCCATAGCATCCTCTATCTTCTTAGGTTCCATTTGTGACAGGAAGCTTAGATAGAAACATTCATTTTGAGTGGCAGCTCTTGCTTTGACTCTTGCACTCGGATCTCCAATGATTAAATCTTGAGTGTGATCTCTTGCCCATCTGTTTTCTGTTGGGACGTCTGTCCTGATGCCTTCTTGTCTTAGGTCTTCAAGAACTATTTCTTCTTCTTGGTGTGGAGGTTCGTTGTCTTGCATAGGCCTCTCTACGATCTTATTTTCTTGCTCAACGATTTCACTATCTGGCACTACGATCGTGGTGTTGGGCTCGACGACTTCATTCGTTGAGTCTGGGTTGTCATTCGTAGTGTCTTGAGACACTGTTTTGTCCAGGTCTGTTTCATCAAAGATGATATGGATCGAGACTTCCACACTCAGTGTTTTCTTGTTGAACACTTTATAGGCTTTACTTTCTGTGGCATAACCAAGAAAGATTTCTTCGTCTGACTTGGGTTGGAACTTTGTCATATATTGCTTCCCATTGTTGAGAATGTAGCATGCACAGCCGAATACATGGAAGTAGCTGACATTTGGCTTTCTTCCTTTCCACAGTTCGTAGGGTGTCTTCTTAATCGTAGAGTGTATCAGTGACCTGTTCTGAGTATAGCATGCAGTGTTGACGGCTTCTGTCTAGAAGCATTCAGGCAGATGTGCTGCTGCTAGTAGAGCTCTTCCAGCCTCTATCAATGTTATGTTCTTTTTCTCAGCTACTCCATTTTGTTGAGGAGTTCGTGGAGCTAAGAAGTTGTGACCAATGCCATTTTCTATGCATAACTGGTCCATTTCAGTGAAGTCAAATTCTATGCCATGATCACTCCTTATAGCCTTGATTTTCTCCCCTTTCTCGTTCATCACCAGTCTGAACATCTTGATCAGTTGGGAGCTTGTTTCATCTTTCGAGGTTAGAAAGAATACTCATGTAAATCTGGTGTAGTCGTCCACTACGACCAGTGAGTATCTCTTCCCTCCAAGGCTCGTTGTTGGAATTGGCCCAAACAGATACATGTGAAGCAGCTGCAGGGGCTTATCAATTGAGTTGAAAGTTTTGCTCTTGAATGAGCTTCTGGTCGACTTTCCAAGTTGACAGGCATTACAAGGCCTTTCTTTGACGAAGCTAAACTTGGGTAAGCCTGCTACTAGATCTTTTGAGGCTAGTTTGGACATGCTCTTGAAGTTGAGATGAGACAGTCGTCTATGCCAAAGCCAGCTTATTTCTTCAGATGCTTTAGCCAGAAAGCATATTGTCTCGTCTGAGCTCAGTTGTCCAAGATTTACTGTGTAGACATTTCCTTCTCTTGTCCCAGTTAGGTTTACATCAGATGTCTTTAAATATCTGACTTGACACTGATTGTTGAGGAATGTTACTTGATGACCCTTATCGCAGAGTTGGCTTATGCTTAGAAGATTGTGTTGTAGTCATTCCACATATACCACTATACTGAAGGACACTGCACCATTCCCAGCTGAGCCATATCCTCTTGTCCTGCTATAGCCATTATCTCCAAAGATGACTGAAGGACCCTCATTCACTATGTAGTTAGACAGAAGGGCCTTGTTCCCAGTCATGTTCCTTGAGCATCCACTGTCCAGATACCAGGTTGTGATCATGGAGCTCTTTTCCTGTGGTAGCATAAAACTTTCATTTTGGTACCCATACTTGTATGGGTCCTACTTTGTTAGTAGACTTGGTAACCCAAATCTGCTTGATTTTGGGTCTCACATGCATGGAATTATAATAGCATTTTGCAGCCTTGTGACCAACTTTATTGCACACAAAAAATCTAATATGATGCATGCATGTGTGTTTGTGAGAATTCTTCCTCCATTTGGACTTTTTTGGATCTTTAATCATCCTTCTGTTAAACTAATTTTTCTTCTTCCATGTGTCCTTGTGTTTCATGATTTGTGAGGAGTGTACCTTACCTCTACTGTACCTTCCCAGTTGATTCGTAGAGTTGGTCTTACTCGACTCTACAATCCTTCGAGGTTGGTGAGTAGTGGCTGGGTTACTCTTCTCTTTTCTGAAACCCAAGCCAGTATGAGATCCCTTATTCCTTGGAATATGGATTGAATCAGTAGAGTAGGGTTTGACTGGCTCATCCTTCTGTGAGGATTTCACAAATATAATGCCTCTACTAAAACTTGAAGCATTACTAGTGCTAGTTTCCTTTACACATGGCTCTAAGGTAGATTCCCCAAAGCCTAAACCTGTTCGGTCAGATACACTTCTCTGACTAGAGATTAGGAAGTCCATGGATGAAGAGGATTTATTTCATGTAGAGATTGCCTTTTCTAGTTCCTTAATTTTAGAGGTTAGACTTGACTCTCTTTGTGCATTGAGCTCATTGGTCTGTTTTAAGAGTTTATTCTCATCTTCAACCTTGGAGAGAGAGTCAGTACTCATAAGGACTGTTTCCAGTTCTTCTTGAACTTTCTCTTTCTTCTTTTGAAGAAGTGAATAGTCCTTAGACAGAACTCTAAACCATTTCATGTATTGATGCAGATCAGATGTTATGCCATGCAGTGCAGTTCTTAGATCATCAATGTATACATCAGGAGAGTTGAAGTTAAATACCTCATCTATACTTACTTCATGTATGTTGGAGTTCTATTTGTCCTTTGCATTCTTGGCCATCAGGCAAAGATTTGCCATTTGAGGATCTTCATCATCTCCCGATTCAGGAGTTGAGTCATTGTCTGAGTCACTCCACGATCCTCCAGCTACAAGGCCTTTGTCTCTCTTCTGAGGCCTTTTGTTGCCTTTGTATTCCTTCTTTGGATGTGATTTCTTCTTTAGTTCTTCTCTGAGAGGTTTGTTGTAGTTGGCAATGAAATGGCCAGGCTTCTTGTAATTGTAGCATAGATCATTCATTTGCTCCTGGCTGCTGTAGTTGCTGACCTTCTTTGGCTTGCTGGTTTTGCCTTGACGCATGAACCTTCTGAGTCTTTTTACCAGCATTGCATAGTCCTCATCATCATCTTCATCATAGTCAGAGTCAATTTCAGTGTTGACCTTGGAGGTACTTTCAGTTGCTTTGAGAGCAACACCCTTATCCTTCTTTCTTCCTTCTGATAGAGTTTCTGCTCGTTAAGTCTGTAAGACCCCAACTTTTATGAATAAAATGGAATTTTCTCTATTTATTATTTTGAAATAGTAAGGGTTGATTTGATTAATGTGGTAAGTTATGGGTAAAATGCGCAAATATTTTAATTAAGCAAGTGGTTATAAAAAATTCATTGTTGTCGGAGAATATTCGCTTGGTCGTGGAATATTCTTGCTGTCGGGGAATATTCATACAACGGCGCAGCCTTGTGTAGGCCCCATAATGAAAAACGATTGGATGAAGAAAACGACAAGTATAAGTTTTTATAAATAATGGCGTAGTTGTTACCGTTAATACTGTTGGAATACCCATTGGTTAAAACACAGTAATACGCGGTGTTGCACAGTAGCACACGGTATTGCACCAATTGTTGATTCTTACGTAAGAAGGCACTACTCAATAATTGTTACAGTAATTACTGTTCAATATTTTATTTTATTTATTCAATAATTGCTACGTTGATATTTTATATTATTGTTGTTTCAATAATTGTCACTACACAGTATTTCCTATTATCAGATCAATAATTCATATTATTTTAATAATATTATTAGATAACATTATTGGTAATGTCTAGAAAGTTCTGTCTAAGGAGAGGTTTGGTCACCTAATTGGGCGCTAGTAAGGAGAAATTCTTATTGGAAAGCCCCATCTTTCTTGGGAACAGCCTGGTTGTCAGTATTGTGATTCTGTAATATTATTTATGAATAATTAATTATTAATTTGTATGATAAGAAAAATATTTATTTATGTGAAAATAAATGGAGGAATTTTTAGAAAAGTGACAATTGTTGAAAATTGATATTTTATCTTTTCTGATAAAATAATTTATTTAAATATATTATTATATTATAATAATATAATAAAGGGGATATTTTTACAATGAATGTGTGATATATGAATAAATGAGGAGGAAGAGTATTTTTGTTACAAAAAAATGTTTAACACATGTTTTGTGTGTTGGTAGACCCTATTTTGTGACTGAAATTGGATTATAGCCCGTAAAATCGTCCGTATGTGGATTTTGGTCAAGTTCTGCTTGGAATTTGAAAAAACTTAAACTTACAAAGTTGTAGAGAATTGAATTTCCTATGGAATGGACATAAGATTCAAATTTTTTTGATAAAATGACTATTTATTATGAATTATTGAAGTTCCGGAATAATTGATTTTTGAAGTTTTAAATTTTTTTTTAATAAAAATGTTTTTTGCAATTGGGTGGGCCCCACAGATGTTATAAACATGCTGAATTCAGTTGGTCTTAGGTGGGCGTGAAAAATTTTTATTTACATTATTATTATATAAAATTTTCTGCTTTGGTGTTCTAAGCATTTTCCTATAAATAGGGTGCTTAGGTTAAAAATGAAAATCACACCAGAAACTAAAGTTTTCTCTCTCTATAATATCGAGCGTATTTTTTTTAATATTTTGATACTTTGAGTGTTGTTATACGGTGTAAGTTTCTTCAGTACTATATCCAGTATTCCAGTCAGAAGTACTGTCTTTTTGAGGTAAGGGATGTTATTTTCTTTTATAAATGATATTATTCTTTCAATATCATTATGCCGGAATATTGGTAAAAAAAAATTTATGAAATTCTTTATTTTTTGTGTCGAGATTACTATTCACGTATACGACACTATTCACGTATACGGCACTATTCACAAAAAAATTAAATTTTTGTTCTTTGTCCAAGTTGTTATTATGATTACTAGTTTTGATTGTATCCATGTTTTGATCTTCATTCCTGAATTTTGTTTCATAATAGTTTATTATGGAGTATTTTTTAACATGGATGAACTAAAATACGAGTCCTTAATCTTTATCCTTTTATCTCATTGGATTCGTTTTCTTAAAATTATTTTTCATCATCCTTAGTCCTAAATAATGATATTACTGAATATCTTTGGCCTGTAGTTCAAAGATGAATGATTTTCGGATGAATATCTTTGGCCCGTAGTACAAAGATGAACAGGTGTTTAGATGAACATGACCAACTGAGGAATATCTTTGGCCTGTAGTGCAAAGATGAATATTTGATTCAAGATGTATATTGATTGATGTTACAGGAATAAAATATTGATGATGGACTTTTAAATCATAGAAGATAGTAGATTTCATTCTCTACTTAACTCTTCTAATAAATTATTATTTCCGCTGCGAATATTAATCTAAAACTTTTTGTCTATTATATTCTATCAGATTTTTCCCTGCTGAGAACTAACGATAATTTGTTCTATATTATCTTAGTCATAATATTCTTTACTAAGCTAGTTGAGCTCACCCTTTTCCTTTTTGTTCTATTTTTCTTCTCAGGAAGCGAGAATATAGCGGGGAGTAGTCGGGGTGTGGAATGATGGTTCTAGATAGTTGTTTAGCAGTCTTCACTATTTTGTAAAATAGTATATCAATAATTGTAATGTGCACTTATTTGAGTTTGAATACTGTCTAGAAGACATTATTTGTATTTAAACTCATAGTTTATGTGTTGTCGTATTTTGCACGACAATTATATTAATAAAGTTGTAGTTGTTTCTGTATCATGTATTTGACGACTCAGAATGGGTGATGTGTACCTATTTTGGGGGCGTCACAGTTGGTATCAAAGCTTAGGGATATGGTCTCTGGCGGAGATCGGGGAATAGAACTAGGAGGGGAGAGACGAGTAAATCCTTCGCTGGTGCGTCTTACCTAAGCTTATTTGTTGGTCGATCATAATATAGGGGTATTATGTGGTATGTTAATTTCTTTAATTAACTCTTGTTTTATGGAAGTATTTGAGAATGGCAACCGAGAATGTTAACAGTGGAGTAAATGAGACCGTGGAGACACCTTTACTCACCAATCAGAAGAACGTGCAACAGGAAGACAATGTTCCTCTTGTAAACAACACCACTGATCAGACGATGAATGATGGGATGTTTAGAAGCTTTTCATAGTTCATGCAAAATCAGACGAGGGAGACTCGTGTACAAAATACAGGTGAAAATGATAGCAACGCGCTGTTTGTCACAGCCAAGCAGTTCAAGGAGTTGGGACCACCACAATTCTGGGGAAAGCTGGATTCGATTAAGGCAGAAATGTGGGTCAAGCAAATTACCAAGATATTCGATGTCTTGAGATGAACGGAGGAACAGAAGGTTCCATTCGCCACCTTTATGTTCCGTAATGAGGCAAATTACTGGTGGGAATCTGTGAAGCGTACCAAGCCAGCGCACTCAACATATCTTGGGAAACATTTCAGAAACTATTCAATGACAAGTACTTTCCTGAAAGTATTCGTCATATGAAGGAGGTAGAGTTTATTAGACTGGAACAAAACAACATGACGGTGTCCAAGTGCGAGGCTAAGTTCGCGGAGATATCCAGGTTTGCACCTCATTTGGTGGAGAATGAGAAACGTATGACGAGGTTGTTTTTGAGAGGTTTGAAACCCGACATACGTCAATATCTCATTTCTCATAAATTTTCTCTATATTCAGATGTTGTCAACAGGGCTCAATTATTAGAGCGAGATAATGAGTATGTTCAACCGAGGGACCACAACCAGGGTCATACCGGCGACAGCAGTCATCGGAGCAATGATAACTAACGGGGAGGAAAAAATACGAACAAAAGTGGTAACCACTCTGGTGGTATTCGTGGCCATAATAATAGAAGAGGTGAGTCAAGTGGAAATTTCAAAAAGAGGAGATTCAACAATGACACTGTGAAGATGTCAGCACCAGTATCAATTGTTTCTAAGGGAGGAGAACGACCACCGGTCGTATGCTATAAATGAAGAAAAGAGGGACACATCAGCCCAAACTGTCCACAACAATTCAAGGTATGTTATAATTGTGGAAAGGAAGGACATATCGCTCGAGATTGTACTGTAGCGAAACCAAGTCCAGCGAGAATGGTGACTCAAAAGGCTGTCCCAAAAAAGTCAAAGCCAGCGGTTCCAGGAAGAGCGTTTGTCGTGACTGGCCAAAATACGAGGAACCCTAACGAGTTGATTACGGGTAAGCTAATCATAAACTCTTGTGAAATTTATACCTTACTAGATACCAGTTTTACCCATTCTTTTATCTCTCCTACTTGTGCTCAACGTTTAAATTTAACTCCGAAAAAATTAGACTTTGACTTATCTGTGGAGACTCCGTTAGAAAAAACTTTCATTACATCCACTATTTATAAATCTTGTCTGATCCAAGTTAGCACCATCACATTACCTGTTGATCTTGTCTCTTTAAAGATACTTGCATTTGATGTGATTTTAGGAATTGATTGGTTAACTACTCATCATGCCAAAATTGATTATTTTCGTAAGGTTGTTAGTTTTTATATTCCTAACCAACCTGTTATGCGAATTCAAGCAACTAAACCACTAAAATCAATCGCTGTCATATCAAGCCACAAAGTCATTCATTTATTGAAAAAAGGATGTCAAGCTTTCTTAGCCCATGTCATGGACTTGAATAAAAACACGTCAGATTTGAAAAATATTTTTGTTGTTAGTGAATTTCCTGATGTATTTCCTGAAGAACTTCCCGATCTACTCCCAGGATGTGAAGTTGAATTCTTTATTGATCTTGAACCTTGTACAAAGCCCATTTCTAAACCCCCCATATCGAATAGCTCCTATTGAACTTCAGGAGTTAAAGGTCCAACTAAAGGAGTTGTTGGACATCGGTTTCATTCGTCCTAGAACATCTCCTTAGGGTGCTCCTATTTTATTCGTAAAGAAGAAAGACGGGAGTATGAGACTTTGTATTGACTACCGGGAATTGAACCATGTCACCATCAAGAATAGGTATCTGCTACCTCGTATTGATGACCTGTTGGACCAGTTGCAAGGAGCACAATTCTTTTCAAAGATCAATCTTCGTTCTGGATATCATCAACTGAAGATTAAAACTGAGGATATTCCAAAGACTGCCTTTAGAACTCGGTACGGGCATTATGAATTCCTAGTCATGTCTTTTGGATTAACTAATGCTCATGCGGCTTTCATGGATATGATGAACCGTGTATTCAAGGAATATTTGAATCAGTTCATTGTTGTCTTTATTGATGACACCCTCATATATTCTAAAAGTCGTGAAGATCATGAGCACTATTTGAAGCTGGTACTCCAAAGGCTTCGTGAAAACAAGCTATATGCCAAGCTAAAGAAATATGAATTCTGGCTTGAGGAAGTAGCATTCCTTGGGCACGTGGTGTCAAAACATGGAGTATCTGTTGACCTGACAAAGATTGAAGCAATACAAAGTTGGGAGCAACCGAAGTCGGTGATCGAAGTACGTAGCTTTCTGGGCTTAGCTGGTTATTATCGGAGATTCGTGAAAGGATTTTCTCGAATCGCTACTCTGTTAACTCAACTGACTCGGAAGAATGCAAAATTCATATGGAGCGAGGAATGCGAGAAGAGTTTCCAAGAGCTCAAGAGGAGACTCATTTCGACACCTGTTCTGACAATACCATATGGTTCGGAGGGATTTGTCATCTACAGCGATGCTTCAGGCAAAGGGTTAGGATGTGTTCTCATGTAACATGGGAAAGTCATAGCCTATGCCTCGTGACAACTCAAATAATATGAGCGGAATTACCCTACTCATGATCTAGAGTTGGCAGCAGTCGTTTTCGCGTTAAAAATCTGGAGGCACTATCTATATGGGGAGAAAGTGGAGATATATTCGGATCATAAAAGCCTCAAATATTTCTTCACCCAAAAATAACTCAACATGCGGCAATAACGTTGGCTTGAACTGTTGAAAGATTATGACCATACCATTCAATACCATCCTGGAAAAGCGAACGTGGTAGCTGACGTGTTAAGTAGAAGATCATATGCGGGAACGAGTGCGATGCTGTCAACACAAAGGCCCATTTTGTGTGATTTACAAAAGATGAAGATAGAGTTCAAGACTCCAGGGACCCATATGAAGATGTCAAGTATACGCATAGAACCAACTTTAATCGATAAAGTTAAAGTTGCTCAAGCCACAGACCCGGAGCTAATGCGTATGAAGAAGAGAGTACAAGAAGGTGTTATCCCAGAAGCAAGAATCGATGAAGAAGGAATACTTCGAGTCAACTCCAGACTTTATGTTCCTAACGACTCTAATTTGAAATATAAGATCATGATGGAGGCACATAATACACCGTTTGCAATCCATCCTGGAAGTACCAAAATGTATCATGATCTTCGACATACATTTTGGTGGAACAATATGAAGAGAGAGATCGTGAAGTTTATCTCGAGGTGCTTAACTTGTCAACGTGTAAAGGCGGAGCATCAAGTGCCAAAGGGTCCATTGCAACCACTTGAGATTCTGAAATAGAAGTGGGAACATGTTACCATGGATTTCGTTACAGGTCTTCCCAAAGTTTCTCAAGGCATAGATGCGATTTGGGTTATTGTAGATAGATTAACTAAGTCTGCTCATTTCTTGCCGATACGGGAGACTTATTGTAATACCCCAACTTATTATAAATGAAATTGAATTTTCTCTATTTATTATTTTGAAATAGTAAGGGTTGAATTGATTAATGTAGTTAGTTATGGGTAAAATGCACAAATATTTCAAATAAGCAAGTGGTTATAAAATATTCATTGTTGTCGGGGAATATTTGTTTGGTCGTGAAATATTCTTACTGTCGGGGAATATTCGTACGACGGCCAGCCTTGTGTGGGCCCCATAACGGAAAGCGATTGGATGAAGAAAACGACAAGTATAAATAACAGCGTAGTTGTTACCGTTAACACTATTGAAATACCCGGTGGTTAAAACACAGTAATACGCGGTGTTGCACAGTAGCATACGGTATTGCACCAATTATTGATTCTTACGTAAGAAGGCACTACTCAATAATTGTTACAGTAATTAGTATTTAATATTTTATTTTATTGATTCAATAATTGCTACGTTGATATGTTATATTATTGTTGTTTCAATAATTGTCACTACAAAGTATTTTCCATTATCAAATCAATAATTCATATTATTTGAATAATATTATTAGATAGCATTATTGGCAATGTCTAGAAAGTTCTGTCTAAGGAGAGGTTTGGTCACCTAATTGCGCGCCAGTAAGGAGAAATCCTTACTGGAAAGCCCCCTCTTTCCTGAGAACGGCCTTGTTATCAATATTGTGATTCTGTAATATTATTTGTGAATAATTAATTATTGATATATATGATAAGGAAAATATTCATTTTATATGGATATAGATGGAGTAAATTTTAATGTGATAATTGTTAAAAATTGATATTTTATCTTTTCTGATAATATAATTTATTTAAATATATTATTATATTATAATAATATATTAATATATTTAAATATTTTATTATATTATAATAATATAATAATGGTGATATTTTACAATGACTGTGTGATATATGAGTAAATGAGGAGGAAGAGTACTTTTGTTACAAAAAATATTTAAAACATATTTTTTATGTTTGTGGACCCCATTTCTTGACTGAAATTTGATTATAGCCCGTAAAATCGTCCGTATATGGATTTCGGTCAATTTCTGTTTAGAATTTGGAAAAACTTAAAACTACAAAGTTGTAGAGAATTAAATTTTCTATGGAATAGACATAAGATTCAGATTTTTCTGATAAAAGGGTTATTTATTATGAATTATTGAAGTTTCAAAATAATTAATTTTTGAAGTTTTAAATAATTTTTAAAAGAAAAACGGTTTTTTTTCATTATTGGTGGGCCCCACATGTGTGGTAAATGAGCTGAAATCAGATTTCTAAGGTGGGCGTGAAAATTTTATAAATATATTAATATTTTATTAAATTTTCTGCTTTGGTGTTTTAAGCATTTTCTTATAAATAGGGTGCTTAGGTTAGAATTGAAAATTACACCAGAAACTAAAGTTTTCTCTCTCTATAATATCAAGCGTATTTTTGTGAGTATTTTGGTACTTTGAGTATTGCTATACGGTGCAAGTTCCTTCAGCACTATATCCAGTATTCCAGTCAGAAGTATTATCTTTTCGAGGTAAGGGATGTTATTTTTTTATAAATGATATTATTTCTTTCAATATCATTATGCCAGAATATTGGTAAGATTTTTCTTGTGAAATTCTTGTCTTTTAGTGTCGGGGTTACTATTCACGTATACGGTACTATTCACCGAAAAATAAAATTTTCTCTTCTTTGTCTCGGATGTCTATTTTTGTTACTAGCTTTGATTGTATCCATGTTTTGATCTTTATTCTTGAATTTTACTCCACTATGGTATATTATGGGGTATTTTTGAACATGGATAAACTGAAGTACGAATCCTTAATATTTGTTCTTTTGTCTCACTAGATTTATTTTCTTAAAAATATTTTTCATCATCCTCTGTCCTAAATGATGATATAACTGAATATCTTTAGCATGTAGTGCAAAGATGAATGATTAACTGATGAATATCTTTGACCCGTAGTGCAAAGATGAACAGGTGTTGAGATGAACATGACCAACTAATAAATGTCTTTGGCCTGTAGTGCAAAGATGAATATTTGATTCAGGATGAATATTAATTTATATTAAAGGGATAAAATATTGATGATGGACTTTTAAATTCATAGATGATAGTAGATTTCATTCTGTACTTAACTCTTCTAATGAATTGTTATTTCCACTGCGAATATTGATCTGAAACCTGTAGTCTATTATATTCTATCAGATTTTTCCCTGTTGAGGACTAAAGATAATTTGTTCTATATTATCTTAGTCATAATATTCTTTACTGGGCTAGTTGAGCTCACCCTTTTTCCTTTTTGTTCCATTTTTCTTCTTAGGAGGCGAGAATGTAGCGAGTACTAGTCGGGGTATGGAATGAAGGTTCTAAAAAGTTATTTTTGTAGTCCTCACTATTTTGTAAAATAGTGTATCAATAATTGTAATGAGGACTTATTTGAGTGTGGATATTTTCTAGAAGACAATATTTGTTTTTAAACTCACAGTTTATGTGTTGTCATATTTTGCACGATAATTGTATTAATAAAGTTGTAGTTGTTTCCGTACCATAAATTTGGCGACTCAGAATGGGTGATGTATACCTATTTTGGGGGTGTCACACTTATTCTCTTGAACGTCTTACTCGTATGTACGTAAATGAGATTGTGAGGTTGCATGGCATGCCAGTATCCATAGTTTCGGATCGTGACCCAAGATTCACTTCACGATTTTGGGTTAGCTTGCAGAAAGCAATAGGCACGAATTTACGATTCAGTTCGGCATACCATCCTCAGACGGACGGACAATCAGAGAGGACTATTCAAACTCTTGAAGATCTATTAAGACTCTGTGTTCTAGACTTCAAAGGAAGTTGGGATAATTATTTACCATTGGTGGAATTCTCTCACAACAACAGTTATCAGGCAAGTATAGGTGTGGCTCCATTTAAAGCATTGTATGGACGAAAGTGTCGCTCTCCAGTATGTTGGGATGAGGTGGGAGAAGCAACATTGTTGGGACCAGAGTTGGTACGTATGACTACAGAAAAGATCCAAATGATTCAACAACGTATACAAACGGCACAGGATCGACAAAAGAGTTATGCGGATCTTCATCGAAAAGACGTGAAATTTAATATTGGGGATCATGTATTGTAACGTGTTGCTCCATGGAAGGGAGTTACAAGATTTGGGAAGAGAGGAAAGCTCAATCTACGATTTACTGGTCCATTTCAGATTCTTGACCGAGTAGGAAATGTGGCCTACAGACTCGCGTTACCTCCAAGCATGTCTCGTGTTCATAATGTTTTTCACATATATGTGCTTCGTAAATATGTGAAAGACCCAAACCATATTATTGAATTAGAACCAGATAAGATAGCCGAAGACTTAACATACGAGGAGGTACCTGTCAAAATCTTGGATAGGAAAGAGCATGTCCTATGCACAAAGGTCGTACCATAAGTCAAAGTTTTGTAGAGGAACCATGCTATTGAGGAAATGACCTGGGAGTTGGAATCAAAAATGAAAGTGAGGTATCCTCACCTTTTCGAAACACCAGGTACGTACGTCAATTTCGAGGACGAAATTTCATAAGGAGAGGAGGTTGTAAGACCCCAACTTTTATGAATAAAATAGAATTTTCTCTATTTATCATTTTGAAATAGTAAGGGTTGATTTGATTAATGTGGTAAGTTATAGGTAAAACGTGCAAATATTTTAATTAAGCAAGTGGTTATAAACTATTCATTGTTATCGAACAATATTCTTTTGGTCGTGGAATATTCTTGCTGTCGGGGAATATTCGTACGACGGCGCAGCCTTGTGTGGGCTCGATAATGGAAAGCGATTGGATGAAGAAAACGACAAGTATAAGTTTTTATAAATAACGGCGTAGTTGTTACCGTTAATACTATTGGAATACCCGGTGGTTAAAACACAGTAATACGCGGTGTTGCATAGTAGCACACGGTATTGCACTAATTATTGATTCTTACGTAAGAAGGCACTACTCAATAATTGTTACAGTAATTGTTGTTCAATAATTTATTTTATTGATTCAATAATTGCTACGTTGATATTTTATATTATTGTTGTTTCAATAATTGTCACTACACAGTATTTCCTATTATCAAATCAATAATTCATATTAATTTAATAATATTATTAGATAACATTATTAGCAATGTCTAGAAAGTTCTGTCTAATGAGAGGTTTGGTCACCTAATTGTACGCTAGTAAGGAGAAATCCTTATTGGAAAGCCCCCTCTTACCTGAGAACAGCCTGGTTGTCAGTATTGTGATTCTATAATATTATTTATGAATAATTAATTATTGATTTATATGATAAGAAAAATATTTATTTATGTGGATATAAATGGAGAAATTTTTAGAAAAGTGACAATTGTTGAAAATTGATATTTTATCTTTTCTGATAAAATAATTTATTTAAATATATTATTATATTATAATAATATAATAATGGGGATATTTTTACAATAAATGTGTGATATATGAATAAATGAGGAGGAAGAGTATTTTTATTACAAAAAATATTTAACACATGTTTTGTGTGTTGGTGGACCCCATGTTATGACTGAAATTAGATTATAGCCCGTAAAATCGTCCGTATGTAGATTTCGGTCAAGTTCTGCTTGGAATTTGTAAAAACTTAAACTTACAAAGTTGTAGAGAATTGAATTTCCTATGAAATAGACATAAGATTAGAATTTTTCTGATAAAATGACTATTTATTATGAATTATTGAAGTTCTAGAATAATTAATTTTTGAAGTTTTAAATATTTTTTTTAATAAAAACATTTTTTCAATTTGGTGGGCCCCACAGATGTTATAAACATGCTGAATTCAGTTGGTCTTAGGTGGGCGTGAAAATTTTTTATTTACATTAATATTATATTAAATTTTCTGCTTTGGTGTTCTAAATATTTTTCTATAAATAGGGTGCTTAGGTTAGAATTGAAAATCACACCAGAAACTAAAGTTTTCTCTCTCTATAATATCGAGTGTATTTTTGTGAGTATTCTGATACTTTGAGTGTTGCTATACGGTGCAAATTTCTTTAGTACTATATCTAGTATTCCAGTCAGAAGTGCTATCTTTTTTAGGTAAGGGATGTTATTTTCTTTTATAAATGATATTATTCTTTCAATATCATTATGCCGGAATATTGGTAAGATTTTTCTTATGAAATTCTTGTCTTTTTGTGTCGAGGTTACTATTCACGTATACGGTACTATTCACTTATACGAAACTATTCACAGAAAAATTAAATTTTTGTTCTTTGTCCAAGTTGTTATTATGATTACTAGCTTTGATTGTATCCATGTTTTGATCTTCATTCTTGAATTTTGTTTCATAATAGTTTATTATGGAGTATTTTTTAACATGGATGAACTAAAATACGAGTCCTTAATCCTTATCATTTTATCTCATTGGATTCATTTTTTTAAAATTATTTTTCATCATCCTCAGTTCTAAATGATGATATTACTGAATATCTTTGGCCTGTAGTGCAAAGATAAATGATTTTCGGATGAATATCTTTGGCCCGTAGTACAAAGATAAACAGGTGTTGAGATGAACATGACCAACTGAGGAATATCTTTGGCCTGTAGTGCAAAGATGAATATTTGATTCAAGATGTATATTGATTGATATTACAGGAATAAAATATTGATGATGGACTTTTAAATCATAGAAGATAGTAGATTTTATTCTCTACTTAACTCTTCTAATGAATTATTATTTCCGCTGCGAATATTGATCTAAAACTTGTTGTCTATTATATTCTATCAGATTTTTTCCTGTTGAGGACTAACGATAATTTGTTCTATATTATCTTAGTCATAATGATCTTTAATGGGCTAGTTGAGCTCACCATTTTCCTTTTTATTCTATTTTTCTTCTCAGGAAGCGAGAATATAGCGGGGAGTAGTCGGGGTGTGGAATGATGGTTCTAGATAGTTGTTTAGCAGTCTTCACTATTTTGTAAAATAGTGTATTAATTGAAATGAGGACTTATTTGAGTTTGAATACTGTCTAGAAGACATTATTTGTATTTAAACTCATTATTTATGTGTTGTTGTATTTTGCACGATAATTATATTAATAAAGTTGTAGTTGTTTCTGTATCATGTGTTTGGCGACTCAGAATGGGTGATGTGTACCTATTTTGGGGGCGTCACAGAGTCAGCTCCAGTTCGTATATAAGAAGGTTGCCATATAACTATTGAACAATCATCTCATGGAGATTCTTTGACTCTCTGATAGCAGTGGTTTTGGCATCCCACCTGCTTGGTAAGGCTCTCATAAACTTTATGATTAGATCTTTGTTTGGATAGATCTTTCCATAAGCTCGTAGAGAGTTGAGCAGAATGTTGAATCTCTCGTAGGTGGTAGTGACGTTTTCTCCTTGAACGTGTGCAAACATTTCATATTGTTGTGTCAGGAGAGATTGTTTATTTTCTCCGACTTCTTCTGTTCCTTCGTGCATGATGAGCAGTGCTTCCCAAACCTCCTTTGCTATTTTGTTGTTGACAACATTTTCGAACAGATCGTCTTCTAAGGATTGAAACAAAATGTTCTTGGCCTTTTTGTCAAGTTGAACAGCTCTCTTCTCGTTGTCAGTCCATTCTTCTTTGACCTTGATTCGTATTCTGTTTGGATCGTCTGTAGTTGGTGCAAGCTTTATAGGATTGTAGGGCCCATTTTGAACAGTTTCAAATAGATATTCATCTATTGAATCCATGTATGCTGGCATCCTAACTTTCTAGTTGACCAATTTATCTTTGTTACACATAGGTGGCATGCTGCCTCCTCCAGTCCTTAATTCGCTTGGTAAGTGTGCCATTGGATCTACTTAAGCTTTGTAGGCTATATAATAGAACCTGCTCTGATACCAATTGTTAGTTCCCGGAGGTACAATAGTTATCTAGAAGGGGGGTTGAATAGATATTTAAAATTCTTTTCGTTTTACTTTGTTAGTTTTGATAATGATTCAAACACATCGGAATAAAGATTAGTTTATTTTTCCCTTTTAGATATAGTGAGTTAATGAGAGTGAGGCAGTTATAGCAGATATAGCAGTTATAGCAAGAATGTAAGAGACACAGCAGTTTTAAGTGGTTCAGAGCACTTAAAGCTCCTAGTCCACTCTTCTACTCCTCGAGTAGGAAATCCACTAAGGATATCTTTACACTTTCTGAATCTCACAGATTCCTTCTAGATCAGTAATCTAGGTACTTCTCAGTTCACTCTTGAACTCTTCAAGTCCAGCAGACTTGGTTCTTCTCAGTTCACTTAGAACTCTTCAAGTCCTTCTAACTTGGAACTCTTACTTCAGTTGATTGGTAGTTGTTGAGTTCTTGGTTGGTGCTACTCAGTTGCCATTAAGCACTTGTTCGAAAGAATTGAGTAGCTGAGCAAGCTTTCTCTTTTTCTTAGATCGTAGAGTTGAGCGTTGAGTATTCTTCAGCGTTTTGTTCAATGCTTGCTTACCTCTCTCATTTGTAGATGTTTCTCATATATGTGATCTTTGAAATCTATCCGTTGAAGCCATTTGTTGAAGCATTAAATGTGTTTGACATTTCTGAACTTTGATGGAGACGTTTCTGCACATCTTCTGAATTGCATTCTGGCCCACTGACACAGCAGACTGCTTTCTCACCTAACACCTGAAAAGATGTTTTCCTCTATATTATGGTCCTTTCCTTAGCTTCTTTAATACGTTTCTTTCGTTGTATACTAAGGATATCTTTTGTACCGTTGGGACTGGTGAGGACTTCAACGTTTAAAACCCATTCCACATTTGTTGGAATTTGTCTCCAAACAAAAGGCAGGGCCCGATGCTTCTGACACAAGGCAGATGATACTCTACGATCCAGATCGTGGTGTCTTATCACCTTGGTGCTTGGTCTGATGCTATCAACTAAGAGCGCTACGATTTCTCTTAAAGACTTGCGCACTGCAATCTTCACTTGCTTGTTTTGCAAGCTCTACGTTTTCGAGAGCACACTACGATCTCTGAGTTGGCTCGGTAAACGTTGGGACCACTCTACGATTTTTGAAGAGGTCCGTCATGGCAGGCACACTACGATCCTTGAAGCTATACGTTTCTGCCTTGGCTCCTGTAATCTTGATCAGCTTGATACACTACGATCTCTTCGAAGCCTATCTATTACATCTCAAGATTAACCTAACAGTTTTGATCTCTTTATCTATACATTCATTTACAGAATGATACACATTAAGGGCTTAGATCAACCTAACAAAATTGATCTATCACTAAGTCCTTGTACATATATTCCTTGAAGGACTTTACATACAATCATGAGCTTTTACTTTAAACATCAAATCAAAATATGCACTCTCCCAACACATGTTTTGATCTTCATTCTTGAATTTTGCTCCACAATTGATTATTATTGGATATTTTTGAACTTGGATAAACTAAAGTACGAATCCCTAATCTTGGATCTTTTATCTCACTAGATTCGTTTTCTTTTAGATATTTTTCATCATCCGCAGTCCTAAATGATGATATTACCGAATATCTTTGGCCTATAGTGCAAAGATGAATGATTACCTGATGAATATTTTTGGCCCGTAGTGCAAAGATAAACAGGTGTTGAGATGAACATGACCAACTGGTGATACAAATGAATATCTTTGGCTCGTAGTGCAAAGATGAATATTTGATTCAAGATGTATATTGATTGATATTACAGGGATAAAATATTGATGATGAACTTTTAAATTCATAGATGATAGTAGATTTCATTCTCTACTTAACTCTTCTAATGAATTGTTATTTCTGCAGCGAATATTATAGTAAAAATTGTTGTCTATTATATTTTATCTGATTTGTTGAAGGCTAACGATAATTTGTTGTTCATTATCTTAGTCATAATATTCTTACTGGGCTAGTTGAGCTCACCCTTTTCTTTTTTGTTCCATTTTTCTTCTCAGGAGGTGAGAACATAGCAGGAACTAGCCGGAGTATGGAGTGATGGTTCAGGATAGTTATTTTAGTTGTCCTCATTATTTTTTAAAATAGTGTATTAATAATTATAATGAGGACTTATTTGAGTTTGAATATTGTCTAAAAGATAATATTTGTATTTAAACTCACAGTATATGTGTTGCCGTATTTTGCACGACAATTATAATAATGAAGTTGTAGTTGTTTCTATACCATGTATTTGGCGACTCAGAATGGGTGATGTATACCTATTTTGGTGGCGTCACAGTTGGTATCAGAGCTTAGGGATATGGTCTCTGGCAAAGATTGGGGAATAGAACTAGGAGGGGAGAGACGAGTAAATCCTTCGCTAGTGTGTCCTACCTAAGCTTATTTAATATTTAATTGGTCGGTCAAAATATAGGGATAATATGTGGCATGTTAATTTGTTTAATTAACCCTTGTTTTATGGCAGTATTTGTGAATGGCAGCTGAGAATGTTAACAGTGGAGTGAATGAGACTGTGGAGACACCTTTAATCACCAACCAGGGAAACGTGCAACAGGAAGGCAATATTCCTCCTGTAAACAATACTACCGAATAAACGATGAATGATGGGATGTTTAGAAACTTTTTACAGTTCATGCAAAATCAGACGAGGGAGACTCGTGTACAAAATACGGGTGGAAATGATAGCAACGCGCCACTTGTCACAGCCAAACAGTTCAAAGAGTTAGGACCACCAGAATTTATGGGAAAGCCGGATCCGATCAAGGCGGAAATATGGGTTAAACAAATTTCCAAGATATTTGATGTCTTGGGATGCACAGAGGAACAAAGGGTTCCATTTGTCACCTTTATGTTCCGTGGTGAAGCAGACTACTGGTGGGAGTCTGTGAAACGTACCCAGCCTGCCGCACTCAACAGATCTTGGGAAACGTTTTAGAAACTGTTCAATGACAAGTTCTTTCCTGAAAGAATTCGTCATATAAAGGAGGAAGAGTTTATTAGACTGGAACAAAACAACATGATTGTGTCCCAGTACGAAGCTAAGTTCGCAGAGTTATACAAGTTTGCACCTCATTTGGTAGAAAATGAGGAACGTATGACGCGGATGTTTCTGAGAGGTTTGAAACTCGAAATTCGGCAATATCTTATCTCTCATAAATTTTCTCTATATTCAGATGTTGTGAACAGGGCTCAATTATTAGAACGAGATAATGAGTATGTTCAACCGAGGGACCACAACTAGTCATCGGAACAATGACAACCAGCAGGGAGTAAAACATTCGGACAAAAGCGGTAACCACTCTGGTGGTAATCGTGGCCAGGATAGTAGAAGAAGCGAGTCGGGGGGGATTTCAAAAAGAGAAGGTACAACAATGATACCGTGAAGATGTCAGCACCAACATCAACTGTTTCTAGGGGAGAAAAATGATCACCGATCGTATGTTATAAATGCAGGAAAGAGGGACACATCAGCCCAAACTGCCCACAACAATCCAAGGTGTGTTATAACTATGGAAAGGAAGGTCATATAGCTAGATATTGTCTTGTAGCGAAACCAAGTCCAACGGGGATGGTGACTCCAAAGGTTGTCCCGGACAAGTCAAAGTCGGTGGTTCCTGGAAGGGCGTTTGTCGTGACTGCCTAAAACGCGAGGAACCCAAACGAGGTGATCACGGGTAAGCTAATCATAAACTCTTGCGAAGTTTATACCTTATTAGATACCGGTTATACCCATTCTTTTATCTCTCCTACTTGTTCTCAATGTTTGAACTTGACTCTAGAGAAATTAGACTTTGACTTATCTGTTGAGACTCCGTTAGGAGAAACTTTCATTACATCTACTGTTTATAAATCTTGTTTGATTCAAGTTGGAACCATCACATTACCTGTCGATCTTATTTCATTGAAAATACTTGCATTTAATATGATTTTAGGGATTGATTGGTTAACCACTCATCATGCTAAAATTAATTATTTTCGTAAGGTTGTTAGTTTTCATATTCCTAACAAATCTGTTATGCGAATTCAATCAACGAAACCACTAAAGTCAATCACTGTCATATCAAGCCATAAAGTCATTCGTTTATTAAAAAATGGATGTCAAGTTTTCTTAGCCCATGTTATGGACTTGAACAAAAACACGTCAGATTTGAATAAAATTTCTGTTGTTAGTGAATTTTCTGACGTATTTCCTGAAGAACTTTCCGGTCTACCCCCAGAACGTGAAGTTGAATTCTTTATTGACCTTGAACCCGGTACAAAACCCATTTCTAAAACCCCATATCGAATGACTCCTATTGAACTTTAGGAGTTAAAGATTCAACTGCAGGATTTGTTAGACATCGGTTTCATTCGTCCTAGTACATCTCATTGGGGTTCTCCTGTTTTATTCGTAAAGAAGAAAGACGGGAGTATGTGACTTTGTATTGACTACCGGGGATTGAACCATGTCGCCATCAAGAATAGGTATCCGCTACCTCGTATTGATGACATGTTCGACCAGTTGCAAGGAGCACAATTTTTTTCAAAGATCGATCTCCGTTCTGTATATCATCAGCTGAAGATTAAAACTGAGCATATTCCGAAGACTGCTTTTAGAACTCGATACGGGCATTATGAATTCTTGGTCATGTCTTTTGGACTGACTAATGCTCCTGCTGCTTTCATGGATATGATGAACCGTGTGTTCAAGGAATATTTAGATCAGTTCGTTGTTGTCTTTATTGATGACATCCTCATCTATTCCAAAAGCTGTGAAGATCATGAGTGCCATTTAAAGCTGATACTTCAAAGGTTTCGTGAAAACAAGCTATATGCCAAGCTGAAAAATGTGAGTTCTGGCTTGAAGAAGTAGCATTCATTGGGCACGTGGTGTCAAAACATAGAGTATCTGTTGACCCAGAGAAGATTGAAGCAATACAAAGTTGGGAGAAACCGAAATCAGTGACCGAAGTACGTAGCTTTCTGGGCTTAGCTGGTTATTATCGGAGATTTGTGGAAGGATTTTCTCGAATTGCTACTCCGTTAACTCAGCTGACTCGGAAAGATACAAAATTAGGTTAAAGCGAGGAATGCGAGAAGAGTTCCAAGAGCTTAAGAGGAGACTCATTTCGGCACCTGTTCTGACAATACCATCTGGTTTGGATGGATTTGTTATCTACAGCGATGCTTCGGACAAAGGGTTAGGATGTGTTCTCATGCAACATGGGAAAGTCATAGCCTATGCCTCGCGACAACTCAAAGAATATGAGAGGAATTATCCTACTCATGATTTGAAGTTGACAGCAGTCGTTTTCGCGTTGAAGATCTGGAGACACTACCTATATGGGGAGAAAGTTGAGATCTATACAGATCATAAAAGCCTTAAATATTTCTTCACCCAAAAGGAGCTCAAAATGCGGCAACGACCTTGGCTCGAGCTGTTGAAAGATTACGATCATACCATCCAATATCATCCTGGAAAAGCAAATGTGGTAGCTGATGCATTGAGTAGAAGATCATATGCGGGTACGAGTGCGATGTTATTAACACAAAGGCCCATTTTGTATGACTGGCAAAGGATAGAGATAGAGGTAAAGGCTTCAACTACCTACGTGATGATATCAAACATACGAGTAGAACCGACTTTAATCGATAAAGTTAAATCTGCTCAAGCTACGGACCTGGAGCTGATACGTATGAAGAAGAAAGTGCAAAAAGGTGTTATTCTAGAAGCAAGAATCATTAAAGAAAGCTATGGGCACGGACTTACGATTCACTTCACAATTTTGGGTTAACTTGTAGAAAGCTATGGGCACGGACTTACGATTCAGTTCGGCATACCATCCTCAAACAGACGGGCAATCAGAAAAGACTATTCAAACTCTTGAAGATCTATTAAGACTCTGTGTCCTAGATTTCAAAGGGAGTTGGGATAAGTACCTACCATTTATGGAATTCTCCTACAACAACAGTTATCAGGCAAGTATAGGTGTGGCTCCATTCGAAGCATTATATGGACGAAAGTGTCACTCTCTAGTATGTTGGGATGAGGTGGGAGTAGCAACGTTGTTGGGACCAGAGTTGGTACGTATGACTATAGAGAAAATCCAAATGATCCGATAACGTATACAAACGGCACAGGATCGACAAAAGAGTTATGCGGATCTTCATCATAAAGAAGTGGAAATTAATATTAGCGATCATGTATTGTTACTTATTGCTCCATGGAAGGGAGTTACAAGATTTGGAAAGAGAGGAAAGCTTAATCCACGATTTGTTGGTCCATTTGAGATTCTTGACCGAATAGGAAATGTAGCCTATAGACTCGCATTACCTCCAAGCATGTCTCGTGTTCATAATATTTTTCATATATCTATGCTTCGTAAATATGTGAAAGACCCAAACCATATTATTGAGTTAGAACTAGATGAGATAACCAAAGATTTAACGTACAAGGAGATACCTATCAAGATCTTGGATATGAAGGAGCATGTCCTACGCACAAAGGTTATACCACAAGTTAAAATTTTGTGGAGGAACCATACTATTGAGGAAATGACCTGGCAGTTGGAATCAGAAATGAAAGTGAGGTACCCTCACCTTTTTGAAACACCAAGTACGTACGTCAATTTCGATGACGAAATTTCATAACGAAGGGAAGTTGTAAGACCCCAACTTTTTATAAATAAAATTGAATTTTCTCTAATTATTATTTTGAATAATAAGGTGTTAATTTGATATAATACTTTGGTTATGGCTGAAATGTGCAAATTTTATAAAATAAGCAAGTGGTTATAAAATATTCATTGTTGTCGAGGAATATTCGTTTAGTTATGGTCGGATGAAGAAAATGACAAGTTTGAGTTTTTACAAATAACGGCGTAGTTGTTACCGTTAACACTGTTGGAATACCCGGTGGTTAAAATACAGTATTACGCGTGATTGCATAGTAACACACGATATTGCACAATATTTTTGAATTATTGATTCTTACATAAGAAGGCACTACTCAATAATTGTTACAGTAATTACGGTTCAATATTTTATTTTATTGATTTAATAATTGCTACGTTGATATTTTATATTATTGTTGTTTCAATAATTGTCTCTGCACAGCATATCTCATTATCAGATCAATAATTCATATTATTTGAATAATATTATTAGATAACATTATTGGTAATGTCTAAGGAAGTTCTATCTAGGAAAGGGATTTGGTCACCTAATTGCGCGCCAATAAGGAGAAATCCTTATCGAAAAGTCTCCTCTTTCCTGGGAACGACCTGGTTATCATAATTGTGATTCTGTAATATTATTTGTGAATAATTAATTATTAATTTATATGATAAGAAAATATTTATTTTATGTAGATATAAATGAAGGAATTAATGTTGAGGTATTTTCTCAGTATTTTGTCGGAATAGAGGTGTTAAAAATCATCCGTATGTGAATTTCAAAAATTTTTTGATTGGAATTTGGAAACACTTTCTTCTACAAAGTTGTAGGGAATTAAATTTTCTATAGAATAGATATGAGATTCGAATTTTTCTGATAAAAGAGCTATTTATTATGAATTATTGAAGTTTCAGAAATAAATATTTTTTATTAAAAACATGGGTGGGCCCCACTTTTGGTTGGTGAAAAATGTGCTGAAATTTTATTTCAAAAGTGGTGGGCATGAATAGTAGCAGGTAAAGTCATCAGGTAGCAGGGTAGTCTGCTTTGGCGTTCTAAATATTTTCTTATAAATAGGGTGCTTAGTTAGAATTGAAAATTACACCAGAATCATAAGCTTTCTCTCTCTATATTATCGAGCGTATTTTGTGAGTATTTAGATACTTTGAGAGTTGCTATTCAGTACAAGTTTCCTTCAGCACTATATCCGATATTCCAGTCAGAAGTATTGTTCTTTTGAGGTAAGGGGTGTTATTTTCTTCGTAAATGATGTTATTTCGTTCAATATCATTATTCTAAAATATTGTTATGAATTCTATTGTGAAATTTTTACCTTTTTATGTCGGAATTACTATTCACGTATACGATACTATTCACGTATACGGCACTATTCACGAGTACTATTCACAAAGTATGATTTTTCTTACGAAATTTCTATCTTTTGTGTCGGGATTATTATTCACGTATACGGCACTATTCACGAATACAGTACTATTCACTGAAAAAAAATTCTTTCCTTTGTCCAAGATGTCTATTATGGTTACTATCTTTGATTATATCCATGTTTTAATCTTCATTCTTGAATTTTGCTCCACAATTGATTATTATGGGATATTTTTAAACTTGGATAAACTAATGTACGAATCCCTAATCTTGGATCTTTTATCTCACTGGATTCATTTTTTTTAAGATATTTTTCATCATCCTCAGTCCTAAATGATGATATTACTGAATATCTTTTGCCTGTAGTACAAAGATGAATGATTACCTGATGAATATCTTTGGCCTGTAGTGCAAAGATGAACAGGTGTTGAGATGAATATGACCAACTGGTGATACAAATGAATATCTTTGGCCAGTAGTGCAAAGATGAATATTTGATTCAAGATGTATATTGATTGATGTTATAGGGTTAAAATATTGATAATGGACTTTTAAATTCATAGATGATAGTAGATTTCATTCTCTACTTAACTCTTCTAATGAATTATTATTTCTGCTGCGAATATTGATGTAAAACTTGTTGTCCATTATATTTTATCTGATTTGTTGAAGGCTAACGATAATTTGTTGTTCATTATCTTAGTCATAATATTCTTTACTGGGCTAGTTGAGCTCACCCTTTTCCTTGTTATTCCAATTTTCTTCTCAGGAGGTGAGAACATAACAGGAACTAGCCGGAGTATGGAGTGATGGTTCAGGATAGTTGTTTTAGTAGTCCTCACTATTTTGTAAAATAGTGTATCAATAATTGTAATTAGGACTTATTTGAGTTTGAATACTATCTAGAAGATAATATTTGTATTTAAACTCACAGTATATGTGTTGTCGTATTTTGCACGACAATTGTAATAATGAAGTTGTAGTTGTTTCTATACCATGTATTCGGCGACTCAGAATGGGTGATGTATACCTATTTTGGGGGCATCACAATCATAATCTTCGACATACATTTTGGTGGAGCAATATGAAGAAAGAGATCGCGGAGTTTATCTCGAGGTGTTTAATTTGTCAACGTGTAAAGGCAGAGCATCAAGTACCAAAGGGTCCATTGCAACCATTTAAGATTCCGAAATAGAAGTGGGAACACATTACCATGAATTTCGTTACGGGTCTTCCCAAGCTTTCTCAAGGTATATGTGACGCCCCCAAAATAGGTATACATCACCCATTCTGAGTCGCCAAATACATGGTACAGAAACAACTACAACTTTATTAATACCATTGTCGTGCAAAATACGACAACACACAAACTGTGAGTTAAAATACAAATATTGTCTTCTAGACAATATCCACACTCAAATAAGTCCTCATTATAATTATTGATATACTATTTTATAAAATAGTGAGGACTATTGTAACAACTGCCTTGGAACATCACTCCACACCCCGACTACTCCTCGCTATATTCTCCCTTCCTGAGAAGAAAAATGGAAACAAAAAGGAAAAAGGGTGAGCTCAACTAGCCCAGTAAAGAATATTATGACTAAGATAATATAGAACAAATTATCGTTAGTCTTCAACAGGGAAAAATCTGATAGAATATAATAGACAACAAATTTTAGATCAACAACTGCAGCAGAAACAGCAATCCATTAGAAGAGTAAAGTAGAGAATGAATTCTACTATCTTCTAAGATTTAAAAGTCCATCATCAATATTGTATCCCTGTAACATCAATTAATATACATCTTGAATCAAATATTCATCTTTGCACTACAGGCCAAAGATATTCATTTGTATCACCAGTTGGTCATGTTTATCTAAACACATGTTCATTTTTTCACTGCAGGCCAAAGATATTCATCAATTAATCATTCATCTTTGCATTACAGGCCAAAGATATTCATCAAGTATCACCATTAAAGACTGGGGATGATAAAAATATTTTCAAGAAAACGAATCTAGAGAGATAAAAAGATAAAGATTAGAGATTCGTACTTTAGTTTATCCAAGTTCAAAAATACTTCATAATCATCAATTGTGGAGCAGAAATCAAAAATGAAGATCAAAATAAAGATCTAATCAAAGATAGGAACCATAACAGACAATCTTGGACACAGAAAAGAAAATTTAATTTGTCTGTGAATAGGTTCGTATTCGTGAATAGTGCCGTATACGTGAATAGTAATTCTGACACTAAAAGGTAAAAATTTCACAAGAAAAATCATCATACTTCGTGAATAGTACTCATAAATAGTAACTCATGAATAATAACTCGTAAATAGTAACCCCGACATGAAAAGATAAGAATTTCATAATAAAATTCATATCAATATTTCGGTATAATGATATTGAAAGAAATAATATCATTTATGAAAAAAATAACATCTCTTACCTCAAAAAAATAGTACTTCTGGTTGAAATATCAGATATAACGCTGAAGGAAACTTGCACCATATAGCAACACTCAAAGTATTGAAAAACTCACAAAAATATGCTCGATAATATAGAGAGAGAAAACTTCAGTTTCTGGTGTGATTTTTAATTCTAACCTAAACACCCTATTTATAGAAAAATGCTTAGAACACCAAAGCAGAAAATTTAATAAAATAATATATTTATAAAAAAAATTCACGCCCACCTCTTGACAATCTGAATCCAGCCACCAGTGGGGTCAACAACAATGAAAAAAACATTTTTCTAAACAAAAATATTTTAAACTTCAAAAATTAATTATTCTGGAACTTCAATAATTCATAATAAATAGCCCTTTTATCAGAAAAATTCGAATCTTATGTCCACTCCATAGGAAATTCAATTCTCTACAACTTTGTAAGTTTAAGTTTTTCCACATTCCAAGCAAAAATTGACCGAAATCTACATACGAACTATTTTACAAGCTATAATCAAATTTCAGTCAAAAATTAGGGCCTGCCAACATGTTTTTAGTATTTATTGCAACAAAAATATCCTTCCTCCTCATTTATTCATATATCACACATTCATCGTAAAAATATCACCATTATTATATTATTATAATATAATAATATATTTAAATAAATTATTTTATCAGAAAAGATAAAATATCAATTTTCAATAATTGTCATTTTTCTAATCCATTTATATCCACATAAATAAATATTTTCCTTATCATATAAATCAATAATTAAGTATTCATAAATAATATTACATAATCACAATACTGACAACCAGGTCGTTCCTAGGAAAGAGAGGGCCTTCCGGTAAAGATTTCTCCTTACTGGCGCACAATTAAATAACCTCTCCTAGAGAGAACTTCCTTTGACATTACCAATAATGCTATCTAATAATATTATTCAAATAATATAAATTATTGATCTGATAATTTGAAATACTGTGCAATGACAATTATTGAAATAATAATAATATAAAATAATGTGCAATACCGTTTGCTACTGTGCAACAATGCGTATTACTTTACTTTGACCACCGGATATTTTAACAGTGTTAACGGTAACAACTACGCCGTTATTTTTAAAAAAAAAACTCATTATTGTCGTTTTCTTCATTCGATAAGTTTTTGTTACTGGGCCCACAAATGGATGCGCTGTCGTAAGAATATTCCACGATCAAACGAATATTCCCCGACAACAATGAGTATTTTATAACCACTTGCTTATTTTGAAAAATTTACACATATCACCCTTAACTTTAAACTTTTATCAATTTAACTATTTACTAAATAGAAAAATTGAATACTTTTATTTCATAAAATTCGGAATCTTACAGCATAGATGGGATTTGGGTTATTGTTGATAGATTAACCAAGTCTGCCAATTTTTTGCCTATACGGGAGACTTATTCCCTTGAACGTCTTGCTCGTATGTACGTAAATGAGGTTATGAGATTGCATGGCATGCCAGTATCCATAGTTTTGGATCGTGACCCAAGATTCACTTCACGATTTTGGGTTAGCTTGCAGAAAGCTATGGGCACGGACATATGATTCAGTTCGGCATACCATCCTTAAACGGACGGGCAATCAGAAAGGACTATTCAAACTCTTGAAGATTTATTAAGACTCTATGTCCTAGATTTCAAAGGTAGTTGGGATAAGCACCTACCATTGGTGGAATTCTCCTACAATAATAGTTATCAGGCAAGTATAGGTGTGGCTCCATTCGAAGCATTATATGGACGAAAGTGTCACTCTTCAGTATGTTGGGATGAGGTGGGAGAAGTAACGTTGTTGGGACCAGAGTTGGTACGTATGACTACAGAGAAAATCCAAATGATCCGACAACGTATACAAACGGAACAGGATCGACAAAAGAGTTATGCGGATCTTCATCAAAAGGACGTGGAATTTAATATTGGGGATCATGTATTGTTACGTGTTGCTCCATGGAAGGGAGTTACAAGATTTGGGAAGAGAGGAAAGCACAATCCACGATTTGTTGATCTATTGAAAATTCTTGACCGAATAAGAAATGTGGCATATAGACTCATATTACCTCCAAACATGTCTCGTGTTTATAATGTTTTTCATATATCTGTTGTGACGCCCCCAAAATAGGTTCATTCCACCCAACCTATTCTGAGTCGCCAAATACATGGTACAGAAAACAACTACAACTTTATTATTACAATTGTCATGCAAAATACAACACATATACTGTGAGTTTAAATATAAATATTGTCATCTAGACGGTATTCAAACTCAAATGGAGTCCTCATTACAATTATTGATACACTATTTTACAAAATAGTGAGGACTACTAAGACAACTGTTTTGAATCATTACTCCACACCCCGACTAGTTTCCGCTATATTCTCGCCTCTTGAGAAGAAAAATGGAATAAAAAGAAAAAGGGTGAGCTCAACTTGTCCAGTAAAGAATATTATGACTAAGATAATGTACAACAAATTATCCTTAGTCTTCAACAGGGAAAAATCTGATAGAATACAGTAGACAACAAGTTTTAGATCAACAACTGCAGCGGAAACAATAATTCATTAGAAGAGTTAAGTAGAGAATGAAATCTACTATCATCTATGAATTTTAAAGTCCATCATCGATATTTTATCCCTGTAACATCAATCAATATACATCATGAATCAAATAGTCATCTTTACACTACAGGTCAAAGATATTAATCAGTCGGTCATGTTCATCTCAACACCTGTTCATCTTTGCACTACGGGCCAAAGATATTCATCAAGAAATTATTCATCTTTGCGCTACAGACCAAAGATATTCAGTAATATCACCATTTAGGACTGAGGATGATGAAAAATATATTTTAAAAAAAATGAATCCAGTGAGACAAAAGAACAAATAGTAAGGATTCGTACTTCGGTTTATCCATGTTTAAAAATACTTCATAATAAACTATTGTGGATCAGAATTCAAAAATAAAGATCAAAACATAGATTCAATCAAAGATAGGAACCATAACAGACAATCTTGAACACAGAAAAGAAAATTTAATTTTTCTGTGAATAGTGTCGTATTCGTGAATAGTGCCGTATACGTTAATAGTGTCGCATACGTGAATAGTAACTCCGACACTAAAAGGTATAAATTCCACAAGAAAAATCATCATGCTTTGTGAATAGTACTCATGAATAATAACTCGTGAATAGTAACTCATGAATAATAACTCGTGAATAGTAACTCGTGAATAGTAATCTCGACATGAAAAGATAAGAATTTCACAAGAAAAATCTTACCAATATTCTGGTATAATGATATTGAAAGAAATAATATCATTTATAAAAAAAAAAAATATCCCTTACCTCACAGGAATAGTACTTTTGGCAGGAATATCAGATATAACGCTGAAAGAAACTTGCACCGTATAGCAACACTCAAAGTATCAAAATACTCATAAAAATACGCTCGATATTATAGAGAGAGAAAACTTCAATTTCTGGTGTGATTTTCAATTCTAACCTAAGCACCCTATTTATAGGAAAATGCTTAAAACACCAAAGCAGAAAATTTAATAAAATAATATTATTTATATAAAAATTTCCTACGCCCACTTTGACAATCTGAATTCAGCATTTTGCAACATCAAGTGGGGCCCACCAACATGAAAAACATGTTTTAAACAATTTTTGTAACAAAATCAATTCAGACTCAATATTCCGGAACTTCAATAATTCATAATAAATAGTCATTTTATCAGAAAAATTTGAATCTTATATCCATTCCATAGGAAATTTAATTCTCTACAACTTTGTAGAAGAAAGTTTTTCCAAATTTTAAACGAAAAATGACCGAAATCCACATACGGACGATTTTGTAGGCTATAATCAAATTTTAGTCAAAAATAGGGTCCACCAACACACAAAACATGTGTTAAACATTTTTTATAACGAAAATACTCTTCCTCCTCATTTATTCATATATCACACATTTATTGTAAAATATCGCCATTATTATATTATTATAATATAATAATATATTTAAATGAATTATTTTATCAGAAAAGATAAAATATCAATTTTTAACAATTGTCACATTAAAAATTTTCTCCATCTATATCCACATAAAATGAATATTTTCCTTATCATATAAATCAATAATTAATTATTCACAAATAATATTACAGAATCACAATACTGACAACTAGGTCGTTCCCAAGAAAGAGGGGGCTTTCCGATAAGGGTTTCTCCTTACTGGTGCGCAATTAGGTGACCAAACCTCTTCTTAGACAGAACTTTATAGACATTGCTAATAATGCTATCTAATAATATTATTCAAATAATATGAATTATTGATCTGATAATGAAAAATATTGTGTAGTGACAATTATTAAAACAACAATAATATAAAATATCAACGCAGCAATTATTGAATCAATAAAATAAAATATTGAACAGTAATTACTGTAACAATTGAGTAGTGCCTTCTTACGTAAGAATTAATAATTGGTGCAATACCGTGTACTACTGTGCAACACCGCGTATTACTGTATTTTAACCACCGGGTAGTCCAACAGTATTAACGATAACCATTACGCCATTATTTATAAAAACTCAAACTTGTCGTTTTCTTCATCTAATCGCTTTCCGTTATGGGGCCCACAAAAGGCTGCGCCGTCGTACGAATATTCTCCGACAGCAAGAATATTTCACAACCAAACGAATATTCCCCGACAACAATGAATATTTTATAACCACTTGCTTATTTAAAATATTTGTGCATTTTACCCATAACTTACCACATTAATCAAATCAACCCTCACTATTTTAAAATAATAAATAAAATAAATTCAATTTTATTTATAAAAATTTGGGGTCTTACAACCTCCCCTCCTTATGAAATTTCGTCCTCGAAATTGACGTACGTACCTGGTGTTTCGAAAAGGTGAGGATACCACGCTTTCATTTCCGACTCCAACTCCCAGGTCATTTCCTCAATAACACGGTTCCTCCACAAAACTTTGACTTGTGGTATGACCTTTGTGCATATGACATGCTCCTTCCTATCCAAGATCTTGACAGGTACCTCCTCGTACGTTAAATCTTCGGCTATTTCTTCTGATTCTAACTCAATAACGTGGTTCGGGTCGTTCACATATTTTTGTAACATAGATACATGAAAAATGTTATGAATACGCGACATACTTGGCGGTAAAGTGAGTCTATAGGCCGCATTTCCTACTCGATCGAGAATTTTAAATGGACCAACAAATTGAGGGTTAAGATTTCTTCTCTTCATCGACTCTTCTAGAATAACGCCTTCTTGCACCTTCTTCTTTATATTCATCAGCTCCGGTGTGTAGCTTGAGCGGTTTTAACTTTATCGATTAAAGTCGATTCTACTTGTATATCTTTACGTAGGTCCCTAGAGTCTTTAACTCTATCTCTATCATTTGTAAGTCATACAAAATGGGTCTTTGTGTTCGACAATATCGCAATCGTACCCGTATACGATCTTTTACTCAACACGTCAGCTACCGCGTTTGTTTTTCTAGGATGGTATGGTCAGAACAGGTGCCGAAATGAGTCTCCTCTTAATTTCTTGGAAGCCCTTCTCACATTCTTCGCTCCATTCGAATTTTGTATCTTTTTGAGTCAGCTGTGTTAATGGAGTAGCGATTCGAGAAAATCCTTTCACGAATATCCGATAATAACCGGTCAAGCCTAAAAAGCTACGTATTTCGATTACTGACTTAGGTTGCTCTCAACTGTAACTCATATCCCAACCTTAGATAGCACGTCACAATGGCACCTATCGTTTTACCACCACACAAATATAGCGTCCCCTACGGAGAGTCTGGCTTCGGTACATTCCACAAAAGAAGTCATCAGATAGTGGCTAAGGTACCAACTCTTGTAATTGGGTTTTTAACTCTTAAAGTTCAATAGGAGCCATTCGATATAAGATTTTAGAAATGGGGTTTGTACCGGGTTCAAAGTCGATACAAAATTCAATATCACATTCTGGGGGTAGGCCAGGAAGTTCTTCGGGAAATACGTCAAAAAAATTACTAACAACAGAAATATCATTCAAATCTGATATATTTTTGTTCAAGTTCATGACATGGGCTAAGAAAGCTTGACATCCATTTTTTTTAATAAACGAATGGCTTTATGACTTGATATGAAAGAGTTTGACTTCAATGATTTGGTTGCTTGAATTCGAATAACAGGTTGGTTAGGAATATGAAATCTAACAACCTTACGAAAATAATCAATTTTAACATGATGAGTGGTTAACCAATCAATCCCTAAAATCACATCAAAAGCAAGTATCTTTAAAGAGATAAGATCAACAGGTAATGTGATGGTGTCAGCTTGGATTAAACAAGATTTATAAACAGTGGATGTAATGAAAGTTTCTCCTAACGGAGTCTCCACAGATAAGTCAAAGTCTAATTTCTCTAGAGTCAAATTCAAACGGTGAGCACAAACAGGAGAGATAAAAGAATGGGTAGAACCGGTATCTAATAAGGTATAGACTTCGCAAGAATAATTTATAATTAACTAACCCATGATAACTCGTTCGGGTTCCTCGCATTTTGGCCAGTCACGACAAACTCTTTTTCTGAAACCACCGACTTTGTTTTGTTCGTATCCGCCTTTGGTGCCACCGTTCCATCTGGACTTGATTTCGCTATAGGACAAAATCGAGCTATGTGACCGTCTTTTCCACAACTAAAATATACCTTGGAAGGCTGTGGACAGTTTGGACTTATGTGTCCCTCTACTTCGTATTTGTAGCATTTATCTGGCGTTCGTTCTCCTCCCCTAGGATTTGTTGCTGGTGCTGGTGCTGCTGCCGATGTCTTCCCGTCATCGTTAAATCTTCTCTTCTTAAAATTTCCACTTGAATAATTTCTTCTATTATCTTGGCCATGATTACCACCGAAGTGGTTTCCATTTCTGGCATGATAATTTCCTCCACGATAGTTATCATTGCTCTGATGATTGTTGCCACCGGTACGACCCTGGTTGTGGTCCCCCGGTTAAACATACTCATTATCTCGCTCTAATAATTGAGCCCTGTTGACAACATCTGATTACAGAGAAAATTTGTGAGAAATAAGATATTGCCGAATCTCGGGTTTCAAACCTCTCAGAAACATCTGCGTCATACGTTCCTCATTCTCTATCAAATGTGGTGCAAACTTGGATAACTCTGCGAACTTCGCCTCGTACTGGGACACCGTCATGTTCTTTTATTCCAGTCTAATAAACTCTACGTCCTTCATATGACGAATACTTTCAGGAAAGTACTTGTCATTAAACAGTTTTTGAAACGTTTCCCAAACATTCCGTCATTCATCGTCTGATCAGTGGTGTTGTTTACAGGAGGAACATTGTCGTTCTGTTGCACGTTCTCTTGATTGGTGAGTAAAGGTGTCTACGCTGTGACAACCCCAAAATAGGTCCATTCCATCCAACCCATTCTGAGTCGCCAAATACATGGTACAGAAAATAACTACAACTTTATTACAACAATTGTCGTGTAAAATACAACAACACTTATGATGTGAGTTTGGATACAAATATATACCAAATGTGACTCATGTTCCAACCGTGGACATCACCTCACAATAACACCTTACATAAAGGTATAGTCAAAAACTGTTTTAGAAATTAGAATCTTTGGGAAGTGCTCAAGGAAACCTTCGTACATGGGAGGCCACGCGTCTAGGTTATGATAGATATCATATGGCCACAGAATTATCCTTGGTTGACCCAATAGACCCCAAAGAAAAACGAGAAGATTACTATCATATTCTTCCCAATGGTGAGTCTTCTCTTGACTTATCATTATCTCCACTGTCTCTAATTGAGAATTATACTTCAAACAAACACCAAGATTATATAGGTAGTGCCCATAGATATACTCAGCAAGTGGATGAGCACAACCCTGTCCTATGATGACACGAGGTTGTATGTCATTAGACATCTTGTATGATAGTGACAAAACACCCTTCCAACGTTAGGTTCGTCTCACCCTATTTTCTTCACCAAATATAACTACTAAATGATGACCACCGTTCTATTCCCTTGTTACCCCCGCTCGACCCAGCTACACTCTTATTACCTGAAAGGAATTGTGAAGCAAAAGGGTGAGCACAACTAGCTCAGTAAAGAATATCATGACTAAAGATAATTAAATTATCAATAGCCTTCATCAATAATAAATCAGAGATTTAGAACATATGGTAAATGATAAAAATTTCAACCATAGTTGCAGCGGAACGAGCAATCCATTAGAAGAGTCAAATAGACTATAAAGTCTATTATCTTCTCCATGTTAAAAATCCACCAACAATATTTTATCCATGTAACATCACTCAACAATTCCTTTCCACAATCATATGAATAACTCATAATCATAATTGTGACTATAAATTTTTCTTCGCACCCAGGACGAAGAATATTTTCATCACCTGTCTTTACCTGAAACATCAAAGATCATGGTTATACCAAATCAAAATTCCTGTTTATAATCATACTAACAAATCCATCTTTGCACTACGGGCCAAAGATATTCATCAACAAACCATCTTTGCACTACGGGCCAAAGATATTCAACAACAGTTCATCTTTGCACTACAGGCCAAAGATATTCATCAACAGGCCATCTTTGCACTACATGTCAAAGATATTCAACAACAGTTCATCTTTGCACTACAGGCCAAAGATATTCATCAACAATTCATATTTGCACTACAGGCCAAATATATTCATATCTCAAAGAAATATATAATCATTTCAGAATTTATATAAACAATAATTATAACCATGTTGATCAATTCACCTTTGCACTTAAGCTTAAGATATTCAATTATAAATTTAATGGTCATGATCATACCAGTCACAATTCAACTTTGCACTACAGGCCAAAGAGAACCCTAGTCATGATCATACCAATAATCTACCCATCTTTACACTCCAGTGAAAGAGAATTTCAACATCAGAGTTATAAAAATGTTATATATGATGATAAAAATAATATGATCAACATATAGTTTTAATCTCAAGAGTAATATTCGTAACTCATGAATAGTAACCCCGACACAAAAGATAGAAATTCTACAATAAAATTCATACCAATATTTCGGTATAATGATATTGAAAGAATAACATTACTTAAATTTATAAACAATTTATTTTAATTGTTTACACTTTACTATTTAATGCATTTAATCATCATAAAATGCCAACTCTTACAATTTCATCATCAATAACCAAAACCCTCATCAAAAATCTGCATATACCTCATATAGGATTCTCAAGCCATAAAATCCTATTTTCCAATTTTCTTACTTCACATAACATATTTAATTCATTTTCTCATAACTAGACTATTTTTATGAAAAATATCAAATCAGTCCCAAAAATATTTTTTTTTCTGGGATTTAGCATAATATAGTCCCATAGTGAACATATATTTTTCTCAAAATTTTTAAAAGTCATTTACTATTTTTCATATGGCCAAAATAGCCGAATATTTAGACATTTATCAAAAATTATACTTTTGTCTAAAAATTCTGAAATTTACAGAGTATACTTCTATCATATACATGTACTCCCAATAAAAATTTCATCAATTTTGGAGTTAACCACAAGGAATTATAAGTTGTTACTTCTAAAATAGTCTTTTCTCATAAAATTCATAACTCTCAATCTATACATCCAAAAATCACCATTTTTGGACAATCAAGAAAACTCATCAAAATATCATTTCAAATTTTTCCAGAATTTTTGAAGATCAGAAAAATTACGAAACTGAAAATCATAACAACCCTTAAAATCCCTTAATATCCCTTACTATCCCTTACAATCCCTTACCTCAAAAGAGCAGTACTTCTGACTGGATATCGGATATGATGCTGAAGGAAACTTGCACTAATGAATAGCAACTCACCAAGTATCTAAAAACTCACAAAATATACTTCATAATATAGAGAGAGAAAGAGAGAAAGCTTATGTTTCTGGTGTGATTTTCAATTCTAACTTAGCCCTCTATTTATAGAAAAATTTTGGTAGGTTTGACCTGCAACCTGATGGCTTTACCTGCTACTATTCCCACCCACCACATTTAAAATATAATTCAGCACATTTCTTCACCAACCACAAGTGGGGCCCACCAATTCTAGAATTTTCCACCAAAATGATAAACTCCGAAAATTCAACAATTTCTGAACCAGTCATCTCGTAAAATTCATAATAAATCATACGTTCATTTTTAACGGTTCAAAATTTGTGGGCATATACTCAACTTATATATGTATAACATATCCAAAAATTACCACGATCCAACGGTCGGATTAAATATTATAACCCCCGCAAAATATCTCAAAAACCCTGATTTTTAATACCTCCATTCCGACAAAAATACGGATAAAAATCTCAACATTAACTCCTTCATTTTTTAACCACAAAAATATATCCCTCATTTATATCCACATAAAATAAATATTTTCTTATCATATGAATCAATAATTAATTATTCACAAATAATATTACAGAATCACATTTATGACAACCAGGCCGTTCCCAGAAAAGAGGGGGCTTTCCAATAAGGATTTCTCCTTACTAGCTCGTAATTAGATGACCAAACCTCTCCTTAGACAGAACTTTCTAGACATTGCCAATAATGTTACCTAATAATATTATTCAAATAATATGAATTATTGATCTGATAATGGGAAATACTGTGCAGCAATAATTATTGAACAATAATAATATAAAATTTTAACGTAGCAATTATTGAATCAATAAAATAAAATATTGAACAGTAATTCCTGTAACAATTATTGAGTAGTGCCTTCTTACGTAAGAATCAATAATTTCAAAAATACTGTGCAATACCGTGTGCTACTGTGCAATAACGCGTATTACTGTATTTTAACCACCAGGTATTCCAACAGTGTTAACGGTAACAACTACGCCGTTAATTATAAAAACTCAATTTTTGTCGTTATCTACATCCGACCGTTTTTCGTTATGGGGCCCACAAACAGTTATGCCGTCGTACGAATATTCTCTGACAGAAACAATATTCCACGACCAACGAATATTCCCCGACAACAATGATTATTTTATAACCACTTGCTTATTTTGAAAAAAAAATCATATTTCACTCATAACTTTAAACTTTTATCAATTTAACCATTTACTGAATAGTAATTATAAGAAAAATTGAATACTTTTATTTCATAAAATTTGGGGTCTTACAATCTCCCCTCCTTATGAAATTTCGTCCTCGAAATTTACGTACCTGGTATTTCAAAGAGTTGAGAATACCTTGCTTTCATTTCAGATTTCATCTTCCCTGTCATCATGATTTTTCCATTGCTCATCTCCTGTATTTTAGATATCATTCTAGAATATAGCTTCAAAACAAGGGTTAATTTAACAAATTACCATATCACGTAATATCCCGATATTATGACTGACTAACAAATAAGCTTAGGTAGGACACACTAGCGAAGGATTTACTCATCTCTCCCCTCCTAGTTTTATTCCCCGATCTCCGCCAGAGACCATATCCCTAAGCTCTGATACCACCTGTGACACTGGACACCATCATGTGTCAGCACCTCACAAGGGTACCTATCAGCTTGCCACCGCAGAACGGCGTCCCCTACGGAGAGTCTGGCTTCGGTGCATTCCCCATCAATAGGATGTCACCAGCGAGAGGCTCGGGGCTCTTTACTTATAGCTCTGATACCACCTGTGACAACCCCAAAATAGGTCCATTCCATCCAACTCATTCTGAGTCGCCAAATACATGGTACAGAAAATAACTACAACTTTATTACAACAATTGTCGTGTAAAATACAACAACACTTATGCTGTGAGTTTGGATACAAATATATACCAAATGTGACTCATGTTCCAACCGTGGACATCACCTCACAATAACACCTTACATAAAGGTATAGTCAAAAACTGTTTTAGAAATTAGAATCTTTGGAAAGTGCTCAAGGAAATCTTCGTACATGGGAGGCCACGCGTCTAGGTTATGATAGGTATCATATGGCCACAGAATTATCCTTGGTTGACCCAATAGACCCCAAAGAAAAACGAGAAGATTACTATCATATTCTTCCCAATGGTGAGTCTTCTCTTGACTTATCATTATCTCCACTATCTCTAATTGAGAATTATACTTCAAACAAACACCAAGATTATATAGGTAGTGCCCATAGATATACTCAGCAAGTGGATGAGCACAACCCTGTCCTATGATGACACGAGGTTGTATGTCATTAGACATCTTGTATGATAGTGACAAAACACCCTTCCAACGTTAGGTTCGTCTCACCCTATTTTCTTCACCAAATATAACTACTAAATGATGACCACCGTTCTATTCCCTTGTTACCCCCGCTCGACCCAGCTACACTCTTATTACCTGAAAGGAATTGTGAAGCAAAAGGGTGAGCACAACTAGCTCAGTAAAGAATATCATGACTAAAGATAATTAAATTATCAATAGCCTTCATCAATAATAAATCAGAGATTTAGAACATATGGTAAATGATAAAAATTTCAACCATAGTTGCAGCGGAACGAGCAATCCATTAGAAGAGTCAAATAGACTATAAAGTCTATTATCTTCTCCATGTTAAAAATCCACCAACAATATTTTATCCATGTAACATCACTCAACAGTTCCTTTCCACAATCATATGAATAACTCATAATCATAATTGTGACTATAAATTTTTTTTCGCACCTAGGACGAAGAATATTTTCATCACCTGTCTTTACCTGAAACATCAAAGATCATGGTTATACCAAATCAAAATTCCTGTTTATAATCATACTAACAAATCCATCTTTGCACTACGGGTCAAAGATATTCATCAACAAACCATCTTTGCACTACGGGCCAAAGATATTCAACAACAGTTCATCTTTGCACTACAGGCCAAAGATATTCATCAACAGGCCATCTTTGCACTACATGCCAAAGATATTCAACAACAGTTCATCTTTGCACTACAGGCCAAAGATATTCATCAACAATTCATATTTGCACTACAGGCCAAATATATTCATATCTCAAAGAAATATATAATCATTTCAGAATTTATATAAACAATAATTATAACCATGTTGATCAATTCACCTTTGCACTTAAGCTTAAGATATTCAATTATAAATTCAATGGTCATGATCATACCAGTCACAATTCAACTTTGCACTACAGGCCAAAGAGAACCCTAGTCATGATCATACCAATAATCTACCCATCTTTACACTCCAGTGAAAGAGAATTTCAACATCAGAGTTATAAAAATGTTATATATGATGATAAAAATAATATGATCAACATATAGTTTTAATCTCAAGAGTAATATTCGTAACTCATGAATAGTAACCCCGACACAAAAGATAGAAATTCTACAATAAAATTCATACCAATATTTCGGTATAATGATATTGAAAGAATAACATTACTTAAATTTATAAACAATTTATTTTAATTGTTTACACTTTACTAATTAATGCATTTAATCATCATAAAATGCCAACTCTTACAATTTCATCATCAATAACCAAAACCCTCATCAAAAATCTGCATATACCTCATATAGGATTCTCAAGCCATAAAATCCTATTTTCTAATTTTCTTACTTCACATAACATATTTAATTTATTTTCTCATAACTAGACTATTTTTATGAAAAATACCAAATCAGTCCCAAAAATATTTCTTTTCTGGGATTTAGCATAATATAGTCCCATAGTGAACATATATTTTTCTTAAAATTTTTAAAAGTCATTTACTATTTTTCATATGGCCAAAATAGCCGAATATTTAGACATTTATCAAAAATTGTACTTTTGTCTAAAAATTTTGAAATTTACAGAGTATACTTCTATCATATACATGTACTCCCAATAAAAATTTCATCAATTTTGGAGTTAACCACAAGGAATTATAAGTTGTTACTTCTAAAATAGTCTTTTCTCATAAAATTCATAACTCTCAATCTGTACATCCAAAAATCACCATTTTTAGACACAATCAAGAAAACTCATCAAAATATCATTTCAAATTTTTCCAGAATTTTTGAAGATCAGAAAAATTACGAAACTGAAAATCATAACAACCCTTAAAATCCCTTAATATCCCTTACTATCCCTTACAATCCCTTACCTCAAAAGAGCAGTACTTCTGACTGGATATCGGATATGATGCTGAAGGAAACTTGCACTAATGAATAGCAACTCACCAAGTATCTAAAAACTCACAAAATATACTTCATAATATAGAGAGAGAAAGAGAGAAAGCTTATGTTTCTGGTGTGATTTTCAATTCTAACTTAGCCCTCTATTTATAGAAAAATTTTGGTAGGTTTGACCTGCAACCTGATGGCTTTACCTGCTACTATTCCCACCCACCACATTTGAAATATAATTCAGCACATTTCTTCACCAACCACAAGTGGGGCCCACCAATTCTAGAATTTTCCACCAAAATGATAAACTCCGAAAATTCAACAATTTCTGAACCAGTCATCTCGTAAAATTCATAATAAATCATACGTTCATTTTTAACGGTTCAAAATTTGTGGGCATATACTCAACTTATATATGTATAACATATCCAAAAATTACCACGATCCAACGGTCGGATTAAAAATTATAACCCCCGCAAAATATCTCAAAAACCCTGATTTTTAATACCTCCATTCCGACAAAAATACGGATAAAAATCTCAACATTAACTCCTTCATTTTTTAACCACAAAAATATATCCCTCATTTATATCCACATAAAATAAATATTTTCTTATCATATGAATCAATAATTAATTATTCACAAATAATATTACAGAATCACATTTATGACAACCAGGCCGTTCCCAGAAAAGAGGGGGCTTTCCAATAAGGATTTCTCCTTACTAGCGCGCAATTAGATGACCAAACCTCTCCTTAGACAGAACTTTCTAGACATTGCCAATAATGTTACCTAATAATATTATTCAAATAATATGAATTATTGATCTGATAATGGGAAATACTGTGCAGCAATAATTATTGAACAATAATAATATAAAATTTTAACGTAGTAATTATTGAATCAATAAAATAAAATATTGAACAGTAATTACTGTAACAATTATTGAGTAGTGCCTTCTTACGTAAGAATCAATAATTTCAAAAATACTGTGCAATACCGTGTGCTACTGTGCAATAACGCGTATTACTGTATTTTAACCACCAGGTATTCCAACAGTGTTAACGGTAACAACTACGCCGTTAATTATAAAAACTCAATTTTTGTCGTTATCTACATCCGACCGTTTTCCGTTATGGGGCCCACAAACAGTTATGCCGTCGTACGAATATTCTCCGACAGAAACAATATTCCACGACCAACGAATATTCCCCGACAACAATGATTATTTTATAACCACTTGCTTATTTTGAAAAAAAAATCATATTTCACTCATAACTTTAGACTTTTATCAATTTAACCATTTACTGAATAGTAATTATAAGAAAAATTGAATACTTTTATTTCATAAAATTTGGGGTCTTACATTCGCGGCCTCATTTACTCCACTGTTAACATTCTCAGTTGTCATTCTTAAATACTGCCATAAAACCAGGGTTAATTTAAGAAATTAACATATCACATAATATCCCTATATTCTGACCAACTAACAAATAAGCTTAGGTAAGACACACTAGCGAAGGATTTACTCGTCTCTCTCTTCCTAGTTCTATTTCTCGATCTCTGCCAGAGACCATATCCCTAAGCTCTGATACCAACTGTAACGCCCCCAAAATAGGTTCATTCCACCCAATCCCTTCTGAGTCGCCAAATATATGGTACAGAGAACAACTACAACTTTATTATTACAATTGTCATGCAAAATACGACAACACATATACTGTGAGTTTAAATACAAATATTATCATCTAGACAGTATTCAAACTCAAATGGAATCCTCATTATAATTATTGATACACTATTTTACAAAATAGTGAGAACTACTAAAACAACTGTTTTGAATCATTACTCTACTCCCGCTATATTCTCGCCTCCTGAGAAAAAAAATGGAACAAAAAGGAAAAGGGTGAGCTCAATTTGCCCAGTAAAGAATATTATGACTAAGATAATATAGAAAAAATTATCCTTAGTCTTCAACAGGAAAAAATCAGATAGAATACAATAGACAACAAGTTTTAGATCAACAACTGCAGCGGAAACAACAATTCATTAGAAGAGTTAAGTAGATAATGAAATCTACTATCATCTATGAATTTAAAAGTCCATCATCAATATTTTATCCCTGTAACATCAATCAATATACATCTTGAATCAAATTGTCATCTTTGCAATACAGGCCAAAGATATTAATCAGTCGGTCATGTTCATCTCAACACATGTTCATCTTTGCACTACGAGCCAAAGATATTCATCAAGAAATCATTCATCTTTGCACTACGGGCCAAAGATATTCAGTAATATCACCATTTAGGACTGAGAATGATGAAAAATATATTTTAAAGAAAACGAATCCAGTGAGATAAAAGAACAAATAGTAAGGATTCGTACTTCGGTTTATCCATGTTTAAAAATACTCTATAATAAACTATTGTGGAGCAGAATTCAAAAATGAAGATCAAAACATAGATCCAATCAAAGATAGGAACCATAACAGACAATCTTGAACACAGAAAAGAAAATTTAATTTTTCTGTGAATAGTGTCGTATTCGTAAATAGTGTCGTATACGTGAATAGTGTTGTATACATGAATAGTAACTCCGACATTAAAAAGTAGAAATTCCACAAGAAAAATCATCATGCTTTATGAATAGTACTCGTGAATAGTAACTCGTGAATAATAATTCATGAATAGTAAATCATAAATAGTAACTCGTGAATAGTAACTCATGAATAGTAACCCCAACCTAAAAAGATAAGAATTTCATAAGAAAAATCTTACCAATATTCCGGTATAATGATATTGAAAGAAATAATATTATTTATAAAAAAATAACATCCCTTACCTCACAAGAATAGTATTTCTTGCTGGAATATCATATATAACACTGAAAGAAATTTGTACCGTATAGCAACACTGAAAGTATCAAAATACTCACAAAAATACGCTTGATATTATAGAGAGAGAAAACTTTAATTTCTGGTGTGATTTTCAGTTCTAACTTAAGCACCCTATTTATAGAAAAATGCTTAGAACACCAAAATAGAAAATTTAATAAAATAATATTATTTATATAAAAATTTCCTACGCCCACTTTGACAATCTGAATTCAGCATTTTGTAACATCAAGTGGGGCCCACCAACATGAAAAATGTGTTTTAAACAATTTTTGTAACAAAATCAATTCAGACTCAATATTCCGAAACTTCAATAATTCATAATAAATAGCCCTTTTATCAGAAAAATTCGAATCTTATATCCATTTTATAGAAAATTTAATTCTCTACAACTTTGTAAGAGAAAGTTTTTCTAAATTCCAAATGAAAAATGACCGAAATCCACATACGGGCGATTTTGCATGCTATAATCAAATTTCAGTCAAAAATAGGGTCCACCAACACACAAAACATGTGTTAAACATTTTTTGTAACAAAAATACTCTTCCTCATTTATTCATATATCACACATTCATTGTAAAGTATCACCATTATTATATTATTATTGTAAGACCCCAACTTATTAATAAATGAAATTAAATTTCTTCTATTTATTATTTTGAATTAGAAAGGGTTGATTTGATTAATGTGGTTAGTTATGGGTAAAATGCATAAATATTTCAAATAAGCAAGTGGTTATAAAATATTTATTTTTGGTCGGTGAATATTCGTTTGGTCGTGGAATATTCTTGCTGTCGGGGAATATTCGTACGACGGCAGAGCCTTGTGTGGGCCCCATAACAGAAAGCGATTGGATGAAAAAAATGACAAGTATAAGTTGTTTATAATTAACGGCGTAGTTGTTACCGTTAATATTGTTGGAATACCTGGTGGTTAAAATACAGTAGCACACGGTATTGCACCAATTATTGATTCTTACGAAGGAAGGCACTACTCAATAATTGTTACAGTAGTTACTGTTCAATATTTTATTTTATTGATTCAATAATTGCTGCATTGATATTTTATATTATTGTTGTTTCAATAATTGTCACTGTACAGTATTTCCCATTATCAGATCAATAATTCATATTATTTGAATAATATTATTAAATAACATTATTGGTAATGTCTAGAAAGTTCTGTCTAAGGAGAGGTTTGATCATCTAATTGCGCGCCAGTAAGGAGAAATTCTTATTGGAAAGGCCCCTCTTTCCTGGGAATGGCCTGGTTGTCATAAATGTGATTCTGTAATATTATTTGTGACTAATTAATTATTGATTCATATGATAAGAAAATATTTATTTTGTGTGGATATAAATGAGGGATATATTTTTGTGGTTAAAAATGAAGGAGTTAATGTTGAGGTTTTTATCAGTATTTTTGTCGGAATGGAGGTATTAAAAATCAAGATTTTTAAAATATTTTGCGGGGGTTATAATTTTTAATCCGACCGTTGGATCGTGGTAATTTTTGGATATGTTATACATATATAAGTTGAGTATATGTCCACAAATTTTGAACCGTTAAAAATGAATGTATGATTTATTATGAATTTTACGAGATGACTGGTTCAGAAATTGTTGAATTTTCAGAGTTTATCATTTTGGTAAAAAATTCTAGAATTGGTGGGCCCCACTCTTGGTTGGTGAAGAAATGTGCTGAGATTTTTATTCAAATGTGGTAGTCTTTAATAGTAGCAAGTAAAGCCATCAGGTTGCAGGTTAAGTCTGCTTCGGCGTGCTAACATTTTCCTATAAATAGAGGGCTAAGTAGAATTAAAAATCACACCAGAAACAAGTTTTCTCTCTTTCTCTCTCTAGATTATTGAGTGTATTTTGTGAGTATTTAGATACTTTGAGAGTTTCTATTCATCAAAACAAGTTTCATTCAGCCTTATACCGGTATTCCGACCAGAAGTACTGATATTTTGAGGTAAGGGATATTATCTTCTTCTTAAATGATATTTTCTTCAATATCATTATGTCGAAATATTGATATGAACTTTTTATCAAATTTGGAACTTTTTGTGTCGGAGTTACTATTCACGTATACGTTACTATTCACGTATACGGCACTATTCACGAATATGACACTATTCACCGAAAAATAAAATTTTTCCTTTTTGTCCAAGATATCAATTATGGTTACTATCTTTGATTGTATCCATGTTTTGATCTTTATTTTTAAATTCTGCTTCACAATTGATTATTATGAAGTGTTATTGATCTTGGATAAACTGTTATAGGAATCCCTACTATTTGTCCTTCTGTCTCACTGGATTCATTTTCTTTAAGATATTTTTCATCATCCTCAGTCCTAAATGATGATATTACTGAATATCTTTGGCCTGTAGTGCAAAGATGAATGATTAACTGATGAATATCTTTGGCCCGTAGTGCAAAGATGAACAGGTGTTGAGATGAACATGACCGACTGGTGATACAAATGAATATCTTTGGCCTGTAGTGCAAAGATGAATATTTGGTTAAAGATGATTATTAATTGATGTTATAGGGATAAAATATTGATGATGGACTTTTAAATCTTAGAAGATAGTAGAATTCATTCTCTATTTGACTCTTCTAATGGTTTGCTATTTCCGCTGCAGTTGTTGATCTAAAACTTGTTGTCGATTATATTCTATCAGATTTTTCCCTGTTGAATACTAATAATAATTTGTTATATATTATCTTAGTCATAATATTCTTTACTGGGCTAGTTGAGCTCACCCTTTTCCTTTTTGTTCCATTTTTCTTCTCAGGAGGTGAGAACATAGCAGGATCTAGTCGGAGTATGGAGTGATGGTTCTAAAAAGATATTTTAGCAGTCCTCACTATTTCTGTAAAACAGTGTTTGAATAATTATAATGAGGACTTATTTGAGTGTGGATATTGTCTAGAAGACAATATTTGTATTTAAACTCACAGTAATTGTGTTGTCGTATTTTGCACGATAATTATTATAATGAAGTTGTATTTGTTTCTGTACCATGTATTTGGCGACTCAGAATGGGTGATGTATACCTATTTTAGGGGCGTCACAGTTGGTATGAGAGCTTAGGGATATGATCCCTGGCTGAGATGTGAGACAAGAACTAGGAGGGGAGAGACGGGGAATTCCTTCGCTAGTATGACCTGACTAAGTTTATTTGGTGTTTATTTAGTCGGTCAGAGTATAGGGATAATATATGACATGACTATTAACCCTTGTTTTATGGCAGTATTTAAGAATGGAAGCTGAGAAGGTTAATAATGGAGTAAATCAGACCGTGGAGACATCTTTAATCACCACCCAGGGGAACGTGCAACAGGAAGGCAATATTCCTCCTGTAAACAACGTTACCGAGCAAACTATGAATGATAGAATGTTTAGGAGCTTTTTGCAGTTCATGCAAAATCAGACGAGGGAGACTCGTGTGCAGAATACGGGTGAAAATGATAACAATGTGCAGTTTGTCATAGTCAACCAGTTCAAAGAATTGGGACCACCAAAATTTAAGGGAAAGTCGAATCCAATCATAGCGGAAACGTGGGTCAAGCAAATTACCAAGATATTCGATGTCTTGGGATGCACGGAGGAACAAAAGGTTCCATTCGCCACCTTTATGTTTCGCGGTGAGGCAGACTACTGGTGGGAGTCTGTGAAGCGTACCCAGCCTGACATACTCAACATGTCCTGAGAAACATTTCAAAAACTGTTTAATGACAAGTACTTTCCTGAAAGTATTCGTCATATGAAGGAGGTAGAGTTTATTAGACTGGAACAACATAACATGACGGTGTCCCAGTACGAGGCAAAATTTGCAGAGTTATCCAGGATTGCACCTCATTTGGTCAAAAATGAGGAACGAATGACAAGGATGTTTCTAAGAGGTCTAAAACCCGAGATTCGGCAATATCTTATCTCTCATAAATTTTCTTTATATTCAGATGTTGTAAGCAGGGCTCAATTATTAGAGCGAGATAATGAGTATGTGCAACCGAGGGACCACAACCAGGGTCATACCGGTGACAGCAGTCATCAGAGCGATGATAACCAACGAGGAAGGAAAAATACGAACAAAGGCGGTAACCACTTGGGTGGTCATCGTGGCCATGATAATAGGAGAGGTGAGTTAAGTGGAAATTTCAGAAAGAGGAGATTCAACAATGACGGGAAGACATCAGCAGCTGCACCAGCACCAACAACAAATTCTAGGGGAGGAGAACGACCGCCAGTTAGATGTTACAAATGCGGGAAAGAAGGACATATCAGCCCAAACTGTCCATAACAATCCAATGTATGTTACAAATGTGAAAAGGAAGGCCACATAGCTCGGAATTGTTCTGTAGAAAAACCAAGTTCAACGGGGATGGTGACTCCAAGGGTTGTCCCGGATAAGTCGAAATCAGCGGTTCCTGGAAGGGCGTTTGTCATGACTGCCCAAAACGCGAGAAACCCGAACGAGGTGATCACGGGTAAGCTAATCTTGAATTCTTACGAAGTTTATACCTTATTAGATACCGGTTCTACCCATTCTTTTATCTCTCCTGCTTGTGCTCAACGTTTAAACTTGACTCCGGAGAAATTGGACTTTGACTTATCTGTTGAAACTCCGTTGGGTGAAACCTTCGTTACATCTACAGTTTACAAACTAACCCAAAATCGTGAAGTGAATCTTGGGTCTCGATCAGAAACTATGGATATTGGCATACCATGCAGTCTTACAATCTCGTTTATGTACATACGAGCAAGACGTTCAAGTGTATAAGTTTCTCGTATCGGTAAGAAATGAGCAGACTTGGTCAATCTATCAACAATGACCCAAATCGCATCTATACCTTGAGAAACCTTAGGAAGGCCGGTAACGAAATCCATGGTAATGTGCTCCTACTTCCATTCTGGAATTTCAAGTGGTTGCAATAGACCTTTTGGTACTTGATGCTCCGCTTTGACTCGTTGACAAGTTAGACACCTTGAGATAAACAGCGCTGTCTCTCTCTTCATATTGCTCCACCAAAATGTATGACAAAGATCATGATACATTTTGGTACTTCTAGGATGGATTACAAACGGTGTGTTGTACGCCTCCATCATGATTTCATACTTTAAATCAGGGTTGTTAGGAACACAAAGTCTGGAGTTGACTTTAAATATTCCTTCTTCATCGATTCTTGCTTCCGGCATAGCACCTTCTTGCACTTTCTTCCTCATACGCATCAGCTCCAGGTCTGTAGCTTGAGCAGCTTTAACTTTATCGATTAAAGTTGGTTCTACTCGTATATTCGCCATCATCACATGGGTCCCTGGAGTCTTTAACTCTATCTCCATCCTTTGCAAATCACACAAAATGGGCCTTTGTGTTGACAATATCGCACTCGTACTTGTATATGATCTTCTACTCAATACGTCAGCTACCACGTTCGCTTTTCCAGGATGGTATTGAATGGTATGATCATAATCTTTCAACAGTTCAAGCCAACGTCGTTGTCGCATGTTGAGTTCCTTTTGAGTGAAGAAATATTTGAGGCTTTTATGATCCGTAAAGATCTCCACCTTCTCCCCATACAAGTAATGCCTCCAAATTTTAAGTGCAAAGACAACAGCTGCCAACTCTAGATCATGAGTAGGATAATCCCTCTCATATTCCTTGAGTTGTCTTGATGCATAGGCTATGACTTTTCCATATTACATGAGAACGCATCCCAACCCTTTGCTCGAAGCATCACTATAGATGACAAATCCCTCCGAGCCAGATGGTATTGTTAGAACAGGTGCTGAAATGAGTCTCCTCTTGAGTTCTTGAAAACTCTTCTCACATTCTTCGCTCCAACCGAACTTTGTATCTTTTCGAGTCAGCTGAGTTAATGGAGTAGCGATTCGAGAAAATCCTTCCACGAATCTCCGATAATAACCAGCTAAACCAAGAAAGCTGCGTACTTCGGTCACTGATTTAGGTTGCTCCCAGCTTTGAATAACTTCAATCTTTGCCGGGTCAACCGATATTCCACGACTTGATACTATGTGCCCAAGGAATGCTACCTCCTCTAACCAGAACTCGCATTTCTTCAACTTGGCATAAAGCTTGTATTCACGAAGCTTTTGGAGTACCAGTCTCAAGTGTTACTCATGATCTTCACGGCTTTTAGAATAAATAAGGATGTCATCAATAAAGACGACCACAAAGTGATCCAAATATTTCTTGAATATCCGGTTCATCATATCCATGAAGGCAGCAAGAGCATTATTCAATCCAAAGGACATGACTAGGAATTCATAATGCCCGTACTGAGTTCTGAAAGTCGTCTTTGGAATATCCTCAGTTCTAACCTTCAGCTGATGATATCCAGAACGAAGATCGATCTTTGAAAAGAATTGTGCTCCTTGCAACTGGTCAAACAGGTCATCAATACGTGACAATGGGTACCTATTTTTGATGGTGACATGATTCAACTCCCGATAATCAATACAAAGTCACATACTTCCATCTTTCTTCTTCACGAATAGAAAAGGAGCACCCCAAGGAGAAGTACTAGGATGAATAAAGCCAATATCTAACAATTCCTGCAGTTGGATCTTTAACTCCTGAAGTTTAATAGGAGCCATTCGATATGGGGCTTTGGAAATGGGTTTTGTACCGGGTTCAAGGTCGATATAAAATTCAATTTCACGCTCTGGGGGTAGGCCAGGAAGTTCTTCAGGGAATACGTCAGGGAATTTATTAACAATAGAAATATCATTCAAAACTGACGTATTTTTATTTAGATCCGTGACATGAGCTAAGAAAGCTTGACATCCGTTTTTCAATAAACGAATAGCTTTATGGTTTGAGATGACAGTGATTGATTTTAATGGTTTGGTTGCTTGAATTCGCATAATAGGTCGATTAGGAATATGAAAGCTAACAACCTTACGAAAATAATCAATTTTTACATGATGAGTAGTTAACCAATCAATCCCTAGAATCACGTCAAATTCAAGTATTTTTAATGAAATAAGATCGACAGGTAATGTGTGGATACCAACTTGAACCAAACAAGACTTATAAACCGTGGATGTAATGAAGGTTTCTCCCAATAGAGTTTCAACAGATAAGTCAAAGTCTAATTTCTCCGGAGTCAAATTTAATCGATGAGCGCAAGTAGGAGAAATAAAAGAATGGGTAGAACCGGTATCAAATAAATTATAGACTTCGTTAGAGTTTATGATAAGCTTACCCGTGATGACCTCATTCGGGTTCTTTGCTTTCTGGGAGGTCACAACAAACGCTCTCCCTTGCACTACCGGTTTTGACTTTTCTGGGACGGCCTTTGGTGTCTCCATCTTAACTGAACTTATTTTTGGTAAACGACAAAATCGAGCTAAATGACCTTCTCTTCCATAATTATAACATGCTTTAGACGGCATCGCGCAGTTTGGACTGATGTGCCCCTCCCCTCCGCATTTGAAACATATGATAGGTGGTCGTTCTCCTTCCTTAACAACGGGTGCTGGTGCTGACGTCTTTCCATCATTGTTGAATCTCCTCTTCTTAAAATGACCATTCTTATTATTTTGGCCCTGATTACCACCGAAGTGGGTACCATTTATGGCCTGTTGATTCCCTCCACGCTTGTTGTCACCGCTTCGATGACTGCTCTCACTGGTATTATCATTTTGCTAACTGCTCTCTTTTGGTTGCGTTGACTCGTTATCGCGCTCCACTAACTGAGCCCTATTCACAACATCTGAATACAAATATAATTTATGAGAAATAAGATGTTGACGTATCTCAGGTTTCAAACCTCGTAAAAATATTCACGTCATTCGCTTTTCATTATCCACCAAGTAGGACGCAAATCGGGACAACTCAGCAAATTTAGCCTCATACTGCGACACGGTTATATTATTCTGCTCCAATTTGATGAACTCCACCTCCTTCATGTGACGAACACTTTCGGGAAAGTATTTGTCATTGAACAGCTCTTGGAACTTCTCCCAAGACATTTTCAGTGCGACAAGTTGAGTACGCTTAATCGATTTCCACTAGTAATCTGCCTCTCCTCGCAACATAAAGGTGGTAAAGGGAACCTTTTGCTCCTCAGAGCATCCCAAGACATCAAATATCTTGGTGATCTACTTTATCCATGTTTTCGCTATAAGTGATTTTGGCTCTCCCTTAAACTCTGGTGGTCCCAGCTCCTTGAACTGTTTAGCGGTGACCGTCCGAGAGTTTTCAGTGTTTCCACCTATATTTTGGACAGGAGCCGCTCTCGCCTGCTGTTGCATGAACTGCATAAAGCTTCTGAACATTCCATCATTCATCATCTGGTCAGTGTTGTTGTTTGCATGAGGATTGTCACCTTCCTGATGCACATTATCGTAATTATTGATATGTGGTGAATCAACAGTCGCCTGTGCTCCATTGCTATTCTCAACATTCTCAGATGCCATTTTCAGATACTGCCACAAAACAAAAGTTAATTGATATGTCATATATTATCCTTATATTATGATCGACCAATTAAATACCATGTAAATAAACTTAGGTAGGTCATACTAGCGAAGGAATTCCCCGTCTCTCCCCTCCTAGTTCTATTCTCACATCTTAGCCAGGGATCATATCCCTAAGCTCTGATACCAACTGTGACGTCCCCAAAATTAGGTATACATCACCCATCTTGGGTCGTCAGATGCATGGTACAGAATACAAATACAACTTACTAATACAATTGTCGTGTACAATACGACAAAATATAACTGTGAGTTTGAATACAATTATTGTCTACTAGAGACTATACAAACTCAAAAAGAGTCCTCATTATAATTATTGTCACACTATTTAATAGAATAGTGAGGACTACTAATACTATCATCTGGTCCATCAGTCCGTTCCCCGACTCGTCCCAGCTATATTCTCATTTCCTAAAGAGAACAGTGAAAGAAAGGGTGAGCTCAACTAGCCCAGTAAGAAATATTATGACTAAGATAATGCAGAATAAATTATCATTAGCCTTCAACAGTGTTAAACTGACAAAATATAACGAACATCAAGTTTAACTGCAGCGGAACAAGCAATCCATTAAAAGAGTCAAGTAGAGAATAAAATCTACTATCTTCTATGATTTAAAAGGTTTTTTAACACTGTTATCGCTGGGACTCAGCTTAATAAAATAATTCACATCATCAAATCACCCCTGCACTACGGCCAAGGATATTCGTGTATTCATTAATGGTCATGATCATGCCAACAACTGTCCATCAATGCACTACGGGCCAATGAGGACTTTTACCACATCATTTGTAACATTACGGTCATGATTATATCGAATAATTCCTGATCATAATCATACCAAGTCCATCTATGCACTACATGCCACAGATGACTTTTAACATTTTATAAACATGAGGATGATGACAATGATATAAGAATTCAATAAAACAAGTTCAAGAATTAATTTATCCAAAAATTAACAACGTCCAAATTGTCAACATGATACTGCTTTGTGGAGTAAAATTCAAGAATACTTAGAAGAATACTTTAATGAAAAGATACTGGATGAAACGCAATTATCAAGGATATTTCACAAATTTCATGGAGTATAGAAGTCAAAACTTAACCAACTGAGTATAATAAAGAATGGAATAACAAAAGAAATCACCACGCATGCGATAGACCGCACAGACAGGTTATTCCAACAGAATAATAAATAATGGAACCAGGTCCGGCGTAAAATACACATACAGGATATTCTAACAGAATAATAATAAAGATGGAACTAGGTTCGGTGTAAAACACACAGACAGGATGTTCCAACAGAATAATAATAAAGACGGAACCAGGTCCGGTGTAAAACACACAGACAGGATGTTCCTACAGAATAATAATAAAAAAAGAACCAGGTCCGGTGTAAAACACACAGACAGGATGTTCCAACAGAATAACAGAAGAATGTCACCAAGTATAGGGTAGACCGCGTATACAGGTTATTCCAACAGAATAATAAGAAATGGAACAACAACAGTTCTCTTCATGAATAAGAAAGAATAACATCCCTTGCCGTTTTAAAGAAGAACTAAAATAAGGAAGTAGTTAAGTAGCAGAATACTTTTCTTCTCTCTCTCTATAGTTTCTCTCTCTAGAGTTCAGTGAATTCGTAAGAAATAATGAAGGAATGAGCTGCTATTTATAGAAAAATGGAATGCATAGTAACTAATCCATGAACGGTCCAGATTGATTACTTTAATCTGACGGTCCATATTTAAAGAAAAATCTTTTAAATTAAATATAATATATTTTATTTATAGAATAACTTTAATAAAGTATTCTGTTTTATATAAAAAGATGTTTCTGTTTTATTACGTTAATAATACGAATAAAACAAAATTTCATTATCGCTAAATAATTCATATTATTAATTGACAATAATTGAATCAAACTGAGTGACTTCTCACATAAGCATTAATAATCAATACCGTGTGCTACTATTCAACCACACGCATTACTGTACTTTTACTACCGAGTAGTTCAACAGTATCAATGATAAAACTTTCGCCGTTATTTTTAATAAAATATTTTTGTCGTTTTCTCAATCCGACAATAATTCCGTTGTAGGGTCCACCAATGATTGTGTCATTGTACGAATATTCCCTGTTAAAAGAAATATTCCCCGACCAATCGAATATTATATAACAACTTGCGTACTTTGCAAAATTTATAAATATTACCCACAACTATAACATTATATCAAATTAACTCCATAATATTCAAAAGTGATATTTATAGAAAATTCATCTTTATTTATAAAAGTTGGGGTCTTACATTTGATGTGATTTTAGGAATTGATTGGTTAACTATTCATCATGCAAAAATTGATTATTTTCGTAAGGTTGTTAGTTTTTATATTCCTAACCAACCTGTTATGCGAATTTAAGCAATCAAACCACTAAAGTCAATTACTGTCATATCAAGCCATAAAGTTATTCATTTATTGAAAAATGGATGTCAAACTTTCCTAGCCCATATCACGGACTTGAACAAAAACACGTCAGATTTGAATAATATTTTTGTTGTTAGTGAATTTCCTGACGTATTTTCTGAAGAAGTTTCAGGTCTACCCCCAGAACGTGAAGTTAAATTCTTTATTGACCTTGAACCTGGTACAAAGCCTATTTCTAAAACCTCATATCGAATGGCTCCTATTGAACTTCAGGAGTTAAAGGTCTAACTACAGCAGTTGTTAGACATCGGTTTCATTCGTCCTAGTACATCTCCTTGGGGTGCTCCTATTTTATTCGTAAAGAAGAAAGACAGGAGTATGCGACTTTGTATTGACTACCGGGAATAAAACCATGTCACCATCAAGAATAGGTATCCGCAACTTCGCATTAATGACTTGTTCGACCAGTTGCAAGGAGCACAATTCTTTCAAAGATTAATCTTCGTTCTTGATATCATCACCTGAAGATTAAAACTGAGGATATTCCGAAGACTGCTTTCAGAACTCGGTATGGGCATTATAAATTCTTAGTCATGTCTTTTGGATTGACTAATGCTCCTGCTACTTTCATGGATATGATGAACCGTGTGTTCAAGGAATATTTGGATAAGTTCGTTGTTGTCTTTATTGATGACATCCTCATCTATTCCAAAATTCGTGAAGATCATGAGCACCATTTGAAGTTAGTACTTCAAAAGCTTTGCGATAGCAAGCTATATGCCAAGTTAAAGAAATACGAGTTCTGGCTTGAGAAAGTAGCATTCCTTGGGCACGTGGTGTCAAAACATGGAGTATTTGTTGACCCGATGAAGATTGAAATCATTCAAAGTTGGGAGCAACCGAAGTCGGTGACTGAAGAACATAGCTTTTTGGGCTTAGCTGGTTATTATCGGAGATTCGTGAAGGATTTTCATGAATGTCTACTCCGTTAACTCAGCTAACTCAGAAAGATACAAAATTCTTATGAAGCGAGGAATGAGAGAAGAGTTTCCAAGAGCTCAAGAGGAGACTCATTTCGGTACCTGTTCTGACAATACCATCTGGTTCGGATGGATTTGTTATCTACAGTGATGCCTCAGGCAAAGAGTTAGGGTGTGTTCTCATGCAACATGAGAAAGTCATAGCCTATGCCTCGCGACAACTCAAAGAATATGAGAGGAATTATCCTACTCATGATCTGGAGTTGGCAGTAGTCATTTTTGCGTTGAAGATCTGGAGACACTACCTGTATGGGGAGAAAGTGGAGATTTATATGGATCATAAGAACCTTAAATATTTCTTCACCCAAAAAGAACTCAACATGCGGCAACGACATTGGCTTGAGCTGTTGAAAGATTATGATCATACCATCCAATACCATCTTGGAAAAGTGAACGTAATAGCTAACGCATTGAGTAGAAGATCATATGTGGGTACAAGTGCGATATTGTCAACTCAAAGGCCCATTTCGTATGACTTGCAAAGGATGGAGATAGAGTTAAAGGCTCCAAGGACCCACGTGATGATATCAAATATACGAGTAGAGCCGACTTTAATCGATAAAGTTAAAACTGCTCAAGCTACGGACCTGGAGCTGATGCATATGAAGAAGAAAGTGCAAGAAGGTGTTGTTCCAGAAGCAAGAATCGATGAAGAATGAATACTTTGAGTTAACTCCAGACTTTGTGTTCTTAACGATTCTGAATTGAAGCATATAATCATGATGAAGGCACACAACACACCATTTACAATCCATCATGGGAGTACCAAAATGTATCATGATCTTCGACATATATTTTGGTGGAGCAATATGAAGAGAGAGATCGCGGAGTTTATCTCGAGGTGTTTAACTTGTCAACGTGTAAAGGCGGAGCATCAAGTGCCAAAGGATCCATTACAACCACTTGAGATTCTGAAATGGAAGTGGGAACACATTACTATAGATTTTGTTACGGGTCTTCCCAAGGTTTCTCAAGGCATAGATACGATTTGGGTTATTGTTGATAGATTAACCAAGTCTGCTCATTTCTTGTCTATACAGGAGACTTATTCCCTTGAATGTCTTGGTCGTATGTATGTGAATGAGATTGTGAGACTGCATGGCATGTCAGTATCCATAGTTTTGGATTGTAACCCAAGATTCACTTCACTATTTTGGGTTAGCTTGCAGAAAGCTATGGGCACAGATTTACGATTCAGTTTGGCATACCATCCTCAAACGGACGGGCAATTAGAAAGGACTATTCAAACTCTTGAAGATCTATTAAGACTCTGTGTCCTAGATTTCAAAGGAAGTTGGGATAAGTACTTGCCATTGATGGAATTCTCCTACAACAATAGTTATCAAGCAAGTATAGGCATGGCTTCATTCGAAGCATTGTATGGATGAAAGTGTCGCTCTCCAGTATGCTGGGATGAGGTGGGAGAAGTAACGTTGTTGGGACCAGAGCTAGTATGAATGACTACAGAGAAGATCCAAATGATCCGACAACATATACAAACGGCACAGGATCGACAAAAGAGTTATGTTGATCTTCATCGAAAGGACGTGGAATTTAATATTGGGGATCATGTATTGTTACGTGTTGCTCCATGGAAGGGAGTTACAAGATTTGGGAAAAGAGGAAAGCTCAATCCACGATTTGTTGGTCCATTTGAGATTCTTGACCGAATAGGAAATGTGGCATATAGACTCGCATTACCCCCAAGCATGTCTCATGTTCATAATGTGTTTCACATATCTGTGCTTCGCAAATATGTGAAAGACCTAAACTACATAATTGAGTTAGAACCAGACGAGATAGCCGAAGATTTAACGTACGAGGAGGTACCTGTTAAGATCTTGGATAGGAAAGAGCATGTCCTACGTACCAAGGTTATACCACAAGTTAAGATTTTGTGGAGGAACCATGCTATTGAAGAAATTACCTGGGAGTTGGAATCAGAAATGAAAGCGAGGTATCCTCACCTTTTCGAAACACCAGGTACGAACGTCAATTTCGAGGACAAAATTTCATAAGGAGGGGAGGTTATAAGACCCCAACTTTTTATAAATAAAATTGAATTTTCTCTAATTATTATTTTAAATAATAAGGTGTTAATTTGATATAATGCTTTGGTTATGGGTGAAATGTGTAAATTTTGCAAAGTAAGCAAGTGGTTGTAAAATATTCATTGTTGTCGGGAAATATTCGTTTGGTGGTGGAATATTCTTACTGTCGGGAAATATTCGTACGATGGCGCAACCATTTGTGGGCCCCATAACAGAAAACAGTCGGATGAAGAAAACGACAAGTTTGAGTTTTTACAAATAACGGTGTAGTTGTTACCGTTAATACTGTTGGAATACCCGGTGGTTAAAGTACAGTAATACGCGTAGTTGCACAGTAGCACACGGTATTGCATAGTATTGTTGAATTATTGATCCTTACGTAAGAAGGCACTACTCAATAATTGTTACAGTAATTAATGCTCAATATTTTATTTTATTGATTCAATAATTGCTACGTTGATATTTTATATTATTGTTGTTTCAATAATTGTCACTGCACGGTATTTCCCATTATCATATCAATAATTCATATTATTTGAATAATATTATTAGATAGCATTATTGGCAATGTCTAAGGAAGTTATGTCTAAGGAGAGATTTGGTCACCTAATTGTGCGCCAATAAGGAGAAATCCTTATCGAAAAGTCCCCTCTTTCCTGGAAATGACCTGGTTGTCATAATTGTGATTCTGTAATATTATTTGTGAATAATTAATTATTAATTTATATAATAAGGAAATATTTATTCTATGTGGATGGATAGGGAAATAATTATTTTGTGTGGATATAAATGAAGGAATTAATGCTGAGATATTTTATCAGTATTTTTGTCAGAATAAAGGTGTTAAAAATCTTTCGTATGTGGATTTCGGTCATTTTTTATTTAAAATTTAGAAAAACTTAAATCTACAAAGTTGTAGAGAATTTAATTTCCTATGGAATGGATATAAAATTCGTATTTTTCTGATAAAAGGTCTATTTATTATGAATTATTGAAGTTTCAAAAATAAATATTTTTATTAAAATTATGGGTGGAACCCACTTTTATTTTTGGTAGAAAAATGGGCTGAGATTTTTTCAAAGGTGGAGGGCTGGTCTTGGTCATGGGGTGTGCGTGACATTTGTTATAATATATTAATATTTTGTTAATTTTGTTTGCTTTGGCGTTCTAAGCATTTTCCTATAAATAGGTGCTTAGGTTAGAATTGAAAATCACACCAGAATTCATAAGTTTTCTCTCTCTAAATTATCGAGTGTATTTTTGTGAGTATTTAGATACTTTGAAAATTGCTATTCAGTACAAGTTTCCTTCAGCCTTATACCTGATATTTCAGCCGGAAGTACTATTCTTTTGAGGTAAAGGATGTTATTTTCTTCGTAAATTATATTATTTTCTTCAATATCATTATGCTGAAATATTGATATGAATCTTATTGTGGAATTTCTATCTTTTTGTGTCGGGGTTACTATTCACGTATACGGCATTATTCACATATACGACACTATTCACGAATACGACACTATTCACAGAAAAATAAAATTTTCTCTTCTTTGTCCAAGATGTCTATTATGGTTACTATCTTTGATTGTATCTATGTTTTGATCTTCATTCTTGAATTTTACTCCACTATGATTTATTATGGAGCATTTTTGAACTTGGATTATCTAAAATACGAATCCCTAATCTTTGTCCTTTTATCTCACTGGATTCGTTTCTTTAAAATATTTTTCATCATCCTTAGTCCTAAATGATGATATAACTGTATATCTTTGGCCTGTAGTGCAAACATGAATGATTACCTGATGAATATCTTTGGCCCGTAGTGCAAAGATGAACAGGTGTTGAGATGAACATGACCAACTGGTGATACAAATGAATATCTTTGGCCCGTAGTGCAAAGATGAATATTTGATATAAGATGTATATTGATTGATGTTACAGGAATAAAATATTGATGATGAATTTTTAAATTCATAGATGATAGTAGATTTCATTCTCTACTTAACTCTTCTAATGAATTGTTATTTTCGTTGCGAATATTGATCTAAAACTGGTTGTCCATTATATTTTATCTGATTTATTGAAGGCTAATGATAATTTGTTGTTCATTATCATAGTCATAATATTCTTTACTGAGCTAGTTGAGCTCACCCTTTTCTTTTTTGTTCCATTTTTCTTCTCAGGAGGTGAGAATATAGCAGGAACTAGCCGGGGTATGGAGTGATGGTTTTAGAAAGTTGTTTTAACAGTCCTCACTATTTTTGTAAAGTAGTGGTAAATAATTGTAATGAGAACTTATTTGAGTTTGAATATTGTCTAGAAAATAATAATTGTATTTAAACTCACAGTATATGTGTTGTCGTATTTTGTACGACAATTGTTGGGTAAAATCTAGTTACGCACAACACGCAAGTATACGTGGTCAACAAGTAATAAAGTGTAAGTAGAGTATCATTCCCACGAGGAAGAGTTTAATAAAAATCACCAAGTACTTACCCGTAACCAACTCAATCTTATTTAAACGAATGAATTTCAAATTATATAAATTAAATTATTTAATTACACTAATTCTAATTACCACTAATTAAAAATTAGATTACGGAGATTTAAGATCACAACTTCACTTATTGCTTCATTTAAGTTAACACACTTCTCATCAATTATTTTCTATCCTGAATTATTAATCAAGAACACTAAAGCAGATAAAACTACCTCTCGATGCATAATACTCACACTCTCTTAAATCCACAGATGATAGAATTAAGCAAGACACCCTAATTAACTAATCCACTATATCTCTATGTGAATTATAATTAAAAAGGATTTAAAGCACAAGTTCTCTATAAGATTACATATGGCGTAAAGGCATATCTCTATCCTAAACACGAATCATGAATTTCATCTATGCAGAAATCACAAACACATGATATCATGATCAGATCTAAATCTAAACTTCATCTCTCGAGTTCATATAGATTATCATGGTAATTGATGGCCAATCAATTAAACAATAAAGTCCAAATCACAATAGACAATCCTCACAATAAAACATAATAATTGATAGCGAAACATATTAAAATAAACTACACAATAAGATCCATTGTAATCTCAAATAAAGAATTAGTTCATTGAATTAAAACTAACAATCCACATTTGAATACACATTAAAAGATAAGAATAATATTAAGGAAAAGAAGTGAATATGTTATCGGCAAATTCGTCCTCCGTCTCGCTCTTGATCTAGATCTCCAATGGCTTCCAAGTGCTTCAATCTCCAAATTTCATAAGAACTAGTGTTTTCGTATTCTACTTTAATCTAATCTAATGGAATTCTCCAAAAACTAGCCTCTAATCCTTGTGATTCTCTTCCTTTTATAAGTCTCTTTATATGTCTTTAAGTCCTCTTGGAAGTCCTTGAGTTAATCGGATCGAACCAATCCTTCTTGGACTCAAATTTAGAAACAATTCGCCTTTTCTACGCGTACCCCCGCCCCGACGGGGGTTTAACCTTGTAAAGGGCCCGCCCCGGCGGGCTAGGGTTCTATTTTCCAGCTGGTACTCCCACCCCGGCGGGGGTCCTTTTTCTACTCTGACGTCCTTTGGGAAAACAGCCATAACTTTTGATCTGGGAAGAGTTACGAGGGCTGCCACCTATCAAATCGAAGATATCGACGAGCTCTACAACTTTAATTCTTTGAGAATTGAGAAATAATGGACGGATAAAGGTCAAAATTGGGCTGGAATTGACTGCTATGCGAATGGCCATCCAAAACAGTGAAGTTCAACGTCCGTTGGTACAAAGATCATAACTATTGCATCCGAACTCCGATTGGAATAATTCAAGATATTCTGAAAAGCTAAGAAGAAGCTCTACAATATAATATAAGTTCCAAGTCAAGAACATGAAATAAACATGAAAGCCCAAATGATTTCCGGATTGCTTTTCTTTGCGATTTCATACCAATTCTTTGTGATTTCATCTCCCAAGCATATAATCTACAAAACTCACACAAAATGCATGAAAAGTAACTAAGAAATATGAGATTAAGCAACTAATTCAAGTAACAGATACCGGATAAGTACATATAAAACCTATTTATCAAATACCCCCAAACTTAAATCTTTTCTTGTCCTCAAGCAAAAATACAAAACAACAATGCTATGCAATGTAACTAATCTACATGCATACGAATCCAGCAGTAATGACAGAAAAAAGTCTATTCAATCAATCTTAGAGAAATCAAGTAAACATGATAATACATCATATCAAAACAAATCAGTAACTTCCCAATCAATCATCAAATCTTAGACTATTATCACTAATATAGTGCGTGTGTGCTCTACAACAATGTTAACTAATAAAAAAACAAATTTAACACATAACAAGTCTCTTCGAAGGCATCATACAGTGTAAACTCAAGAAATTCAAAAATAAGCTAGATCCAACTAACATCAAACAATTACCAATATCGAGGGTCAACATGGGATACTTATGCTTTATTTTTTATCTACGGGGGCTTTTTGCTCTTATTTCTCATTTTATTCATTTTTTTTCTTTTGGTTTATATACACATAGTTATGCAATGTCTTATTCCCTTAGGCTTTTCAATGCTACCTTAACCAGCTTTCGACCAACGACTCCCAGACCATTAAGACCTTAGGGCGCTAGATGTAAAGACAATCCCCTCGGGCTTACTTACTCAAGCAACAAAGATCACAAAACTAGACAAGCACGCCACGGTGTTTATTCATACTTTTTTTTCTTTCTTTTTTTTAGCTTATATACCCCAAATATTCTCCCAAACTTAGGTTCTTGTCTAACTTTAGTCATCACTACTTATTCTTGTCATTCTTTCATTCAAACTAGCATTATCCTTTAGAATCCCATTATGTATCAATTTAAATTCAATCAATCAATAAGTTATTTTTACTGTGTTATCCTTATTATACCAGTTTCAAACAGAAAAAGGCTCAATTCAGAACAAGAAATCACATCAAAGCTCTAATAGTCAGTATTATACTTGTCTACCCAATTCCAATCTCATCATTGACCAAAAGAAACTGTAAATATCAAACAGCTGGACTCACGCAAGATGTACTAAATGCTATATAAACATAGTAAACTAACTACTAATTTTTTCAATTTTTCAAAAACAAATTCAAGAAATTGAATGCAAAAACTAAATGTAATGTAACTATATGAACTATAATGTAAACCACTAACTATATGCAATACGACACTAAAATGCCCCCCAAACTTAAACTAGACATTGTCCTCAATGGATGAAATAAGAAAAATTAAAAGGGAGGACTTCCCTGAAAATATAGCAATCCTCCTCTTTGTCCGTTAAGTTTGGAGAATAGGTTAGGCACATGGAACAAATTGGGCACCACACTTGAATTTGACTTGAATAACCTTTTCATAATCTTTTGCCTATCCATTGAACCTCCAATACCTGTAATGAAGAGAGACAACATGGATTAGAATAGCACTTGGATTGGTAAGAGAACTTAATAAGCAAATTAATTCCTATATACTAAATAAACTAGTAAAGCATATAAATATAAAAATTCCTGGGTTACCTCCCAGTTAGCGCTTGAATTACAGTCTTTCAGCCTGACTTTGTCTGGTCAACGCTATCCAATTCCTCTTCGGAAGTTGAGGAACCCTCCATCCATCGAAAATAAATTGTCCTTTTGGAGGTTCCCATAGGCGATGGCCAATGCATCAAAGTCATCTAGCATGCTCTGATTTGGTATGATCTCAATCAAGATCGTCCCACAGCTAGGTGTTTTCTCCAATGTGTATGTGATCACTTTAGGGCATGGAAGCTTGTCACACACAATGGGCTCTTCGTCTATCTTCTCTTTCTCGTCCCACCATGGATTCAAAATTGTACTCGCTCTTATGTCATCAAGAGCTTTGTCGACGACATGACTACCAAGTGGGCATGATTTTGTAAATCGGACTGACTCTTTGATCTTTAGTGGAGACCCATTTAGATCTTCTTCGACCTCTATTTCATTATCCCCAATTGTCTCCACATTTTCGATATCTTGTGGCTCATCCAGTCGCAGATTTGGTTCGGGTTCTCCGTCAATTTCGTCATCCATGTCATAAAGCCAAGTGTTTGGAGGAAGGTTGCTTACAACTTTGGTCATTTGCTCTATCTGATCTGCAAGATTTTATATTGACCTCGCTTGATTACTCATCTTCTCCTCATCTGCTATGAACTTGGATAATAATTTTCCCAGCCTTGAATTTTCTGTTTCAGTCTCGGAAGCCATGTATTGAGGACCATTGGTTGAGGTAGTGACGAGTTGTTCCATCCGATTATTAAAATTTTGGGTTGACAGCTCTTGGCTAATCCTCATCTCCTCTAGGTTTGCTATGCCCTTCAATATTACATCCCTCGAATTTGGCTTTTATTCTTGTGGCAATAGAGGTGGACGTGAAAATTCCGATGTGTATGAAGGATTTGGAGCGTAATATTGGTCATCATAAATGTAGCTCCCTGAAGAATTCGGGTGATACCCCCAATCTCGGTGATAGTTAGGCTCAGTATAGTTGTTGAGGTAATCACCACTATATGGTACCGGTTCAAAACTGACGGTGCATTGATGACTTTGAAGGTTGCCAGCACAATAGTCACACGTAACTGCCATCCTTCGACTCCTTTGGGCTGTAATACCATCCAACGTCCTCGAAAGTTCTTCAATCTGTGCTAATATTGCGAAAAATGCATTAAGTCCATCAATCTTTGTTTCCCTTGGTTGAGTCATGTTTGTCATCCTTCGACTCCGTTGGGCTGCGATAACCTCCAACGTCTTCGAATTTGCCTCATTTTGTACTGACTCTGCAGAAAATGTATTAAGTCCATCAATCCCTGTTTCCCTTGGTTGAGTCATGTTCGTGTATGGCCATTGATACGCAAAGTCATCCATGGTACCTGAAAAGAGAGAAATATAGGAAGAGAATTAAAAATAAAAATAAAAATATTTAAATTAAGACTAATTTGATTGAAATTAATATTGGTAAATAATCATTAAATTAATTCCCCGACAACGGCGCCAAAAACTTGTTGGGTAAAAATCTAGTTACGCACAATATGCAAGTATACGTGGTCAACAAGTAATAAAGTGTAAGTAGAGTATCGTTCCCACGAGAAATTATTTAATAAAAATCACCAAATACTAACCCGTAACCAACTCAATCTTATTTAAACGAATGAATTTCAAATTATATAAATTAAATTATTTAATTACACTAATTCTAATTACCACTAATTAAAAATTAGATTACGGAGATTTAAGATCACAACTTCACTTATTGCTTCATTTAAGTTAACACACTTCTCATCAATTATTTTCTATCCTGAATTGTTAATCAAGAACACTAAAGCAGATAAAACCACCTCTGTGACGCCCCCAAAATAGGTATACAACACCCATTCTGAGTCACCAAAATACATGGTACAGAAACAACTACATCTTTACTGTTACAACATAAGAACTGTGAGTTTAAATATAAATATTGTCATCTAGACAATATCCACACTCAAATAAGTCCTCATTACAATTATTGATACATTATTTCACAAAAATGGTGAGGACTACTAAAATAACTTCTAGAACCATCATTCCATACCCCGACTAGTACTCGCTACATTCTCGCCTCTTGAGAAAAATGGA